>JAQPPZ010002567.1:0-1393614 GCA_028583015.1 Wollemia nobilis | reverse complement strand
GCTTTACCATCCACTAAACTGAATGTAGGAGATTCTTTACAAATTAAAGCTGACTTGATTATCTAATCGCATTAAAGCTACAACCTTGGGTTAGAAACTAGTGGCTAAATTCACAAAACTTCATTGTAACTACAGTTTATCAAGGTTGTGTTGGAATGTGCCACATCCACTTGCTACCATTTTCTCCAAAACTTCAACACTTTAATTGTAGGATCTCTTCCAAACATAATAGTATGAAGCATAGTTGATAAAATTGGAATATGATTGAAATTAGCACGAGAAAAGAATTGGAAAAAATTGGGAATAGACAAAAAGGAAAAAAAATGATAAAAAATAAAAACTAAAGAATATGCAATTTTCATTGATTTTTTTTCATGCATATCACAATAAATTAGCATTAAGAAAATCAAATATTAATATCGTAAGTGATACAAGCTTAAACTACACTCGAAAGTGATAAAACGAATATTAAATAAAAAATTTAATGCTTTCAAAAATCAAATATTCTTGTATTGCTTATAATAAAAAAAAATACAAATTACAAAATGTGTCATGAGTCATGACAAATATAATTCCTCACGATCTTCGAATGGATTTTCTCTTTGCCCTAGCAGAAGCTCTAGGTTTTCAAAATCATCCATGGAGGAAGAAAGACTCTTGTTGCTACTACTGCTCTGGCTTTATAATACATTTAGATGATGGATCAATCTCATATAATCATGCAACTCATTTTGTATGTTAGTGCAAATTTGCTCATCATGCACCATGTAGTCAACGCATTTATCGAAGGCTCAACATCACCTCATAGTTGGCATCGAATGAATCGACATAAAAATAAAATTGGAGTTGAGGTAGTACTCCACTACATGAAAAGGGCTATGGAGTTGATATGTCCATCGTTGATCAATTATTTTCCAATTGAGATTGTATCCGGGCTTAGATAATTATAAAATGAGGTAATTTTCTGTTTGGCCTTATCCATAGCCTCGTATACATATCCCATTGGTTATTTTTCTCCATCAACAAGATGAAGAACCCTCACAAAAGACTATGGCACCTTCTATATATAGTTCAAATTAAAAATTTATAATACAAATTTAAATGGTACTCGAGGATCAATAATGTTATGCATATTGCCTGAATTAATGAGAATTGTAAGACATTGCCCTTTGAAGAATCCTACCACCTACAATGTCTAAGGGGTCAAAATTCTTGCAAGTGCATGAACTAAGATTTTTGGTTGTGGTTCTTCTTGTGTTTCACCCTTATCCTAAGGTTGTTCTTAAACTGGATCTACTTCTTCACCAGGTTGTTCATTCCTTATGAATTCCTCTACATCCAATAAATAACTTCTTTTGGATGTATTTATGCCCTGGCGAACACTTCTCATCATAATTATAACATAAACCTTATGCTCAATGGGCATCCATTTCCTCTGTAATCAATCCCTTGATTGGGTTAGACTTATTGTAAGCATTCAATGTGAACTTGGAGGGAAATATGGGTTTGGCCTACAAAAATTTAGAGGTTCTCCTTGAGCCAAAACCATTATTCTACAAATCTCACTAATCCTATGGCTAGCACCATAGACTATGGTTTGAACATTTTTACCTCATCCTTAATATCATCTTTCAATCCACTAATAAAACATCTTTGAAAAAATCCTTCATTCAACCCCTTTTTTCTATTAGTCAGTTTCTCAAATTGAGTTTGATATTCATAGGTAGTGGAGGTTTGTTTCAATTTTGTCAAGGCTCTTGTAAAGTCCTTATCCTTACTAGTACCAAAACAAGTGAGTAATTGGGACTCAAAATTTTTGCAGGAAGGATCTAGAGTCATGTTATGTAACCATCGATACCAGTGTAATGATTCAAATTCAAAGCTAAAACATGCCATGGTGACCCACAAATATTTAGGTACATTATCAAGTTTGAATAACTGATATGCTCAACATAACCAACCATCAATGCCCTTTTCATTAAAATTAGGAAATTATAATTTAGGCATCTTAAATAGAGTATCTATGTCAAAAAGAGAATGATAGCCTTCTTTCTCCTTATTGACTCTCTTCGCTTTAATACATGAACTACCACCCATTTATTTTGGTATTAAGATGCTAAAAACCTTTGGGGATTTTCTTAAGCGGTATTCAACCTCTAAAATCTCTCTTCAAATTCATCTTTGGATCTAAGTTGGTCATTTCTTATAAGGGTGACTTGATCCCTCATTTATTTAAATTTATTTTGAAAATGGTTCATCTGACCTTGTAGGTTAGTAAATGTGAGATTCAAGTGCTTCATGTAATTGTTTTGTTCTAACTCTTTTTGTGCTCCTCTAGTTCCTTCAACTATTTATGTATAATTTGAACCACTTCCACGACCTTACTAAGAATATAAGTGTTGTTCTAGGAGTTACTATTTTTAGTAATGGTGATTAATATCAAAATGATTAACTAAAAAATATGAATAAAATAGGCTAGGTCATACAATGAATTTTTTGGCACCCTAGAAAAAGTTCTTGGAGGCTATATACCAAATTTATCAGCTCGAGGAGATGATCACAGTGATCTACATCCCACAACAATATTTTTTGGTAGCCTAGATTTTTATTTTTTTAAGGAAAGTGTTGTCCATTTTCATCCTAGAGTCTTGGTTCACCTAGAACCAAGAAAATTAACTTTTGTTTGACACCCCTTAAGTCAACTTTGAAATATTTATTATTGATAACTATTCTATCTGACTCTATAATCAATAATTATTTTGTTTGAATCTATCTCAACTGTAACTGACAACTATATGACCAACTCTTTCTAAATTATTCTAACTAATACTTGATTGTTATTGATAAACCTTGTCTAGACTATTACTAATTTTGTCTTTAATACTGAGCTATCAAAATCTATCTAGCCTATTACTGACTGGTACCTAAATATTACTAATAGATCTTATAAATTTTATTCTCACCACCAATTTTTCTGTCGTCTATTTGTGTTTAGTTAATTTTGGGATAATATAGTCTCCTCAGTATGCTCAATTTTTATGATGTAGTTTTTTGACATACAAGATAAATAAAAATAGAGTAATCTAAGCCAGGGCTAAAGGGCTTAAAAAATATTCCTAGGGCTAAAGGTTTCTCCTAATCCTAGGGGGTCTCTTGATATACTTGAAGATACGTGAGAGCTCAATTGTGTATACAGGTGTTGTTTGAGGTCTGGATATTATAGCATAATCATCCCTCACTTCATTAGATGCTTTATAGGCAATCTAGCTAAGCCAATAATGACAACTCCATGATATTTTATAACCCCTAGCATAAGATTTATAACCTAATAAACTAATAAAAAAAAAGACTAGACTTTTTAAATAAGGAAACTAGTAGAAAAATAAAAATATGAAAAATTTGTACCTAACAGTCAAAATGGCAAGGCAAGAACTGTCATAGTCATCGTGGAACACAACCTTAAAAAATGCTCTAATACCACTTGTTAAGAACTTCTAATTAAAATAAGCACATTCACATAAATATTGCAACAGAAGTAGAATTTTATTAAAGAACAAAATATTGCAATACAAAATGTAAGTTCAAAAATATACTAATCTCACAAATTACAACACAAAATCATGGGCCCCTTCGAGGGGGCAACCTACTTCAATACTTTCATTCAATATGCAAAAATATACATCCGTTTATTCCCCTTTGTCTTTTAAAGATACACTTCATGCAACCCTGACCTAATGCTCAATAATTGGCTTACATGCAAAGTGCCACCCAAGCTAGAATTTTCTACCAAACAAATAGTTACATTCTTTATAATGGCTACATGAAATGGTCCCACTTGTCTAGACAACTCAATTGATAAATTCTATTAGAAAATACCATTAGAATGGGGTCTCCACATTAGAGAGGGTTCATTACATAATAATATGAAAATTACATAATAATTTTAGGACGAAGTCTTAACACTATGTAATATGACATACAAGATAATCTCCAAAGTGGTGGCAAATTAGTTAAGACCACTTTTAAACAAAATAATTTCAGAAGAGTAAGGAGGATTTATCAAAGGGAAACAAATTTTGGATATGATCATAGTAGCTCATGAAGTAATGTATTCAATAGCTTCTTTAAAAGAGAGCAATGATCTTAAAAATTGATATGAATAAAGTTTATGATAGGGTTAAATGGGATTTTATTTTTGTAGTATTAGAAAATTTTGTATTTGAAAAGAAATGGAGAAGATGGATTAAATATTGTCTCTAGAATATCATATTCAGTTTTGGTCAATGGGCTAGTAACATAATCATTTAAATCCAAGAGGGGTCTTAGATCCTCTATCACTATATTTTTTCATTATTATGGTAGAGGTATTGTGAAGGGACTTGAAAAAGGTATACAAAGATGGACTAATAAGTGGACTTAAGTATTAGTAATAACATTGACAACATCAACCATCAATAGTTTGTAGATGACACAACCTTTTTTGGGAGAGCAGGGATAAACAAGGCTAGATCTTGGAATAATTTATTAAAGGAACATGAAAGAGTGTCAGGGCATAAATTTAATATGATAAAATCCAATATTTACTTCCTACACACTTTAGCTACAATTAAAGTAAGGATATGTAGGTTACTTCAAATGTAGAAGGTAAATTTACTAGCAACATATCTATGAATGCCCTTGTTTGAGAGGAGAATGAGGATAGAATTGTAAAATCTAGTTGTAAGTAAAGTTTAGAATAAACTATCAACATGGAAAGGTATATGGTTATCATTATCATGAAGAGTACAACTAATAAAATCAATCTTACAAGTCATTCTAACATTATATGTCCTTGTATATTATGCCAAAATCATTAGAAAACAAATCTATACTATGAGATCATTTTTATGGTTAGGATTACATGATAAAAGAAAATTTCTTTTGGTGAAATGGAGCAAAGGGTGTTATGATAACAATAGGGGAGGTCTTGGTATAAGAGTTCTTATGGATGAAAACTTAGCTCCAAAGAGGAAAATAATTTGGAGATTATACAAAGAGAGTGAAAGACAGTGGGCAAGAATTCTTCTAACTATGTTGAGCCCAATGACCCAAACTTAATTTTTACTACATTCTCACTTCTAGATGAATTTTCACTTTGGAATAATTAAAAAAAATCAATTGACCTAGTGATTAAAGGTCTAAGATGGGTGGTGCAAATTGGAGAAAAACATTCTAATTGGATGGATACTTGGTGTGATAAAAATCCATTCAATCTAGATCTTATTTTAAAACCATGGATGTGATTACTTCAAGATAAATATAGTGATAATGTTTCAAATATTTTGTATAAGGATCAAGAAGGAAGATACAAATGGAAAGAATATTTTCTTACAAGTATATTGGACATTATTATTAGGAGACAGTTGAGCAAAAGATAACTACAATGATTATTCCAAGGGGGGCCAAGGATAAGCTAATATGGGAGTTGAATAGATCAGGAGAATACACAACAAGAAGTGGATATAATATAAAGCACTAACAAAATAGGAACATGTAAGAATATGAAGAGATATTTGGGATAGCCTGATCTTTCCAAAAGTTAAAGTATTTATATTGATAGTAGGTCATAGGACCATTTAATCTTGAGATAACATAATGAAAAGGGATTTTCATGGCCCCTCATAATGTGTTCTATGTAAAAATGAGGAGAGTATAGACCATCTCTTGGAACACTACTCAATAGTCTAGGAACTATGGCAATGGATTCTTAATATGTTTGGTAAATACATGGTGATGAATCACAAAATTGAAGAATGCTTAAAGCAATGGTAGAGAGCTTATAAAAGTGAGATGTTACAAACAATCTAGGATATATCAAAAGATATAATACTTTGGACTATATGGCTGGAAAGAAATAGAACAATATCTAAAGGAATAGAAAGCAATTTAGAGCTAATGAAAATGAATATTTGTTTAGCCATAGAGAATTCAAAATAAACCCTATCAAACTCACCCAATCTCTAATATTGAAGCATAACCTTGATAGATGGAGTCAAGTCATCAAAGGAAATTATGATGTTGGGTACATAAGAAACAAAAGAAAGGAAATCAATATAAAGTCCATTAGAAGTGGAGTTGGTCAAATTGAATTTTTAAGGGTCATTTAAATAAAATCTAGGACCAGGAGGAGGAGGAATAATAAGGGTGATATTTTGTCACATTATGCTTTCAATAGTGGTTTTAAGACAAATAATAAAGTTGAAGCTTGGGTGACTTTAGAAGGGTTAAAAATTTATAGACAAATAAAATGAAACAAAGTATGGATGGAAGGTGATCCACTAATAGTAATAAATGCATTTTTTAGGAAAGCAAAGGCTCCATGGAACATATAAGAGGTCATTATAGAAATAACAGACCTTGCTACAAATTTTGAAGAAATCAAGTTTACACATACATTAAGGGAAGGGAAGAAGTGTGCAGATAGACTAGCCAATAGAGAGCTTTTAATAGAGGATCGTGAAGTTAAATTCTTTTTTCCATTTTTAAAGGAAGTAGTTGTAGACACCAGAAAAACACCAATCCGATTATGTGACTGCAAACACTGATCGCTTTGACACACACAGCCCCTAGGGCAGCCCTCAGAGGTTAAACAGTGGTCCTAACCACTTTTATAGCAATTTTGTAAGGTCAAAAGGCAATTTGGCAAATTCAGGCACTTTCCTCAGTATTCGTCTCACCTAGGGATGAATTCTAACTAGGATTTGTCTCACCCAGGGACGAATTCTAAATTCGTCTTTGGTCAGGACGAATTCTAGGTTTAACGGGCAAAAAGAAGAATGCCGCCAAGTGGCAGCCAAGGATAGTCAATTATTGCCTCCTACCGTGCATGCGCGTGTAGGTGTGTAGGTTGGCAGTTAGAGGACTGTCACAAAGGCAGTCATGGAAGCCCAAGTCAGGGAGGAGTCTCCTCCCTCTTGGGAAGGCATGGCCGCCACATGGCATCCCTGCATGCCCCTCCAAAGAGACCCCCTGGGTCTATAAAATGGTGGACTTTCCCACCCAAAAAAGAACAGGTTGGAGGCATTTTCAAGCAACGAAGTGCTACCAAATTGAACACCCCATTGAACCCTTTTTCGATTCACCTTTTCACATCCTTAATCTCTTTCGCAAGAGAGGTTATTGGGTGGCTTTTGAAAGCATGGATTCGAACCCAAACCCAACATTTGACCACATTGAATCCACCAATTTGTCGACACCACATTCCAAGAGATTTTGGGCCCTTCCCTAGTGGATTTGCATCGAAATCAAGTTCCAACGGGGGGCGGCCCGCTTGGGCACCCCGCACCTTTTTGTTAGTTTCATTTTAATCTATTCGGTTATTATTCGTTTATCTTACATTACACTTTATGCTATTTAGATAGTTCACAATCTTGATTTCAGAAGACGTTTATCAAATATTATCATGCTTTTGTCGCTTTAGTTGTCCCACTAACTTGCAGGTAACAACATCAAAATTCTTGATGATGGAGGTCAAATTGGGAGAATCCGACCATCTGGGTCGTCCCAAAATGGCCCCAATTGCTTAACCCCTCTATTTGTAGGTGTTTTGGAGATCCCGAGGTGTGACATTGGAGCGGCATCAACTCGACGTCTTAACACAGTCAAATTCGTCCTACCCGAGGACGAATTACAACAGAATTCGTCCTGACCAGGGATGAATTCCAGTTGAACGTAGATTGGCCGACTGTTTCAATGGCAGTGGCCCTCCGGTAATGTTTTCTACTCTCTGTCAAGTTTGCAGGTGATTTAGATTCATTTTATTCATTGATTCAGCTAACCTTTTACATGCATCTTTTATTAATTTCAAGGAACAAACTTTTCCTATTTGCAACAGGTGCTACTAACTCTTTTTGTTGTTTCTTTGAACGCAGGAGGAGCAGCAAAGATCGAAGACCCATCAACACCAGCGACGACAACGCTTTGGCCCGCCCATTTTGCATGTGGGCACGCGAAAAGAAGATCACTATTCACGATTGTAACAAAAACATGCTAACACTCCTAGCCTTGAAAAGGGGAGGAGATGTATTGTAACCGAGTTTGAAATCACATTAATAGAAAGGGCTGTGCTCCTGCTTTCCCCTTTTATGTTTGGTTTTGATTCGATTACATTCACTTTATTTCATGCATCAAGTTAGTTTACATTGCAGCAATTAGTGTTTCTTTTTATTTCCAAAATCTCATGCTTTTAGTGGCGATCACGGTGGGACTCTATCCCCTGGTTTTTAAGATCAAGTAACTGATCCATTTTTGTGTTTGGTGCTTGATAGGTACCATTTTTCAAAAGCAAACTGTTATTCGTCTTTGCCTGTGGCGAATACTTTACTGTAATTCGTCTGACCCTGAGACAAATTCAAATTCGTCTCAGATAGGGATGAATTCTGTTCTATAATTCATCTCACAGAGGGACGAATTTCTGTCTGTAAATTTTCAGAGCCGAGGATCAGAAACAACAGGTCTAGGCAGAGAAAGGTAAGGGTTCCAAACTGTCTTTGTCATTTTTTGATTTTCTGCTTTCACTTTTTGTCAATTCTTGCGTGCTTAGGGAAAGTAGTGGTTGCTTGCATGTTTCAATTTTAAGTAAAATAAACCACACACACATCATGTGGCACGTTTTTAACCAAGGAGCTGGTCGTAAGACCCCAGCCCTTGAGCAAGACCAACGGTGGGTTCATCACCACCTTGGCTTGACTTTGCATCCATTTCCCCTGATTGTCACTATTGTTAGGCGTAAATCCTGATGAAAGCTGACCGAGTGTCGCTGGGGTGTTTCCCATGCATGCGAGGATAAGTCTTCTATGGTAGGTGTCATTAATAGGACAATCCCCCTTTCGTACCGCCTATGTTCCACGTATCATCTGCTCTCACGTACCTATAGTTTCCCTCTCGTAAGGGCGGGTATATAGAGAGGTTGGTATATCGGTCCGACAATGGTATATTGAAGGGGCGACCATTTATGGGAGTCATATGAGCCAACATTCTACATTTAAACGTTCTTCAAAACTTTCAAAAACAAAACAAAACATCAAAATGCACTAAACCAGTTTAGGACACACCATTAAATCTTTAAAAGAGATAATCACCGTTTGTGCATGTGTGTGTTCATTTCTGCTTAGTGTAACAAAAATAAAAATCATAAATCATAAACAAAAAGATAAAAATTTGCTTAGTTAGTAGAAGAGCACCACAATGGTGTACACCTATAGCCAAGCCCAATCAAGGGCAGATGCTGCGGAAGGTGCACAAAGAGAGGGCGCTATTCGCCTTCGCTTTAGCCCTGAGGACTTGGCCATACCGCCTTGGCGGTCTGGCCTACAAGAGAGTCCACATCAGGCCACATCAAGAAGGAATTATTGGGACACCCCTCTGGGGGGTATGCCCATTCAACACAGTCCCTTTCGAGAAGAAGCTTTACATGTAGCACTCAACGTAAATAGAAAACCGTCTTTTGAGGCTAGATATGAGTGGCCACAGTGCGATGAAGCGCTAGAGAGGCACAGTGTCCATGAGGAGAGACATCATGAATATGGCATCTCTCCTTTGCCTCCCATTAGAACTGAAAGACAAAACCTAGAGTGCAGGGCTCTTCACATAGGGCGAGCTAACTCTGCTCGCCCCTTTCACACCCATGAAAGGGAGTACGAGGAAGACCATCGCATTCCTCGAGAACAACATACAGCACGAGAACCTTGCATTTTTGCACCTGCTAGATATCATGGTCACCCATCGAGGCCAGAGCCTCAAGTAAATGTCATCGACCTTGACAGAGGGAAGCGACCCATTGAAATTTCAGATCATCAAGACTGATGCAAATACATAGGAGAAACATTCAAGCCTCCTGAGCAAAATATGGCAGACCAAATTGACCTGGCAGTCGTCAGACATGCCGCCTGCCAAGCCCGCATCACACAGCTTGAGCAAGGTCATCAGCAGTTAGAGCACTTATACCGCCTCAATAAAGAGCGCATGCAGCGCGAAGCGGATGAGCTACATTATAAACTACCTGAGAGGGTGCCAACCCCTTGCACCCAAAAAGCAGAACAATATGAGAGGTATAATCCTTTGGTGTAGGACAGGTCTTCGTGACCTCGTCAAGCTTTGCCTCCGAGACCTCATAGACCCGAGAGGGAGGCCACTCCCCGAAACAATGATGGGTACCCTCAGCAGGGACTCACTCAGGGTCATAGGTCTCGCCCAGAGACTCCTCAAGAAGTTTATGAGGAGTATGAACCAGAAATAGAATGGGCCGAAACGCCCTATCAAGGCGGGAGGGTTGCCATTCGGCCACCCCCCCATAGGCCTCCAGTCTCCCATAACTCACAACGGGAGCAAACAAAAGAGGAAGAGATTAAATCTTCTGATGCATACAAAGCGCTATTAGAGCGTTTGGAGTCTGTGGAGACAAAAGCTTTTGGGCATCAAAAGCCCACGTTATGTCAACTCCGCAGTCATCTAGTGCGTCCGTTAGTGCCCACACCTCTTTACCCCGAACATTTCAAGTTGCCTCAATTGGCAGTCTTTAAAGGTGAAGAGGATGCTCAAGAACATGTCACAAGATTCCTGAGTCAATGCTTCAGCATTCAGGAGAATGATGCATTGTTGCTTAGGACATTCATAACCACATTCACGGGCCCTGCCTCGGATTGGTTCACATAGTTACCAAAGCATAGCGTAAATAACCTAGATCAATTAGTAGATGCGTTCCTTGAATGCTTTGCCTTCAACACCAAGAAGGCATCACTGAGTGATCTGGCCAGCCTCAGGCAATATTAGGAAGAGACAATGGCAGCATACGAGAATTGATGGAGGGCTTTGCTTTCTAAGCTACCTTACCTTCCCCCTATGTTTGACCTCACACAAATGTTTTCACGAAGTTGTCTGAAATCGATCTCTAGGCTATTGCAGCTACAACAATACGCCAACTTAGAAGAAGCTTTGGCGCAAGCCAGAGTTATAGAAGAGATCAAAATAGGGAAGGGTGCAATCGCCAAGCCTAAAAAGAAAGAGTGGAACAAAAACACTAAGATCGACACTATGCAATCAAAACCCACTACGGTTAATCAAGTTGCGATAAATGTCTCCAAGCCTATGCAAGAAATACAACCCCAAAATGCTAATTATCAGGCAGTGCCTCCTAATTATGAAAGAGAAAATAAAAAACAAGAGCAAAATCAGCAGCATCGCCCTAGGCGAAAATTCACCCCTTATGCGGAGTCCATGGACTCCCTATTTGACCACTTGTCAACGACAAATTTAATCACCCTTCCAGAAATCCAAATCGTAGATCCTAACGCTCCCAAGCCTAAGGGATACAGAGAGGAATTATATTGTAGGTTCCATAGGCGAAGGGGACATGACCTGAATGGATGTTGGAAATTCAAGGGATTAATACAAGATTTGATCGATAATAAAACATTGGCAGTGGGCAACCCCATAGCGCAAAATAATCAACATATGGGGGTTTTCAAGGACCCTTTGCCTGCCCACGAGGCACAGGAAAAACCTCTTCAGGTCAATGACGTAGATATCGGCTTGGATCCAATGAATCCACAGATTATCAAGCTGGGGGTAAGCTTATCCCATGAAGAGCAAGCCGACTACATTGCCCTTCTCAAAGAGAAGAAGGAGGTTTTTGCATGGTCATACAAGGATATGCCAGGACTAGACCCGCAACTAGTCACGCATAATTTAACACTTGATCCGACAATCAAGTCCGTAAAGCAAAAACTACGTAAGATGCACCCAACAGTGGCATTGATGGTCAAAGACGAATTGCAAAAGTTGTTGGATGCACAGTTTGTCATTTGCGTGGATTGTTCGCCATGGCTGTCCAACATGGTGCCCGTCAAAAAGCCCGACGGGAGGATTCACATATGCACTAATTTTCAAGATCTAAACAAAGCGAGTCCTAAGGATGATTTCCATTTTCCGAGCTTCGACATGTTGGTAGAGGCTATAGCAGGTCATGAAATGCTCTCCCTCATGGATGGTTTCTCAGGATACAATCAGATTCGTATCAATCCTGAAGACCAACTAAAAATGGCGTTCACAATGCCTTGGGGAACATTTTGTTATAAGGTCATGCCTTTTGGCCTTAAAAATGCTGGTGCCACCTACCAACGTGCCATGACGTACATATTCCATGACTACATGCATAAAACTTTGGAAGATTACATGGATGATTTATTAGCCAAGTCTTTGTTGCGCTCAAATCATATCGATGACTTAAGCAAGATCCTCGATCGCCTCATGAGCATAAAGTTAGACTAAATCCCAAGAAGTGCGTATTTGGCGTCACATCTGGAAAACTCTTGGGTTTCATAGTCTCAAAGCAAGGAATCGAGGTGGACCCAAAGAAAGTCAAGGCAATCCTTGAAATGGTCCCCCCGACTACCATCAAGCAGCTCAAAAGTCTACAGAGAAAGGTCACGTCGATTAAGCAATTCATAGTGCAATTATCTGACAAGTGTCGACCCATGAACAAATTATTACACAAGGGGGTTGCATTTCACTGGGATGACGAGTGCCAGTCAGCCTTTGACGACATCAAACAATACTTAGCTTCGTCGCCAGTATTGGCACCACCTAGACCAGGAGTGTCATTCTACTTATACATCTCAGCTACTAAGGTGGCATTGGACGCCATGCTAGCCCAGAAGAATGAACTTCATAAAGAACAGGCTACTTACTATCTTAGCCGCACCCTGGTTAGTTATGAACTTAACTATGCATACGTCGAGAAACTCTGTAGCAGTGGTGTTTGCTACCAAAAAGCTACGCCACTACATGCTGAGCAACACTACGTATGTTGTGTCTAAGGAGAATCCATTGCGATACATGATGAGTCGTACTTATCATAGTAGTCACACGGAAAAATGGATCATGTTGTTGATGAAATTTGACATAGAGTTTATTGGACAGAAATCTATCAAAGGACAAGTCATAGCCGATCAACTAGCAGAGGCTCCTCTTGAAGATGATCAGCCTCTGGTCATAGAACTACCCGATGATGGGGTCTTCCATGTCTCAGAATCACCAGATTTTGATGAGCCTGAGTCACAAGCTGACATAACCCTATTCTTTGATGGTTCTAAATGTGAGCAAGGTGGTGGCACGAGAATAGTATTCTTCACACCGCAGGGTGCTCCAATGCCCCTGTCATTTAAATTAAACTTCCCGTGCACCAAAAATAATGCAGAGTATGAAGCCTTGCTCATAGGTCTTCAGACAACAATCGCCATGAACATCAAACGACTGAACATCTTTGGTGATTCGCTGTTAATTGTCAATCAAGTCAAAGGGGTATATCAATGCAAATGCCTAGTTCTACAGGCTTATAAAGCCCTTGTGGACAAATTCTTGGCAAAACTTGAGTGGTATGACATCAAGGCACTCCCTCGATCATTGAATCATTTTGCGGACACAATGGCCTCCTTGGGGTCACTAATTCCACAAGACCTTTTTGGTGATATGACAACCATTCAAGTCAAAACCCTATCGCAATCCGTGATGGAGCGTGCAAGCTCTGACTTGATGCCAGGAATCCACATGATCCAGATTGAACCATCTTCGGATAAGTTCTCTCGAATCCATGATCATTTGAAGCATGCTAATTGGGGATCCTTGTTCTCCCCTACTCCCATTAATAGCAATACAACGCTATTCTTACAAGTTCTATCCCGTTCAGTGTTTGCTAGGGATGAACTTCAAGAGGGATTGGTTGTTCATATCGTTGAGGTTTTCGATCAACAGGACTGGTATTTACCCATTAGAGACTACCTCAAGTTAGGTAATCTCCCGCTTGGATTGACGCATGCCGCAAAATGAGCACTCAAGCAGAAAGTGGCTAAGTATGTCTTGATAGGAGACATTTTGTACCGTCACAGCTATGAAGGAATCCTCCTTCATTGCTTGGACTAGCAAGAGTCCACTTGGGCAATCGCCCAAGCGCACGATGGTACATGTGGTGGCCACTTCAGTGGTATGGCCATCGTAAAGCGAATTCTTTGCATGGGCTATTATTGGCCATCTTTAGAGCGAGATTGTTGCACATATGTCAAGAAGTGCGTGAAGTGTCAACATCATGCCAATTTGATGCACGTACCTTCCTAGGCCTTGCAGACAGTCCAGTCTACTTGGCCATTTTTGCAGTGGGGCTTCGATATAATTGGAAAGATCTCCCTTGCATCGTCAGGTCGTCACACGTTTATCATAATGGCCACAAAGTATTTTACCAAGTGGGTGGAAGCAATTCCACTTACCTCTACGATAGGACCCCGCATTGTGGAGTTCATTTTGCATAACATCATATGTCATTTTGGTATTCCATCCAAAATAGTCTCGAATAATGGGATGCCTTTCAAGAACAAAGACGTGCGTGCTTTGACCATAAAGTACAAAATTTAGCACAATTTTTTGACACCCTATTATCCGTAGGCGAATGGGAAAGCAGAGGCATCAAACAAAATGCTAGTTGCCATCCTAAAAAAGACGATCACAGACAGTCATAAGGATTAGCACATCCAAATCCCACTTGCCCTATGGGCCTATCACACTAGCATTCGGATGCCCACTGGGGCCACTCCATTTTTGCTAGTGTATGGCTCCGAGGCAGTCATGCCTCTAGAGTTGGAGATTCCTTCCCTGGCATATCAATGCAGGAGTTCATCGATGATGACGTTGTGTGATAGGCCCAGTTAGACCAGCTTACATTTCTTGACGAATGACGCGTTAATGCTCTCGAGCATTTACGTATTTATCAAGAGCGACTTAGAAAAGCTTACAACATGAAAGTTCACCTCAAAGACTTTCGGGTTGGTGATTTGGTTTTGAAGGAAAACCAACAGAATTCTAGTTTAGCGTCCCACCTAAGGGACAAGTTCGCGACAAATTGGTTAGGTCCATATGTCATTGATAGCAAAATAGGATCTGGGACGTACCGGCTTGCCTCTCTTGATGAAATCAAGGAAACAGAACCCTTGAACATCAGTCATTTGCACCCATTCCATATCTAAGAGAGCCATATCCCAAAAATGCTCCAAGGATTCCTAAAATCGCTTGGTCAATCCCAAAAATGCTCCAAGGATCCCTAAAATCGCTTGGTCAAATCCCAAAAATGCTCCAAGGATTCTCGCAATCGCTTGGTCAATCCCAAAAATGCTCCAAGGATCCCTAAAATCGCTTGGTCAATCCCAAAAATGCTCCAAGGATTCTCGCCATCGCTTGGTCAATCCCAAAAACGCTCCAAGGATCTCAAAAATCGCTTGGTCAATCCCAAAATGCTCCAAGGATTCTCGCAATTGCTTGGTCAATCCCAAAAATGCTCCAAGGATCCCTAAAATCGCTTGGTCAATCCCAAAAATGCTCCAAGGATCCCTAAAATCGCTTGGTCAATCCCAAAAATGCTCCAAGGAATCTCACAATCGCTTGGTCAGAAACTCAAAACAATCCAAAAATCATCAAAAATAACAAAAATTTGCATCTCATTTCTAGGCATGCTCAAATTCATTAAAAAGCACTTCTCACATCTCATCTTCATATTCACAAAAAAATCAATCCATCAAAAATACAAAAAAAAAAATATGTAGCTGCATTAAGCATCGCACCCATACATTGCATATTTGTGGTCGTAAAGGTCAAAGGCACCATAAACTGTAATTATTCTGCTAAGTCCATCTTGTTCCACACCTTTCCATTTTACAAAATAGCAAACAAACGCCATTCACTCGTTGTTTACCACAATAGAGTCGGTGGTCTTATAATGTATCAAGAGTTTTCGTAATTCAGTCATCATTTTGCTCTTTAGCCACGTAATGTATCGAGTCAGAAAGATTTTACGAAGGTAGAGTTACACTTGAAATACACCTTGTTACGTAGCATCCCAACACAAATTAAAACACATAAAAATTCCCAAGTTGTGTGAATGAAAGATGAAACCTGCATAGTAATCCAGGTCACCATAAGTGAAACGGTTATCTTGCTCATCCCCCTGTGCGAATGGTTCTAGAATGCTGAGAATTGATAAAAGGACGAGCTCTTCCCTATTCATTCACCTTAATAAACAGTGGTTTTTACCACTACCAAATCCCAATCATAGTTGGTTCCCAAAGTTGTAAGGATTCGTACTACACGTCCCTGCCAAGGATGGATAGTCATCCCCAAGACCTAAAAGGATCAACGCCATTCACAAACAAAATTCCAACAAATCATCATCCTAACCCTTTCCATTCATCGTTGGTCTCCAAGTTGTAAGGATTTGTACTATCCGCCCCTAACCAGGATGGGTAGTCATCCCCAAGGCCTAAAAGATCAATGCCCCTACTTCATAATCTCCATCATCCCCTTGGTCCCCAATGTCGTAAGGATTCGTACTATCTGCCCCTAACCAGGATGGGTAGTCATCCCCAAGGCCATGAGGATCAAAGCCATTCACAAGCTCAAAATCAAACCGCTCAAAATATAAAATCAAGTAACAATGGTTATCACCACTATTCAAAATCCTTGCTCAAAAAGAAAAATAAATAGAAAAATAAACAGTGATTTGCATCACTATATAGACGAGCAAGTCTCCCAAATCATTCAGCCAATAAATAACCTGAACTTGAATCTTTGGAATTCTCAGCATTCGAAAACCATCTAGGTGATCCTCATTACAGGTTTGGTTGATAACCTATCTAGCAATGGTGGTATCCTACCCACATGACGATATGTCTGTCACATTCGCTTTGCGTATATGCAGACCAATGTTTGCATAAGGATGAGCTAGCTTATGGTATCCTGGATAACACCGCAAATTAATCTAACTAAATACAACAAAGGAGTTAGTGGAGCTAATTAGGTGATCCTCAGTATAGGTTCGGTTGAAATCCCATCTGGCACTAGCGGTATCCTGACAAATACCACATAAATGAACTCAATTGCACACACAGGGATGTGAAATAGCTTGGTCAAAAACGAGTTCGATTCATACCTTGGTCAAAATTCTTGTAAGACAAAGTACAGTCGTGGCTAGTGAGTTAAAACTGTTTGATTCTCAGAAAACCTTAGCTACATTTCTAAACCAACTGTGCTACTTTTCATCTTCACAATACCATCAAAAAATACAAAAGAGAGAAAAACCACATGTATACATACAAAGTCATGTATCACAACAATCGCCTAAAAACAAAATAACAGAGTTCTAAACAGTCTATGGTGCCATAGCCAAACATCACAAATCCCATTCATCCATTTCATTTCTGCATATCACATATAAATCAAAAACATTTGCATTCATCATAGCATATGCATCCATCAAAATAAATCAACATGCATACATCCATAGTCATCAGCCATCATGCATAAAGATCAAATCATCACATGTGCATAACCACAATAAAGCCGGTATATATATATATATCGTCAAAACAATGCCCGCAGGCTACAAAACTGGTCCTCTGACCCCGCAATCATATAACAAAAACCACCCACCCTAAGGCATCGACCACCATGATCACGCAGGATCGATGCGACGGGAACTACCCCCCGTGGTGTGGGTCTTATGGGACCCCTCAGGATGGCTACTGCTAGCCCCCACATCACGCCTACTGCTGCCTCCCTCATCCAATTGCTTGCGACGAGATGATGCTGACTGCTCAGTAGCACTGTCCCTCGTTTGATGCGAAGATCCACCTCCCGACGGCTCAGGTAGCCGCCCACCGAGGCGGATGACCTCCCTCTCCAAATCTAGCCAGTGTCGGCACCACTCTGCCTCCCATCGATGGTAGTAAGCTACTACATCGTTGCGTTGTGCCAAAAACCTATCCCGCTCTGCTAGCTGAGCCCGCAGGAGATCCCTCTCCCGTAGTGCATCCCCCAGATCCTGATCTCGCATCTGCAACAGCTCTGTCAATCGTGCATTCTTAGCACGTACCCTAGACTCCATCTCCTTCGCATCCGCCTAACGCATGGGACTCTTCGGAACAACAGCCTGCTCTGGCTCCCACTGCTTCACCATGTCCTGCATGTCCGACTGATCTGGAGCCCCCAAATCTGCATCCTCATCCCCCACCTCCACCATGTCCGCATCCTCCAACGGAGCTCCCTAGTCATCCCCTTATGCCTCATCATCCACGTTCGAGACGTCGATCACCGCATCCGAATCCTCACCCAGTGGCACGATGACCGATCGGTCTAGAGTCCTCTCATCTCCCCGATGTCGATAGACCATGGGCTCACCAGGCAACCCCTGGTGCACCCCAAACTATCATGTAACCCGGCTATATGAGAAGAACTCATGCTCGGTCCCATGCCGCCCAATCAACCATCGCTCCCTACGTACCCGTTGAAGCCAATCTCCAGCCTCAGGCCAGGCTGGATAGTCCCGATAAGGGTGCCAAACCACCTCCCCTGGAGTGAGCCGAGAGAAGGCATCGACATAGTGCCCTACGACACCTACCCACCATCGACTTTGCCCCTGCTCTCCGGACCGTCGCCACAAAATTGCATACCCTATCTCCTTATCCTCCATCGTCGCTCAAGTCATCCATGGTAACCCGGTTGGCCTCTCAACTGCTATGTGCTGCCAACCCCAGCACTGCAATAGATAACTACAGCTGATCCCCTTCCGCTGTCAGAAGTGGACCCCATACAACTCCCCATAGAGCTATGCCAACAATGTCTGTCCCCATCTCAGGATCAGCGGTGCCTCTATCGGGCACTCTACCAACTGCCACACCAAATCTAGCAGGTTCCATGGGAACCTCATGCCTGACGAGTCAGGTAATAGCATGTTGGAGATGAGGCCCATAAGGAATGCGTGCCTCACTCCTAACACCCCCTCTCCCCGCCACCATCCAACCAAAATCCCGCCAACCTGGCAGTCCACCTTGGTCATCTCCACTGGGCTCTCTACGCCCAACCGCTCCCCATGCCCAAAGCATCTCGTCAGTACGATGAGTCCGCCGATCACGCGGCGATGTCCTGATGGGCAGTCCATCTATCAAAATCCGTAGAAGCCGATAGATATCCTCCAAAGTGACAGTCATCTCCCTTGTCGAGAGATGGAAGGTGTTGGTCCACGGATCCCAAAGCTTGATCAGGGCCATCAAATAGGCCTGATCCGTAACCACAGGCTCCAGTCGAGCCACCTGCTTGAGCCCAAGGGCATCAAGCCACTCCCAGTCAACCTTAGTCAGCGCCCCTCGCGCCTCAGTGAAAGCAGTGGGTACACGATACCGGCTCCTAACAACCTGCAAAAGAAAACAATTCAACAAAAAAAATTAGAATCATGGAAAAGAACTGTACAGCAACAATAAGCGCAAAAATTCAAAAAAACATCAAATTTTCAGTTCTAGGGTTTCTAATCCTAACTGATTAATTTACAAACACAAATGCAAAATCCAAACAATTTTTCAGTTCAAGGGTTCCTAAATCCTAACTGATAAATTTCAAAAAAATAAAACGAAACAAAATTTAAAAAACAAAAAATTAATTTTTCAGTCTTAAGGTTTCTAATCTTAACTGATTAATTTAAAAACAACATAAAAAATTCAAAAACACAAAAATTACGTCTTAGGGTTTTACGTTCCGTTATCCTAGGGTTTAGTTGTAAGCAAAATTCTTTACCTAGGTTTTACGCTACGTTTAGTTGTACACTAAGTCTTAGTTGTCTTCAATTCAGTTTCAGGGTTTAAGTTAATTTTTTTTTTTGAAAAACATCATCACAAAAATAATCAAATAAAACAATTACAATTTTAAACAAAAATAAACTCTAGGGAGCACTTACTGGTCTTGCTTCGGCTTCGCCACTCGATCCGGTTTGTGTACTCATGATGGCAAGGAAAATTCGGCAGCGCTTCGCTTCGTAGAATTAACCTCCTCCTCCCCAGAGCTCCAAATCGCAAGAAAAATCAGATGCAAATGAGCCCAAACTCAAGTTTTGGCCCTTAAATAGGCCTTTTGAGCTTAAATTCGTCCTTCCCTGGGACAAGCGCTCTGGTTAGCGCTTGTCCCACCCAGGGACGAATTCTAAAGCTGGAATTCGTCCCACCCTGGGACGAATTTAGGCCAAAAACTTCAAAAACATCAAAAATTGGACAAAAATGCACTAAAACAGATAATAAATCTGCCCGATGAGAGTGCTGTTGCACTTGACATCCCGGGCATACAAAACAGACATTGGGGTCACAAATTGTCACTATCCTACTCCCCAAGAAGGCTATTTTAGCCGGACTACTCCACGGGAAGACGGATTTTCGCCAATTTTAGCTCTAAACAACGTCACAAAAAGGGTTAACACCCACCAAAAAAAGGTCTAAATGCTGGAAAAATTGCACATGCTTAACGATAAACCATCTAAAGGCACCCTTGCACAAGTCATCTTGGGTCAAGCGACTCGTCGCTCTTCTCACGAAGGTCATTCCCTCATCGATTTGTCGCTTGAGGGGGTAGTCACACTTAGTCACCAATCAACAAACACACACCCAATCAAAGCAATGACATGCATTCAAAGAATCATTGTCAAAGACAATCACACTCCTTCTTGGGGCAGCAAACAAGCAATAATCACAAATTGATCAAACACTTGGCATTCCCGAATCATGAACACAAGGTTTCCCCTCGTGGACAAAAGGTTGCGCCCTTTGCCTATTCATGACTGATCAATGTCCAAGCTCAAGTCACACCTCACCAAAATAGGTTAATACTTGAAATCAAATCCCTTAGCTCGTCAGAAGCAAGGATTCAAGAATGCATGCCCTTTCCATGCTTGGGGCATCAAAAGTTGGTTAGGTTACCAAGAAACCCTAATCATTAGTGCTTTGGTTATCTATTTTTGCTCGGTGCTATGCCATGCACAGCGCATCCCAAAAAGGGGCATCTTTAGACACCAAAATAGCACCAATCCGATTATGTGACTGCAAACACTGATCGCTTTAACACACACAGCCCCTAGGGCAGCCCTCAGAGGTTAAACAATGGTCCTAACCACTTTTATAGCAATTTTGTAAGGTCAAAAGGCAATTTGGCACATTCAGGCACTTTGCTCAGTATTCGTCTCACCCAGGGACGAATTCTAACTGGGATTCGTCTCACCCAGGGACGAATTCTAAATTCGTCTTTGGTCAGGACGAATTCTAGGTTTAATGGGCAAAAAGAAGAATGTCGCCAAGTGGCATCCGAGGATAGTCAATTATTGCCTCCTATCGTGCATGCACGTGTAGGTGGGTAGGTTGGCAGTTAGAGGACTGTCATAAAGGCAGTCATGGAAGCCTAAGTCAGGGAGGAGTCTCCTCCCTCTTGGGAAGGCATGGCCGCCACATGGCATCCCTGCATGCCCCTCCAAAGAGACCCCCTGGGTCTATAAAATGGTGGACTTTCCCACCCAAAAAAGAACAAGTTGGAGGCATTTTCAAGCAACGAAGTGCTACCAAATTGAACACCCCATTGAACCCTTTTTTGATTCACCTTTTCACATCCTTAATCTCTTTCGCAAGAGAGGTTATTGGGTGGCTTTTGGAAGCGTGGATCCGAACCCAAACCCAACATTTGACCACATTGAATCCACCAATTTGCCGACACCACATTCCAAGAGATTTTGGGCCCTTCCCTAGTGGATTGGCGTCGAAATCAAGTTCCCAACGGGGGTGGCCCGCTTGGGCACCCCACACCTTTTTGTTAGTTTCATTTTAATCTATTCGGTTATTATTCGTTTATCTTACATTACACTTTATGCTATTTAGATAGTTCACGATCTTGGTTTCAGAAGACGTTTATCAAATATTATCATGCTTTTGTCTCTTTAGTTGTCCCACTAACTTGCAGGTAACAACATCAAAATTCTCGGTTATGGAGGTCAAATTGGGAGAATCCGACCATCTGGGTCGTCCCAAAATGGCCCCAATTGCGTAACCCCTCTGTTTACAGTGTTTTGGAGATCCCGAGGTGTGACATTGGAGCAGCATCAACTCGACGTCTTAACACAGTCGAATTCGTCCTACCTGAGGATGAATTACAGCAGAATTCGTCTTGACCAGGGACGAATTCCAGTTGAACGCAGATTGACCGACTGTTTCAATGGTAGTGGCCCTCCGGTAATGTTTTCTGCTCTCTGTCAAGTTTGCAGGTGATTTAGATTCATTTTATTCATTGATTCAGCTAACCTTTTACATGCATCTTTTATTAATTTCAAAGAACAAACTTTTCCTATTTGCAGCAGGTGCTACTAACTCTTTTTGTTGTTTCTTTGAACACAGGAGGAGCAGCAAATATCGAAGACCCATCAACACCAGCGGCGACAACGCTTTGGCCCGCCCATTTTGCATGTGGGCACGCAGAAAGAAGATCACTATTCATGATTGTAACCAAAACATGCTAACACTCCTAGCCCCGAAAAGGGGAGGAGATGTATTGTAACCGAGTTTGAAATCACATTAATAAAAAGGGCTGTGCTCCTGCTTTCCCCTTTTACGTTTGGTTTTGATTCGATTACATTCGCTTTATTTCATGCATCAAGTTAGTTAGTTTACATTGCAGCAATTAGTGTTTCTTTTTATTTTTGGAATCTCGTGCTTTCAGTAGTAAGTTTAGTTGAAGTTGACAAGAAAATATTGATTGCCTAAATCAAATAATGACTAAGATTTACTTTAATGTTTTTCATTGGTAATATTTGTTGTATTTTATAACATTAACATGTTTTCATATAAACTATTTATTACAATTCTTGTGGTTGCACTTATGCTTTAGGAAGAAAACTTGAGTTCAAATCGTAAAGTGGACTATGATAGTGCAAAGTGTGGTAAATATTACTCTATTAAGATGCAATGCATAATATGTTTTCATTTAAACTATTTATTACAATTTTTGTGGTTGTACTTATGTTTTAGAAAGGAAACTAACAACCTAGATCTAGTAAAGTGGACTATGATAATGTGAAGTTTGGGAAATACTACTCTACTAAGATGCAATGCATAGATAGTAGAGGTAGAGTTCTAGTATTGTGAAGGTTATTGCAAAAAAATATCAAGAAGAAGGATGGTGAATTTTGAAATATTTGTATTTATAAAATAATTAAAGAAGATTAGAAAATGAAAGTCAAAATTCAGTGTGGGAAATACTACTCTACTAAGATGTAATGCATAGATAGTAGAGGTAGAGTTTTAGTATTGTGAAGGTTGTTGCAAAACAATACCAAGAAGAAGGATGGTGAATTTTTAAAGATTTGTATTTATAAATTTTTTTAAAGAAGATTAGAAAAAGAAAAATCAAGATTTTAGATTTTTTTTGAAGAGGTTGGAAAGCAAGGGCATATCAAGGACCACCCTTCCCATGAATTGAACTTGGATCTCCACTAAGAGAGTCCAATGACTTTTGTCATTGTAGTGTCCTTGATGGGACAAGATTCCAAATTTCTTAGAAAAAAATATAATTGAAATGAGAATTGATTTATTTGTAAACTCTCAAGCTCTAAAAGAGAGAGTTGTGATTTGTCAAGGACACAGGCCCTTAGTACAACCCTTTTTATCAATATATATATATATATATATATATATATATATATATATATATATATAATAGTAACATTTTATAAAACATAGATTAAAATATTAAAAAAATAAAACAATATAATATTATAATTTATTATAATATCTTACTATTATCATATAATATAAATTGAACATATTTTAACCCACATTATAAATTAAAATTGTTCAAAACACTATCAACCAATAATAAATATAAACAATCATATAAAAAATTATATATATATATATATATATATATATATATATATTTATTTTTAATAAATAATCTTATAATATAATATTTTATACAATAAAAATAAATTCTAACCCAATCTCTTAACCATCCAAAAATATATACCAAAATAAATAAATAAATATATTTATTTATTTTCAATCCCTTACTCCATATACACTTCTTGTTGTCTCGGCACTTCTTAACATTCTACCCATATGCATCAATCATTAATTCTTCCTTAATAAGGTTAAGCATATCTTACTATTTCCTACGAACATGCATAGTGTCTTTTTTTATATTAACAATTGAAAGAAAAAAAACATTGAATCTCATTCATCATCATTAATTTTTATATTAGATGAAACAAGTTTTAATATCGAGCTTCCATAACTTAATCTACCAATGCCAGCTATTGATTTAAGAAACAATTATCCTTATTCTTAGCTTTCCAATAAGTTCCGAGGAATCTGAAAAAGGTCACGGCAGACGTTCAATTCGAAATACCTTAAAACAAGTTAATAATATGCCGATAACAAATCATTTTCTGAAAAATATGACGGCAGACATTCGATTTGAAAAACCTTCAAACAAGTTAATAATATGCCGACAACAAATCATTTTCTGAAAAAGATGACGGCAGACATTCGATTTGAAAAACCTTCAAACAAGTTAATAATCTGCCGACAACAAATCATTTTCTTCTCTTCTCAGAAATTCTGAAGTGACAATCCTCGTTAAGACTGTACATAAAATCAAATGTTGCGAAACGTACAAATTATTTTATTTTATTTTACCTTCCCTTTCTCAAAACGTAAATAACAAAACAGGAATCCTCTTTCGTACTCCCATGCAAGCCGATACTTAAACTGAGCTTTCTCCACACACATGATCAAGTTTGCCTGACTATATATTTCGAATGTGTGAATGGAGATTATGCATTCTTGCTCATTCGCTCGCTTTGGTTTCATCATTCTCTTTGGTACGTATTAAATTCTTCATATTTTGTTATTGATGTTTCAGGTCTTTAGATTTGTTTTTCAGTAAAAGTAGGTTTACAGTAAAATGATTCTACAGAAACTATGCTGCATGGTTTTTTTAGAATTTGAATACTCACATAGCAGTTATTTTCTTTAAAGTTTACTAGAATAGATGAACCACTTAAAAATTGAAGTGGGTGCTGAAAACTTTTAGGCCTCCAACAGTGGCTCAAACAATACAGCAAAGACTACAATTTTAAATTTCATGGAACTATATTGTAGATATAGAAGCAACAGCCCCTTCCCTGGAACCTTGTGCTTAGCTACCTAAACACTAGGATGAAAGGAGGCATATGAGAATGATTTTGACAAGATTGATAGCTTGGTCACCATGAGAATTCAAGGGATATTGTTGGTAGGTCCTCCTTGGATTGAACTGTCTAGTTCAGTTTCATCTCTGTTTTGTGCCAATGCTTGAAATGTGTGATGTATGTATATTTTGTTTTGAGATTAACTTCTAAATTTAATAGCAGAGAATTTGTATTATTTCATTTGGAGGTTATTGTCCTTTTATGTAACTTCATTAATTGCCTAGCAAATTTTCTTTCTGCATTATAGTCTTAATTCCTGCAGTGCTTTGCTTGATAATAAACTATCAACTACAAAACTGTAGAGCAGAAGCCATTGCAAAAGGTTACATAGGAGCAATTCTATGCAATATTATTCTTAAGACAAAAATGGGCAGATGAACCACCAAATTAACCTTTGTCATGAATAACACGAGGCCCTGAAAAGAGTGAATTGAGTAACCATTGAAAAGGGTCAAGGATTTTGTAAACCATAATGAACTTTTGTACTGTTTTCCTCTTCTGTGCTTCTTGAATCTCCTCTGTTCGATTTTGGCTCATATAGAATGCCCTTACAATGCTATAACAAGTTTGTATTTTGTTTTTATCTTATTTAAATCTATTTGCAGCTAGAAGACGGTGATATTAAGCCTCTGAAGCGACCTTGCAAGGAAAGAAGGACGGCCTCCTCGACTTTGTTGACAGCGAGCCTGTTATAGCTCCGAGGGCAATTAAGGTTGGTGATTTCTCGGATATGTTTCTCTACAACACATTATGTAACGTTGCATGTTCTTTGAATGTAGTAGCATCCACTCAGATTATTGATTATTACTGGTATTTGCAACAGTGACATTATCAAAGACAGTAAAATTGTCATAAGTAAAAATTATTGAGCCTTTAATATGCATGAGTCTCAGAAGCTTCATTCCTGTTGATATTCTTTTCCTGTACAGTTGTAGTTATTTTTCAAATGACCTCCAGTTTGACTGCATGGTAGACACTAGATATAATTAGTTGCAAAAGTTAACTGGTAAGAATAATATCAGCATATATGCTACTCCTGTCCCAATAGAAAAATATAGGCTGTAGGAAAAGTTTTAATTAGTTATTTTTTAAATCAGCAGTCTCTGTAAACATTCAAATTTTAAAGTTATGGGTAGTATAAAAGAGAGCGCTTCAAATTTTGTAGACGTAAAATCTTTTCCCAAAAATATGACAATTTATGAAAGTAATTTTGGTTGGAAACGATCTATCAGCACCTGTTTATAATATCTACAGAAAAATATATTTTACAGGTATCTGCATATAACTTCAAGATTAAATTTTTAAACTTTAGTTTTTTTTTGTTTTCCGTCAAATGCAAGTTTGCAAAAACAGATTAGACTAAATTAGCCTCTTAGTTGTAGAAATGTTTTTTTTTATTATTATTTTTTATTGATATTTTGAAAAAGAAAAATAAAAATAAAATTTCTGAACTGTTTAAAATATTTACACATGAAAATTATTTTAGAGGTATTTACACATAATTTAAAGTTTCAATTTCTTAATTTTTTTTTTTTTTTTTCAGATGCAGTTTTGCAAAATAAATAATATTAAACTAAAGGTTGTGGAAATTGCTTTTAATTTTTTTAAACAAAATTTTGAAAAAGAAAAATATAAAAATAAAAAATTTCATTCATGGTAGTTCAGAATAAAAAATAGATTGATAATTGGAATTGCATAGCTGAGTGAGAATTATTGGTTTAACCAGTGAGCTTTTCTTGTACAAGCTACAGTGAGAATTGAGAATTGATTAAATTTTTCTTGTGTTATTTATCTGCATGTCAGTACATAATCTTATAACTTTTGACAGTTCCAACCGATTGCAGTGACAAGAAGTCTGACCTGAACCTTTCATCTGAAGAACATATACTCAAGACCTTTGTATCACTATTTTGTAATGGAAGGGGAAGAGGGAGTGAATATGGATATCTTTCCAGAGGAGGAAATACAGCCTGCACCAGAGACTTTTTCCACTGATGACGAGGAAATGCAGTCTGCACCAGAGAGTCTTGCTACTGATGATGAGGAAATGCAGTCCGCATCAGAGGATTTTGTCACTGACGATGAGGAACCGGAGATGCCTGCCACTGATGATGAGGAACCGCAGATTCCTGCCACTCATTCACAGCCAGAAACAGTTAAGGAAATGCAGTTTGCATCAGAGGATTTTGCCACTCATGATGAGGAACCGGAGATTCCTGTCACGGATGATGAGGAACCGCAGATTTCTGCCACTCATTCACAGCCAGAAACAGTTACCACAAGCCCAGAACCTGATTTGCCCAACAACAAATTGTCTGTTTTGCAAGTCATGAAAATTGTTTCTGACAAGCAGGAGTTGAGCTTTGTAGAGAAAGTGCACATTCCAGAAGACCAGATTTTGCACCTTTGCAACCGAATTCTGCCCAACTCTGGCGAAAGCCGGTATCCTGAAGTACGAATTGATTTCAACTCTTTGAATCAACTATCCTTCCCAACAATTGGATTTTATGGAGACAAACCAATGATGGCTGGGATACTGAAGAAAATGGGCATAGTAAATAACTCAATTGCCTTCCAAATGGAACACGGAAACCTTGAGCCAGGTTTGTATGTCAGCCTTTTTAAAGAGATCTTATTTGTTTTCTATTGGCATCAAGGAGACCTTCTGAAGAATGCATCCAGGAAAGAGGTTTCCTGCAATTTCATACGTTATGTGGTAGACCTGTGTGATGATGTATATATATGTGTTGAAGATAAGCATGTTTCAGAAGCATTAGCTGCTTCTGTAGCCACTACTTCCCACAAACGGAGGCGAACAGAGAGGCTCAAGATAAATCACGTGCAAAACTCTGAGAATGATGTTAGGGTTTCTCCTGGTTTCAAAGTAAATATTGGAAGGTATGTGTCTAGGTTGTCACCTCCTGAGGGGGTGATTGCACCCAAGCGTGCATTGTTCTTTGCTGAAGGATACCACCGTTGTGCATTTCTCAGTGCCAGTTATAAACAGGCTAGACAGTATGTTAGGACTGATACGGAAAAGGTCAAGGTTGATTTACTTGGATTCCGAATTAAAGAGTTGTCAAAGCAATATGATCTTGATTTCACCAGGCTTAGCAATGAGGACTTTGTTCTCTTCTTAGAGCATTCTAAGCTGCCAGAGTTTAAGGATTATAAGGATTTGATGAACTCTATACGACATCGTCGCAATGAATATCGCAAGTATGGGATTCAGTTTGAATGCAATAGGTTGAGCGACCAGGTATTGCAGAGTTTTGTTGGTGTTTTATCTGAATTCTGCAGCTTTGCTAGATATTTGCCAGAGGATGGTAAAGAGAGACAAGGGCAGAATGCAGCAAATAAAGAAATTCTGACTGCAAGCGCTCCATTTGAACATCTTGAACGTGAATTGGCTGCTGTGTGGGGTGGTACGCCAGGTAAGCACAAGCTGCTTTTTGCTGGCTCAGAAATTAACTTCAATCTGAAAAATGGGACAGCCCTGAGATTTGTTGTTGAGAAGTGTAAAAGCCCAATTTGTTTTGAAGAGTACTTTCACTTGAGGCATATAAAGGGAGGTCAAGAGGTGGCTAGATTTATGCCCAGCACTGGGAGGAGGAAAGGTCCAGTGATGGCTGGAGAGCCAGTTATTCTTCAATTTGGGAGCATCAGAAAGCACTCAGAAGAAGGGGTTGTGGAGGCCAGCCAGGTCTCTGATAGCGTAATCAATGAATGGGTAAAGCCTTTAGTTCCAAGGGAATTACTAAAACTATCCCAGATCGTTAATTTCTTGGGTTTTCTTCTCATCAGTGGCAAATTACAGGAAACCACAAGTTTTGCTCTGCCTGTTCTTAATAAGCTTGTGAGGTCACAAAGGCATTCCATCGAAGAGGAGCTCCTTATGGCATTCCTCATGAGTGATGACAATATGGATCAACTTAGAAGTTTCAGCATATCTAGCATAAAGAGCTTTCTGACTGCTGGTAGACTTGAAGTCATTGAGGGCTTGTTTGAGTCTGTTAAAGCAGACTCTTCACCAGAATCAAAAGAATCTTATTTGCAATGGAAAAAAAGGTTATCTGAATTTACACTTGATGAGACTTCAAGTAGAGTTCTGTTTTCCATGGACTCCTGGAAAAATGTTTGTTCATCAATCTACAGTGATGGGAAAGAAGCATTCAAGGAAAATGTGAAAGCAATGGTCAGGAAGGATATATTACCCCTGCTTCGTGAAAAGCTTCAATCTGAAAAGGCAGCAGCAGAAAAGATTCAGGAGCAACATTTCAAATATGAAAAAGATAGCTTCCTCACCCAAACAAAGCAAAAGCTATCCCAGGCCAGAACTATGGAAAGACGGATGTATATTCAAAGCTTCTCTGTTGCAAGACCATATTATCTTGGAGGTCTTGAAGCAAACATGCTGGTTGCTAGTGAAGAAGAAGAAAAACCTAGTATAAGATGGATGACTGTGGAGTTGGCACCAAAGAAAAAAGACTTGGATGAGTTAAACTTGAACTCCATGCATGTTATCAGCCCTTCTTGCTCAGACATGGTTGAGTTAGTTTCTTGTGATCCTGAAACAGAAGATCTGAAAAAGGTTGCATTTCTCAGATCTGGAGAATTGCTGGTCTTTATTCATGACAAGAGAGAAAATAGCCTGAACTTGTACATGACCCCAAAGCTAGGGCCACTTCTGCATGGGAGCAATCCTATTTGTATATTTAGAAGGGGTTTTGATTTGGTATCTTTTGATGAACACACGAGATTCCTGGCCCTCTATGATGCTCAACTATCAAAGGTTCGAATTTATAAGTTTGATGAGTCATTTCGTCATATAGATTGGACAGGCATTGAGATCATGCTGGAATTATTTTCTGGAAGTACAGGAATTGTATGGATGCAGTGTATTCCAGGAAAAACTGAATTGCTTTTGGTTGATGACACAAACAGGGTGAGGGTGGTTGAACTCCATCAGCGGCCACTGATGAAGCCTAAGCATATATCTCTTTCATCTGATTTCGTAAATGCATGCATTTCAGGTGATGGTTCCTTTCTCTTTGTTTTCCAGAAAAATACAAAGCCCTCAGATTGCATTGGAAAAGAAGATCATTCTTCAGCTGATTCTCAACAAAGTGTGTCTCCTTCCAAATTTGAGATCAAAGTTTACATGCTAGGTGATGCAATGTCCTACTTAAAGAACATTCTTGTGGACCTAAAAGTTGAAGATGCAACTGATCTTCAGGTTGGGATTGTATACTTTGGTTGTCAGATTCACCTTGTTTGTTACTCTAGTGTTGTGCCAGGCTATATTTCTTCCAATATATTAACTCTGGTTTCAGCTACGGAAGTTTTGGAGTTTCAAGAATTATCAAAAGGGAAGTCATATTCAGGAGTTGATAGTAAGGATGCTGTGGGCCAGGATTCTGGGAAGAGTTGTGCTGCATTAGAGTACATTTATCATATATTTGATAAGTTTGCAGTTAGCCCTGCACTTTTTAGAGGACTTACCAGGGATCTTAATTGCCATGTTTTGCTAAAATCAACTGACATTACTGAAGAAGACGATGTTCAGAAAAAATGTCAAGAATACTTGAAGCTTCTCATTGGACAGTTGGAGAAAGAAAAAGGAAAAGATTTCAAAAATCTTAGGATTCGATTTCAAGTTCACAAGTCTGAAAGCTGGGACTTAAGTTGTGTTGATGTCATGTTGTCTTCTTGTCAACAGAAGCTTGTGGGGAACTGGATCCGTCAACTCATTTGTCTTGTACCTATTCAAGTAACCCGTGCTCAAAACAATGCAATACAACCATTGCTTGATGGGCTTCAGATACCTCCACATCTCACATATTCAGACAGCATATCGCTGGCAAATTTGATACGCTTTGGCTTATATGATGCTGTCCTGAATCAATGGGATGGTAAAATCAAGGTTGTCTCATCAATGGGCAAACAAAGTAGTGGTAAATCATACCTGCTAAATCACCTCTCTGGCTCTCTTCTTGATGTCGCAGGGGGTAGATGTACCGATGGAGTATGGATGACAATTAGATTGCATGCAGAGTGCCTCTATGTACTCATGGATTTTGAAGGATTAGGGAGTTTTGAGAGGACAGAGCAAGAAGATTTGCTACTCTCCGTACTTAATTCTGCCATTAGCAATCTAACCATATTCAACAAGAAAGTAAGTGCTAATTGCTTTGGTCTTTTTTTAAACACTGCTTCTTTGATTTGTGTGTTTCACTGGTGTTGGTTTTATGATTTGTCTTCTAAACCATTTTAACTGCTTGTGATTGACTGGGAATCATGTGTGGAACTTTGCTCGTCAGGACTTTCATCTTGACAAGGAGACTGAAGCTGTGTTTCAACGTTTTCAAAATGGAGTCAGCTTGGTTAAGAATGATGAGAAGTTATTCAGGGGACTTTTCTACATAGCAATCAAAGATGTTGATGTTTCTGATGTAAAGGAATTAAAAGATGAATTTCGCATGAAATTGTTACAAATTTGTAAAAGATCCCGTGATAACTTTCTAACAAAGATGTATGGGGGAATGGTTGAACTTGCTGCTCTGCCTCCTTTCACCAGGCGAGAATATCATCAAGAAAGTCTGCCAGATATGGCTTTTACTGTAGAAGAAGAGTTGGATCATAATTATGAGAATGGCCGTGCCTTTTTGAGGGATTTGAAGCTTGTTATTGCACAAATAGCAGCCAAGGATTGGACACCTGTTGATTTGAAGCGTATTGCTATGAAGGTGGACATCCTTCGCAGAAACATGGATTTTGCAGTCAAGGCAGGATGTCTTTCAATTTCAGGTGTCAACAAGGTGCTTATGAATTTTGATACTCAGGAAGAAGTAATTGATGCTCCGATCAGACTTGGAGATCTATTGATTGATTTGTCAGATACCAGCCTGGAGCTTGCAGCTTTAGAAGAATCTACATCAAATGACAAAATCTTGTCCCATCTCAGATCAAGACTAGAATCAGTCTTAGAAAGAAGAGGTATAAGTGGTGATCAGTGGCACTCTACATTTCAGAGTTTCTTAAGAGCATTGGCTGACAGACGCTGTGAGCGTGTTAAAAAATGGCTTTTCAGCAACACTGCAGAATTTGATGGCAATAATGACGTGCAGAAGTTGCAACTAGAGGCAGTTGCAGCCCTTGCAGAACTGAAACAGGGGCTCTCTGTATGTGGTTGCAAGTGCTCTGTATGCTTTTGGCGATGTGTCATGGAGAAAGGCCATTCCTCTGATCATTCCTGCATGGGTAATCATGCATGTGCTGAGAAGTGCACATATTGTTCTCTTGAATCAGGACAAGGAAATGAAGTGGAGGAATGTCGGAATTTGGCAGGCCATGAAGGAGATCATGATTGCAAAAAGAGAAATCACACATGTGGGAGCATCTGTTCTTTATTTGAAAAGTCCTCCAACTGCAGTAAGTCTTGTTGTTTGAAAGTTGGGCATGAAGGCCCTCATAAGTGCAATTCACCGCAACATACGTGCAATATAAAGTGTTCCCTTGAAAGCTGCAAAAATCCTTGTGTGGTGCCCATTGAGCTTGGGGATCATGAAAGGCATGCTTGCCATGAAAGATTTTGCCCCAAAAAATACATCATGAAGGGTTGTCCAAGACTGTGTGGTTATGAGGATCATTTCCATGAACTGACAAGTGAAGAACATCTCTGTGGGAATGAGCATGCTTGTCGTGAGAAATGTGAGGCAGATGGCATCTGTGAAATTTTCACTGAACTTGTGAGACAAACACGCACTTTTCAGGGAAAAAGAAGTTCATTCGAGTATGAACATGTCTCTGAACAAAATGGATTGCGGAAGGATTGCTGCATCCCCATTCCAGTGTTCAAGCAAACTCACGAGGGCTTGCATGTTCACACACTGAATCCAGATGCCGTACACTATTGTAATGTTAGGTGTGAAGCATGTGGATATTTTTGTCAGCGGCCAATTAACCATGCTGGATTACATCATACAGTTCATGGGAACATGAGAAACATGAACTTTGCATCTGAGAGGGAAGAATTTGAAATTAATGGCAGGCAATACGTGTGTGGAGAATCTGGGATAGCTGAGATGTGCAACATGCATTGCAAAGCACAAGGTAGGGGTCATATTCATTTGATTAGTTGCCCTGTAAATGATAATTTACAGTGCACAAGTCATATATATGATGGTTCAAGGCATGAGACGAGGAAATATGGTCCTAATGAAGATGTGCCAAAAGATGAGCTTACCCATGAGACTTATTGGAAGCAGATGCGTTTTGAAGATCCTTGCACAGAAGAAGATCAGAAAGAGTTTTCTCTATGCAATCATCTTTGTAGGTCAGAAGAGCATAATGAAAGCAATGGTAGTATGTCAAGGTCTTATTGCACAGAGAAACTATGGCATGCTCCAGCAAAAAAAAGTGGCTCTCCAGCACCTTGTGCAGGTTACATAACTGATGATGGTCATGTTTTTGCATGTCAACATTCTAAGACCATGGCTCATCATGTGGTTTTTGTCATTGACAAGTCTGGTTCCATGACTGATTTTGATATATATCCCACCATTGCAAAATTTCAGGCTGACCACTATTGTAGGTTGGGTTGTGTGTATGAGGCTATCATTCGCTTTATTGTCACAAGATGTAGAACTGCCAGTGATGATTCTTTATCTGTGGTTTTATTTGATGATACAGCAGTTCTTGCTCTAGAAATGAAAGAAATGAAAGAAGATGTGGTGGATTGTCTTCTTCAATATCATGCAGGTGGTGGAACCAATTACTCCAGTGGCTTAATATTAGCTGAGGAGGTGATTATTCGTGGATCCAAAGATCCCAGTGTGGAGAACAAGAAACCGACAGTTATTTTCTTGAGTGATGGTGGAAACAACTGTGGAGAAGATCCAATTTCTTTTGTGAATAGAATGAAGCAGATGGAACCAAGAATGATACTTCATACTATTATGTTTGGAACAGATCCTACAGTTGAAGTTTTGAAGAAAATGGCAGCAAGTGGATGTGGCACATTCCAGCACAGCCTTGATGAAGTGCAGTTACAACGAAGTTTTGAGAATTTAGCCATGAGTCTCCAGCCCGAGGTTGCAGCTTTAATGCGATTAGATAATCAAGTCAGCTTTAATTTGTAGAGAATCTTCTACGTTCAGTTCAGTGCCTATGAAGATGTGGATGGTAAAGCACCACTTGGTTTGCAGCTATTTTGGTTTTGTTATCTCTAGCCTCCAGGGCTCTCCGAATTAGCAAGCAAAGTGTAGAATATAATCCCTGTAGTAGCCAGGGTGATGGCTATTTTATTTCCCTGTTGTAAATGGTATGTGCTTCTTCATTGGATGTGGGTGAAGTTGGTACATGCAAATAAATCTTGACTTTAATATGGAGATATGACGTAGATATTCTCTTATTCCAGTAATGTTGAAGGGCTTTCAATATATGCACAATATTGTTGTAATGCTATGTGTTTCTTCATTGGATGTAGGAGAAGTTGGTATATGCAAAGAAAACTTGACTTTAATATGGAGATTATAACATAGATATTCTTTTATTCCAGCAATGTTGAAAGGCTTTCAATATGTGCTTCCATGCATTCTGTTCATTAACTTCGATAATATGGCTTGAGCAAGTATGTAATTTAAGGACATATGTCTTTATCATATTGCATAAGAGTAGCTTGAACAATTGCACAGACTGGGGAACATTCAGGGATTAAATCTGTTGTGGTCATTTCTCCACTCATATTTTGTTTCCCATTGTCATCTACTTAAAAATTAGATTTATTAGAATATTACATAGGGTGTCTTACCACTGGCAATCTTCTCTTAGGATTCAAGAACATTCCATTATCTTATTCTCTTGCATTTTATTCTACAAATTGTAGTAATACTTCTACTAAGTAGGAAAAGTTCATAGACACAAATACACACTTTGTGATTGTACTTAATAATGTGTTGGACCAGTATATTGATTCATGGCTGTGGTTTCAGAATTTTGATTTCTGTAATTTATATCCAATCAGATATTTTTATCTTCTGGTATCACCTATGAGATTTGAAAGAAAAATCTCTCCCTTCTTGATGGGCTTTTAAACAATTCAAACGGTTGATCATAGTTTTATGTGTACCCTAGCATTCTTTATATGATTCTTAAATGCCTAATGTTTTTAATGCCAGCATTTTTCATTAATTGGCTGAAAATCCTGCTGCCTTTCATGGATACTTCTTATCTACTTGAAACTCTTTCAAACTGAAGGATCTTAAAACAGTCTGCTGCCAGAGGAAGCAGACAATGCTAGAAATATGTGTTGCTAGCCACCTTGCAGGAAAAAGGAATACTAAGAATGGATGTGTTAAACCCATATTGCAACTAGCAACTTGGGTGTCTTGCATAATATCATGTATATGCAAAAATACACATATGACTGGACATACTGTTTGGCCTGTCAAGTATGTGTTATATAGAAGGGAAAGATCCTGTCTTTGGTTCCTGCACTCTAAATTGTGTTAGAAATAATGAACCATTGTACATGAAATATCCAGTACATAGACTAGAGTCAACATATACTAGCAAAAAGAAAACACTAAGACATCTGAATGGTTCCAGTAGCATCTAAGACTTGTTCTATTATTTGCAAACTGGCTGAAGATATATACACATAGAAGATGCAAAACTGGTTGAAGATATATACAGACAAGATGCAAAAGCAACACTCTGCCAAATATAGCAAACTTTGGCTTTAAGGCAAAAAAGAGTAAAGGCAAAAGCCAAAGCTGCTTTGTAGTTGCCTTGGACTCTTAAGCTGCTTAATACAAAATAAACAATAATAAATTTGAACATTGCAACAGTTTACACTTAATTGTGAAATGGTGTTTGTTTGTCTCTTATGAGTAATGGGCTAAAAGAGTCCTCTAACAAAAGCTAAAACAGAATCTTTAGATGCTCTGTGACAGAACAAAGGGATTGGCACCAGAAGCTTTATGGTGTATTATTGGACAACAAAATCACTACTAGCTTCTGGGTGGTACCTGTTTGATACACTTTAATCAGTCAACATGCAGTTACCTGCCTTTCACATGGCCCTTGCTAATAAAGTGGGCAATGGTCTCACTCTACTTTAGAAGATATTGGATTCTCTTCTACAGGTAGAGGAGAAACAATGAGAGGCCCTAGTGTACAATGATCTTACTATACCTGAGAAGATATTGGATACTCTTCTAGAGGTAGAGAAACAATGAGAGGCTCTAGAAAGAACCTAAAGCAGTACAAGGCCATAACAAGGGTCCTTCAAGGAAAGAACTATATAAATATTGTGTTATCCAACTCTCACTCAAACATGATAAAGTTGACTTAATTTAGATGGTATCTTAGCAAAATTCACAAGCTCCTACGATCCAAACTATTTGCTTCAAACTTTGGATGGAATATCCTTCATCTACCTATTTTGTTAGCTTTTGATGCTATAAACTTAAAAGGAAATTCAACCACAAGTAATGAAATAAGCAATAAATGTTATAACTATGATAATGACTAACTAATAAGCATGTAAATATGATAAGAAACTTCAGAAAATACTCATGCAATAGCCATTAATGAAAGCTCACGAAAATATACAATGCTATGCAATGGAGGTCTCTAACACTCCATATTGCAAAAATGCTCTACATTGTTACTACTACAACTCTACCCTATGCACTCCAAAATCCTCTTGTTCTTCTACTCTAAGAAGGCATATATATAGTGTGACATGACTCTTGGCCTTCTATATTCCTATGACACTTCATCAATCTATTCTTAGGACTCATGTACATGTGGACTACATGCACATTTACATCATTGCACATTCTAATAGTACTTGTGCATTTATTACATTGCATTAAGAAAATACTTAAATCCTAATCTAATATAAACTCTTAATCTAAAAATGTACCCATGATGGTACATTAGCAAGTACCAAATAATGTAATATATTCCAAGATGTTTATCCTTAGATTCTTGTTTTGGCTCTTCTCCAATTATTTCTGCTTTCTTTTGGTTTGTTGTTAGCACATGGCCAGTTTACAGTTGAATAATGTGAAGTATCTATATTGTAAAATTTGGTTTCATTCAAGTCATGCAGTTTAAAAGTAAAAAATGTTTGCCACGAGCAAGTGTGATTCAAAAGTGACTGTGAGTCAAGAGCTAGTACCATTAGGTAACATGGAAGGAAAGTCATATTTGAAATCTCTAATGAGAAGTTAGGATGCCTTAGCCAGAAGTATGGATGCCTAAGTTGAAGAAAACAAGAAGAGTTAATATATGACAAGTTTGATCCAAGAAGTAAATGTTACACCATAAGTGATTATCAAAGATGAGATGATCAAGCATGATATAATGATTCTTAAAAGTAGAGGGTTTATATGTAAGCTCCATGGATATTGACCAAGGTTTTTGAAGATTCAAAATTGGATCAAATAGAAGTGGGGATCAAATTCAAATTACTCAAACTTTTCTTCCTAAAGGTTTTTTTTCTCTTATTTTCTAGTTCAAAAATTAGAGATAAAATAATGGGTGGTAAGCCATGGTTTAGAGGAAAATATACCTTTTATTTGAGACTATGTAATGAGAATTTTTCTGTCAAGATAAAAACTATTGAAATTCTTCCGGTGGGGGTTAGGCTTTTTGGACTTCCATATCAACTCATATATAAGGATGTTTTGAAGAATATTGGAAATACCTTGGGGAAATTAATCAAGAAGGGACCAACTACTAAGGAGCAAAAGCATTCTATATATACCTAGATACGTGTTGTTATGGATATTTAAATATTTTTCCATAATGCATCAAGATTAAATCTGAATCAGGAGAATGGGATCAACAAGTGGATTATGAAAACATTGCATTTCAATGTCACAAATGTTATGAGACTAGACACATGGAAAGAGATTGCAAAGTGAAAATGATGAAGAAAGAGATAAAATTTTGGTCATGAGACAAACTTCAATGAAGCAAGGACATTATATTGCAATAGAAGCTAAATTAGATAAGTATATTGCACTCCAAACAAAGAGGCAAAGAAAGTCTATCTACAACATTATATGGAAAATGCCACCACAATTCCCTCGAATCAATTGTTAGAAGAAAAAAGAAAGATATGATGGATAAGAAAGTGCAATGTGCAAGTTCAAATTTAGAAGGAATTAAAGGTGCAAAGGAAGTGATGGGAGAAAAAATAGTTTACATAACATTGATGAAAAATAGTACATATATATAGGCAATAGTACATATATAGGCATACGTGCCTATAATAAAGACAAACAACTATCACCTCCTTTATCCTTATCTTCATGGAAAGAGTAACATTGGGATGCACACAATAGAAAGGTGAATTATTGAATACACTAAATGATACAATAACTAAATGCCTAATATCCCCTCTTATTATATTATTTGGAATATAAAGAGAGTTATGAAACAACTCAAACTTGATAGATGCTAGTGCCTTTGTAAAGATATTTGTAACTTGTTTGTCAATGGGAATGTACTCGAGCTGAATCTTGTGCTTTTGAATTTCATCTCGAATGAAGTGATATTGGGCTTCAATGTGCTTTGTTCTTTCATGGAGCACTGGATTCTTGACTAATTTTAGAACACCTTGATTATCTCATTTCAAGTGTATTGGAAGATTTTCTTAAAGTCTCATACTTGAAAGAATGCGATGTGGCCATATCACTTTGCACACAAATCCTTATGCTACATGATATTCTACCTCTATGGATGATAGTGCAACTACTTGTTGTTTCTTTTAGTGCCAACATGTCCATATCCTAGATGAAATATATATCTAGATGTTGAATTCCTACCATCTAGTGATCCTACATAATATGAGTTCATGTATTCTTGAAGAAAGAATTTATCATTCTTCTTATATTCTAGGCCATAGTCAATTGTTCCATAGACATAATGCAATACTCTCTTTACTACTTTCCAATGACCGACCTTAGGTTCCTGTATTAAACTTGAAAGATAACTTATAGAAAATTTTATATCCGGCCTGGTGTTTGTCTAATATATAAGATTTCTAATTAGTTATCGATAGAGAGTTCGAGATATATGAGGAGATTTATCATATCTAGACAACTATAACTTAAGTTCCATTGGAGTTGCCTTGGGCTTACAATTTGTCATTCGATATTTTTCCAAGAGAGTATTAGCATATTTTGTTTGTGAAATCTTGATGTGATTTTTCTTTTGTTAGACCTCTAGGCCAAGACAATAATGTAGAAGTTCCAAATATGTCATATCAAAAGACTTTTTCAAGTCATATTTCACTGCATCCACCATTTCATTTGAATTTCTAGTGATGATTATATCATCAACATACAACACAATTATCACTATTTTAGAGCCAACCTTTTTGGAATAGATATTTACATCTGAGGAACTTCTTCTGAATCCATGCTGCAATAGGTGATTATCAATCTTGATGAAGCATGCTCTAGGAGCTTGCTTCAACCCATACAAAGACTTTTTCAGCTTGTAAATTTTTTGTTCTTGTCCTTCAATAGAAAAGCCTTTAGTTTGAACCATATACACCTCTTCTTTGAGATAACCATTTAAGAAATAACTCTTGGCATCCATTTGATGTAGTTTCTAATCAAACTATGTTGTAATTGCACATAGAACATCAATGGTTGTCATTTTAGCTATTGGTGTAAATATTTCATCATAGTCAATGCCTTCTTTTTTAGCACAGCCCTTAGCAACAATTTGGATCTTACATTTATCAATAGATCCATATTCCTTATATTTGATCTTGATTACCCACTTGTAGCCTAAGGGTTTCTTTCCTTTAGGTAGATCAACCAGCTCCCATGTATTATTTTTCAAGAGAGACTTATATTTTATTTCCATAGCTTCCTTCCATTGAGGCAAGCTAAGTGCATCCTTCACTAATGTGGGTTTTGTATGCTCCATGACTAAAGACATAAATCCCATATTTACTTCTTGATTTATCATACTTCGAGTACATGGCCAAGTGGAAGTAATATTAGGAGGTGCATCAATTTTGGCATCTCTAATGGTTTTTTGGACCCATTTTGGAGTCTTTCACTATTTTGGATGAGCAATTGCTTCAAATGGAATGTCTTTTTGTAATTCCTCATTAAGATCTATGTTGACAGTGAGAGCATCTTTAGTATCTAATTTTGGATCAATGACTTCATCAAATACTACATCTTGACTTATATGTAGTTTTTGGTAATAGGGTCTATCAATCAACACCCTTTGGATTCATCATCATATCTAAGAAAGATACATGGTAGAGTTTTCTCATCTAACTTGTTTTTTAAAATTCTTTGGAATATGCATGTATGCTTTGCTACCAAATTTTCTTATATGAGAAATATATGGCTTTCTTCTAGACCATGCTTATTCAAGTGTAACTCCTTGAAGTGTATTTGTGGGAGCTATATCAAGGAGATACACTATAGTGGTGACAACTTCAACCCAATATTGTTGCCCAAGATTAGATCTGAGGAGCATGCATTAAACCCTTTCCATGATGGAAATATTCCTCCTTTCAACAACCCCATTTCGTTGTAGAGTATAAGTTGTGGTAGGTTGTCTCTCTATCCCATATGTAAAAAATCTTAAAAATTTGTGGGAGGTATATTGTCCCACTTGATCTAAGTGAAGAGCCTTAATGAAATATCTTGATTATTTCTCATGTTTCTTGAACTGCTAAAAATACATGAATGCATTAGACTTCAGCTATAAAAAGGATACTTACATTCTTTTGGAGTAGTCATCAACAAACAACTAGAAAATATCTCTTACCACCAAAACTGTTCGGCATAGGTCTACACAGATTGGTGTGTATCAACTCCAATGATGCTTTAGCTCTTAAGAACTCAATTCAAAAGAGAATCAATGTTGATTTTCTGCTAAGCAATCCAAGCATACTAGAAATATCAATGAGAGGTTGGGCAATCCTAATACCATTTCATGCTTACTTAATTTAAATAAGTATCCCAAACTAAGATGTCCATAACACTTTTGCCACAAGGAGGTTACTTATTTGGTTGTAGCAGCCAATGCAACATGAGGAGAAGATAATGCATCTAGAGAAAACAAGTCATGTTTGTATGAACCGAATGTTGTGTATACGATTTTTGGTAATGAAGCACCTCTTGTATCCATTAGTAACTTTAAAATTAACCACCATATTTCTATATAGAATTTGAAGGACTGAAAATGAGTTGTTTGCAAGTCCTGGTGCATAGAGTACCTTTTCTATGTGGCATGGTCCATCTAGAGTAGTAAGGGAGACATCACCTACACCTTTGAATTGATAAGTCTTACCATCAATGATTGTTACTGGTTTTCTTTCTTTAGATTCAAAAGAATCAAACCACTCTTTGTCCCCTATCATATGCTTACTAGCACTTGAATCAATATACCAAACATTGTCCTTATGTTTGGGATTGGACTTAGTCATGAGCATCTTGTGTGCTTGCTCTGAATCTGATTTTGAATAGTAATTATACCCTTTAGATTATTTTGGGTTGGAACATGGTCTGTATTGAGCCTTATTCTTTTGTGGTTGACAATGTTTAAGTATCCAATATTATTTGGTCGCATCCCCTTCTTTGTCACAAATACAGTAATACCTCTTTGGAGTTTGAGGTTTCTTTTGCGAGGATGAATACGAGGATGTGGAAGAACCCTTATGAGTGGAAGTTTTGTGGTAAGAACCAATTGATGGTTTCTTATTACCAAATTTCTTGGTAATGAGTTCACTATTGGATAATTGATCCCTTAAGTTGTTGATAGATTCTTCTTGTTGCAACAAATTTACCAACTCCTAAAAACTTATCTATATAAGACTTGGAGGAAGGTAATAAACATTGTAAAATAATTTGGTAAAGCTCTAAGTATAATGAGAAAAAAGATTTTGTCTTCCATTTTCTCTCCTATTACATTCAATATTGCTTTCAAGTCTACAACTCTACAAAGGAATGCTTATATAGTTTCTCCATTATGCATACTCAAAGTGTGCAATTGGAACTATAGGTAAAGAATAATTGCTCGATTATTCCCTTCATAAATGGTGGTAAGTATATACTATGCTTTGTTGGAACTTTTTGCTTCATATATATGAGGCTAAATTTCATCAGCTATGGCAATGGTGATGACAATGATGGCTTTTGCATTGGCATCATCATATGTTGCTTTACCATTGATATCAATATCATTTGTGGGCCATGTGATTTTGAAAATCACGATGTCCCATAGATTTTCAACTTGCAATATGGTCCACCTCTTTTTCTTCTATAGAGAAAAAATTAAACCTTTCAAGAGCTGAAAATTTGTGAGAAACACTTTTGGCAAGGACATTGTGAGGGTTCCGTATCTCTCTAAATGGTTTCCCTTTCTATATACCACTAGTTCAATAAACCAAACCTTTTGATATACACGCCTTATCTAAATACCCATCGGTAGATGGAATAAGCTATTCCTCTCAATATACATGACCATATGTAAGAGATACCTTAAGGTACTAGATGTAGAATGATCTATGGTCCATAGGTAGTACTAAAAGGGATTCACTCTATCTTTGATACTTGCTTAAAAAGACCTCTACATATGTAGGACATAATGTCCCTTAAATACTTGGAGGAACTTAATTTAAATATTTATGTTGAGTGATAGAAGTGAATAAAGGGTAATTACAAAGTGAAAAATATTATGAGCTTTCCTTATTTCTCCCCAATGGTTTATGGGGATAGACCCTGGATGTTGTTGTTGCAACTATATTATTCCTTAAATATAGTAACCCAATCACAACATCATTACCTATAAGTACGGGCCAGAGACATCGTAAATACCAAACACTACCTTATCCAAGTTGCACAAATTTTGGATTTTGGAACAATGTGCTTGTCCTTTTCAAAGCATTAAATATTTTTTGTAAATCATTGAATGCATGAAAGTAGTGAGGTTTGAAAAAATTAAATCTTAAGCAATTAATTTTAATTAATCACTTAACTAGCTAATTGATTAATTAAACTAATTAGTTAACTAATTAAAAAAATCAATTAACTAATAAAATAATGAAAACTTAAGATTTGTACCTGTAGACAACAAAAGTACGCACTATAAAAGCATGCAAGTAAAAGCAATAAAATGTATAGTATTATATTACTTTTTTGTCCTTCGATTACAATATCTATCCACACAGGGGTTATACAATGATATAAGGAAGTGGTTTCCCCTATGCAAACAAAGATGGTGCTTCGGTCCTTTTGCAGTTACAACACTAGTGGGTGGGTTTGTGGTGACTACAACTTTGTCAAATATGTCGAGGTTGTATTGGTACTTTTGCATCAAGATGTATGACTATGGTTGTCAAATCTGCAATAGGTAGCTATCTAGATGGTGATCGTCTATGTCTAGATCAGGGTTATGCGTAAGGGGTTGGACTCAAAATGTACTTGTAAACAAATAGTGAATCCTAATCGAAATCAAGGTGAATCATGGTGAATCCTAAGAAAATCAAATCAATCATCTTCATACCAAAATTTGGGGTATTTGAAGTCCTAAAAAGTAAGGTCATATTTGGGACACATTTTGACCTATTAAATCATCTTATAACTTCATAAAAACATCACCATTAGATCAGGATAAAAAGAGCTTTCCAACAAGTACAAATATGCCTATGTTTGGATATATATTATGGCAAATTGATCCTAAAAAATAAACTAGTCCTGAAAATTTTAGGCGAATGGGCCGACATGGAGGATCCTCATATTTGCCAATTTCCAACTTTGGAAATCCTAATATTCATTCAGTTTGTGAATATTCGCCACTATGCATAACCCTGGTCTAGATGGTCATGGTCTGAGATCATCTACGTTCGAACGATTGTGGTTCATGACTGTTTGTGGTCGAACAGTCGTGTGATGTAAACTATTGTGGCTCTAGGAATTGTGGTCTATGAAATCGAGAAGCTTCAGGTCATTGTCTAGCTCTAGATATGATCTCTGGTTTGTACCTGTAAACCTACATACAAGCCAATAATGCACTGGGTCAATATTATATGTCAGGCCTCCTAAAGTGAGGCCTAGATTCAATAAGTATTAAAACCAATGCAAATAGTGAAAAGTAGGAACATGCAAAAGGAATTAAAATAGGTTTGCTTTTACCTTTTTCGTGTGCCCCTGTTGCTATCGTTAATGTTGTTGCATTACATTCTGGACGTTATTGTTGTCTTGATTGCACCGTGCTATGTTGAGAGGCTTCTATGCAAACTGGGAGACGATCATCTAGGGATATGATGATCACAAACTGAGGTTATATGAGGTGGTACGGTCATGACCTGTGGCATCCAAAAGTTGTTTGAAAGTGGATCTGGGCTTACGAAAGTGTGTGATTGAGGTTTTTCATGGGATGGGGATGGTAGAGTGATAAAAATGTGGGTGATTGAATGTTTTGAATGCTCGAAGTCTCATCAGCACTTCGATGCTATTTCCATTCTCATGCTCCAACAAGCTAGAGAGGATTAATTTATAGACTTCCTAGAAGGAGGGGATAAGGATGTGACTCAACCAATTTATTGTTGTAACTAGGAGTTTTATCTTTGCATTATTTTTATCATGGGGAGTGCATGCATATAAGATTACCACATAATTATAAAAAATTAATCTTATGCATGCAAATTCATGATATGTGCATTCTTTGATTTTTATTCAATGTGCATGGACAGTTAACTGGTTGTGCATGGATGGATTGAATGTGCATATGCTTTTTAACTAAATGTGCATGTTGTGCATATCAATTAACTAAATTTATTGAATGTGTGCATATTGTGCATGTTGAGTTAACTGAATGTGCATGACTAATCTTCTTTTGTGGCTTGGAGGTGCAACTACTAGTGACTTGAGTTCACTTTTAGAAAAGGGTTTTCATTGCATGTGACTGATACAGATGATGAGAGATGGGACTACGAGTAAAGTGGATGATGTGGCAAAGGGGGATGGAAAATTGAATGTGCCCATGAGAAAGGGTGAATGATTATGCAACCTAGGCATTAATTAATTAATTAATACTTAGATAATTAAATGTTTATTTAATATTAATTAGTTTTAATTAATATATTTTTATTTTTGACGCCGGGGCGCGGGGGCGGCGGGCGGGCCCCGGCTCCGCGGTGGCGCCTGCTTATGGGGTTTGATGACATTGGTATGTTTAATTAATATTAAATGTACTAATTAATTAATTATTGTTTTATTATGCTAGATTTAGGTGTCTATAGATGCCCCTTTTTGTATCGTGTTATGTGAAAACACAATACCATAAAAATATAAATGACACTTGTGGATGATCGATGAACTAGCAATGTGATGAATCTTGTGCTTGAAGAGGTTTGATGTTTAATTGCCCTAATTTAAGATCAATGTGGGATGCTCCAGTGATGGAGGCAATAAATGTCTTTGAATCTTATCATTTGACAAATTGATGAGTGCTTTGGTTTTGGAAAATGAATTGATCATATGGTAAGTGTTCTCCTAATGCCATAATCGCTTTATCTTGTGGATGATGTCTTTGCCACCATGATTATAACAGAAGACTTGCAAAACCTTATTATCCTTGACTCAGCACATTGCCATGTAGATTTATTGTAAGTATCTATATTTAGACCTGACAAAGTAGGGTGTATGATTAGTCATGGAGAAGATTTTTGGATAAAAGTTGATTCCAAAATGAGTGCTTGCATATTGATCTTGTTTGAGGTGAAATGTTGGTATTGTCTACCCACTCAAGTGGTGAGTCGGTAGAAGACAACATGAATGATGGCGATGAGGTGATTGACCTTATCGAGATGATGAACAAATGTATTTTTGCTTGTGGTTGATTGTTTTTTTAAATTAGGACCATTTGTGATGGTCACAAAAGCGGGAACATTCGATATGATCCTGCACTATAAGCTATATATAGCAACATGTAGTGCATGGCTGCTTAATTTCACTATTTCAAATGAGGAACGAGAGGAGAGTGAGGTGTGTGGTGGGAAATTTGATCTAGAGGTCTTGCAAATTTGCATGATGGGTGAAGCAAATGGTAATAGGTGGTGGAGTAGCTAGCGATGCAGGACTCGTAAGTTACAAATAACCTTATGATTTTTTTTAATTTGGATAAAATAAACTCTTTTTCTTAGCTTTTGTATGTTCCTTGCATTCTTGTATTTTCGTTTGTTTATATGCATATTGGACTTATAGTTTTTGCATTAATGCTGTGTTTTTGTTTTTATTTTTTTTTAGAATTGCATGAGTGTGTGTGTTTTGAGGTCATCTATGTGGTGGACAGTGGTGGTGTAAGGTTGTCCGTTTGTTGATGGTCATCATTTTTTTCTTTTTTGTTTTTTTTTCATGCAAGAGTATGTGCCTATTGTGACCATTCGATTGTGGACGGTTGGTTTTGTAGCGTTTGTTTATTTTTTAGCATGATGAATGATTTTATAATTGGGATGTGTGGTTTTTTGTGGGTGGATGGTTGTGTGACTAGATCGTCCAATGATCAGATGATCAATTTTTTTTTTGAAAGGATGATGTGATTTATTTTTGTGGCGGTCATGTACCATGATCATCCGTCAAACAAACAGTCAAGAAATTTGTGTATTTTTTTATGATTATCATTGTGCTAATGAATCATTTTGATGTATACGTTATGCTTTGTTATGGATATCATTATGCTAATGATTTTTATTATGATGTATTTGTGTATGCAGTAAAAATTGGTGAGACCAAGGCATCGATTCAAGAATTTATTTTACAAGGCTCGACATAGATTGGCAAAGATAGATTGGAAATGGCTCAAGGATATTGGGCTATGGCATGTAGCCAAACTGGAGAAGGTGCATGCTGTAGGAACAATAGTATGAAGCTATATTATTCATCATAATGCAAGTATATATAGAATTACATAGGAATCTCACGTGGTTAGTGGTTGCAACAATATGCCAAATGGCCAACCACTAAACTACTAGTTAACAAAATGCTAACTTTGGATGTCCATCTGGACAAACAAGTTTAATAGTTAACAACCATTAAAAACATGCTAACAACCTATTTGGTTCCCGGATGGGAGTATAATATAATTATTAATGGTAGTGGATAGTGTTATCTCAACACTCTCCAACCATATAAGCATTGACCCCAATGCTTAACAAATGTGGATTTTTTTTCCCCGTTCTTTTTGCTTCTTCCTTTCCTTTCCTGTCTTTCCTTTCCCTTTTTTTTCTTTGTGTGGGTTTTCCCTCCTTTTTGTTCTTCTTGAGTCCTCCATATCTGACATCTCCCCTAACTTTGTCACAACTTTCCACCGGGGGTTTGGTTTTTCCCCCTTGTTGGTTTTTGTTTTTCCCCTTCTCTTTCTCTTCTCCTTCTCGTTCTTCCTCCTTCCTTGCCTTCTCTTTTCCCTTTGGGTTTCTTCTTTTTCCCCTTCTTTCTTTTTTCTTTCTTCTCTTTTTTCCTTTTTCTTTGGGGGGTTTTCCTTTTGCTTGCCTTTTTCCTTTCTCCTCTCCTTTCTCGGGCTTTTTCCTTTTTTTTCTCTTTCTTTCCTCCTCCCTCACCTTTTTCCATCACTTTTCTCTCTTCGCTTTTTGTTTTTTTGTTTTTTTTTTTTTTTTTCTCCTTTTCTCCTTTTCCTCTCTCTCCCTTCCTCTCTTTTCTCTTTCCTTTTTTTCCTTGTCTTGTTCTCGTCTTTTCTGATTTCCAGTTTTTCTCTCAATTGGCTTTTTTGTTTTTTTGTTTCTTTTTTTTTTTTTTTCCTTTTTTCTTTTTCCTTTGTTTTTTTTTTTTTTCTCCTTGTTTTCTTTTCTCTTTTCCTCCCTTCGTCCCCCTCCCCTCCCTCTTGCACCTTGGCCTCCCTTGCCGTTTACCCTCCCTGCCCTCCTTCCCTTTTCCCTTTTCTTTTTTTTTTTTTTTGCCGGGGTTCCCCCTGCTCCTTTGTTTTTTTTTTTCTTTTTTTTTTTTCCCTTTTTTTTTTCCCCCCGGAACCCCCAAAAGGAATTGGGGGGATAATACCTCCCTTTGCCCTCGCTTCACTTGTCTTTGCTCCACTTAACACCTTCCTAGGATCTTGATGACTAGTTGAAAACTCCAACTAAACACCTAGCAAAAAGTGGATCAAACTTGCTCTCCTTTCTGCAACTTTTCTTTAGGCTAACTGATACCAATGATGTAGGAACAATAGTATGAAGCTATATTATTCATCATAATGCAAGTATATATAGAATTACATAGGAATCTCACGTAGGTTAAGTGGTTGCAACAATATGCCAAACATGGCCAACCACTTAACTACTAGTTAAAAAAATGCTAACTATGGATGTCCACTAACTGCTAGAAGACAAAAAATATCTCTAACAGTTAACAACCATCTAACAACATGCTAACAACCTATTTCTAACATGGGCATACTATGCCTCACGTGAATACAAAGTGCAAGAAATAGGAATAGTAAATAATAATAATAATTAACTTAGGCTTAAGTGGATAAGCCTAAGTTATCCTCAACAGTGCATGTTAACTGTACCTACTTGATATCTTTGGTGGATAGGTGGGATACGAATATATGCACCTTCCACATACGTATGGAAGAGATCACTATCACTCTCAAGGATGTATGGTGGATCTTTCGAATACTGGTGGAAGAGGAGAGGATTGAGACCACCCAACACACCAAAGAGAGGCCCTACTGCAGTGGGTATATGGGTGGAACTAGTGAGTGGTTAATGTTGATAGTGGGGGTGTGGATGTGGAGAGACATGTGTGGATTAAGTGGATCACAACAAGGCATGCCATATTGATGGTAATAATATCCAATTTCATTCTACTAGATTCATAAAACACACGGTTCCCATGGAATTTGTTGGAATTGGTATAGAATTTGATTAAGGATCCCAAGATGATGGCGTGAAATCCTTTCTTGTTGGCATATTTATACCAGGAGCTATATGATATATGAAACCAAAATAGGTCGGGCTTGGTTTATAGTTTGCTAATACAAATTTGAGCGTGGGAGCATTTCACTATTGAGCACCCCACAGGCCTACCATGCTTGACCTAGTAGGATTTGGGGGATGAGGTATCGTACACCATGAGATGGCGTAAGGATTTGGAGGAGGGTAGGATCCACCCATTCACTGGCACATGGATGCATTATGATGATAGGTTTTATCGATTACAACACAAGCAAGTAGTGTGGAGGTCATGGAGGGGTGGTTTGATGTGGCCCAAGTATGATGAGCACCTAGGGAGAGTGAGGTAGGAGAGATAGGGATAGGCTACCATGGGATAGAGTGCAAGTACTTCTAGTATTCTTGTGTGTTGTAGCAATTTGAATTACCCCAAGGTATTCCTCTATCTCCTATAATTATAGGTAATGATAGAGTGAGGTAGCTTCTGACTTGACATATGAGCCAATAGGTGCTGAGGTGGATGTGATTAGGTTGAGGATAGATGTAGCAGGTATGGGGACCACATTGGACTATGATGTTTGGTTTAAAGGGTAGGTATTTCATCTAGGACGAGAGGGCATGACAGAAGGTAGTGGAGAGGAAGCTCCTTTGGAGCCATTAGGGTGGTGGGTATGATGGTGAATGAACCCAAGGGTAGTATGATCTTCCCAAGGGGTTGATCCAAGCGTATGATCATCCTAGGGGGCTAGGAAGGTAGTGGTGTAGGGTAGCTCTAGTGAGGAGGGGAACAACAACAATATTGACTCGCTAGTGGAGCTCTCTATACTATCAGAGTGGGTACAAGTACTAGAGAGGCAAAAGGTAGAGTTGGAGATTACAATAGCCCAAAAGTGGAGTTAGTGGGATTGGAAATGCCAGAGGTGGTGTGGCTGGGAGGAGCAATGGGATATGTTGTGGGCTTAGATGTAGATCCTATAGGATGATAGGGCTAGGATGGTGGTAAAGCAATATCAATCATTGATTTATAGGGCTAGGGGTGTAGAAGAGCAGGATGCTCTATGGGTAGAGAGGAATATCCTATGAATGGAGCATGATACTTTAAAGGTAATCATGATGCTCTATGATCAGCACAAGCATAGGGTGTTGGGAGTAGCTAGGCAGTGACAATCATGCTAGCCCAACTAGAGCAAGAGAGGGACCAGGTGGAGTGGTAGAGGGATAGGATGAGGATGTTGGAGAATACCTTTCTACTAAGAGGTATCTCTATATTAGATATGTCATCCTCCTCATCTTCATCTTATCAAATTCAAATAAGTGGAGCATTAGGTGCACCTTTAGTAGCTCCACCTATATCTCAGTTTGGAGAAGAGTCGACTTCCTAGGATTTGAGGTAGGGAATTCTTGTGGAGAAAGTTGACGGTGGGGCAATGATAGTGGCTAGGACCAAGGAGAGTAGGCTGAGGGTAGTGGTGATAGCAGCGAGGGCGGTTAGTGACATGTGGATACCAAGATTTTCTACTAATTTTGTAGATGTCTTGTATTATTTTGTGATTATGATGAGGAGCTTGAGATTTGGACATATGTAGCCTATGAGTGAGGCTCATGATGTACTTTATTGTGGATGATATATATATGATGCAAAATTTATTTATGTGATGTGTTTATTGTGTGATTATAATGTGATGTGATGTGTTATTTGATTATTGATGCAATGAATGTATGTAATATTTGATGGATAAAATGATTATATGCATATAATTTTGATTAACTTTCTAAAAATACATAAATTTGTATCATTATTCATGATATTAATCAATTAATCAAGGGAATCAACCCACTAATACTGATATATATGTGAAATAGATGTAAGTATATGAAATGTGATTATTGTTAGGTGATGTGCTACTATGGAGGCTAAGATGACATGACTTGTTCTTTCACTTGTCTTAGGGAAGAAGAATCTAAAAGTGCTTTCATGATGCTCAAACACCCTAGTGATATTAATCAAACTCATCTATTGATAAAGTAGGAACTTGATGATACTAATATCAACTAGGTTATTCAAGTCTCACAAAGATCAACTGTGTGTGTAGTGAATATTTATTGTCAATTTTGGGTGAGGTTAGACTCGTCATTTATGATTTATGCCAATAATCTAGCTCATCTAAGAGCGTACATAGATATGTACAAAATAAGGTAACTAATGTGATAGACGTATCACCATGCGTAAGGCTACTCCAATACCAAACAAACATCTATAGCCTATTTTTGGTGATGGAGATCACCCCATGGTTGTCAAAAACTAAGAATTCCAGGGATTCAAGCTCTTACCCCTCTTTTTGTTTGGGGTGGGAAGCTCTTGCTCATTTTGTGGAAGAGCAAGGGGATTTATAATTTTTGCTTTTGGGGCTTGCTCATTTTATGGAAGATCAAGGGGGATTTTTTTGTTTTTTATGCTTTTTGGAATACTTGCTCATTTTGTGGAAGAGCAAGGGATTTGTAACTTTTGCTTTTTGGGCCTTGCTGATTTTATGGAAGAGCAAGGGGGATTTTTGCTTTTTTTTTATTTATTTAAGAGGGGAGCTTGTCCTTTTATCAATTCTCATCCTTTTGGACCTTGCACACAATTGGATGAGTAGGGGGAAACTATTCACTTTAAGGCAATAACTACTCATGATTTTATCTTTCCTAAACACCAAAGTTTGATTTATTGTGTGATATTTTTACGTGGTCTCAAAGAAACTTGAGGTTACCAGGAATACCTATAGCACTCAAGGACTTACTGACGTTCATCAAAGGCTAAAAGAGACACTAGGTATGGCTGAATGACTGAAAGTACCTAAATATTTGATAAACCATAGACATGGAAAAGACAAATTGTCATAGGGTTTTTTTTTTCCTTGTATTTTTGTTTGCTCCTCTCTTTTTTTTGGTAATGGATGGTTGATGTAACTGACATGCCTATAATGCAAGACACATACCATAAGGAAGACACCCTTGATTAATGTGATAAAATCATTTATGATAAATGAAAAAAAACATGAATTGAATTATAACCATAGTTTTATTGGTTGTGATGAAATTCTATTGCTTTGTTGTTTTTGATGATTTTGATTTGTTTATTATTTTGTATTTTGTATTGTTTTGTATTTGGATTTATTTTGATTTTTTTTGTAGTTTTGATCTTGTATTGTTTTTGTATTTTTATTATGTATTATTTTTTAATTTTGAGTGATTATGTTTTTTTGTAGCTTTGATCTTTGTATTGTTTTTGAATTTTGATATTTTTATAGTTTATTTGTGATGATTTTGATGTTGTAATTTTGTTGTGCTTTTTGATGTTTTTTTGTGTTTAGCAAGAATTCTATCTTAATTTTCATCCAACCATTCTTCCGCATCTTGTAGTATTATGAGTGTATGATTTTATATTTGTAGATTTGTTGAATGTATTGTTGTTGGAAGATGGGGATGAATGGTTAGATGAAAATGAAAAATTTATTCTTGTTATTTTTGTTGTTTGTTTTGTTTTTTTAAATTTTTATGGATGTTTTTGATTGATATTTTTTGCAAGGCTAGTTATGAGCTAGGCATAGGAGGTATGCAAGTGAAGGATATTCATGGGTTCAGGTTCCTTAATTCCCTCAAGGATGGGAATTTTATAAGATCCTATTCCAAATTTTTGTGTTATGATGAACAAATCAAGCCAATTGACTACAAACTTGTTGTGCAAATGAGGTGACAAGCTTGAGTTTTGTTGGTTCTCCTTAAAAACCAAATTTCCTACTTAAAAATCTTGAGGATGCACTTTGTTGTTGTAGGCATGTTTGACCCATTCTTGATAGACACAAAGATGCTCCAAGTCATTGATTCATTGTTCATTTAGTAAGTTCAATTGGTCTAGGTGCGCTTGTCATGTAGTGTCATCATCAATGAATTCTTACAATGATATTCATAATGATGGAATTTTGAGTTCAAGAGGTATGATTGCCTTGACACCATAAACTAGTGAAAATGGTGTTGCTCCAGTTGGCATACTAATGCTTGTTTGATAATCCCACAATGCTAAGGTGAGTTGTGAATGTCATTTTTTGTGATTTTTGTTAATTGTTTTCTTTAGAATGGTAATTATAGTTTTTTTGGTGGCCTCAACTTATCCATTACTCTACAAATAATGAGTCGAGAAATAATGTTAAATGTTGTACTTGTTGCAAAGTGCTTAGAAGTTCTTGTTTTTGAATGGGGTACCATTATTGGATATGATATTTGATGGTATGCCAAAACAATAAATGATATGATGGAGTATAAACTTCATAATGCAAGTTCTTGTCATATTGGTGAGAGAAATTACCTCAACCCATTTTATAAAATACTCTTTGGCTGTAATGATAAATGTATGGTTCCCAAAGAAGGTGGAGATATTTTTCCTACTAGATCAAGTTCTCATTATGAAAAGGCCATAAATCTTGAATTGAATGATGCTTGTGATGGGACATGGGTTAGATTGGCATGATGTTGATATTTTGGATATTTCTTGATGTATACACAACAATCACGTTCTATGGTGGTTCAGTAGTAACCCATGCACAAGATGTATTTTGTAATGGCAATCCCATTAGAATGACCACCACAAGTACCATAATGGGCATGAAAAATTACCAATTTTACCCCTTGGGGTTCGAGATAATAAAGGAGAATACCATCATAGTTACGATGATAGATAATATCCCCAAGAGAGTATAGTGAGTTGAATTTTGCTTAAAAATTTGCTTTGCAGTTGAGGACAAATGTGCAAGGAGAGTGCCCATGTTTATAAAATCCTTAATTTAAAAAAAAAAAACTTCTACTATCTGAGTGAAATCTCGTTCTATAGTAGACTGCGAAAGTGTGGTGATTTTGAAAAATATGTTGTTATTGAATGAATTATACAGAATGAGAGATCTAAGAGAGGCCATTGTATCAATAAACCAATTGGATGTCTGAGGTGCATTACCAATTTCATACCAATAAAATTGCTTAAGTAGTTCATAGATAATTGATTTGTACTTCTATAAATTTGGGCCTCTATATTGGTCAATCTCTTTGACTTGTTCAACGATGAGCTCAGGATTGCTAAAAATTCTTAGTCGCTTGATGTCTAATACAATAGCAATCTAAAGTCCTAAAATTAGGGCTTCATATTCCATATTATTGTCGGTATAAGGGAAGTTAAGTTTGAATGAGAGGGGCAAAGGAGCCCCTTGAGGTGTGTAGAGCACAACTCCAACACCTCCCTCTTGTTCGTATTTGGAATTATTGAATAAAAGTAATATGCTTCCTCCTCTATTTTTATTGAATAAAAGTAATATGCTTCTTGCTTAGTTATGTTGAACACAAAATCATCAGGTAGCTAGATTATGAGCAGTGTGCCATTTGATAGCAAAGCTTCAATGAGCTGATCTGCAATTACATGACCTTTGATGGATTTTTGACTAACAAATTATAGATCAAATTTTGTTAAAAGTATTATCCATTTGGATGTCCTACTATTCGTATAGGTATGACTCATCATATAGCACAAAGGGTTCTCTTTTGCAATGACATACGTAGTATGATCGATCATGTAATATCAAAGCTTTTTAGTTGCAAAGACAACTACTAAGAACAAATTTTTGACTTATGTGTATTTAGCTTCATAGATTACAAATCTGTAACTAATGTAATATATAGCCCACTCTTTTTTGATTCATTCTTTTGTGCTAACATAGTTCCTAATGCAAAGTCTATGGTGGATATGTACAAATGGAATGACACACTTGGTCAAGGCAGTGTCAACACAAGTGGTGATGCAATATATTATTTTATGGCATCAAATGCATCTGGGAACTCTTGATTCGACTCAAAAGTGACCCCATTTTTAATAGATTATTAAAAGGCTTGCATTTATCTGATAATTATGCTATAAAGCAACAAATCACTTGTATCTTGCCTTGCAAGGTTCATAATTCTTTGAGATTTGTAAGGGATGGCATGTCGATGATTGCTTTGACTTTTTTGGGTTGACTTTGATGCCTTGTTTAGAGACTATGAATCCTAAAATTTTTCCTGATGTGATGACAAAGATGCACTTCTTTAGGTTAAGTCTCATGTTGTACTCAAGTAATCGCTTGAAAACTTGGCATAAAACATCAATATGCTTGTGATGGAGATTCACTTTGGCCAAAACAATCATACACATAGTCTTCAACTATTTTATGTATTTGATCATGGAAGATGTAAGTCATGGCACATTGATATATAGTGCCTACATTCTTAAGTCCAAATGGTATGACTTTATAGCAAAATATTCCCCAGGGTGTCGTAAAAGTTATTTTGTGCTGGTCATCACGATTTATTCGAATATGATTGTATCCTAAAAAATAATCCATTAGGGAGAGCATTTCATGGCCAATAGTAGAGTCCATGAGTGTATCAATGTTTGAGAGAGGAAATTCATCCTTGGGATGTGCTTTTTTGATGTCACAAAAATTTGTACAAATGTGTATCCCTCCATTAGGTTATCTAACAAGTACCATGTTTGGGAGACATTCTAGGTAGTCTAAATTTTTCTTCAAGTAGTTAATAATGTGGTTCGATGAGATGGTGAGTTCCCTATTCATGATGACCTAGGTCAAATCCTCTCCAATGATAGCATCAAAAGTATTTTAACACAAATGAGGGATTGAATAAGAAATCAACATCACAAAAAATGGTGATTTGGGTTACTCCTCAAGAGGTACATCGAAGGAAGTGTCTGTTAGTCTTACAATGGCACTGAGATGGCGGGGTGAATCAGTGTAGCTCTTTAAACTTGAATCTATAGCTCTTAAAATAGCAGCAATTAAAACTTAAAAATAGATACAGTAAGAATAGCAACAGAGCATCACACAACACAAGATTTTAAAGAGGTTCACCAATTTGGCTACTCCTCAAGAATGACTGCTTGGACTACCATCCAAATCCAGTCTTTGCAAAGCACAAACTTTAAAAACAGTTTACCAGCTTCCACTGGAAGGAGCACCAATCCCTAATTTATCTGTATCAACAGAAAGGAGCACCAGCCGCTGATTTACTAGCACCTACTGGAAGGAGCACCAACCCCTGATGCCAGGCTGCAACCTAGACTTCAATTTTGAATCTATAGTTTTGATGATAAAATACCTTTGCCTTTCCAAGACCCTAACTGGTCTACTTCACCTTTGCGTTCTCTGCGCACTCTGCTCTCTCTGTGCAATCACTTTGCACAATCTACTACTTCATTGTCGAGCTTCATGATCATATTCTCCCTTTTGCGTACTCTACTTCCTTTGTGAATTTTGCATTTAGCATGACTCAACTTATTTTCTCACTTTGTGCACTTCGCCATCATCTCATCGCTTCCATGCTATCTGCGCTCTTACGATCGCATTTCACACTTCGACATGCATACAACGATATCGACAACCACTCCAATTCTCCAAACAACCCTTATTTTATAATAACATTTTCATGATGAAAAAATCTAATCTTAGTCGGCTGTAACCCTAATATTCATCGGCTGTAAACCCTAATCTTTGTCGGCTGCAACTGCCCCTATGACTCTTCTGTTGCTGTTGTCACGAAAACACGACATGTCGCGATATCGCGACACTTCTGCCTCCTTGCTTCTCTTCTTGGCTTGTACCCATGAAAAACTCAGCATGTCACAAAATCATGACACTTTCACCTTCTTGTCTCTTTTCTTGGATTGCATCAGCGAAAACACAGCATGTCACAAAATCGTGACACTTATGCTGCCTTATGCCTTTCTCTACCTTTCGCTCGCAAAAATGAAACATGTCACGAAATCGCGACACTTTTGCGGCCTCGTGCCTTTCTCTGCCTTTCGCCCACGAAAATGGAACATGTCACAAAATCGTGACACTTTCGCTGCCTTGCTTCATTGTTCAGATTGCACTAGCGAAAACATGACATGTCGCGATATCGCGACACTTTTTCTGCATTATGCCTTTATCTGCCTTTTGCCCGTGAAAATGGAACATGTCATGAAATCGCGACATTTTTACCTCTAAAAACTATATCTCCTTTTTGGGTCGCGAAAACCCGACATGTCACGAAATCGTGACACTTTTTCTCCTTGGCGCTTTTCTTCCCTTCAGGTCGCAAAAACCCTACATGTCGCGATATCGTGACACTTTTTCTCCTTAGCGCTTCCTCTTGCAAATTATCGTGAAATCATGACACTTTTCCTTGCAAGCTCTTTCTCTCAAACATGTCGTGAAATCGCGACACATTTTCATCCGTACTGCCTCTCTTGCAGATTGTCACGAAATCGCGACACTTTTCTTTGCGAGCTCCTTCTCTCAAACATGTTGCGAAATCATGACACATTTTCATCCGTACTGCCTCTCTTGCAGATTGTTGCAAAATCACAACACTTTTCTTTGCGAGCTCCTTCTCTCAAACATGTCACAAAATCGCGACACATTTTCATCCGTACTGCCTCTGTTGTAGACTGTCGTGAAATCGTGAAACTTTTCTTTGCAAGCTCCTTCTCCTTGAACATGTCGCTAAATCATGACAATTTTCTTTGCTTGCAACTTCTCTCCGAACATGTCACGAAATCGTGACATTTTTCTTTGCCTGCGCCTTCTCTCCAAACATGTCATGAAATCATGACAGTTTTCTTTTCCTGCGCCTACTCTCCAAACATGTCGTGAAATTATGACAGTTTTCTTTGCCTACGCCTTCTCTCAAAACATGTCAGGAAATCATGACAGTTTTCTTTGCTTGCGCCTTCTCTCCAAACATGTCACAAAATCGTGACAGTTTTTTCACTTGGCTTTTTCTCTACCAACATGTCATGAAATCGTGACAGTTTTGCCAGCATTTTCTCTCTCCTCTAATATGTCGCGAAATCGTGACAGTTTTTTGCTAGCATTTTCTCTCTCCTTTGATATGTCATGAAATCATGACAGCTTTTCCAGCATTTTCTCTCTCCTTCGATATGTCGCAAAATCACGACAGAAAACATGTCGCGATATCGCGACAATTTTCTTACTTGTCTTTTTCTTTGATCCTTTGAATCTGGGCCACTTTTGTCTTCTTGGAAATTCACTGTACATGCTCTGACTACTCTGAACTCTTGTTCACTTCATCAATCGATCTATCTAATGACCTCTGCACTCCTGTCCATTGCATCAACCGATCCTCTGTCTGTGTTGACAACAATGACAATACTTTGGCTGCACTTTGCTCATCAATGAACTCCTGTCCATTATACTTTGGCTGCACATTGCTCATCAATGAACTCCTGTCCATTGCATCAACTAATCAACCTAACTGTGTTGACAAAAATGACAATACTTTGGTTGCACCTTGCTCATCAATATCCCCCTTTGGAATTGTTGGCAACACACGTAATTGCGTGCAATTACCTGTAACTTTTCTCCCCCTTTGACAATAATACCAAAGGGCTGCTGTAGACTCCCCCTGAGTCCATACATAATATTCTCAGGCACAAATTAATGCAGTTGGCAAAAATTACAAACATGAGCAAAAATATAATCAAATATATAAATGCTCCCCCTGAGAATGTGGTCCCTCACTCAGATCTATCTTCAACTATGTTGGCTGTTGGATCTCTATCCGTTGAGACTCTGTATGCTATACTCTATCACCTTCAAAGCTCAATCAATAGGGTCACTAAGAACCTTCTCAATAGGCTCACACAGAACCTGCTTAACAAGCTCACATAGAACTTGTCCAAAATTGCTCTAGAAATCTGTCCCAGCATTGTCTTCAAAAATTTCCCAAAGGCCTTCTCAAAGGCTTAATCAATCATGCTCAAGAAGTACTCAAAATGAACTCAATAATGAATGGTGATCTCAAATCAAATCCACTTCATAGAACTTCAAAAATCACTTCACACATAACTTGACTATGCTCAATCAAATCAACTCACCCAATCATTACAAGGGACAACTCTCTCTTACACAACCCTAGTCCAAGTATGTATCAACCAACTCAAATAATTCCAACAATGCTCAACCACAAATATCACATGACACTGATACTCATGTTCTTTTCTAACTCAAGTTCTTTCACAACCAATGGGTTTTAAACCACTATGCTTATAACACAAGGTTTAAACACAATTCTCAATTCAGAAATCCTTGATGTATTCAACCAACTACTTTCGAAAAAGGAAACCATAAACAATCATTTTTCCTTCAATGATATTTCAAAAATCATCCACCATAATGCTGTCATATGAGACTCCTTGGGATTATCCTGAAATCGTGCTACCATGCATACTGCCTGCAAAATATCTGGTCTGATAGCTGTCAGGTATAGTAAGTTTTCAATCATAGATCTATACATGATTTGATCAACAGGTGGAGATTTGTCATTCTTGCTCAACTTGCACCCTTTCGTAAGCCTTTTTTGAGTGAGATCGTTGTCTAGCTTTGCATACCATGCTCGGGATGTCTGTTTCAAGCCATATATCTTCAACCTACAACCTAAGTTGGGATCATCACCAAGCTGGAAACCATCTGGCTGTTCATTATAAACCTCTTCTTCAAGCTGTTCAAAATGCTGATTTCACATCTGTCAAAAAAAATGTCAAGAGACTCACACTTGTACCAGCTTTTGTCCAACACTGTACCAACACTGCAATTTTACTGCCAACTCTGTGCAAACATCAAACACTATACCACAACACCAACCAAATCCCTTTTTAAAATTTCAAATTGGTCTAGGTTTTCTATAGTCACTACTGGTCACACCTTACCTTCAACTGTTCGAAACAGGAGACAACATTTTGAAAAACACTTCACGGCCAACTATAGTGCACCTTACTCAAACTCATACTTCTGGACCTCGGATAGGTATGATTCACAAAGAAAAGTTGCTCATCTTGATGAGCTATACATGAATCAATAATCAGACTTCAATATATTTCACCACAGCGTCATAATAGATCTGACAATCTTCACATCACTGAGTAATTCAAATACACACTACTTTTATCGATACACACATATATGCGGCTAGAGCAAAATTCTTTCACTAACCAAATTATCTGAACTGTTATAGTCCTTAACTTTAGACAGGGCAGTAAGAACCATCAACAGAACAACAATGACATATAGCAATGCTACCAATAATGACAACTCTTAATTTAAACACCACCCTTCACTGCACTTCCACAAACAACTACATGAACTAAAAACACATTTCGACAACTATGCGACAACTTCCTTGACTACTTGCCTTTCATCCTCAGGTAACCAAACAAATACATAGGAGAATTAGAATGAAACTTCAAGATTGGTCCCCCTGAGGATGTGCTACCTGGAGTTGCTCAGTGCAATGAAGGAGTAATCTCCTTTAGTCCAAGGAGACATGATTTCCTCTCTTCTTTCTTTCTCCAAACTTTCTTGAACTTGGGCTTGAGTTTTTCAACTGTATCCCTATTTTGAACCTTTTCGTGAACTTGAACATTTCTCTTGTGTGGTTGTCTCTTGTGCATCCTCGATGAATGATTATTTTCATTTATTTTATGAACATGATTCATTCCCTGTCTGTGTTGCGGTTTTTGCATCTGATGAGATCTACTGTTTTGCCTTAGATTAGATACAAAAGTGCTTGGACAAAACCTTGCTATGTGTCCATGACCATTACATTGAAAAAATTGTACATAGTGTTCTCTCAAAAATAGGGATGTATTTCTACCAGCATAACTCTTTGATTTGTTATTCAATCCATAATGAATTACCTTGTGACCATATTGGTTGCATCTAAAATAGTATCCATTAAAAGTATTATTATGAATAGAGTGAGAGTGATAGAACCTCTTTTGTTGTGGCTGCTTTGCTGTAGATCTCCTTTGATAATTTCTTCCTTTTGAAGATTCAACTTTAAACTTTTCTTGCTTCGATCCTTCAACAGTGAACTTCTTCTTTTTTGCATAATTGGAAGATGAAGGTTGTTCAGCTTCATATCCAAGACCATGCTTATCCGTGGAGCTTCTTTGTTGGCTTATCATTTTATCTAGCAACTCTGTGCTCTTCTCAAATTTAAGATTTGTATTGGCCTCTTCTAGTTGTTTCTTCAATAAAACAATCACTTCCTCTTGTTTGCAACAAACAATCTCTTTCTCATTGATCTGTGACCTGAGAGTTTCTTCAGTCCTTTTGGACTCTTCTACTTGTAGCTTTAGATCAATAAGAACTTTGTTAGAATCCTCTTCACGTTTGCTACATACATCGCCTTGATGATCCAGGTGTGACTTCAAGGCTTCTTCTCTTTTCTTGGCTTTATGAATTTGTAAGAAGAGATCTTCAATATCATCCTCATATTCTTCCAACTTCTTGGACAGTATTTTGTTCTTTTTCCTTTCTATATTCAATTATTCAAGTGCAGAAATCAACTCACCTTCTAGATCTACTTCAGCCTCAAGGTTTTCATCATATACTTCAGGATTCACTTCTTCAACCTTTTCTAATTCACTTTTCTCTTCCACAGGAACTGAAACTGACTAAGATGCATTTTTGGAGGAGGATCTATTCTTCTTTCCCATTGTGTACTAATCCAAGATCAACCCCAACTAATTTAGCCTAATAAGGGAACTTGGATCTGATACCAATTGTTAGTCTTACAATGGCACTGAGAGGGGGGGTGAATCAGTGTAGCTCTTTAAACTTGAATCTATAGCTCTTAAAATAGCAACAATTAAAACTTAAAAATAGATACAGTAAGAATAGCAACAGAGCATCACACAACACAAGATTTTAACGAGGTTCACCAATTTGGCTACTCCTCAAGAATGACTGCTTGGACTACCATCCAAATCCAATCTTTGTAAAGCACCAACTTTACAAACAGTTTACCAGCTTCCATTGGAAGGAGCACCAACCCCTGAATTATCTATATCAACAGAAAGGAACACCAGCCCCTGATTTACCAGCACCTACTAGAAGGAGCACCAACCCCTAATGTCAGGCTGCAACCTGGACTTCAATTTTGAATCTATAGTTTTGATGATAAAATACCTTTGCTTTTCCAAGACCCTAACTGGTCTGCTTCACCTTTGTGTTCTCTACGCACTCTGCTCTCTCTGTGCAATCACTTCGCACAATCTGTTGCTTCACTATCGAGCTTCATGATCGTCTTCTCCCTTTTGTGCACTCTGCTTCCTTTGTAAATTTTGCACTTAGCATGACTCGACTTCTTTGCTCACTTTGTGAACTTCGCCATCATCTCGCCGCTTCCATGCTATCTACGCTCTTACGACCGCATTTCACACTTCGACATGCATACAACGATATTGACAACCACTCCAATTATCCAAACAACCCTGCTTTTATAATAACAGTTTCATGATGAAAAACTCTAATATTAGTCGGCTGTAACCCTAATATTTGTCGACTGCAAACCCTAATCTTCGTCGACTGCAACTACCCCTGTGACTCTTATGTTGTTGTTGCTGTGAAAACACAACATGTCGCGATATCGCGACACTTTCGCCTCCTTGCTTCTCTTCTTGGCTTGTACCCACGAAAACTCAACATGTCGCGAAATCGTGACACTTTTGCCTTCTTGTCTCTTTTCTTGGCTTGCATCAGCGAAAACACAGCATGTCACAAAATCGTGACACTTCTACTGCCTTATGCGTTTCTCTGCCTTTCGCCTGCGAAAATGGAACATGTCACGAAATCGTGACACTTTTACTGCCTCTTGCCTTTCTCTGCATTTCGCCCGTAAAAATGGAACATGTCACAAGATCATGAGACTTTTGCTGCCTTGCTTCATTATTTGGCTTGCACTAGAGAAAATATGACATGTCGCGATATCGTGACACTTTTGCTGCCTTATGCCTTTCTCTGCATTTTGCCCGTGAAAACGGAACATGTCACAAAATCATGACATTTCTGCCTCCAAACACTCTATCTCCTTTTCGGGTCGCGAAAACTCGACATGTTGCGAAATCGTGACACTTTTTCTCCTTGGCACTTTTCTTCCCTTTGGGTCGTGAAAACCCTACATGTCGCGATATCGTGACACTTTTTCTCCTTAGCGCTTCCTCTTGCAAATTGTCATGAAATCGTGACACTTTTTCTTGCAAGCTCTTTCTCTCAAACATGTCGCAAAATCACGACACATTTTCATCCGTACTGCCTCTCTTGCAGATTATCGTGAAATCACAACACTTTTCTTTGCGAGCTCCTTCTCTCAAACATGTCGCAAAAGTGTGACACATTTTCATTCGTACTACCTCTCTTGCAGATTGTCGTGAAATTGCGACACTTTTCTTTGCGAGCTCCTTCTCTCAAACATGTCACGAAATCGTGACACATTTTCGTCTGTACTGCCTATCTTGCAGATTGTCGTGAAATCGTGACACTTTTCTTTGCAAGCTCCTTCTCCCCGAACATGTCACAAAATCATGACAGTTTTCTTTGCTTCCGCCTTCTCTCCGAACATGTCACAAAATCGTGATAGTTTTCTTTGCTTGCACCTTCTCTCCAAATATGTCATGAAATTACGATAGTTTTCTTTTCCTGCACCTGCTCTCCAAACATGTCACGAAATCGTGATAGTTTTCTTTGCCTGTGCCTTCTCTCCAAACATGTCTCAAAAGTGTGATAGTTTTCTTTGCTTGCGCCTTCTCTCCAAACATGTCACGAAATCGTGACAGTTTTTCCACTTGGCTTTTTCTCTGCTAACATGTCACGAAATTGTGATAGTTTTCCCAGCATTTTTTCTCTCCTTTGATATGTCACGAAATCATGATAGTTTTTTCCAACATTTTCTCTCTCCTTCGATATGTCACGAAATTACGACAGTTTTTCCAACATTTTATCTCTCCTCCGATATGTCACGAAATCACGACAAAAAACATGTCACGATATCGTGACAGTTTTCTTACTTGTCTTTTTCTTTGATCCTTTGAATCTGGGCCACTTCTGTCATCTTAGAAATTCACCGTACATGCTCGAGTGCTCTGAACTCTTGTTCACTTCATCAACCGATCTATCTAATGACCTCTGCACTCCTGTCCATTACATCAATCGATCCTCTGTCTGTGTTGACAACAATGACAATACTTTGGCTGCACTTTGCTCATCAATGAACTCCTGTCCATTATACTTTTGCTGCACCTTGCTCATCAATGAACTCCTATCCATTGCATCAACTGATCAACCTGACTGTGTTGACAACAATGACAATACTTTGGTTGCACCTTGCTCATCAATCTCCCCCTTTGGAATTGTTGGCAACACACGTAATTACGTGCAATTACCTGTAACTCTTCTCCCCCTTTGACAATAATACCAAAGGGCTGTTGTAGACTCCCCCTGAGTCCATGCATAATATTCTCAGGCATAAATTAATGTAGTTGGTAAAAATTACAAACATGAGCAAAAAGATAATCAAATATATAAATGCTCCCCCTGAGAATGTGGTCCCTCACTCAGATCTATCTTCAACTGTGTTGGCTACTAGATCTCTATCCATTGAGACTCTCTCTACTGTACTCTGTCACCTTCAAAGCTCAATCAATAGGCTCACTAAGAACTTGCTCAATAGGCTCACACAGAACCTGCTTAACAAGCTCACATAGAACTTGTCCAAATCTGCTCTAGAAATCTGTCCCAGCATTGTCTTCAAAAATTTCCCAAAGGCCTTCTCAAAGGCTCAATCAATCATGCTCAAGAAGTACTCAAAATGAACTCAATAATGAATGGCGATCTCAAATCAAATCCACTTCATAGAACTTCAAAAATCACTTCACACATAACTTGACTAGGCTCAATCAAATCAACTCAACCAATCATTACAAGGGACAACTCTCTCTCACACAACCCTAGTCCAAGTATGTATCAACCAACTCAAATAATTCCAACAATGCTCAACCACAAATATCACATGACACTGATACTCATGTTCTTTTCTAACTCAAGTTCTTTCACAACCAATGGGCTTTAAACCACTATGCTTATAACACAAGGTTTAAACACAATTCTCAATTCAGAAATCCTTGATGCATTCAACCAACTACTTTCAAAAAGGAAACCACAAACAATCATTTTCCCTTCAATGATATTTCAGAAATCATCCACCATAATGCTGTCACATGAGACTCCTTGGGATTAGCCTGAAATCGTGCTACCATGCATACTGCCTGCAAAATATCTGGTCTGATAGTTGTCAGGTATAGTAAGCTTCCAATCATAGATCTGTACATGATTTGATCAACAGGTGGAGATTTGTCATTCTTGCTCAACTTGCACCCTTTCTTAAGCCTTTGTTGAGTGAGATAGTTGTCTAGCTTTGCATACCATGCTCAGGGTGTCTGTTTCAAGCCATATATCTTCAACTTACAACCTAAGTTGGGATCATCACCAAGCTGGAAACCATCTGGCTGCTCATTATAAACCTCTTCTTCAAGCTATTCAAAACGCTGATTTCACATCTGTCAAAAAAAAATGTCAAGTGACTCACACTTGTACCAGCTTTTGTCCAACACTGTACCGACACTACAATTTTATTGCCAACTCTATGCAAGCATCAAACACTGTACCACAACACCAACCAAATCCCTTTTTAAATTTTCAACTTGGTCTATGTTTTCTACAGTCACTGCTGGTCACACCTTACCTTCAACTGTTCGAAACAGGAGACAACATTTTGAAAAACACTTCACGGCCAACTATAGTGCACCTTACTCAAACTCATACTTTTGGACCTCGGATAGGTATGATTCACAAAGCAAAGTTGCTCATCTTGATGAGCTATACATGAATCAATAATCAGACTTCAATATATTTCACCACATCATCATAATAGATCTGACAATCTTCACGTCAATGAGTAATTCAAATACACACTGCTTTTATCGATACACACATATATGCGGCTAGAGCAACATTCTTTCACTAACCAAATTATCTGAACTGTTATAGTCCTTAACTTTGGATAGGGCAGTAAGAACCATCAACAGAACAACAATGACATATAGCAATGCTACCAATAATGACAACTCTTAATTTAAACACCACCCTTCATGGCACTTCCACAAACAACTACATGAACTGAAAACACACTTCGACAACTATACGACAACTTCCCTGACTACTTGCCTTTCATCCTTAGGTAATCAAACAAATACATAGGAGCATTAGAATGAAACTTCAAGATTGCTCCCCCTGAGGATGTGCTACCTGGAGTTGCTCAGTGCAATAAAGGAGTAATCTCCTTTAGTCCAAGGAGACACGATTTCCTCTCTTCTTTCTTTCTCCAAACTTTCTTGAACTTGGGCTTGAGTTTTTCAACTATATCCCTATTTTGAACCTTTTCGTGAACTTGAACATTTCTCTTGTGTGGTTGTCTCTTGTGCATCCTTGATGAATGATTATTTTCCTTTCTTTTATGAACATGATTCATTCCCTGTCTGTGTTGCGGTTTTTGCGTCTGATGAGATCTACTATTTTGCCTTAGATTAGATACAAAAGTGCTTGGACAAAACCTTGCTATGTGCCCATGACCATTACATTGAAAACATTGTACATAGTGTTCTCTCAAAAACGTAGATGTATTTCTACCAGCATAACTCTTTGATTTGTTATTCAATCCACAATGAATTGCCTTGTGACCATACTGGTTGCATCTGAAATAGTAGCCATTAAAAGTATTATTATGAATAGAGTGAGAGTGATAGAACCTCTTTTGTTGTGGCTGCTTTGTTGTAGATCTCCTTTGATATTTTCTTCCTTTTGAAGATTCAGCTTTAAACTTTTCTTGCTTCGATCCTTCAACAGTGAACTTCTTCTTCTCTGCAGAGTTGGAAGATGAAGGTTGTTCAACTTCATATCCAAGACCATGCTTATCCGTGGAGCTTCTTTGTTGGCTTATCATTTTATCTAGCAACTCTGTGCTCTTCTCGAATTTGAGATTTGTATTGGCCTCTTCTAGTTGTTTCTTCAATAAAACAATCACTTCCTCTTGTTTGCAGCAAACAATCTCTTTCTCATTGATCTGTGACCTGAGAGTTTCTTCAGTCCTTTTGGACTCTTCTACTTGCAGCTTTAGATCACTAAGAACTTTGTTAGAATCCTCTTCACGTTTGCTACATACATCGCCTTTATCATCCAGGTGTGACTTCAAAGCTTCTTCTCTTTTCTTGGCTTTATGAATTTGTAAGAAGAGATCTTCAATATCATCCTCATATTCTTCCAACTTCTTGGATAGTCTTTTGTTCTTTTTCCTTTCTATATTCAATTCTTCAAGTGCAGCAATCAACTCACCTTCTAGATCTACTTCAGCCTCAAGGTTTTCATCATATACTTCAGGATTCACTTCTTCAACCTTTTCTAGTTCACTTTTCTCTTCCACAGGAATTGAAACTGATTGAGATGCCTTTTTGGAGGAGGATCTATTCTTCTTACCCATTGTGTACTAATCCAAGATCAACCCCAGCTGATTTAGCCTAATAAGGGAACTTGGCTCTGATACCAATTGTTAGTCTTACAATGGCACTGAGAGGGGGGTGAATCAGTGTAGCTCTTTAAACTTGAATCTATAGCTCTTAAAATAGCAACAATTAAAACTTAAAAATAGATACAGTAAGAATAGCAACAGAGCATCACACAACACAAGATTTTAACGAGGTTCACCAATTTGGCTACTCCTCAAGAATGACTGCTTGGACTACCATCCAAATCCAGCCTTTGCAAAGCACCAACTTTACAAATAGTTTACCAGCTTCCACTGGAAGGAGCACCAACCCTTGATTTATCTGTATCAACAGAAAGGAGCACCAACCCCTGATTTACCAGCACCTACTGGAAGGAGCACCAACCCCTAATGCCAGGCTGCAACTTGGACTTCAAATTTGAATCTATAGTTTTGATGATAAAATACCTTTGCATTTCCAAGACCCTAACTGGTCTACTTCACCTTTGCATTCTCTACGCACTTTACTCTCTCTGTGCAATCACTTCGCACAATTTGCTAATTCACTGTTGAGCTTCACGATCGTCTTCTCCCTTTTGTGCACTCTGCTTCCTTTGTGAATTTTGCACTTAGCACGACTCAACTTCTTTGCTCACTTTGTGCACTTTGCCATCATCTCGTCGCTTCTATGCTATCTGCGCTCTTACGGCCACATTTCACACTTCGACATGCATTCGATGATATCGACAACCACTCCAATTCTCCAAATAGCCCTACTTTTATAATAACATTTTCATGATGAAAAACTCTAATCTTAGTCAGCTGTAACCCTAATCTTTTTTGATTGCAAACCCTAATCTTTGTCGGCTACAACTGCCCCTGTGACTCTTCTGTTGCTGTTGCCACGAAAACACAACATGTCGCGATATCGCGACACTTTTGCCTCCTTGCTTCTCTTCTTGGCTTGTACCCTCGAAAAACTCAGCATGTCACAAAATCGTGACACTTTCACCTTCTTGTCTCTTTTCTTGGCTTGCATCAGTGAAAAAACAGCATGTCGTGAAATCGCGACACTTCTGTTGCCTTATGCCTTTCTCTGCATTTTGCCCGTGAAAACAGAACATGTCACGAAATCATGACACTTTCGTTGCCTCGTGCCTTTCTCTGCCTTTCGCTCGCAAAAATGGAACATGTCGTGAAATCGCGACACTTTTGCTACCTTGCTTCATTGTTCAGCTTGCACTAGCGAAAACATGACATGTCGCGATATCGCAACACTTTTGCTGCCTTATGCCTTTCTCTGCCTTTTGTCCACAAAAATGGAACATGTCATGAAATCATGACATTTCTGCCTTCGAACACTCTATCTCCTTTTTGGGTCACGAAAACCCGACATGTCGCGAAATCGTGACACTTTTTCTCCTTGGCGCTTTTCTTCCCTTCGGGTCACGAAAACCCGACATGTCGCGATATCACGACACTTTTTCTCCTTAGTGCTTCCTCTTGCAAATTGTCGCAAAATCGTGACACTTTTCCTTGCAAGCTCTTTCTCTCAAACATGTCATGAAATCGTGACACATTTTCATCCGTACTGCCTCTCTTGCAGATTGTCGCAAAATCGTGACACTTTTCTTTGCGAGCTCCTTCTCTCAAACATGTCACGAAATCACAACACATTTTCGTCCATACTACCTCTCTTGCAGATTGTCGTGAAATCGTGACACTTTTCTTTGTGAGCTCCTTCTCTCAAAAATGTCGCAAAATCGTGACACATTTTCGTCCGTACTGCCTCTCTTGCAAACTGTCATGAAATTGTGACACTTTTCTTTGCAAGCTCCTTCTCCTCAAACATGTCACGAAATCGTGACAATTTTCTTTGCTTGCGCCTTCTCTTCGAACATGTCTCAAAATCACGATAGTTTTCTTTGCCTATGCCTTCTCTCCAAACATGTCATGAAATCGCGATAGTTTTCTTTGCCTGCCTCTACTCTCCAAACATGTTGCTAAATCACGACAGTTTTTCCATTTGGCTATGCCTTCTCTCCAAACATGTTGTGAAATCGTGATAATTTTCTTTGCTTGCGCCTTCTCTTTAAACATGTCATGAAATTTCGATAGTTTTTCCACTTGGCTTTTTCTCTGCCAACATGTCACGAAATCGTGACAGTTTTGCCAGCATTTTCTCTCTCCTCCGATATGTCACGAAATCACGACAATTTTTGCCAGTATTTTCTCTCTCCTCCAATATGTCACGAAATCGTGACAGTTTTGCCAGCATTTTCTCTCTCCTTCGATATGTCACGAAATCGCGACAAAAAACATGTCACGATATCACGACAGTTTTCTTACTTGTCTTTTTCTTTGATCCCTTGAATCTGGGCCACTCCTGTCTTCTTGGAAATTCACTGTACATGCTCTGACTACTCTAAACTCTTGTTCACTTCATCAACCGATCTATCTAATGACATCTGCACTCCTGTCCATTGCATCAACCGATCCTCTATCTGTGTTGACAACAATGATAATACTTTGGCTGCACTTTGCTCATCAATGAACTCCTGTCCATTATACTTTGGCTGCACCTTGCTCATCAATGAACTCCTATCCATTGCATCAACTAATCAACCTGACTGTGTTGACAACAATGACAATACTTTGGTTGCACCTTGCTCATCAGTGTCAACTCCAACATACATAAAATTCATTGAATTGGATGTGGAACCCATGGGAATAATGGTTCCTATGCATGGGTAGCCAAAATACCTAACTAAATCGATGATGGGAGACGTAAATGTAATATTATGCACTAGGTACACACTTTTTCCTAAACTTGTTATGAAAACTATGATTTGCGTAGGCTAAGAAGTAGATATGGAGGAATTTCCAACATTCTCTTCCATTTGAGGTACTATTATGGATGAAACTAGGGTGGTGTTTGGCATGGATGAAACCATATTGGATAAGTTTGGTAGAGATTGAGGCTCAAGATGCATGGAGGAAAAATTGGCTTGGGGTGGTGTGATGGGTGTGGAATTGGTGGATGGTGGCAGGGAAGCTATGATAGCTTACCCATCATTGGATGAGGTTAAAAGGTTTGGCACTGTGGTAGAAAAAGTGCTTTGGGATTTTGATGTGCCTAAATTTATGGGGGTTATGAGTAGTGGGGGTGTAGTAGTGACCTGGGCCACTGTGGATGGAGGTGGTGCGATTGGTCAAAGTGGTGGGTTAGTGGAAGGTATGTTTGGAATGTGTAGGTAGAAGGGTGAACCTTATGTAGATAAGGGTTGGCTAGGATATGGAATATTTTTCCAGGTATGATGGGGTTGAATGGGTATGGATAATGGGTAATGGGGACTGTATGAAGTAGTTGGGTTTGTATAGTGAGTTGGGTGTAGTGGTATGGGTGGAAAAGGTGGGTGCATGAGTGGATTGGGGCTTGGTAATGGATGAGGTGGGGTGTGATGCAATATGATTGGTTGAGGGGATGGTTCAAGCAATGTTTAGTTGAGGTATAGGTATATGGATAGTAAGGGAGGCTTATATAGGTTGGAAATAATGTTGTAATACTTGAAAGTTTCCTCATAAACGAGGATGTAATGCATATGAACCTCATGAATATACTTAAGGCAATGTTCTAGTATTGAGGGAATGCATCACATATCCTGAATCCATGGTCTTCTTCAAGGATGTGGTACAGTGTATGGATCAAATTTACACCTATGTAAATAGGTAAAAAAACCATCCCCAGTGTTGAGCACAAGGCATCATTGAAGGCTCATAGAGTGAACATGGACGAGGCTATGTGTGATGGTGGCAAGTCCAAATTTTGAAGTGCGGTAGCGATGATGATGTTTATAGACGACCCAATATCGACCAAAACTTACTTGAAGGGCTTATTATCTATATGAGCTACGATGTGCAATGGAGGATGATATCTCTATTGGTAAGGTTTTTATATCATGGTCATAAAATGTAATGGATGACTCTATGCACATTCTGATGTTGCCCATAAAATTTGTAAAGACATTTGGATCTTGTGCTTGAACTTCAAATGATTTTAGAATTTCCATTAATGCCTCACAATATGGGGTTGATTGTTGGACAAGATCATAAATAAATTGGGGATCTAGGTGAGGCAGTTGGTTAATGATATGACTGGTCACAATGGGTATGACACAACCTACACTGATGGAGGTGGTAATGTAGAATATGAAGGTGCATTGATTGTATTACTCAATTGTGTTGATCATTCAGGGTAACACTAGTTTTGAGTAACTATATGTATCATCCCTACAAATTTTTGGTGTTGTGGTATGTTGTTAAGATGGTTCACCTGGTTGGGTATCATGGCGGAAATTGTAGGTATAGTGTGTGGTTGATTGAATTGTGGTAAAGGGTCTTGGTAGATGCCAAGGATTTTATTTTGCAGGACCAAAGGATTGTCAATAGCAATATCTCCCTTCTCGACAAGATCTTAAACCAAATTATTGAATGTGATATAATCATTGATGTCAGGACCATTTTACTTATGGTAAACACATTATTGATATTATTTATAAGACCCAGGTTTAGGTCTATTCAGATCCTTTGGTTTCACTTTCGGTAATATGATTGCCTAAACCTCATAGAGTCTTTGAAATATAGTTGAAAAAGGCTCCAAAAGTGGTGTGTAATTACAAGGGGGCTTAGTAGGTTGGTTATGGTTGATTCTGAAGCTGCACATGAGGTAGTGTGGCCTAATATGAGGGTTTTTGAGGTGGATTTTGAACTTATGGATGTTTTTGAGGTGGTGGTTGACATTGTTGTTGATTGGAACTGCTTGGGATTCTCAATACCACCTGATTAACCTAGTTTGGTTTGGATTGGTTGTTGAAGGTGCCTTTAGAATTTTTGTTTGACCACTCTTTTTCTTGAGTTTTATCTCTCCCTCTTGGATATTATGTCCTCAATAATATTAGCATGTGCTAGATCTTCTTCGAGTGTGTGATATTGTTGGAGTTGTAATAGTAGCGATATCGGTTTGGAATAACTCCTTATAAACATTCAAGCAAGCTTTGTGATGGGGGAGAAGAAATGGTAACTTTGCTATCACAAATTTCCATCTAGCACCATATTCTAATATAAGCTCATAATAAAATTGTCAAATATTATATAGATTTGTCAAAGTTGTTCACTTCTTAATATTTAGAGAGAAATGTTCTAAAAATAGGTTGACCAATTGCTCAAAGTTATAGAGGCTATGTCTAGGCAAATGGTTATACTAGTCCAAAGCTCCTCCCCTAAGGGACCATGGGAAGGTGTGAAGCATGAGAGCATCAATATCATTGAGGAGATAACATGCATTAATAAAATTTCTCATGTGCTCTTGGAGATCCTCCTTTCCCTTGAATCTCTCAAATTTTAGAAGGATATGGTGATGATGGCACTGATGGATGGATGGGAAAGTTTTATAACTAGCCAAATGTTGGCTTTTGATACCCAGTATTGGTAACTTGCATTTGCAAAGTGCAGACCTAATTGGCCAGCCATTGAAATGAATTTGAAGTCACTTGAGGAACATTAGATGTGCCAACTTGAACTCCTGATTGTGGGTATTGATGATGTTGGGTGAATAACTGGTTTGTGTATATGTTGGATTATAGATGTTGGTTGAAGGTTGTTGATAGGTTTGGTGTGATTTTTTTGTTATTGACATTGAAGGGATGGTTGTTGATCTTGCTATATAATGATCTATTGATGTGGAATGGCTTGTTGTTAATAATTTTATTGAGTGACCTACTAATGTTGAGTGGTTTGTTGTTGATGTGGTGTGAATGGAATTTACTACTGTAAAGGATGTTGTTGCTGATGATTGAGTAGCTACTATTATTGTTGGGGTGTGTGTGGTTGTTATTGTTGGTAGTATTACTGCAATGATGGTTACTGGTCGTACTATTTTTGTGGAGGTTGTTGATGTTTTCATGGTGTGATTGGTTATTATTGCTAATAGTATTGCTGCAATGGTGGCTACTGATAGTACTATTTTTGGAGAGGTTGTTGGTGTTGTTGTGGAGGGGGTTGTTGGCTGAAGGTATTGGCCTCAAGCGATGGTTAGATGACGTAGATGAAGTTTAATAGTATTCGGTGATGGGCAGGGTTGGCTTAGTGGTGGCTAGGAATAGCTATAGGAGGTATCCAATGGTTGCATGGGCATTAGCCCCTAAATTGTAGGCAATCAAGTTGACGAGGATGGAGACTGCATGAAGAAGTTATATTGCATAGATGTGGGGGGTGTAGGGTTTGGTCATTATGGCTATGGTTACGATTGGTGGTATGAGTTGGGATGCATAGATACGAGAAAGTGAGATGCCACATTTATATTAATCTAGGGAGGTTGGGTTGGCCCTATAGTTATGGGAATTGAGCCTACATTGATTTGGGGATCAGATCCTCCAAGTGGATTTTTTTTGCATTGGTTTGATTAATTAAGGATTTGGGTCAATAGGATAGGTTGCATGCGTGTAAATAAGTTGGTTGGGCATGGGGAAAACTAACTTGGGTGGAATAGTTAATGGGGATAGGGATGGATGTGATGAATCTAGAAGGGGAAATGAGCCCTGAGGGCTTGTGCTGCATTAATATTAGTGAGGGTAATGTGACTAAGGACACGGGGATCCCTTAACTAGTGGTATCATTCTCTGTGGTAGGGACACGATGATATACAATGTATGAGGTCGGTAACCCAAGTGAGGGGAGGTAAGCTGCTACATATATATATCCAAGCTACTTAGGGGTGGTTATGAGGCTACCTCCTATTAAGTCAAAGAAGCGATGGATGGATAAGAGGCTTGACCAAATGGATCCATGGTAGCTTGGATTGTGGCTTGAGCTCAAACTTGAATTTGAGTCAAGATAATAAGCTAGGAAATTAATGGGATGCAACTACGAAGGTTTGGTGGTGATGGTGTGGTTGTGTTTGGTAAACCAATTTTTGTATTTTTCTCTTTTTATCTATCTACACAAAAAAACAAAGAAAACAACAATTTTGATTTTCTTCATTTTAATGTGCCAATGTTTGATTTGATGTGCTTGTGAGATCGTTGAAACTATTTTTTGTTTTTGTGTGTTTTTGAATTTGTCTTTGATTTTAATTTTAATTTTAATTTTTTTTAGTTTTATGTATTTTGATGCAAATTAATCTTAAACTATTTATGGGATGATGAAATGTAAACTAATTGGGTCTATTGATGTCTATTTTTTTGATGAAAAGTGGTGCAACAATGGATAAAATGGCTTCCTATATGGATGTGGCTTATGGTATCCTTATGGGAATAAAATACCCCTAGAAGGGGCCACACTATCTAGTGCCTTGCTACTGACCCATCTCGACTTTCATTTCACCCTTTTGATTTCATAAATTATTAAGCCCCAAGAATGAAGGGCATCTAAAACTTTCCTACTACAAGATGCACCCAAAAGTAGGGGGATTTTCGATGATGAAATCTGAAACACCACTCACGAGGCTCACTATAGTTGCTAGGGTGTGAGCCAACGGATGGAGATGAATTCCACCATCGTGGGTCTTGAATAACGGTTGGTGATGAAATCCAACTCGTTGATGTTTGCATAAGTCATTTAGTGTGTGGTGTAAATTCTTATCTTTTTAGGTTTTTTCATTTTTCTTTCTATCTAAAATGCCTAATGTAGTCTCTTTTAATGCAAGGAAATAAAATCTAAGATGATATTTTTATTTTATCACATAAATGCAATTGCACTATCCTAACATGCTATGCAATCCTAACTAATTAATCTTAACTAACTACAACTATAACTAAATCCAACTCAAAATAGAAAGAAATTAGATGTTCCTATCTATGATCTTGCTTTATGTCGAAGACCAGAGGTAGGCAGTGATTGTGTAATACAATTTTTCGGGGTTGGATGGTTTCTCTCTAAGGTCATATTCGACCAGATGGTTGTTATTTGAGATTTTTCGATGTTGGATAGTTCTATATCTATGAATTTTATGCAACTTGTAAAACTTGAAAACACAGTAAATGTTAGAAACCTGTAAACTATAACAATAAAATCTAAAATATAACATAAAATCAACAACTTCTATTATTACACAAATCAAAACAAGAGGGAAGGGTGCCACCATGATTTCCATACTATAGATGACAAAAGTATGCACCATAAAAATATGTAAGTAAATGCAGTAAAATGTATAGTATTGTATTTCCTTTTTTATCCTTTGATTATAATATTTACCCACACACGGGTTATTCAATAACATAAGGGAGTGGTTTATCCTATGCAAAAAAATATGGTGCTTCGGTCCTTTTGTAGCTACAACACTGGTGGGCAGGTTTGTGGTGATCGTCGCTTCATTAAATGTGTCGAGATCATTTATAACACTTTTTCATCAAGATGTATGCTTATGGCTACCATATCTACAACATGAAGTTGTCTAGATGGTGATCATTTGTGTCTATATGGTCGTGGTATTTGACCATCTATGTCTGAATGGTTACGATTTGTGACTATCTATGGTTGGATGATCACGTGATATGAACTATCGTGGCCATAAGAAGTCTAGTATGCAGACTCGGGTAGCTTCATGTCGTTGTCTAGCTCTAGGTTTGATTTGGTTCACACCTGTAAACCTACACACAAGTCAATAATGCACTGTATCAATAATATATGTTAGGCATATTGAAGTGAGGCCTAAATTCAATAAGTATTAAAACCAATGCAAATAGTGAAGAGTAGAAACATGCCAAAGGAATTAAAATGGGTTTGCTTTTACCCTTTTGTGTGCTCCTGTTGCTATCATTGATGTTGTTGCATTGCATTTTTGGTATTACTATTATGGTGGTTGTACCATGCTATGCTAGGAGGCTTCTGCATGAGCTGGGAGCCAACCATCCTGTTAGAATTAGAGTATATTACATAATTTTGGTGATATTATGTAATGTACCTAAGGTACATAGTTAGGACATTAGATTAATTTAGGGGGAATTTATCTAGTTACTTGGGGAAGAAGCAACATATGCACAAGTATCATTATGCATGTTGTAGGTGTGCAAGGTGTCCCCTTGTACAACTAGTTGGAGTGTTGACAAAGGAACCTTTCTTCCTATATGAAGGGGGTCATGGTTCACCTCATTTTGTATCACTTCTATTCATTCAATAAGATATTCTATTTCTTTGATCTCTATATCCTAATGTAATGTTACTAAAGCTATCATGGTATCAAAGCTACGATCATTCTTAGAGAGAAATAGGGAAAATCAATGCTACAAGTTTTGCAAAATAGATGCACCTTTGGACTTGCCACTTGCAAATTCCATTGTTGTAGGATCATTTAAAAAATCTCAACAAGAATAAGGAGAAGGTTTTGATAAGCGTAAGATTTGGGATAATTATCATCATCCAACAACAAGCCCAAAAATAAGAAGGTAGAAGACCAGAAGGAGATCTACCAAATCTAGGAAGAATATTACAGAGAAGCAACAAGCTTGGTGAACCTAACCACAAAAATCTACATCCTCTACAAAAGCATCTCAGCTTTAAAAAGGTATGCAACTTGGGTGCAATCAGATTCATTGATTAAACTTCAAAAATTGGATCATTTTTTAGATTTGTTAAAGCACCTTATGTTAGATCAGAAATTGCAAAGAGGAAAATTATTACAATCTTCAAAAGTGCAAAAGAAAAGAAATTATTTTAAAGGTTTATTTGCACATTAATTTGGAGTTGATTAGATTACAAAATTACAACTATCTATCAACTACCTATCTTATATCTTGAAAAAGAATATTAGATCCTACAACTATGTTTGTAGTAAAATTTGTAGATTATATTTGAAAGGTTGTAGTGGAATTGTTAAGATCATTTTTTGAGAAATTAGTGGAGAAATAAGGTGAATTTATTGTTACCATTTATAGTGCATCTATTAAGCACCATTCTTGTTAATTATTTAACTAATTGCTCTAAATTAGTTTGTGTTGTTAAGAAGCACAAAAATAAAAAATATCCACAGTACTTTAGTGGCCAAAAGAAGCCACCATTACAAGCAGAAAGGTGGAGTATAAAACCACCATTGAAATCCTTGAAGGAAGCCTCAAATCGAGACCTTGGAAGTCTCAAGATTCAATGAGAATATAAGGATTTCTTTTCCAAGCAGAGTGTAGGAATACTCATTTCATTAGCTTGGATTGAATATCATCCAAAAGAAGTAAGAAGGATTATAAAAATTCTTCATTTTTGGTGTAAGAATTACATATTACAAAAGGCATCTCCTTTATTTCTTTGAAGAACAAAGGCATTACCATTTACAGGGGACATAAGGACGTTATTGTTCAATAGACTTACATCCAAGTGAAGGAGCTATCAAAAAGCTCACACGAGTAGCAAATTTGTAGCCAAAGGAAGAGCTACTAAAGAGCTCACACATCTAGGAGTTGAGGTGTTTAAAAAAACCATTTTTCATTCATCAGATTCAACCCTATAAGCAATGCATCACTTGCAATAGTGGGGCCATTGAAATAAGGCATTATCACTCATGCTTACATAGAAATAAGGGCAGTATTCAATGGCAGGTTATCTACATAAAAGACAAAGCATTGTATGTTATAACCAACAGAAAAGAAAGGAAGAAATCAACATTAAAAACCTATAAAAAAGTGCATATATAAGAGATATACCTAAGGCATCCATTGAAGTGAGCATTCACCAAAATAAAATCTCGAAGGTGTGCCATAATACTGAAGCTATCCAATTGTAGATGTTTGTAATATTTTTCAATACATCATGCAAAATGAATCTTGCATACCAAGAAACATAGCAAGCTCACATAGGGTGCAAAGTTAAAGAAGAAATTAGGGTTGCAAGCTCATCCTTGGAGCATTAGAAAGGATTGCATGCATAAGCCACTTGGAATAAACTCTCTATGTTCAAGCACTCACCTAAAGGGAGTTACATTTAGTTGGAGGGAGTTAATATTCTTTGGAGGTTACCACCAACCTCATCATTGTCGAAGGAATGTCTATCACTATTGAAGAAACGTTTATCATTGTTAAAGGAACATTCATCAATGCTAAAGAAATATTTATCTCTACTGAAAGAACATTAAAGAATTTGTATTGTAATGCTTTGTGTGACACTTTTCATGAAGCCCATCCTTCTTAAGATGTTGATCTTAGAGAATGAAATACAAAACAATGTATGGAGTGGAATTCAGCCAAGCAAAGAAAGGTAGTAGTCAAATATAGTTAAAAAATCAAGGTGAAATATCTATACACCATTCAATGATGTAAGGAAGACATTTAAGATGTTTTCATAAAACCAAAGAATATTACTTACTTTTGGAGAAGTCTTGCAAGGGATATCTGAAGATATCTTTCACTGCTAGTTGCAGAAGCGAAAGATCACCAAATTGAGGGATGATTTTGCTAGTCAAGAAGGGATCTAATTGCCTATGAGTGCTACGTAGCACACCTACATACAACATTAAGGAGAAATTGAGGTAAATACCTTTATGATTATTTTAACATAAGGTTTTTGAAGTTATAAGGGAACCTTTTATCTATTACAATATTCAACATTAGATATTCATTAAACAAACATACTTCAGATTTTTTAATATTTGTAAAAGTTATCAAGGAGGAATAAGGAATATTATTATTTTTATTTGAAGAACATGTGCTTATACTGAGAGGGGGGTGAACAGTATAAGATAAAACTTTTTGCTTTTTAATCCATATGATACCATCAACAATATTAAAGAAATAAACCTCACACAAAGCATCACACACATAAGATACATGATTTAATGTGGTTCACCCAATGTGGGCTACTCCACAAAGAAAATATTTCTGATAAACTTTGATCAAATAAATTATCTTGGGAATACTTTCCCTATTACAATATTTATGGACCCCTATCCAAAGGAGATACCAATACCCTAATCAAGTTTGTGGATCTCTATCCATAGGAGAACTCCTTTCTCCTTTGCTATGATTGGTGATCTTCTAGAAGAACTGTTACCCACACTGCTCTAGCTAATGGATCTCTATCCAATGAAGATACCTATCCTCATTGCCCTGGCTAATGGATCTCTATCCACTAGAGACTTTTGTCCTCTATCCTCAATCACCTTCAAAACTCTATCTCAAATTTGTACTAAACATAGTCCTTTGGTCTAGCACAAATCTGCTTAATCTATCTCTGGTCTAGCATAAACATGTCCTCAAATATGCACCAAAATATATCCTCAAATATGCACTAAACACAGTCCTTCAGTCTAGCACAAATCTATCCTCAATATCTATCCTCAAGACTTAACATAAAACTTGACTTAATCTCAAATCAACTCTATTGGATCTACCCCAAACCTTAACCCAAGGTTTGAACAAATCAATCAATCTAATCTCAAGTATTCTCAAAGAATTATCTCAAATATGCCTTGTAAGCTTCCACAAAATCTCACACTAATCTATCCTCAAGTCCTCTCAAGAACTTGTCCAATTTGCTCAACAAGTCCTCACTAGAACTTATTCAAATCTGCTCAATAATTTCTCACTAGAACTTATCCAAATCTACTCTTAATCTCTGTTCTCAAACAGTATTGTAAGCTTCCACAAAAGCTCAAACAAATTTATCCACAAGTCTTCTCAAGACTTACCTCAAATATATTTAACAAGTCCTCACTAGAACTTGTCCAATCTAATAGAAACATAAGAAGAATTTTTAGAGACTCAATATGCTTCACACTCATCACAATTTTTCAATCACTTTCAATCACTCTTTTACCATAGAAACATATAGATAATTGTTAGAGACTCAATATGCTTCACACTCATCACAATGCTCAAACACTTTCAATCACTCTTTTACCACAGAAATATATAGAGAATTGTTAGAGACTCAATATGCTTCACATTCATCAACACTTACTCTCTTTCTCAAATAAATTCAGAATATAGAACAATTTGTTTTACAGAACTTGAACCATCACATCAACACATCAACTTGACTAGGCTCAACCAACTCTTCTCAACCAATTAATATTTGCTTACAAATCCTAGTCCAATTATATGAACGCTCACTCAAATGTTTCCAAAAATTCTTATCAAACAATATTCACATAACAATGATACTCATGATCTTTGCAAACCCTAGTTCAAGTTCTTCTCTCAACCAATCACTTCAACAACAATGCTTATAAAACAAGGTTTTATCAACAACTCTCAAATTCTAGAAAACCTTGAAGCATTAATTCAAAACACACTCAACAATGCTTACCAAACAATCCTTTTCACTCCAAATTTGCATTCACAACATTCAAAAATAACTCACTAGGAATAATATACCCATACCTTTTATTTGATGTAGAAGTGACCTTAGAAAACCTATCTCAATCACAATTTTCTCTTTTTCCAATCTAAATATTTAGATGATAAATTATCACACTATTGGCAAATTTGCCACATTTTTCTAATTGTTACTGTACTGCATGAAATTTTGACATGCTCACTCTTATTTGTTTTCTTTCAAGTTTTGGTGTCGAAACAGCTAAGTCCAAAAACTGTCGCGATGTCGCGACTAAAAGTAGCATGGAGAGCATGGAGCCAAAAACGTCGCGATATCGCGACATGTCGCGCTATCGCGGGTCTTAAGAGGAGAGAGAAGCCAAAGTCAAAATAAGTCATGATATCGAGACGTTTTCCGAAATCACGGTCAAAGTGGTCAACCGAGGCAGCACAAGAAAATTGTCACGATATTGCGACATGTCATGCTATCGTGGGCCAAGGAAGATAAAGAAGGCAAAGTGTGAAAAACGTCACGATATCGTGACGTGTTGTACAATCACGACGCAAGGACATAGAACCAAGTTGAAGACTCAAAACATCGTGATATCGCAACATGTCATGTTTTTGCGATGCCAGACGGGGAAAGGGCTAAGTCGAGGAATTGTCGCAGTTTCACGACCTGTCGCATTTTTGCGATCAACGGAAGCAAGAAGAACGGTCAACGTAGACTTGTCGTGATATCGTGACGTGTCGCATTTTCATGACCCGAAGACAAGATGCAGGGCAAATATGAAATACGTCACGATTTCGTGACATGTCTTGTTTTCACGGTAGGGAAGCGAGGAAGGAGCAGTTGAAAGAAATCGTCATGATTTCGTGACATGTCACATTTTTGCGACCTGTCTTGTTTTTGTGGGTGAGAAGCTGAAAAGGTAGAGCCAAGTGCCGAACATCACAAAATCGTGACCTGTCTCATTTTCACGACGAGGAGCAGCGAAGAAGCCAAGCAAGAGGAGGATGTAGCGAAATCGTGACATGTCACGTTTTCACGAAAGCGCATGAAGGAGAAGGCAAAAAGCAAGAAAATGTCACGATTTTGTGACATGTCATAGTTTCGTGGGAGCAAAGCAAAGAAGGAGCAAAATAGTACGAAACATCGCAAAATCATGACATGTTCCATTTTCGCGACTTGAAGTTGCCAATGAAGATGATGAAGGAAAATCGTCGCGATTTCACGACCCGTCGCTTTTTTGCGACATAAGGTGCAATAAAGAGAACAAGAGGCAAAAATGTCATGATTTCACGATGTGTTGCATTTTTGCGACCTGTCATGGTTTTGCGCCAGAAAGCAATCCAACGACCCGATGAAGTTTTGCAATTTCCAAGGATTAAAAGCTCTACAGAATTTAATGTTTTGCTACTTTCCAATGTGTGCAAGATGGAAGAATGTGCTCAGGCCTGTAGCTTTCGAAGCCACCAGAATTGAAACGCCTCCATTATTCAAAGATTCTATTCATGATTTTCTAACGGACCAAGCATGCTCCAAGAACGACCATTTAATGAAGACGGCTGGTTCCTTGTTTCCATTCAATTTCTAATTTCTTCGAGGTTGGTTTAAGGGGATTATTTCCTTGTTTCTATTGTATATTTTGTCAATCTCGAGGAAGTTTGTTTCATGTTTTAAATGCTACAAAGAGGCAAGACCTCTATAAATATTAATGTATATCTCAAGAACAATTATTGGGAGTTTTAGAGACATGTTGCATGAAAACATTCAAGATCTCTACGTAAATAAGAGATATTTGGCCTCTAATTTTTGCAAGTGTCTTTCTGTATGATTTCCTTCTATTTCATGCATTTCTCGATTATTCTCGTCTTTCTGATCTACTGTTAGATTTAAATTCTGCATCTGAGTTTGAATACTGCTAGTGAGGAAGTGAGTTCTGGAACGCAATCCTGAAGGTTATCTGTGCAAGGTCGTAAGTGGATTATGCTGCATTCTGTTATTATATGTTGTTCATGTGCTTGAGGTTAATTTATTGCTGATAATATTTCCTCGATCATATAAATTCGTCTTGTGGCCATATTTCCCATTTCTTTCTGCATATTCCCAATTCCTTTCCTGCAACTTTTGTTTAAAAACAAGCTTAGTTTTAGTAAGGGAACCAACCCTCTCTGGAGATTGGTCCGGGAGACATTTCTTTCTCTTGGCCTTTCAATGTTGGCTGGGTCTAGGGCGCACTTCGCATAAAATCCTTTCCTGTGGCAGATTTATGACTAAAAGTTTTTGTCACACCCGATGGGACATATTTTTTCTGTCTCTCAAAGATCCATAATCGATGGGATAAGCATTATTTCAAATTTACACCCAGAGGAATCAAGATTTTGATGAACTGTCTTGACCTCAAAGCGAAGATTGTAAGTTCATCTAGTGACTCTGCTGAAGGTGATTGTACCTGGAATTTTCTAATTATGAAGCTGGTGAAAATTGTTGCTTCATGATCACGATATCAAGTGCCAAAGAATCGAAAGATCCAGTCAAATTCTTCGAGATTGATGTTCAAAACTAGAGGGAGCGCCCAAGATTGGTAAGTCCTGTGAATCCATCATTTGCTATTTCATCGCAGGCTATAGTTCAGTTTGTGCCATCCCCGATTCCTCCTAGTACTGCTACGAGCTTGCTGCATCTAGATACAATAGTCCAAATGGCCTAGCATCCTCCACCAAGGAAGTTCTTGACATGGAATGGTTCGGGAGCTTTGAACCTACTAGCACAAAATCTAGTTCCTTAAGCTGCTTTGAAAGCTTTGCCGACCTATGATGGTACTGGTAAAACCGCTTATGAGCATATTAATGAAATAGCCTCTTTGGCGGCTATCCATGACATAACCGATGAGGATGTGATGGTAAAGTTGTTGGTGTTGTCACTGAGAGGTAAATTGCTGTATTGGTACCGAACATTGCAACCTGGCACTATTACATCATGGGATCAATTAGGAGAATTGTTAGTCAAAAATTTTCATGAACAAGCTAATCCATACTCCTTGTTGCATCAATTTAATGTAATTCAAAGGCACCCGCAGGAAGAGATAGCCGAATTCAATCTCAGGTTTACCAGAAGCTGGCAGAGAATTCCTGATGGTCTTCGGCCTGCTGATGAGCTAGCTGCATTTTATTACCTCAGAGCCTTTAACATAGACATCGGCTGGGCTATCCGGTAGTCCAACGTGACTACATTTCTAGAACTGTTCGAACAAGCGCAAAATGCAGAAGATGACTTTATTGCCATAGGTAGGCTTCCACCAAAGGTAAAAATGCCCATCTTACCTAATATTCCTAAGCATTTGTACTCTGGTTCATTTTCACAGCTTATCCCTTCCATTTATCCTATTCCATCATGGAGCTCAACTGCACCTCAGATCGCACCCATTCCAGTTCCCCAGCTCTCGGCTCCAACTATTCCACAGTTACCCCCTCCACTTCCAACTCCTGCATTACCTTCTCCACCAGTTCCATTACTTTTATCGGCCCTGCCTGAGTCCTCAAGCACAGATCCTCAATTGGCTATTTTACAAGAAGTTGAATCGGCCATGAGAGCTCTCACTAACAAGGTGACATCTATGGAGCAGAGAGAGGCAGATAGGAACTATCAGCCATGAAGATTTCAACCTCCGCCGATCACAAGAGAGCAATTTGCTCCTAGTAGGGCTATGGAGAAAGTATCTGAGAGGAACTTAGTGATCCTGGTGAGTGAAGAGGCTAGCCCTTCTGAAGTTTCACATGAACCTTCTTATTGGTGTTCTTCATGCAATGACCCACATGATGAGTCCACTTGCATGGTCCACCAAAATTATTTACAAGTTCTTGCAGGGAGCCGTGTAAACATGATTCGAGAGGTCGATCTTAATTTTGTGAAGTCTCTTGAGGAACACATAGCAATCTTGATGTGCAGTGGAAAGAAACCAATGTTGGTAGATCCGGCTAAGATGGAGCCATTGAAAATGCCTCCTGTACAAGCAACAAATCAACAAATGCCAACAAAGGCTCATGATCCTCCAGCTCTGCAACAACCATCTATTTTTCTGAAGGATCCACTTCTACCACAAGCAAAATGGAACGAACAAGCTTATACTTCCCAACCGCAAGCAAAAAAAAAGGAACAAGAAAGAGAGACACTGCAGTATCCATCATTGACTAAATGACAATGAGTGGAGGCCACACAGTAGTACAAAAGCAAATTTGAATCTGCTAGTGGAGGGAAAGAGAAGATCTCGATGGAGTACAACATAGTGGAAGAACTCAAACGAATACCAGCTAAAGTATGTTTGTATGACACCTTGCAGCTGTCTTGACAGGTAAATCTCTTACATGAATCCCTAAAGACCATACAAAGTAAGGGGAAGGCTCCAGCCTAGATAGTTATGTCTCAGACATTGACTACTTCAGCCACTGGAAAAAATAGACCACCCCCATTTTATTTGTCACTCAGGATGGAGGGTTGGATTGTACACAACTGCATGATTGATTCTGGTGTAGCAACAACTATCATGCCAAAGGCAGTTTGTGAAGCCATGGGTATGGAGTATACAAGAAGTAGCCCTAGTGTCTTGCAGTTGGACGGGACTCCAGTGAAAATAGTAGGTGTAATCAAGGATGTTCCTATTGCTCTGCATAGTCTGCCTCAGATTACAGTAATTCAGGAGATAGTTGTGGTTGATTTGGAATCATATTTCAGTGTGTTTTTCAAGAGAATTCACTGCCAAGCTTGGAGGCTACCTTTCTCTGGATTATTCTCACTTAAATATTCCTTTCAAAGGAAGAAGATTCCGGATCTATAATCAGAAGACTTCTACTTTTCATATAGAGAAGATGGAAGAAGAAAAGTCCAAACATGCTGTCAATATGATAACTGAAGAATTGGGGAATCTTGATTTGATGGATGAGTTTTCAATGCTCGATTTTAATGCCATGATCGAAACTGAGATTGGTTGTTACTCCATTACAAAGCCTAAAGAGGTTGAAGTAAAGTTGCCTCCTAATCAAGTTGGTCGAGACTCTCTGCCAGATCATCTCTATTTTGATGGAGCACAATGCAGAAATGGCACTGGCATTAGGACTATTCTAATGTCACCTTCTGGAATTCAATGTTCTTCTTCAGACCAGTTAACCTAGAGTTACACAGATAATACTACAGATGATGAGGCTTTGTGCTTGGATTTCACGATGGTTGAGACACTTGGAGCGCAACAGTTTCAAATCTTTGATGACTCCGAGCTGATGATCAATTAGGAGAAAAATGAGTGTCTATCCAAGGTCTGGGATCCAAGAGATAGAGTCATGTTTGGGTACGTGCCTCTTTAGAGAGTTCACAGTTAATTCGGGAGTTACCTTGTACATATCTTTAAAAAAAAAAAAAAGAAGAAAAGAGGAAAAAAAAATATATTTTTGTTAACTCTGGCTCTTTTTGCGTGCGAGCCTGCAGGTACGTTTCTTTATTTTTCTTTTCCTTCCTTCCCAACAGTTAGTGGCTTCCTCTCTAATTTTTCCTTCCCCTCTACTTCATTCCATTCTCCTCCTACTCCTTCTGCAAATAATCAAGCCACTATTGTTGTTTCTATTCCCCTCTCCGATGTTCCCATTTCTACTTTCCTTTTCTTCCAGTCCTTTGTCTTGTGATTATTTCATCACAGTTACAGTTCCTCCTACCATCTTCATTCCATCCATTTCCATTTCATTATTTGTTTCACAGTAGTTGGTAGCTCTGTATTCCCCTTTTTTTGTTGTTGTATCTACCACTTCACCCATTCCTCTACTACTATTTCTTCCTTTCCCATTCTCATTCCATGGCCCTCACTCCATTCATTTCATTCATTTTCATTTTACAACCCCGGTGCTTTCATCGCTGTCATGGAGATCCTCTTCAGCACCTGGTGAAGTTAGGCCAACTTCAGATTTATTTGAATTTTTTTTCAGTCAGCAAGAGTTGTTGCAGCAGTTTCAGTCATGCTCCTCATCAATCAGCATTCACTGCTTCTGTTCCTCTGGTTTTTCTTGACTTTTTGCCCAATGGATTCAAGCCTAAGATTCGTGCATACAGCAGAACTGTATACCCTGCGAGCTACCAAGAATGTTGGCAAATTTGCCACATTGTTCTAATTGTTACTGTACTGCATGAAATTTTGACATGCTCACTCTTCTTTGTTTTCTTTCAAGTTTTGATGCTGAAACAGCTAAGTCTAAAAACTATCGTGATGTCATGACTAAAAGCAGCATGGAGAGCATGGAGCTGAAAACGTCGCGATATCGCGACATGTCGTGCTATCGCGGGTCTTAATAGGAGAGAGAAGCCAAAGTAAAAATACGTTGCGATATCGTGACGTGTTTTGAAATTGTGGTCAAAGTGGTCAACTAAGGCAGTGCGAGAAAATTGTCATGATATCGCGACATGTCGCGCTATCGGGGGCCAAGGAAGAGAAAGAAGGCAAAGTGTGAAAGATGTCACGATATCACGACATGTTGTACAATCGTGACACAAGGACATAGAACCAAGTTGAAGACTCAAAATGTCGTGATATCGTGACATGTCATGTTTTCACGATGCCCAACGGGGAAAGGGCTAAGTCGAGGAATTGTCGCAGTTTCGCGACCTGTCGCATTTTTGCGGTCAACGGAAGCAAGAAGAATGGTCAACGTAGACTTGTCACGATATCGCGACGTGTCGCATTTTCATGACCCAAAGACAAGATGCAGGGAAAAGATGAAATACATCACGATTTCGTGACATGTCTTGTTTTCGCGATAGGGAAGCGAGGAAGGAGCAGTTGAAAGAAATAGTCGTGATTTCGTGACATGTCACGTTTTCATGACCTGTCTTGTTTTCACGGGTGAGAAGATGAAAAGGCAGAGCCAAGTGCCGAACGTCATCAAATCGTGACCTGTCTCATTTTTGCGACGAGGAGTAGTGAAGAATCCAAGCAAGAGGAGGATGTAGAGAAGTCGTGACATGTCACGTTTTCATGGAAGCGCATTAAGGAGAAGGCAGAAAGCAAGAAAACATCACGATTTTGCAACATGTCATAGTTTTGCGGGAGCAAAGCAAAGGAGCAGAATAGTACGAAACATCGCAAAATCGTGACATGTTCCGTTTTTGCGACTTGAAGTTGCCAATGAATATGATGAAGGAAAATCGTCGCGATTTTGCAACCCGTCACTTTTTTGTGACCTAAGGTGCAATAAAGAGAACAAGAGGCAAAAATGTCACGATATCACGACATGTTGCATTTTCGCGACCCGTCATGGTTTCGTGCCAGAAAGCAGTCCAACGGCCCGATGAAGTTTTGCGATTTCCAAGGATTAAAAGCTCTCCAGAATTTAATGTTTTGTTGCTTTCCAATGTGTGCAAGATGGAAGAACGTGCTCATGCCTGTAGATTTCGAAGCCACCAAAATTGAAACGCCTCCATTATTCAAAGCTTCTGTTCATGATTTTCTAATGGTCCAAGCATGCTCTGAGAACGACCATTTAATGAAGACGGCCAGTTCCTTATTTTCATTCAATTTTTGATTTCTTCAAGGCTAGTTTAAGGGGATTATTTCCTTGTTTTTTTGTATATTTTTTGGATCTCGAGGAAGTATGTTTCATGTTTTAAATGCTGCAAAGAGGCAAGACCTCTATAAATATCAATGTATATCTCAAGAACAATTATTGGGAGTTTTAGAGACATGTTGCATGAAAACATTCAAGATCTCTACGTAAATAAGAGATATTTGGCCTCTGATTTTTGCAAGCATCTTTCTGTATGATTTCCTTCTATTTCATGCATTTCTCGATTATGCTTGTCTTTCTGATATGCTATTAGATTTAAATTCTGCATCTGAGTTTGAATACTGCTAGTGAGGAAGTGAGTTCTAGAACGCAATCCTAAAGGTTATCTACACAAGGTCATAAGTGGATTATGCTGCATTCTGTTATTATATGTTGTTCATGTGCTTGAGGTTAATTTCTTGTTGATAATATTTCCTTGATCATATAAATTTGGCCTGTGGCCATATTTCCCATTTCTTTATGCATATTTCCAATTCCTTTCCTGCAACTTTTGTCTAAAATCAAGCTTAGTTTTAGTAAGGGAACCAGCCCTCTCTGGAGATTGGTTTGGGAGACATTTCTTTCTCTCGACCTTTCAATGTTGGCTGGGTCTAGGGCGCATTTTGCATAAAATCCTTTCCTATGGCAGATTCATGACCAACAATTTTTGGCATGCCCGGTGGGACAAATTGTTTCTGTCTCTCAAAGATCCATAATCGGTGGGATAAGCATTATTTCAAATTTACACCCGGAGGAATCAAGATTTTGATGAACTATCTTGACCTCAAAGCGAAGATTGTAAGTTCATCTGGTGACTCTGCTGAAGGTGATTGTACCTGGAACTTTCTAATTGTGAAGCTGGTGAAAATCGTTGCTTCATGATCACGAGATCAAGTGCCAAAGAATCGAAAGATCCAGTTGAATTCTTCGAAATTGATGTTTAGAACTAGAGGGAGCGCCCAAGATTGGTAAGTCCTATGAATCCATCATTTTCTATTTCATCGTAGGCTACAGGTTAGTTTGTGCCATCCCCAAATCCTCCCAGTACTGCTACCAACTTGCTGCATCCAGATCCAACAGTCCAAATGGCCCAGCATCCTCCACCAAGGAAGTTCTCGACATGGAATGGTTCGGGAGCTTTGAACCTATCGACACAAAATCTAGTTCCTCAAGCTGCTTTGAAAGCTTTGCCGACCTATGATGGTACTGGTAAAACCGCTTATGAGCATATTAATGACGTAGCCTCTTTGGCGGCTATCCATGACATAACCGATGAGGATGTGATGGTAAAGTTGTTTGTGTTGTCACTGAGAGGTAAATTATTGTATTGGTACTGAACATTGCAACCTGTCACTATTAAATCATGGGATCAATTAGGAGAATTGTTAGTCAAAAATTTTCATGAACAATCTGATCCATACTCTTTGTTGCATCAATTTAATGTAATTCAAAGGCACCCGCCAGAAGAGATAGCCGACTTCAATCTCAGGTTTACCAGAATCGCGAGAGAATTCTCGATGGTCTTCGGCTCTTTGATGAGCTAGCTACATTTTATTACCTCAGAGCCATTAACACAGACATCGGCTGGGCTGTCCGACAATCCAACGTGACTACATTTCCATAACTATTCGAACAAGCGCAAAAGGTAGAAGCTGACTTGATTGCCATAGGTAGGCTTCCACCAAAGGTAACAATGCCCATCTTACCTGATATTCCTAAGAATTTGTACTCTGGTTCGTTTTCACAGCCTATGCCTTCCATGTATCCTATTCCCTCATGGAGCTCAACTACACCTCAGATCACACCCATTCTAGTTCCCCAGCTCCCGGCTTCAACTATTCCATAGTTACCCCCTCCACTTCCAACTGCTGCATTACCTTCTCCACCAGTTCCATTACCTTTACCGGCCCTGCCTGCGTCGTCAAGCATAGATCCTCAATTGGTTATTTTACAAGAAATTCAATCGGCCATGAGAGCTCTCACTAACAAGGTGACATCTATGGAGCAGAGAGAGGCGGAGAGGAACTATCAGCCACAAAGATTTCAACCTCTGTCGATCACAAGAGAGCAATTTGCTCCTAGTAAGGCTATGGAGAAAGTATCTGAGAGGAACTCAGCGATCTCGGTGAGTGAAGAGGCTAGCCCTTTTGAAGTTTCACATGAGCCTTCTTATTGGTGTTCTTCATGCAATGAACCACATGATGAGTCCACTTGCATGGTCCACCAAAATTATTTGCAAGTTCTTGCAGGGATCCGTGTAAACATGATTCGAGAGGTTGATCTTAATCCTATGAAGTCTCTTGAGGAACACATAGCAATCTTGATGTGCAATGACAAGAAACCAATGTTGGTAGATTCGGCTAAGATGGAGCCATTGAAAATGCCTCCTGTACAAGCAACAAAGCAACAAATACCAACAAAGGCTCATGATCCTCCAACTCTGCAACAACCATCTATTTTGCCGAAGGATCCACTTCTACCACAAGCAAAAGGGAAGGAACAAGCTTCTACTTCCCAGCCGCAAGAAGAAACAAAGGAACAAGCAAGAGAGACACTGCGGTATCCATCATTGACTAAACGACAATGAGTGGAGGCCACACAACAGTACAAAAGCAAATTTGAATCTGCTAGTGGAGGGAAAGAGAAGATCTTGATGGAGTACAACATAGTGGAAGAACTTAAATGAATACCAGCTAAAGTAAGTTTGTATGACACCTTGTACTTGCCTTGACAGGTAAATCTCTTACAAGAATCCCTAAATACCATACAAAGTAAGGGGAAGGCTCCAGCCTAGATAGTTATGTCTCAGACATTGACTACTTCAGCCACTGGAAAAAATAGACCACCCCCATTTTATTTGTCACTCAGGATGGAGGGTTGGATTGTACACAACTGCATGATTGATTATGGTGTAGCAAAAACTGTCATGCCAAAGGCAGTTTATGAAGCCATGGGTATGGAGTATACAAGAAGTAGCCCTGGTGTCTTGCAGTTGGATGGGAATCCAGTGAAAATATTAGGTGTAATCAAGGATGTTCCTATTGCTCTGCATAGTTTGCCTCAGATTACAATAATTCAGGAGATAGTTGTGGTTGATTTGGAATCGTATTTCAGTATGTGTTTGTCAAGAGAATTCACTGCCAAGCTTGGAGGCTACCTTTCTCTGGATTATTCTCACTTGGAGATTCCTTTCAAAGGAAGAAGAGTCCAGATCTATAATCAGAAGCCTTCTACTTTTCATATAGAGAAGATGGAAGAGGAAGAAAAGTCCAAACATGCTGTCAATATGATAATTGAAGAATTGGGGAATCTTGATTTGATGGATGAGTTTTCAATGCTCGATTTTAATGCCATGATCGAAACTAAGATTGGTTGTTACTCCATTACAAATCCTGAAGAGGTTGAAGTAAAGTTGCCTCCTAATCAAGTTGGTCGAGACTCTCTGCCAGATCATCTCTATTTTGATGGAGCACAATGCAGAAATGGCACTGGCATTAGGACTATTCTAATGTCACCTTCTGGAATTCAATGTTCTTCTTTAGACCAGTTAACCTAGAGCTGCACAGATAATACTACAGATGATGAGGCTTTGTGCTTGGATTTCACGATGGTTGAGACACTTGGAGCGCAACAGTTTCAAATCTTTGATGACTCCGAGCTGATGATCAATCAGGAGACAAATGAGTGTCTGTCCAAGGTCTGGGATCCAGGAGATAGAGTCGTGTTTGGGTACGTGCCTCTCTCGAGAGTTCACAACTAATTCGGGAGTTACCTTGTACATATCTTAAAAAAAAAAAAAAATAAGAAGAAAAGATGAAAAAATATATATATATTTTCGTTAACTCCGGCTCTTTTTGCCTGCGAGCCCGTAGGTACATTTCTTTATTTTTTTTTTCCTTCCTTCCCAGCAGTTAGTGGCTTCCTCTCTACTTTTTCCTTCCCCTCTACTTCATTCCCTTCTCCTCCTACTCCTTCTTCTGCAAATAATCAAGCCACTATTGTTGTTTCTATTCCCCTCTCCGATGTTCCCATTTCTACTTTCCTTTTCTTCCAGTCCTTTGTCTTGTGAGTATTTCATCACAGTTACAGTTCCTCCTACCATATTCATTCCATCCATTTCCATTTCATTCCATTTCCATTTCATTATTTGTTTCACAGCAGCTGGTAGATCCGTATTCCCCTTTTTTGGTTGCTGTATCTACCACTTCACCCATTCCTCTCCTACTATTTCTTCCTTTCCCATTCTCATTCCACGGGCCTCACTCCATTCATTTCGTTCATTTTCATTTTACAACCCTGGTGCTTTCATCGCTGTCATGGAGATCCTCTTCAGCAACTGGTGAAGTTAGGCCAACTTCAGATTTATTTGAATTTTTTGTCAGTCAGCAAGAGTTGTTGCAGCAATTTCAGTCATGCTCCTCATCAGTCAGCATTCACTGCTTCTATTCCTCCAATTTTTCTTGACTCTATTGCCCAATGGATTCAGGCCTAAGATTCGTGCATACAGCAGAACTGTATACCCCGCGAGCCGCCAAGAATGTTGGCAAATTTGCCACATTGTTCTAATTGTTACTGTACTGCATGAAATTTTGACATGCTCACTCTTCTTTGTTTTCTTTCAAGTTTTGGTGCCAAAATAGCTAAGTTCGAAAACTGTCACGATGTCGCGACTAAAAGCAGCATGGAGAGCATAGAGCCAAAAAAGTCGCGATATTGCGACATGTCACGCTATCACAGGTCTTAAGAGGAGAGAGAAGCCAAAGTTAAAATACGTTGCAATATCGCAATGTGTTTCGAAATTGCGGTCAAAGTGGTCAATCGAGGTAGCACAAGAAAATTGTCGCGATATCGCGACATGTCACGCTATCGCGGGCCAAGGAAGAGAAAGAAGGCAAAGTGTGAAAGACGTCGCGATATCGTGATGTGTTGTACAATCGCGACGCAAGGACATAGAACCAAGTTGAAGACTCAAAATGTCACGATATAGCGACATGTCATGTTTTCACGATGCCTGATGGGGAAAGTGCTAAGTCGAGGAATTGTCACAGTTTCGTGACCTGTTGCATTTTTGCGGTCAACGAAAGCAAGAAGAACAGTCAATGCAAACTTGTCGCGATATCACGACGTGTCGCGTTTTCGTGACCTATCGCATTTTTGCGGTCAACGAAAGCAAGAAGAACGGTCAACGCAGACTTGTCGCGATATCGCGATGTGTCATGTTTTTGCGACTCGAAGACAAGATGCAGGGCAAAGATGAAATACGTCGTGATTTCGCGACATGTCTTGTTTTTGCAGTAGGTAAACGAGGAAGGAACAGTTAAAAGAAATTGTCACGATTTTGTGACATGTCGTGTTTTCGTGACCTGTATTGTTTTTGCAAGTGAGAAGCTGAAAAGGCAGATCCAAGTGCCAAACGTCGCAAAATTATGACTTGTCTCATTTTCATGACGAGGAACAGTGAAGAAGCCAAGCAAGAGGAGGATGTAGCGAAATCGTGACATGTCACATTTTCATGAAAGCGCATTAAGGAGAAGGCAGAAAGCAAGGAAATGTCGTGATTTCGTGACATGTCATAGTTTCGCGGGAGCAAAGCAAAGAAGGAACAAAATAGTACGAAATGTCATGAAATTGCGACATGTTCCATTTTTGTGACTTGAAGTTGCCAATGAATATGATGAAGGAAAATCGTCGCGATTTCACGACCCGTCGCTTTTTTGTGGCCTAAGGTGCAATAAAGAGAACAAGAGGCAAAAACATCATGATTTCGTGACGTGTTGCATTTTCACGACCCGTCATGGTTTCGCGCCAGAAAGAAATCCAACGGCCCGATGAAGTTTTACGATTTCCAAGGATTAAAAGCTCTCCAGAATTTAATGTTTTGCTGCTTTCTAATGTGTGCAAGATGGAAGAACGTGCTTAGGCTTGTAGCTTTCGAAGCCACCAAAATTGAAACACCTCCATTATTCAAAGCTTCTATTTGTGATTTTCTAACGGTCCAAGCATGCTCCGAGAACGACCATTTAATGAAGACGACCGGTTCCTTGTTTCCATTCAATTTTTGATTTCTCTGAGGCTGGTTTAAGGGGATAATTTCCTTGTTTCTGTTGTATATTTTGTGGATCTCGAGGAAGTTTGTTTCATGTTTTAAATGCTGCAAAGAGGCAAGACCTCTATAAATATCAATGTATATCTCAAGAACAATTATTGGGAGTTTTAGAGACATGTTGCATGAAAAAATTCAAGATCTCTACGTAAATAAGAGATATTTGGCCTTTGATTTTTGCAAGCGTATTTCTGTATGATTTTCTTCTATTTCATGCATTTATTGATTATGCTCGTCTTTCTGATCTGCTGTTAGATTTAAATTCTACATCTGAGTTTGAATATTGCTAGTGAGGAAGTGAGTTCTGGAACGCAATCCTGAAGGTTATCTGCGCAAGGTCGTAAGTGGATTATGTTGCATTATGTTATTATATGCTATTCATGTGCTTGAGGTTAATTTCTTGCTGATAATATTTCCTCGATCATATAAATTCGGCCTGTGGCCATATTTCCCATTTCTTTCTACATATTTCCAATTCCTTTCCTGCAACTTTTGTCTAAAATCAAGCTTAGTTTTAGTAAGGGAACCAGCCCTCTCTGGAGATTGGTCCGGGAGACATTTCTTTCTCTCGACCTTTCAATGTTGGCCGGGTCTAGGGCGCACTTCGCATAAAATCCTTTCTTGTGGCAGATTCGTGACCAACACACACTAACTTCTTCACAAAATAATTCTCAATTACAAAAATAATAAAACTTAATTACACCTTATTACTCCTTAAAATAATATCCAACAACACAAATCTTTAATCAAAACACTTTTTCCAAACTCTAACTCATTAAAATAACATTTTAACAATTTAGTTTCATCATAACCCTTTTCAAAAATATATCTAAAAAATAATCCAAACTCTACTTATGACTCCCTACTTAATATTGCATTAATTAAATAAATCACTTTATAAAATAATGCAATAAATTAATTTCCCACTTTACTAAGGTAAAAAAATATTACCCTAGCTTTTACTTTAACAAAAATCAATCCTTCATACATAAAATTATTTCCTCAACACTTAGGTTAATTTCATTACCTAACTTCCACCTTATTCCTCCTAAACCTTAGCAAATGCAAATAAAAATACTTTCAAAAATTTATTACCCTTTTCACAATTTGTGGGGCTTGAACTTGCACAATACTCTCCACAGTGCCTTGGTCGCAACTTCCACATCGTGTGAGCCACGTGCTCCACTTGGAGCCTTAAAGCGCAATACGCGCTTTGACTTCCTCACAATCCTCAAGAGCCCTTGGCTCTTCCTTCAATGCGGTAGAACCACACTTTGCTATTCGGGAGGCGCTTAACAAAATTTACTCGAGCTTCTTCGTATTAGGCGAATGTATTAAAATCTTATTCCAAACTTTTTAATGACTAAGGTATTAATACCTTATGCCTTCCTTGCCATACACATCGGTGAAGGAAATACGTTGGGGAGTCGGCGCTAACATTTGCCTTCGAATTATTTTAAATTATAATTATTTAAATTCCAAAGAATTTAAATATTATAAATTTAATATTTTAAATCTTATTTGGGATTTATTAAAAATTAAAGCCTCCTTAAATTTTAGAAAACCTTTTTAATTTGCCCAACCATGGTTTTAATAAAAACCTTTTATTTTTCCCAACAATGGTTTTAATAAAAACCTTTTACATAATATTTAAAAAATATATTATGAAGCTCTTTTGCCATCAACCTTTTGCATTGCTCCTTTTGACCTTTTGACATCAAAGACAGTTCATTCCTTGACATCAATGACAATTCATCCTTGACATCAATTGACAACTTCTTCTACTCAAAATGTCCAAAAATCTCCCCCTTTGTCATTGATGGTAATCCAAATCCTTTTTACCAAAACTTGACATTTTTCCTGTTCTGCTCCCCCTGACTCAATGCTCTCTCCTTAAACCAAATATCTCCCCCTTACTCAAATCTCTCCCCCTTTGAAATCAATGGCATAGGGTCACCTTTGGGGCTCGAGGCTAAGAATGAATCTATTAGCTTAGTCCCTCCCCCACCTCCTCTTGAGGTGGTTAATTTTGGGGTAGGATTATTACTCCCAGTTTTCCTCGAAGATACTCAAAGGTCTCCTTCAAAAGTGGCTTAGCAAAGATATCTTATTTATGTTCCATTGTAGTAACATATTCCAACCTGGCATGTTTATCTATCACCTATTATCTTAGAAAATGATACTTTATTGGAATGTGCTTTATCCTGGAATGCATCATTGGATTCTTTGAGATACTTATAGCACTTGTATTATCACACAATATGGAAATAGTATGATCATGTTTTATCTTGAAGTCTTCTAGAGTTCGCTTCATCCATAATACCTATGTACAACTGGATACTACTGTGATATATTTTGCTTTTGCTATAGATAAGGATACTAAAACCTGCTTCTTACTTAGCCAAGAGACTAAACAGTCTCCAAGAAAAAATGCTCCTCCACTTGTACTTTTTCTGTCATCAATACTGCCAACCCAATCTGCATGTGTATATGTTGTGAGTGTGAAACTATCATTTTTGAGATACCAGAGCCCAAAGTCCATAATCTCTTTTAGATACCTGAGAATTCTCTTTACTTTTGCCACATGTGTCTCCTTAGGTGTTGTCTGAAACCTTGCCACTAATGCCACTGACTGCACTATGTCTAGTATTTTAATTGTAACATACAACAAGCTACCAATCATAGATCTGTATAACCTTTGATCTGCCTTTGGAGATTCTATTGAGCAAGGTGCAGCACCAGTATTTTCATTGTTGTCAACACAGTCAGATAGATCGGTTGATGCAGTGGACAGGAGTTAAGAGGTTCTTCAGAGTATGCACAGTGATTTTACAAGAAGACCGAAGGGGCCCATAGGCTAAATATCAAAGGAAAAGCAAAATACAGTAGGGAAGAAAAACTATCGTGATTTCACGACATGTAGAGGAAGAAGGAAAAACTGTCGTGATTTCACGACATGTAGAGGAAGAAGGAAAAACTGTCATGATTTTGTGACATGTTGATAAAGAAGGAAAAACTGTCACAATTTCGCGACATGTAGAGCAAGAAGGAAAAACTGTCGCGATATCGCGACATGTTGAGAAAGAAGGAAAAATTGTCATGATTTCGCGACGTGTAGAGCAAGAAGGAAAAAGTGTCATGATATCACGACATGTTGAGAAAGAAGGAAAAAGTGTCACGATTTCGTGACATGTTGAGCAAGAAAGAAAAAATGTCGTGATTTCGCGACATGTAAAGCAAGATAGAAAAAGTGTCACAATTTTGTGACATGTAAAGCAAGATAGAAAAAGTGTCACGATTTCACGACATATTGGAAGAGAGAGAGTAAGTAAGAAAAAATGTCACGATATCACGACATATTGTAAGAGAGAGAGTAAGAAAGAAATAGTGTCGCGATATCGCGACATATTGCAAGAGAGAGAGAGTAAGAAAGAAAAAGTGTCATGATATCTTGACATATTGCAAGAGAGAGAGTAAGAAAGAAAAAGTGTCACGATATCGTGACATATTGCAAGAGAGAGAGTAAGAAAGAAAAAGTGTCACGATATCACGACATATTGCAAGAGAAAGAGTAAGAAAGAAAAAGTGTCGCGATATCACAACATATTGCAAGAGGAAGAGCTAAAGATAAAAAGTGTCGCAATATCGCGACATGTCGCATTTTCAAGACCCGAAGGCAAGAGAAAGAGCAAAGGAGAAAAAGTGTCGCGATATCTTGACATGTCGCATTTTCGTGACCTGAAGAGAAGAGGAAGAGCTAAAGAGAAAAAGTGTCATGATATCGTGACATGTCACATTTTTGTGACCAAGAGAGAAGAGAAAGAGTAAGAAGGCGAAAGTGTCACGATATCGTGACATGTATTTTCATAGGCAAAAGCCAAGAAGAGGACAAAGAGGTAGAAGTGTCGGAATTTCGTGATAGGTCACAGTTGTGCGATGAAACAAGAAGAACCCAACCAAAATAAGAAATGTGATAGTTAACTGAAGTCATACGACAGTTACAAGGGCCATTACAGAGTAAAATCATGCAGCAAAATAAAGAGTGTGACGCAGTTACAGGGGCAGTTACAGAGTGAAATCATGCAGCAAAAATAAAATATGTGACAGTGAACGAAAGTCACAATGGCAGTTACAAGGGCAGTTATAGAGTGAAATCATGCAGCAAAAATAAAATATGTGACAATGAACAGAAGTCAGAGCGGTAGTTACAGGGGCCGTTACGGAGTGAAGTCATCGAGCGATGGTTATACTAAAAGTCATCAGACGAAGACCAAGAGTTGGAAAGAGAAACATTTCGAAGCCCAAACAAAGAGCCAAAACTATTAATAGGTTGCATGTGAGAATATTGTGTCATAAAGGAGTTACATATAGAAGTTACTATTGATAGGTTGCATGTGAGAATATGGAAGTTACAGAAGACCAGGAGTTACAATATGAAAATATTGTTATAAAAGGAGCGTTGCGTGGAGAATTTAAGTTGTTGCTGTTGCTGCAAGAGGGAAAGTGCTGCTGAAAGAGGGAAAGTGCTATGAAAATAGGGCTGGAAGAGTGTTGTAAGAGGCTGTTAAGCAGAGTCGTGAGCACTGTAAGAGTGCAGTAAGCAGAGCCGTAAGAGTATGATAAGCAACGTCGTAAGAGTGCCATAAGAAGCGCCATAAGAGTGTGGTAAGAAGTGCCATGAGAGTGTGGTAAGAAGCGCAACAAGAGGGCTATAAGAAGGCCATAAGAGTGCGGTAAGTAGAGCCGTAAGAGTGTGTGGTGTTTTGTGAATTGAAAGAGAGGTTGGGTAAGCAATAGACCAGTGAGGGTCTTGTAAAAGTGAAGGCATTTTTATGTCAATCTAGATTCAAAATAGAAGTCCAAGTTGGTGCTTGGAATAAGGGGTTGGTGCTCCTTCTAGTTGGTGCTGGTAAATCAGGGGTTGGTGCTCCTTTCTATTGGTGCAGATAAATTAGGGGTTGGTGCTCCTTCCAGTGGGTGCTGGTAAATTGATTGTAAAGTTGGTGCTTTGCAAAGGCTGGATTTGGATGGGAGTCCAAGCAGTCAATTTTTGAGGAGTAGCCAAATTGGTGAACCTCGTTACATCTTGTGTTATGTGATGCTCTCTTGTTATACTTGCTTTATGTGGCTTTAAGTTTTCATTGTTTCAGCTTTAAGAGTTGTAGATTTAAATTTAAAGAACTACACTGATTCACCCCCCCTCTCAGTGTCATTGTGAGACTAACAATTGGTATCAGAGCCAAGTTCTTGAACAAGCTTAACCAGCTAGGGTGATCTTGGAAGTGACACAATGGCAGGTGGTGAAGGCTTCTCATCAAACAAAGCACCATTGTTTGATGGAACTAATTACGCGTTTTGGAGAATCAAGATGCAGACATATCTTTGTGCTTTGGGATACGACATCTGGGATTCAGTAGATAGTGGATACACAATACCCACCACTTCTCCAACCAATGCTACCGATAAGAAACTATTTGAGAATGACTCAAAAGCAAAGAATGCTATCATGTGCGGTGTAGTGAATAGTGAACTGGTAAAGATTATGAGTTGTAAAATGACAAAAGAAATATGGGACAAACTGAGGAGCATTCATGAAGGAGACGATAAGATCAAGGAGGCCAAGTTACAAACACATCGAGCTCAGTTCGAAGTATTAAATATGAATGATGATGAGAACATAGAGGCATATATGCTGAGAGTTAATGAAGTCATTAATGCGATTAGAGGACTCGACAAGGAAATCGAAGACTCTGTCATCGTGAAAAAGGTATTAAGATCTCTTCCCCAAAGATTTGATTCTAAAGTTTTAGCTATAGAAGAAGCTAAAGATCTAAATTCTTTTAGTATGGATGAGATGCATGGTTCTTTGACTGCATATGAGATGAGAATAGGAAAATCTAAACCCACAGACAGAGAAGCTGCTTTTAAAGCCCATAAAAATATGAAAGCAAAACAAGAATCCGAGGAAGAAGAGACATCAGATGAAATGGAAGCAAACTTTGTTCAAAAACTAAAAAGGGGAAAAGGAAAATACAGAGGAAAGTTATCGTTTAAATGTTTCAACTATGGAGGCATTGGGCATGTTGCAGCTAAATGTCCACTTAATGAGAAGAACGAAAGTGATGAAGAATCGCACCAAGAAAGAAGTGACTGGAAGAAAAAAACAAATTTTAGAAAAGGCAACTTCAAGAAGAAAAGTTTCATCTCCAAGAATGTCAGTTCATCAGAAGACAGCTCTTGTGAGGATTCTGAAAAGGAAACAAGTGAAGTTCTTTTCATGGCACTCAAAGAAGAAAAAATAGAAAAATAATAGGAATGTGATAAAGAAGAAATTGAGGCTGAAGTAGATCTAGAAGGTGAGTTGATCATTGCACTTGAAGAGTTGAGTATAGAAAGGAAAAAGAACAAAAGACTGTCCAAGAAGTTGGAAGAATATGGGGATGAGATTGAAGATCTCTTCTTACAAGTTCAAAAGGCCAAGAAAATAGAAGAAGCCTTGAAGACACACCTGGATGATGAAGTCGATGTATGTAGCAAATGTGAAGAGGAATCTAACAAAGTTATTGTTGATCTAAAGCTGCAAGTAGAAGAGTCCAAAAGGATTGAAGAAACTCTCAGGTCACAGATCAATGAGAAAGAGATTGTTTGTTGCAAACAAGAAGAAGAGATTGTTTTATTGAAGAAACAACTAGAAGAGGCCAATACAAATCTCAAATTTGAGAAGAGCACAAAGTTGCTAGATAAAATGATAAAGCAACAAAGAAGCTCCATGGCTAAGATTGGTCTTGGATATGAAGTTGAACAACCTTCATCTTCCAAATATGCAGAGAAGAAGAAGTTCACTATTGAAGGATCGAAGCAAGAAAAGTTTGAAGTTGAATCTTCAAAAGGAATAAAATATCAAAGAAGATCTACAACAAAGCAACCACAACAAAAGAGGTTCTATCACTCTCACTCTATTCATAATAATGCTTTTAATGGCTATTGTTTTAGATGCAACCATTATGGTCATGAGGCAATTTATTGTGGATTGAATAATAAATCAAAGAGTTATGCTGGTAGAAATACATCTGCTTTTCTGAGTGAACACCATGTGCAATGTTTTAAATGTAATGGCCATGGGCACATAGCAAGGTTTTGTCCAAGCACTTCTGTATCTAATCTAAGGCAAGACCGTAGATTTCATCAGACACAAAGAATGCAACACAAACAGGGAATAAATCATGTGCATAAAAGAAAGGAAAATAATCATCCATCAAGGATGCACAAGAGACAACCTCGCAAGAGAAATGTTCAAGTTCACAAAAAGGTGCAAAATAGGGATGTAGTTGAAAAACTCAAGCCCAAGTTCAAGAAAGTTTGGAGAAATACAGAAGAAAGGAAATCATGTCTCCTTGGACTGAAGGAGACTACTCCGCTATTGCACTAAGCAACTCCAGGTAGCACATCCTCAGGGGGAGCAATCTTAAAATTTTTAATTTAATGCTCCTATGTGTTTTTTTGGTTATCTGATGGTTATCTGAGGATGAAAGGCAAGTAGTCAGGGAGAGTTGTCGTATAGTTGTCAAAGTGTGTTTTTAGTTCATGTAGTTGTTTGTGGAGGTGTCGTGAAGGGTGGTGATTAAATTGAGAGTTGTCACCATTGGTAGTATTGCTATATGTCATTTTTGTACTATTGATGGTTCTTACTGCCACTGTTCAAAGTTATGGATTATAATAGTTTAGATAATTTGTTTTAGTGAAAGAATGTTGCCCTAGTTGCATATATGTGTTTCGATAAAAGCAGTGTGCATTTGTACCACACATTGATGTGAAGATTGTTAGATCTATTATGATGCTTTGGTGAAAATATTTAATTCACGTGCAAAATTAGAAAGCTCACATTTTATTATTGCATTCAAAGTGGCTACATGAGTAGGAAGTTACATCAATACAAATTGAGTACAAATATTCAGAGAGACAAACAATTGTCATTAGGTTCAAGCTTGTTGAGAATATCCAAGATGCATATGCAGAAGCTGCTAGCATTGCAGAACAAAAAGTTGGCTATATACGAACATTGTATGCCTTCACTAACAGTGGACAAGTTTGAGATTGCAGAGCAACAGAGGGTTGATGCTCAGAAGACAGTGTGAAATGAAGTGGTCACGTTTTCGAAGAATTGACTAGCTATCGGGACCACATTCTCAGGGGGAGCATTTATGTATTTGTTTATCTTTTTGCTCATGTTTGTGATTTTTTCTAAGTATAATAATTTTTGCCTGAGAATGTTGTGCATGGACTCAAGGGGATTCTGCAGCAGCCCTTTGGTATTATTGTCAAAGGGGGAGAAGAGTTACAGGAAATTGCACGTGTGTTGCCAACAATTCCAAAGGGGGAGATTGTTGAGCAAGGTGTAGCGCTAGTATTGTCATTGTTGTCAACATAGTCAGATATATCGGTTGATGCAATGGATAGGAGTTAAGAGGTTCTTCAGAGTATGCACAATGATTTTCCAAGAATACCGAAGGGGCCCATAGGCTAAAGATCAAAGGAAAAGCAAAATACAGCAGGGAAGAAAAACTGTCGTGATTTCGCGAAATGTAGAGGAAGAAGGAAAAACTGTCACGATTTCGTGACATGTAGAGGAAGAAGGAAAAACTGTCGCGATTTCATGACATGTAGAGGAAGAAGGAAAAACTGTCGCGATTTCATGACATGTTGAGAAAGAAGGAAAAACTATCGTGATTTCGCGACATGTAGAGCAAGAAGGAAAACATGTCGCGATATCGCGACATGTTGAGAAAGAAGGAAAAATTTTCGCGATTTCACGACATGTAGAGAAAGAAGGAAAAAGTGTCACAATATCGTGACATGTTGAGAAAGAAGGAAAAAGTTTCGCGATTTCGTGACATATTGAGCAAGAAAGAAAAACTGTCATGATTTCACGACATGTAAAGCAAGCTAGAAAAAGTGTCACGATTTCACGACATATTGGAAGAGAGAGAGTAAGTAAGAAAAAGTGTCACGATATCGTGACATATTGCAAGAGAGAGAGTAAGAAAGAAAAAGTGTCACGATATCGCGACATATTGCAAGAGAGAGAGTAAGTAAGAAAAAGTGTCGCGATATCGCGACATATTGCAAGAGAGAGAGTAAGTAAGAAAAAGTGTCGCGATACCGCGACATATTGCAAGAGAGAGAGTAAGAAAGAAAAGTGTCGCGATATCGTGACATGTTGCAAGAGAGAGAGTAAGAAAGAAAAAGTTTCGTGATATCGTGACATATTGCAAGAGGAAGAGCTAAAGAGAAAAAGTGTCGCGATATCGCGACATGTTGCATTTTCGTGACCCGAAGGCAAGAGAAAGAGCAAAGGAGAAAAAGTGTCATGATATCGCGACATGTCACATTTTTGCAACCCGAAGAGAAGAGGAAGAGCTAAAGATAAAAAGTGTCGCGATATCGCGACATGTTGCATTTTCATGACCAAGAGAGAAGAGAAAGAGTAAGAAGGTGAAAGTGTCGCGATATCGCGACATGTATTTTTGTGGGCAAAAGCCAAGAAGAGGACAAAGAGGTATAAGTGTCACGATTTCATGATAGGTAGCAGTTGCACAATGAAAGAAGAAGAACCCATCCGAAATAAGAAATGTGACAGTTAACTGAAGTCATACGACAGTTATAGGGGCCATTACAGAGTAAAATCATGCAGCAAAATAAAGAGTGTGACGACAGTTACAGGGGCAGTTACAAAGTGAAATCATGCAGCAAAAATAAAATATGTGACAGTGAATGGAAGTCACAATGACAGTTATAGGGGCAGTTACAGAGTGAAATCATGCAGCAAAAATAAAATATGTGATAGTGAACAGAAGTCAGAACGACAGTTACAAGGGCCGTTACGGAGTGAAGTCATCGAGCTGTGGTTATACTAAAAGTCATCAAACGAAGACCAAGAGTTGGAAAGAGAAACATTTTGAAGCCCAAACAAAGAGCCAAAACTATTAATAGGTTGCATGTGAGAATATTGTGTCATAAAGGAGTTACATATAGAAGTTACTATTGATAGGTTGCATGTGAGAATATGGAAGTTACAAAAGACCAGGAGTTGTAATATGAAAATATTGTTATAAAAGGAGTGTTGCGTGGAGAATTAAAGTTGTTGCTGCTGCAAGAGGGAAAGTGCTATGAAAAGAGGGCTAGAAGAGTGTTGTAAGAGGGCGTTAAGCAGAGCCATGAGCACCGTAAGAGTGCAGTAAGCAGAGCCATAAGAGTACAGTAAGCAACGCCGTAAGAGTGTCGTAAGAAGTGCCATAAGAGTGTGGTAAGAAGTTCCATGAGAGTGCGGTAAGAAGCACAACAAGAGGGATGTAAGAAGGCTATAAGAGTGTGGTAAGCAGATCCGTAAGTGTGTGTGGTGTTTGGTGAATTGTGAGAGAGGTAGGGTAAGCAATAGATCAGTGAGGGTCTTGTAAAAGTGAAGGCATTTTTATGTTAATATTATAGATTCAAAATTGAAGTCCAAGTTGGTGCTTGGAATAAGGGGTTGGTGCTCCTTCCAGTTGGTGTTGGTAAATTAGGGGTTGGTGCTCCTTTCTATTGGTGCAGATAAATCAGGGATTGGTTCTCCTTTCAGTGGGTGCTGGTAAATTGATTGTAAAGTTGGTGCTTTGCAAAGGCTGAATTTTGGTGGGAGTCCAAGCAGTCATTTTTTGAGGAGTAGCCAAATTGGTGAACCTTGTTACATCTTGTGTTATGTGATGCTCTCTTGTTGTACTTGCTTTATTTGGTTTTAAGTTTTAATTGTTTCGGATTTAAGAGTTGTGGATTTAATTTTAAAGAACTACACTGATTAACCCCCCCTCTTAGTGTCATTGTGAGACTAACAGATTCATCATCCTTACTTAACTTGCATCCTGTGATCATGGGGGTACTTATCGTTTTACAATATTCTAACCTGAATTTCTTTAGCATATCCTTTATGTACTTGGTTTGTGAGAGAAATACTCCTTTCTATGATTGTGAAATCTAAAGTCCAAGAAATAATGACAACTCACCAAGAATAGACATATCAAATTCATTTTGCATGTTCTTTACAAATTCTTGACACATCTCATCATGATTTCCCCTAAAAATGATGTCATCAATATAAACAACCACAATTAGTAGATTTTTTCCTTTTAATTTTGATGTATAAGTTGTTGTATGCTATTCCTTTTATGAATACCTATTCTTGAATATACTTATCCAATATTGAGTACCTTGGTATAGGAGCCTTCTTTAGACAATACATTGAATTTTTTGATCTGCATATGTGATCTTGCTTTGTTCCTTACTACCTATCCATCTTCATTTAGCTTGTTTCTAAATACCCATTTGTTCAGATCACATTCTTGTCCTTTGGTTGCGGAACAAGTTTCCAAGTCTTGATTTTCTCTATTTAATCTAATTCTTCATCCATTGCCTTGATCCATAACTCATATTCATTTTCCTGATTGAATTCTTTTATCTCAATCTTATATAGCAAAGAAAAATTTGCTTATTGAGATGGTGTTATTATCCTTCTCCTTGTCTATATTTCATATGGATTCCCAATGATTATATATTTTGGATGATGCTTTTGTACATACCTAGATGGAGTTTTAGGAAGAAGTCTTTGTGTTTCTTCTTCTTCTTCATCTGATTCCTCACGAAAATTTTCTTGACAACTTCCATCTTCCTGATACACAATTTGCTGAACTGGTTCTCTTGAATCTATCTTTTTATCAATTGTTACATTTATAATTTCTACAAATAGTGTGTGTTCTCTTGTTGAAGCATCTATAGGATTTAATCTTAGAGGAATAACCAAGGAAATTCCCTCATCACATCCTGGATGAAACTTGCCTAAGTTTTTATCTTCTTGTCTTATGTAGCACTTGCTTCCAAAAACCTTGAAGTGTTTTACAGTTGCTGATATTCCTTTCTAAATTTCATATGGAGTCTTGTGATGGTTTACCCTCATTTGAGACCTAGTGATTATGTATACTGATGTGTTTAATGATTCCCTCCAAAATAAATCTGAGAGTTTGGACTAATTTAACATAGCTCTAGCCATATTATCAATAGTCCTATTTTTCCTTTCAACTACTCCATTTTGTTGGGGAGTTCTTTCTGCTGAGTAGTCTCTCTTAATCCCATGTTGTTCATAAAACTCTACAAATTATTTTGAGGTAAAATCTCCTCCTTTGTCAGATCTCAATCACTTAATCCTATTGCCAGTTTCATTTTCAACTATTTCCTTAAATACTTTGAATTTTTCAAATGCATCTGACTTCTCTTTCAGAAAAGCTACCCAAACCATTATGGAGTAATCATCCATAAACAATATAAAGTAACTCTCACCCTGAATACTCTATTTTCTGGTAGGACCGCATAAACTAGTAAGTATTAGACTTAATGTCTTAGATGACATATATCCTTTTGACTTAAAGCTTGTTCTAGTTTGCTTTCCATGTTGACAAGGTGCACTGATTGTGTTTTATCACCTCTTTATCTTCGGTAAATCTCTGACAGCTCGCTTATTGCTTATTTTGACTATGTTGTCAAAATTCAAATGACCCAATATTCTATATCACAACCAAATATCATATTCTTGTGATAGAAAGTACTTTTCCCCTTTGATCTCATTACGCATGTATATATTGTTTGTAGTTCTTCTTGCATTTGCAATGACTTTTCTAGTTTTTGATTTTCTTATCTCACATCTATCTGGGTGAAATATAACCATATGACCTTGATCACAAAGTTGAATCACACTTAGCAGATTATGTTTTAACCCTATGACATACAACACATTTTTTGTTCTTGTTTTCCCATTATCTAAACTCAGAGTTCCTCTTCCACAAATCTTTGTTGATCCATTATCACCAAAATCACTGATCCTCTATTGGTTTATTTTAGGACAATGAATTTGTCTTTGTCTCCTATCATGTGTTTAGAGAAACCACTATCAAGATACCATTGTTCTTCTTCATCTTGAGCATGAAGGGTTGTTTGAACTAACATTTATCTAGCATTTACATTTTTTCTTTCATCTTTCCTAGTTGTTGAAATTGTTTTTCTTTTACTAGACTCAGGAAGTATCATTTTACACAATATAGCCTTGTGCCCAAAATTATTGCATTTGTAAAATATAATATCATTATTCATAAGAGGTGCAAAAGAATTGAAATTTCTATTGACATTGTTTCTTGCATAATCGATACAATGTATAGCTTTATAACCATATTTGTTACAAGAAAAACAATGACCATGGAAGAAATTATGTAACCTATTTGGATTCCTTTGAGATTGTGGTTGAGTGCTTCTCCTTTTGTGATTAACTATCATACAAGGTTTTTCTTTGCTTTCTTACTTTTTGATGTCTTTTTCCTCTGCTTGCTTATATTTGTTTGAAGTTTTCTGTTTCTTTAAGACTTAACTCCTCTTTTTATTTCTCATACTTTATATCTTGTAGTACCTTGGTCCTTTCAACTTCATTCCTTAGAAAAATAATTTATGCTTCCAATCTCTCACATTCTGTTTCACTTGTTCTTAACAGATCTGTCATATCCTGCTCAATTTTCTTTCCTTTTTCTACCTTTATCTTGAGTTCTGTAAGACTTTGTAGAATTTCCATCCTTGCTTCTTCATCCTCTTGAATTTGTTCCTTCAATCTTGAGTTCTTCTATCTAATTCTCTCTTATTTTCTGAGAGCAAAAAATAATCCCTCTTTTATATCAAATAAGGTCTCTTCTTCATTTATAAAGTCATGTGTGTTGTTGATGGATCCTCCTCTAAGATGTTAGTCTTTTCATGAAGAGACCTGCTCTGATACCAATTGAAGAACATGTGCTTATACTGAGAGGGGGAGTGAACAATATAAGATAAAAATTTTTGCTTTTTAATCCATATGATACCATAAACAATATTAAATCAATAAAAATCACACAAAACATGACACACATGAGAGACATGATTTAACATGCTTCACCCAATCTGGGCTACTCCACAAAGAAAATATTCCTTATAAAATTTTCTCAAATAAATTCTCTTGGGAATCCTTTCCCTATTACAATGTTTATGGATACCTATCCAAAGGAGACACCAATACCCTAATCAAGTTCATGGATATCTATGCACAGGAGAACTCCTTTCTCCTCTGCTATGGATGATGATCTTCTAGAAGAACTATTGCCTCCAATGCTCTGCCTAATGGATATCTATCCACTCAAGACACTTTTCCTTATTGCCATGCCTAATGGATATCTATCCACTAGAGACGGTCGTGCTCTATCCTCTGTCATCTTTAAAGCTCTATCTCAAATCTATACTAAACATAGTCCTTTAGCCTAGCATAAATATGCTCAATATCTATCTCTGGTCTATCACAAACCTGTCCTCAAATCTGCACCAAAATATATCCTTAAATCTACACTAAACACAGTCCTTCGGTCTAGCACAAATCTATCCTCGAGCCTTAATACAAAGCTTGAATTAATCTCAAATCAACTCTGCTGGATCTACCCCAAATCTTAACCCAAGGTTTGAACAAATCAATCAATCCTCTCTCAAGTCTTCTCAAAGACTTATCTCAAATCTACCTTGTAAGCTTCCAAAAAAGCTCACACTAATATTTCCTCAAGTCCTCTCAAGGACTTGTCCAATATTCTCAACAAGTCCTTACTAGAACTTGTCCAAATCTGATAAATAATTTCCCACTAGAACTTATCCAAATATTCTCTCAATATTTGTTCTCAAACTTTATTATAAGCTTCCACAAAAGCTCACACAAATCTATCCACAAGTCTTCTCAAGACTTGCCTCAAATCTATTTAACAAGTCCTCACTATAACTTGTCCAATATCATAGAAACATAAAGAGAATTGTTAGAGACTCAATATGCTTCACACTCATCACAATGCTCAATCACTTATAATAACTTTTTTACCACAAAAACATATAGAGAATTGTTGGAGACTCAATATGATTCACATTCATCAACACTCAATCTATTTCTCAAATCAATTCAAAATATAGAACAATTTGTTTTACAGAACTTGAACCATAATATCAACACATCAACTTGACTAGGATCAACCAACTCTTCTCAACCAATTAATATTTTCTTACAAATCCTAGTCCAAGTATATGAACACTCACTCAAATATTTCCAACAATGCTTATCAAACAATATTCACATAATAATGATACTCATTATCTTTGAGTTCTTCTCTGAACCAATCACTTCAACATAAATGCTTATAAAATAAGGTTTTATCAACAACTCTCAATTCCAGAAAACCTTGAAGAATTAATTCAAAACACACTCAACAATGCTTACCAAACAATCATTTTCACTCCAAATTTGCATTCACAACATTCAACAATCACTCACTAGGAAAAATATGTCCCTACCTTTTATTTAATGTAGAAGTGACCTTATAAAACCTATCTCAATCACACATTTCTCTTTTGTCAATCTCAATAGTTAGATGATAAAATATCACACTAACTTCTTCACAAAATAATTCTCAATTATAAAAATAATAAAACTTCATTACACCTTATTACTCCTTAAAATAATATCCAATACCACAAATATTTAATCAAGACACTTCTTCCAAACTCTAACTCATTAAAAGAACATTTTAACAATTCAGTTTCATCATAACCCTTTTCAGAAATATATCTAAAAAATAATCCAAACTCTACTTATGACTCCCTACTTAATATTATATTAATTAAATAAATCACTTTATAAAATAATGCAATAAATTAATTTCCCACTTTACTAAGGTAAAAAAAATTTACCCTAGCTTTTACTTTAACAAAAATCAATCCTTCATACATAAAATTATTTCCTCAACACTTAGGTTAATTTCATTACCTGACTTCCACCTTATTCCTCTTAAAACTTAGAAAATACAAATAAAAATACTTTCAAAAATTTATTACCCTTTTTGCAATCCATGGGGCTTGAACTTGCACAATACTCTCCACAACACCTTGGTCGTGGTTGTAGACACCCAAAAGTCACACATTGCTATACCTACGTACTTGTAGATCCTTCTGGACACTTGTAGGTTTACATAGGCCATCCTAGGTACCCCTAGGCTATCGTAGACCAGCGTAGACTATTGTAGATCATCCTAGACATGCGTAGATTGCTGTAGTCATGCGTAGTCATGCATAGATGATTGTAGTCATGCGTAGATCACCATAGATTGTCATAGCATCGTGTAGACTCCCATATACTACTTCATCGACTTTCAGGTCCTAAACCCTCGTAAGCCTTCCAAATTACATCCGACACATCAAAATATCATTCGACGGTCTATTCACATGCAATTAAGGCCCCCACGGGGTATTAGTTGGCCAAAATAATTAATAAGTCAATAACCAAATTCTAATTTAATGTTGACTTCACTTAAGTCACTTTTTAGGGTAAATTTGATTAAAAGAACCTTTAATCTTGATTAGCCTTAATCAAATCCTCCCACATGTGTGAGATTAGGGTTTGTTGAGATATTTCTTTAATCATGTTTAAATTGGCTTAAACACCTCCTAATCAGGATTAGCCCTAATCCATCCTCACACATGTGTGAGGATGAGATATTTCTCATAAGGAATGTGATGTTGCCACATAGCATTTCTTAACCTAACCCTAGTCAGAATCAAACCTAGGTTTAGTCTATCTAACCCCCCCTGCACCTTGCCTTTGCCTATAAATAATGGGTCCCAAACCCCTAATTAAGTCTGATTCCCAAATTCAACAAAGTACAGTTACTCTACAAAAATGGAAAGTGAACATTAGACAGTCAGTTTACGGAGAGCACAAATAGATTCTGACAGCATACAGAGGCACCCCAGCTGCCTTAGGACCGATCTACCAAAGAGATCTTACCAGAGGAGCATCACAGCTCAATTCGCAACCTGCCCTATGAATCCGGCCTCAATTAGCGACCCGGGTCATGAATTGGGTCTACAGGCCCCAAATCACCCCAAATTTGGGAGGTAAGCTCTATTTTAGCATATTATTACCTTCTGCACATTTTATTTTAGTTTTTGTTATGGTTTTATAGTCATTTCATCTTTATAAATATGGGGCCTGACTAAGGCAAGCCCCCCAATGTATTGACCCTTTCTTGCAAGTTTCTTTTAGGTTATTCAGTAGATTTGAAGGAGAAGAACACCAAAAAACAACAACCCAATGGTGGCCCGCATACAAAGAAGCCCACCTACACTGAGGGACATCAGAAGAAGGCATCAGGCCTATAGTGTATTCATGAAAGGAAAAAAAGGGGAATTCACCCTATTTGTAACCGATATCAAATTTATCATGAATAAAGCATTATATTTCTGAATGACTTGTGTTATTACTTGTTGTTAGATCAAATGTCAACTTCTGGTCATTTCATTCTAGCACGCCCGATGGGACCCCCACAATGGATAGTGCTAGATTCATTTTTCTTATAAATATGACATTATCCTCTATTTTTGTGTCTTGTAGGTACCAAAAATATGTTTCACTAAAGCCTCCAAAGCCCTAGGAATCATCCTAGGCCATCAGATCTCTGATTTGAAGCCTCTGAACCTGATTCATGACCCACCCTATGATTTAGGTCAAATTCATGACCCGGGTCGCGATTTGAGCACAAACACCTCAAAAACCCCCAAATCAGCTGGGGTGATCTTTTCAGGGGCCAAGAAAACCCCCCTTAGCATCATAATGTAGGTATTTTCATTTTTTTTGCCTCTGTTGCAAGTTTTGGAAGTAGAAATACATTGACTAGTTGAATGACCATTACTAGGCCTAGTTTTGGGTTCATTGCAAAGTGGTTAAAGAATTAGGGTTTCTAAAATTTTTAGGACCTGCAACTTTCCAGCAAGTTCATAAAATTTATTTCTCAAATAAATTTGCATGTGTCTTTGTATCTTGCATATAGCATAAGCCTACGTTGTTCTTCACTTCACTAATAGCTTTCATTGCTAGAAAGAACTTTACATGTTAAAGCAAATCAGGGTTTCAAATCCCCTCTTCTACTTCTAAAATGTCTTTGCATTCTAACAACAAATTAAGGTTCCTAATCCCTTCTTCCTTTGTTTGAAATAAATTTTTGCATTCAAAAGTTTAAATCAGGATCATAATCCCCTTCACTCCACACACATTTGGATTGCATGTTTCTATGTTTTGCAAAGTAGATTAGTTTGCTTCACAAAGGCATTTAGGCTAGACCATTTCTTTACAAAGATTGTAAGCTATCTAATCATTTGCTTTCGAAAAGGCATTAGGGTTAGTTTTCTTTTGAAAAGGCAAGTAGTTAGTTTCTTATCTTGCATACACCGTTAGCAAAATGCAAACCCACACACACTCACGTGGTATCTTAAACAAGTGGTGAGATTGGACTTCATCCCCAATCCATCACTCGAGACTGGTGTGGATCGAGTTTCACTCTCCATCAGCTCACCCCCTAGACACCTAGCAGCCCCATAGGAGCGGTTTTCTGGATTTCATCACCGAAAAATCCCCCACTTTTGTGATTGGGCCCTGGATTTCATCACCAGTGGTTACCTACGGAGTGGGATAGGATTAGCGCCTTCATCCACAAGGCTTGTATAATTTGTGGAATTGGTAACTATCATTCTTGACTAAGCCCACCCGAGGGTGAAGCGAAAGCATGGGTATGCCAGTAGTAGGTCTCAGACAGTGCCACCTCTTCTCGTGAGAGGATATTGTGAACTCACTTCAGCATAGTGAGTTCCACCCCTTTAGGATACCATTTTACTGCACCTTCCATACAGGTCACCATTCGCACGTTGCGGTACCATTCTATCCTATGCATCTTTGGGTGTTGTAGGAGGTTTGTTATTGATGACATTCCCAATTTTCTAGAGTATTCACTCCATTACCCATGATTCTACATAGGGAGTATCAACATTACAACACACAAAATGAACATAACACTTTTATTTTCTCAGCATTTAGAATTGATTCCGGTCTACCGTTGTTTGCATGATCACAGATCGGTCTCAACACACCACACTATATATTGTTTTGCTACACACAACATGCCACTTACTTCACACTCACATTAGACACAGTTGAGTCTACATCACATAGGGTTTATTCTTAAAAACCCCTTTGACACATGCTACTATGCCTGTGGTCACCCGTAGTAGAGCGCGTGAGCAATCACGCTCTATGGAGGAATGGCCTCCCCTTCCTCTAGTCAGTCCACTCTTACTCCTTCGATCATGAAGGAGAGGATTATAGACACATCTGATTCATGCATAGAATCCGATGCACAATTCACACACATGATGCCTCATGAGAAGACGTCAACTTTGAGTGAAATTCTCGCTACTTCACTCATAGAGGATTACCCACTCTTTTCAGCCCCATCCTCACCTAATCCCCCGACCACATTCTATGACCATGTGATCTACACAGCACTAGGACAATCTCCTCCAGCCTTCACCATAGATGAGGAGGTCATGCCTACTTCACCCACCTTTGCACATCCCTTCTTCCAGAATCTATCTCAATCCCTATTTGAGAATGATTCCTCCCTTCTAAACCGTACCCATCCTGAGGTCGCATCATTCACCCCTACCATAGGAATGGTGTCTGACCCATCCTCATCCATTATAGGAAGCCATAATCCATCCTTCCAAACTACACAATAGATCCCTACCCAACAAGAACCACAAGCATTCCCTCAAACCTCACACCCGTACTCTTCACAAGAGTACCAACCATCCTCTTCCCAAGAGCCATTCTTCACCATATCTGAGGGTACCTCCCAATAGCCTCTTCAGGAGCAAGAGGTGCAAACCCAAGTAGGAGTGTACACCTACACTTTCCCCTCAACCCAAGCTCCTACCTCGATAGCTTATCCCACCTTTTCAGTAGCTTTCTCGCCTATCTCCCAGGTATCCGGAGTGCATGATGCCCAACCCTTGGAGCCACCTTTGCCTATGATGACCTTTAGGATACCACCACCTATTCCTTTTCAGGCTCCCACTACCCATATCCATCCTACCTATGGACCTACACTAACAGCTTATGCACCTACTCAACCAAATTATTCCACATAGTTTAGCTTCCCTACTTCCTACCCTCTAGGGTAGAGATAGATCCCATATTTTGATACCTCGTCTCGACCACCCCTAGCACCAGTAGCACCGACACCTACACTACCACCAGCTACACCTAGCTTCTTTATGCCTCCTCCAGTTTGGTCATCACCACCCATGGTCCAACTAGTACAGCAGGCTCCAAACCAACAAGTACCCATGCCACAACCGCATGTTGCCCAGTCACAGTACTATTATCCTCAATAGACACCTACCCCACAACCTAGTGTGCCCGTAGACATGACAACACATGTCACCCAGTACCCACCTTATCATGATCAGGCACAATAGTATTCCCCATAGTATTGTGAAGAACAACAATACCAATATCCACCACATCCACAAGGTCAGCCTACCATAGCCCAACCCTCGACTCCTATGACACCCAAACTTCAACTCTTGCGAGATGAAGTCAAAATGTTGAACCTACACACCTCTAGCTACGGGCCACAAAAGCCTTGCTATGATGAACTATGCAATGAGCCAGTGCATCCATCAGTCCCTATCCCTCCTTATCCCTATCGCTTTGAAATACCAAAATTCGACAAGTATAGAGGTAAGGAAGATCCCAGAGAACATGTGAGCAACTACCACTCATCCTGTTACCAGCTTCATAGTAGTAACCCTCTTATGTTGCGTACCTTCTCCCTATCCCTCACTGGGCCAGCATTGGATTGGTACAACATGCTACCATGCCATAGCCTGTACACCTTTGAACAGCTGGCCAATTCCTTCTTAGAGCACTTTTCCATCAACATCAAGAAAAAGACCACATTTTTTGATGTCTACGCCTTACGACAGGTGGACGATGAACCCATTACTGAGTTTGTTGCTATATGGAGAGTGATTATTCATGATCTCACCCATAGCCTCCCCACCTCGGAGCTTGTGACACTCTTTTCCAAGAGCTGCCACAAACACATTTCCACATCCCTCCAACTTCACCAAAGTCGCACTTTTGAAGATGCTATCTCACAAGCAAAAGTGATCAAAGATATTAAGGTCCAGTCTGGGAAGATTAAGTTGAGAGCTAAAACCAACTATAACTCCAACTTTCACTTCAATAGACCCACACCGAATCAACCTTACCCATGACCACAACAAACCAACCAAGTCACAGCTACTACCCTAGCACTAGTACCGACTCCTCCACCCTATACACCACAACCACAAGCACTCCAAGCTAATGCACCTACCCCACCTCGACCACAACAATACCATGGCATGCACCCATAGGGTCCACCGTGCAACTTTACACCCTTATCTGAACCATTACCAGCCCTGTTCCATAGATTGTACGAGGGCAACCATCTCGTTCTACCCGATATCCACCCATTGGATCCAAATGCACCTAAATATCATGACTATAATGAGTAGCTCTTTTATCCCTTTCATAGGTAGCGTGGCCATAATATCGATTCGTGTCACTCCTTTCGGGGGTAAGTTCAAGACCTAATCGATAGGGGCACTATTCAGGTAGCAAACCCTTTAGCCCCACAGAACCAAAACCTAGGAATTTTCCAAAACCCTCTATCGGATCACAGAGGACCCAATCCCCCTAGACCTCCAAACAATCCTCCAGCGCCCCCTCACCAAGTCAACAATGTCCAGCGTGATCCTCCATCACGTGGAGTAGTAGGCATGATCAACCTTACTACGAGAAACCAACGGTACCCGTTGCACCAGACAACACCTATTGTTTCTCCCCCTATCTAGTTTACATCCCTACAAACACCCCAAATGCCTAATACCGTACCACCACCACCTCAAAATGTGATTACCATCCATGGTAGTCTAACCCATCAACTACGCAATGCCCCCGTGTGGCTATCCATATTCGACCTCCTACAATAGTCTCAACCCCATCGTGAGGCATTGAATGACATCCTACGTTCCATTGACTTAGAGACACATGACACAAATGCTTTTGTCAATTTCATAGGGAACATCCCATGATGCCTTCAACCTTCAATTAGCTTCCATGACCATGAGATAATGGAACTCATTGGTGAAGGAGCCGACCCTCCCCTCCACATACAAGCTAATATCAATGATATTACCTACAAGTGGGTACTCATTGACATGGGCTCATCCATCAGTATCATATCCATAGTAGCCCTGCATCACCTACACCTCCCTCCAGCACATTTTGCCACACCTTCCCTAGACCTGCGTGCTTTTGATGGTTCCATGAGACCTACCATAGGATCCATAGTTCTTCCCATTCACGTAGGCATCCGTACGATCCCCATCCTCTTTCACATCATTCAAGGAGAAATGCAATACAATATTCTCCTTGGTCACCCTTGGATCAGAGACATGCAGTGTGTCCCATCCACATTGCATCATTGCCTCAAGTATGTCCACAATGGACTTGTTCACTGTGTCCCAACCGATGGAGACCCCTTTAAGTTTTGTAATGTCGTAGACCTTCCCCCTGCACCTTCATTCTCATCTTCCCAACTATTCCCTGTATCTTCTCACCAGTCAGTAGGAGCATCGATATCCTCCCCAATTTCCACCCCAACATCCTAGTGTTCATCAACAACACAAGCCTCGATATCTGCACCATTAGCATCATCTACTAGGGGACCTAAAACTGATACCATGCCTTCCTCACCACCATTCTCATGGCCTCCACAATCCTCCCAACCTCTACCATTCCAATTTCCACCCATGGTGTCGCAACCACCATTGCCACCCATCACACAATCAACTACATTACCTCCTCCACCCTTGCATATGGAAGCCCCTATCCTTCCTACACCACAGACACCACCTCTTCCCTTTCGACCAAAACCTAAGACATTCATGTCTCCATGCATCCCTACACCTGCACCGATGCCATCCCCTATGCAGAACAAACAACCTATTCAAGCCATAACAACCAAACATCATGAACCCAAACAACCAACACCCAGCTCGGATGAACCTTCACACCCTTCAGCTACCACCATCAGGGAATCCCAACTTTCTCCTTCCTCATCTGACTTGGATATGCCACCCCAATCTCTAGAGCATGCCACACCACGCATATCCATATTCATGACAAATAATGGCCTAGGAGACTATAACGTACGTGATGCCCACGTATGTGACACCCCTATCCAATCTACCCAATATTTTGGCCATCCCTCAGCCTCGGTGTTGACTATTGGAACCGTCATATAGTTAGGAAGTCCCAAAAACCACACCAACTTTGTGTATGTAGGAGTAGACTCTTCGATCCCCTCACCAACTTCTTCACCACCACAATCTAGCTCTGGTGATGCAATTACACACCTAGCCAACCCTCAATTTGCCTTGCACTACCTACAATGCTTTCATTGGCATGGGTTTGGGTTAGGTCATTATGAGCAAGGCCTATGTACACCCATTAACCCTCGTGTCCGATCACCTACCGACAAAACTGGTCTAGGTTATCACCCAACCACCATCTATACATTAGAAGATGAGATCCAAGATCTATCCTTACATCCTCCTCCATGCCCAACACACACCTTGGAAGAGTACATTGACATGGACATGCTAGAAGACACGCCTTCACCCACATCAACCATCACCATCCCCTATGATTTCTTCCAAGAATCTCCTATGCTCGATACCTCCTTGTTCTGTGATGTTCAGAGATTGGCAGAACACTTTGCTACCTTATCTCTGGCTACACCACCAATAGAGTCGGATACACTCCCGTATGATCCACCACCTATAGAGCCAGACCTGGTTCTGCCTGACCCACCACCGATACGCCTACCTGTATTCCCGCCTATACATAGATAGTTATAGAGAGCAACCTCTCATCCTCATTCACCACCAGTCGTCTTGCGGCCTCCCTTGAGCCTCTTAGGATGCGCACAACCTATCCAACCTCCATCACTAGATTCTACCCCACCTACTTCACCTACAACATCGATTAACATGGTTGAGGTAGATTTACGTTCTCCCCTCTATTACAGCCACCAACAGATTCGAGATGATACCCCAAACCCAAACTTTATCGATCTAGCACACATCTCACATATACCAACACCTAGAGACTTTCTTCTCTCTCCTCATGTCTTATGGGCAACAAATGCCCCTTCCTCATCCATGTCTTCCCAAACCCCTCAAGTCTATCACACAGGCATTTACATAGATGATGAGTACGAGTTCAGTGAGGCCATCGATGACTTCAATCTCATTCCTATCCCTAAATAGTTGCGTGATGGATCTCGCATGCTCATCGAGGACACGATCGATGTAGACATCGATGATGATCCAAAAAATCCACACATCCTCAAATTAGCCACTAGCCTCTCACCCAAGGAGCGCATCACCTTCACAAACTTCCTACGCAAGTATATAAAAGTGTTTGCATGGTCTTACAAAGACATGCCGGGACTTGACCCTATTGTAGTAGTGCATAATATTATACTAGATCCCAATGCCAAACCAGTAAGATAAAAGTTGTGATGCATGCATCCAACTATCACATTGATAGTAAAATCTGAGCTCCAAAAGCTCCTAGACGTTGATTTCATAATACCCATCGACTATCCTGAGTGGGTATCCAGCATGGTCCCTATCCCTAAACCATCCGGTGACGTTCGCATTTGCACAGACTTTCATGACCTAAACAAAGCTTGTCCCAAAGACAACTTCCCTTTACCCAACATTGATTCCCTCGTTGACTCCATCATAGGTCATGAGATGATTTCCCTCATGGATGGATTTTTTGGATATAATCAAATTAGGATCAACCCAGCCGATCAACACAAAACTTCCTTCACAACACCCTGGGGGACCTTTTGCTACAAGGTCATGCCCTTTGGCCTTAAAAATGTTGGGGCAACCTATCAACGAGCCATGACCTACATATTTCATGACCTAATGCACAAAAATGTGGAAGACTATGTAGATGACCTCATAGCCAAATCAAAGAAACATGTTGACCATCTCGAAGATCTCCGTCAGATTTTTGATCGACTACTAGAACACAACGTGTGCCTCAATCCAAAAAAGTGCGTGTTCGGTGTTACATCAGGAAAAATACTAGGATTCATTGTCTCCCAATGAGGCATTGAAGTAGATCCTAGTAAGGTGAAATCCATCATCGAGATGCCTCCTCCTACCACCTTAAAGCAATTGCATAGCCTCCAGGGCAAGATTACCTCTATTCATAGATTTATAGCGCAATTATCAGACAAATGCCAACCATTCAATCATCTCCTACAAAAAGGAGTACACTTTAAATGGGATGAAAACTATCAAGCCATTCGATGCTATCAAAACTTACCTTACGTCGCCATCGGTCATGTCACCGTTGCACCCACAATTACCACTGACTCTATACATCTCAGCCACAGAGCTTGCGCTAGGTACACTCCTAGCTCAAAAGAACGCTCTCGACAAAGAGCAGGCTATCTACTACATCAGTCGCACACTAGTTAGTTACGAAATGAGATACGGATACATGGAGAAGCTATGCCTAGCAGTAGTATTCACCACCCAGAATCTAAGACACTATATGTTAAACCACACAACTTTTGTCATCGCCCGAGACAATCCCCTTCGGTACATGATGAACAAAAGTTATCACAACTCACGCACAACCAAATGGATCATGCTCCTAACCGAGTTCGACCTAGAATTCGTATCTCAAAAGTCTATCAAAGGGCAAGTCATTGCTGACCAACTGGTTGAAGCCCCTATAACTGATAATCAACCCCTACTCATTCAACTCCTCGATGACTCCATATTTCACATAACCGAAGATGAGGAATATGTCGAACCAGAATTCGTGGCTGACCTCACCATGTTCTTTGATGGGTCCAGGTGTCTCCATGCTGGGGGTGCAGGCATTGTCTTATTTACACCTGAAGGAGAACCACTCCCATTTTCATTCAAACTTGATTTTCCTTGTACCAATAACAATGCAGAGTACGAAGCCCTAATCCTAGGACTGAAACAAGCACACTCTATGCACATCAAATGCCTCCACATCATAGGTGATTCACTTTTGATAGTCAATCAAGTGCAGGAACTTTGGCTATGCAATTGCCCAGTTCTCCAACAATACAAGAAGATCGCCCAACAACTCCTATCCCAATTTGAATGGTATTACCTCGAAGCCGCACTGCACTCATCAAATCATTTTGTAGACACCATGGCCTCCTTAGGGTCCCTTATCCCACAAAATCCAATGTCCAGCACAACATCTGTATCCATTCATACACTTACACAATTTGCTATATCACCCACACCTCCCACAGATGATGGTGGTGTATATGTGGTAAACACCAAACCTCATGACCCATGGTTCTCACAGATCAAGGAATACATCAAACTAGGTTTCCTACCATGTGATTTTCCCCATGCCCAATGCCAAACCTTTAAACAAAGAGTGATCCACTACACCTTGCTGGGGGACATCCTTTACCGCCACAGCTATGATGGTATACTCTTGCGTTGCCTAGAACCGCAAGAATCGCAGCGGGTTGTACAAGAAACCCATGATGGCACTTGTGGTGGCCATTTCAGTGGCATGGCGATTACCAAACACATTCTCCGTATGGGCTACTACTGGCCTAAAATGGAGCAAGACTGCTGCGAGTATGTCAAACATTGCATCAAATGCCAACAACATGCCAACTTAACACATTTACCATCCCAAGCACTTCAACCAATCCAATCCATGTGGCCCTTCTCCCAATGGGGCCTGGATCTAATTGGAAAAATTACACCTACATCCTCTAGCAATCATAAATTTATCATTACAACAATAGAATATTTTACAAAGTGGGTCGAAGCCATCCCATTGGTCCAAACTACAGGAGCCAAAATTGCAACATTCATCATGGAGCATATCATATGCCGCTTTGGAATTCCCTCCCAAATTATTTTAGATAATGGGAAATATTTCAAAAAAAAGACTATCCGAGCATTGTGTGACAGATTTCACATACACCATAGCTTTTCAACCCCATATTACCCTCAAGGAAATGGCCAGGCAGAGGCCACTAACAAAACCATCTGTTCTATTCTCCATAAAACTATAGCGAAATCTCATCAGGACTGGCATAATCAAATACCCCTAGCCTTGTGGGCATATCGTATGAGCATTCATACTCCTACTAGGGCAACACCTTTTTCACTTGTCTATGGGGTAGAAGCTATCATGCCCCTTGAGCTGGAGATACCCTCTTTATGGATATCCATGAAATATTTCATTGACGATGACACTGCTCGCCAAGCTCGTCTAGATCAACTAACACTCCTCGATGAACGTCGCATCCATGCCATCGAGCACACACGAGTATATCAAGATCACCTTCGTCGTGCCTACAATAGTAAGGTACATCAACATGAATACCAGATTGGCAACTTGGTTCTCAAGGAGAACCAGCAAATCACAAGTCAACCTCACCACAGCGTGATAAATTCACCCCAAACTGGTTGGGTCCATTTATTATCACACACAAATACGGTTCAGGAGCATATCATCTGGAAAATCTTGAAGGCCTTAACGATCTTGAACCCATCAACATCTTGCACCTTCATGCTTTCAATGCATGATTCATAAACACAGTCACCATCACGAGTGTCACATAGTGTTAGAAGTAAATCACCAAGCACATCACCGTGTGAATCTATTATTTCTGCTTTATTATTTCTCTATACATGTACATTTCACCTTTCTACCATTTTTATGCTTGGGGTATCTATTTTTCCTTTTGCAGGACTCACATCATCAGTAGGAGAGCTCTACAGCGGCCTCACCTACCACCATGCAGGACCATCTATAGCCACAAAAAAAACCCATTACATCGGTCGATCTCGCTCGACCACTAGCCACCCTTCATACCAGGCGCTCCTCGCATTCATCCCATTTAGGTCACCACACTTCACCTCGACACCATTTCCCTCGCCAATGAGGTTCATCCTATTCACCACACTCTGGCGATAGCCAGATCTCCATGTCCTCTTTCGATGATAAAGAGGAATCCACCCAACCGCAAGCACATGGATCATCCTCCCATCCGTCTGATGATCTCAAACATCACTATTCACCTCCAAGTCATCCACAGCATCCCATAGGATCCTACCACCCACCTAATAGGGAATACACACCTCATCAACCTCACCCTGCATTTCTACCCGCTCCCCTTCCCAATGGTGAGTCTACCTACGCCCAGGCTTTGCAAGCCCGCACGGCCCAAGCTACTCAATATGGTTGCACAAACATCCCTCCTTCTCATTCACATCACCGTCCAGGGCCATCGCCTATGCCACCGATCCTCAAGACACCACCTTCACCACTGTGAGGCTTACCACCCCAACCAATTTTACAATCACCACAGTCATTTCACTCCATTGCTTCCTCATCGCAGCCTTATCCTTTTTCTACCATGCATCGAGCCATTCCATTCACCTTGGAATCTCGATCACCCCCTTCCCCAATACCATCACCACCACACCACGAGATACAACATCTCATCTCTCGTATCGAATCTTTGGAGTTGTAGATGAGCCACTATCATTGCCACGTTCACCCACGATAGTCTCCCATGACCCGTCCATCCTCACCACCATGTAGATCCCTTCCCCGACCTCGAACTCGACCCATGCCGGAACCTAGACCCATGCCTCCATTACCAGATCATCTTTCACCTAGACCTCGCTCACCTCCAACAGATCCATATGTCTATCCTATGCCTATTCCACATACACCCCTTTCCAAAATGTTCCATCATCTCATGCACCAGGGTCTTATTGACCTACCTGAGATTCGACCTATTGATCCCTCACATCCTAAACCATGCAATTACAATGAGAATCAATTTTGCATCTACCATCGCCAGCCAGGTCATGATATCGAAGAGTGCAGATCATTCGAAACCCTGGTGCACAACATGTTGCACGGTGAGCATACCCCATCACCAGAGCATTATTTTTCGTTTAGCCGACTTGTTAGTCCTCCGCACCGCACCACTCCCAGGACTTTACCACCCCGCAGTACCCTAACAATGCCCACCCGCTATATTCATAATATTTCCAACTATGGCTCCAGCCACAATTCTAGCCATGTCATCACTTCACCATCCCATTCCCACCCGGATCTATGCCATTTCACCCGACAGTAGTGTTAGTTACTCATCTTCTTCTATCTCATTCTTCTACTTCTTACATATGTTGATTTGTTTCTTCTCTTCTATCTTTGTCAGTCATTGGTGATCCCCTTTCCTTGATTGGTTACCAAAGCCTACTTCTTCTCACTTCTTCCACCTATACATTCCACTCTCACATCTTCCTTCTTCTTGGTGACTATTACATACACTTATACAACTCACAACTTATACATCTACTACACACACACACCCCACATGCTGGGGCAACCATGATCATAGCATCACGATTTTTATCATCATTACATACTTTACTCATCTGTAAATAGGTTCTTCTAAAATTCTCCTTCTACACAACATAACTTTCTTCTTGTAAATATCGCATTCATCCACTTGCATCACTTACAGTTATATTCATTGCACATATTCATATGCTTTATAGTTAAAATTTTAATTCATGTTTGTACATTCTTCCCCAAAATGTGCCTCGGTAGGAATAATACATGCACTTGTTAGCATCACCACCTGGATGTCCATTCCCCCTTTTCAGGATCAGGGTATACATAGGTGTCGTGTTTAATTTTGACTACTCTATAGTTTAGGCAATCAAGTATCACCCATAGCTACTGAGTCTTGTACATCTTCCTGTTTACTTGTCTTTTTCTTTGAATTTTTGCATGTGGGCCACTTAGGTTTTTTTGGAAAAATACTGTACATATTCTGAGAGATCTCTGAACTTCCTGTTTGTTGCATATGAATAGCTTCTGAGCATATGAACTTCCTGTGCACTGAATCAAATGATCTAGCTGATTATGTTGACAACAATGACAATCCTGTTGTTGCACCTTGCTCAACAATCTCCCCCTTTGGAATTGTTGGCAACACATGTGCGACTTCCTGTAGCTCTTCTCCCCCTTTGACAATAATACCAAAGGGCTATTGCGGACTCCCCCGAGTCCAAGCACAACATTCTCGAGCAAAATTTATTACACTTAGTAATAAACAAGAACATGAGCAAGAAGATAAACAAATACTTCAATGCTCCCCCTGAGAATGTGATCCCTGTAGCTAGTCACTTCTTGGGAAGGGTCACCACTCCCAATTTATTGCGAAGGTATTCAAAAATTTCCTTGGGAAATGGTTTTGTGAAGATATCTGCTACTTGCTCTGTAGTTGGAACAAAATCCAGCTTAACCTCACCTTCAACAACTTTTTCTTTTAAAAAATGATATCTGATAGCAATGTGTTTTGTCTGTGAATGCATTACCGGATTCTTGGAGATGTTAATTGCACTGGTGTTATCATACTTAACTGATATTGGCTCACTAAAATTAATACCAAGATCTTTTAGAGTTTGTTTCATCCACAAAACTTGTGTACAACATGTTGTTGCTACAATATATTCTGCCTCAGCTATTGATAAAGAAACTGACTCTTGTTTCTTGCTGTGCCAAGCAACCAACCTATCACCAAGATAGAATGCACCTCCACTGGTACTCTTCTTGTCATCAACACATCCTGCCCAATATGCATATGAATATGAAATAAGGGTGAAGTATTTACCTTTCGGATACCATAACCCATACTCCATAGTACCCTTGAGATACCTAAGAATCATTTTTACTGCTGTCACATGAGTCTCTTTGGGACTGGCCTGAAATCTTGCTACCATGCAACTGCCTGCAAAATATCTGGTCTGGTAGCTGTTGAATATAGTAAGCTTCCAATCATTGATCTGTACATGGTTTGATCAACAGGTGGATATTTGTCATCCTTGCTCAATTTGTAGCCTATCATCATGGGAGTACTAACTGGCTTGCAGTCCTCCATTGTGAACCTTTTTAGCATCTCTTTCACATATTTGACTTGGGAAATAAATATGCCTTTCTCATTTTGATTAACTTGTAACCCAAGAAAGTAAGACAGTTCACCAATCATAAGTAAGACAGTTCACCAATCATAGACATTTCAAATTCTTTCTGCATCTTATTTGCTAAGTCTTTACATGATTCATCTTTGTTGTTGCCAAATATGATATCATCTACATATACAACAAGAACAATGAGATGCCCACCTTCTGTTTTGACATACAAATTATTGTCCACCATACCTTTCTTAAACCCCTGTTGAGAGAGATAGTTGTCTAGCCTTGCATACCATGCTCGGGGTGCCTGTTTTAAGCCATATAAATCTTTCTTTAATTTGTAGACAAGGTTGGGATCTTCACCAATTTGGAAACCATCTGGTTGTTCAATATAAACCTCTTCTTCAAGTTTCCCATTTAAAAAAGCTGATTTTACATCCATATGATAAACTTTGAAATTCTTGTAGACTGCTAAGGCCAAAAACATTTTGATTGCTTCTAGTCTGGCCACTGGTGCAAAAGTCTCCTCAAAATCAATGCCTTCAACTTGTGCATAACCTTTACAAACTAGTCTTGCTTTATTTCTAACTACCTGTCCGTCTTCATTCAATTTGTTTCAAAATATCCATTTGGTGTCGATTACATTTTTATTTGCAGGTCTAGGTACTAATTCCCAAGTTTTGTTCTTTTCAATCTGATCTAATTCTTCATTTATTGCCTTCATCCAGCTATCATATTTGCTTGCCTCAGCTATATTTGTGGGCTCAATGCTGGATAAAAGAGAGTAGTTACTTACTACTTTCCTTATTGTTTGAACACCAGCTGTGGGATCTCCAATTATTTGATCTCTAGGATGATTTTTCTGCTAGCTGCTTGTTTTGAATTTCTTATTTTCTTCCACCTCTGAGTCATCAATTAAGTCATATAAGTCAAATGTTGGTTTCTTTTATGTTTTATTTTCCTCATCTCCTTCAATGACTTCTTCATAAATTGGGTAGTTTTCTTCAAAGTTAACTATTCGTTCCCTACCTTCATCAAATTTAACATCGGCACTGTCCACAATTTTCTTGAGTCTCTTGTTGTAGCATTTGTAAGCTTTGCTTTTTGATGAATAGCCAACGAAGACACCTTCATCTGCTCTATTTTCAAACTTCCCAAGATTATCTTTATTTTTTCTAATGTAACACTTACAGCAAAAAACTTTGAGGTGTTTCACTGTTGCCTTTCTACCAAACCACAACTCATAAGGAGTTTTGCTTTCATGTGTTCTCAACATGTACCTATTTTGGATGTACACTACAGTGTGGACTACTTCTTTCCAAAATTTGTCTGCTATTTTGTTCTCAGCCAGCATAGTGCATGCCATTTCCTGTAATGTTCTTTTCTTTCTTTCTACCACACCATTCTGCTGGGGTGTTCTAGCTGCTGAATATTGTCTCTTAATACCATGTTTTTCATTGTATTCTGTAAACTCATCTGAAATGAATTCTCTTCCTCTATCTAATCTTAAACATTTGATCCTTTTTCATGTTTCATTCTCAACTAGATGTTTGAAATATCTAAACATTTCAAAAGCTTCTATTTTATTCTTTAAGAAAAATATCCATGTCATTCTGGAATAATCATCAATACACAACATAAAGTACTTGTCACCATTTATGCTTTGTGTTCTCATGGGTCCACATAAGTCCGTATGTATAAGTTCCAAAGGTTTGCTAGTGTGGTACTCTTTTGTTTTGAATGAGACTCCGGTTTGCTTTCCCTTTTGACATGAAGCACAAATGCTATTTGAAGGTTTTCTAATGGTTGGAATATCTCTCATCGCTGTTTTGAGCTGATTTTCACCAGATTATCAAAACTGATGTGTCCAAGCCTCTTGTGCCATAGCCAGTTTTCTTCTTCCTATCCAATGAAACAAGTACCTTCTAAAGTTTCTAAGAGTGTGTATAGGTTTCCAGACGTCCTTGATCCAGTTGCTATCAATTTTCCACTGTTTGTTTTTCTGACTTCACAACCCTGCTTCTTGAATACTACTTCATGTACTTTATCACAGATCTGACTGACACTTAACAGGTTGTGTTTCAAACCATCCACAAACAAAACTTCTTCTGACTTGATTTTTCCATCACTAATTTTAACTGATCCTTTTCCGATTATCTTAGCTCCATCATTATTCCCAAACTTTACAGAACCACCCTCATATTTTTGTAATTTTTCAAATTTTTGTTTATCACCTGTCATATGACTTGAGCATCCATTGTCAAGTATCCATGGTACACATTTATTCTGTGCCTTGAAAGCTATTTGTACTATTAGGGATTCCTTTTCTTCCTTAAGCTGCTCTTTCTGTTTCCACTCTGTTTTGACTACCGTATTGGGCTCTAGTTTGGACTTTCCCTTTTCAGTATCTTGTGCATATCTTTCAGGAAGTTTTCTATTTTGTCTTGTCCGATTTGGTTGAAATTTTCTTTTCTAAGGTTGATTTGAAATAGAAGTACTACGACATTTTCTTGCAATATGCCCAAAATTATGACAGTTAAAACATTCTACTGCATAATTTATTAGCGGTGAAAAAGCATTTCTACTAGTGAAATTTCTTGGTCCTACATTATACTTGCAGTCTGCAATTTTATGCCCATAACCATTACATTTGAAACAAAAACCAAAAAAGAAATGATTGAACCTAAAATATGGTCTTTGCCAGGTTGTTGTAGGAGCCATAGGTCTTCTTCTCCTTTGATGTGTGACCTTGGTAAATCCATCATTGTCAGTTCTCCTTTTGGGCCTGGCATTATTGCTTTCTTTTTGCATGAGTTGTTTTTCTTTCATCAACCTGTTTCTTATCTTCATTCCTTACAGTTTCTACATTTCTAGATTTTGGTCCATTTGACGATTCTCCTTCAATGAAGCCCAGACAAAATTTGATGCCTGCAGGTCTTTGATCACTTAAAATTTTATCCAGCTTCATCGAACTTTCTTCACATTTGTGATGGCAGCTAATTTTTTGATCCAACTCTTGTATCTACATTCATAGACCAACATTCTCTTCTTCTAGTTTACAACAGTAATCTATCTTCATGGTTATCTGAAATTCGAGATCTTCAAACATTTTCTTGTATTCTTATGTCTGTATTTTTAAGCTGGTTATGATGTCATTCGCATCCTCAAGATTTCTTGAAAGTTTATTATTCTTTCTTTTCTCAGATTTCCATTCTACAAGTGCAGAGACCAGCTCACCTTCTAGATCTACTTCAGCCTCAAGTTTTTCAATAGATACTTTAGAGTTCATTGCTTCCCTCTTTTCTGATTTTTCTACCTCTTCTAATTTTTCTGCTTCAAATGCCATGAATAGAGCTTCACCTATTTCTTCTTCAGAATCCTCACTGGAGCTATCCTCTGAAGAATTTGCATTCCTGGAGATGAAACTTTTCTTCTTGAAGTTGCCTTTTTTGAAGTTTGTTTTCTTCTTCCAGTCACTTCTTTCTTGGTGCGATGCTTTCTCACCCTTGTTCTTCTCATTGAGTGGACATTTGGTCGCAAAGTGCCCAATGCCTCCACAATTGAAACATTTAAATGGTAGCTTTCCTCTGTATTTTCCTTTTCCCTTTCTCAATTTTTTGATAAAATTTGCTTCCATTTCATCAGATGTCTCTTCTTCTTTAGACTCTTGTTTTGCATCTTTACCTTTTAGGACTTTAAAAGTTGTTTCTCTATCTGTGGGATTAGACCTTCCTATTCTCATCTCATAAGCAGTCAAAGAACCATGCATCTCATCCATACTAAAGTGATTTAGATCTTTAGCTTCTTCTATGGCTGATACTTTAGAATCAAACCTTTGAGAAAAAGATCTTAATTCCTTTTTCATGATAGTAGCATCATCCATATCTTCACCGAGACCTCTGATCGAATTAGTGATTCCATTAACTCTCAGCATAAAAGCCTCTATGTTCTCATCGTTGGTCATATTTAATGATTCGAATTGAGCTCAATGTGTTTGAAGCTTGGCTTCCTTGATCTTATCGTCTCCCTCATGAATATTCTCTAGTTTGCTCCATACATCTTTTGTCGATTCACAACTTATGATCTTGACTAGCTCACTGTCCATTAATCCACACATGATAGCATTTTTTGCTTTTGAGTCATTTTCAAACGCCTTTTTATCAGTGTTTTCGGTTGGAGCAGTGGCGAGAGCTGTGTAACCATTAACTACTACATTCCAGATATCAAATCTCAAAGCACAGAGATATGTCTGCATCCTAATTTTCCATAATGCATAATTAGTTTCGTCAAACAATGGTGCTTTGTTTGAGGAGAAACCTTCACCACCTTCCATTGTGTCACTTACAAGATCACCCTAGATGATTGAGCCTATTCAAGAACTTTGCTCTGATACCAATTTTTATACTCACAGTGACACTGAGAGGGGGGGTGAATCAGTGTGTTCTTATAAAACTTTAAATTTGCAACTCTTAATGCTGAAATAAAGCAAAATAAAAATAGATACAAGTTAACAAGATAGCATCACACAACACAAGATTTAACAAGGTTCACCAATGTGGCTACTCCTCAAAAATGACTGCTTGGACTACCATCCAAATCCAGCCTTTGCAAAGCAACAACTTTACAATCTATTTACCAGCACCAACTGGAAGGAGCACCAACCCCTCAATTTTTTTGTACCAATAGAAAGGAGCAACAACCCCTAATTTACCAACACCTACTGGAAGGAGCACCAACCCCTGATGCCAAACTGCAACTTGGACTTCAAGTGAATCTATGAAATTTATAGAAAAATACCTTCACCCTTTTTGCACACAGTTTGCTGTTTCTGTGCACTCTGCTTCTTCTGTGCAATCGCTTTGCACAATCTATTTTAGAACAGTCTACTTCTATGCAAATGCTTCACACACTTTGCTTTGATACGATTGAACAATCGCTTCTGCCCCTTTGTGCTTTTCTACTCTTTGTGCGCTCTTGCTTCGCACTTAGCTCGATTCGACACGACTCGCTCTCTATGCACTATGAGTTTAATTCACAAAATTTTTTACTTCACAAATATCCAAACAACCCTCCTTTTATAACAAATTTTTCATGATAAAAATCCTAGCTTTAGTAGGCTGATTATGCAAGTGCAAACCCTAATCATCATTGACTGTAAACCCTAGATTTCATCGGTTGTAAACCCTAATTTTTGTCAGCTGTCATCGGTCTTCGTCGGCTTCAACTTATTTAACTCTATAGCTTCTTTTGTTCCTATTGCCGTGAAACCACAACATGTCGTGATATCATGACACTTTTGCCTCCGTACACTTTCTTTCTTCTTTTGTCGCGATATCGTGACACTTCTTCCTTCGTATGCTTTGCCTTAACTTTTGTCATGATATCGCGACACTTCTCCCTCTATAAACTTCATCTTTAGCTCTTTGTCACGATATCGCGACACTTCTACTTCTGTGGACTTTGACTTAGCTTTTGTCGTGATATCGTGACACTTCTATCTTTGAAGTCTTCTATTCTATATTTGTCACAAAATCATGACACTTCTCCCGTTGAAGACTTGCTTTCTGTTTCTGTCATGATATCGCGACACTTTCTACAACTATACACTGTTTTATTAATCAGTCATAAAATCATGACACTTTCTGCATCCATATGCTTTCTTTTCAACCTGTTGTGAAATCGTGACACTTTTTGCATTCGTATGCTTTCTCTACAACCTATCATGAAATTGCGACACTTTCTGCATCCGTACGCTTTCTCTTCAACCTGTCACAAATTATGACACTTTCTGCATCCGTACGCTTTCTCTTCAACCTATCACAAAATCATGACACTTCCTGCATCCGTACGCTTTCCCTTCATCCTGTCACAAAATCATGACACTTTTTGCATCCGTACGCTTTCTCCACAACCTATTGCAAAATCATGACATTTCTTATTATGAACACTTTCGTCTGCAGCATGTCACGAAATCATGATAGTTCTCACTTCGAATTCTTTTCTTTGTTTTATGTCACGAAATCATGATAGTTATCACTTCAAACTCTTTCCTCTGCTGCATGTCATGAAATCATGATAGTTCTCACTTTGAACTCTTTCCTTTGCTGCATGTCACGAAATCATGACAGTTCTCACTTCGAACTCTTTCCTCTGCTACATGTCGCAAAATCATGATAGTTATCACTTCAAAATATTTCCTTTGCTGCATGTCACAAAATCACGATGGTTCTCACTTTGAATTCTTTCTTCTGTAGCACATCGCAAAATCATGACACTTTTCATTTTACTTTCTCTCTCCTCAAACTTGTCGTGAAATCACGACCGTTCTTACTTCGGACTCTCTCTTCTGCAACACGTCATGAAATCATGACACTTTTATCCTACTTTCATTTTATCTTTTGACTTGTCACGAAATCGTGATAGTTATTCCTGCTTGTGCTTTCTCTTCGAACATGTCACGAAATCGTGACAGTTTTCCTTCCTTGCACTTTTTTTTTCAACATGTCGCAAAATCTCGACAGTTTTCCTTGCTTGTGCCTCTGCTTCGAACAAGTCGCAAAATCGCAACAATTTTTCAACATGCCTTCTTCTCTTCCAACATGTCGCAAAATCATGACAGTTTTCCCTGCTTGCACATCTACTTCGAACATGTCACAAAATCACAACAGTTTTCTCTATTGTTTCTCTCTCCTCCAGTATGTCACGAAATCACGACACTTTTAATTGTTGCTTCTCTCTCTTCCAATATTTCACGATATCGTGACATTTTTCCCTGCACTTTCTCTCTCCTCTAATATGTCATGAAATCGTGACATTTTTCTTTGCACTTTCTCTCTCCTCCAATATGTCGCGAAATCACGACAGTTTTCCTATTTTCTGAATATGTTGCGATATCGTGACACTTTCCTTGTCTTTTTCTTTGAATTTTTGCATGTGGGCCACTTAGGTCTTTTTGGAAAAACACTGTACATATTCTGAGAGATCTTTGAACTTCCTGTTTACTGCATCTGAATAGCTTCTGAGCATCTGAACTTCCTATGCACTGAATCAAATGATCTAGTTGATTGTGTTGACAACAATGACAATCCTGTTGCTGCACCTTGCTCAACAAGCATCACCACCTGGATGTCCATTCCCCCTTTTTAGGATCAGGGTAAACATAGGTGTCGTGTTTAATTTTGACTACTCTATAGTTTAGGCAATCAAGTATCACCCATAGCTACTGAGTCTTGTACATTATTCTTATGATCTTTTAGGCTAGTTTAACCCCTCTCATTAATTGCTCACAACAGGTTACACATTAACAATTTTGAGCCTAGGAAAGAGGACATCTTGAGTAGATATCACCATCTAGTGAACGATATCCCTTGCTCGTCCTATCGCCTGCATGGTCAACATACGACCTGAGGATAAACAAAGGGATCAGGCATAAGCAAAATTAAATAACTGGGTAGAAAATAAACTTCATCACCCATACAAAAAAAAATAAATGAAACAAAAAGAGCACTACCACAATCAGATAGGTTAACACTAGAACAGGTGTAGAAAACAAAATGAAATGCCTCTTGATATCACATACGTTATGCTTGTCACTTTTGGTCCTTAGGTTCAACATAACACTATGGGATCATTCCAAAAACCTGCCTACCAGTGGAATAATATTATAGGTGACAACACATCTCTTACATTAGCATCTTGCTTTTGTTGAAATCATTGTTGTGGATGAATGAGCTAGCTAGTTTGGTAGCATCTACAATGGGTTAATCCTACCTCCCTCAAAATGGATAAATGAACCTTTCACATTCACACACACAGGTCCAAGAGAAATTTTGAACTAGCCCGATCATGTTATAAGTTACCACAAAACTTGTATAGCTAAGGGTTTGAGATTTGATTATCATAACTATGTTAGTCAAAACCATTACACATTCCTTAAATTATCCATAGTACCTAAAATCATGGAATGGATAGCATCCATACAGGTAAATTCCACGATACAAGTGCTTCCTTGGTGCATTTCAGTAAGTCCATACATGCATACATGCATCTATGTCAGATACATTTGATACACATTATAGTTATGCATTCATCCTACATGCATTTCATATCAAATTACATTTATTGCATTCATCCCATATGCATTTCAAAATTGAGTCACAGTATCACACTTACTCTACATACATTCATTACGAAATCACATTTGATATCACATCATGTTGCATTGGAAATACAATCATAACACTATTCTACAATCCATTTATACCACAACACGATAATAGATCTAAACCATGTCATACATGTATATATATTCATCAGACATATCTAAAAATTATGTTACGCTAATCCATGCAAACTTAAACAAGAACACACTTCAAACCATCAAAATAACACATGTATATATAACAACCAAAATCAAGAGATATATATATATCATCATCCAAAAATTCTCGAAGGCTACAACTTGGGATCATGCCCATCACATATAATATCCAAAATTCCCGCAGGCTACAATCAAAGATATAACTCCTAAATATCATCAGGAGTCTCCCCGTGGCCCCCACGACACGCTCGCATACCTGTAGCCTGGCTCGACTCTGCCCTGAACACTAGAACCGAATCCATAATAGGATGATCCTGCATAGTAGTTGTAGCACCTATCTGACCCTTCGTAGCAGCACTATGCTAAATCTGATATGAGGGCACCCATACCTACGAATGAGACCTAGACTGCATCATAAATCGATCATAATCGGGTAGAGGAATCCCGCACACCAACAAAGTAGTCTCGTACATCATCTTCTTGGTGGTCTCAAATGCCAACTGACTAGTCAAAGTATCGATTGTCTACTCTTGCCTAGACATAGCAACCCTCATCTCCACCATATCTGCCTCCAACTACTGAATATGATCATGCAATCCCTGTACATCCTTCATAGTTGGCCTCTCCAAAATATCATCGAGAATATGCTATGCTATATCAGTAAACACCCCAATATCAATGGTATCATCGATACCACCCATACTGGCCACCTCGCCTCCCTTAGCCTAGGCTCCAATGGTCTGCTCTATCCCAACATCTACACCCACATCCACCTCCTCTACCCTCACATATTGGGTACTCATCGAAGCACCTACGTGATGTCATGATCATCGTAGAGGAACCTCCTCCTTAATATTAGCCATACTCACTGCCCTATCTCAAGTCCTCTTGCTTTCTCTCCTCTCTGGCAGAGGTGCCCCAGTACCAGGTGCCACCCACTGATCCACCACACCTCTCCCAGGCTCTCAAGACTGTAGCGCCCACCATGCATCAAACTTTGATGTTGTCCCTGCATCCCCTACATCTAGGATATCCATAGGAGGGTCCTTCTACCCAACCCAAGGTGGTACAATAGGGCACTCTCCTCTGTATCCCTATCACCTAAAATAAATAATAGGAGACCTTGGAACATCTTGTCGTAAATCGAACTGGCGCTTTACTCGATCAAACTAAAAGTACTTAGTCTGTCGAGTATATCTTCCCACCAACCATCTACCCCATCATATGGCCCATAGCTGCTCATCATCCTCCTTCCAACTCACCCCACCCAAACACGGTCTCCAATTTATGTCATCCGACGTCAGCTCCCCAAACTTAATCCTCCATAAAATTGGGTCACCCTAATGAGGCCTCTTCATACCCTGCTTAGCCTTCGTACTCCACCTCAAAGCGTAAGGATACTCCTTACCCTCTATATATATAGGGTGAGGTAACAAAGAGAGCCTCTCAATGGCTATGTGCTCCGATGCCCATACTTGTAGTAAGGGAATCACACTCAATCCTATCCTCCTACCCCGAACCACATCATGCAACTCACGGTATACTTGGACCAATAGTGTAGGCACCCATGCAAACACAACCTTGTGCTCCACCAGATCACTAACTATATCCAGCATGTTCCACGTAAACAACACCCTAGAACTATCAGGTAGGGCACATGTAGAGATCATCATCATCACCACACATTGCATATCTGAGATCTTCTTGTGTATCCACAACCACTCATATCCATCTTAGAGATATCGATCTCTCTCCACCCAGCCCCAAAGAATCTCTCCAAAACTGCATCCTTCCTCCCATATTCGACTGCCTTCACAGGAACACCCTCAATCAACAGTCGGTAGATATGATAAACGTCTTCCAATGTCATGGTCATTTCCCCCGTAGGAAAATGAAATGTGTTCCTATCTGCATCCCACCGCTCACATAAGGCATACACATATGCCCTATTGGTGAATATGCTCTTACACTCACACACACCTTAGAAGTGTATGTCATCTAGCCACTATAGCTCCTCCTCAGTCTTCATTAGCTTCTCAAAACACTTCTTAAAATTCCTTACCCGATAACGGGGCTCAAGCGCCTTCACCTATTCAACATATAACAAAACATACATCAATAACCCACATAACAAATCAATCAAATTCAACTTCATCACGCAGAATTTACAAATTGAAAACATTTAATTTGGCACACATCCCGAGATAAAATAATGTACAAACAAAATGATAAAACACATCAACAACACAATCACATATTTGGATACCCATTTTGTCATTTCATGGAAAAATTCCAAGCACATATGACAAACAGTACACATTGGTCGCCCAACAACCAATAACAAACTCAACTGTATAGTTATACGCAATACAAAACTTGATCAATTAATATGACATACAAAAAAAAATCACGTTTCTAGATACCCATTTGCCCACTTAATGGTAAATGTGTTGACAAAATTCAGAAACAAAACACCAATCAACATAGATCTAACAATCAAATTTGTCCTAAAAAACACCAAAACCGAACACACATCTAGACACACAATCTAAAAATAACAGTCACATTTTTAGATACCCATTTGCCCATTTAGTGGTGGAAGTTCAAACTGACATCGAGTACAGTCTACATCGGGCTCCCTATAGCTCATTTTCAGTTTAATACTATCTACACTGTGACACGCAAATCAAAGGCATGTCACATGAAGTCAGCTACCAAAATAACCAACATTTTTGGACACCCATTTTACCCTTTTGCTATGAAATTTTTGTTGGTTTTCCAAAATCTTACGCCTAACATGTCAAATCTAACAACCTAGGTTTGATATATTACTCCTAAAAGCATCAAATTCTGAAATCACATCAAACGAAATCAAAAAAATAAAACAGTCGCATAACGGAATACCCATTTCCTACTTTAGTGGACAAAGTGCAAAAACATATCAATGTCAGTACACCGTTACCTCAAAAACTGACAATCAAACTTCACACCTACTTTACCCATTACCCGGTCAAAGTGGCGATAAAACAAACCCAATTGAAAAACCGATTGCACTTTTGGGTACCCATTTCACCCGTTTATCATTATGTATTCAAATTTTACTTAAAAGTTACAATTTTTTTTAAATCGAGACAAAAATCTCACCCCCCCTCATTCACATTTTTCTAGAAAAATAAAAAACAAATAAAACAAGGCAGACGATCACTTACCGGTGGGTTCTCACGCCTGATGCCAGCTGGTCTACATCCTTTCATCATTGTCACTCTCACAATAGTCACCCGCGCTCCTTTCGTGTTGTCAAATGCTATCCCAAACCACTTTCCAAAGTTGCACGTTGTTCAAATGAGCCCCCCCATGCAAATTTGGGCTTAAATATGCTTTAAACCCTGAATCGCGACCCGGGTGGTGAGTTAGATCAAAATCGCTACCCAGGTCACGAATTGACCCATAACACCCCAAAACACTAGGAAAGTAGGGAAATACCCTCTAAAACCCTAGGAGCCTCCAAAAATTGCCTTTTAACACCATTTGCAAATACACATTTTATTTTACCAACAAACTTGTCCTATTCATACTTTTGGACCACGCTGATCTGGTCACAAAAGCAAAGCAGTCAAAAGTTGTCATTCTCAAGCAACTAGTATGGCATCGTAAATGTCATACGAACTCAGCAAAATCATAGCATTGCATCCACAATCATCCATTTCATTTTATCGGTATTGCTTTTTATTTATTTCCTCTTCTTCTTCTTTCCTTCTTCTCTTCTCCCCCCTGGGCATCCAGTTAATGTTGTATGGTCATGCTTCGAGCGGCTACATACCTTTGATTAGATCCCATTATTTTCCCTTCTCCTTCTAGGCTATCCAGTCAATGTTGTATGGTCACGCTTCGAGCGGCTACATACCTTTGATTAGATCCCATTATTTTTCCTTCTCCTTCTTGGCTATCCAAGTCAATGTTGTATGGTCACGCTTCGAGTGGCTACATACCTTTGATTAGATCCTATTATTTTCCCTTCTCCTTCTAGGATATCCAGTCAATGTTGTATGGTCACACTTCGAGCGCCTACATACCTTTGATTAGATCCCATTATTTTTCCTTCTCAAATCCCAATCTCAATTCAAATCAATCTCATAGAAGCATAAAGAGAATTGTTAGAGACTCAATATGTTCTATACTCAAATCCCAATGTCAACTCAAATAAATCTCATAGAATCATAAAGAGAATTTTTAGAGACTCAATATGTTCTATTCTCACATCTCAATCTCTCTCACAATTCACAAAACACACACATCTCCTGCGCTCTTACAACTACACTTCACCCTCTTTCAGCTGCCTCTCAGTCCTATTTTTGTAGCACACACTTTCCACAATCATACAACCATATTACAGTCCTCTATACGCCCACTCTATGCTCTTAGCCCTCTTTGCGCTCACTCTGTGCACTTTGCCATCTTTCAGCCGCCTCTGTGCTCACTCTGCGCTCTTCACAATCTTTCGGCTGCTTTTGCGCTCACTCTATGCACTTAGCCATATTTTTCACCACACTTCAATTCTCCAAGCAACACTCCTTTTATAACAATATTTTCATAATGTAACTCCTGGTCTTCGTCGGCTTTCATAATGTAACTCTTGGTCTTCGTCGGCTTTCGTCGGTCTTTGTTGGCTTCAACTAATGAAGATGTTCGGTATATCCATCGCTCGAAGATTTCATTCTGTAATAGTCCCTGTAACTGCATTACTAACTTTTGTTCACTCTTCTTATTTTAGCTACATGAATTCACTCTGTAACAACCCTTGTAACTGCCGTAGTGACGTTCATTCACTGTCACACTTCTTATTTCAGTTGAGTTTTTCTTCTTGCATCGCACAAATGTGACCTATCGTGAAATCACGACATTTCTGCCTCTTTGTCATTTTCTTGGATTTTTCCTGTGAAAATACATGTCGCGATATCGCAACACTTTCGCCTCCGTACTCTTTCTCTTTGCTTTTGGTCGTGAAAATGCGACATGTCGCGATATCACGACACTTTCTCTCTCTTGCCCTTTCTCTTCTCTTCTGGTCATGAAAATGCGACGTGTTGCGATATCGTGACACTTTTTCTCTCTTGCTCTTTCCCTTCTCTTCTGATTGTGAAAATGAGACATGTCGCGACATCGTGACACTTTTTCTCTCTTGCTCTTTCTCTTCTCTTCTGGTCGTGAAAAGGCAACATGTCACGATATCGTGACACTTTTTACTTCTTACTCTTTCTCTTGCAACATGTCACGATATCGCGACACTTTTTACTTCTTACTCTTTCTCTTGCAACATGTCGCGATATCGTGACACTTTTTCTTTCTTACTCTTTCTCTTGCAACATGTCGCGAAATCATGACACTTTTTCTTGCTTGCTCTTTCTCTTCCAACATGTCGCGAAATCGTGACACTTTTTCCTGCTTGCTCTTTCTCTTCCAACATGTCGCAAAATTGTGACACTTTTTCTTGCTTGCTCTTTCTCTTCCAACATGTCACAAAATTGTGACACTTTTTCTTGCTTGCTCTTTCTCTTCCAACATGTCACGAAATTGTGACACTTTTTCTTGCTTGCTCTTTCTCTTCCAACATGTCATGAAATCGCGACACTTTTTCCTTCCTGCTCAACATGTCGTGATATCGTGACACTTTTTCCTTCTTGCTGTATTTTGCTTTTCCTTTGATCTTTAGCATATGGTCCACTTCGATCTTCTTGGAAAGTATACATAAAAGTGCATCAGCTATTTTTTTGTAGTTAGTCACTTCCTCATAAGAATTTAACATCACTGTACATACTCTGAATAATCTCTGAAATCCTATCCACTGCATCAACCGATCTATCTTACTGTGTTGACAACAATGACAATATTGTCGCTACACCTTGCTCAACAATATCCCCCTTTGGAATTGTTGGCAACACACATGTAATTTCCTGTAACTCTTCTCCCCCTTTGACAACAATGTTGAAGGGCTGTTGCAGACTCCCCTCACCCCTTTTAATAAAATATAAATGCTCCCCCTGAGAATGTGGTCCCGATAGCTAGTCAATTCTTGGGAATATCTCCCACTGCCCTTTTTGAGCTGATTTTTACTGGATTGTCAAAATTGATATGACCGAGCCTCTTGTGCCACAACCAATTTTCTTCTTCCTGTCCAATCAAGCAAGCTCCTTCTGAAGTCTCTGAGAGAGTGTATAGGTTGCCAGATGTCCTCGATCTAGTTGCTATCAACTTTCCACTGTTTGCTTTTCTGACTTCTACACATCCTGCCCAATCTGCATCTGAATACGCAATAAGGGTGAGGTCCTTACCTTTCGGATACCATAACCCATACTCCATAGTTCCCTTGAGGTACCGAAGAATCCTCTTCACTGCTATCACATAAAAACTGTCCAAAACTTTAGTTTGAATTTCATCATCTAACTCTTTCCGGATTGCTTGGAATTATTCCTGCAAATAGGCCTCCTGCGCTGATTTTGCACCTATCAAAAATTGTCAAGTGACTCACACTTGTACCAACTTTTGTCCAACACTGTACCGACACTGCAATTTCACTGCCAACTCTGTACAAGCACCAAACACTGTACCACAACACAACCAAATCCCTTTTTATATTTTCAACCTGGTCTATGTTTTCTACAGTCACCATTGGTCACACCTTACTTTCAACTTTTCAAATCAGGAGAAGACATTTTGTCAAACACTTCACGGCCAACTATAGTGCACCTTACTCAAACTCATACTTTTGGACCTTGGATTGGCATTTTATCAACAGTTCAAAAGAAACTTGTCTGCGAATTAAATATTTTCACCAAAGCATCATAAAAGATCTAACAATCTTCACATCAATGTGTAGTACAAATACACACTGCTTTTATCAAAACACATATATGCAGCTAGGGCAACATTCTTTCACTAACCAAATTATCTGAACTGTTATAATCCATAGCTTTGAACAGTGGCAGTAAGAACCATCAACAGTACAACAATGACATATAGCAATACTACCAATGGTGACAACTCTCAATTTAATCACCACCCTTCACGGCACCTCCACAACCAACTACATGAACTGAAACACACTTTGACAACTATACGACAACTCTCCCTGACTACTTGCCTTTCATCCTCAGATAACCAAACAAATACATAGGAGCATTAAAATAAAACTTTAAGATTTCTCTCCCTGAGGATGTGCTACCTGGAGTTGCCTAGTGCAATAGAGGAGTAGTCTCCTTCAGTCCAAGGAGACACGATTTCCTTTCTTCTATATTTCTCCAAAATTTCTTGAACTTGGGCTTGAGTTTTTCAACTACATCCCTATTTTGCACCTTTTCATGAACTTGAACATTTCTCTTGTGTGGTTGTCTCTTGTGCATCCTTGATGGATGATTATTTTCCTTTATTTTATGCACATGATTTGTTCCCTGTCTGTATTGCATTCTTTGTGTCTGATAAAATCTACGATCTTGCCTTAGATTAGATATAGAAGTGCTTGGACAAAACCTTGCTATGTGCCCATGACCATTACATTTAAAACATTGCACATGGTGTTCACTCAGAAAAGTAGATGTATTTCTACCAGCATAACTCTTTGATTTATTATTCAATCCACAATAAATTGCCTTGTGACCATAATGGTTGCATATGAAACAATAGCCATTAAAAGTATTATTATGAATAGAGTGAGAGTGATAGAACCTCTTTTGTTGTGGTTGCTTTGCTATAGATCTCATTTGATATTTTCTTCCTTTTGAAGATTCAGCTTCAAACTTTTCTTGCTTCGATCCTTCAACAGTGAACTTCTTCTCTACATTTTTGGAAGATGAAGATTGTTCAGCTTCATATCCAAGACCAAGCTTAGCCGTGGAGCTTCTTTGTTGCTTTATCATTTTATATAGCAACTCTGTGCTCTTCTCAAATTTGAGATTTGTATTGGCCTCTTCTAGTTGTTTCTTCAATAAAACAATATATTCTTCTTGTTTGCAGCAAACAATCTCTTTCTCATTGATCTGTGACCTGAGAGTTTCTTCAATCCTTTTGGACTCTTCTACTTGTAGCTTTAGATCACTAATAACTTTGTTATATTCCTCTTCATGTTTGCTACATACATCGACTTTATCATCCAGGTGTGACTTCAAGGCTTATTTGGCTTTATAAACTTTTAAGAAGAGATCTTTAGTCTTATCCCCATATTCTTCCAACTTCTTGGATAGTATTTTGTTCTTTTTTGTTTATATACTCAACTCTTTAAGTGCAGTGATCAACTCACCTTCTAGATCTACTTCAGCTTCAAGGTTTTCATCACATACTTCAAAATTCACTCCTCCTACCTTTTTTGGTTCAATTTTCTCTTCCACAGGAACTGAAACTGACTGAGATGCCTTTTTGGAGGAGGATCTATTCTTCTTACCCATTGTGTACCAATCCAAGATCAACCTTGACTGATTTAGCCTGAAAAGGGAACTTGGGTCTGATACCATTTGTTAGTCTCACAATGACACTGAGAGGGGGGGTGAATCAGTGTAGTTATTTAAACTTAAATCCACAACTCTTAAAGTCGAAACAATTAAAACTTAAAACCAAATAAAGCAAGTATTACAAGAGAACATCACACACCACAAGATTTACCGAGGTTCACCAATTTGGCTACTCTTCAAAAATTGACTGCTTGGACTCCCATTCAAATCTAGCCTTTGTAAAGCACCAATTTTATAATCAATTTACTAGCACCCATTGGAAGGAGCATCAAACCCTTATTTCTTTGCACCAACCCCTAATTTACCAGCATCGACTAGAAGGAGCACCAACCCCTGATTTATCTACACCAACAGAAAGGAGCACCAACCCATGATTTATATGCACCAATAGAAAGGAGCACCAACCCCTGATTTACCAGCACCAACTAGAAGGAGCACCAACCCCTAATTTATCTACACCAATAGAAAGGAGCACCAACCCCTGATTTACCAGCACCAACTGGAAGGAGCACCAACCCCTGATTTACCAGCACCAACTAGAAGGAGCACCAACCCCTGATTTATCTACACCAACAGAAAGGAGCACCAACCCCTGATTTACCAGCACCAACTGGAAGGAGCACCAACCCCTAATTTACCAGCACCAACTGGAAGGAGCACCAACCCTTGATGCCAAGCAACAACTTGGACTTCAATTTTGAATCTAGAAGTTTGACAGAAAAATACCTTCCTTTTACAAGACCCTGACTGGTCTATTGCTTACCCAACCTCTCTCACATCAATATCATAGAAGCATAAAGATAATTGTTAGAGACTCAATATGTACTATACTCAAATACCAATCTCAACTCAAATCAATCTCATAGAAGCATAAAGAGAATTGTTAGAGACTCAATATGTTCTATACTCAAATCCCAATATCAATTCAAATCAATCTCATAGAAGCATAAAGAGAATTTTTAGAGACTCAATATGTTCTATACTCAAATCCCAATCTCAACTCAAATCAATCTCATATAAGCATAAAGAGAATTGTTAGACTCAATATGTTCTATTCTCAAATCTCAATCTCTCTCATGATTCATGAAACACACACATCTCCTATTCTCTTATAGCTGCACTTCACCCTCTTTCAGCCACCTCTCAGTCATCTTTTTATAGCACACACTTTCCACACTCATAAAACCCTCTTATAGTCCTCTCTACACCCACTCTACGCTCGTAGCCCTCAATGCGCTCACTCTACGCACTTCGCCATATTTCAGCTACCTCTACAGTCACTCTGCGCTCTTCACCATATTTTGGCTGCTTCTGCACTCACTCTACGCACTTAGCCATATTTTTCACCACACTTCAATTCTCCAAGCAACACTCCTTTTATAACAATATTTTCATAATGTAACTCCTGGTCTTCATCGGATTTCATAATATAACTCCTGGTATTCGTCGGATTTCGTCGGTCTTCGTTAGTTTTAACTAATGAAGATGTTCGGTATATCCATCGCTCGAATATTTCATTCTATAATAGTCCCTGTAACCGTCGTACTAACTTTTGTTCACTCTTCTTATTTTAGCTGCATGAATTCACTCTATAACGGCCCCTGTAACTGCCGTAGTGATGTCCGTTCACTGTCACACTTCTTATTTCAGTTGGGTTCTTCTTCTTGCATTGCGCAAATGCGACCTATCGTGAAATCGTGACATTTTTGCCTCTTTGTCCTTTTCTTAGATTTTTCCCACAAAAATACAACATGTCGCGATATCACAACACTTTCACCTCTATACTCTTTCTCTTTGCTTTTTGTCATGAAAATGCGACATGTCACGATATCATGACACTTTTTCTCTCTTGCCCTTTCTCTTCTCTTCTGGTCACGAAAATGCGACATGTTGCGATATTGTGACACTTTTTCTCTCTTGCTCTTTCTCTTCTCTTTTGGTCGTGAAAATGCAATATGTCGCGATATCGCGACACTTTTTTTCTCTTGCTCTTTCTCTTCTCTTCTGGTCATGAAAAATGCGACATGTCATGATATCGTGACACTTTTTACTTCTTACTCTTTCTCTTGCAACATGTCACGATATCACGACACTTTTTACTTCTTACTCTTTCTCTTGCAACATGTCGCGATATCACGACACTTTTTACTTCTTACTCTTTCTCTTGCAACATGTCGCGATATCACGACACTTTTTATTTCTTACTCTTTCTCTTGAAACATGTCACAAAATCGTGACACTTTTTACTGCTTGCTCTTTCTCTTCCAACATATCGTGAAATCGTGACACTTTTTCCTGCTTACTCTTTCTCTTCCAACATGTCGCGAAATTATGACACTTTTTCTTGCTTGCTCTTTCTCTTCCAACATGTCGTGAAATCGTGACACTTTTTCCTGCTTGCTCTTTCTCTTCCAACATGTCGTGAAATTATGACACTTTTTCTTGCTTGCTCTTTCTCTTCCAACATGTCACGAAATCGTGACACTTTTTCCTTCCTGCTCAACATGTCGTGATATCGTGACACTTTTTCCTTCTTGTTGTATTTTGCTTTTCCTTTGATCTTTAGCATATGGGCCACTTCGATCTTCTTGGAAAGTATACATAAAAGTGCATCAGCTATTTTTTTGTAGTTAGTCACTTCCTCATAAGAATTTAACATCACTGTACATACTCTGAATAATCTCTGAAATCCTATCCACTGCATCAACCGATCTATCTTACTATGTTGACAACAATGACAATACTGTCACTGCACCTTGCTCAACAATCTCCCCCTTTGGAATTGTTGGCAACACACATGCAATTTCCTGTAAATCTTCTCCCCCTTTGGAATTGTTGGCAACACACATGCAATTTCCTGTAAATCTTCTCCCCCTTTGAAAACAATGCTGAAGGGCTGTTGCAGACTCCCCATAAATGCTCCCCTTGAGAATGTGGTCATGATAGCTAGTCAATTCTTGGGAATATCTCCCACTACCCTTTTTGAGCTAATTTTTACTGGATTGTCAAAACTGATATGACCGAGCCTCTTGTGCCACAACCAATTTTTTTCTTCCTGTCCAATCAAGAAAGCTCCTTCTGAAGTCTCCGAGAGAGTGTACAGGTTGTCGGATGTCCTCTATCCAATTGCTATCAAATTTCCACTATTTGCTTTTCTGACTTCTACACATCCTGCCCAATCTGCATCTGAATATGCAATAAGGGTGAGGTCCTTACCTTTCGGATACCATAACCCATACTCCATAGTTCCCTTGAGGTACCGAAGAATCCTCTTCACTGCTATCACATAAAACTGTCCAAAACTTCAGTTTGAATTTCAGCATCTAACTCTTTTTGGATTGCTTGGAATTATTCTTGCAAATAAGCCTCCTGCGCTGATTTTGCACCTGTCAAAAAATTGTCAAGTGACTCACACTTGTACCAAATTTTTTCCAACACTGTACCGACATTGCAATTTCACTGCCAACTCTGTACAAGCACCAAACACTGTACCACAACACAACCAAATCCTTTTTTATAATTTCAACCTGGTCTATGTTTTCTATAGTCACCGTTGGTCACACCTTAATTTCAACTTTTCAAATCAGGAGAAGACATTTTGTCAAACATTTCACGGCCAACTATAGTGCACCTTACTCAAACTCATACTTTTGGACCTTGGATTGGCATTTTATCAACAGTTAAAATTTTTTTTTTCTGCAAATTAAATATTTTCACCAAAGCGTCATAAAAGATCTAACAATCTTCACATCAATGTGTAGTACAAATACACATTGCTTTTATCAAAACACATATATGCAACTAGGGCAACATTCTTTCACTAACCAAATTATCTGAACTGTTATAATCCATAGCTTTGAACAGTGGCGGTAAGAACCATCAACAGTACAACAATGACATATAGCAATACTACCAATGGTGACAACTCTCAATTTAATCACCACCCTTCACGACACCTCCATAACCAACTACATGAACTAAAACACACTTTGACAACTATACGACAACTCTCCCTGACTACTTTCCTTTCATCCTCAGATAACCAAACAAATACATAGGAGCATTAAAATAAAACTTTAAGATTGCTCCCCCTGAGGATGTGCTACCTGGAGTTGCTTAGTGCAATAGAGGAGTAGTCTCCTTCAGTCCAAGGAGACACGATTTCCTTTCTTCTGTATTTCTCCAAAAAAATTTGAACTTGGGCTTGAGTTTTTCAACTACATCCCTATTTTGCACCTTTTCATGAACTTGAACATTTCTCTTGTGTGGTTGTCTCTTGTGCATCCTTGATGGATGATTATTTTCCTTTATTTTATGCACATGATTTATTCCCTGTCTATATTGCATTCTTTGTGTCTGATGAAATCTATGGTCTTGCATTAGATTATATATAGAAGTGCTTGGACAAAACCTTGCTATGTTCCCATGACCATTACATTTAAAACATTGCACATGGTGTTCACTTAGAAAAGTAGATGTATTTCTACCAGCATAACTCTTTGATTTATTATTCAATCCACAATAAATTTCCTTGTGACCATAATGGTTGCATCTGAAACAATAGCCATTAAAAGTATTATTATGAATAGAGTGAGAGTGATAGAACCTCTTTTGTTGTGGTTGCTTTGCTATAGATCTCCTTTGATATTTTCTTCCTTTTGAAGATTCAGCTTCAAACTTTTCTTGCTTCGATCCTTCAACAGTGAACTTCTTCTTCTCTGCATATTTGGAATATGAAGGTTGTTAAGCTTCATATCCAAGACCAAGCTTAGCCGTGGAGCTTCTTCGTTGCTTTATCATTTTATATAGCAACTCTATGCTCTTCTCAAATTTGAGATTTGTATTGGCCTCTTCTAGTTGTTTCTTCAATAAAACAATCTCTTCTTCTTGTTTGTAGCAAAAAATCTCTTTCTCATTGATCTATGACCTGAGAGTTTCTTCAATCCTTTTGGACTCTTCTACTTGCAGCTTTAGATCACTAATAACTTTGTTAGATTCCTCTTCACGTTTGCTACTGTAGACACCAAAATCTAGCCACTTGTAAGTCATCTATACCTTTATGTTAGCCACGTGTCAGTCATCCACCTTCCCACCATTATTTGGCCCAAATCCACACCTTCCCACCATTATTTGGCCCAATTTCACCTTTTCTCGCCATTATTTGGCCCAATTTCACCTTTCCCGCCATTTTTCATTCCCAAATTTATTTAAATTAATATATATATATATATATATATTTTAATATTTTAATATATTTTAATATATATATAAATATACTTTAAGTGATTTAATATGAGTCGTCCATCCTTCATTTAATCTCATCCAGTCCATCCATCTTAATCTGTTTCACAACCTAGATTTATTCTCTACCCTTGGATCCACTTTAATCTTAGCCACACGTTCAAAGTGTCGTTAAAACCCTAAAGTGTGCCCTAAGAGTAGATTATAAATTGAGTCACCTTGATGGCTCAAACCCTATCTCTTTTACTATCTCTCTTTTGTTATCTATCGCTATCTATCTCTTCTTCAGCTAAACCTACCCATCCATCACCGTCCCTTTTTGTCGCATCCATCACCGCATCTATCGCCAACTTCGCCACCATCCCTTCTGCAGCATTCTGCAGAATCCCCCATTCTTGTCGCAAGTGCCCGCGGGCGTTTACCCGCAGCCACAGATGCAGACCGGCATCTGCAACCCCGATCCAGAAGCACGTGGGCATTCAACGATCGCACCAGGGCACCTTCCGTAGTCGATTTGACAGTTACATCACTTCCAGGTGCCGCCTGGTCTTGCCGCGTTAACAAAAAAAGAGGTATAGATTCTAAAGCAAGTAATATTTTTATGTATTAATCCGTTGTTAGATTTTGCATTCTATTTATTTCATTTCTAGGGTTTTAGACTATTTTTGAGGGCTCACACAGTGGAGCCCTCTTACTAGTTTCTAACCTTTTTGTAGTTTTAATGTGTGCAGGATTTTAATGGCAGATTTGATTGGATGATAGCAGCTGCTTAAGCTGGAGTGGTCCGAGCCAAAGGATACAACGAAGCCCACTCATTCTGTTGAGGTTAAGGATACATTCTTCGGAGACGCCACCGTATTGTGCCAGCTAGGGTTTCGGAGAACCCTAGCACAAATTGTAATCTTGTATCACGAAAAGGGTTACAGGCCCTGTTGTACTCAAAAGGAGTTTCTAAACTCCATTGATTAATACAAATTGTTTGTTTTGTACAACTGTGTTCTGCATTACTTTTTATCGTGATTTCTTTATCTTTTGTTTGGCGTTGTATCTTTAATCTACAGCTACATACATCAACTTTATCATATCATCCAGGTGTGACTTTAAGGCTTATTTGGATTTATGAACTTGTAAGAAGAGATCTTTAGTCTTATCCCCATATTCTTCCAACTTCTTGGATAGTATTTTGTTCTTTTTCATTTCTATACTCAACTCTTTAAGTGCAGCGATCAACTCACCTTCTAGATCTACTTCAGCCTCAAGGTTTTCATCACATACTTCAAAATTCACTCCTACCTTTTTTGGTTCAATTTTCTCTTCCACAGGAACTAAAACTAATTGAGATGCCCTTTTGGAGGAGGATCTATTCTTCTTACCCATTGCATACTAATCCAAGATCAACCCTGACTGATTTAGCTTGAAAAGGGAACTTGGCTCTGATACCAATTGTTAGTCTCACAATGACACTGAGAGGGGGAGGTGAATCAGTGTAGTTCTTTAAACTTAAATCCACAACTCTTAAAGCCAAAACAATTAAAACTTAAAACCAAATAAAGCAAGTTTTACAAGAGAACATCACACAACACAATATTTACTGAGGTTCACCAATTTGGCTACTCCTCAAAAATTGACTGCTTGGACTCCCATCCAAATTCAGCCTTTGTAAAGCACCAATTTTATAATCAATTTACCAGCACCCACTGGAAGGAGCACCAACCCCTTATTTATCTGCACCAACCCCTGATTTAGCAGCATCGACTAGAAGGAGCACCAACCCCTAATTTAGCAGCACCAACAGAAAAGAGCACCAACCCCTGATTTATATGCACCAATAGAAAGGAGCACCAACCCCTGATTTACCAGCACCAACTGGAAGGAGCACCAACCTTTGATTTATCTACACCAACAGAAAGGAGCACCAACCCCTGATTTACCAGCACCAACTGGAAGGAGCACCAACCCTTGATTTACCAGCACCAACTAGAAGGAGCACCAACCCCTGATTTATCTACACCGATAGAAAGGAGCACCAACCCCTGATTTATCAGCACCAACTGGAAGGAGCACCAACCCTTGATTTACCAGCACCAACTGGAAGGAGAACCAACCCCTGATGCCAAGCAGCAACTTGGACTTCAATTTTGAATCTAGAAGTTTGACAGAAAAATGCCTTCGCTTTTACAAGACCCTGACTGGTCTATTGCTTACCCAACCTCTCTCACATCAATATCATAGAAGCATAAAGAGAATTGTTAGAGACTCAATATGTTCTATACTCAAATCCCAATCTCAACTCAAATCAATCTCATAGAAGCATAAAGAGAATTGTTAGAGACTCAATATGTTCTATACTCAAATCCCAATCTCAATTCAAATCAATCTCATAGAAGCATAAAGAGAATTGTTAGAGACTCAATATGTTCTATACTCAAATCCCAATCTCAACTCAAATCAATCTCATAGAAGCATAAAGAGAATTGTTAGAGACTCAATATGTTCTATTCTCAAATCTCAATCTCTCTCATGATTCATGAAACTCACACATATCCTATGCTCTTATAGCTGCACTTCGCCCTCTTTCAGCCACCTCTCAGTCCTCTTTTCATAGCACACACTTTTCGCACTCATACAGCCCTCTTACAGTCCTCTATGCACCCACTCTATGCTCTTAGCCCTCTTTGCACTCACTCTATGCACTTCGCCATATTTCAGTTGCCTTTGCGCTCTTCACCATCTTTCGGCTGCTTTTGCGCTCACTCTGCGCACTTAGCCATATTTTTCACCACACTTCAATTCTCCAAGCAACACTCCTTTTATAACAATATTTTCATAATGTAACTCCTGGTCTTTGTCAGCTTTCATAATATAACTCCTAGTCTTCATCGTCTTTCATCGGTCTTCATTGGTTTCAACTAATGAAGATGTTTAGTATATTCACCGCTCGAAGATTTCATTCTGTAACAGTCCCTGTAACTGCCGTACTGACTTTTGTTCACTCTTCTTATTTTAGCTGCATGAATTCACTCTGTAATAGCCCTTGTAACTGTCATAGTGACATCCGTTCATTGTCACACTTCTTATTTCAGTTGGGTTCTTCTTCTTGCATCATGCAAATGCGACCTGTCGCGAAATCGTGACATTTCTGCCTCTTTGTCCTTTTCTTGGATTTTGCCCACAAAAATACATGTCGTGATATCACGACACTTTCACCTTCGTACTATTTCTCTTTTCTTTTGGTCATGAAAATGTGACATGTCGTGATATCGTGACACTTTTTCTCTCTTGCCCTTTCTCTTCTCTTCTGGTCGCGATATCACGACACTTTTTCTCTTTTGCTCTTTCTCTTCTCTTCTGGTCATGAAAATACAATATGTCGCGATATCACGACACTTTTTCTCTCTTGATCTTTCTCTTCTCTTCTAGTCACGAAAATGCGACATGTCACGATATCGTGACACTTTTTACTTCTTACTCTTTCTCTTGCAACATGTCACGATATCACGACACTTTTTACTTCTTACTATTTCTCTTGCAACATGTCGCGATATCACGACACTTTTTCTTTCTTACTCTTTCTCTTGAAACATGTCACGAAATCGTGACACTTTTTACTTCTTGCTCTTTCTCTTCCAACATATCGTGAAATCGTGACACTTTTTCCTGCTTGCTCTTTCTCTTCCAACATGTTGCGAAATTACGACACTTTTTCTTGCTTGCTCTTTCTCTTCCAACATGTCGTGAAATCGTGACACTTTTTCCTGCTTGCTCTTTATCTTCCAACATGTCGTGAAATTATGACACTTTTTCTTGCTTTCTTTTTCTCTTCCAACATGTTGCAAAATCGTGACACTTTTTCCTTCCTGCTCAACATGTCGCGATATCGCCACACTTTTTCCTTCTTGCTATATTTTGCTTTTCCTTTGATCTTTAGCATATGGGCCACTTCAGTCTTCTTGGAAAGTATACAAAAAAGTGCATCAACTATTTTTCTATAGTTAGTCACTTCCTCATAAGCATTTAACATCACTGTACATACTTTGAATAACCTCTAAACTCCTGTCCACTGCATCAACCGATCTATCTAACTGTGTTGACAACAATGACAATACTGTCGCTGCACCTTGCTCAACATTCTAGACACATGTAGGTTTACATAGGATATCCTAGGTACCCCTAGGCTATCCTAGACCAGTGTACACTATTGTAGATCATCCTAGACATGCGTAGATTGTTGTAGTCATGCGTAGTCATGTGTAGATGGTTGTAGTCATACGTAGGTCGCCATAGATTGTCATCACATCGTGTAGACTCCCATATACTACTTCACTAGATTTCAGGTCCTAAACCCTCGCAAGCCTTCCAAATTACATCCGACACATCAAAATATCATTTGATGGTCTATTCATATGCAATTGAGGCCCCCACGGGGTATTAGTTGGCCAAAACAATTAATAAGTCAATACCCAAATTCTAATTTAATGTTGACTTCACTAAAGTCTTTTTTTAGGGAAAATTTGATTAAAAGAACCTTTAATCTTGATTAGCCTTAATCAAATCCTCCCACATGTGTGAGATTAGGGTTTGTTGAGATATTTTTTTAATCATGTTTAAATTGGCTTAAACACCTCCTAATCAGGATTAGCCCTAATCCATCCTCACACATGTGTGAGGATGAGATATTTCTCATAAGGAATGTGATGTTGCCACATAACATTTATTAACCTAACCCTAGTTAGAATCAAACCTAGGTTTAGTCTATCTAACCCCCCCTTGCACCTTGCCTTTGCCTATAAATAATAGGTCCCAAACCCCTAATTAAATTTGATTCCCAAATTCAACAAAGCACAATTACTCTACAAAAATGAAAAGTGAATATTAGACAATCATTTTACGGAGAGTACAGATGAATTTAGACAGCATACATAGGCACCCCAGATGCCTTAGGACCGATCTACCGAAGATATATTACTAGAGGAGCATCACAGCTCAAGTCACAACCTGCCCTACGAATACAACCTAAATTCGCAACCCGGGTCATGAATTGGGTCTACAGGCCCCAAATCACCCTAGATTTGGGAGGTAAGCTCTATTTTAGCATATTATTACCTTTTGCACATTTTATTTCAGTTTTTGTTATAGTTTTACAGTCATTTTGTCTTTATAAATATGGGGTCTGACTAAGGAAAGCCCCCCAACGTATTGACCCTTTCTTGCAAGTTTCTTTCAGGTTATTCAGCATATTTGAAGGAGAAGAACACCAAAAAACAACCCAACGGTGGCCCGCATACAAAGAATCCCACCTACACTGAAGGACATCAGAAGAAGGCATTAGGCCTATATTGTATTCATGAAACAAAAAAGGGGAATTCGACCTATTTGTAACCGATATCAAATTTATCATGAATAAAGCATTATATTTTTGAATGACTTGTGTTATTACTTGTTGTTAGATCAAATGTCAACTTCTGGTCATTTCAGCAGCTTCCACACTGTGTCAGCCACGTGCTCCACTTGGAGCCTTCAAGTGCAATACATGCTTTGACTTCCTCACAATCCTTAAGAGCCCTTGGCTCTTCCTTCAACGCAGTAGAATCACACTTTGCTATTCATAGGTGCTTAAAAAAATTTGCATGAGCTTCTTCATATTAGGTGGATGCATTAAAATCTTATTCCAAACTTTGGAATGGCTAAGGTATTAATACCTTATGCTTTCCTTGCCATATACATTGGCGAAGGAAACACGTTGGAGAGTTGGTGCTAACATTTGCATTCGAATTATTTTAAATTATAATTATTTAAATTCCAAAGAATTTAAATATTATAAATTTAATATTTTAAATCTTCTTTGGTCTTTATTAAAAATCAAATCCTTCTTAGGTTTTAAAAAACCTTTTTAATTTGCCCAACCATGGTTTTAATAAAAACATTTTACATAATATTTAAAAATAAAGATTATGAAGCTCTTTTTCCATCATCCTTTTGCATGGCTCCTTTTAACCTTTCGACATCAACGCCAGTTAATTCCTTGACATCAATGACAATTCATCCTTGACATCAATGACAACTTCTACTCAAAATGTCCAACATTATTTAATTTACTTGCAAATATTATTTTCTAATCTTTCCAAATTAGGAAGTTGTAAGGAATACAACATCAAACTTAGGAATTGGAAATTAGAAAGCATTAAATAAACCAAAAAGGGTATTTAAAGAGGTTTATTAAAGTTTTCAAAAGTTGGTTTTTTATAGTGTTGTCTCAAAAACTCTTGAAGGAAGAAAAACAAATACCTACTCCAAAACCTCTTCAAAGAATGGAAAAATAGTGCTTAGTTCAATAGGAGTAATAAGGGGATAGAGAAGTTATTTTTTTTGTATTTACAAAATTTTACAAAATCAACTTAAAATTGAACTACAATTTACAAAAGCACTATATTGATCATCCTAGGGAGTCATAAGGTATTCTACAAAACTTGATTATCAGGTTCTAAATTCATTCACTATGGATTATTGGTATATAGACTCAGGAGCAAGCAAGCATATGACTGGGAACATTCATTGGTTCAATTCCCTAAAATAGGTACATGAGAACCCAGTTGTTGTAGCAGACAACAAAACATATGAAGTAAAAGGAATAAAAAATATTTCGGTAAATCTAGGAGGTTGAAAAGGAATAATCAAGAATGTTCTATATGTTCTAGGATTAACTAGTAATCTACTTTCTATTTCTCAACTCATGGATAAAAACATAATAGTTGAGTTCAAAGTTTTCAATTACAAAAACAATGTCACATCTCTAGGCAAGGAAAAATGATAGCATTAGGTTCCTACAAAAATGGTCTATTTATTCTAGACACTACTACTCACTCAGCACTTTTAGTCAAAGCCTTAGATCTATGGCACAAGCATCTAGGGCATACAAGTGAAACTTCAATGAAGAAATTATTCAAGTATAAAATGGTTGAAGGATTACCCAACTTATCTCTAGATACTAATGTATGTCTAAAATGTTTAGGAGGAAAACAACACATGATTCCTTTCAAACTACGTCAACACAGGGCTCAAAAACCTCTAGAGATAATATATATATATATATATAGATTTATGTGGGCCAATGAGAGTTGATAGTGTTGGAGTATATAAATACTTTTAGTTCTTTGTTGATGGTCACATGAGAAAAATGTGGGTATACTTCATGAGATACAAGTCATATGCATTTAGTTATTTCAAACAGTTCAAATTCCAAGTAGATAAAGAATCAGTAAGGCTATAAAAGCACTTTGTTCAAACAATGGAGGATAATTTATTTCTAAAGAGTTTGACTTATTTTTAGAAGAAAATGGAATTAAAAGATAACTCACTACAACATATTCACCTCAATAAAATGGAATTGCAAAAAGAAGAAACATGTCAATAATGGAAATGGTTAGGTGCATGTTGAAAGAGGCACAACTTGATCACCAATATTGGGTAGAAGTGGTACAAACATCAGTCTACATACAAAATAGGCTACCTACAAGAGTACTCAAACATATTACACTAGAAGAAGCATGGTCAGGATAAAATCCCAACATAGAAAATTTAAAAATATTTGGATGTAAAGCCTATATGCATATTCCACAATAGAAGAGGAATAAACTAGATGACAAAACCATGGTAAGGATATTTGTTGGTTATGACAATGAATCTACATGATACAAAATACTAGATCCATCTACAAAAAAGGTCTACATTAGTAGAGATGTAGTCTTTGATGAAAAAGTCAAAGTTGACATAGGAAAATCCAGTGATAACACAAAATTTATTTTAGATTTGTCCTAAGAAAATACAATAAGTGAAGAGTTAGAATTAGAATCTCAATAATAGGGCACATAATATCCTAGAAGATAACCAATATGGCTCAGAGGTACATTCATATAAAAAATATAGAAAGGATGCCATATATTACTACTACAAGATCTCAAACTCATAATATAATCACAATGAACACAGGGATATTGGGTAATATAGCAGATGTAACATCAAAAATACATGCACTAAATGATTCACACTAGAAATTAACCATGGAATCTAAATATATGTCACTTAAAAAGAATAAAACATGGAATCTAGTGGAATTACCCCTTGGAAAAAGGGTAGTAGGATGTAAATGGGTTTACAAGGTCAAATACAGAGCATATGGAATACTAGACAAATACAAGGCTCGATTAGTGGCAAAAGGATATACTCAAATAGAAGGAATAGACTATGAAGAAACATTCACACCAAAAAAAATGATAACTACTATCATAACAGTCTACACACTAGCGGCACACCAAGGATGGAAACTTCACTAGATGGATGTAAAAGGCACCTTTCTTAATGGTGACTTAGAAGAAGTCTATATGTCACAACCATAAGGCTTTATCACTCAGGGATAGGAAGATAAGGTATGCAAATTAAATAAATATTTATATGGTTTAAAGCTATCTCCTAGAGCCTAGAATATAAATATCAACAATCATCTACTACAACATAACTTCAAAAGAAGTTCATCAAACCCCAGTTTATATACCAAGAAAATTGGAAATGATATCTTGATTCTCATAGTATATGTTGATGACATTGTGATTATTGGAAGCTCAGAAAAATTTATAAGAGATATAAAAAAGATCTAGAAAAAGGCATTTGAAATGATAGATCTAGGGTTAATGAGTTACTATATTGGTCTAGAAATTTATCAAGGAGAGGATAAAATAGTAATTACTCAATTAAAATATGCAAAATCCCTTCTGGAAAAATACAAAATTATAGAATGCAAGCCTAAAGATATACCAATGGAACAAGGGATTCAACTATCCAAAATTATGGAACACCACTTGTTTCAGCAATATTATATCGTGAGTTGATCAAAAGTCTTCTATACTTTACAAACAACCAACCAATTATTGCTTTTGTAGTAAATTACCTATTATGGTTCATGCAAGAACCAATAAAAGTCATTGGAAATCTACAAAAAGGATATTGCAATATATCAAGAAGACTATAGACTATGGACTAATATATTTAAAATATGTCAACAGATTTTGTCTACAGGGTTACTCAGATTCATACTATAATGGATCCATTGATGATAAAAAATGTACTTCAGGATATGTCTTCTACCTTAGATCAGGACCCATATCTTGGCACAATAAGAAATAACATACAGTAGCACAATCATCAACTGAAGTATAATATTGAGCAATAATAGAAACCACCTATAAATTTCTATGGCTACAATACATACTATGGAAATTAAACGAACCCCAATCATGTTATTCTATGACAATCAAGAACTGAACCTGATCAAGAATATGATCATACATGAAAGAACAAAGTATATTGAAACACAATGTCATTTTATCAGGGAATATTTTTATAATAAACACATCATCCTCGAGTATGTTCCTATAGAATATCAGATAGCAGACATATTTACAAAAGTACGTAGAAAGATCAAACTTCAAAAATTTAGAGATCATTTATGCAATTCAAAGGAATGTCATACCCAAATAATGTAATACAAGGGGGTGTTAGAGTTAGAGTATATTAAATAATTTGGGTGATATTATATAATGTAGCTAAGGTACATAGTTAGGATATTAGATTACTTTAGGGGGAAGTTATCTAGTTACTTGGGGAAGAAGCAACATATGCACAAGTGTCATTATGCATGTTGTAGGTGTGCAAGGTGTCCCCTTGTACAACTAGTTGGAGTGTTGACCAAGGAACATTTCTTCCTATATGAAGGGGGTCATGGTTCACCTTATTTTGTATCACTTCTATTCATTCAATAAGATGTTCTATTACTTTGATCTCTATCTCCTAATGTAAAGTTACTAAAGCTATCACATCCGAAGGTTTGACAACCTTGGACCAAGATTGTCTGGGGTGGGATGGTCGTGAGTTGTGGCATCCAAAAGTTGTTCAAGAGAAAATTTGAGCCTATGGGAGTGTGCGATCAAGGTTCTACATGGGACGGAGATGGCAGAGTGATAAAACAATTGGGTGGTTGAATATTGTGAATGTTTGAAGCTTCATCAATGCTTTGATGCTATTTCAATCCTCATGCACCAATAAGTTGGAGAGATTTAATTTATACTCTTCCCATAGGGAGGGGATAAGGAGGTGGTTCAACCAATTAAATACTATAATTGATAGTTTTATCCTTGCATTTTTCTTATCATAGGGAGTGCATGCATATAAGATTACCTCATAATTATCAACAATTAATCTTGTGCATGTAAATTTGTGATGTGTGTATTCTTTAATTTTTGTATTCAATGTGAATGGGTAATTAATTGGTTGTTCATAGATGGATTGAATGTGCTAATGATTTTAAAACTAATTGTGCATGTTTTGTATATCAATTAACTAACTTTGTTGAATGTGTGCATATTATGCATGTTGAGTTAACTAAATGTGTATGATTAATCTTATTTTGTGGCTTGGAGCTGCAACTGCTATTGATTTAAGCTCACTTTTAGAAAAGGATTTTTTTTTGTGCATGACCGATACGAATGATGAGAGGTGGAATTGTGAGTGAAGTGGATGAATACAAAGGGGTATGGAAGGGTGAATATGCCCGTGGGGAGGTGTGAATGATTATGCAACCTAGATATTAATTAATTAATACTTAGGTAATTAAATTCTTATTTAATAGTAATTAATTTGAATTATTATAAAATATACTAATTAATTCTAATTAATTAATTAGTGGTTTATTATGCTATATTTAGATGTCTATAATATCCTAAATAAATGTGGTGATGGAGAAGGCCACTGAATTGATTTTTTACCACCAGACTATCCGCTGCGAAGAAGTCTACCATGTATCCCTCTATACGCAACTTCCATGTCTCTATGTTGGTCTTCTCGGGATGGTAATTCAATATCAAAATATGATCCTTTTTTAAGAGCCAAAATTACTCCCACACAAAATGTGGGATAAATTCCACAATGTTCGTTTTTGAGAAAAAAATTTGGGACAAATCCACAAAATATCGCTTTACCAGATGTTTGACTAAGAGCACTTTCAATAATAAGAAGTGTACAAAGGGCCAACTACCAAGCTAGATACTTGGCTATTAAGTTTTGTTTTTTAATAATGGGTCTCTTAAATAGCTTAGGAGACCCTTTTATAGTACATGTGGGATAAAAATACAAAGAAACTCTTAAATAGGTCCAACTCTACCTAAGCGACTCTTCTCTATTTAGTTTGGTTATTTGTATTTATAGTTGTACTATGTGTTAGTCTCATGGGACTTGCTACCTTCCACATCTTAGCTCTTATCTACTCGATCTAGGCCATGACCAGAGGTCCTTCATAAGACCTTAACATAGCTATTGGAAAACATGACTAGGAGCTAATGTAGTCAATCAAGAGCTTGCCATCCAGTTTGCTAGAGTAGGAGGAGAAAGAAGTTGATCTATTAAATTTGAATTAGGCCACTATTTCTTCTAAATATTTCTCCCATGCCAAAAAATAACACTAAGCTCAATTTACTATTTGTAGTTGTGAAGGGAAATTTCAAGCCTGACTACGATTGCTAAGGACTATGCTAAAAAACAATGATCCCCTTTTTGTTAAACCATATCAACATTAAGTTGTAAGTTTAAAGCATACTCAAGTCTCCATTGCTCTAATACCATTGATGAGAGAAATAAAAGTCTCACATAACATTGATGGAAAATAGTACATGTATATATAGGCATACGTACCTATAATAAAGACAAAAAACTATCACCTCCCTTATCATTATCTTCTTAACATGAGTACCATTGGAATGCATACAAAAAAAAGGTAAATTATTGAATACACTAAATAATGTAATAACTAAATGTTAACGAGAAGGCATGGACAATTTTTTAATAAAATATGATAGAGAGGTCAAGTTTATTCTAGGTAAATTGTCTTCATTTTCATCAACTAATATGGAATTTTGTCATGTCAATAGAAATAAAATTAGTGAAGAGGTTATCCCTTACACTTTAAAGTTTCAAGAGTAACATAATAAGAAAATAAGGATGAAGGAAATCCATAGCCATTTAGGGTTTTCAGAAAAGTATAATAAGGCAATTGCTATGGAGGTGAGTCCTTGCACTTTAGGGTTTCTAGGGCAATATAAAGAAGAAAGTGCTTTTGAGGTTATTCCTTGCACTTTGAATCCTTTAGAGCTAGACAAACCTATAAATGATAAGTATCACTATGAGTAGCATGAAAATACTGATAAAAATGGAAGTGTTGGTGGCAATGAAGAAAAAGAGAGAAATACCTAAGAATAAAAAACAAAGAGAAAAACAAAATCAAAGGGAGATTGATATGGAAAATAAAAAACAACTATCACAAGTGTTAACAATAAGTGGGGTTAAACCCATAAATAAAAAGTGATGATGGAAATGACATCTTGGAATATTATGGGCATGAATAAGACCACTAAAAAGAAAGGCATAAAAATGAATAAGACAATTTTAGAAGACAATTGAATAAGATTTTATCTTAATAAAAATAATATCAAGAGTTGACTGTATAAAAGTTGTGATATGAGGAGAGGCAAAAAAAGAGTATCTTTGAAAGGCAAATTGAATATAAGTTAAATAATTTAATAACTATAATGAACATAATTAATTTTTTATTATTTTAATAAAAAAGACTCAGAACAAACCACACATAACTTATTTAAAAAAAAAGTTTGATTTCATTTGGAGTCTTGATCCTTTCCAGTATTCTAGATGGCCTTTGATAATATAAAATAAATGTCTAGATATTTTTACAGTGTGCAATATTCCCATACTCTGGTTGAGGGTATATCACAAAGAAAGGCGGTTATAAAGAGTTATTGTTCATATGGAATATTGGCCAATGCCAAATTTGAATCTCTTTTCATTGAAAAATAAAAGAAAATAACTTTGCAAACTATCTTATTTCTTTCTCTATTTTTATAATCATCATGTCCAAGTCCCTCCCACCTCAATACAAATGACAAGTTCATAGTGAAATGAGATGATATTAAGAGCCCTGTGTAATTTTTGGCCATAAATACAAATTATCCTTTGTGATTTTCAGCCATAAATACAAAATTCCTTTACATATAACAAATATGTTCCCTTTTGCTATTAGTTTTTGGATTTTGAAACTATTTTTTTTTCTTCTGTAGTTAGAAGGAGTAAAAAAAGACTCTAAATCTATAAATATATTTACTAATGTAAATAATATTTTTTGACAATGAATTAAATTCATCTCAGTCAATTGTAACTTAAAATGTTTTACAATTCTATCTTTTTGATAAGAATTTTTTTTTTTTTTTTTAAAGCAAAAAACCCCTTGCGGGGCCACCTTGGTTTGAGAGACCATGACCAGGGGGTTCTACACCGTCAAAGTCACCCGGGAGTCACGCCCGGTCCTGCCTGCACCAACATTATCAATTGGATTTTGGGTACCCAATTCAACTTTTTGGTAGGGTGGAGATTCGAACCTGGGACCTCCCTTGGAGGATTGCCCTCTCCTCTCCAAATCACCTACAACACCTGGGTAGTGATAAGGAAATTATGAATATGTAGAGCTAGGAAAAATTATATATATATATAAATATATATATATATATATATATATATATATATATATATATATATATATATTAAGAGTCATATTTTTGCACAAATTTGTCTAATTTAGATAATTCATGTGCCATTTTATGCAGAATTTTAAAAGCTTTGAAATAAGTGGCCATACAAAAGAATCTAAGCACTATTGAGGGAGATATAACCATGTGAAGACAACCATATAGAACAAGGACAACATTAGGGTAAAATTTTTCAAAAAAAATTCTCATCTTTTAGGAGCTATATATTTGTGAAGGTTTGTCCAATTCAGATGATTTTTGGACCAATTTATGTAAAATTTGAAGAGCTTTAAAATGAGTGGTTATATGAAGGAATATAAGTAGTATTGAGGGAGATACAACCCTATGAACTCATCCATATATAAAAAGGGTAATGATAATTTTTAAGTTATAGAAAATGCAATTGTAAATATATGTCAACTAGGGTTTAGATTATGGAAGGAGCAATGGAGAGCTAGAGCATCAGCTAAGCTGGACATTCTATCTTGGCATACAAGTTTTTAGCTAAGTTTTATTTATCCCCTCATTATATTAGAAGTTTTGCATACATATTATTGTAGGTTTATTTTCAAATAATATATATTCTATAGGATATATTGGTAAATTTTAGTAAATATCAAGTTATAGTTTCTTTCCCATGGAACTATTTATAACTAAATTTTTAAACTCATTCTTAGTAGTAGAGGTTAAATATGACCTCATAGAGCAATTATATTTTTTGCTCAAAGATAAGGTAGTCTTTCATAAATTTAATGAGTCTTAGCTAGAGTCTTTGGCTTTGAGAAAATGGATTGATAATAGATGGAATCCTTTGAGAGTGAGTTCATCCTTTTTTCCCATAATTTCTTCCTGGCCATTTTTTTTCTAGGGAGGAAAGGATAATATCCTCAAAAGGGGTCCTCGGTTTATGGGAAGAGAAAGACTCTTACTTACCCGTTGGTATGAAGGCTTTGATCCTAAAAACATAAATCTATCCTTCATATTAGTCTAGGTTAGGATGTATATGTTACCTATTTAATTTTGAGAAATATATAACTTCAAGACAATAGGCAACACTTTGGAAGAATTCTTTGAGAGTTTAAAAACTAGAAAATATGAAGTCTTGGCTATGTAGCATGATTGAAATTAGTAAACCTTTATCAGAATAAATCACTCTTAATTGTGGGGGTAAGTTGTGGATCCAATCCATTTATTATAAAAATACATATTTCATATGTAGAAGATTGCATGAGGTAGTGCATATTTGAGAGATCACGTGCTAAGAAGAATGTTGTAATACTCAAAGTGACATGGCCATCTATTGTGATAGTCAAATGCACTTGATACCCACATCATGCATAGAGCATAACAATCTAAAAGTCCTAAGAGCATGGTATACAACTCACAAGACAACCTTTGGGGTTTTTCTAAGGTTGGTTCCTTATCGGATATGATATTGATGCTCACTTTCCTAAGATACTCCTCTATTAGATCTTGCTAAGGAAACGAGAAAGTAAGTAAACATAAAAATAAAAAAATTTAAGATGCGGGTGGCAATGCATCAAGATCATATATTATTTTGTATTCCAATGGGATGAGTAAACACATGCATCATTTATAAATATCCAAAAGTAAACATGATTTCAACCCAGCATAATCATTCATCCACAAGAATTACACATAAGAACTAGGGCTAGAAACTATTAACCATAACTTCCTATATAAATCAATACATATTAAAGACCAAGATAGAAAGGAATTAGTCATAGCTCTTCATACATATATATAAGAAATTTTGATACATACATGTTAATGATAAGGTCTTGAATTTGTCTACATTGTGACTCAAGGTTAGAGTCCAGAATAATACACAAAAGAAACCAAAATAAAAATTATACACAAGGTCAATTATTAGGTAAAAATATACAATTATCTCCCATTTTCCTAAGGATCCAAGTCAAATATTTATAGACTTGTCACAAATTTAAAATTAAAATTTTTTCCTCATCCTAGCATAAGTGGAAGACCTATAACCTTCGTTGTTACTCTATATGAGCTGCTACATTGCATTTATGTTTGGCAGGCTCAAGGTTGGTGGAAATTCATTTCTCATAAAGTTCTCAATATATTGGTAGCTCCCTCTTTAAAATTGTATTTATAAGCCCTTTTTTCTTTTAGAAAAAATAAGCTCTAATGGTGGTTGCAATGACAGACCTTACTTACTATGGAAGCTATCTATCAAGCTAGAGGCCGATACTAGTCATGTGGATCTTGCACTTTCTCTTTCTTACTCCTTGATAGATGGTCACTTTTAGGTCTTTTATCGAATATGATTGAAATATTTTAGGAAGGGTTGAAGAAGAGAGTAAAGGAGGATATTAATAGGAAGAATAAAGATAAGTTTCTAAAGAAGATTGAAAAACTATATCAGGAAGAGTTGTTGGATTGCAAATGATTGGATGATTGGAACATGAAGAAAAAAGTGGAGGCAAATAATACAATGGATAATAATAATGGATAATTTGTAAGAAGAAAGAGGAATGTGAAGGAGTTATTTATTGGACATCTATAGAGAAAATAAGTCTAAACATTTTCTACAATGAAGAAGAGAGCCAATAGAACATAACTTGTGAGGAAATATTAAGCTTTTGAAGAGTGAAGAACACAAACTATGAGGAAATATTGAGCTTATGAAGAGTGAAGAACATGGCTTGTGAGGGGATGTTGATCCTATGAGGATAAATAATGTAGACTGGTGATTTGATGAAGTGAAGCCACTAATGCAGAGGCACTATGAGAAGCAATGACCTACCATAGGAGAAGTGCCCATGAAAAGAGTGCTAGAAGAGCTTGTGAGAAAGTGAATAGACGCTATGAGTAGTAACCTACTAGAGGAAAATAGCCTATGACAAGAATTTTAGAAGAGCCTATGAAAAAGTTATAGAGGCACTATGAGGAGTTGTGACCAAAAGATAGAATAAATCTGAGGAAGGAGAAAACTCATTGAAAATATTTGATAATAGACATAGCATATTATTCAAGTAACACCTACTGAGAACTGAAAGAGTTCATAATATTTTTTCAATTGGTTATACGATATTGAAATGGGCCCCACTTGCATTACATCATCAACACATAGTGATGTTATAAAAAATATTGGATATTATCCATGTATCACTTGGCAAGATTCAAACCTTAGCCTCCTCCTTGAATATTGAGGAATTTGACCATTGAAGAACATGTGCTTATACTGAGAGGGGGGTGAATAGTATACAATAAAACTTTTTGCTTTTTAATCCAAATAGTAGCATCAACATTAATAAAATAGTAAACATCACACAAAGCATCACACACATGAGAGACATCATTTTTACGTGGTTCACCCAAATATGGCTACCTCCATGGAGAAAATATTTCTTCTAAATATTTCTCAAATAATATTTTGGGAATCCTTCCCAATTACAATGTTTATGGACCTCTATCCAAAGGAGATGTTGATCCCCTAAATCTGGTTTGTGGATCTCTATCCATAGGAGAACTCCTTCTCCTCTGCTCTGGTTGATGATCCTCTAGAAGACTACTGCCTCCACTACTCTGGCTTGTGGATCTCTCTCCACTGAAGACTCTTGTCCCCACTCAGAAGACCTATCCTCACTACCCTGGCTGATGGATCTCTATCCATTGGAGACTACTATCCTCTCTACTCTGTCACCTCCAAAGATCTATCTCAATTCTATACTAAACATAGTCCAGTCGATCTAGCACAAATCTGCTCAATAGGTCCACTCAAAACCTGCTCAAATATGCTCAATAGGTCCACTTAGAACCTGCTCAAATCTGCTCAATAGGTCCACAACCTTCCAAATCTGCTCAATAAGGTCACACATAGAACTGTGCCAAATCTCTCAATAAGTCCTCTTTAGAGTTTCTCAACTCTCATTGCCTCAAATCTACTTAACAAGTCCACACAGAACTTGTCCAATATCATAGAAACATAAAGAGAATTGTTAGAGACTCAATATGTTCTATTCTCAAAACTCAATCTCAACTCAAATCAAAATATAGAATAGTTTGTTTTATGGAACTTGAACAATCACTTCATACATCCACTTGACTAGGCTCAATCAACTCTACTCAACCAATCACTTCAAGAAACAACTCTTGCTCACAAACCCTAGTCCAAGCATGTATCATCCAACTCAAAATATTTCCAACAATGCTCAACAACAAATCTCACATAACAATGATACTCATGATATTTTCAAACCCTAGTTCAAGTTCTTTGCATAACAACTCACTTCAACAACCATGCTTATAAAACAAGGTTTTAATCACAACTCTCAATTAAAAACCTTGAAGCATTAACTCAAACACTTCACTCAACCAATGGTCTCAACAATAATGCTTATAAAACAAGGTTTTAATCACAACTCTTAATTCAGAAAACCTTGAAGCATTAACTCAAACACTTTCGAAAAGGAAACCCTAATCAAATCCTTTTCACTCCAAACTTAATTTTCAATAAAGCCAATCAATCAACTCAACCAAAGAAGGAATTTGCCCATACCTTTTTGACAAGTAGTTGATCTCACAAATCTGCCACACTCATAATTACTTCTTTGCCAATCTCAATAAGGGTTAGAGGATAATTTTCTTCAATAAAATATATCACAAAAATAATATCAAAATTACACCTTATCACTCCAACTTAATTAATAATCAATATCCTCACAAAATCACACAAACCCTTAATTTAAAATAATATAATACCCACAATGTCTTAATATTCCAATATTCCACTATAGTAATTTAAGACTTTAAAAATAAAAATAGAATTCTCCTTATAACTCCTAATGATAATTCTCAACTACCACAACTTTATTACAAAGCAACCTTTCCAAACTCAAACCACTAAACAACCTTATACCTCCAACTTAGGCATTTAATTAAAATTAAAATCAAAAATATTACCTTGTCTTTGGAGGGAATCGAACCCTCAATGTTGCCCCCTATGTGCGCCTTAACCATGGCCAAAGTCACCACATGAGCCAAGTGCTCATTGATATTAATGAAGCACCACGTGCTTCTTAATCTCCACTCTCTCCTTCTACCTTGGCAAAATAACGTGCATCGTAGGCGCTTCACTCAACACACCTCACGATGCACCCATCGTGATTCGAACACAAACTCCCTTGCAAGCCAGTGCTTTTACGCTTTCCAAAATGCCACTAGACCACGTTGTCTTATGCAACTTCAAAAATTAAAGCTTCCTCCCTTCAACACTTTTCTGTCATGTTTTTTGCATACACTCACGAGCTCTTTCTTTCGCATGCCAATCTTTTCACTTTAGAGCAAGGATGATAAATTTGAACTTTAGGCATAGTATTTATATGCTTCTTCCATTACTTTGAAAATGTCGATGCTTTCCTTGTTGTCTTCTATGATGTCGATGAAGATCATAAAGGCTTCGAATGCCTTTGGTCTTAAACCCAACCTTTGGGTTTATTAAAATATCTTTAGACTTTATAAAACCCACTTTTGCATTATAAAATATTATAATAAGAATTATAAATATTTTATTTGGGTTTTCACCATATCACATTTAATATTATAATAACCACTATTATAATATTATAACTTTGATAAAGTATTTAATATTTAAATATTAAAGAATTTAAATAATTTATAAAATAAATATTATAACTCTTTTAACTTTGTTTCACTTGATCTTTGCCTTTTGGATATAAATAAATTTTTATCCCCTTTTTTTCTACTGAAATCTCTTGATATTAATGATGACTTCATCTGGTGACATCAATGACAACTTTGACTTAGGGACTCAAAATGTCCAACAATCTCCCCCTTTGTCATTGATGGCAACCCATACTCTTCTTACCAAAACCTGACCTTTCTTTTTATTCTGCTCCCCCTGGGACATTGCTCCCCCTGGCTCAATGCTCTCTCAAATATCAAATCTCTCCCCATTACACAAATCTCTCCCCCTTTGACATCAATGGCAAAGGGTCACCTTTGGGGCTCGGGGCTAAGAATGAGCCTCTTAGCTTAGCCCCTCCCCCACCTCCTCTTGAGGTGGTTAATTCTGGGGTGGGAGTCTCACTCCCAATTTTCCTCGAAGATACTCAAAAGTTTCCTTTGAAAGAGGCTTAGTGAAAATATCTGCTATCTGTTCCTTTGTAGTGACATATTCCAATCTGACCTGTTTATCCATCACCTGTTCTCTCATAAAATGATACTTAATCGGAATGTGCTTTGTCCTGGAGTGCATTACCAGATTTTTTGAGATACTTATGGCACTTGTATTATCACATAGTATAGGAATGGGCTGATCATGCTTTATCTTGAAGTCCTCTAGAGTTCTCTTCATCCATAACACCTATGTACAACTGGCTACTACTGCAATATATTCTACCTCTATTGTAGATAGAGATACTGAAACCTGCTTCTTACTTAACCAAGAGACTAGACATTCTCCAAGAAAGAATGCTCCTCCACTTGTGCTTTTTCTATCATCAATGTTGTCGGCCCAATCTGCATCTGTATATGTTGTTAGTGTGAAACTATCACTTTTGGGGTACCAAAGCCCAAAATCCATAGTCCCTTTTAGATACCTAAAAATTCTTTTTACTGCTGCCACATGTGTTTCCTTAGGTGCTGCTTGAAACCTTGCCACTAATCCCACTAACTGTACTATGTCTGGTCTTGTAGCTGTAACATATAATAAGCTACCAATCATAGATCTGTATAATCTCTGATCTACCTCTGGAGATTCATCATCCTTACTCAACTTGCATCCTGTGACCATAGGAGTACTTACTGGTTTACAATCTTCTAATCTGAATTTCTTTAACATTTCCTTGATGTACTTGGCTTGAGAGAGAAACACTCCCCTTTCTGATTGTGAAATCTGAAGTCCAAGAAAGAAGGACAATTCACCAAGCATAGACATCTCAAATTCATTTTGCATATTCTTAGCAAATTATTTGCACATCTTATCATTGTTTCCTCCAAAAATTATGTCATCAACATAAACAACCACTATTAGAAGATCATTTCCTTCATTTATGATATACAAATTACTATCTGCTATTCCTTTCCTGAATCCCTATTCCTGAAGATACTTATCCAATCTTGAGTACCATGCTCTGGGAGCCTATTTTAAACCATACAATACCTTTTTCAATCTGCATACCTGATCTGGTGTATCTGCTAGTATGAATCCCTCTGGCTGTTCAATATAGACCTCTTCTTCTAGAACCCCATTTAGAAATGTTGACTTGACATCCATCTGATATACCTTGAAGTTCTTGAAACTTGAGAAAGCTAAAAACATCCTTATAGCTTCAAGTCATGCAACTGGAGCAAAAGTTTCATCAAATTCAATTCCTTCTACTTGTGCATAACCTTTGCATACTAACCTTGCTTTATTTCTGACCACTTGTCCATCTTCATTCAACTTATTTCTGAATACCCATTTTGTGCCAATCACATTTTTGTCCTTTGGTCATGGAACAAGTTCCCAAGTTTTTCTCTTCTCTATCTGATCCAACTCCTCATTCATTGCTTTAACCCAAAATTCATCCTCACTAGCTTGAGTGAAGTCTTTTGGCTCAATCTTAGATAGCAAAGAAAAATTTGCTTGTTGAGATGGTTTTATTATTCTTCTCCTTGTCTGTCTTTCATCTGGATTCTCGATGATCTGATATTTTGGATGGTGTTTCTGTACATACCTGGAAGGAGTCTTAGGAAGGAGCCTTTGTGTTTCTTCTTCATATTTGTCTGATTCCTCACAAAATTCTTCTTGACAACATCCATCTTCTTGGTACACAGTTTGCTGAACTGGTTCTCTGGAATCTATCTTCTCATCAATTGTCACATTCATACTTTCCACCATAGTGCATGTTCTTTTGTTGAAACATCTGTAGGCTTTACTCTTTGTGGAATAACCAAGAAAAATTCCCTCATCACATCTTGGATCAAACTTGCCCAAGTTTTGATCTTCCCGTCTTATGTAACATTTGCTTCCAAATATTCTGAAATGTTTTACAGTAGCAGGTCTTCCTTTCCAAAGCTCATATGGAGTCTTGTGATGATTTACCCTTAATTGAGCCCTAGTAATTATGTATACTATTGTGGATACCGCTTCTTTCCAAAAACCATCTGATAACTTAGATTCATTTAACATAGCTCTAGCCATGTTTTCAACAGTCCTGTTCTTCCTTTCAACTACTCCATTTTGTTGAGGAGTTCTTGCTGTTGAGTATTCTCTCTTGATTCCATGTTGTTCACAAAATTCTACAAATTCATTTGAAGTAAATTCTCCTCCTCTTTCAGATCGTAGACACTTAATCCTTTTGCCTATTTCATTTTCAACCAATTCCTTGAATGCTTTAAATTTTTCAAAGGCCTCTGACTTCTCTTTTAGGAAGGTTACCCAAACCATTATGGAATAATCATCTACAAACAACATGAAGTAACTCTCACCCTGAATACTTTGTGTTCTGGTAGGACCACACAAATCAGTATGTATTAGACTCAAAGGCTCAGAAGATATATAGCCTTTTGGTTTAAAAGTTGTCCTTGTTTGCTTTCCATGTTGACAGGGTGCACAAATTATGTTTTGAGGTCTTCTTATTTTGGGTAAATCTCTAACTACCTATTTATTGCTTATACTGACTATGTTGTCAAAATTCAAATGACCCAATATTCTATGCCACAACCAACTCTCATCTTCTTGTGATAGAAAGCATTTTTCCCTTTGATCTCATTGAGCATGTATAAGTTGTTTGGGGTCCTTCTTGCATTTGCAATGATTTTCCCAGTTTCTATTTTCCTTATTTCACACCTATCTGGATGGAAGGTGACCATGTATCCTTGATCACAAAGTTGACTTATACTCAGTAGATTGTGTTTTAACCCTTTGACATACAAAACATTCTCTATTTTTGTTTTTCCATTGTCTAGACTTAGAGTTCCTTTCCCAACAATCTTTGTTGATCCATTATCACCAAAACTAACTGATCCTCTATTTGTTTCTTTCAGTACAATGAATTTATCCTTGTCTCCTATCATGTGACTAGAGCAACCACTATCAAGATACCATTGTTCTTCTTTATCTTGAGCATGAAGGGTTGTTTGTACTAACATTGATTTAGCCCTAACATTCTTTCTTTCATCCTTCCTAGTTGTTGGAATTATTTTTCTAGACTCAGGAGATATCATTTTACACCATCTAGCCTTGTGCCCAAAATTATTGCATTTGTAACATATGACATCATCATCCATGAGAGGTGCAAAGGAATTGAAATTTCTATTGTATCTTGCATAATGAATACAATGTGCAACTCTATGACCATATTTATTGCAAGAAAAACAATGTCCATGGAAGAAATTATGTAACCTGTTTGGATGTCTTGGAATTTGTGGAGAAGTTATCTTTCTCTTGTGATTGACTCTTATCCAGGGTTCTTCTTTGCTTTCTTCCTTTCTGATGTCCTTTGCTTGCTTTTCCTTGTTTGAAGTTTCTACCTTTTGGAGACTTGATTCCTCTTTCTGCTTCTCATATTATGTATCTTGTAGTACCTTGGTCCTTTCCACTTTATTCCTTAGGAGAACAATTTTTGCTTCCAATATTTCACATTCTATTTCCCTGGCTCTCAATAGATCTATCATATCTTCCTCAATATTCTTTCCTTCTTCTACCTTAATCTTGAGTTCTGTGAGACTCTGTATAAGTTCCATCCTTGCTTCTTCATCTTCTTGAACTTGTTCTTTCAAGCTTGAATTCTTCTCTCTAAGTCTTTCCAATTTTTTGAGAGCAACAAAGAATTCTTCTTTTATATCAAACATAGTCTCTTCTTCACTTTCTGAAGTCATGTGTGCTACCGAAGGATCCTCTTCCAAGTTGTTAGTCTTTTCATGGAGAGACCCACTCTGATACCAATTGAAGAACATGTGCTTATACTGAGAGGGGGGTGAACAGTATACAATAAAACTTTTTGCTTTTTAATCCAAATAGTAGCATCAACATTAATAAAATAGTAAACATCACACAAAGCATCACACACATGAGAGACATCATTTTTACGTGGTTCACCCAAATATGGCTACTTCCACGGAGAAAGTATTTCTTCTAAATATTTCTCAAATAATATTTTGGGAATCCTTCCCAATTACAATGTTTATGGACCTCTGTCCAAAGGAGATGTTGATCCCCTAAATCTGGTTTGTGGATCTCTATCCATAGGAGAACTCCTTCTCCTCTACTCTGTGATGATCCTCTAGAAGACTACTACCTCCACTACTCTGGCTTGTGGATCTCTCTCCACTGAAGACTCTTGTCCCCACTCAGAAGACCTATCCTCACTACCCTAGTTGATGGATCTCTATCCATCAGAGACTACTATCCTCTCTGCTCTGTCACCTCCAAAGATCTATCTCAATTCTGTACTAAACATAGTCTAGTCGGTCTAGCATAAATCTGCTCAATAGGTCCACTTAGAACCTGCTCAAATCTGCTCAATAGGTCCACTAAAACTTCTCAAATATGCTCAATAGGTCCACATAGAACCTATCCAAATATTCTCAATAGGTCCACTCAAAACCTATCAAATCTGCTCAACAGGTCCACATAGAACTTGTCCAAATCTGCTCAATAAGTCCTCTCTAGGACTTCCTCAAATCTGTATTGTAAGCTTCCACAAAAGCTCACACAAAATCAGTCCACAAGTCTTCTCAAAGACTTACCTCAAATCTACTTAACAAGTCCACATATAACTTGTCCAATCTCATAGAAACATAAAGAGAATTGTTAGAGACTCAATATGTTCTATTCTCAAAACTCAATCTCAACTCAAATCAGAAATATAGAATAGTTTGTTTTATGGAACTTGAACAATCACTTCATACATCCACTTGACTAGGCTCAATCAACTCTACTCAACCAATCACTTCAAGAAACAACTCTTTCTCACAAACCCTAGTCCAAGCATGTATCATCCAACTCAAAATGTTTCCAACAATGCTCAACAACAAATCTCACATAACAATGATACTCATGATCTTTTCAAACCCTAGTTCAAGTTCTTTGCATAACAACTCACTTCAACAACCATGCTTATCAAACAAGGTTTAATCACAACTCAATTTAAAAACCTTGAAGCATTAACTCAAACACTTCACTCAACCAATGATCTCAACAACAATGCTTATAAAACAAGGTTTTAATCTCAACTCTTAATTTAGAAAACCTTGAAGCAATTAACTCAAACACTTTCGAAAAGAAAACCCTAATCAAATCCTTTTCACTCCAAACTTAATTTTCTATAAAGCCAATCAATCAACTCAACCAAAGAAGAATTTGCCCATACCTTTTTTTTGACAAGTAGTTGATCTCACAAATCTGCCACACTCACAATTACTTCTTTTCCAATCTCAATAAGGGTTAGAGGATAATTTTCTTCAATAAAACATATCACAAAAATAATATCAAAATTACACCTTATCACTCCAACTTGATTAATAATCAATATCCTCACAATAATCACAAAAACCCTTAATTTAAAATAATATAATACCCACAATGTCTTAATATTCCAATATTCCACTATATTGTAATTTAAGACTTTATTAAAAATAAAAACCAGAATTCTCCTTATAACTCCTAAGGTATTTCTCAACTACCCAAAACTTTATTACAAGGCAACCTTTCAAAACATACACCACTAATAAACCTTATACCTCCAACTTAGGCATTTAATTAAAATTAAAATAAAAAATATTACCTTTGCCTTGGAGGGAATCGAACCCTCAATGTTGCCCCCTATGAGCACCTTAACCATGGCCAAAGTCATCGCACGAGCCAAGCACTCATTGAGATTAATGAAGCACCACGTGCTTCTTAATCTCCACTCTCTCCTTCCACCTTGGCAAAAGAACGTGCACCGTAGGTGCTTCACTCAACACACCTCACGATGCACCCATCGTGATTCGAACACGAACTCCCTTGCAAGCCAATGCTTTCATGCTTTCCAAAATGCCACTAGACCATGTTGTCTTATGCAACTTCGAAAATCAAAGCTTCCTCCCTTCAACACTTTGCTGTCACATTTTTCGCATACACTCACGAGCTCTTTCTTTCGCAAGCCAATATTTTTCACTTTAGAGCAAGGATAATAAATTTGAACTTTAGGCATAGTATTTATATGCTTCCTCCACTACTTTGAAAATGTCGGCGCTTTCCTTGTTGTCTTCTATGACGTCGGCAGAGATCATAAAGGCTTCGAATGCCTTTGGTCTTAAACCCAACCTTTGGGTTTATTAAAATATCTTTAGACTTTATAAAACCCACTTTTGCATTATAAAATATTATAATAAGAATTATAAATATTTTATTTGGGTTTTCACCATAGCACATTTAATATTATAATAACCACTATTATAATATTATACCTTTGATAAAGTACCTTTAATATTTATTTATAAAATTTAAATTCACACTGAATTTAAATAATTTATAAAATAAATATTATAACTCCTTTTTAACTTCTATCTTTTGCATTGTTTCACTTGATCTTTGGCCTTCTTCCTGGATATCAAATAACCATTTTTATCCCCTTTGTTTCCTGCTGAAATATTTGGTATTAATGATGACTTCATCTGGTGACATCAATGACAACTTTGACTTAGGGACTCAAAATGTCCAACAACCATTTGAGCTAATTCCACTTGATAAAAGAGTTCATAATGTTGTCCATGCCCTAAATTCAAATAACATGGCAAAAATCAAGGTAAATATTTAATATTTGGTTATATATTATTTTTGAGTGTTGATTTATTAACTTGATTAAGCTTTGGAGTTATAAAGTTGGAGAATAAATTTAGAGTTTGATAATTGTAAGGTCAACTTTAGGAGTTAAAAGGAAAGACATTAATTTTTTGAGACAAGGAAAATGGATTATATTTTTTATTAAAGAACTAATTGGAAGGGATGGATTAATGAGTGGAGGTATAATGAAATTAAAGAATTGGTTTATAAGTTAAAGGTTGATTGAAGAAATAAGAGAATGAAGTGAATATTAATTAACTAGAGAAATTAATTAAAGGAATTAAATTTAAAATTAAAATTTGGGAGTTATAAGAATTGGAAAAATTAACAATGCTCAAAGAAAGATAAGGTATAAATTTAAATCATTGGTATATTGACTTAGGGGCAAGTAGACATATGAATGGAAATATATTAATCAGATTATCTAATAAAAAATGACAATGGTTTAATAATTTTCAAGAAAAATGTGAGAAACCAATCTCTATAGTAGATGATAGTGCATATGAGGTCAAAGGAGTAGGACATATATTAATCAACTTGTCTAATAAAAAATACATGATTAAAATGTGCTATATGTGCATGATTAATTTATAAGACCGTATTAGCCTAAAAAAGTTTACAATTTTTTGTTGTATATAGTATTCTAAAAAGGGTAGATCCATGTCTAATTTTGTTGATTATAAGCAACTATTTCAACTAGTTGATTGTTACACACCAAACCTAGCCGTCGGCTAGGTATCCAAGAGTAAAATATTTCATATATATAGTAGTTAGATTATTCAAAATAAAATCATCGTTTTTATATTTTTGTTCACTACATTTCACAATTGCCTTCACGGTGGGGACGTGCCCTCCCTGAGTGGCAATCTATATCCTATTCGTTTTATTTAAATTATTACTGTGGTTCTTATTACTGTTTTTATACTGTAAGTGTGGAGTTTATTGGAATTAAACTTAAAAGAACGAGTTGTAACGTTCTAAGTGGTATCAGTTTGTCAAATTTCGATCCACTGCCACACACAGCCGTAGGCGTCCTTAGCAGCTGCGATTCTACTGCAGCCAACGTCCATCGCTCGCACGCTACATTCCGCAGCCACCACAGGCAGCGCTCAGCTCGCAGGCGGTCACGGTAACAATTAAACAGTCGCCACGCTTTCAAAAATCTGGCGAAAATACCTACAAAGTCTTCCGAAGCCGTCAGCCAATCAAAATTAGCGATTTTATTCATATTGCCCGAAAAACTTAAGGTTTTTAATTTATTTTCGGTGCTGACGTCAGTTAAAATTTTTTCCTCCTTCGTGGGTTTTGCTATTTGTCCCACATTGGCCGTGTTTTGTTTACGAAAGGATTTAAAACATTGGAATCTCACCCTATACGTCATGATTGCGGTCACACGTCCGGAGCTCCTACACGCGTAGCAACTCTGTTCCGTCCGTTCGTCTCTCTTTCGTCTGCTCGTCGCGTCTGTTTCGTTCGTTCGTTTTGTCGCATCTTGTCCTTCCGTTCATTTCTTTCGTTCGCTCGTTGCGTCTGTTCTGTTCGTTCGTTTCGTCGCGTCCTTTCCGTCCGTTCATTTCGTGGCTTGTTCATTGTCCGTTCTTGTGTCCACTGTCCAGCTGTCGTGTTGTCCGTTGTGTCCGCTGTCGTGTCGTCCGTTGTGTCCACTATCTAGCTGTCGTGTCATCCGTTGTGTCCACTTCGCGTTCGTGTCCGCTTCGCGTCTCACATTCGTGTCATCTCGTCGCTTTTGTCCGTTGTGTCCGCGTCGCGTTTCGTGTCCAACGTCGCTTCTGTCCGTTGTGTCCGCTTCGCGTTCGTGTCGTCTCGCGTTTCGTGTCTAGTCTTATCGTGTCCTTGCTGACTGCGCCTGTGTCCTCGTTGTCCGTCGTCTTCGGGCGGTCCGTGGTTAGTGGTTAGTCCCGTGTCGTGTCTTGTATTTCATCAAGAAAAGTTGTCAAAAATTGTCAAAAGTTGTCAAAAAATTGCAGTCAAGAAGGAGCCCAAATCCAAATTCAAATCCGCGTCGCAGTTGGAGCGACAGTTGAAGCGAAAACCAAATTTTTGGCTAAATTCAATCACATTTTGCAGCAGTCAAAGTTCAAAAGTTCCTAAGCAGGTTATGTTAACAAGTGCATGAGCAAAAGGTGGACCAAAGGATCTGACGGTCGATTATCAAGCTCGAAAACGACCAATAACAACGCAAGAAGACCTAATCGAAGCCCAGGTACAAAAAATTCTCCTTCTCCTTTCAAAATTGGCAGTTATAATCCACATCATCCACTGGTAGACACTATGGCTACTAACCCTCCCCCAACTCATGACAACATCACACAAGGAGACTCAAGTAAATCGGCCATTTCCAACGATGAAGCTCTTCGACTCTTAATAGATGGTATGCAAGAAATTAGTGAAAACCTAAAAACCCTAGTGAGCGCACAAAACCAGCGTAATCCCACTACTAATCCCCACAATCACTCCCATGCCCAAAGGAATGAAGAAAATGACACTCAGGATGACGATTGGGAACGACAAGGAGGCAATTCGGATAATTACAGGGATCGCTATCATAGACAGCGGTATAACCAAGATCAGGAAAGGGATATGGGTTATCACCAACCGAGAGGCCCTAATAATTTTCCACGCATTGATATGCCCACTTTTGAGGGTCATGATCCTCGTGGTTGGATAGCCAAAATGGAAGGCATTCTCGACTTATACCAAATTAAGGAATTTGATAAAGTCCCTTTCGCTGCATCAAAATTAGGCACTGAGGCCTACCAATGGTTCGTATGGCTTAAGCGAGAGAAAGGAGCTACTATTAACTGGAAAAAATTCACTACTTACTTTTTAGAAAGATTTGATGAAGGAGCTACATCGTCATACACAATAAGATTGTTATCTCTTAAACAAGAAGGTTCGGTTAGCGAGTTTGTTTCGGAGTTCACCAGTTTACTACCATATACATTAGACCTCAGCCCCGACACAGTGGTGGGAGCTTTTCGCAATGGATTGAAAGAAAATATTAGGGTGGAGGTGGACATTCAAAATCCAACCGCACTGAACAATTGTATAAGAATAGCCAAGCTGGCTGAGAAGAGAATTCAGTTGTATGCACGACGTGAAAACTATAGTCGTCCTCCATATCGCAACAATTCCTTTCATAGAAATGATCAACCCTCAAGATACTTTTGCTATAAATGTCACAATCATCATCCCAGGGAACAAGCTTGTGCCCAAAAACAAAACTTTCATATTGAGTGTGATCAATATGAAGGAGAAAAGGACGAAACTTACCAACAAGAAGAACCTATGCAAGAAGAACTACCAATTACTCTAGAAGAGAAGGAAGAGGATACAATGGCGATCTCCGTACATGCCCTCATGGGATTAACCGCCCACCATACCATCAAGGTACCAGGATTTCTCCGACGAGAAAAAGGTGAATGTGCTAATTGATTCGGCGAGTACCCACAATTTTATCGACATCAAAACAACAAAAGCTTTGAATCTATTCATTAACTCTTCCAACAAAGACAAATTCCAGGTTCTAGTGGCCAACGGGGTGAACGCGCAATGTGTTGGTCGAACATCTCAAGTTTCCATAAAAATGGGTACTTATACCTGGTTTGGATCCCTTTTCGTCATGAATTTAGGGAACTCTGATGTCATTTTGGGAGTTGAATGGTTGGAAACATTAGACACGGTTAGCTTCAATTTCAAAAAATTATTTGTGGAATGGAAGGAAAACGGACGAGTCATTCGCTTACAAGGCATTACTACTCCTCCATCACAAATGGTGAGCTCTCATAGTATGGAGAAGATGTTAAAAAAGGGTGGATATGGTTTTATAGCTCAAATTAATTGTTTGGAAAAACAATCTCGAGCAACTTCGGATATTATTGCTCCAGAGTTACGAGACATCATAACACATTACGAAGAGGTTTTCCAAGAACCTAAAGGATTACCACCTAAACGATCTCATGACCATGCCATCCATTTGATTCCAGGGAGTGTCCCACCTAACCATCGTCCTTACCGCTATCCTCAACCACAAAAGACAGAAATCGAACAGATCGTTCAGGATCTGCTAGATCATGGAGTCATTCGTCACAGCACTAGCCCTTATTCTTCACCTGTAGTTCTGGCTAGACGAAAAGATAACTCTTGGCGTATGTGTCCTGATTTTCGTTCTCTCAATAAACTCACTATCAAGGACAAATTTCCTATCCCTGTCATAGATGACCTACTAGATGAGTTGCATGGTGCAAAATTTTTTACAAAATTAGACCTTCGCTCAGGATTTCACCAAATCCGTGTCGGAGAAGAAGATATTCCCAAAACTGCTTTTCGTACTCATGAAGGTCATTACGAATTTTTGGTCATGCCTTTTGGTCTCACCAATGCACCATCCACATTCCAAAGTCTCATGAACCAAGTGTTTCGTCCACTCCTCCATAAGTTTGTGTTAGTTTTTTTTGATGATATTCTCATATACAACAAAACATGGACGGACCATTTACATCATGTGGATAAAGCCCTTCACATTTTACACAGAGAAAAGCTATTTGTCAAACGTTCCAAATGTTCATTTGGTGTCCAAGAAGTCGAGTATCTTGGTCATATAGTTTCACACGAGGGTGTCAAAGTCGACCCCAATAAGATTAAGGCAATTCAAGAGTGGCCTTTACCTAAAACCATCAAGAAACTTCGTGGTTTTTTGGGTCTCACGGGCTACTATCGCAAGTTTGTACGAAATTATGGTAAGATTGCAGCACCTCTCATAGCACTCACAAAGAAGGATGCTTTTCGTTGGTCGGAAGAGGCCACTCAAGCCTTCGAAGCTCTTAAGAAAGCCATGTGTACAACTCCGGTATTAGCAACTCCCAATTTTCACAAACCATTTATTATCGAATGTGATGCATCAGGAACAGGAATTGGGGCTATATTAATGCAAGAAGGTCATCCGTTGGCATTTGAAAGTAAACAGCTCTCCGAGAAAAATTTGGGAAGATCAACATACGAAAAAGAAATGTTGGCTATTCTTCACGCGGTAGAAAAATGGAGACACTACCTAATCAATAGCCGCTTCATTATAAAAACAGATCATAGTAGTCTCAAACATTTTCTTGAGCAAAGGTTTTCATATCCGGAACAAAATAAGTGGTTAACCAAACTATTGGGCTATGATTTTGTTATCGAATACAAGAAAGGGAAGGAAAATATAGCCACCGATGCGTTGTCCAGGAAATATGAAGACGAAGTAGTCATTAACGCTATTTCAGGTCCTTGCTCCCAATGGGTGAATCAATTACAAGATGAATGGTTGTCCAATAGCGAAACTGCTCAGATACTTCAAGAATTATCTATAGGGTCCTCTAAACACCCTTTGTTCTCTTATGAAGATAAAATCCTCCGGAAGAAGAACCGCATTTACATTCCACACAATTCAGAACTCAAATCGAAGATCCTCGACGAATCGCACGCTTCTCCATTAGGAGGACATTCAAGATTTTTGAAAACATATTTAAGGGTCAAACAATCATTTTGTTGGAAAGGATTAAAAGCCGAAGTCAAACAATGGGTAGCAGAATGCGAAGTTTGCCAACGCAATAAAGGAGAAACAGTCAAATCACCAGGGTTGTTACAACCATTACCCATCCCTGAACGACAGTGGGAACATATATCCATGGATTTTATTGAAGGTCTTCCAAAGTCAGAAGGCAGGACAATAATCTTCGTAGTCGTAGACCGGTTATCCAAATACGCTCACTTCCAGGCTTTACAACATCCATTTTCCGCAAGCAAGGTGGCAAAGGTATTTATGGATTCAATTTTCAAATTACATGGTATGCCAAAAAATATTGTAAGTGATAGAGACCCCATCTTCACTAGTAACTTTTGGCGGGAATTATTTCGACTTAGTGGTACCAAATTGAACATGTCCTCAACCTACCATCCACAGACAGATGGTCAAATAGAAGTAGTTAACAAATGTTTGGGTACGTACTTAAGATGTTTCGCTCAAGATAAACAATACCAATGGAGCCGATGGTTAGCATTGGCAGAATGGTGGTACAACACTTCTTACCATTACTCAATTAAGATGTCTCCATTTGAAGCATTGTATGGCACCAAGCCTCCAACCGTCGCAGATTACGTACAAGGATCATCCAAAGTAGCCAAAGTGGATGATTGGTTCCAACAAAGGGAGTCTACACTCACCATCCTCAAAGAGAATTTAGTCCAAGCACAAAATCGTATGAAACAACAACAAGACTTGCACCGATCAGAGAGAACTTTTAATATAGGTGATTGGGTTTTCCTAAGGTTGCAACCTTACAAACAATCATCGTTAAGGATAAAGTCCAGCCAAAAGTTGGCTCCACGATTCTATGGTCCCTACAAAATTGTGCGCCGCATTGGAGAAGTAGCCTATCAATTAGAGCTACCTACATCATCACGAATACACCCGGTATTTCATGTTTCATGTCTCAAAAAAGTAATTGGTCAGAAAGTGCAAAGTCAATCCGAATTACCAGTGCTCGATGAGGAAGGACGCATACATCTCCAACCTGAAGATATACTACAACACAGAATACGAAGATTGAGATCACGTCAGATTCAAGAATTTCTCATCAAATGGCAAGATTTACCAGAGGAGGATGCCACATGGGAACCTGAAAGTATTTTCCAGACATTTCCAGCTTTGAGGACAAAGCTTTCCGAGGAGGGGAGTCATGTTACACACCAAACCTAGCCGTCGGCTAGGTATCCAAGAGTAAAATATTTCATATATATAGTAGTTAGATTATTCAAAATAAAATCATCGTTTTTATATTTTTGTTCACTGCATTTCGCAATTGCCTTCACGGCGGGGACGTGCCCTCCCTGAGTGGCGATCTATATCCTATTCGTTTTATTTAAATTATTACTGTGGTTCTTATTACTGTTTTTATACTGTAAGTGTGGAGTTTATTGGAATTAAACTTAAAAGAACAAGTTGTAACGTTCTATTGATGTACAAAATCTCCCCAATTCTCACTGGTCAAATAAAAGTGGTTGGGAAATGGAAAAATGTCTATCACTGGTTGAGAAGGAGGACCTAAGAGAGAATGTTAAATATGACAAATTCATTTTACTTTCAATTGATGAGGTAACAGTTGTTGACAACACATCTTGGATTTGCATTCATATTTACACATTCCAAAATCATCTAAGAAAACCTCATTTAATAGCACTACATAATATGATGGAAAATTGTAATGTGAAAAACATTTACAATGTTGTTTTAACCAGTTTAAAGGATAGTGCCAAAATGGATGAAAAGAAATAGCCACAAAGTTAATTTGTGTTGGAGGTGACGGTGCAGTTACAATGCAAGGATAAAGAAATGAACTTTGTGTTAGGATTTAGACAATAATTACCCCATATTTGATTCTCATTCAGTGCATGGTGCATATAATGAATCTTGCATACAAAATTGTGAGCAAATTTGATTTTTTTTCTAGAGTGGAAGAACTCGTTCATGAAATACATGCTTAATTTTTGTGCAGTCCAAAAAGGTTTGCATATTTTCAACAGTTTTCTCTAGGTGTTATTGAAGGTAAAAAATTGTTAAAGGATGTGGACACCAGGTGGATTTCATATTTTATTCCTACAAAAAGGGTTTTTTTAGAGTATCAATCCTTAGTGTATTTTATGTATGCACATCATAGGGACGTGGACAAGGAAAACTATTTTCTTTACCGTATGAATGACTTGGAAACACTTCTCACATTATGTGGTATTCTTCCATTATTGAAGTAAATGAATACTTTGATTAAACTTGCACAATAAAGAACCATTTATATTGTCAATTTCATTAGGATGAGAAAACACATGTATACTTATTGATAAGGTATACTTATCTAGAGAAAATTTTATAGATCCTTTGTTTGATAGTTGGAATACTTTAACTAAGGTCAATGATCCTAATAACTTTTTGAAGTTTAACATCAATAATAATCTTTGTATTACTAGCCATGGAAAGATGATTCTTTTATATTATTATGAAAAGTAGTTAGATATAGTTATAGAGGATGTTGAACAAGTGCACATAACACACAATGGATTTGATGTGGTTTTACACAATAATAAGATTAAATGGATAAATATTGTATAATCATTGATAAGGAAAATAAGAGATCGATTCCAAATAGACGAGTTTATTGAGGCGATGACTATGTTTAACCCCATATCTTGGAATTCTTATCTTGAATCCAATAGTAAAAGTGAGTTGTTTTTAAAATATATGGCCACTCTTGTAAAACATTTCACTAAATGTGTGGAAGTGAATGGTATTGAAATCAATAGTATTCTCAACAAATAACTTTTGAGACAATAATCCATAAATTTTGGAATAACAATGGTTAATTAAATTGCACATTTGAGTAACCCACACGATTTGGATTCCATCACACATTTGTGAAAAAATTGTATCTAAGTAGTGTCTTACAAGAAACGATGAGTGAATATTTTATTTTATATGAATTATGTCAAACAATGATTTTAGGATCTATTGAAGATGAAAGGGTTTTTGGTGCACTATCTTTTATGAAATCAAAAGTTAATAATGACAAACACAAGCTTATACTGAGAGGTGGGGGTGAACAGTATAATATAAAATTTTATTTTTCTTTCCCAAACTATATTATCCAATGTTATCAATTGCAATATCATAGCAGTATTAACCAATCTCATCAATAGCAGTAACAAGGCAATGCACAAATTATCACACACATAAGAGACACAAATTTAACGTGGTTCACCCAATGTGGGTTACGTCCATGGAGAAAATATTTCTTCTAATTTTTCTTAACAAATCTCTTGGGAACCAATTCCCTATTACAATGTTTATGGACCTCTATCTAAAGGAGATCTCAATCCCCTATGCTCAAGTTTGTGGACCTCTATCCATAGGATAACTCTATCCCCTTAACTCTGGTTTGTGGAACTCTATCCAGAGGAGAACTCTATCCCCTTACTATTTTGGTTCGTGGAACTCTATCCATAAGAGACACCTCTCCTTTGCTTTGGTTCATGGAAATCTATCCACAGGAGACACCTCTCCTCTCTACTCTAGTTCATGGAACTCTATCCATAGGAGACACCTCTCCTCTCTACTCTAGTTTGTGGAACTCTATCCATAGGAGACACCTCTCCTCTCTACTCTGGTCACCTCCAAAGTTGGTACACACATCTTCTTAACTCTGCTCTAAGCCTATCTATGAGGCTTACTCAGGTTTGCTCACAAATATGCTCTCAACTATTCCATAAATATGCACACACTACATGCACAAATCCATCTCAATTATATCCCCAATTTGCACACATTACATGCATAAATCTATCTCAAATCTACCCAAAATATGCATAAATTACATGCATAAATCTATCTCAAATCTACCCAAAAATCTATCTTCACTTTGCCCCAAATTTGCACACATTACATGCACAAATTTATCTCAAATCTATCCCAAATATGCACACATTACATGCACAAATCTGTCCAAATCCCCTCCAAATATACACATATTACATGCACAAATTTGTCTCAACTATACCCCAAATATGCACACATTACATGCACAAATCTATCTTAACTCTATCCCAAATTTGCACACATTACATGCACAAATTTGTATCAACTCTGCCCAAATATGCACACATCGTATACACAAATCTATCTTAACTCTACCCCAAATTTACATACATTACATGCACAAATATGTCTACAAGCCTTCTCAAAAGACTTGCTCAAGATAGCTCACAACTTCTCATCAAAACCCGTTCTCAACTCTTCATATCTTGCATACAAAGTAATGTTCATCTTTTTCCATATCTTGCATAATAGTGTCATCAAGTGTTTTATCTAATATTCAATGTGCTTTCTTTCACTAAAGTAGTTTAGACATATTCTACCCAAAATTTGTTTAACCTCTTGAACATATAGAAAATGATATGCACTTGATAAATGCTCAATATGTTCTACACATTCATTAAGTTTATCGCTTTCACATGTCTCACATTCAACAAATTAGATCTCTACCTCTTACAAATTCCTTTCAAATAAAATCATGGTAGTGTATAACTTTGCTTCACAAAATTGGTCTATGTTCCTTGCAAATTTACTCTCAAAAACCAAATACAGTAATGCACAAGTTTGCTCTCAGTCCTAGCAAAAGTGTTTACAATTTATTTTAAGGATAAAGCACAACTTGTTCACAAACTCTAGCACACGTGTTTCCAATATTTTTCAACAATGAAGCACAACTTGTTCATAAACTCTAGTACACACATTTTCGATATTTTTCAACAATGAAGCACAACTTGTTCATAAACTCTAGCACAAGTGTTTCCAATTTCTTTCAACAAGAATGCACAATTTGTTTCACAAACCCTAGCACAAATATTTCCAGCAATGCACATATATAATCCTTATTTATCCACCTTATAATTCAAAAATATTTGCTCAACCAAACACCTTAAATAAGGACTAATTGATGAGGAAAAACTACTCTGATAGGGTTTGATGAAGAAAAACTGCTTTGCGGGGATGGCAGTAGCTTTCGGAGGAGGTCTAAAAATTTGGAGGAATATCATGATGGCATCAGGTCCGGCACAGAGAGTGCATGCTCGTGATGTTTTTTCATCTAAATATGACTCGAAGGAAGAGGATTTTCCAGTGCATGTCGGGAACCACTTGTTAAAGAATAATGGATGTTTGGAACGATGTGAAACCAGGCCAGTTCTAGTGGTTCAACCAGACTCGATGGCAGAATATGTGGAGTATCTAACAAAACATACCCTTATTGGTAAATTTTTGGGCATCCGAATTTCTCTCCCCTTTGTGGAGGCTTGGGTCAGAAAAACTTGGAATCCTGAAGGCGATGTGGAGGTGATTCTGAGTGCAAAAAACTATTTTATGGTGGTTTTCTCTTGTATTGCAGATCATAACAAAGCATTTGAAGGGGGTCCTTATTTCTATAACCAAGTGGGACTCTTTCTTAAACCCCGGCATGTGGGTTTCAACCCATCAGAGGAGTGACCGTCGAGGGTTCCAGTATGGGTGCGGCTTCCATGGCTCCCATTGGAATTCTGGAGAACTGATATCTTGCATAAGATTGCCCTTCTACTTGGGAAGCCGATTGGACCGTCACAACAGACAATAAAAAAAAAAAGGTAATCTTTTTTGCTCGTATTTGTGTTGAAATTGACTTCATTAATCCTATTATAGATTTTATTGAAATACAATTTGGATCAACAATATGGGTTCAAAAACTTGACTATGAAGCTCTTCCATTTCGTTGTTGGATTTGTCATGAATATGGCCACCTGCAAAGAAAATTACCTAAGTTTGTCCTACCTGTGGCTTCAAATCCTGGGCCCTCTCGGTCTAGAAAAATTTTGGATAAATAAAAAGCCCCAATAAAGGAAGGGGAACGAGATAAGGAAGGTTTTGTTTTGGTAAAAGCCTGAAACAGAGGACGAAGGGAAAACAAAGACCTTAAGGATAGCCAGCTAGATGCTCTACTCAACCATTTTGAAATATTATATGATCTTTATCAGCGCATGGAGATACCTGAAATGTCGCTACCAGATGCAAATATAACAAGGCCAAATCAGATGTCTTTTCTTTAGGGGGAACTTAAGGAATCAGTTCTAAGGGGTTTAAATGAAGAACAAAAGGCTTTGGATCTAAGTATAGGGGACATGGATGGGTCTAGACCTATAATGGAAACTATTTTAGAAAGTGATACATATTTAGTTATGCCCTATCCTACTCAGGAACTGATGCAGTCATCCTTGGACTACAAAACTCCTACGGTGTTGGGATTGCAGCAGAAAATAATTAAAAAAAGTTTTTCGGATAAGAATATGAAGGTGGGTTGAAAGAAGTACCAGGATAAAATTAAGTTAATGGGGGAGACTTTGGTGGAGTCAGGCTTTGTGAGAAAATTGGACTCCCATTTTTATAACCCTCAAAAATTATTATCGTCTCATGGAATGTAAGGGGGTTGAACAACATCCCCAAACAAAAAGTTGTTCGTGATTTGGTTCGTGTGCATTCTCCGGATGTGGTGTTTATTCAAGAGACTAAATTGGCTATTGATACTATGTTCAATATTGCTCCCAATTTGTGGAGAAGGGGGCAATGCCAGTGTATTGGTGCATGTGGATATGTTGGTGGCATCGCTTGTTTATGGGATTCGGTTAAGATATCCCCTCTTACTTGGATTTCCAGTAGATGGTCTATTTCGATGGTCGGGCATGATAATGAATCTGGTGAAACCATCCTACTTAAAAATGTGTATTCTCCTGTTTATTACAATGGTAAAGTGAATTTGTGGAAGCACATTTGCTTTGTATAAGTTTGGTTCCCCTGTACCCATGGATTTTGGTTGGAGACTTCAACTCTATCACTTGTCTAGAGGAGAAACGTGGTGGGATGGACCGTCTTGAGCCTTTTTCTTCTGTCTTCGATGCTCATATCCAGGCCCTAAACTTGGTTGAAATCAATCCAGATAATGGGATATTTACTTGGCACAATAGAAGGTGTGGGGAAGCTTCCATCTCAGAGATACTGGATAGGTTTTTGATATCCAATTATTGGATGGGTAATAACAAAAGTGCTAGTTCTATGATTCTGGAGGGTAGGGGATCTGATCATTGGCCTATAAAACTCTCTTCTTTGGAGTTAGGGCTAAAAAATAATTCCTTCTTTAAGTTTCAAATTATGTGGCTTCGTGATACTAAGCTTCATTATTTCATGTGAGGCTGGTGGACCACTAACAAGCCTCCTCATGGCACCGCTATGTATTCCTTTATGAAACAACTACAATTTGTAAAACATAAATTGAAGAGATGGAATAGACTAAATTTTGGGAACCTTTCCTTGGCTAAGCTGGCATCTCATAGGAGGATGGAAGAAGATTCAAGGAATATTAAAGATCAGGGATTCACGAAGGAGCTTCTTGTTGAAGAATCTGAGGCTGTAAAAGACCTTGTTGAATGGGAACTAAGGGAAGAATTTTTTTGGAAACAAAAAGCTCGAGTAGATTGGATTCAGGAAGGGGATAGGAACACAAACTTCTTTTATAACTCAGTTAAGGTTCACCATAATGGTAACCTGATTATCTCTCTTGTGAATTCTCAGGGTGCCCTGCTCTCTTCTTTCAGGGATATTTCATAAGAGACTAAGAGGTATTTTTCCTCTCTCTTCAAGGAGGACTCCCTATCAGATGATGAGAATGAAAAGCTTATTCTAAATTGTATTCTAGTGATTGTTTCTAGAGAGATGAATGAGCATTTTATGGGTCTAATTTCCCTTTAGGAGTTGGAAAATGTTGTATTCAATATGAAAAAAAGGAAAATCCCCAGTTCCAGATGGATTCCCGATTGAGTTTTATCAAGAGTTTTGGGATTTAATCAAATTTGATCTTTTGGAGGTGGTCCATGAGTCCCAAAAGAAAAAATAGATGCTAAGGTCCCTAAATGCTATCTTTGTAGTGCTTATACCCAAAAAATAGGTAGCAAATTCCTTGGATATGTTCAGGCCTATTGCTCTCTGCAATGTTGTGTATACGATCATCACAAAAATTATTGCTGAGAGGCTAAAGATATAATTGAACAAAATCATATCTGAAGAGCAAGGAGGGTTTGTTGCTGGAGGATAAATCTTGGATGGGGTTGTTATTGCTACAGAAGCTATTCACTCATGGAAACATCTAAGGAGAAAATTATGTTCATTAAGTTGGACATGGTCAAAGCCTATGATCGGGTCAGATGGTCCTTTATTCAGAAAGTTCTTACTGCTTTTGGATTTGAGGAGGAATGGATTAGATGGGTGATGAGTTGTGTTTCGTATTCCTCATTCTCTGTTCTTGTTAATAATGAGCCATCAGAGCTATTTGAGGCCTCAAGGGGATTGAGGCAAGGAGATCCTTTATATCCTTATTTTTTTATCATTATGGCGGAAGGGTTGTGAAGATTGCTCAAGTCTCAAGTCATGCCAGATCTCATTTAGGGGTGGAAGTGGGATAGTAGTTTACCATCTCTTTCCCACCTTCAATTTGTTGATGATACCGCTTTTTTGGGAGTTGCCACTATCAGGGAACCTGGCAATATTAGACAGTCTCTTGACATATATCTTGGTGCTTTTGGACATTTGATTAACGAGGACAAGTCTTCTATTTTATTCTTCAATACCCCTCCTCTTATTCAAGCCAGGATTGCTCGTATTCTAATATTCCAGGTTGGGACTCCCTCCATATATCAATTGGTATTCCAATTTCATCTCATCCTCTACCTAGATCTTCTTTGCAGTATATGCCTGATAAGTTTAGAAGGAAGTTGAATCACTGGACTTTTAGATGGCTATCCACTGCAGGTAGAGTGTTGCTTTTAAAATATGTTTTTCAAGCTTTACCCATTTATAGATGTTTTATACAAATAGCTCCCTCTCACTTCATCAAGGACATGGATGCTTTGTCAAGATAGTTTTTATGGTCTGGAAAACTTTATCAATCTAAATAGAGTTTGGTTAGGTGGGATTCTATATGTAGGTCGGTGTAAGAGGGAGGCCTTGGGTTGCGACAGACAACTCTTTTTGGGTAGGCTTTGGCTAAAAAAACTTATTGGAGATGGTGTACCTCTCAAGATCATATTTGGGCTAAAATATTATCTTGTAAATACTTGAGAGGTATTTCTGAGGCTGATATCCCTAGAGTCAGTTTTGTTGGGAAAGGTTCTGTTATTTGGGACACTCTAAAAAGAGGAGTTAATTTAATCAAGCAGGGTTTGTTCTGGATTTGCAATCAGGGATCAAATGCTCTTTTTTGGGAGGATTCTTGGGATGGCCACCCTCCTATATTGAATCAATATCCTAGGTTACGTTCCCTAAGCATTTTTTTCTTGGAATCGGGATGGTCTCATGTGGAGGACTTTAAAAAAATCTAGTATTTTGGAAATATGAAGATGTATAGGTGGAAAGATCCACAAGAATGGCCTTAGGGGGGACTCGCCAAGGAAAGAGAGGTGCTTGCTCTTATTCTTACAGGGAGGCCTTATTATTCATTGAGGGGTAAAGATATTCTAGCTTAGAACCCTGATCCTAAGGGAACCTACTCGGTAGCCTATGGTTATCAGGTTCTTGATAAGCAAAAGTATGGGAGTCTTCCTGTCACTTGGTGGAAAAATGTGTGGAACAAATTTTCCTGGACAAAATATAACTTCTTTCTCTGGTTGGTAGCTCGTAATAAATACCTCACTTGGAATAATGTGAGGAAGAGGGGATTTCAAGGTCCCTATTTTTGTGTCCTTTGTAGTAAGAATGAGGATGACTCTTCTCATTTATTTTTCTAATGCTCCTTTGCTAGAGACATTTGGAACCATTGGTGGAGCACCTGGAACCATCAATGTTTTCATGTGTTGTCCTTGGTGGAGTTTTGGAGTAGTCTGGGTAGACCTCTGGCAAAGGCCCCCTTCCTTCATGTGGCTTGGAATTTGGGCCCTTCTTGCATCATCTAGCAAATTTGGCTCAAACGGAACCGATGCATATTTTAGGGCAATTATTTGGTTGTTCAACAGATTTGGCAAAGGATCCTATATATGGTTCAGGAAACCATCCATAGCAAATGTGATGTGGACCCTCTTTCGTATTCTAGGGAGAAGAAGGTACAACAAGCCCTTGGTCTCTTTTGTGATGGTGTGAACTCTTCTAGCCCTAGTAGGGTTCCTTAGATCAGAAAGAAGCTTAGGAGAGATGGTAGGTGGAGGAAACCCCCTAGAGGAGTTTTAAAAATTAATATTGATGGATCATCCAGGGGTAATCCTAGACATGATGGCATTGGTGGTGTTGGGAGAGATTCTACTGGTGGTGTCAGTTTTTTATTTTCCATTTATAAAGGTGTTCACTCCAATTTTTTTATGAAAGCTCTTGCAATTCTTAAGGCTTTGTAGAGGGGGTTTTCTCTTGGCTAGCATAGGATTATCTTCGAGTCCGACTATCAAATTGTGGTTAATATTTTAGATAGTAAAATGGCAGAGGAAATTAATTGGCAGTTGGCCTCTGCAGCCATTCAGATTCTTAGAATGAGTGAAGAGTTTGAATTTATATACTTTGTGCACATTCCAAGGGAATAGAATGTGGTTGCTGATTACCTGGCCAAAAGGGCTTCTAAGCTGCTGGATACTTGGAGTATCGATAATTTGGAGAGACTCTCGTCTGGGGACTCTCAACACCTATGGGATTTGATCCACAAGGATATATAGACTTAATGTGGTTTGTTCTTGTTGTCTTTTTTTGGTGTCATTATAGTCTAGTGGTTTTAGCCTATTTGGCTGTTTATTTGAGTTGGAAGCTCAGTTGTACTTTGTAATCCAAAATTTTTATCAATAAATTTTTACCCCTTTATTTAAAAACAAAAACACCTTAAATAAGGAATAATATCACCATACCTCTTAACTTGCTTTGATGAAGATGTGCCCTCAAAAACTTATCTCAAAAGAATTTCCTTTTCAAAGTGCCACTTCAAAATTGGTTAGTATATTTCTCTTTCAAACCATCAATATTAAATTTATTCTTAAAAATATGTGCACAATGGAATATGAAAATGATGCTTAATGACTTTCCTTTTGTTCTCAAAATATAGGGCATTAACAATTATCAAAACCCCTCAAAATTTATTTTCACCATATAAAAATTACAATCCAAAATCAAACCAAAATAACACCTTATAACTCCTACTTTTGCAAGAAATAATTTTCACCACACCAGAAAGTTTCTTATAGCACTCAATAGCTAAAAGAAAAAATTGCATCATTTAAATCATCAATATACGCATTATACCTCCTTAATTTCATAAAATAATTACCAACACACTTAATGATCCAAGGCATAAATTACAAATTTTAAATGAAATTCATACACCTTATACCTCCTAGTAAAAATAATAATTTTCAATGCAGTCACTATCTAATAATGTACACATAAATCAAATTTATAATGTTGTATGTTGACCACAATCATTTATGCAAAAAATAAACCTTATGTCTCCCCTAATGCCAAGAATTAAAGTGCATACCTTAGATGTTCAAAATAATTTTTAATTCAAAACTTTGTGCCTTTGCTAATTCTACCATCATAATCTGAACCTGCCACCTCTAGCTATCCTGCATCCTAGTTTTAAGCTAGGACACCGCATGGGATAGCTGCCTATACAACAACCAAAATGTACGCATTCCTATTTCAACTGCCACACGACACGATGTATTTCTCAACCAAAAATTCAACAAAATTGTCCTTGTCGTGCTTCAAACTTGAGACCTCCTCTATGCCAGTGATCTAACGCAGGGCCTCCCTACCATCTGGGCTAGCCGCCCATATGAGACTTCAAACTTTCTACTTCCCCTTTTGAATTTGAAAAATTGCTTTATAAATTGTGCACCTATCCTTTCCTTCTACTCTGCCCTCAATGAATCGAACGATCAAGGGAATCTCACAATTTTTGCTTGGTCTCAACCTTAGGCAAATGAAATAATTTACCCCCTTTAAATATGCTTTCCTCTTCATGCATTGATGTCAGTGCTTCAAAGAAATTTGAATATTATTTCCTTTGGCACTTATTTTATCTTTGAAAACTTTGCATTATAATATAAAAATATTATAATTTAATATATTTGAAACCTTTGAAACCTTGGTGTATTGGAAATAACTCTGTCTTTGAAACTTTTGCCTCCTTTGTAATATTTAAATTTTCATTTAAATATTTTAATATTTTTCTTAGTAAAAATAACTTGGAGATATATATTGCCTTGATAACCATTTCAATTTTTCTCATCAACATATTTATGCTTCTGGCTTGTGCCTTATTATTTCAACCTTGAAGATAATTCTACCTTGGACATTAATGACAACCAAAATACTTAATATTTCTAACAAAATCCCCATTTTTCATTGATGTTAGAGTAATATTCCATCATTTGGGATATTTACCCTTTTCCTAAAAGAGGTAGAATTTATTTACTGTATGGTAAAAAGTAGCTTGTTACTTTTTATCACTAGTATTTACTATTTACCTTTGACTTATGTTGGTTATTAGGTTAGTCATCGTAGTCACATTGACTACGTTGTTAGTAGTTAGCGCTTATTTATCAAAGAACGTTAGTTGTTAGTTGTTAGCTATAATAATTCTATTGTTAGCGTGATTAACTCCTAACCTATTGTTAGTTCTACTAAGAGCTATTTAAGCACTACCTTATTTTAATAAATTGTTCAATGCTTATTTGATTATTGATCTTACCTTTTCTAACATTGGCATCAGAGCCACAAAAGGAGGAATTTGGGCAAGGCGGGAGAGAAGAACTGGACAAGGCGAGCATCTCTTATTTCACATTTCTCTCATTCCACATTTCAAGTAGGAGGTTGTGATTTAATTTGTCATTTGATTTATTTATTTTGCTAGCTCCTAAAGTTTCAATTTTTTTTGGTTTGGAACCATTGCAATTTTTTAAAGGGAAATTGCTGGTCAATTTGTTTTGACCAAGGGAAACTATTGGTCATTTTTTTGACCATATTCTATGGGCGACCACCTAGCGACGTGGTTGCAACCAAAAAATTTATCTACTACAAGCCGTATGGTGACGGCCGTAAGAGGACGAGAGTCCTATCGCCATCTGATGATGACACTAAGAGGACCAATGGTCCTCTCGTCCAGCTACCACCGTCTCGAGAGGACAGGTGGTCCTCTGCTTCGATGATCGAATGCAGCCACCGATGATCAACCTACATGAGAGGGTAGGAACACCTTCCGTGTGATGGTGGACCTCAAAGTGATGGCAGAAGCACCCTCCATGGCAGGCCACGTGGCTACTAGGCCGAATACCATGTGAGGGCAGGAGAACCCTCGCTACGACCAAAAATTTTCTCTAGTGCAAGTTGTCTGGCGACGATTGCAAGAGGATGAGAGTCCTCTCGCCATTTGAAAACCGCACTAAGAGGATCGATGATCCTCTCATTTGGCTATCGCCATCATGAAATGATAGGTTGTCCTCCGCTCTAGCTATCAGACATGGCCACTAGCGGCTAACCTACATGAGAGGGTAAGAGTGCCCTTCGTGCGGCGGTGAACCTCCACATGAGGGTAGGAGCACCCTTCGTGTGGTGACGGACCTCCACATGAGGGTAGGAGCACCCTCCGTGGGAGGCCACATGGCTACCAGGCCGAATACCATGCGAGGATAGGAGAGCCCTCTATGGCAACACATGGAAAGACAATGACCCTGACACAGAAACTGAGACACCCTAAACCTAACTGGTGAGGAGCTGATGTGGCAAACTATGTGGCTGATGTGATTCTCGAGGGCGATAACTAGGCGAAGCTGACTTGGTGAGGAACTGATGTGGTAGACTCTGTGGTTGGCATGACTTTTTATGGTAGTGACTAGGTAAAGTTGATGTGGCACTAGAACCTAGGAGCTAACTAGATAGTTGACTAGGTTGACTGGGCATGAATACCGAGGAAGACATGGACATTGCCAAGTGGTAGACTGATAGACTCTGACAGGACAAATGATCGGGACAAGTGGTGAGCTATGATTTGTTTTTATGATGGCTGATGTGGTAGGGTACTATTGTTCATAGGCATTGGCAAAAATGCATCAAATGATTTCTCAAAGGCAATCAGTTTAAAAGGGGCATGATTGCCCTTTTAAGGAGATAAAAATCTCCTGTGGGACAAATGTGGGACTAAAAGTCCCATATTTTTTTTGTTTCACCATGTGAAAGGCTTCAAATCATAGTTGCCTTCCCTTCACACCCATCAGGCATGTTTTCCCGCCTGGCAAGAATGCCAGGCTCGCACCCGCGGGGTTGTGAGGTGCATATATGTGTTGTGGCTAAAATTTTGCTACGACACCCTAAGGTAAGGTTAATTTTTATTTTTAATTTGTTTTATTTTTAAATTATAAATTTTATTTATATATTAGTTTTTTTAATAATTTCAAATATAATGTTTGTTTTTAAAAAATCATTTTTTTTATAAATTGATTTTTTTTAATAAAACTTTCATTTATTTTTTATTATTAAAATTTCAATTATATGATTAAATTTTATTTTTTTAAAATTTTGCAAATTTCAAAATTAAAATTAAAAAGGGACTCCTTTTTTTTTTGCAACACAAACAAATTGAGTGTTTTTGTTTTCTCCAAGTGGGGATATAAGACAAATAAATAGCACCTATTTCTTGCAAAATTAGGGAACCTAAAATCTTCTCAAAACTTGTTAATTTAGCATACAATAAATGTTCAAACTTGAATTCTTTTTTACCCAATTATAAAACAAGGAGACAAAAATTTGCAAAATATCAAAGTTGAAATTGTGCATTTGTTTTCTCCAAGGGAGATATAAGACATAAAATTGCACATTCTATTTTTTGTAAAATTGATAAGAAATTGAAGACCTTGGGTCCACTAAAACCAACTCATTTATCAATTGGTTCAGGAAGCCTTTAAAACACGGGTCATGTGTCGACTTGTCTTGAAAAGAGTGCTATTTTGTTAATTTTTCAAAACAAAGGGGGGAAGACAAGAAATTGTATTTCTTTTACAAAATTGTAACACAAAAGTGAGGAGCACATAAAACAAAACTTGTATATTTGCAAAACAATAAAAGGGGAAAGACAATTGTTTTATGCCACATTCTTTGCAAATTTGAAAAACAAGAGGAGACAAAATATATCATTTTTTTGCACAACACAAATTCAATTTTTGTTGCAAAAATTAAAAGGTGCATTTTCGATTTTACTCGACACCTTCATTGGAAAATTAGGTGCATTTTCAGTTGCATCCGACACCTATGTGATATGAATTTTATGGGCATTCTTGTTTGATTATTGCATTATTTTTTTGCAATTATAAGTCATAAAATCAAGAACACTTAAACCCCAAAATTTCACAATAATTTGTGTAAATATTTGCACAAGTTTAAATCCAATTTCACTTGATATTCTCTCCTAAAACAAAAACCCCTAATTCACTCTTATTTTTTTGGCTTAATTTCCTCAAATGGATTATCCCTCTTCAAGAGGATTTTCATGTAGGTGGCATTAAATATATTTTTGAGTGAATTGTCTTTAACTTCTTATTTGTTTGGCTTAATTTCCTCAAACTAATTATTTCTCTTCAAAGAGAGTTTTTAGGCAGGTGCCATTAAATACCACTTAAGAGTGAAAGAAAGATCCATCTTATTGCAAATTCTAGGTGTAAACACCTAAAATGCGTCATGTCGAGGACGACTACTCATATGGACATGCTACAAAAACATATGGAGGATATTGGACAGACTCCAAGATAGAGTAGCGGTTCTAACCACTCAATTTGGGCTCCTTGGCCTAATCAGTCTGAACTGTAGCCCATACCTACAGTTTATAGGCTGAACCGTGGTTGAGACCTACAATTTATAGTCTAGACTGCAACTATAACCTATGGTCTTAACTAAATTTCATTTGGCCTTCATCCGAGCTAAATCGGTTTGAACAGCCATTTGATCTAGAAGAAGGTGGTTAGAGAACGGAAGCTTTCAATACAACTGTCCTAACCACCCATTCTTGATCTTGGATTCTTCATGAAGCTACCTCTAGCCCTTGTGTAGTCCTATAAGTACCCCTTAAAATTAGGGCAAACAAAGAAAGAGAGCATTGGATATTTGAGTAGCAAAGCCCTGTCAAATTGTACACTCAACCGAGTATACTGAGAGAGAGCTATTGCACTTATCCCCTACTTACTTTCCAATATTCATGATGAATTGCATTATGGATGCCCTAGGAGCCTAGGAGATCCAAGAAGCTCATATTCAGGCAAATGAAGGTCCTTCATAGTGAATCAACTACCAAATTTGTCTAAGGACACCGAAGGCAACCATTGAACATCAATTTGGACAAGGAGGTCAAGCCCATTGCCCTTGAAATTGAGGGTAAACCTATCATATTTCTAACCATGGATTTTAGCCACGGTTTATAGTTTAGATCGCTCACCATAGCTACAGTTTGTAGTAGAGGTATCACCACCTTATATTTTTCATTTTTGTTTGGTTAATTAGCTTAGTTTAGCTATTTCCATGGTTTAATTGTATTTTAGTAGATTTTTGACCGGTAGAATTAGGTTAGAATAGTTTCTTTGTGTTAAGCATCAAATAGGACATTAATGGATTCTTTATGCACTTTCATGCTTTATTTTACATAATTGATCCATGCATAGTTTAGTTTTTGTCTTAATTAAATTCTATAAATATTGATCCAATTAACATAGTTTAGAAGTGTTTTTCACACTTTCTTGATTATACATGCTTAATGGTGTATTTATGTATTTTTTCTAAAAGGGCCTCATCATGAGAGGCTGCCTATATTTTTGACACTTTTATGTTGTTTCTTGACCGTAGGGAATAGATTCAAAGGATATTAAACCATTGAATTCCTTCCTCAATGCGAAGAAGAGGGCAACCCCACCCTAGAGTAGTTTGTGATGAGTTGAAAAGCAACATTAGTATGCCTATACTATTGGGGGCTTTGGAATTGTATTAATAGTATCATCATTTGGGTGACCCTAAGAGGGACATGATTGTAATCGAGATTCTTTGCCATTATTAATACAAGAAACACTTATTTTGTAGAATATATGCAATATTGTCATTTTTTATGGTTTGAATGAATGAATATGACATAATACAGTAGATGGGTGCATTATTTTTTGTTAGATCAAAATGCAATCATAGTGGAACTACATAATTCTAGCATTTGATTGTGTATTTTTGGTTTTTATGACTTGTAGGTATAGACCACAACTACCAGCTGTGGGCCAACAATTGAACCACAGTTTCAACCCGTGGTCCACAGTCAGAACCACAGCCCAGACCCATGGTTTCCAACAGACACAACATACAGCATAGGGATAAAGCTCATTTGGATGAGGACTTGAGGTAGGCCCTACTTCTCACTCTCTATAATTTTTTTCTATCTCTATGTTTTTCCAGAAAGTCAAATTTGGAATGCAATTAAGAAATTAAGAAAGAAAAAGAAATGAATTAGGTCTTAGTTTGCATTTATCTTTCATGTTGTTATAAAGGTGCTGCTAGGAATAGTGGATCTCTAATTTTAATCTACCATATAATCCAGCGTGCTTGATAGAATTTGTATGATTTATTTGCATGTGTGAGGCCCAATTAGTGGCCAATTATCATCGTAATATGCATGGTCTCAAAGAGCATCTAGAATAGATTACATTTTTTGAATTTGAAATGTTTTTTAATTTGCATAGCATTTAGAAAATGAGCATTAATGCTATATGATGCATTTATTTTATGTACATTAAAAGGAACTACACACACCACTTGGCACTTAAATGCTAGTGATTTGGGCTTGACATCCAACCACTAGTAGGGTTCAACAACGGTGGGCATAACTTCCATCCATTGGCCCAAATCTTACAAACCTTTTGGATACTAGACCAATACCGGATTCGAGAACCTTTTGTACCCTAGAAAATTTGCATGTATTCTCTTCGAAGGGTATAACGTTGATTGGGGGAAAACAGGTGAGGATCTAGGAGGACCTGTGCTCCCTGACCGTGTGTGGGCTTCATTACCACACATTATAGGTTGTATTATGCAACTTGAAGTTCATATCCAAGTTTTCGAGCTATGAGCGTATAGGTGAAATCCATTAAAATGAGAATAAAATCCAACAAGTTTTGCAAAACACAATAAGAGTTTCTACACTGATACAACAAATCTTGAAAACACATCAAACAGTTTAGGACTCACTATCAAAATTTAAAATGAGATAATCATTATTGTATACCTTGTTTGCTTGATAATAAAATATACATCTAGATTTTAGGTACACAATGGTGGATACATGAGGTGGTCGACAAATATCTAAACCTAACATCGATGACCAACCCCTAACCAATTCACAGCAACACGTGTCAATTACTCAACCACATGAGCGAACCAAATGTCATTCAATAAGCATCAGAGGAGATAACTCAACACGAGGAGAGCCTGTAGATCATGCCCCAGATATAGGAGCTTTAGTACCCTCCTCTAGGCATAGGATAGAACAAGAAGCCTTCCAAGATGAGGGTGTTCCACTTGAGAGCTATTACCGAGACCGCAATACATGCGCATCCATAGGATCGACCGAAGAGTTTGTTGTGCATGGGACCAGGTTGGTTCCCCTACGTACTAAGTCCATAGGAGGATCCATGGCTCCACCTTCTGAGTATACAAGGACTAGAGATCCACCCATTCATGGGTAGGCAGATAGGCTCGCTATCGAGCATAGGTCTAACCATACTCCCATGCGTGGTCCACTATGCAAGATCACCATTGATATATCAAAGGTGGGAGATAATGGCACACCACCGCATGAGCGATGGTGGTCTAGATAGCTAGAGGGTCTAGATAGTGTTTTATATCATCTATGCTACAAGCCTTCCACTCCACCCACTCGTACCCCGAGTGAGCATAGCGTGAGTGTCGTCAGGACTACTAGAGAGCATGGAGAGGCTTCAAAGTGCCCTCATGTCACACATCCACTATCTACGCATGGTGGTTCACAATATAGGACACATCAAGAGGCAAATTTCATATTCAAAAATATAGGCAAAGGCACAACACATCATTTTGATGGTTACAGAACCCACAAGGTCACTAGTACAGAGTAGGGATACCAGAGGCCTCCCACGATTGATCAAATTGATAGATCACATCGATTGGTATTAGAGCAAAAATGCCAACTCCTCCAAGATCAATTGGAGTATGCTCACCTAGAGAGGTAGTGCATCGAAGATGAAAATATTCAAGCACAGAGTCTCATTAGATAGAGGCTATATGAGTAATGCATGCGTGAAGAGTGTATCCTTGCCCAAAAGGAACGCATGGAGTAGGAGGATAGTTTAGCTAGGGCTAGCCTATATCCTCATGATGAGCATAGAGAGTGTGTATATAGGAAGGCTTTGTCACAAGCCGATATGCATCAAGAGCAAAGAGACACTCGTACTCATGCTAGTGTCAAACAAAGGGAGCAGCCACCACCACTCAATAATCAGAGGTAGAGACAACATGAAGTAGAAGAGGGAGATGGATACAATAAAGAGTATCCTAAGAGCTCCTAAGCTGAGGAGGAGGAAGATCAATACCCTCCATATTGTACGAGGAATACAATACCTCCTAAGCCACCTCCATGTCAACTTAGGGAGGAGGACTTTCTATATTTGGATACCTACAAGGCCTTAGCTGAAAATATCAAAGCCATCGAGAGACAAGGCATGACTATTCAAAATCTGAAATTGAGTAAAATTCATAATGAGCCTTTGGATCCTTCGGTGCCTACTCTGGCTTACCCTGAGTATTTTGATATGCCTAGGTTAGACAATTTTAAGGGTTTTGAAGATGCATAGGTACATATCATGAGATTTTTTGATGCTTGTTTCCATATAGCAAGCAATGATGCATTGTTGTTACGTATGTTCATCATGACACTTTTTGGACCCGCTCAAGAGTGGTTTAATCAGCTAAAGAAATATAGCATAATAGGTTTTGAGTACTTAGCTAATGCCTTTCTTGAATGCTATTCCTTTGGCATCAAGAAATAGGCCAATATTTTTGATCTGGCTATGCTAGCTCAACACGACAATGATCCAATAGAGCAATATGGAAAGAGATGGAGGATACTAATTGTGAATTTGCCATTCCCTATTCCTGCCATAGAGTTAACCCAAATGTTTATGAAGAGTTGTGCCAAGCACATATCATTACTGTTGTAGCTACAAAAGTATCCTACATTCGAAGAGGCTTTGGTGCAAGCCAAAGTTATTGAGGACATCAAGTTGCAAGAAGGCAACTTGAAGCTCAAGAACAAGAAAGAGGGATAAAAGAAGAGTGCCATAAAACAACAAGGAAAGTAGGGCCATGTGAATCAAGTGGTTCTGAATCTTCAGAGGGAGAACAAGGGGCAACAGAAATAGAATTATCATATCCAACCTCCCCCTACACAATATGACAAGCGCAACAATAATTACAAGGGCAAGAACAAAGATCAACACCCACCTCACCAGTTCACACCATTGACGGAATCATTGACTTCAATTTTCCATCAACTATGTGAGGCCAAGGCAATTAGACTGCCCGAAGTCAATATGATAGACCCCAATCAACCCAAATAAAAGGGGTACCAAGAAGATCTATTTTGCATTTTTGATCGAATGTAATGCCATGACATTGAGGTGTGCTAGACTTTCAAACACATGGTGTAAAATATGATTGACAAAGGTGAGCTTGTAGTGCCACACAACCCATAGGTGCTCGATAATTAGAATATGGGGATTTAAAAAAACCATTTGCCAAATCATGAGGTGCCTCGAAACAACGTTGGCCAAGTCAACCAGGTGCGATTTGAACCACCTACCCAGGGGTTTGTAGGAATGGTGAATGTTATCACTAGGCACGGGAGATATGAATAACAAAATCAACATTGTTCTCCCATTCAAATACAAGCTATGCCGAATCAATGGCCAACACAAAATATTCCAGGCCCACCAATAAGACCGGTGGTGACCATAAGGAGTAGGTTGGTCCAAAATCTATAGATAACTCCTACAAAGTTGTCAATATATGAGTTAATATAGCAGTCCTCGAGGTACAGGGAGACTCTTATGGATATTTTGAGGTCCATTGAAGTACAATCCCAGGATGCACAAGCATTTACTAATTTTGTAGGACATGTACAACAATGTCAGGAACCGATGATCCAATTTTATGATCATGAGATAAGGATGGTTTCTACAACTATGGCTGACCTGTCATTGCACATAATTGCATGTGTTAATCACATGCCATTTAAAAGGGTCTTGATCAATACCGGCTCATCGATCAACATAATAATGACCAAGGTGTTGAGTCATTTGAAGCTACCTAAATCACACATTATGCCCACTACATTTACATTAAGAGCGTTTAACGATGCACTATGTTTGACTATTGGAACAATTATCCTACTCGTGTAGGTAGGATTGAATACCATCTCAATAATGTGTCATGTGATAGAAGGGGCCATGCAGTACAACATATTACTCGGTAGGCCTTGGATTTATGAAATTCATTGTGTCCCCTCAATATTGCATCAGTGTGTGAAGTATATTCACAAGGGATAGGTTCACATAGTGGCATCAAATGAAGAACCATTTAAGTTCATGAACCTAGAAGATTTGCCTAGGGGTTTCATACTCCCATCAACACACCTGGATGTTCGACTCATTGTCATCGATAAAGAAACCAGGAGGTAAACTAGCAGTACATGCTCAACCAACGCCATTTGTGTCACATAGATCAAAGCACACCACTGCCACTTCCTTGAAACCATCAACATCAGTCATGCATCGGGATGATAGGAAGTTGAAGGTAAAAATGGGTGAGAAAGAGAAGGAGCGTGAGCCCAAGCCAATCACCGAGGAGGTTCCCATTCCTATGGAAGTTGAGGAACCCCAAGAAAAAGTCGAGGAGGTGCCTCACCCTACCTTACCTGCATCTTCAGCGAGGTCATCCACACCATGGGTGATGGTACATCTCGCTAACACCGGATTATGAGAGTATCTTGTATAGAATGTAACCTTCAGACTGATTCTAAAGACTACATAAGAGATAGGCCAACCATCCACTCATCGTTACTCGGTTGGATTGGTGGTTCCATTAGAGAGTTGCCTAATTAGACTAACTTCATCCATGCAGGGCTAGAATAGCTTCCAACATGAGAGCCCATGGACAAATATGATGATGAACCTTTTATCATAAATGTTTGTTATCTATCCAATTCAGAGTATACCATACGTATCTTCGAGCTATATCATTAGTATGGATACGACCTTGGTCTCTTTGAACAAGGATGGAGGACTCTACTGGAACCTTGGTATCAGTTAGTCACTGATAGTTTTGGCTTAGGGTTATAGATATGGGGGTAGGACAATTTGCTCACAGCATCCCTAGATCATCTGTACGTTAGTATGGTGGACGATGAGGATTTTAATCCATATCATCTGGATCCTTCCATATTTTGGAGGAATCACCCTATGATATTTGTCATCACCATTGAGCCACTCGAATATCATCAAGAAGGGCTCCTTGAGTAGATTGAGATAGAAATGAACCCTAGAGATCACCTGGGACACCAAACCCATGATGTAGTCAATGACACAGACGTGCAGGGGTGTAACCCCATTACTGTATGTGATATCAAGCTAGGAGATCTTTGTGATTATGATGGAGTAGAGTCCACCTCTGATATGAATAAACCAGGTTATGATGTAGATGAGAAATCCTCAAATGATGATGAATCTGGGGATGAAGTTGAGGGTACTTATGAGAGGCCATGGCATACGCGTCATCTATTGCCTATTGATTCAGTACAAGTTATCGAAGATATCCTTTCCAACATTGATCATTCAAGGGAAGAAGTAGATATAGATTTCTTGGTGATGTCACACTTACAATATAATTATCTGATCTATCTAGATAGTGATGATACCGATCAAGTGGTTAGATTCATGGGGCTACACCTTCTAGAGCACCCCCCAATAGTAGGGGTGAATGAAGGATTTTATTATGACAGTGATGAAGAAGATGAGCTAGAGAGGGCCTACCTTGGTCCTCCTTATTTGCATTATTGTCATCAACCCATCGACATTGATGAGGTCTATCGATAACTACATGTTGGTCCTTGTCTAAGATCAAGACGGTTAAACTTGGATCAAATTCATCGGTTGGTTAATCCTCTTCTGCCAACCTACATGGAGCTCTATGAACCAAATGATCCTATTTTGCATTCAGTGCATAGGGAGGATCTAGTTGTTCATAGTCCTCATAGGGAAGACCCCTTTGTACTTGTGCCATTAGAGCTAGATCGTGGGTATGAGGACTACGTAGATTTTGTATAGGTTATTCCGTGTGGTCTTGGAGATCAATTCCATTCCATAAACATGGTCTCCATTAATTTGACCACTCCACTCCGCAATCCAGCAGATCTATCCAAACCTTTGTATCTTAACAAAGATGCTATCAACTGGGATCATTTTGATTCACCCATTGAGCCTGAGGATTTCTTCCCCAATGAAGAAATGTTGCAACCTTTCCATTTTGCACCAGGCTATGCATATGATGTTTATCATGCCAAAAATGCTTCCAATGCGGAACCGATCAACCCGTATGATGACATCCATATGATTCCTATGCCTCACCAGCTTGAGGAGGGATCGCATATGTCAACAGAGGAAACCTTTGAGGTGGATATCAGTAATGATCCCGCCAGTGCAAAGAAGGTTAAATTTGGAGAGAGTATCACTCCAGATGAACGGGCCACCCTCATCCCTCTATTGAAATAGAGACCAAATTTGTTTTCTTGGATGTACAAGGATATGCTAGGTCTAGACCCAAAATTGGTTATGCATAACCTTTCACTAGATCTAATGAAGAAGCCGATCAAGCAAAAGCTTAGAAAAATACACCCAACAGTAGCCTTAATGGTGAAATATGAGCTACAAAAGTTGTTGGATGTGGAATTTGTGATCTCCATCGATTATCCACAAGGGGTGTCAAATATGGTACCCATGGGAAACCCCAATGGAAGAATTCGTATTTGCATAGATTTTAGAGACCTAAATAAGGCAACACCCAAAGATTCATTTTAATTGCCCAATATTGATGCTCTCGTAGATGCAACAACAAGTCATGAAATTCTCTCCTTAATGGATAGTTTTTCTGGTTACAATCAAATTCAGATTAAACCTTAATACCAGCATAAAATCATGTTTATAATGCCATGGAAAATGTTTTGCTATAAATTTATGCCATTTGGCCTCAAAAATATTGGTTCCACATATCAACGGGCCATGACATACATTTTTCATGACTATATACACAAAATTCTAGAATATTATATCGATGACTTGTTGGCCAAGTCATTTATGTGAGAAGAGCATGCAGAGGTATTAAGGAAAGTCTTCGATCACCTGATAGAGCACAATGTTAGGATGAATCCTAAGAAGTGCATATTTGGTGTAACTTCTAGAAAATTACTAGGATTCGTCATCTCTAAGAGAGGCATCAAAGTAGACCTAGTGAAGATCAAGGCCATTTTGGAAATGCGTCCTCCCACCAATATTAATAAATTAAGGACCCTTTAGGGTAAGGTTACCTCGATAAAGTGATTTATTTCCCAATTATCGGATAAATGTCGATCCATGAATCGACTGCTACATAAGGGAGTCCAATTCAATTGGGATAAGGACTACAAGGTACCCTTTATTGAAATAAAGCAATACCTGGTGATGCCGCCAATGCTAGCTCCACCAAGGCTAGAGGTGCCTTTTATACTATATATATCGGCAACTGACTTTGCACTAGGAACCATGTTAGCCCAAAAGAACGTGCAAGGCAAAGAATAGGCCATATATTATATTAGTCAAACCTTGGTGAGCTATGAGCTCGGGTATGCATATGTGGAAAAATTATGTTTAGCAGTAGTGTTCACTACAAATAAATTGTGAAACTATATGTTAAGTCATACGACATGTTATATCCAAACAAAATCCTTTGTAGTACATGATGAGTAAGACATATCACAATACGTGTACTATGAAGTGGATCATGCTATTTATGGAATTCTATCTAGAATTCATAAGCTAGAAGTCCATTAAGGGACAAGTCATAGCTAATCAATTATTCGAGGCACCACTATCAAATAGTAGGCCTCTAACAATCGAGCTTCCAAACGATGCAGTCTCCATCATATCTAAAGCTCCTGAACCCGAACAACCAGAGAACAATACTAATATGACTCTGTTCTTCGACGGTTCAAAGTGCAAACAAGGAGGTGGTGTCATAATAGTGTTCTTCATGCCGCAAGGAGCTTGAATGCCCTTGTCATTCAAGTTGGATTTTTTGTGCACCAATAAAAACGTTGAGTATGAAGCCCTACTGTTGGACCTCCACATGGCCATCGCCATAAATATTAAGATATTGAACATATTTGGCAACTCCTTGCTCATAGTAAATCAATCCAAGGGGATTTTTCAGTGTCGATGTCCCGTACTGAAAGCCTATAAAGATCTAGTTGATACATATTTGGCCAAATTTGAATGGTATGACATTGAGGCAATCCCTCGATCGTCAAATAGGTTTGCAGACACCATGGATTCTTTGGGACCTTTAATCCCTCATAATCCATATATTTATTTCACTACCATCCATGTCAAGATGCTCTCCCATCTAGCAATAGAGCGTGCAACCTATGATAATAGAGAATCGGTCAACATGATCAGTGTAGAATCAAAATATGAATGGTTTTGCAAAGTTGAAGACTTTCTTAAGAAGGCACCCTAGGGGTAATTAACCTCTCAAAGTCCTATGGGGAGTGGTACGACCATTCATCATAGGGTTGTTTCTGAGTCTACATTTGCAAAGGTAAATATGCAGGGGGAGCAAGTCGTCTTAGCAGTCAAAGCTTGAGGATTATCAAAACTAGATGTCACAAATTAAAGACTTCCTAAAGCTTAGTCATGAAGGTAATGTAATGTAAAAGATTACCGCATGTCGTGAAGCGCACATTTAAATAGAAAGCAGCCAAATATGTCTTAATAGGAGACATCTTGGGCCAAAGAATTTATCCTTCGTTGCTTAGAGCCCCAAGAGGCATCATGGGTGATTTTGCAAGCCCATGATGGTACGTGCAGTGGCCATTTTGGTAGCATGGCCATCGTCAAGTGCATCCTTCGAATGGGCTACTATTGGTCCACTATGGATAAGGAATGCAATGTGTATATCAAGAAATGCTTTAAATGCCAACATCATGCTAATCTTACATACTTGCCATCGTAGGCCTTACAGCCCATTCAAGTGGCTTGGCCATTTTTTTAGTGGAGATTAGATCTTATGGGCAAGATCTCTCTTCTGTCATCGGCCTGGCATACATTCATAATCACAACTATTGAGTATTTTACAAAGTGGGTGGAAGCAATACCCTTAAAAATGTTAGCATATTTTATATTTTAGCATATAGTTATTACATTATTATTGGGCGTATCTGTTTATTTGAACGTCCCATTATTAATAGTGTGTTGCAGTTGATTAGTTCCTGATTCCCTGGACTAATCCTGGCACCATTTTGTATTATTTAAGCATCATATGTTTAATGAATGATTTGTTGTTTTACTCTAACATGGTATCCGAGCTATTGCAGAATTTTTTTGCAGACGCTTGCTGGGACGTGCGACTGTGAATTTTTTTTGGCTGGAAACGTTTTTTTGGCTGGAATGCGCAGTGTTTTGGCTGGAAACACAACATTTTTTTTGCTGTTTTTTTTTTGGAAACGCTCTGCAATTTTTTTTTTGAACAGCGTTTTAAAAAAAAAATTAAAATTTGGGGCTGATTGAGGATCGCGCAGCCCACCACGCGATCCCCCCCTAACGTCGCGCGCAATCGCGCGACGTTTTTCCCAGCCCCCCCAACACGTTTTTCTTCCTAGCCCCCCCCATCCCCACCCCCCCACCACGCGTGTGATGCACAGGTTTTTTTTCCCGACACCCCCCTCCCAACCACGTCGCGCAATCGTGACGTGGGGAGGACCCCCCACCCTTCCCAACCACGTCGCGCAATCGCGACGTTGGGAGGCCCCCCCACCCTTCCCAACACGTCGCGACATCTTGCGACGTTGGGAGGGCTCCCCTCCCCTTCCCCAAGGTCGTGTTGTAGGTGCGACATGTGCGACTATCATGACAGTTGCGACTGTCGCGACAGTTGCGACAGTCGAGGTTGCGCACTGCATGCGTGACCAGGCGATGATAGGCCACCCCCATCGCTATAGCAGTGGAGGTTGTAGGCCATGCTAGCAATAGAGGCTATAGGCCACCCCCGCCACCACTAGCAGTGGAGGTCACAGCCGCGGCCTTGCTAGCTGCTGCCAGCAGTGGAGGCAGCCATAGCAACAGTCGCGGCCACCTGCCATTGCCAAAAACGGAGAGGAGGAGGCACGCCCACCGAGAGCAACAGGGCTGCCGGGACCCTCCTCAAATACGAGGGGGCCCCTGATCCTGTCGGATCAGCCCGCTAGTCCACCTGGTGGTGGACTGTGCGGTAAGGCTCTGGGAGCCTGTAGGTCACGGGTTCCAAATTATTCCATTTTTTTTTCAATTATTTTATTTCCTAAAGTTAAAACTTTAATTTTTAATTTTAATTTATTTTCTATAGTTTAACCTTTATAAATTAAAATTAAATTTTTTAATTTGATTTTAATTTCTTTTTAAAGGTTTTTTAAAAACTATATAAATTAAAATTAATATTTTTTTTAACTTTAAGGTTATAAAATAATTTTCAAAATCATTTGTGGAGAGATTATTTTTTTTAAGATAAAAAGAAGGGGGGTATTTTTTTTCAAAAATCAAAGGGGGAAAGTGAGTAATTTTTTGAAAAGCAAATTTGGCATTATTGTAAAGGTGCATTTTCGGCTGCGCCCGACACCTAGTGGGTCATTCCTGTGGGCACTTTTTTTTGTTGTATGTTGCATATTTGATTTCTTGCACTATAACATTAAAAGTTAAAATCAAATTCACTCCCTAAGTCCCCGGAATAATTAAAACCCATCCGTGCAATTTATTGCATTGCAGCGTTCGGTATTTGTGATACCTCTGGCCAGCACTTACAGGTAAAGCTGTCGTGATTGCGCTATTGTATCCGCCGCCTAATATAGCTGCCAAAACGACGTCTGAGCTTGTTCTCTATAAATCGTCGGGGAGAGATAAGTTTGCCATTTTGCATTTTTTTACTCCATCCATTACCCTAATAGTTCTTGTGTTTAGGCGTAAATCCTGACGAGAGTTCTGAAATCCAAAGTGTTTAGGGGAAGTTACGCCCCACGCATGCGGATTGCAGACTTTCTATGGTAGGTGCCATCAACAAGACTATTCCCTTTCGAGTACTGCTTATGTACCACGTATCGTATGATCTCTAAAAATCACCTATAGTTTCCCTCACGTAAGGGCGGGTGATTTTTTGTTGATCTTTCTAAATACCTATAGTTTCCCTCACGTAAGGGCGGGTATTTAGTATGGTATAACGGCCTAGCAAAAGGTATATCGAAAGGGGGACCAATTGGTGTTATAAGGAACCTTCATCATGTCTGCAAAACTAATGACTGATTCTCATCAGTTGTTGAAAGGTCCTAATTACACACCATGGAAAAATAAGATGAAGGCCATCCTAGCAATGGATGACTTATGGGATGTTGTATCTGGAGCAACAACCAGACCTTCATCTGCTGCTGGTGCTACAGCTCCATCTACTGCTCAAAGAGACTTTGATAAGCTAGACAACAAAGCAAAAGTGCTCATCTTGCTTGTTGTGTCTGATGAAGTCCAACCCCATATTGCTGACTGTGCAACTAGTAAAGCGGCATGGGATGCCCTTAATACTATATATGAGGGAAAGAATGATTCCACCATTCTATTTCTTCAATCTCAATTACACAGTCTAAGCATGAAGCAGGGGAGACAGTTGAATTCTTTCTTTGCAGAGTTTCTGAATTGAAAGCAAAGTTGAATTCTTTGGGAGAACCAGTTGAAGACAAGCTCCTTACTTCAGTTGTATTGAGAGCTTTACCTGATTCTTATCGGGTGTTGATCACTTCCCTTCAGGTATCACAACGGAAAGTTACTTTTGTAGAATTGGTTAATATGCTTCAAGAGGAGGAGGCACGCCAACTACAACGAGATGATTCTTCTAACACTGCTCTCTACATCAACAGGAAAGGGCAGAACCAGAAGAAGGGTAATTTTTAGAAGGGAGGGAATTCACAAAAGGATTCAAAAGGGAAACAAACTCAACAACCTCAACAGAAAAAGAGATATTGCAAGATCTGTGACAAAGAAGGTCATGATACAAACAGATGTTGGCATAAGAATAAGCAATCAAAACAGAAAGGCCGAAACAAACCACAAAAGAACAAACAACAAGTGAATGTTGTTGTTGAAGAATCTGACACGGATTCTGAGAGAGCCCACAAAGTTCTCATGACTACCACAGTGTCCAAGCAGACGGATCCTATATGGTATGTTGATTCTGGAGCCAATAAGCACATGACTGGTGACAAATCATGGTTTGAGTCTTTTGAGGCCAAAGAGGGCAAACCTGTCACTATTGCTGATGATAAAACCTACAAGGTTCAGGGAGAAGGCACTGTTTCAGTCACTCTTCCTGATGGCAAGTGTCAGATTGATAAAGTTCTCTATGTTCCAGGATTGGCAAACAATTTGTTGTCAGTCACACAAATTCTGGACAAAGATATGGTTGTGAACTTTAGTGTTGAGGGAGGCAAGAAGTGTTGTTCTATTACCAGGAGGGGTAAGAACATTGCAACCGCTTCATATAAGCATGGCTTATTTGCCTTAGATACTATCTCTACTCCACATGTTGCCATGACAGTCTCTACAAAGGAGGCAACTTCCCTATGGCACAAGAGATATGGACATTTGAGTTCTGGTTACTTACTTGAGTTAAGTAAGTATGAGATGGTAAAGGGTCTTCCTTCCCTTTCTACCACTTTACCAGCTTTGCTCTGATCGCTTGGCAGGAAAGCAAGCATAGAGTGCCTTTTGAAAAGAGCTCTACAAGAGCAAAGAAACCTCTGGAGTTGGTTCATACCGATCTGTGCGGTCCCTTCACTCCCAACAGTTGTGGGGGTAAGAGGTATTTTTAGTTATTTGTGGATGATTACTCACGAAAGATGTGGGTATTCTTTCTTCAACTGAAATCTGAAGCATTTGGCTTCTTTCAGCAATTCAAGAAATCTGTTGAGAAGGAGTCAGGGACTTCTATAAAGACCCTCCGCTCAGATCGAGGGGGGGAGTTCACCTCTAAAGAATTTTTTGCATTCTTGAAAGAAAATGGGATCACAAGACAGTTAACTACTGCTTATACTCCTCAACAAAATGGAGTTGCTGAAAGGAGGAATCGTTCCATCATGGAAATGGTTCGTTGCATGCTCACAGGAGCTAGACTTGAGCAACTATATTGGGCAAAAGCTTGTCACCACAGTAGTATATCTGTTGAATAGGGCACCCACAAAGGCCCTACAAGGAATGACTCCACAGGAAGCATGGAGTGGTAGGAAACCCTCCATTTCTCATCTACGCATTTTTGGATGTAAAGCTTTCATGCACATACCAAAAGAGAAAAGGAAGAAGCTAGATGAGAAGACATTGAAGTGTATTCTTCTTGGCTATGATGAGCACTCTAAGGGTTATCGTTTGATTGATCCCTTGACCAAGAAGATTCACATTAGTAGAGATGTAGTTTTTGATGAGGCTTTCACATCAGCAAACACATCAGATGTATACCTAGACCTTGTGGAAACTCAGGTTGTTAAATCTCCTTCATCAAAGGTTGGAGGTTCTTCTGGATCTTCTTCAACACCTAAGAAGAAGAATCCAAAGTGGTATACAAATACAATCAAAGACTCTAAGCTATCTACTCCACCAGATTTGACTTTGGATAGGCCTCGTACTCGCAGCATGGCTCGACAGGAGAAAGCTGCAACAGAGAATACTTGGGGTTGATGATCTGTGTCAATCTTTTGAAGAACTTTCTGTAGATCCAGCGAGAGATACAGAAGATATGGATATTGATAGTGATAAGGTGTTTATGTCTTCCATAGACGATCTTGAACCTGCATCAGTACAAGTTGCTCTCGGTGAGCCTCAGTGGAAGGCTGCTATGGATGCAGAGTATAAGTCTTTGATGAAAAACAAAACTTGGAAGCTTGTCGATCTGCCGCACGGAAAGAAGCCCATTGGCTGCAAATGGGTGTATAAAGTCAAGTACAAAGTAGATGGGACAATTGATAAGCATAAGGCCCGTCTTGTTGCAAAGGGCTATGCTCAAAAGGAAGGCATTGACTACGAGGAAACTTTTGCACCTACTGCTCGGATGACAACAATTCGAGTTATTTGTGCTATGGCAGCACAGTTTGGGTGGAAAGTTCATCAGATGGATGTCAAAAGTGCCTTTCTGAATGGTGATCTCCAAGAAGAAGTCTATATGACTCAGCCAGAAGGATTTGCAGTGGAAGGCCAACAACAAAAAGTTTGCAAATTGGTCAAATCCTTATATGGCTTGAAACAAGCTCCTCGAGCTTGGTATATAAAAATGGACAATCACCTCCTGCAACATGGTTTTAAGAGATGTCCGTCAGATGCAAACCTCTATTTCAAGAAACAGGGTTCTGAGATAGTGTTGCTTGTACTCTATGTTGATGATCTGCTCATTACAGGGAGTTCAGAAACTATGATCTCTACTGTCAAAAGAGACTTGTGTCAATATTTTGAGATGTCAGATCTCGGACTTCTCCATTACTGTCTTGGTCTGGAATTCAGCCAGAAGGAGCACTCCATCAAAGTGTCTCAAAAAAATATGCCAAGACATTGTTGGAAAAATATCGCATGACTGATTGCAAGCCAATGGCAACTCCGATGGAGACTGGACTTCAATTATCACGATATGATGATTCACCTCGGGTAGATGGTACTCTCTATCGACAGTTGATTGGGAGTCTCATATATCTGACCAATACTAGGCCAGATCTCGTATTTGCTGTCAACTATCTTTCGAGGTTCATGCAGGAGCCTAAGACCACTCATTGGAAAGCAGCAAAACGTGTTCTTCACTATGTCCGTGGCACAATGGAATATGGCCTAGAATACAAGAGGAACAACAAATTCTTCTTGCAAGGATACACGGACTCCGACTATGCTGGATCATTTGATGATCGCAAGTCAACTTCAGGATATATTTTTCATCTAGGATCCGGTCCTGTCTCTTGGCACAACAAGAAGCAACAGGTGGTTGCTATTTCATCAACAGAGGCAGAGTATCGCGCCGCACGTGAAGTTGTGTGCGAAGTGATATGGTTGCGTCGCATTCTGACAAGTATGGGTCATCCATCCAAATCTCCAATACACTTGTTTTGCGACAATCAGGGTGTTCTGAACCTAGTCAAGAATCCAGTCCATCATGAAAGAACAAAACACATTGACACACAATGTCATTTCATTCGAGATGAAGTTTCGAAGCACCGAATTCAGCTTCAGCACATTCCCACCGATGCTCAAGTTGCAGACATTTTCACTAAGGCACTTGCACGTGTCAAATTTGAATTGTTTCGCAGCTCTCTTTGTATTGCAAAATGATGTAATCAGGGGGGATGTTAATATAGCTAGTAGTTCTATCATTACCAAAATAATGTAATAAGGGGGGATGTTAGCATATTTTATATTTTAGCATATAGTTATTACATTATTATTGGGCGTATCTGTTTATTTGAACGTCCCATTATTAATAGTGTGTTGCAGTTGATTAGTTCCTGATTCCCTGGACTAATCCTGGCACCATTTTGTATTATTTAAGCATCATATGTTTAATGAATGATTTGATGTTTTAATCTGACAAACAACGACAACTTGAGCTCGTATAGCAGAGTTTATACTAGAGCATATCATAAGTCATTTTGGGATTCCATCCAAAATAATATCGGATAATGGAACATATTTCAAGAACAAAACTATGAGAGCTTTGACATCTAAATATAGAATCAAACACAGTTTTGCGACTCCATACTATCCGCAAGCAAACGGGTAGGCTGAGGCTTCAAATAAGATAATGGTGGCCATATTGAAAAATATGGTACAAGAAAACCACAAAGACTGGCATATCTAGCTGCCCCTTGCATTATGGGCTTACAGGACTAGTATTCGGATGCCCACTAGGGCAACGCCATTCTCACTAGTATATGGCATTGAGGCCATTATGCCCTTGGAATTAGAAATTCCAATGCTGCATGTCGCATTGAAAGAGTTCATCGATGATGACATTACGCGACAAGCTCGACTGGATCAATTGATGCTACTTGATGAACATCGCATGAATGCCCTGGAGCATCTCCGTGTTTATCAGGAGTGACTAAAATGAGCTTACAATATCAAAGTCCACCAGAGAGACTTTGAAGTTGGGGATCTTGTCTTGAAAGAGAACCAACATAACTCTAATTTACCGCCAGATATGCGAGACAAATTCATGGCTAATTGGCTAGGACCCTACATCATATCTGAAAATATTGGTCTAGGTACCTATCACCTAACGTCACTAGGGGTGTTGAAGAGCCTGAACCTCTCAACATCATCCATATTAAGGCATTTTATGCTTGAAGAGCATAGTAAAAGGCTCTGAGGGTTTGCTTGTAACTGCTCGATCATCCTAAAAAGCTCCAAACACTATCATAAGTAGTTTGGTCAATCAAAAAGCCCCAAAGGCATCTGTAAGCCCTTTGGTCAACCTCAAAAAGCTTTGAGGGTTTGTTTAAAACCACTCGATCATCCCAAAAGGCTCCAAGGGTTCCTAAAACTGCTTGGTCATGTTAGTCAAAGGCCTCGAGGATTTGCTTATAATCGCTCGGTCATCCTAAAAGGCTCCAAGCTCATCTGTGAGTAGTTTGGTCAATCAAAAGGCACCAAGAGTTTCTGAAAAATTGCTTGGTCAACCCAAAGGCTCCAAGGATTCTCAAAATCACTTGGTCATCCCAAAACGCCCCAAAGGTACCCATAATCCCTTTGGTCAATCCTAAAAGGCTCCAAGGATTCTTAAAAATTGCTTGGTCAATCTAAAGGCTCCAGAGGCATGTACTCACCGTTTGGTCAGATATGAGGCTCAAAACCCATAAAAATTATAAAATCAATAAAATCCAAAAAAATTGGTAAAGCATAAAATCCAAAAACATTTGCATTTTGCATTTGAATTTTGCATTCTCATTTTTGCATTCACACATGCATTCGCTGCATTATTGCATTGCATATAGGCATTCATCATCCATTGCATTCCATAGTAGGAGGGATTATGTTTGTCAGTCTTACAAACGACACCACGTTTGTGTTTAAATCATGCATCTCTGCATTTATCATGATCCATCATTCATGTGAGTAATTGTGTTTTTCAACACAACCTATAATGTTGCTATGGAGATATACTAGGGTTTTTCGGTCACTCAACCATACCTAGTGGTCTTATCAAGAGTTGGTAGAAAGCTTGCTTTGCTTTTGTAGCTAAGGTTCAGTTAGTATAGCCCTTAGCATATCATAAGCCTATCACTAATCAACAAATTAAACAATCCTAACAAGGACTAGGGGAAGATGAAAGCCATGAAGCAGGACCGGGTATCCTGAAGCAAAAAGAGTTATTCTTGCTTATCCCTCTGTGTGGACGGTATGGGAAATGTTGGCAGTTGGCAAAAGGATAGGTTAGTTCCCTATTCAGAATCCCTTGCTTACGATAAAATGAGCAATATCCCAAAGTGATATCCCACATCAATCCTCATGATTGATACCCTAGATCGATATCATAGATCGACTTCCCAGATTGATATCCCATATTGATATCATAAGATCGATATTCTCAATCGATATACCAAAAATAGTTTTCCAAAGTAAATCCCCCAAAGGAAAGTTTTTGAAGAAAATTATCAAATGTAAATGCCAAAAAGTGAAGATCGAATGAAGATCAAAAAATAGGCTTAAATCAAAGTTCAAAGTGAAGATCAAATGAAGATCATAAATCAAAGTTCGAGTGGAGATCAAATGAAGATCCAAAATCCAGTTCGAAGAGAGATCAAATGAAGATCCAAAGATAGTTCAAAATGAAGATGGAATCGACTCCCTTGCTTCACTACATATGAGCAAGTATCCCAAAAATTGAAGGATAGAAAGGAATGAGCCTGAATCCCTAGAATTGTTGGCACTACTATACCTTACGCATGATGATATGTCTAATACACTTGCATCTCGCTTGTGGGCAAGACCAATGTTTGAATGTGGAAGAGCTAGCTTCAGGTGTCCTGCATTGCCTAGTGGCTTAGTCCAACTAAAATCTAAACTTGGGATTGGATAAGACATTTGTGGAACCCCTATCTTAGCAATGGGCTGAAAGAATCCCACCTGACATCGGGGAACGCTCGTGTCTTATCTTAAAATAATCATGTGCACACATAGGGATAATGAATAGTTAGGGCCTATCCTAGCAAAAGCCTTTTATCTCAAAAGTCTAGTGTGGTTAGTATGCAACTTTTGATAAGTCTATTAGGGTGTTTGAGTCTCATGGAAAACCTCAAAAATTTCTCTCATAGCAACAAAATATCAAATATCGCAAACCATATAAAATCATCAAATTGCAAAGTATCGAATCCATGATACATCATCATATAGAGCACAATCAAAATATAGGATAGATACCGGATGGATATTAGAAATAATATTTAGACGACCACTGACTATATCGTGCATATCTTTCAAATTTTGCAAAAGAAAATAGAATGACACATTATATCATTCGCATCATAACAATTGCATTCATTGCATTTCATATATGGGTGATTAATTGATTAAATTCTTATCTTAAGGATTTTCAATTACATTCATGATTTTTATACATTCTGTGGTGTCATCCATTAGATTGATAAACATATTTGCATTCATTCCTTATGTTTTAAGTGATTAAAGCATACAGGTTCATTTACATTAGATTACCATCGTGTAAATAAATCATTACATACATTAATGCATACAATAAAGCAATATCAAATATGCATTAAGAGAAAACATTGCATCCATATGCATCCATCATAAATCGCACATCTAAGCATCTAGATCACTGCATATAATCATCATCATAAATCAAATAGCTATCTAGTGCATGTCATCCATACATCACATCATATAGCATCAAATTAACATAAGCATTGCATCCATGTGCATAAAATAAACATATAAATCAAGTACACATAATGAGCCAAAATGATCATGATCATATATATAAATATGTGTCTCAAAGTACATCAAATGAGTACAAAATACCCGTAGGCTACAATCGTGTAGGTCCTCGACCTTACACCAAAAATGATACATATACAAAATGTAGTTGTGATCTGACAAGAGCCCTAGCTCTGGCCGACTCCCCCTGAACTGGAGCTCTCGCCACCTCCCTCAGCCCTGTGACCTGGAGCCTGCTCTGCAGTCGGATCTAGCCCCTACTATATGCCCTACTGAGGGCCCTATGTACCACCTAGCCCGAGGAAGCCTAGCACACGAGAGACTGGTATGTCCAGGTGGCTAGTCCTATGGCTAGAGGTCCCACCTATCTCCCTGTGGCTCCTATGTGAGCTACCACCATGTGTGCTAGAGGACCTATGTGCATCCTCTCTGTCCTATGGGTCCACTGGCTAGAGCTAGCTGTGGACTACCCCATAGTCCTGGACCTGGTCCACTGAGACCCTACAGCATGAGAATCCTCTGGGACCGTACCACCAATCAACCTGATGTAGCCCTCCAGCTGGTCTATACGGGCTACCCTGCTAGTATGTCTATCATTGCCCTCCTCCATGAGGGCCTATAAATATTAGATCTCTGACATGGGATCATGGCCACTAGGTAGCACTAGCACTGGTGTTGTAGGTGGTGCCATGATAACATGAGAAGATGAAGGATCTCCTCTCTGAGCCAGGGCCAAGTCCCTCTCTGCTATAGCTGTAGCTAGTTGTACCTCTACCAAATCATGCATGCACTAGTGAGCTCTTGGACCCTCCCCTCTACTATCATAGCTTGTGTAGTTAGGCTAGTGATCTATTGCTCTACCTCGGTCAGTCTATGATCCTTGTCAATCAGCTGTGCCTATAGAGTAGCAATAGTGGTGTCTCGCTCCATCTATTGTGTGACATATCTATCGAGCTGACTCTACAAGTCAGCAACCTAAGCTAGGAGCAGCCCCTCTGCACTGTCAGGAGGGACCTCACCCTCCTCTAGAGCCTCATCATCTGGATCAACCTCAGGAGCCTCCTCGATGGTGGCCTCTATGCCCCATCTACCCTCTGTCCGCTAGTGCACCCTACACCCATCAGGATCCACCTCTACCTTTGCCTGGTCTGGCACTCTACCTAGAGGCCCCGATCCATGCCATTGGAGCATGGACCACCATCCATCATATGCTAGGGTGGTAGCAGCCCTATCAACCCTAGTCTCTTAGAAGTCATCTAGCTCATCTCCTAGAGTCGAAGGTCAAATCCATGGAAGATCCCACTCTAAAGCCAAGTGTCTATATAAAAATGGGATCTCCAGGATGTCCTGCACTATCCTAAATTGATGCAAGATGTAAGAGTAGAATTGATACTCTCTAATCTCGGCCTTTCGATCGAGTAGCCACCTATCTCTACGAGCCTATCGAAGCCACTCGCCCACCTCAGCCCATGTTGGGCAATCCATGTATGATCACCACTCAATGTCATCTAGGCCGAGTGATCCGAACCATGTGATATAATGTTGGATGTCACCAACATGGGTCCTACTCCTAAACCCCTCCTCCTCTTGAGGCCAACAAGTGGCATAACACTGGTGAGCATCATCAATCTCCGTGATGTGTAGTGGTAGCTCTCTAGGATGCTCTATCTTGATGTGCTGCCAGCCCCAAATCTGAAGAAGCAGGCTATAGCTAATGCCTCGATGGCTCCGATTAGTGATCTGGTATAACTCTCTATACAACTGGCAGAGTAGGGTGCTCCCCTAGACCAGTCATAGTGGCTGATTCGTTGAGCTCTGAACCACTCTACGGATAGTGGCTAGGAGGTTCTAGGGAATCCTCACACTCGAGGAGTCTGGAAGAACAACTTGCACCACCAGGTGCATAAAAATGGCCTCATGCATAGAGAAGATGTTCTTCCCCTGCTAGTATCCGATATGGACTCCTCCATGATCGATACTACGTTGAGCCTCCTAGCTTCGATCATGGAAGATAGCATCAAAAATGGGCCCTTTGGCCCCAAAAGTAGAAGAGACGATGGCCTCACCATCAATGGGGATCCTGAAGATCCTATAGATATCCTCTAAGGTCACCGTCATTTCACCTATAGGCAGGTGAAATGTGTTGGTCCACGCATTCCAATGTTAGGCCAATGTAGTCAAGTAGGCTTGATCTACCCTAATCATGGGTAGATCTAGGATGTAGCTGAAGCCGATGGCTCTGAACCATCTTCGCTCCTTGGGAGTGAGCTCTCCATGAAGAGTCTTAAGGATGTCGGGCTCTCGAGCTCTAGAGGTCAACCTCTAAAATAAAAAGCATAATATAAGGAAAAATCTAACTAAAAACAAGCAAAAACATTTAAAAATGACCTAAAAATCATCAAAAACATCTAAAAGTACAAAAACATGTCATCATGCAGTCATAAAAATTAAAAATGTCACTTAGACAAGTCAAAAATGCATTAAATGACATTATTTGCCTATTAAACCTTGGAAAAATAAAAAATTTGATAAATTTTTCCTAAAGTTTGTGAACCACGGGTCAACCCTACGGTCCGCATGCGATCAAAAATTGATCGTTGGGATTTTAAATGTGGACCATAGCTGGCAGCTATGGTCCCCAATTGATCAATTGGGAACCATAGCTGGTACCTACGGTCTCCAACTGAGATCCTACCCGGATCATTTCCATGGCTAAAAACAAAAAAAATTAAAAATAAATAAAGCCTAAACTAGCCTAATCTAGCATGAGGTTCATTACCAATAGTTTAATTAGGTTCAATTAACCCATTTATTAATGAGGTTAATTTTATTGGTAATGGATGTGAGGTCTTGGTTTTGAATTACCTTGCCCTCGCCTCGGCCATCGTGGCTAGATGAAGCTTGCCCGTGCTCTGCCATCGTGCGGTGTGTAGGTGTGAGTGTAGAGTTTGATAGGTTTAGGTCAGTTTGCAGTTGTCACTATCAAGCTCTCCAATTGCCAAGTCATTGTCAAGGAATAATGAAAGAAATTTGAAAATTGAGCTTTTATAAGCTTTTCTTATTCTGCATGGACCGCAGGCCCTAGCCATGGTTCCCAAAATTGTAATTGGGAACCGTAGACCCTAGCTACGGTTTGCAACTGGTAGAAAATTTAGTCAAATCCCATCGTGGGAAGGTCTAAAAAGGTAAATTAATGACTCCCATTGGATCAAATTTTCAAAAAGAGCAATCAATGTTGCAAATTTGGTGATGTTCAAAGCACCAGGATCAATTAAAAAAATCAAAATTAACAACAAAAAAATCAAATAATTAAAAACACCAAATGCGCCTCGTATTTAGTAATTTACCCTATACACTTGGTGGTTGCAGTGACTTGCGCTCCATGCAATCCGACAAGATGAGTAAATTACCATAAGGACATTTGGGGTAAAATTGTCATCGTTGATCTGATATGCTTCTTTTCAATCCCTAAGAAGGCCTTCGTGGCTGGACTTCTCCATGGGAATGAGGCGTTTCATGTCATGTCTTCTATGACATCTTTCAACAAATCATCGATAATTTGATTCAACACAAATCTAATTGGATTTGTATCATTTTGATTCCCTAAGATGACTATTGTAGCTTGACTGCTCCATGGGATAGAAATGTGCAAATACTATTAATAGTTGGAATCAAAAGTTGAACTAGGCCTAGCCAAGGCATTAATATGCTCAAATCTAAATTTGTTCAGATCATCCATGGTGGTCAAGCGACATCGTCACTTTAATCATTGTCATTACCCTCATCGACTCGTCGCTTGAGGGGGTAGTCATAATATCAAATCATAATCAAAATCAATAGAAGATCCTTGAGATCGTAGATCCCTTGATCTTGTCAAAATTGTATTCGTCCTTGCGAATCATTGTCAACAACTATCATAAGCTTACCCCTTTGCTTGGGGTAAATAGAAAATATGATAATTTGTTTGTATCTCTTCTCCTTTCGGTTATATAGGCCTAACTCCTATTGTAGCATCAAACACTACCCGAATGACTGATGGCGAGTGCAAGCTTTTCAAATGTAAGCCTTTCACCAAAGAGTTGGAAGCAATGATTCTAGGATGCACATCCTTTTGCTGGACAAGAGGCATCTAATGTTGATCTGACTAATGATCATCATAGAACCTTTGACATCATTTTAGGAGGTATATTTTTGCTCAACGTTGTTCGATCTCACAACGCATCTCAAAAGGGGCATCTAGTAGACACCTAAAATACGTCATGTCGAGGGCGACTACTCATATGGACATGCTACAAGACCATATGGAGGATCTTGGATAGACTCCAAGATAGAGAAGTGGTTCTAACCACTCAATTTGGGCTCCTTGGCCTAATCAGTCTGAACCACAGCCCAGACCTATGGTTTACAGGCTGAACCATGGCTGAGACCTACGGTTTATAGTCTAGACCACAGTTGTAACCTACGGTCTTAACTGAAGTTCAGTTGGCCTTCATCCGAGCCAAATCAGTTTGAATGACCATTTGATCTAGAAGAAGGTGGTTAGAGGATGGAAGCTTCCAATCCAACTATCCTAACCACCCCTTCTTGATCTTGGCTTCTCCATGAAGCCACCCCTAGCCCTTGGGTAGTCCTATAAGTACCCCTCAGAATTAGGGCAAACTATGAGAGAGAGCATTGGATATTTGAGCAGCGAAGCCCTATCGAATTGTACACTCAACCGAGTATACTAAGAGAGAGAGCTATTGCACTTATCCCCTACCTACTTGCCAAGATTCATGATGAATTGCATTATGGATGCCCTAGGAGCCTAGGAGAGCCAAGAAGTGCATATTCGGGCAAACGAAGGCCCTTCACAGTGAATCAACCACCAAATCAGTCTGAGGACACCGAAGGCGACCATTGAACATCAATTTGGACAAGGAGGTCAAGCCCACTACCCTTGAAATTGAGGGTAAGCCTATCAGATTGCTAACCGTGGCTTTCAGCCATGGTTTACAGTGCAGACCGCTCACCAGAGCTGCGGTTTGCAGTAGAGGTATCACCGCCTTACCTTTTTCATTTATGTCCGGTTAATTAGCTTAGTTTAGCTATTTCCATGGTTCAATTGTAGTTTAGCAGATTTCTGACTGGTAGAATTAGGTTAGAATAGTTTCTTTGTGTTAAGCATCAAATAGGACATTAATGGATTCTTTATGCACTTTCATGCTTTATTTCACATAATTGGTCCATGCATAGTGTAGTTGTTGTCTTCCTTTATGCAATTCCATAAATCTTGATTCAATTAACATAGTTTAGAAGTGCTTTTCATGCTTTCTTGATTATACATGCTTAATGGTGTCTTTATGCATTTTTCCTAAAAGGGCCTCATCATGAGAGGCTGCCTATATTTTTGACACTTTTATGTTGTTTCTTGATCGCAGGGAACAGATTCAAAGGAGATTCAACCATCAAGTTCCTTCCCCAACGCGAAGAAGAGGGCAACTCCACCCTAGAGCAGTTTGTGACTAGTTGAAAAGCAACATTAGTGCGCCTACCCTATTGAGGGCTTTGGCATTGTATTAATCGTATCATCATTTGGGTGACCCTAAGAGGGGCATGATTGTAATCGAGATTCTTTGCAATTATTAATACAAGAAACACTTATTTTGTTGAATCTATGCAATCTTGTCATTTTTATGCTTTGAATGAATGAATACGATATAATACAGTAGATGGGTGCACGCTTTTTGGTTAGATCACTAGGACCTTCATCATGGTATATATCAACAAATAATTAAATGATACACAATTGCTTAAATGTCCTAACTATTTAGCATGTAAAACTAAGATGGAAGCCATCTTGACTATAGAGGAAATATGGGATTTAGCTAATGGCACTGAATCAAGACCTGCATCAGTAGAAGTAGATCAAAAAGCATGGGACAAAAGAACAATCGTCTTCTCATCTTAATACTTCTAGAAACTACTGATGAGATCCAACCTCACATAAGTGAAGCTAAAACTGGTAAAGATGCATGGCATGCACTTTGTACTATTTTGAAGGTAAGAATAAATCAACCATTCTAAAACTTCAAACACAACTTCATACACTCCATATGAAGTCAAGTGAATCAGTAGAACTCTTCGTCTGTAGAGTGTCCGAACTGAAGTCAAAACTAAATGCTTTAGGAGCCAAAGTAGAAGATACTTTTCTGGCTTCAGTAATATTGATAGCTCTTCCCAAATCCTATAAAATGTTGATTGCATCCCTTAATGTATCTCAAAGATCAGTCACCTTTGTGGAGTTAGTCAATTTGCTTCAAACATAGGAAGCAAATCAACTCCAAAGTGATGAAGTGTCAAACAATTCACTTTATTCAAACAATCAGGATGAAAAGAAGAAAGGAAAATTTCAAAAGGGAGGATCATCTTCAAAACGTAAGGGAAAGAAAACTCAAAAGAGGTTTTTCTTGCATTGTTAAAAGGATAACCATGAAACCAATTGGTTTTGGTTTAAAAACAAGCAAAACAAGAAAATCAAAGGCACATCACAGAAGCAAAACAAAGGCAATATTGCTAGTGAAGTGTCTAGTTCGATTCTAATTCTGGTTTAGAAAGAGCACACAAAATGCTCTTGGCTAAGACAGTATTGTAAATGGGAAACAAATTTGTCACCTTAAGAAAGCACCATTTCCTCTATTTCTTTTTAGTCTTCATAAGTAACATAAGTTTTTTTTTGAAGTACTTGCAATAAAGGGGTGATTGTACCTCTTTTAGGCTTCATAAATAACAAACTCATTGTTTGAAGTACTTGTAACAAAATAAGAGAATTTTTTGGTGTAAAATTCGCCTAGGAGGAAATATTTGTAAAAAGTCTTAACAAGCTTCTTAAGTTGCACATATTTTGCAATTAAGGGGGGATAAATATTTATTTTCCTACTTCACATAATTTTTTGTAAAAACGGAAGAAAACTTATAAAGGTGCATTTTTGGTAGTGACCGACACCTTGGTCACACTTCTTTTAGAGATATAAATACAATATGTTTTGCAACAAGGGGTGAAACTTATAAGGGTGCATTTTTGATAGCGACCGACACCTTAGCTACCTTATCAACACATTTTTTGCAAAATCATATTGTAAATATAATGAACCTCGTATGAAGTGATCTACTCTACTACACCTAGTGGTTGCAATGGATGGTTACCCATGCAATTCGATTGGATGACAAGATTACAATAAGTACATTCATTGATGTGAAGACAAAGTGAGGAATGACCCATTTTTTTAGGAGCAACCAAAGCACTGTGACAGAGCTTGAGCAAGAGCAAGAACTAGCAGATCAACATATTTTTCACTGTATTGGGATAGTTATATACATTACCCAAATAATGTAATAAGGGAGGATGTTAGAGTAATATTCCATAATTTGGGATATTTACCCTTTTCCTACATTAGGTAGAATTTATTTACCTTATGGTAAAAAGTAGCTTGTTACTTTTTACCACTAGTATTTACTATTTACCTTTGACCTATCTTGGTTAGTAGGTTAGTCATCATAGTCAAATTGACTACGTTGTTAGTAGTTAGCGCTTATTTATCAAAGCGCGTTAGTTGTTAGTTGTTAGCTACAATAATTCTATTGTTAGTGTGATTAACTCCTAACCCTATTGTTAGTTCTACTAAGTGCTATTTAAGAACTACCTTATTTTAATAAATTGTTCAATACTTATTTAATTATTGATCTTACCTTCTCTCAAAATTGATGGAAACCCTTTATAAAAAAAATCTTTTACAACTAATGAATTTCAAATATGCTTTCCCTAAGAAGCTGCTCCCCCTTACTAATTTCTCTCCCCCTTACTAAAACTCTCCCCATTTGACATCAATGGCAAAGGGATCATTTGGGGCTAAAAATAAGACTCATAGCTTATCCCCCTCACCACCTCCTCTCCTTAAGGTGATCAATTTTGGGGTGGGAGTAAGACTACTTCCAACTTACAAGCTCTTATCCTTTCTCAACTTTATTCTTCCATACCTTTGAAGTTGTACCTCTTTGAACCTTTTGATCATCTCTATCATTGCTTATCTTTGGAAGTTATAGAAACCATGTTCTACACCACCTTGCTTTATACCAAAAATTATTGAAATTGTAACACCTAATATTGTGATTCTTGGAAGGTGCAAATGACTTGAAGTTCCTCTTGGTGAATCCATAATCATTCTTTCCATGAGTCCTGCAATGCACAACTTTATGACCAAATTGATTACATGAGTAACAATAACCCTGGAAGAAATATTCATCTTCAAATGAATTGAAGTTCCTCTTGGTGAAGCCATAATTATTCTTTCCATGAGTCCTGTAATGCGCAAATTTATGACCAAACTGTTCACATAAGTAACAATAACCTTGGAAGAAATATTCATCTTGCCTTGAAAAATATGGTCTCTTGGTACTTTCTTTGCCTTCTCTGTGATGATCCCTATTTCTTGTTTGTGCATTATTTTCTTCCTCAATGATGCTTCCACTCCTCAACTTATCAACATAGATCTTAGGTTCTTCAATATATTCCTCTGATACTTCCTTTTATTTTGCGCTTGACTCCTCTTTCTATACCTCTTGACCTCCTTCATAGCCTAGTCCTATTTTGATAAATGAATATTTTTGTGCTTTGATAATGTTATCCAAAGATTTTGAACTTTTCCCAAACCTGTTAAGCTTATCCTTAGAATATTTCACTTCCATCCTTAGAGAAACCACTTCATGTTCTAATATTTCACATTCTAACTCTTTTACCTCTAAATTTTCAACCATAACTTCTTCAAATCTCCTTGTCTTAACTTTTAAGTTTTTGAGATCTTGTATAAGCTTTTCCTTTATTTCCTCATCTTCTTGAACTTGAGCCTTCAGTATTGAGTTCTTCTTTCTAACTCTTTTCAAATCTCTAATAGGAACAATAATTTCCTCTTCGAGGTCAACTGTGGCTTCTTCTTCTTTTTCTGAACTATCCTCTAGGTCCTCAACTATAGGAGCATTTTTTTTCATCTTTTAATTGGTCTTCAATAGGAGTGTCCTCTTCCTCTTCTATTTCCAAAAATATAATCTCTTCTTTTTCACTATATGAAAAACGTTTATCACTATCACATGAAGCACTGATCGCTTCTTCAATATAGAAACTCTTCTTGTGCCTTTGAAAAATATTCTTCTCATGCTTGTCTTGACCATACCTATTTTATTTTCATATATGAATTTTCTTTCTTTCTTATTCTTATAATATTGTTTCTCTTCACTACTACTACTTCCATTTTGTGGATAATTAAATGCATAGTGACCAAATTTACCACAATTAAAACATTTCACAGTATTCATACCTTTGTGTTTTATTGAGCTCTTCTTATTTCTTCTCACATAGTTAGCTTCTTCATTACTATTTGACTCATCACTTGATTCTAGTTTCTTATCGTTTGTCTTCTTTGAAACTTTGAATGCTTTATCTCTCTTGAAATTTTGATATGTTTCTATCCTCATCTCATAAGATGTGATAATTCCATGTAACTCATCCATTGTCAACTTATCAAGATCCTTCATCTATTCTATTGCTAAAAATTTTGCATCATACATCATAGGGAGTGATATTAATACTTTCTAAGCAACACTAGAGTCCTCAATTTCTAATCCAAATACTCGCATAGTATTAAAAATTTCATCAACATGGACTAAGTACATAGCAATATCTTCCTCATCTTTCATCTTCAATTCTTCAAACCTTCTCCTATGAGTTTGAAGTTTTACCAAATTAACATTGTTGTCTCCTTCATATGTTTGCTTCAATTTGTACCATATTTATTTTTCTTATTTGCATTGCATAACATTAACAAAATATTATTCATATAATTCACTTAAAATTCCATTCATAGCCTTGGCATTATTTACATATTGTTGCTTTCCATCCTTATATGTGGAAGGAGTAGATGTAGGTTTGAATCCATCCTCAACAGATTGCCATGTTTCATATCCTTGTGCCATCAAATAATTCTTCATCATCATACTCTAGAAAGCATAATTATTTCCATCAAATATTGAAGCCTTATTTGTTGAATATCATTCTGAGAAGCCTTCTGTGTTTCTAAAAGATCTTCCTTCAATCTATTAGACTTTACAAAGAATTCTTCTCTGATACGATTTAAATAACACAAGATTATATTGAGAGGGGGGGTGAACAGTATAAGATAAAATTTTACTTTTGTTTCCCAAACAATATTATCCAATGTTATCAATTGCAATATATTTTCATAGTAGTATTAACCAATATCATCAATAGCAGTAACAAGGCAATGCACAAATCATCACATACATGAGAGACACAAATTTAATGTGGTTCACCCAATGTGGGTTACATCCACATAGAAAATATTTCTTCTAAATTTTCTTAACAAATATCTTGGGAACCAATTCCCTATTACAATTTTTATTGACATTTGTCCAAAGGAGATCTCAATCCCCTATACTCAACTTCATGGAACTCTATCCATAGGAGAAATCTATCCCCTTAACTTTTTTTTGTGGATATCTATCCATAGGAAAACTCTATCCCCTTACTATTTTGGTTCATGAAAATCTATCCACAGGAGGCACCTATCATTTGCTCTGGTTTGTGGAACTCTATCCATAGGAGATACCTCTTCTCTTTGCTCTGGTTTGTATAACTCTATCCACAAGAGACACCTATCCTCTCTGCTCTGGTTCATGGAAATCTATCCATAAGAGACACATCTCCTCTCTTCTCTTGTCACCTCCAAATATGGTATACACCTCTACTTAACATTGCTCTAATCCTATTCACGAGGCTTACTCAAGTTTGCTCACAAATTTGCTCTCAAATCTACCCCAAATCTGCACACACTACATGCACAAATCTATCTCAATTTTTTTCCTAAATATACACACATTACATGCACAAATCTGTCTCAACTCTACCCCAAATTTGCACACATTATGTGCACAAATATATCTCAACTTTACCCCAAATATGCACACATTACATGCACAAATCTATCTTAACTCTGCCCCAAATCTGCATACATTACATGCACAAATCTATCTCAAGTTTGTCCTAAATATGCACATATTACATGTACAAATCAATTTCAAATTTACTTCAAATTTGCACACATTACATGCACAAATTTGTCTCAACTTTACCCCAAATCTGCACACATTACATGCACAAATCTGTCTTAACTCTCCCAAATCTGCACACATTACATGCATAAATTTGTATCAACTTTATCCCAAATCTGCACACATTACATGCACAAATGTGTCTTAACTCTGCCCCAAATATGCACACATTACATGCACAAATATTTCTACAAGCCTTCTCAAAAGACTTGCTCAAAACACATATTCTAACCAAAATTTGTTTAACCTCTTGAACATTTAGAGAATGATATGCACTTGACAAATGCTCAATATGTTTTACACATTCATCAAGTCTGTCGCTTTCACATGTCTCACATTCAATAAATTATATCACTACCTCTTATAAATTCCTTTCAAATCAAATCATGCTAGTTTATAACTTTACTTTATAGAACTGGTCTATGTTCCTTGTAAGTTTACTCTCAAATATCAAATACAATAATGCACAAGTTTGCTCTCAACCCTAGCACAAGTGTTTCCAATTTATTTCAAGGATAAAGCACAACTTGTTTACAAACTCTAGCACAAGTGTTTCCAATATTTTTCAACAATGAAGCACAACTTGTTCACAAACTCTAGCACAAGTGTTTCCAATTTATTTCAACAAGAATGCATAATTTGTCTCACAAACCCTAGCATAAATATTTCTAACAATGCATATATATAATCCTTATTTCTCCACCTTATGATTCAGAAATATTTCCTCAACCAAACACCTTAAAGAAAGAATAATGTCACCATACCTATTAAATTGCTTTGAATAAGATGTGCCCTCAAAAACCTATCTCAAAATAATTTCCTTTTTAATGTGCCACTTCAAAACTGGTTAGTAGATTTATCTTTCAAAACATCAACATTAAATTTCTTCTCAAAAATATGTGCACAATGTAATCTAAAAATGATGCTCAATGACTCTCCTTTTGTTCTCAAAATATAGGGCATTAACTATTATCAAAACCCCTCAAACTTTCTTTTTGCCATACAAAAATTACAACCAAAAATCAAACCACAATAACACCTTATAACTCCTACTTTTACAAGAAATACTTTTCACCACACCACAAAGTTTCTTATAGCACTCAATAACTCAAAGCAAAAATTACAACATTTAAATCATACATATACACCTTATACCTCCTTATTTTCATAAAATAATTACCAACACACTTAATCACCCAAGACACAAATTACAACTTTTAAATGAACTTCATACACCTTATACCTCCTAGTAAAAATAATAATTTTCAATGCACTCACTGTCTAATAATACACACAAAAATTTGATTTATTAAATTGTAAATAATTTTGTCTTTGAAACTTTTGCCTCCTTTGTAATATTTAAATTTTCATTTAAATATTTTCTTAGTAAAAATAACTTGGAGATGTATATTGCCTTGATAACCATTTCAATTTTTCTCATCAACATATTTCTACTTCTACCTTGTACCTTATTATTTCAACCTTGAATATAATTATGTATTTGACATCAATGACAACCAAAATACTTAATATTTTCAATACATAACAAGTTGAAAAAAAATTTAGAATATTGTTCGAGAATATATGTATCATCGTACGAATTGGATACATATCCCTATGAAAGATCTTTGGCATATTGGAAGTCCCTAGAGGACCAAAGAGGTATCACTAATATTCTTGATAATGAGGATAATGACACTTGTAGTGATCAGATTGTGGTGAAGTATAATTCATATATGCTTACTAGTTCTTTTGGAGAAATCAATAAGTGTTTGTTTCAGCTTCCTCCATTATAAAATTTTAATGCTTTAAAAAGTTCATATAATTAATGGTATTCATGATTTGATATCATTTATTTTTGTTGATAAGACTTTTTTTCATACCATATCTTTATGTCTATGGCAAAAAAATTAATTTTATGCTTTGGCTTTGAATTAAATGAAAATTTTAAAACCATGCATGCATGTATCATTAGTAAATAAAAATTTTAAAACCACGTAATATTAGTAATTGAAAATTTTCTGTTTTATGCTTTGGATTTGAATAAAATGAAAATTTTAAAACCATGCATGCATGTATCATTATTAAATATTTTTTATAGAATGTGTTGTATGTAGTTTAGAAAGCACAATGTAAAAATGTTAAAACCATGCATGCATGTATCATTAGAAAATGAAAATTTTAAAACCATGTATCATTAGTAAATGATTTTTTTTTTTATGCTTTGGATTTGAATAAATAAAAATTATTAAACCATGCATGCATGTATTAGTAATAAATATTTTTTATAGAATGTGTTGCATGTAGTTTAGAAAGCACAATGCAAATAACATAATACTCAAGTTATGAAAATAACAAAACAATATAAATGGAAATATCCTACCATGAGAAAGCATTATAGTATTTAAATCCAATACCATTCTCTCTATACATTCATAATATTTATATAACATTCTATACATTCATACTCCCAATAGGTTATTTAAGAAATTTTATATATTCACATGCTTATTCTATACATTCATACTCTCTATATAACATATAGTTGCATTAGCCAAATATTATGCTCTATAAGTTTATATAACACATAGTTACACCAGTCAAAACAATATAAATGGAAATACCCTACCATGAGAAAGCATTCTAGTATTTAAATCCCATCCCATAATCTCTATGCAACATTGTATACATTCATACTCTTGTTCTATACATTCAAAATCCCAATAGGTTGTTTAAATTTTTTTATATATTCACATGATTATTTTATACATTCATACTCTCTATATAACATATAGTTGCATCAACCAAAATAATATAAATGGAAATACCCTACCATGAGAAAGCATTCTAGTATTTAAATCCAATACCATACTCTCTATACATTCATACTCTCTATGTAACATTCTATACATTCATACTCTTATTCTATACATTCAAACTCCCAATAGGTTGTTTAAGAAATTTTATACATTCACACGCTTATTCTATACATTCATACTCTCTATATAACATATAGTTGCATCAGCCAAATATTATATTCTATAAGTTTATATCACACATAGTTGCATTAGCCAAGTGTTAAGATTCAAAATTCAACTACCTAAAGAAAATCTATAAAATCACAAATAAACTAAAAATTCAAAACCATGCATATATGTATCCTTCGTAAACTCAAGCACAATTGAAATATCATAATGTTGAAGCTATAGAAATAACACACGAATATAAATGGAAATAACATGATAATAAAGTGATGGAAATATCATAAGAACATACATTGTAATTGTAAAAACGCATAAAAATATACATAGAAATAGCATAATACTAAATTTATGCAAATGTCTTAATTGTTAATACTCAATTCATGAAATTTTTTTTTGAAAATATCTTGAATGTATTGACTTTCTCATTCCTTAGATTTGGGGCTAGAGGTAGTTTTGGGTTCTTTTCCCTTTTGTATTGCCTCTGTAGTCTATTGTTTAGGCAGTACAATTCTTGCATCTAATATCTCCACTACCTATACTTCAAGTCCTTCTTTATCATGTTGCTTACAAATATTCTCCTCCATTGCTTCAGATCTAAATAAGATGTTCTCTACTTTTTCTAAGCCTTCGAGCAACTCACTTTTTTCTTTTGTAGTATCTTCAATTATCGGTACAAGAACTTTTTTACCTTTCTGCTTAAGTGAAATATAACGATCAAACACATGTAGATTTATGATCCTCCTAAACGCATTGTTCTCTAGAACTATTTCTTGAGCCTTTTTTCATTGGCGTAGAAGCCTGCAAGTAATCCTTTGCCATTTATAGATAATCTTGCAAGTTTTGAACCTACTTCTTCAAATTTTCAAAGTTGGCCTACAAAAGAAAAAACAAGTAAGAAGTTAGTAGATAATTATATATAGAAAAAATAAAGAATAAAATTTAGAAGACATTAGTCACCTTGAGAAAATTCTTTGCAGCTACAACAATAACAATTTTTTATGGTCAAATACCCATTGATTAAAATAATCCTAGGCTTCAACATTTATGTTCTCCAATTTGTTCAACATAATACTTCAAATTTCATCATGATAAGAAGTTGTAACCTTCACTGTGCCAAATTTAGCTTTATATTGTAGAGCATCAAGCTTTTTTGGTTTTTTTTCAACAAAAGAATTTTTTTTTTTTCCTTTTTGAACTTTTTTAGTCAGTTAGTTATTTCCTTTATTAAAACTTTGGCTCGATACTCCCGTTACTTTATTTCTTTTACATCTCTAAGAAATGAATCTGTGATGGTTTCTTGACAAGTATTAGATACTAAAATAATTTCAAAAAATTTACTTTATCATCCTCAGTTAGTGTCACAACCCATGTCTGCTCACCTGGTTGTCAAAACACAAATTCAAAATTTTGTTAAGTTTAAACATAAATGTCACACATTTACGTAGATATATCTAACATTGTATTAGTACTTTGGCATAGAAGTTCACACTTCAGGATCATTTACCGCTACAGATGGTATTCTTAGTTCTCAATACTGACCAACTTTTACTACCGTACTTATGGCATTAGGTTACCGTCTAAAATATCCTTACTCTTTTTATCGAGTTTCCTTGATATTGTCATGGGGTTGCCCATACAAGGCCCATAACACCTGGAAGGGTAGATACACTAATTCCCTATTCTACAGCATGCATTCATAATCCTACTATTGTCCTTATTGGTCCACTAACTAGACAATTTCTTACTAATTCATGCTTTGGGCTAGTGTAGCTATACCAGTGCCTGATCGTTGACCATCAACTAAGGTTTAATTAGGGTCCACCATTGCATGGTTTTTGGATCAAATGTCTTTGACCCAATTTTTATTGATGGTAGTGATGCCCATACCATCTATCACTGGACCTTCCAACCTCATGGACCAACTCTCTGGATATGAGTCTTGTTGACAATTTCGTAACCAGAGTAGGTTTGTGAGAATCCTCACGTACTACTTATATGTTATCCTAGAGTGACGTCCCATTCCGTTATCCTTTACTCTCAATAACGTAGGACCTTTATCATTTTCCAATAGCTGGAGAATGAATAACTCCGAATTGTAATAGTTGCCACTATGACTATTGGAGTTGGGTAAATATTTTGGCCCTTCTCGACAACTTAGGTTATCATTGTATCGTTGTGCCTGTATATATATAGTTTAGCCCTTCTCAGCTTTTTTGGGGTTCATGTATAAATGGTCTCACAAGAAGACGGTTTTCAAAGTTTTCTCTATAAAAAATGATTACATCAAGTATCACCTTTAATTAAATAATTAAGATTCTAACATATTATACTACCCCAATTTCAATAATTATATCTTTGTAAACTTACAACTTAAATCTTAAATTATTCCTACTTTGATTTCTTCTACCATATTCAATTTCAAGCTTAAATATTATATATTAGTAAAATTTCATCAAGAGATGAGAAAATGGTTTAACTAGGTCATATAATCTTACAAGTAATTTAATATTTATCAATTATTTTATACTTTAATAAACAAGCTAATTAGGTCAAGTATTTAAACATAAAAGAATACCTAATGTCTCTTTTTTTTTTTCATGTTTCAAATGCAATTATTTATATTTTAAATAATTCCACTATGTCTTCACAAAAGACAAATCTAAATAATCTTTTCAAGCATATGAGACAAATCTAATATATTACTCAAGCTTCAAATAAAACTTTTCAATTCCTAAGGAATTACCAATAATCATCGAGCATGCTTGTATATTATGGCATAAAAACTTGATTCTTGTACGGTTGCGATGGGTATTTATAAAGGTTTTCCTTTAGTGATATGCATTGAGAGAAGAACAGTAGCAGAATTTCTTTTTTTTAAAAGATCCAATTTTTTTTTTATCCTAGTATGTATAATATCAGTGATTATGGCTCGTAGTTGTTATCATACGTAATCAAGACTTTATTTTTATTTTAAATAAACAAATTTTCCCCATACACATTTCCAAGGGACGATTTCACATGTGAATTCATTAAAGTCCTAAGTTGGATTGTAGCTATTTACAAATGATGTCATTTTCCACTAAATGTTCACACACTAACTTCGTATTGACTGCTTCGAGGTGTAAAGTCAAGTTTATCAAAACACGAATTCAACAATGAACTTCATAGTGGCTAAGTGTCTTGGCTACTTATAAGAACTAATGTAAGGTTCCAAAATTTTCCACAGTGGTGTCAATTCCAAATATCGATAGTATTTTCACCAGACAGTAGGTCCCAACTTTCGCGTATATTACTAAAATTTTTATTGTACCAAAATTATTGTGTTTATATAAGGTTGGACAGGTCTTCCATATATTTTTGGTTACTAATTCGTCACAAAAAAAGTGATAATGGTATTCATATTACTTTATAGCTTCCATCTAATGTATGATCCTATGGTTTTGATAGTTTTATATTAACGTGGTTCTCTATGACAAGCCAAGTCTACATCTAATATCCTACACCAATAAATCATATTGGTATAGGAAATACCCATTATTAATTTTGCAAGAAAACTAATACAGAGACAAACAGATTGTAAACCAATGCACTCCAACAAGACAAATTCTACATAAAAGGTATTTCAAATCTCGTTATCTACCCAAGTTAAACTAAAATGAGATTAACCTATTTTTATTCTGATAGCAGATATATTGAACTCACATTATATAAATACATGCTAACGATGCTTAACTTCAATACATCATTTCACCATTAAAATTTTTTTATTAAACCCGTAAAGCTCTCTCTACTATTGAAAGAATGAAGACTTACATAAAAATTTAATCATTTAATTGAAAACTCTAACATAATCAACATTAATAACATAAGTTTTATCAAACAAATTATATACAAATAATTCTCCATTCTGGACATAAGTTATTAACCATTCCTATCATATATTTTTCTTTAAAAGCTTCATTTGTTGGATAGACCACTATATATCATCATGGAACTATATTGTGGTATTTGTCCAATATTATGATCATTTAAATAAAGTTTCTAGCTCATAGTGCAACAAGAACCTTTTTGTCTACAATGCCAGCCAACATTGAGTTCTTCAATCGAGTCAAAACTGTGCTCTAGAATTCCAAACATAATCATCATGGAAATACCACCTCTCAAGCAAATTATAATAGGGTTAAAGGTAAATTTGGGTCAGCTTGGCCCTGATGAAAATACAGTCCTATAGATGAATGCATACAAAATCACAACAGGCAGCCATGCACTCAATCATCGAATATTTTTTTAAAATATTTTCATGTTCGAGTTATCACACACGACAGGATCTTTAAAACATTATTTGAATTACCATATCTATCAACCCAATATAAATTTTTAAATAGAGCTTTATACAGAATCATATTCAAAGCATACTCTGCAGTACATTACGCATACAGCAACCTTATTTATATATTGGAAAGTAACAAGCAATAATGCAGACATACACCGACTTGAGATTGATCTGTCGAACGCAGCCTGGTTAATGAATTTTATCGATATGTCGCTGGAAAACAACAAATTTTTACACAATCAAAAACTCTTCTTCAAATGAATTTTTCCATAATCCATCTCCCTTATTTGATAGAATGTTTGAGTAGTTTTATAAATGCCACATCATAATAAGTCATGCAGATAGTTCTTTTTTCCAGATGGATTTGTCCAACATGTCCATTTGGGGAGTGGAAAATGATGCTCCGTAGCTAGTTTGTTCCCTTGTTATGAATAAATATATATATGTATATTTATATTTTTATATTTTTTATAATTTTTTATTATTATTTACAATTTTATTATTATTGTTATTTATTTTTTTTAATATATTTATTTTTATATCTATATGTAAATTATTATTATTATTATTATTTTGAAATGCAATGACAAATGTAAAACAAGATGTAGCACACCAAGAAAAATAGAATGCATCAACAAGCAGGATGACCTATATGAACATAACTGTAGTGGGCTTCCATGTACCCATGGGCCAAGGTGCACAAGACATGATATCATATCCCACCTTACCTGACGCCTTCACCACTGTCTTCGCTAGGAGGTGGTGTCTTCCTTGTCTGGAATATCTGCTATGTAGTAGAAACTTGCACTTGCGACCATAAACACTTGCAGCAACATCACATTATTCCAATAAAATGATAAACAAGTAATGGGTATGTTACATTCTCCCCCACTAGGAATCAACACAGTCCCTATGTTAGCCAATAAAACACTGTAGTTTTAAAAATAACTGAGCATATACTTATAAGCAACATCCATAGATTAAGCAAAAGTTACACACAATATTATCATGTGAATATCCTGGATATGTATCAAAATACCAAATACACAAATACAATCATAAAAATATCTAAATTGTCTCTAAATTAATTGTTTTAAAACAAGAAAGGAAATTGTTTTTTCATCTCAGCTACATCTTCCCAAGTAGCATTCCTCTCTGAGTAGTGATCCCACTCGACCCTACACTGTTCAACTGTTATATTCCTTAGTTGCTTTATTCTGTAAATACAAATTTTAACCGGTTGAACCTCAATGAGCTATGGGTCCGACGTCTACAAATGAGATACATCCAAAACATGAGATGGGTCAGCTACATATTTGTGGAGGAGAGACATGTAAAACACTATGGATTTTAGACAAGTTTGGTGGCAGGGTGATCTTATAGGCAACAAGACTTATTTTGGCAATGATGTCAAAAGGACCGACAAATTTGGGGCTTAGTTTGGTAGACTTTATAGAACTTTTAGTTGGCTTAACTTTGAGAAAGACCTTATCTCCAATAGAAAAATCTTAAGGGGTTCTTTTAATATCTGTATAACTCTTCTAATGGTCTGCAACTTAATGAAGTTGTTGGCAGATTTATTTTATACAGACCTCCATTTCCTTAATGGAATCAGGACCGATCACTACTCGATCATCCAAATTATCCCATGTTAATCGTGTCCTGCACCTACGCCCATATAGGACCTCAAAAGGGGGCCATGCCCAATGTGGTAGTATAGTTGTTATAAGAAAATTCTACCAAGAAGAGAAAATATTCCCACTTGCTTTGATGGTCCATGTAATACTTTGTAGCATATATTCCAATACCTGGTTAATCCTCTCGATCCATCCATCCATATCAAGATGATAGGCAGTACTGATATTTAGATTTGTGTCCCAAGCTCGGTGTAAAACTTGCTAAAATTTAGAGGTGAATCTTGAATCCCTATCCGAGATAATTATTTTAGGGAAACCATGCAACCTCAATCTCAAAGTAAGATTTTGTGCTATGCTGGGTGCATCATCGCAAATATTACCCGGTATAAAATGTGCCACCTTAGTCAATTTATCCACAACAACAAAAATTGCATTATGTCGAAACCAAGTTTTGGGAAGAATGACTATAAAGTCCATAGAAATTACTTACCACTTCTATTCTAGTACATCAAACAAGTGTAATTACCCTCGAGGATGTTGATGCTCAACTTTAACCTTCTGATTTTCTAGGCATCTCATGACAAATTGTACCACATCCTTCTTCATTTTGGACCAAAAAATATTCTATTTCAAAGATTCTCTCATCTTTATTACACCTGGGTAAGCAGAGTATGGTGCACAATGTGCCTCTTGCAAGATGGTTCTTTTTAGCTCTTCATCATTAGGTACTATTATTCTATTCTAAAAATATACCATATCTTATTTTATATTATAATCCATGTGCTGACCTGGTTCTCGTTCAACCCTAATGCGACATTGTTTGAAAAATTCATTTTTTTTTACATTTCCAAAATTTGCTCCTTTAGTCCATACTGACATTTTGTGATAGTAGCTATGTGTCTTCTTCTACTAAGGGCATCTGTCAGTTTATTTTCCTTCCCTTTTATATATTTTATTCTGAAATCATATTCAGCTAGGAACTCCATCCACCTTCATTGTCTGGCATTTAGCAGAGGCTGAGTAAAAATGTATTTCAAATTCTAATGATCAATTTTAGCTTAAAGGGATTTCCCAAAAGATAGTGCTACCAAATATTAAGAGCATGGACTATAGCAGCCAACTCTAAATCATGTGTAACATAATTGATTTCATGTTTCTTAATCTTCCTAGATTCGTATGCTACAACAACATCGCATTGCATTAAAACACCACCCAATCCTTCTAAAGAGGCATCAATACATACCGTAAATGGTTTTTTGGAGTTAGGTATCTGTAATATAGGTGCAGTTGTAAATTTTTCCTTGAGGATTTTGAAAGCTTCCTCACACTGGGTTGTCCACTTAAATGCTTTTCCTTTTATTTGCAGATTAGTAATTGGAAATGCAAATTTTGAAAATCCCTTAACAAATCGCTGACAGTATCTAGCCATCCCCATAAAAAATATTACTTCAAAAATATTGGTGGGGGCTAGCCAATCTACTATAGCTTCAATATTTTTAGGATCAACAACTATTTCTTCAGCCAAAATAATGTGCCCCAAATACTGAATTTGTGGAGTATAAAACTTACAGTTAGACAATTTGTCGTATAATTAATTTTTCTTGAGGATTTCCAAAAATATCCTCATGTGTTGGTCATGTTCTTCCTTATTCTAAGAGTAGATCAGAATATCATCTAGAAATATCAACACAAATTGATATAGCTGTTCCTTGAACACACTGTTCATCAAATTCATAAATATTCTAGTGCATTTGTTAACCCAAAAGGTAACACTGTGAACTTATAATATCCATAGCGGGTTCTAAAAGCAATCTTGTATGCATCCTCTTCTTTGATTCTCAATTGATAATATCCTGACATAAGGTCGATCTTGGAAAGTATTGTAGATCCTCTTAATTGATCAAAAATATCATTAATCCTAGGTAAGGGATACTTTTTCTTAACTATCATCTTTTTAAGCATCCTATAATCAATGCACAGTCTCACGTATCCATCTTTCTTTTTAATGAACAATATCGGTGCTCCCCATGGTGACACACTAGGTTTAATGTGCCATTTTTTTTAAAAATCTTGCAACCGAGTCTTAAGTTCTTACAGTTCAAGGGGTGTCATTCAGTAAGGGATTTTTACTACAAGAGATGCTCTTGGCATGAGCTCAATAGAGAAATGAAATTCCCTTTTTGGAGGTAACCCAAGAAGATCTTCAGGAAAAACATCTCTAAACTCATTCAAAACTGGATACTATTGAAATAGATCAGAATTTGAATTAGTTTCTTCATTTTTGTTTAAACTAACCACATAAAGTCTACATTCTTTCCTTAAGGTTCTTTTGACTTGCATTGCGGTCATCATGTGGGGTTCAAAATATGCTTTATTACAATGGACACAGATTCACTAATTTGAGTCATCTGTGAAATCCATCCACCTTTATTAAAAATTAAGCAGGCATTTGTGGGCTTTTAACCAATATACTCCTAAGACTATATCAAAAGCATGTAAGGGAGATACATATAGGTTCTAGTTAATATTTCCCTGGGGTATATCAATTTGAGGGTCAAATAAATATTGGTTGACCATGTAGGTTTGTCCTGAGCCATACTCGACTTGCCACCCTTTTTCCATGATCCTAGGTTTAACCAGTATGTCTCTCAAAATATTAATTGAGATAAAACTATTAGTGGCACCACTATCTATCAAAACTTGAACATATTTCTTACCTAATTTTTCTTTAATAAGAAATGGAGTAGCTTGCCCTGAAAGGTTAAGTTTACCTATAGAAACATAGATTTTGTGTGAGGCCTCTTCTGTAGGAGTTCTTTTATCAGCTATGTGTGGTCATTGTCTTGCATAATAATCCAATTCTCCACATGCATAGCAATAATTTGGTCTCCTATTATTTTTTTATCTCCTTCCTTGTTTTTTTTGCTATTTCTATCTTGGTCCCAGTTGTTATTCCTCTTTTCTTGATAGTTCCTTCGATCTATCTTCCCCCTATTTCCTTGAGGTTTACCCTTGTTTCTTTTATCATTTCTGAATCATCCACCATATTTAAACTTCTTATGCTGATATTTACCCCGATTCTATTATGGGTATCTCATTTTCTTGGAATTCTCTATTTCAATTTTCTGATAATAAGCCTTTGCATTCTTTTGGCTTATTTCTTCATAACAGGCAACATCATATGCAATTGTGAAAGTATTAGGTACCTTCGTTCCAATTGGTTGTCCATATCTAAGATGTAGCACCATCATAAATTTTTGGACCTTAAAATCTTCATGTTTGTCATATTCAAGGTGTATTTCGAAAGTTGTACAAAATCTCTAATAATACTTTATTATAGTCATGTTGCCCTAGCATAAGTTAGTGAATTCACCATATTTATCTATATAAAATTGAGACGTAAGGAAACAATCTTTAAATTATATTTCAAATTCTTCCCATGTAATATATGCAGCCTCCTAAGTAATATTCTTATAAGTGGTCCACCAGTCTCTGGTTGGACCCTCCAAATGTGCCACAGCCCAAGTTGTTTTGGACTTTGAACAAAGGGGTTGAATTGAGAAATATCCCTCTGCTTCACTCAAACAATTGAAGGTTGTCTCACCATATCCTTTTCCATAAAATTTGGATATATATAATTTCTTAATTTCTTTTTTCAATTCTACACAAACTTTCCTCCTAGAGGACCCTTTTGGAAACTCACTCACTCTTTCTATTTGTTTTCCCTTAGCTAAAATCTGAATTATTTTATACTACTGAGTGATTATTTCTTGTTGTTGAGCCATTTTTACCCTCTACTAATCCATGTGATCACTCATATGAACCTTCTAGATCTCCATTTGCTCTCATTGTTGATTTAGTTGCTCCTACATTAACTGAATCATTCGGGCCATATTGTCATTATTTTGAGTAGCCTTTGCAGCTACTAGCTCTTTTTATTTTTTGACCACCCACCATGGCACATTAGCAACTTGCACCCTTTCTGACTCTCTTATGAGTCATCTTAATCCCTTCCTTAGGACTTCTATAATTTCCTCTTGCAGGTTAACATTGGTTCTCCTCGAGGTCCACACCATACCTGGCAACAAAAGAGTTATGTTAAAATAGAAATTCATGATTTATAACCTAGGATTTTGCAACCTAGGCTCTGATACCAACTATCACAACCCAGGTCTGCTCACCTGGTTGTCAAAACACAAATTCAAAATTTCATTAAATTCAAACATAAATGTTACACATTTACATAGATATACCCAACATTGTATTAGTAATTTGGCATAGAAGTTCACACTTTAGGATTATTTACCACTATAGACGGTATCCTAAGTGCTCGAGACCAGCCAACTTCCCATATTAGGTTACCATCTAAAATATCCTTAATTCTTTTCTTGTGTTTCCTTGATATTGGCATGGGGTTGCCCATCCAGGGCCCATAACACTTGGAAGGGTGGACACACTAATTCCTCATCCCAAAGCATGGATTCACAATCCTACTATTTTCCTTATTGATCCACTGACCAGATAGTTTCTTATTGATTCATGCTTTGGGCTAGTGTATCTAAGCTAGTGTCTGATCATTGACCATCAACTAAGGTTTAATCAAGGTCTACCATCGTATGGCTTTTGGACCAGATGTTTCTAACCGAGTTTTGGTTGACGATAATGTTATCCATACCATCTACCACTGGACATTCCAACCTCATGGATCAACTCTCTAGCCATGAGTCTTATTGGAAATTCTGCAACCAGAGTAGGTTCATGAGTATTCTCACATACTACTCATATGCTATCTTGGAGTGATATCCCATTCCATCTCCCTTTACTCTCAAATGCGTAGGACCTCATCCTTTTCCAATAACTGGAGAACGAATAACTTTGAATCGCAATAGTTGGTAGTGCAACTATTGGAGCTGGGTAAATATTTTGGCAACTTAGGTTATCATTGTATCATTGTACTCGTATATACATAGTTTAGCCCTTCTCAGCTTTTTCAGGATTCATGTATAAATGGTCTCACAAGAAGATGGTTTTCAAAGTTTGCTCTATAAAAAAATATTACATCAAGTATCATATTTAATAAAATAATTAATATTCTAACATATTCTACTATCCCAATTTCAATAATTTTATATTTATAAACTTACAACTTAAATCTTAAATTATGTCTATTTTGATTTCTTCTACCATATTCAATTCCAAGCTTAAATATTATATATGAGTAAAATTTCATCAAGAGATGAGAAAATGGTTTAACTAGGTCATATAATATTACGGGGAATTTAATATTTATAAATTATTTTATACTTTAATAAAAAATCTAATTAGGTCAATTATAAACATAAAAGAATACCTAATGTCTCTCTTTTTTTCATGTTCCAAATGCAATTTATTTATATTTTAAATAATTCCACTATGTCTTCACAAAAGATAAATATAAATAATATTTTTAAGCATATGATACAAAGCTAATATATTACCCAAGCTTCAAATAACTTTTTTCCATTCCTAAGGAATTACCAACTATCATCAAGCATGCTTGTATATTATGGCATAAAAACTTGAGTCTTGTACAGCTACGATAGGTATTTATAAAGGTTTTCCTTTAGTGATATGCATCGAGAGAAGAATAGTCACAAAAGTTTTTTTTTTAAAAAGACCCAAAATTTTTTGATCCTAGCATGTATAATATCAGTCATTATGGCTCGTAGTTGTTATCATACATAATCAAGCCTTTGTTTTTATTTTAAATAAACATATTTTTCCCATACAAGTTTCCAAGGGATGATTTCACATGCGAATTCATTAAATTCCTAAGTTGGTTTGTAGTTATTTACTACTTCTTCTTAAGTGAAATATCAGGATCAAACCCATGTAGGATTATGATCCTCCTAAAAGCATTATTCTCTAGAACTATTTCTTGAGCTCTTTTTTCATTGACTTAGAAACCTGCAAGTAATCCTTTGCCATTTGTAGATAATCTTGCAGGTTTTGAACCTACTTCAGATTTTCAAAGTTGGCCTACAAAAGAAAAAACAAGTAAGAAGTTAGTAGACATTAGTCACCTTAGTAACATTCTTTGCAGCTACAACAATAACAATTTTTTATGGTCAAATACCCATTGATTAAAATAAGCCTAGGCTTCAACATTTATCTTCTCCAATCTGTTCAACATAATACTTCAAATTTCATCATGATAAGAAGTTGTAACCTTCACTGTGCCAAATTTTGCTTTATGTAGTAGAGAATCAAGCTTTTCTGGTTTGTTTTCAACAAAAGAAAAAATGTTTTTCCTTTTTAAACTTTTTTTATCATGTATTTATTTCCTTTATTAAAACTTTGGCTCGAGACTCCCGTTGCTTCATTTTTTTTACATCTCTAAGAAATGAATCTATGATGGTTGCTTGAAAAGTATAAAATACTAAAATACTTTAAAAAAATTTACTTTATCATCCTCAGTTAGTGTCACAACCCAGGTTTGCTCACCTGGTTGTCAAAACATAAATTCAAAATTTTGTTAAGTTCAAACATAAATGTCACACATTTACGTAGATATACCTAACATTGTATTAGTACTTTGGCATAGAAGTTCACACTTTAAGATCATTTACCGCTATAGAAGGTATCCTAAGTGCTCGAGACCGAACAAATTCCTACATTAGGTTACCGTCTAAAATATCCTTACTCATTTTCTTGAGTTTCCTTGAACTTGTCATTGGGTTGCCCATCCAAGGCCCATAATACGTGGAAGGGTGGACACACTAATTCATTGTCCCAAAGCATGCATTCACAATTATACTATTGTCCTTATTGATACACTAACTAGATAGTTTCTTATTGATTCATGCTTTGGGCTAGTGTAGCTATACCGGTTCCTGATCATTGACCATCAACTAAGGTTTAATTAGGGTCCACCATCACATGGCTTTTGGATCAAATGTCTTTGATCCAATTTCGATTGATGGTAATACTGCCCATACCATCTATCGCTGGACCTTCCAACCTCATGGACCAACTCTCTGGATATGAGTCTTGTTGACAATTTTGTAACTAGAGTAAGTTTGTGAGCATCCTCATATACTACTCGTATACTATCTTGAAGCGACGTCCCATTTTGTCGCCTTTTACTCTCAACAATGTAGAACCTTTATCATTTTCCAATAGCTAGAGAATGAATAAGTCTGAATTGTAATAGTTGCCACTACGACTATTGGAGTTGGGTAAATATTTGGGCCCTTCTTGACAACTTCGATTATCATTGTATCGTTGTGCCTGTATATATATAGTTTAACCCTTATCACCTTTTTTAGGGTTCATGTATAAATGGTCTCACAAGAAGACGATTTTCAAAGTTTGCTCTATAAAAAATGATTACATCAATTATCACCTTTAATTAAATAATTAAGATTCTAACATATTCTACTACCCCAATTTTAATAATTCTATCTTTATAAACTTACAACTTAAATCTTAAATTATTCCTACTTTGATTTCTTCTACCATATTCAATTTCAAGATTAAATATTATATATTAGTAAAAGTTCATCAAGATATGATAAAATGGTTTAACTAGGTTATATAATATTACGAGTAATTTAATATTTATCAATTATTTTATAGATTAATAAACAAGATAATTAGGTCAAGTATTTAAACATAAAAGAATACCTAATGTCTCTTTTTTTTTTCATGTTTCAAATGCAATTTATTTATATTTTAAATAATTCCACTAGGTCTTCACAAAAGACAAATCTAAATAATCTTTTCAAGCGTATGATACAAAGCTAATATATTACCCAAAATTCAAATAAAAATTTTCCATTTCTAAGGAATTACCAACTATCATCGAGCATGCTTGTATATTATGGCATAAAATTTTGATTCTTGTACAGCTGCGATAGGTATTTATAAAGGTTTTCCTTTAGTGATATGCATTGAGAGAAGAAAAGTCACCGAAGTTTTTTTTTAAAGAAGACCCAATTTTGTTTTGATCCTAGTATGTATAATATCAATAATTATGGCTCGTAGTTGTTATAATACGTAATCAAGACTTTATTTTTATTTTAAATAAACAGATTTTCTCCATACAAGTTTCCAAGGGACGATTTCACATGAGAATTCGTTAAAGTCCTAAGTTGGATTGTAGCTATTTACAAATGATGTCATTTTCCACTAAATGTTCACACACTAACTCTGTAGTGACTGCTTCGAGGTGTAAAGTCAAGTTTATCAAAACACGAATTCAACAATGAACTTCATAGTGGCTAAGTGTCTTGGCTACTTAAAAGAACTAATGTAAGGTTCTAGAATTTTCCACAGTGGTGTCAATCCCAAATCTCAATAGTATTTTCACCAGATAGTGGGTCCCAGCTTTTGCGAATATTTCTAAACTTTTTATGGTACCAAAATGATTGTGTATATATAAGGTTGGACATATCTTTCATTTGTTTTTTATTACTACAGTAGTCACAAAAAAGTGATAGTGGTATTCGTATTACTTTATATCTTCCATCTACTGTATGAAAATCCTATGGTTTTGATAGTTTTATAATAACGTGGTTCTCTATGACAAGCCAAGTCTACATCTGATATCCTACACCAATCAGTCTTATTGGTACAAAAAACATCCGTTATTAATTTTATGAGAAAAATAATACAAAGACAAGCAGATTGTAAATCAACGCACTCCAAAAAGATAAATTCTACACAAAATGTATTTTAGATATTGTTATCTACCCAAGTGAAACTAAAATGAGATTAAACTATTTTTATTCTGATAGAAGATACACTAAAATCAAATTTTATAAAGACATGCTAACGATGCTTAACTTCAACACATCATTTCAACATTAAACAAAATTTATTAAACCCGTAAAGCTCTCTCTACTATCGAAAGAAAGAAGACTTACATAAAAATTTAATCATTTAATAAATATATCGACAACTCTAACAGAATCAACATTAATAATAAAATTTTTATCAAACAAATTATATACAAATAATTCTCCATTTTGTACATAAGTTATTGACCATTCCTAGCATATATTTTTCTTTAAAAGCTTCATTTGTTGGATAGACCATGGTATATCATCGTGGAACTATATTATGGAATTTGTCCAATATTATGATCATTTAAATAAAGCTACTAGCTCATAGCGTAGCAAGAACCTTTCCGTCTACAACGACAACCAAGATTGAGTTCTTCATTCTAGTCAAAATCGTGCTCTAGAATTCCAAACATAATCATCGCAGCAATACCACCTCTTAAGAAGATTATAATAGGGTTAAAGGTAAATTTGGGTCAGCTTGGCCCTAATGAAAATGCAGTCCTACAGATGAATGCATACACGATCGCAACAGGCAGCCATGCACTCAATCATTGAAGATTTTTTAATTTTTTTCATGTCCCAGTTATCACACATGATAGGGTCTTTAAAACATTATTTGAATTACCATATCTATCAACCCAATATAAATTTTTAAGAGTATATTTATACAAAATCATATTCAAAGCATACTCTACATTACATTACACATACAACAGCCTTATTTAAACATTGGAAAGTAACAAGCAATAAGGCAGGCATACACTCGCCTGAGATTGATCGATCGAACGTAGCTTGGTTGATGAATTTTCTCAAGACATCATCGAACAACAAAAAATTTTCACACAATAAGAATCTCTTCTTCGAAATAATTTTTCCATACTCCATTTCCCTTATTTTATAGAATATTTGAGTAGTTTTATTAAAGCCACGTCATAATAAGTCATGCAACTGGTTCTTTTTCCACATGGATTTGTCCAACACGTCCATTTGGGGAGTGGAAAATGATGCTCCATAGCTAGTTTGTTCCCTTGTTATGAATAAATATATATGTATATTTATATTTGTATATTGTTTATCATTTTTTATTAGTTACAATTTCATTATTAATTTTATTATTATTATTATTTAATTTTTTAATACATTTATTTTTATAACTATATGTATATTTTTATTATTATTATTATTTTTCTAAAATGCGGTGACAAATGTAAAACAAGATGCAACACACCAAGAAAAATAGAATGTGTCAACAAGCAGGATGACCTATATGAACATAACTGTAGTGGACTTCCATGTACCTACGGGCCAAGGTGCACAAGGCATGACATCATATCCCACCTTACCTGATGCCTTCACCACTGTCTTCGCCAAGAGGTGGTGTCTGCCTTGTCTGGAATATCTACTATATAGTGGAAATTAGCACCTGTGACCATAAAAACTTGCAGCAACATCATATTCTTCCAATAAAATGATAAACAATTAATGGGGATGTTATAGTTAGAGGATGACGGGTGTTAGTTTCCCTAGGAGGATTTGTGATCTGAGGATATTCACTTGAATATTCTGCTTCTGCTTCTTGAAATAAATTTGTTGCTTGTAAAAAACAAGGCATGTTACCTTTTAAAAAGTAATCCTCATCAAGTGGGATTAGGTAAACCCACAACTAAAACTTCCTATACATTTGTAAAATTATGAAAAGATATATTTCTAAATCCTGAAAATTCCTTGGTTGCTCCTCCTCTAGATGGAAGAAATTGTTTTCCACCCATACCTAGTTGATCTCGCATTTGTTTTTAATGTGGTGGAGGAGGGGAAGATATCACTTGTATTCCTTGAGTATATTGTTGTGAAGCAGCTTAAAAAATCATAATAAATTTTTATTACAAAATTTGTGAAGGTAGATTGTAAAATTAATATGAATGGGGGTCTGAGGGCTTTGTTTCAATGGTCAAAATACTTTTGTAGGAGTGCGGAGACCAAGGTTAAAATCCCTTGGGCCCTGTAGTTCTGGTGGGCATGTCTCATAAGGGTATCTAGCTACGTAAATTTTTACCCAACGCAACTGGAGGTTATAGTAGTGACAAGGAGCAAGATCCAAACCTATGAAGAGGCATAGAAAATTGTAACAAGTTACTGATTCCTCTCATATAATAAAAAAATTAATATAATTGTATTAGAATTACTGGCCAAATATGAGATTTATTGTGCATATACACATTGTAATGTAATGCTTGTGTATCGTATATCTGAAAACATATTTAAAAAATTTATTAAAAAGATAGATTATAATTTTAAGTAAATGAATACATGAATTCAATATTGAAATAAAAAGCTCGTGTAGTGGATGTGGCCTTATTGATATCAACAACACTAGTTGGCAGTTGACGAGCAGGTGGATCTTGGTGAGTATTAGGAGAATTAGAAGATGTTAAGAATTTTAAAGATCCTCTATGTAGTGGTATCGATTCTAAAGGTGTTTTGAAATCTCTTGTTTCTTTTGGATTATTTTTTTTGATAAGTTAATTTTTCATTCAAAATGGGTTTTGACAGGAAACCCCAAAACCTGCTTACAACCACAACTTAAGGATGCTGATTAAAATAGAAATAGAAGAAAATAGGGGGATGCAGCCCCAAATAGGAAAGAGCAACAGTAACATAGCACCAAAGAAAAAGGCCCCACGCAGGGAAGCCCCAAAACCAACAACTAGCAAAGAAAGGAAGACGTTAGTCCTCCTCGCCTACTTTGACACCTCCATCCTTTGCGTCATCCTTTACCTCATCCTTGACCTCGTCCTCGGTGTTGACCTCAGACACCTTTGTGTCCTCTAGAGTTGCCTCAGTGAACTTTTCATGAAAAATAGGAGATGTAAGGCATTGCGAAGATCTGTGAGAGTGTCCACCAGATCATTCAATTGGGAAATGCCATTTTTTAGTTGAGAAATACCAATGGAGGTAATTTTGATGATGAAATACTGCAAAAGCTGAGCTGTAACATCATGATCATCCTCATCAGAATCAATTTCTAGAATTTTTTGCTTGTCTTGAATGAACTTGTTTCTCAGGTGATGTGAAAACCTTACGGTGCCCTCGGGTTCCTCACACTTGATTTTCTTCTTCGCAAGCAACCCTCTGACTGCCTCCACAACCGCTCTCTTCTTGGTAGACATGGTTGAGGAATAGGTAGAGGATGAGGGTGGGCTTGATTTAACCTAGGTAGGGCTAGGTTTTCCTTTAGGAGCAACATTTTGGGTAGCAGGAAGGGTTATGCCATTAGGGCAATGGACCAGCCAATGATTGTAGAAAACTTTAAATAGGCCTTGGTGGGAAGGGAGGTCATCTCCCTTCTTCTTCCTGCAAGCCTCTATGGAATAACTGATAGAATTCAACATGAACTAGGGGATGCTAATAGGGTTGACATCCCTAAAATGGTTTACAAAGGCAAAATGGAAGCTACATAAAATTTTCTCAGGGTCATCTACAATTATGTACTCCATGACGGGCTTCATTACCTTGTTCCACGGGGTGGGGAGATCAGCATGGTGCATTCCCACCTTCGCCTGCTTGTAGAACTTGCTTTGGTCCTTGAATTCCTTTAACTCAGCTTCCCAATTGTGCTTTTCATGATGGATTGACCGCCCTTTAGCAGGTTGCCCAGTGAGCTCAACCAACAGTTTAATGTCAATTATATAATCCTTGCCATGAATATTGACCTTGCCCCCATCCCAAATTTCTAGAATCACCATAGTAATATCGAGCTCATCTCCTAAAAATTTCTTAAAAAAGGGGATAAAACCTCTCTCAACAAGAATGGCCTCTACAATGGGTTCCAACTCCAAGGTGTTTGGCTCGACAAAACTCATTTTGGGCTGACAGAAGGGGTGCTTATTGAAGGAAATGGTGGAGGATCGGAGGAATTGTTCAGGAAGATTGATATTGCAATTACCAGACGGGTTCTTAAAACGAACAATTCACACATGCTTAGGGAAACTAGTTTCTTGGAGAAGGAGCCGAACCTTTTGGAGAATGCCTTGGAGATTGCATCTATCAACTTGGGGTTTCCCACCTTTCTTAAAGCTTGCCATGAGAACAAAAGCAATTTTGAATTCTGAGGTTCTCCAAACCACCAAGAAGGACCATGTGAACCAGTAGTTAGGTTGGCGGTGGGCAGTGGGAAGCGGAAGAGATAGGCTGGAGGATGTGGCTATGATGGGGGAGAAAATGATGATGACACGTGTGATGGATGTGATTGATGGAGGGTGGGTTCATGTGGACATTACAAGTGTGGACTCTCTAGTTAGGGTCCTAGCCTTGAAAAGGGTGATATTGGAAGTGAAAACTAAGGAAAGCATGGATGATTCTACTCTTATGGCTAACAACAATGCTTTCTTGGTAAAAGGTATTGAAAATGTTGAATGTTCTACGCTTGGGAAAAACTTGTTGAGACCAAAAACCGAGGAAACAGGGGTGTTAAGGTGGATCATTGGTAAAAAAAATATGACCATTTGATTAATCTTCATTGTTATTGACATTCTATGTTCTTTCTTGGTCCACGATGTCACTAACCACTTGTGGGAGGCCATCTATCCAAGTGATCAGGCTAGTTATGTTGACTCCATGATTTACCAATTTATCAGCTACCCTATTGGCTTCTCTAAAAGTATGTTGAAATATGGTCTCCTATTGATTGAGAATTAAAATCCTTGCTTCCTCAATGCAATCCCTGACCCTCCATGAAGGATTATTGTTGTTCCTTAGGTAACTGATTATGTTAAGAGAATCTCCTTCAACAATCAACCTGCCAGGATAATTTTTTGCAAGGGATAGTCCTCTCCACATAGCTTTAGCTTCGACAACATGGTTAGTTTGGACCCCTAGGCATTTAGTGAAGGCAAAAATGACATTCCCATAGTGATCCCTGAGAATACCTCCTACACCCACCCTTCCTAGGTTTCCCTTGGCAGCACCATCAAAGTTCAACTTGAACCATCCATTCGGTGGAGGATTCCACTTAGAGTTAGCTCTGATATTGGATAGAGGTTGGTTTGGGATTTTTGCAAGAGGGAGGTTCAAGGAACAACCTAAGGAAGCCTTGAATCTGGAAGTGGGATGGGTGGAGGGAGGAATAAGGAGAGCATTTTCTTTGGCAAAGGATAGGATTTTGCTAGTAATCGAGTTAGGAACCATCTTGCTATTGGAGAAGATTCTACGATTCCTCTCAAGCCAGATTTGCCAAAGGAAATGGTGGAGGTAGGTTTTCCAGAGGAATTTGAGGTGGGGGTTATGAAAGGGAGTAGGCCATTGAAAGAAGAGCTCAACAATGGAACAAGGTTTGACCCATAGGATGTGGAAGGTTTGGAGGATTTTGTTGAGGATGGAAGAGGAAAAAGGGTAGGTGAGGAAGAGGTGAATAGGGGACTCCCAATCAGATAAACATAGATAACACCTGTTAGGGAAGATAATACCTCTTTTGAGAAAATTATCAATAGTTAGGATTCTCTCTTGAATGACCAACTAGGCAAAAAAGGAAATCTTAGGGATGAGGATTTTGGGCCAAACGAGATGACAAGGAAATAAAGGTTCCTCAGGATTCAGGAGCAATTGGTAAGCATATTTGACTGAAAATTCTCCACTCTCAGTGGGCTCCCAAAATAGTTGGTCCTTGGGATTGCTAGAAGGAATTATGGTGGAATTCAGCAAGGATTCTAGTGAAGTAGACTCCATCGGGTGAGTGTTGCTTCTGATAGGTTTCCAGTTGCTCCTGTTGTTCTGGAAGCTCAAAAAATCAAAGACTTTTTGACCAAACATGACATCAGTGAAATATTTCAGAACATAAAGGTTAGGATCTTCAATAAGGGGTTCTCCTCTAATCCACTTGTCATTCCAAAAATCTATATTGCATCCATCCCCTAACTTCCACCTTAGACCTTTCTTTAGCAACTATCTGGTGTTCATTATGGATTTCCAAAAGGCAGATCCTCTGGTGGGGGCCATTTCATTGAGGAAATCTATTCCTTGCAAGTATTTTCTCTTGACTATAGTTATCCATTCATTACTGACATTGGTAACCAGGCGCCAAGCTTGTTTAGCCATGAGGGCTAAATTTAATAGATGGACTCTCCTAAGACCAATTCCTCCCTTATCCTTGGGTCTGCACACCTTATCCCAGGCAACAAGATGAAAGTGTTGTTTATTTTTTGTCCCAGACCAAAGAAACTTTTTTTGAATTTGTTCTATTCTATGGTAGACCATTGCAGGAGCCTTGAAGATAGATAAAAAGTACATAGGGATGCTTTGAAGAGAAGCCATAGTAAGAGTGGCTTTGGCAGCTTGAGATAAGAGGTTTCCTTTCCATCCCACCAATTTCTTCTGAATCCTTTCAATCACATTATTCCACATTGAGTCTAAAGGATTGCCAGTGAACAGAGGAAGTCCTAGGTAGGTTGTAGGAAAGGAAGACATAGAGCATTCTAAAATTTTGGCTATTTTGATTTACCTCTGAAAAGGGGTGTTAAAGAAATATATCTTGCTTTTATTGAAATTAACTTTTTGACCAACCACTTCCTCATATAAAAGCAAAATGTATTTGATTACCTTGGCTTCAAAAATAGAGGCAAAGGTAGAGATGATGGTATCATCCACAAATTATTGGTGTGTGATTGGATTGGTCTGGGATGCTGCTCTGATTCTTGATATGAGTCTTGATCTGCAAGCAGCCTTGATGGTCCTTCCAAGTGCTTCAACTACAATAATGAATAGTAAGGGAGATATGGGATCTCCTTGTCTTAGTCCTCTACTACTCTGGAAATAACCTGTTGTGGATCCATTGATGAGAACAGAAAACCATGGTTTGGAAATGCATCCTTTAATCAGATCAACCCAATCAGGGTGGAAGCCAAATTTGAGAAGAATAGCTATAAGGAATTCCCAATTGATTCTATCATAAGCCTTGTTCATGTCAAGCTTGAGGATGAAGGTAGGTTTCTTGGTCTAGGATACAGAATGCAAGGCTTCATGAATAGTTATGATGCCATCTAAAATAGATCTACCTTGGATAGAACTTCCTTGACACGTATCAATGAGGTTGGGCAAAACTTCCTTCATCCTGTTGGTAATGGCTTTAGTAAGGATCTTATAAACCACATTGCAGAGACTTACAGGCCTATAATCAATCATCGATTTGGAAGTAGGGCCTTTTGGAATCAGGGCAATGAAAGTGGAATTGTAGCTACGTGGGATGCACTTGGAGGATTGAAATTCCCTTACAGTGGAGCAAATATCTTGGCCAACAATATCCCAAAAGTTTTGAAAGAAATAAGGAGGAAAACCATCTGGACCAGGAGCTTTGTCAGGATTCATAGAAAAGAGAGTCTGTTTAACTTCATCATCAGAAAAAAGGGGCTACTAGCTTGATATTGACTTCCTCTAGAATGGATTGGGGAATGTGGTAGAGCATAGAGTCTCTCACAAAATCAGAGCAAGGATTACATTCTCCGAGGAGGGAGCTAAAGTATGAAACAACCTCAGCTCTTATTTCCATAATGTCTGAAGTGGAAGACCCATCACTCTTCACAAGTTCCTTAATTTTGTTGTTGCTCCTGTTTCTCAAAGTCGACGCATGGAAGAATTTGGTGTTTGAATCCCCCTCCTTAAGCCATAAGGCTCTTGACTTCTATCTCCAAAAAGTTTCTTCATAGGCTAGGATATTGTGGTATTCAAAAAGGATGTTTCTTTCTTCTATCTTGATGTGCTCATCGCTCTGTCCATCCTGAATCTTGTTCTCTATGATTGCAAGCCTGTATTTGATTGACTGCTTGTTTGCAAATAAGTTGCCAAACACTTCTTTATTCCAAAATTTGATATTTTCTTTGACATGTCTGAGTTTTTGTGCTAGTTTATACGAAGGACATCCTTGTCCTACCTGTTTCCACCACTGGGAAATTTTGTTTCTGAGATCGGGATGGTGGATCCACATTGCTTCAAACCTGAATGGACTTTTGAAAGGATTGCCTTTCTCAATTTCCATCAGGAGAGGGTTGTGATCAGATCCTATCTTGGGCAAAGAGTGGAGGCTAGAATCTCCAAATATTTGAACAGCTTCCTGAGAGAGGAAAAACCTGTCCAATTTCACCTGGATAAGTTGGTTACCCAATCTTCTATTGCTCCAAGTAAATTTAGCATCCTTGAGTTTTACATCCATGAGATTATTTGAATTAACAAACTCATTGAAGTCTTCCATGCTCTTGAGAGGGAAACATGTTCCTCCTTTTTTATCCGAGGGGTAGAGGGGAGTATTGAAATCCCCTACTACAATCCAAGGAATGTTATGAAAATAATATTTTATGCTGCTTAATGTGTCCCACAGTTGAGCCCTTCCTGGTAATGTGTTTGGAGCATAAATATTGGATAGGATCCATGAAGTGTTATTATCCCTATCATGAAATAGCACACTTGTTATTCTATCGCTTGACTGAATCAATCTACCTTCAAGTTTTCTCAGGTCCCATAAGCACATTAGGCCTCCTGAAGAGCCTCTTGCATGACTAAAAATCGCTTCTCCTCTCTTCCATATTTTCTTTTCTGTGTTAATGGAGCTACTTGCATCAATTTTAGTTTCTTGCATTATGAATACCATGGGCTTTAACTCTCTTCTTAATGAACTAACCACTCTTTGCTTAGCTAGCCCATTAAGACCCCTCACATTCCATGAGAGGATCTTCATTTGGAAGGTTTAGTGGTCTTCCTGCCCCCCTTTCCTTGAGGTTGGGGAGGTTTGGTACTTTTGCTATCATCTCTGGGTTGGCTGACAACTGGAGGAAATAAGTTTTTTGAATTCCATTTGCTATGTCTTCCTAAATTCCTCTTTTCCACTGTTCATTAGCTGAAATTCTTCCTCTCTTCTTGTCACTTCCACAATCAATGGGCGACTTCATGGAACTTCTTGTTTGCTTGGGACTGAATTTGTATGGAACAATTTGTTCAATGACAGGGCTAGAACATCCAACATTGATTTGGTTCTTAGCAGGGCTAGATATTTCCGATGTTAATTGTTCTTTGATGGGATTTTGCCTCCCAAAACCATCTTGCTTAGGATTCTTAGAAGGACAATCTAGGGGAATGTGGGATGGCCCTGATCTTGAGGGGGAATCTAGACTGTTAGGGAGTTCAAGCTCAGGACCCATAGTTCCTTCTCTATCCTCCTCATGAGGTATTGAATCATCCAAAAGAATTTGATATTTATTCGGGTTAGCAAATAGGGAACATACCTTGTCCTGTTCTAAAGGAGTAGAGATTATTTTTTCTTTTTCTAGAGGAGGTTGGATTGCTTGCCCTGTCCCCACTTATCAAGATCCATTTCCTTTGAGTGGGATGTGTTGTCCATTTCTGATTTGTTTGAAGAACCCTTTTGGTATTGGGTTTTTAGTGCCTTGATTCCAATTGGATGAACCACCTCTGAAATCAACATTCGTCCTTCCAGCGTTCAAAGGCTTTAGACTAGGGCATTGGCTTCTGAGATGACCTTGGGTGTGGCACTCCACATAGAAGGTAGGTTTGTTTTCATACTCGAGAGGTTGGCATCGAGAATAAGAGCCATACTCGAGTTCAACAAAAGTAGGAAGTTCTGAGTCCAGGTTAGCATTTATGCAAATCCTAGCGTGTGTCATTCTTGAGCGAGCAAGAGTTGCATGATCAATAGCAACTAGGTCACCAATCATTCTCGCAATGCCTTTAAGGATGTCCTCATGCTAGAACTGAAAAGGAAGATTAGGCATTCAAACCTAGATCGATGCATAGTTTATGCTTTGGGTTTTTGGATTAAAATCCTCTACCCACCTACGGAGGAAGAGGCTCCTTCTCCCAAGGAACCATGGACCACCAGTGAGGATACGACTGACATCATCATGGTTGCTGAGATGAATAGCAAAAAAACCCTTGGATAGGGCCACTATCTCCATGCTTCCCAAAGTCTTCCATTTGGAAAAGGCCCATTTCCTAATGGTTTCCATGTTGGGTCTTCCACCTATGAACTTTCCAATGAGAGAAAAGGCCTCCATGGAAAGATAATTGGCCATTATGCTTTTAGGAATAATCAGTTTCCTACCTTCAGGGATAAGGGTAGATGAAGACACATTAGGCTTGGTCCCACCACCTTTGAGAGCATCAACAAAAGAAACCTTTTCCTGTGCGGGTCCCTCAGAGCCTCCTTGGAGATGGGGCCCATTGTCTATCCCTTTGTTGGGAGGTTCATCCCCCCAAAGCCCCTCGAACTATTCTAGAGCTTTGTCCTTTTTGTTCTGTCCATCTTCTACATCCTCTAAAGGTTTTCCTATGTCTGAATCCTCTACAGAATCCTATGGATCTCTAGAAGTTATATTTTCCTCCTTTCCACCTCCAAATATTTGAATTTCCTGCTTCCCACCCTTGTTGCTCCTGATCATCTCCATTATTAGAAGAACACTTATTGTTTCTTATGGATTATGATATCTAATAGTAGCATCCCATTTTGAGGAGAAATGAGATACCCTTTTATGCATTTATGTATAAATTATAAAAATAATAAAAATAAAAACTATAATTGAATATAAAAATTATAAGTTTTATATATAGTAAAATTTACCTGCACCTATTGTACTATCATGGCAACAGAGGCTATGTGTGGGTGCAGCAAGGTGGGTACTTGAGAATTCTACACATTATGATAAGATTCATAAAAAAAAGCAGAGGCAATTGCATATGCTAAGAGTGAAAGTAGTGTTGGTTTTAACGGAGTGGAGTTTCATTCTGATCCAATGCAAAACATAGGTGCACCAATCAAATTTTTGGTGTGCAAGGCAATGAACCAAATATGCCAACACCCAGAATAGAATGTATATCAGTATTCCCTACAAAATGATTTTGGCTTGGAATAATTGGGTACATCCTTGAAGAAACTTGTTAGAAATAGTTGCTAAAATCAAGCCCCTTTTGGACTTGGTAGCATAAACTACAAAAAAATAGTATTTTAAAATCCTAAATTTCAACTTCAAATAAATATAAAAATATGCAAAGTTATACCTATTTGGTCTCCAGGTATTCTTTGTCTTTATCAAATAATAATAACTTTGATGTGACAACATCACAACCATTGCGAGCAAATGTTATCAATTTGGAGGTGTTTGAGGGTGTGACAAAATAATAATGTTCTTGTTATCAATATTAATATCTATAGTGTTTGAATCATTATCATAGGCTGTAATAATCTTCTACAATAATTTGATTCCTATGTTGTACTGTGACATCGACACTAACCCACGAAGACCAGAGTTGATGACCTATGACATGTCGTAACCAGTTGTTAAAATCTTAGAAATAAGGGGGCAAACAACATTTTTTAAAGTAATTTAGGATAAAACAAAGGTGGAACGGAACACCATTGGTTTATTTCATAGGGTAAGGTATGAGGGACTCGATTGCAAGGCATAAAGTGGAAGGTAATATGCTCATAAAATTTTTGAGGTACAATGACAAAAGGTTAAAAAATGACTACAAGATAAAAATATGAGAAAATTTAAGGAGGTATGGTTAGAAAAGCTTGAAAATAACTTTGGGTGATAGAAAGGAGAAAAGTATGTGCTCTGCATTAGAAAAAAGGTAAACAATTACTGTTTATGCTTTATATAGAATTTTTGCATGTATACATTTAATGCATGGTGGACATGTGGCATCTAAACATTCGACACATGGCACAACTACAACCCATTAGCAATGAAACCATGTTTTGCAACCAATATAAATTATAGCTAATTTGTACAACTAATTGATATTTCTACAACCGATCACAATTCATGCAATCGATCGACATTGATGCAATCAATTGGCATTGTAGCTAATTCATGCAATCGATCAATATTTACTCATTTGCTACAACCTATCAATAATTTATCCCTTTATTATAACCTATCAACATATGACTCTTTATTGTAACCGATCAGTATTTCTACAACCTATCAATATTCTTGTAACCTATCGATAATGTTGTAACCTATTGACATTATTGCAACCTATTGGTATTCTTGAAACCAATCATCATTCCTAAAAACTATCAATATTGTTGTAACCTATCGGTATTGCTCTAACCTATTGGTATTCATGCAACCAATCGAAATTGCTACAAACTATCGATAACCTATTGGTATTGTTGTGAACTATTAGTATTTATACAACCTATCTATATTACTATAAATTATTGGTATTGTTGTAACCTATCAAAATTGCTGCAAATATCGGTATTTATACAAACTATCAACATTGTTGCAACTTATCAACATTACTACAATCTCTTGATATTGCTACAATGAGTCGATAATGCTACAACCTATTGGAATTTTTGCAATCGATCAATGTTGTTGCTACCTATCAGTATAACTACAACCTATTGGTATTGCTACAACCTATAAGCATTGCTGCTATCGATCAATATTATTGCAACCTATCAATATTTCTACAACCTATCATAATTCTTGCAATCTACTGGTAGAAAAGGTTACAAAAATGATGATAGGTTGCAACAATCATTATTCCTGTAACCTAGCATCATTTCTACAACTAATCAGCATTGCTACAACCTATTAGTATTCCTATAACCTACTAATATTGCTCTACCAATAGTATGGTTCAATTGATCATCATTACTGTAACCTATCAATATTTTTACAACCTATTGACATTATCGCAGTATATCATCATTCTTGTAATTGATCAGTATTATTGCAATTGATCGATACTCTTACAACCTATCAGCATTGGTGCAACCTATCAGTATGATGGCATACTATCAATATTGCTCTACCAATAGTATGTTGAGCATGATCATCATTATTGCAAATGATCACCATTAATGCAACCAATCATAATTAACCCTCTAAATACTTAACTACAACTGATCGTCAATATGCTATCGTCAAGCTTAACTATCAATAGTTAGTCTATCAACTAGTTTTATAATTTTTGGTGAAAAATAAAGGTAATTTTCCACTGTTTTATAATTTTTGGTGAAAAATAAAGGTAATTTGTCATGTATCCTACATGAATTTGGCTAGGATTTTCTTTGAAATTGATTCACCTTTTTATGATTATATTTCAGGTTTGACCCCTTATGCATAACCCTGGTAAGAGTTGCATACCTACAAATTGTAGATGAAAGAAAAAGACCAGAGGAGACTTGTTGTATATTGAAAAGACTCTAGAAAAGAGTCCTAAAATATGTTAGATATTGGATATTTCCATTAAATATTGAAGAGAAGATCCATATAATATCTCATTGAAGAACTTCCAGTCTTGGAATATTGAAGATAGAGAAGGACTAGCAAAGTTCTAGTTCCAAATTCCAAAAGCAACAGATTTCAGAGATCCAAGAAGGAGATCTCATTGCAAAAACTTCCACAGTTGAATATTGAAGAAAATGTCTCATTGAGAAGACTAGAGAAGCTGTGAGATTGAAGACCCTAGAGAAGAGGTCTCAAGGAGAAAGAAGGAGAAGGCTAGGAAAGCCTTATTACAAAGTTTGAGAAGGCCATTGAAGCAGATTTCAGAGAAGGCCATTGAAGGAGTTCTTAGGAGAACTCATTGGAGAAATTTACTAGCAAGGAGGAGTTCTTGTTAGTAAAGTTTTTTGGGACAATTATCGCCATCCAACAACAAGCCCAAAGGAGAAGAATTTGGCAAGGAGTTTGCCAAATTTTGGAGGAGAATAGTGAAGACCTCAAGACAGTCAGAATATTGAGAAGAAGGCCACTAGATAGGCCAATATTGAAGTTAGAATTTTATAAGGAGGTTGAAGGAGAAAGGAGATAGAGAAGCCACCAAATATGAGAGATTTGGGGATTTCCATTGAAGGCTATTTCGGAGAAAGGAGATTGTTGATTTTACAGTAGAAAATTGAAGGTCTCTAGAAGGAAAATCTTAGTTGTGATTTGGAGGAGTTTCCTACCAAATTTGTGAGATTCAATGATAACATTTCAAAGGAGAAATTGATTGCGAAAAGGTAGCAATTAGGGCAACATTACTAGCTGTGAAACTTTAGATCTACAAAGTGCATTCTGAAGGAAGATAAAAGCCACCAAACTATAGTTTTAGGGTAGCAAGTTAGAAGGTTTCAAAGCTACAAATAGGTGAGCTAAAGAGCTATTTTGGACAACAAGGAAGAGCTATGATTTCATCCATTACAAGGTAGCAATTAGGTGATTCAAATCACCAAGACAACCATCATCTACAGAGGTCATTAAGGTAAGCAACTTTGGTGCAAAAAGGTTCATTAGTTGAACATTACTTATTCGGTTCATTATTAAGTTTCATTAAGCACCATATTAGAGTTTAAAAGTTGCAAGGAGAAGGTTGCATATTAAAGTCTTCAAGGGAGTGCAAAAGATAGTTTTTACAAGGGTTATAACCTGCACACAAAAGGAGGAGTTAGATATATTTTAAAAGAAAGGAAAATATCAACATCCTACCTTCTAGTTAAAGCAAAGAAGACATTATCCGTAAGTGATAGTTGCATAGATTATAGTGCATATTTCAAGTTACTTTTAAAGAGTTCATTTACAGGAGCAATAAGGAGAAATTGCTATTGCACTATACTAGTTATTACAGGTGGATTAAGTATTCAAGTTAAGTTAATATTAGTTGCATGATTAAGAGCTTGGATTTATTATTGAGAAGTTAACCAAGCAAAGGAGAGATTTTTCTGGCAAGAAGGAAGACAACATCAAATCATCACTTTCCACCAAGGAGTAGTGCAAAGTAGCCACCTCATCAAGGAAGAAAGAAAGCTTGCAAAAGGAGATTTAAAGATCTCAAAATATAGGTGCAAATTTAAGGTATTCTATTCTAACTATTGCAAAGCATTTTGCATTAGATTATTGCACCATAATCTTCTTGTCCTATGTAGAAAAAGAGGATAAAGCTAGAGTGTCTCAAAGACACTACAACAACTTACAAAGCACATCTACAAAGTGGCCATTTTAGCAAATTAAAGGAGCAAATTTTAGGCAAGGGAAGAGAGCCAACGAAGGGCTCACATTAGCCAAGTTTCAAGGTGTCTAAAGACACCATATCCATCATCGAATCTAGCACCTACAATAGCATTAACCTACAACATCAATACCTATGTAAGGAGACCATTATCCATTGCTTATCTACGTAAAAATATAGCACAAAGGATCTATGAAGGAGGCTATCATCCATTGCATACCAACGTAAAGAGGATAGCGCTAAGGACAACATAAAGAAGCAAATTACAAGGTAAAGAAAAGGTGCATTACCCAAGCTACAACTTGGATGAACCACCAACTAAAAATAAGCACCTAAAGCCACCATTGGAGCACCATAGAACCACCATTGCAGTGCCCTTGAACCACCATAGCTGGAGCCAACCTCATAGCATCACCATTCACTTGGGAAGAAAGTATTGAAGACAAGACACAAAGGGCATTCATTGGCAAGAAGTATACAAGGAATAAGAGATGTTGAAGGGAGTCTTACATGCATGAAATTGGAGCACCACTTGCAATTTAGAGCCAAGGCATCTTGTGCCACTTGGCACATCCAAACAAGGCACCCATATATTCCTTAATGTATGCCCAGGAAAGAAGCACTCAAAGAGAAAGTAACACCTATTGTTGAGCATTGAATAACATCATTTGGAGGTTACAAGGCATAATCATCATAGCTCTTCATTCAAGGGAGAAATGAGCATTGAAATAATCTAAACCAATGCCCATCAAGAATGTAACTCTCAAAGCACCACTTGTCTAAAGTTTCAAGGAGCATCCAAGCTATTTAAGTGCCCAATCTTGAAGGAGAGTGTATATAATAGAAGGCACACAATCAAGCATTAAATAAGGGAGTCAAAGCACCATTAAGGAGGAGAAGAAGGCCCCATGAACATTGATTGATCTCTACCATACATAGGAGACCAAAAATATACATGCTTGGATTAAAGAGTCACTCCATAGACCAATCAACTTGCACAATACACTTTACAAGGAAGGTAAAAGACTTTACATTATTTAATATTTGCTTTCCTAAGTTTAGGGAGTTATAAGGTGCCTAATACAAGGTTGAAAGTTATTTATTAATGCATTGAAATATCAACCTTAGAGAGTAAGAAAGCAATTTTAGCAAAGGGAGTATATCTTAGAAGATATTATAAATTGCTTGAGATTTAAACATTACAATATTTGCAAATAATTAATTTAGGAGATATAAGGTTTTCAACATTGGAAATTTTGAAATATTAATTTGCAAATATTATTACTTTCTAAAATTCCAAATTAGGGAGTTATAAGGTATACTACTTCAAATTTTAGTTTCTTGGAATTTAGAAAAATTAAACCATTGAAAAGTGAAGGTTAAAGGAGCAAAACCATTAATTGCTTAGAAGTTGGAAATTGCATTTTACATTAGTCTCTTACATTAATTTATGAGACATTAATCCAACTAAAAGGTCTTGAAGGAAAAGAACCTTATTAAAACTTGAAGGTGCATCACTATTTATCTTTAGCTTTCTACTTACTAATCAATAGGGAGACATAAGGCAAGAAACTAAAGTTGAACATTAGGGAGACAAAAGGAATTCAACTTAAACTAAGAAAGCTAAGCATACTATCAAGTTTCATAGTGCATTCAAACACTTGCTAGATAGAAGGTATTTTACAAAACTTATAAAATTGAAAAGTTCTTAGCAAGGTTGAGCATATACTTAAAACTAAGGAGGTATAAGGTAGTCTACAAATATCATCATGACAATGAACAAATTCATTCTCACTGAATCCCAATTACTTAGAGGACCAAATTACTCTTCATGGAAAAACAAAGTAAGAGCAATTCTGATAGTTGAAAAACTTTGGAAAATAGTCAAAGGAACAAAAGAAAAACCTACTTCAAGTGATAGTGAGATTCAAAAGTTTGAATAAAATGAAGCAAAAGCATTAATGATAATAACTTTTGCCATTACAGATGAAATACAACCCTACATTAGTTCAGTAGGAACATCTACAGAAGCATGGAAAACCTTAGCCAAAATATTTGAAGGGAAGAATAAAGCCACTATCTTAAATCTTCAAACTCAATTACATTCTCTAAAAATGAATAGTGGTGAAAGTATAGAACTATTCCTAAGGAAAGTAGTAGATATAAAAGGAAAATTATTAACCTTAGGAGAAAAGGTTGAAGATAAGTTCCTTGTTCAAGTAACCTTGAGAGCACTTCCAGACAACTACAAGCACTTAGTTACATCTTTACAAATCCTAAGTAAAGATACATATTTTGATGAGTTAGTCAATATTCTTCAAGAATATGAGGTGGAAAATATAGTTAAAGATGAAATGACTAACAATGCATTAGTTTCAAAATATAATCCATAGGGAAATGTTACCTCATCCTCAAAAGGATGAAGACCATGGAATAACAGATATTGTCAAGTTTGCAAGAAGAAAGGACATAGTACCAACTACTATAGATTCAATCCTAGAAATCAGTATCAAGGAAATCAGAAAAAATATGGAAGCCAACCAAATAGGCCATTCCAATCAAGACAATATCAAAATTAGTATAGTCCACATCAACAACAATTTCAGCATTCATATCCTTCTCAGAATCAATACAATTATCCTCAATTGCAATATCGAGAAGGGAATAAAAAAGGGCACTTAGTTCACAAAATTCAGGAAATTCAAGAACTGGAAGAACCTACAGAGGAACATGAAGTTAAAGCTCTCTCAGAAAATATAGCATTTTATGAAGACACTAACTACTTGCTTGAACAGGATATAACATAAGGAGCAGAATAAAGAAAGCATAAAAGGAGAGTACAAATTCCATAACAAAGATGAAGATCCATATTGAAGACTAAAGTCTTCAATACCCAAATAATGTAATACATGGGGGTGTTAGAGTATATTACATTATTTGGTACATGCCAATGTACCACCTTGGGTACATAACTAGAGTAGGAGTTTACTTTAGAGTAAAGTTTGAGTTACTTCATGCAATGTAATAAATGCACAAGTGTTAGAATGTGCAATGATGTAAATGTGCATGTAGTCCACATGTACATGAGTCATAGGATAAGGTAGATGAAGAGTCATGGGTAGAGTAAAGGCCAAGGCACATATCTTCCTATATATAGGCCTTTAAGATAGAGAATATAGAGAGATATAGATGATTCATAGTGTGAGAGAGAGAGACAATGTTACTATAGTGAGTAGTGAGTAGGTACAATGTAGTTCTTCATTGAAAATTTTGGAGTGTTCAAGTCCTCCATTATATTGCATTGTACTATTTTTGTGAGCTTTCATTAATGGTATATTATTGAGTTATTGCAGAAGTTTATCTCATTATTTTCCTGCATATTATAGTGCCATTATCATATAGTTATCATAGCTTACTTATTTCACATCTTGTGGTTGCATTTCCTTTAATATACATCCTCAAAAGCTAACATAGAAACTCAATTGAGATTAGAATTGAATCTATTTTTAAACTCTCAATATCTAAAGGAGAGAGTTGTGATTTTTCAAGGGTGAGGGACCTGAGTACAACCCCTTTTCTCCAACAAAAAATATTGACATGAATGTAGTTGATAATATTTATGAATATAATCAAATACAATAATGCTTCTCTTAATATACATTTAGAATGAAGGATTATAATATATGTACACAAAAAATAGGAAGGAGTGTTATTATTTCACACTCTCTATTAATAAAAATTCTCAAATAATGGATATAAGGAAGTTGTAAATAAATAAATAATTGATCAAAATAGTCCAAGTAGAAGATGGGAACAAGCACCTTAGAAGTCACACCATGTTAAACAAATTAACAAATGTGCTATAATGTAGTAGTTGCAAATAATCTCATAGGACTTTAAATAAAGATACCTATAAAAAATATCTCATAGGAGAATAAAGACCCATATAGATATCATTAATAAGAATTTATGTAATAAATAAGAATGATAGTTATTAAGCAATATGGAGATTGAATTTTATTTATAAGATATATTAAGAAACTTGCTATTAAATAACTTTTCATAAGATAGTTAAACAACTTAAATATATCCAATAAACTATTATGGAAATCATAAATAAATGATATATAGAGATCAAATTAATTTCATATGAAATGATCTAAATATTCCAATAATAAAGATCCATTTGATAATCCATCAATAGCATCAACAAAGGAATTAATAATTTACAATTAATATTTTTATAAAACCTCTATCAATGGGATATGTAAAGATGCTTGAGATCTTTGCAATCATTATTTTAAAATATATTTAGAATGAAAATTGCACAATATTATTAGTGAGAATACTTAATTAATCAAGCCAAATAAAAAATGATTCAAAGAGTGCGATTAAGTTTAAAAGTGTTAGTGTAATTATAATATGAATGAGATCCATTTCATTACTTATTAAATGATAAAATAATTTTTTAATTGGTTATTTGGGATTAAAATGAATTTTATTTGTACTATACAATGATCTATATTTTATATATTATGCATATTTACCTTTATAACATGTAAACATGAACTTTTAACTATTTGAGATTGCTAAACTTCTTATTACAATTATTGTGGTTGCACTTATGCTTCAGGAAAGAAACTAACAATCCAAAGCTAGTAAAGCAGACTATGATAACATGAAGTTTTAGAAATATTACTCTACTAATATTTAGTTGATAGATAGTACATGTGAAATTTGTGTACTATGAATGCTACGGTAAGAAAAATTTAAGAAGGATGCTGAATTGTAAAATATTTGTATTTACAAAGAAAATTAAAGAAGATCCAGAAGATGAAAATAAAAAATTTAGACTTTTTATGAAAAAATATGTAGGTTTATATCTATAGCAACACAATTGAGATAAGAATTGATTTTTTTTGTGAAGTTTCAAGCTCCAAAGGAGAGAATTATGATTTGACAAGAGTGGGGGACACAAATACTTATTTTTCTCCAACCAAAAATAAAAAATAAAAGTATTATTGATTCATATAATCATAAATAAATGTTATAAGGCATGATATATTGTGTAGAATTCAACATTGCTATCAAGCACTAAAAAAAGCAAAAAAATATTCATCAATTTATTATGAGAAAATTTCAAATGAGTATGTATCATGACATGATACAAAAGTTTTAACAACCCAAAACTACCAACCTAATTTTTTTTTTAAAGGAGCACTAACATACAAAGTCTCACAAGGGAGAAACCCTTATTTAATTTATATTAGCATACAAGGCTTCATCCCATTTGAGTTCCAAGTAGCTACAAATGACACTTAGTGGACAAGAGTATCCAAATCCTATGTTTTCTGGGATTCACCTTACTAAACCTACACGTTTAGAAGGACTCAAATAAGTTGTCCCCCCACCTTTACCATATATTTATTGGCTAGGGACCATGTGACCATGACATAGTAATTATCCTATAAGATCCATAACACTTAAAGGGGAATTCCAATTCCCTAACCTGACTCTAGGTCCATATAGGTAGGTTAATCGGGTGTAGAGCCTTGGTGCTTAGTTACCACACCTTCGTGGGCTAACTAAAGTCATTGCCACTTTGATAGAAACTAACATGATCGCCCGATACTACATGTTCAAGGGATCACCACTACAAAATTGTGATAAATTCCATTAAATTATTAGGAATCATTATATTAGTTTATATTTCAAAACTATATTAAGCATTCATAATAAAAATAAAAAAAATCCCACAAAAGTCAAAGAATATAAAGTGGAAACCACTAGATGTGAAGTGGGTTAAGTTGAATTTTTATGGAGTACCTAAAGGAAATATAGTACCAACAAGAACAATAGAAATAATTATAAATAATAGAGGAGATATTTTATCTCATTGTACTTTCAATAGAAAATTTAAGATAAATAATGAAGTTGAAGCTTGGGCAGCTTTAGAAGGGTTAAAAATATGTAAACAAATGAAATGGAATAAAGTATGATTGTAAGATTATTCTCTCATAGTAATAAATGTAATTTTGAAGAAAACAAAGGCTCCATGGAACATACAAGAGATAATTGTGGAAATTCAAGATCTTACTAAAAGTCTGAATAAATCAAGTTTACACATACATTAAGGGAAGGAAACAAATGTGAAGATAGGCTAGCCAATAGGGGATAATTGTTTTATGATCATGAAGTTAAATTATCCTTTCCATGGTTAGAGGAAGTAGTAATTTTAGTTGAATCTAACAAGAAAATGTTGATTGTCTATATCAATCAATGATTAAGATTTACTTTAATGTTTTCCATTGGTGTAATAACCCAAGTCTATTCACTTGGTTGCACCACATATTTTAGTTTGTTAATTCACAAGGTACTTTTTTCTTTTATTTTAAGTTCATCATCCACCCTAAGAAAATATATTTCATGTTAATAGTACTTAAAATTCATCAAATATTTCTACAAGTACAATGTATATCATACCATTTTTGGGAACTGGGACTGCTACATACAGTCTCTCAAGTGGATGAATCGGCTACATCCCGTGGAAGGTGCCATTTTGTGGAACCAACTTTCTCATTGGACATCCTCTTGTTCTGGCATGAGTGTTGAACCAGTACTAGGATTATCCTCTAGGGCCCATAACACTTAGAGGGTGGATGCATACTCTTCCCATTTCTTAGCATGATGAACCTTGATCTAACTTGATAGACTTGTTCTATATTTGGCATGCAAGGGGTTAGCGTACATATGCCTAGCACCTAGATAATTATCCATTCACATAAATTCAGCTAGGGCCATATCATTACCCTGACTCTGGAATTGGTTATACATTCCCATTCATGAATCACAATAGATTATCCTATACCAATCATCATGGACTAGACTGGTTTCTTAGTCATGCTAGTATTTTACTATTCAAAATGGTACAAGGACCTATCACTGTACTCTCAAGCAAAAACCTAGAGGATATTCCCATGCCACCCCTCATTTACTGCTCATCTTGAATATTTCATCAAGAAGCAGTCGCTCATGAGACATGGTGGATACCAACCCGCATCCACCCATATTGGGTTCTTTTTTAATAACTGATCATCCTCCTCAATGGGTAATCTTAAGGTCAAATTTTGGGTAAAATCTATCCATATCATTCATGGAAAAACTGAAAAGTCTTTTCATGTTTTCGTTAATAATAATAATTCCTAAATCCTATATACACTTTTAGTGTTCACGAATTTATCTAAAGTTTCATAGTTACTTGTTCATAATAATTCATTATGGTCATTGTCTCTAATATAAACTCCTACTATTAAATCCCAATAAACTAGGTATTATGTCATAATTCATTATTGTCGAATAGTATATAATAATGAATTTAAAGGTAATTTATTTTCTTGAAGGTAGTGTCCATCTCAATAATAACACCACAATCATTTAGATACAAATTTTTAACAATGGCTTTTGAAAGTAAATATTTTTACTTGATGGAATTCACATAGCTCTAATGGAAATACTTTATGTTTATAATCAGATAAATGATGTATGACATATGTTAACTGAACCATTTGAATGTTAGAGTAGGAGATTACTTTAGGGGAAAGTTATCTACTTACTTCAAGCAATGTAATAAATGCACAAGTACTAATGTGCAAGTTGTAATATGCAAGGTGTCCCCTTGTATAGCTAGGTAGAGTGTTGACCAAGGATTCTCTCTTCCTATATAAAGGGTCTCATAGATATATCAAGCATATCAAGTTCATTTTAGTAGAGTGTGGTAGATAGTGGTAGAACTCTTGAATGGAGTACAATATAGTCCTTTAGCTTATATTAATGGAGTGACCATCATCTCCATACTGCATTGTATTTTCACCACTTTCTATTTATAGTATATTTTAGTCATATTACAGAATGAATTTATTTCATATTTTTTACATATTATTAGGACCTATGATAGATTTATCCTTATGCATATATCCTCAAAAGCTAACAATGGTATCAGAGCCATGATGGATCAAGATAGGATTAGGGAGAATCACAAGAAATATTGAAAGGATTGAAATACATCTTAGTAACAAAAACTTTGAGATTACATTTGACTAGATTCTTTCCATAGAGTTGCAGAAAAACTCATGAAGACTAAGACTTAGCATTCATACCACTAGATTGACAAATCAACTAGTGAAGTTTATTATCTCTATAATTATAAATTTTTTCATTCCAATTTCTAACAACTTGTTGTAGGGAAAGAAGATTCAAAAAAATGTTGAGAAGATTCCCACAAGAGAGATAGGAAGAATATCTTCTTAGAATCATTCCAACACTTGTAGTAACAAGGAGAAGACTGAATATTTCAAATACCTTGAAAAAAGATCTCATTACAAGAGTTGTAAATATTGTATATTACAGAAGTGAAGAAAAGGCCATAGTAGCCTTATAGCAGACTCAAGGAAGCAGAGACTCCAAAATACGAGTCAAGGAGGAGATAAGAGATTGATGATCTCCATAGAAGATTGAAGACCTGCATATTGTATAAGAAAAGACCATAGAAGCCTTGTAATAGGAGAAAAGGCTACATAAGCCTTGATACATAAGAAAAGGTGAGAGAAGCCTTGATCTAGAAGAAAGGGCCATAGAAGCCTTAATTATAAATAAGACTCTAGAGAAGAGTTCTCAAAGAATAATTTAGAATAAGAGTTCCAAATTCATAATAAGAATCCAAATAAGAGTTCCTGAAGAAGACTCCTAAGAAGAGTTTATGAAATAGAATATTGGTGATCTCCATTAAAATCTTCAAATTGTAGAAGAAAAGAAAAAGGACTAGCAATATCCCATTCCAAAATCTAGAAGTAGGAGACTTCAAATATCTAAGAAGAAGATCTCATCACCAAAACTTCTAGAAGTATAAGGTTGAAGAAAAGGTCTTAGTTGGAATACCATAGAAGCTATAAGATAGAAGACCTTGGATAGGTCTCAAGGAGGAAAAGAAGAAGGCTTGGAGAGCCTTGTTGCTGAGCTCATAGAAGCATCATAAAAATATTTTCTAGAATAACTCATTGGAGAATTCCACTACCAAGGAGAAGCTCCTAAAAATGAAGGACTTGGGATAATTATTGCCATCCACCAACAAGCCCATGAGAATAATAATTTGGTAAAGAGTTCCAATTCCAAAATAATAATCTAGTGAAGACCTCAAGACATTCAAAATATTGATAAGAATAAGAAGACCCTATCTGAAGTTAGAATTCAACAAGAATATTGAAGGAGTATTCATACAAAATAAGCCTACCAAATCCAAGATATTTGGATATTACCTCTCATAGCAAGAAGGCACTTTTAGAAGCAAAGAATTTTTGAACCTACTATAGAAGATCGAAGACCACTAGAAGGATCAAACCACCAAACCCTAGGCTCAAGACAATAGTTTGGTGAAGCAAGAAGCTATTTTGGACATCAATTTTTTTTTTTCAAATTCATTCACTACAAGGCAACAACTTGGTGAATCAAAACACCAAGATCTATAGCTACTACACAAGCCACTAAAAAGGTAAGTGACTTTGGTGCAATTAATTGAACTTAAAACTAGGGTTCATTATCAAATTTCATTAAGCACCATATTTAGATTAAAGTTGCAATAAGAAGGGCTCATATTATAGTTTTCAAGAAAGTGCAAAAAGGAAAATTCATTTTAATATATATTTGAACATTAAATAGGAGTTGGATATTTTTTAAAAGAAATAAAATTATCACCTACCTATTATCTATCTAGAAATAAAGAAGACTATATCCTGCAATATTGATTGTAGTGAAGATTGTAGATTATTCATTAAGGGTTCTTTACAGATTACTCTCAGAAGTTGTAGAGATTGTTAAGTGCATTTGAAATTAGTTTGAGAGTTTATTTACATGAGCAATAAGGTGATATTATTGTTATCATTAAAGTGCATTATTAATCCATTACCACTGTACTAATTAATATTTAACTAGTTACTCTCAAAAATTTAATTTGTATTTTGATTGTTAAAGGCACAAAACTTGCATATTATCAAAAGTGTTTAGATACTATCTGGTGCAAAAAATATGCAACATTTCATAGCCAAAAGAAGCCACCAATACAAGTAAAAATATGGAGAAGGAAGCCACCATTAAAGTCCTTTAAGGAAGACTCAAATAAAGACTTGGTGAGTCTCAAGATTCAAAGAATAAAGTGCATAAATCCTTACTTTAAAATCAACATATTAGCTTTTATTAAATCTTATTAAATTATCCAAAGAAGAGGATTAGTGAAGGCAAGGAGTTGCCTCATAAAAAATAAAATAAAAATTAAAAAAAAGAGGTTCGTCATATTGGTGCAAATCTAACTATTACAAATCACCTTTTTTGTTCCTTCAAAAAAGGACAAAAGTATCTCTCATTGCAGGAAATCGTGTGACCATTATATTAGCAGGTGTTAGGGTAAAGCTCAAGCAAGAGGAAAGATCCATCGAAGAGCTCGCACTTCTCAAAATCAAGGTGTTTAAAAACACCATTTCTCCATGTCCAATCTAGCCCTAGAAGCAAGCATTTCATCTACAATATTGGAGCCATTACAAGAGGATATTATCATATGAGTCTACAAAGATAAAGGATAGCATACATAAGGTGATTTTCTATGTGGAAAAACACTATCAAGCTAAGCACAAGGGAATTTTACAAAATCTACAAAAATAGCATAAAGAAACAAGATAACATTGCTATACCCAAGATAATTACTTGGAGAGAATGACCACAAAAAAGAAGCACAAAAAGCAACCACAAGACTACCATAGAACCTTAGAGCATTACTGTTGAGCTACCCATTATCCTCATCAAGACAATGTGCAAAAAGAGAAGAGGGAATGCTTGCATTTCAAGAAACATAGCAAGCCAATGTACAATACAAAGATATAGGTAAATATAGGGTTACAACGACCATCCTTGGAGCATTATAAGAAAGGCTTACATGTGTAAGACTTGAGTACCACTTCACACAAGAGTTCTAAGCACCCCAATGTTCATGAATAATCCAATGCTCATAGAGGAGTTACAAATATTTGGGAGGTTACCACCAAACTCATCATTGTATAAAGGTACATTGGAATATCATCACCTACTTAGTAATGCTCAAGTGACACTTATCTATAATAATTAGGGAAACACTCCTATTTAAGGTGCCCATTCTAAAGAAATAACACTAAACGAGGTCAAATAAAATCAAGCATTGAATGGTGTGAAGCACATTAATATAGAGGAGGCTAATTCAAGCCTATGCACCATTCAAAGGTTTAAGTCTATATTTAAGAAGCTATCATAGACCAGCAATATCGGCATCCTATTTTTTGAGGATATTCATAATAGACCAAGCGTTTATTAAAGAGAATATCAACATTATTTAGGGAGAAGATAAGTTCTACTCAAGGGAGAAACCAACACTGGTCAAAGAAGGCATTGAGTGCCCATGAGCACCACATTTCAGAAGGTTTTAAATCTACCAACTCAGAGCATCAAGGCATGATAAATCAGAAGTGTTATTAAGGTAAAATCTCATATCATTTATTGCTTGCTATAAATTAAAGTTTTATTGGAGTTATAAGGGCAAATTATATTTACTATTGCAATCATCCATTTAGCATTAGTAATATATTAAGCAAGCACATTTAAAAAATATTTATATTTGCAAATAATAAAGTAGGATGTATAAAGGTTTCAACTTGGAAATTAAAATCCTATTATTGTAAATATTGTTGTTTTCTAATATTCCAAATTAGGGAGTTATAAGGAATACTACACCAAATAAATTATTGGAATTTAGAAACATTAAATTTAAAATATCAAAGGCTATAAAGGGAGGTTCATTAAGGAATATCAAGAGTTAGAAATTAATTTTCATACTTGTCTCAAAACCATGTGAAAGGGACAAAAGGAATCCAATCATTAGGACCTCATCAAATTAGAAAGTGCTTAAGTTCAATAGGAGTAATAAGGTGTAATAGAAGTTGATTTTTGCTATTTACAAAACATTACAAAATCAACTCAAAATTGAACTACTATTCCCAAGAAGCACTTTAGCATATACAAAATCACTAGGGAGTCATAAGGCATTCAACAAAACTTGATAATAATAGCATTCATCAAATTTTATCAAGTATTCAATCCACTTGGGGATCATAAGGTCTCACTAAAATCAATTCTACAAGGATTTCATTAAATCAAATTCACATCTCTTAACTAGGGATATATAAGGAAGCCTACAAAACCTAAGCTAAAAAAAAGGTTTTATCAAATCAAGCTCATATACTCTAAACTAGGGAGCCATAAGGTAGAACATTTGAAGATTCAATTTAAAGTATTTAAAGAACTTCTATAAAACCATATCTAAAATTCTAAGGAATAGCAAGAAACACTATCTCAAAACCTATCAAGAAGGAACATGGATGAAATAATAAGAAATGTCTTTATTAATGAATAACTATTTCATGAAATGGAATTGTATTCTCAAAACTTGATAGATACCCTTGAAGGATATGTGAATCTATCAACTAGCGATAAGGAGATATTATCCTTATGTCTTAAAGAAGAAAAAGAGGGTATATTTGAAGCATTAATTGGTTATCTTCATGAAATCCTCTTCAAGGAAAGGTGAAATTCACAAAAAAAATAGTTATATTCACATCCAAGTAATGTTTGATGATCTACCTATCATTAATTGTGTTTGTACTCACTCAACACATGAAGCAAACTAGTAATACAAATCAATATTATTGTGATGATAGACTAATTCCTCATGAAACAAAAATTCCACTAGTATCAATGCAGAATAATAGGAGAAGAAGGAAAAGGAAGAAAATATATGCTAAAAGAGATCATAGCAATGAAGACATGAACAAAAAAGAAACCATAAAAATTGAACTAGACAGGTATCTTCAAAATATTGAAGAACCCTCAACTACAACTCTCTTTGCATCATATGAAGACACGAACTACTTGCTTGATCAAGTTACAGTAAGCAATAAATGAGGATACAAGTTCCAGTACCTAATAAAAGAAGATCCATATTGAAGATTGAAATCTTAAATACCTAAATAATGTAATACAGTGGGGTGTTAGAGTTAGAGCATATTACATCATTTGAATCTAAAGAACACAAGCTTATACTAAGATGGGGGTGAACAGTATAAGACCACTTTTTAATTTTCTTTCCCAATATTATGCAATGTATAGATAGTAATATTAACAACAGTAATCAAAGCAATGCACACATCACCACATACAATAGAGACACCAATTTTATGTGGTTCACCCAATGTGGGCTACTCCATAAAGAAAATATTTCACTAAATTTTCTCAATCAATCTCTTGGAAATCCTTTCCCTATTACAATATTTATGGACCTCTGTCCAAAGGAGACACTAATCCCCTAATCATGTTTGTGGATAGCTATCCATAGGAGAACTCCTTTTTCCTTAGCTCTGACTGGTGATCTTCTAGAAGAACTGTTACCCCCACTACTCTAGCTAATGGATATCTATCCATTGAAAACACCTATCCTCACTGTCTTGGCTAATGTATCTCTATCCACTGGAGACTGTCATCCTCTATAATCTATCACCTTCAAAGCTCTATCTCAAATATGCACTAAAAATAGTCCTTTGATCTAGCACAAATTTGCTCAATATCTATCTCTGGTCTGGCACAAACCTGTCCTCAAATCTGCATCAAACTTTGTCCTTGAATCTATACTAAATACAGTCCTTTAGTCTAGCACAAATCTATCCTCAATCTCTATCCTCTGATCTACACTAAACTCAGTCCTTCGATATAGTACAAATCTATCCTCAATCTTTGTCCTCTGATCTGCACAAAAATCAGTCCTTTGTTCTAGCACAAATTTGTCCTCAATATTTGTACTCAAGCCTTAGCATAAAGCTTGATCCAATCACAAATCAATTGTATTGGATCTACCCCAAACCTTAACTCAAGGTTTGAACAAATCAATAAGTAAACTCTGCTCTCAAGTCTTCTCAAAGACTTATCTCAATTCTGCCTTTTAAGCTTCCACAAAAGCTCACACTAATCTATCCACAAGTCCTCTCTAGAACTTGTCCAAATCTGCTCAATAAGTCATCACTAGAACTTATCCAAATCTGCTCTCAATCTGTATTATAATCTTCCACAAAAGCTCACACAAATATTTCCACAAGTCTTCTCAAAATATTACCTCAAATTTACTCAACAAGTCCATACTAGAACTTGTCCAAATATGCTCAATAATTACTCACTAGAACTTATCCAAACTCATAGAAACATAAAGAGAATTGTTAGAGACTCAATATGCTTCACACTTATCACAATGCTCAATTACTTTCAATCACTCTTTTAGAAACATATAGAGAATTTTTAGAGACTCAATATGCTTCACATTCACCACAATGCTCAATCACTTTCAATCACTCTTTTACCACATAAACATATAGAGAATTGTTAGAGACTCAATATGCTTCACATTCACCACAATGCTCAATTACTTTCTCAACTCAATTTAGAATATAGAACAATTTTTTTTATAGAACTTAAAAAATCACTTCACACATCCACTTGACTAGGCTCAACCAACTCTACTTAACCAATCACTCAATGAAGTAATCCTTTCTCACAAACCCTAGTCCAAGCATATGAATACTCACTCAAATATTTCCAACAATGCTTATCAACAAAACTCACATAATAATGATACTCATGTTCTTTTCAAACCCTAGTTCAAGTTCTTCACTCAACCATTCACTTCAAAAATAATGATTATAAAAAAATATCACATAACAATGATACTCATGTTCTTTTCAAACCTTAGTTCAAGTTCTTCACTCAACCATTCACTTCAACAACAATGCTTATAAAACAAGGTTTTATCAATAGCTCTTTATTCCAGAAAACCTTGAAGCTTTAATTCAAAACACACTCACCAATTAAAACCTTAACCAAATCATTTTTACTCCAATATTAGCATTCACAACATTCAACATTCACTCACTAGGAAGAATTTGCCCATACCTTTTATTGGATGTAAAAGTACCTTTAAAAAAACTTGTCTCAATCACAATTTTCTTCTTTCCAATTCCAATGGTTAGACACAACAATATTACTTCAACACTTTCTAAAAAATATTTCTTAGACACAAAATAATCACAACTCAATTTATACCTTATTGCTCCCTTTTAAAATAACACTCATCATACCATACATGAAAAATAATTTATTTGATACACCTTATAAACTCCAACTTAAAATAATATCCAACACCACAAGTTTTCAAACAATCTTCCTAAACACCTTACTACCCTTTCCTAAACACTAAAGTAAATAACAAAAAAAATTAATTTTGCATAAGCTTTATAACTCTCCTTTACAACCTTATAAACCAATTACAATATACAAAAATTAATTTCTAAATACTCAAATAATATTCCCAAAAATTTTGATGCCCAATATTAATGCATACCTCTTTCTTCCCCAAAAATGGGTTTCGATGTGATTCAATCTGCCGTCTCCCCAAGCCTAAGCGCCTTAGCTCTTGGGAGCCCACCATGTGGGCTATTAGTGCCCACGTGAAGGATGGATGAGTCCCTTCCTCTTATGCCTCCGTCATCGTTGACTTTCCTCAAAATCACAAACCCTTTCTTCTCTTGGATACAACACAATTCAAAAGACTCGCATTAATTATTTGAAGGCATGATGATTGTGGTAAGGTGGGTAGTCCCCCCTTTTATACATGTTTGCAATTTTCTCCTCACGTCGGCAATTATAATTCAAAATCAAATTTCGAATTTAATTTAATAACCCACCTTAGGGTTATTTAACCTTAGATTAAATTAATTTATAATTAATAATTAATTTAAATAACTTTATAAGTTAAGTAAATTAACTAATAAATTAATTTAAAATTAATTAATAATTAATTTTAAACTTCCTTTATATAATATTATAAAAGAATATTATAATATTATTCAGTTGGGTTTCTTCTTGCACTTTGGACCTCATCTAATTTTTTGAAACCGGTTATCCTTTTGCATTTATTGGAGAACCTAAAACTGATGCTGCCAACTGAAACTGCCACTGACTGGTGTTGAAAGCTCGACATCAATGACCACTCACTCTTGACATCAATGACAATTCATCTACTCAAAATATCCAACAGGATCATATAAATGTACCACTTTTGGTACATAGTTAGAGTAGGAGATTACTTTAGGGGGAATTTAGCTACTTACTTCAAGTAATGTAATAAATGGACAAGTGTTAATGTGCAATATACAAGGTGTCCACTTGTACAACTAGGTAGAGTGTTGGCCAAGGAATCTCTCTTCCTATATAAATGGCCTCATAGATATATCAAGCATATCAAGTACATTATAGTAGAGTGTAGTAGATAGTGGTAGAACTCTTGAATGGAGTACAATGTAGTCCTTTAGCTTATATTAATGGAGTGACCATCACCTCCATACTGCATTGTATTTTTAACACTTTCTATTTATAGCATATTTAGTCATATTGCAAAATTACTTTCTTTTCTATTTTTTGCATCTTATTAGGACCTGTGATAGATCTCTCCCTCTGCATATATCCTCAAAATATAACATTGAATTCATACATATTATTCACATACAATAAAGGGATTAAAAATTATCTCAACAAAATTGCTTGTTTATTATATATTTATTAAGGAATATAAAGCACTCATGTGCTTCATCTATTACAATCCCCAAAAAAGTTTCCTTTTTATGATTGAGAGTAGTTTCTATGCGATGGATCACATAATGAAATGAGACTACTTTTCAATTTAGCCCTACCCCATATTCTTATCAAGAGGAGGTTGGGAAGTGAATTTCCACATGATATTTTGCATTGGATAACATTTTATTCGATTAATTTGAATGATAAAAGAATAAGATATATTTTCTCACAATTATATCTAAAGCAACGACAACCAACAATTTAACTTCTTTGAAGGACAACATATGTCTCTTAAGTTTTAATCTTTTACAACACATGATAGTTTCTTTAACCTGAGCTCGCTCCTACTATAGTGTTATGCTACCAAGTCTCGCTATAGTATAAAGTAAATTATTTTATTGGTATTTACCTACATCTTAGAGTGTTCCATATTTATTACACAACAATTAACTTTCAACAGCAATTTTAAACGTTTTTGCCATCCGATGCTTTTAAATTTCAAAATAAAAAAGAAAACGGTCACATCCGTTCAACTCATATAAACTACCATAAAAAATATATATAACTACAGTCCATCTTCAATATTTGTACCATCAACCAAGGTTACTAAAATTTTGTAATATGATAGTATAATTAGACGAAAAACATACCAAATAAATATTTAATTAAAATTCCAAACAATGATACACCATGCATGGGTTACATTAATAAATTTTGGCATTCTACAATTATCTATATGAATAACTAACAATCATTGTTCACCTATAACCAACATTACAGTACAATTATCATGAATATTGTTTCATCAATTATACACTATATTGTGGATGAATGTCATTCATTTTACAAACACCAAGATTTTCATCCAACAAAAGTTATATAGTCGTTACAAATATTTAGGTGTATGGAATAATAACTAGCTTTTAACACTGATATCTTGCTTTTCAATGTGGAAGATAAAACTAATAGAAAATGCCTTTGGTACTGAATGGAAAAGATTATGGGATTGTGCACTCCATCCAAATACTCCTCTCTCACCATCTTACTTGATGATAGAATACTTGAACTGTGTTCAAAAGGGATCAAACGACCACTATTAATATGATGTATGCATTATAATGCCTAGATGATTATATCCATGCCATGCATATTCAAATTTATCATGAAATATATTTCAAAATATTTCTTTTAGTAATGCATGATGTTTAACAAGGTAGAAAATAGTAACATTGAAGCATCATAGATAGATTCAAAACAAGGCTTCTGTATAATATTTTCATATAGGTTTTAGTTTCAATATCATCACAATACCATAGATTACTTCAAAAATCACACAAAAAATCATTTTAAATCAAGAAATTTAAAGCAAAGCACTAGCCAAACCTTCACATTGGCACCATATCTTACTTCAAAGATATTCTACTCTTTAAAGGAATAGGTTCACTAGGTTTCACTTAATTCATTGACACCCGAACCTCAATAGGTAAAAAAAATTCAATTAAATCACAAATACTTTCCTACAGAGTTTTTGTAAATTTCATGCAGATTTTTTTCGGGTCTAAACAGGTAAACAAAATAATCTAGTCATCAAAACTATTACATTTACAAATTTTATTTCTAGATCATGCAACAGAGAAATCCAAATATCATAAACATCACAATTTCACACAAGAAAGTTAAACAATCTGACCCGTTCATTGTTCATATTTGATAATATTTGGTTTCCTTTCTTCTTCTGAGTGTACTTTCTCAAGCATGCACAGTGAACTCGCATTCACATTCTACGCTCTGCTCCATGCAAGATAGAAATATTCTCCAAAAATGCCAAATATAAAGTATGATAGTGTCCCCTTACCCGTCTCCCTACCTTTTTTCCTTGAAGAGCATAAGGGAGGTTAAGGACAATCATGAAGGTTACATGCATCATTTAACACGAAGCTACCTCTATTTTCCATTACACCTAGCACACAAAAAATATTATTTTTATTTTATTTCAATTTTTTTATTAATTAATTTGTATATGTTATATATATATATATATATATATATATATATATATATATATTTTTATTTTTTTTTTTTTTTTTCTTATTCATTTGAATCTTTCATTACTTCAGCAACTCCATAGTAAGCATACAAATAATTTTTAATTCACTAAATGATTTAATAGAAAATGGCTCCCATGCCCTAGGCACTTTCATTGCCATCTAAGGTTATATATTTTCATCATTTTTCATCAAACAACAAACACATGCCCAACACAAAGCACACACATAATGCAAGTCAGTCACTCAAATGTACCTATATGTATGCAACCTATGGTTGTGGTGATATTTTGCACCATCATCATATCCCACTTACCTTATTTTGTTTGTTGAAGGAATGTACTTGGTTCTACATGTACAACAACCATCAGTAGTACCACATTCTAGAAATAAAAGGTACTTATGATTTGTCAATTCATCTGTAATCAATAATCACACTAGGATATTTGTTACATCCCCCTCCACTAGAAATAAACACAGTCCCTATATTTTATTGCATATTGAAATAAGTCAAAATATATACTAATACATTCAAGAATTCATCAATATACATATATGTCCACATATAAATCATTCAATTACATAATCCACTCCACATAGTTTTTATTTTTTACAATCACATATCCATACATTAACCAAAACATATTAAAAAATAACTCTACTCAGTAGTCCATATATACATCCACATATATCTACATATACATTCATAAATCCACATAATAATTTAAGGTGTTCAAGGTTTCTCAAATAGGAAAGGAAATTGATTCTTCATATCAGCCACATTCTCCCATATGGCATTTTTGTCTGAGTATTGGTTCCATTGGACCTGACATTGATCAATGTTTCTTCTTCTCAAGCTCTTGATCCTAAAACCAAGTATTTTTATTGGATAAAATTCAATTTTCATTGGTGTTGTGGCTGATCCACAACACACCCCAAAATTGGGGACCCATATTTTTTGCATGCTTTCAAAAGGAATCTCAGTGACCCAGATGCTAAAATTCAAGAAAAAGGGGCAAAAATGCACGTGTAGAAAGTGTCACGAAATCGCGACATGTCGCAAAATCGCGACCTGTCGCGCCATCGCTGCCGAAAAATAGAAAAGTGTCACGAAATCGTGATATGTTGCTCCATCGCGACCGAAAGAGGAGAGAGAAAGGTGGAGCAGAAAGGCATAGCGAAATCGTGTCATGTTACAAAATAGTGGGTCAAACCAGCCAAAGCAGCATTGAGTGAAAAACGTCACGAAATCGCGACAGGTTGCAGCTAAAGCAGTACGGATGAAAAAACGTCATGAAATCATGATAGGTTGCATCCAAAGCAGCACCAAGTGAAAACGTCGTGAAATCACGACAGGTTGCAGCCAAAGCAGCATCGAGTGAAAAACGTCGCGAAATCGCGATAGGTTGCAGCTAAAGCAGTACAGATGAAAAAACGTCGTGAAATCGTGATAGGTTGCAGCCAAAGCAACGCCGAGTGAAAAATGTCACAAAATCATGACAGGTTGCAGCTAAAGTAGTACAGATGAAAAAAGGTCACGAAATCATGACAGGTTGCAGCCAAAGAAGCGTCGAATGAAAAACGTCGTGAAATCGTGACAGATTACGGGTAAAAGGCATGAAGTGTAAAAAGTGTCGTGAAATCATGACAAAATCGAGCGAAAGGGTCTGAAGCACAAAAGCGTCGCAAAATCGCGACAAAAACGAGCAAAAGGGCATAGAATGGAGAAGCGTAGCAAAATTGCGACAGGTTGCAGCAAAGCAGTTCGAAAGTGAAAAGCGTCGCGAAATCGCGACAGGTTGCAGCAAAGCAGTCCAAAAGTGAAAATTGTCACGATTTCGCGATGGAAAACGGGCAAAGGGTACGAAACAAAAAAGTGTCACGATTTCACGACAGAAAGCTGCCAAGAGGAAAGAAATGAAAGGCATAGCGATTTCGCGACAGGTTGTGGCCAAGAGTGTATGGAACAGGAAAGCGTCGTGATTTCACGACATGTCACGATTTCGTGACATGTCGCGTTTTCGCTGAGCAAGAAGGCAAGGAGGCTGTTGGCCGAGAAACGTCGCGATATCGTGACCTGTTTCATTTTTGCTATGTTAACAAAGGAACAAGCTGCATGCATGAAAACATTGTGATTTTCATGGGACCATTACAGAAGGCACAGAAAGCATGAGACACATGGCATACAGGTGTTAGAGTTGCAGAAGCGTTACATGCAATGAAATATTTTGAACATTTCGGCATCAAGCATGAATTAAAAGCAACGAAAAGGCGAGGAATTTGAAAATATGTATTCTAGAAGGTGAAACGAAGCGACGCAGGGTGAATCGAAGAGCCACGCCAGACAGTATAAAATCAGAAGCACAAATTGAGCAAAGGGTTGGAAATTGCTGCTAGCAGAGTTGCAGAGACAAGGGCTGCATGCCATTCTGGGCCTGCACTTGGAGCAATTTCCTTCATTTGTTCTAGATTTTTTATACCTGGAACATTCTGTAATTGCAACTGATATATCATTTTAATACAGAAATACAAAGAGTTGGCATCTTATTGATGAGAAAGAAGGAGTCTTTTCTGTATGCATGATTTAATTTCTTACATTTCCTTTTCAGATTTCTAGGATTTTAGGTGAAGTTTAATGCAAGTGTTCTTGGTTGCTTCATGCGAATGTCTAAATCTGAATTTACAGTAAAAACCCCAGAAACCCGCACCTAGCTTGTCTGGATTGTGCAAATTTGCAGGTTCAATAGGTTAGGTTGCATGCAGAAATCTCATTATCTTCGATTTTATCAATCAAGATGGCAGCATTCTGGACGTAGTTTAGTTGCATCTTCATTTGCATTTCTTTTATTTTTCAAACCCTCATTTTAGTTTCTGCATTTTTATTCTTATTCAAGTAAATAACTGAAAATCCACCAAAGCCTAAGATCAAATAGATTTATTTCTTACATTTGTTCATTTGGAGTCCATTGCAAATTCAAAGTAAATAAACCATAGTGCCCCTTGTTAACATCCACTTGCAACCCTAAGGTATTCCCAGAATTCAAATTGAAAAGCATCATTGGTGAATGAAGAACTAGCACAACAGGAACCTTGGAGAAATTATTTGGTCATAATTTCTTTGCAAGCAGAGGATTTTGGGACTCAGATCCTACCGGAGAGTGTGCTTTCACAATTGGGTGAAAACACCACTCAATAGATTGGCGCTAGAAGGAGGGCCCAAATCGGTTTACTTTATTTTTATTTTCATGCATAAGTAATATCTGTTTGATTTAATTTTGAAATCATCTCTTAAATCTCACAAACAGCTAAACTGCAGCTTTTGTTTTTCTTTTTGTTGCAGGTTTTCTTTGAAATAATCGAGGGTTTCATTAGGCAGGTTGGACCCACCGCGTCGTATTGCGACCAGGTCCCAAACAACCGAGGAAACCATTTTTCATGACCTTATGCTCACTGGTACTCCCAAGAATAAAACCAAGCAAGTCGTAAGCTCACCAGTCACAAAAGACCTGTTTTCTCTAGGAACATCGAGTGGACCTACGCCAGTAATATCAGTTGCCCCTAGTGTGCCTATTGTCAGTAATATTTCTACTACTCTTGTAGGGTTGTCCTCGTCGATTGTGAGTCAAATGGCTCAAGCTCCAGCAGCTCCTTGGTATGGAGCTAACAATACTCCTTTGAACATTGTTGGGGATATCCATGAAATCAAACCAGATGGCCCAAGAACAGTAGAAGAACATATCCAAGCCTATAGGGATGTTTTAATTAGGCTGCAAGTCCAATATGAAGATGTGTCTTGCAGAATTTTCCCCATGAGCTTAGATCCAATAGCATATGAATGGTATATATGCTTACCAACTGGTTCAATCACTTCATGGACGCAAATGGAGAACGCTTTTGTCAATCAGTTCAGGTCACCCTTGGATCCCGCAACCATTTACAATCAGTTTATTACGTGCAAAATGGGCCAGGGGGAACTGATCAGAACATTTAATCAGAGATTCCAAAAGTGCTATAATAGAGCAATTATGCATTTTGCCATCAATCTCGCAATGGCTTTGCAGATATATTTTGGGGCATTGGACCCCATGACAGCCATGTTTGCAAGACAAAATCCTCAAGTCACCACGCTCGCTCTAGCCTATAATGAAGCCATGACTATCGAGCAGCAAATGACACCACAAGGCTATGGGTTTACCCAGATGCCTATGATGGGACAGTATGCTCCATATGGTCAAGCTCCCTTGGAAAATCAAATCATGGCACCTCAAGTGCCAAGCATGAACGCCTTCCCATATTAGCAGTCATATCCACCAAAGACCTGCATATGCACCCATTCCAATCCAACCAATCACATCCATTCCACCTGTCCCCACATTTTTGTAGAATAGTCAATCGACTATCAAGGAACTAGCCAAGTCAATCCTCAGGCCATAGTTCCTTTTCCAAATCCAACCCCGATTCAAAGTGTCAATCCGTACGGGAATCAAATTCCTCATAACCCAACCCAAATGTTGAATCAAGACCCCATCAATTATGTGAATCCAACGGGGGTTAACAACAATGTGATTCCACCGAAGGAGATTTATTCAGAAGTCGAAGAGCTCAAGAAATTAGTTCATAAACTGAGAAATGACAGGGTTCAACAGCAGAAGTATGAGTCCCATGCCCCTAACTCAAATCGAAATTTTAACAATAGAGAGAGACACTGGAACACCAAGCCAAACAATGGGGGAGTTCCCTCTCCCATTGCTAATCAACTAGATACTTTTGTAGGACCTAGCCAATCCAATTCTCTTTTGAATCTTTCAGATTTGGTGTGGGAAAGGGGGTGCAGGTTGCACAACACAAAAGAAACAATGAGAGGAATTGTCCTGAAATTGCTAGATACACTCATTGTCTTCAGGCACAAGTTGATGATTTGGAACTGGTATCAAATGAGGGTCCATCGCAACATCAAGATGATAATATTATGGTGATGGAAATTGTATATCATCAAGAAGGTGAGAGTGAGGAAGAAGAATCTGGAGGGCTCTATGGGGATGGCAGCAGTTTCTAGAGGAGGTATGAACAACTGGAGGAATGTAGTGATGGCATCAGGTCCGTCACAGAGCGTGCATGCTAGGGCTGGTATTTCTTTTAAAAATTATTGGAAGGAACATGATTTCCCATTGCATGCCAGGAATCGCTTGTTAAAGAACAATGGATGTTTGGAACGATGTGAAGCCAGGCCGGTTCTAGTGGTTCAACCAGACTCGGTGGCAGAAGATGTGGAGTATTTAACCAAACATGCACTTATTGGTAAATTTATGGGCATCCGAATTTCTCTTCCCTTTGTGGAGGCTTGGGTTAGGAAGACTTGGAACCCTGAAGGTGATGTGGAGGTGATGCTGAGTGCAAACAGCTATTTTATGGTGGTTTTTTCTTGTCTTGCAGATCGTAACAAAGAATTTGAAGGAGGTCCCTATTTCTATAACCAAGCGGGATTCTTTCTTAAACCCTGGCATGTGGGTTTCAACCCATCAGAGGAGCGGCCATCATGGGTTCCAGTGTGGGTTCGACTTCCGTGGCTCCCATTGGAATTTTGGAGAAATGACATCTTGCATATGATTGCCCTTCTACTTGGGAAGCCGATTGGGTCGTCACGACAAACGCTGGATAAAAAGGTAATCTCTGTTGCCCGTATCTGTGTTGAAATTGATTTAAACAATCCTATTCCATATTCTATTGAAATATAGTTTGGATCAACCAAATGGGTTCAAAAACTTGACTATGAAGCTCTCCCATTTCGTTGCCGAATTTGCCATGAATATGGCCACTTACAAAGAAAATGCCCTAATTTTGTCCTGCCTGTGGCTTCAAATCTTGGGCCCTCTCGAGCTGTACAAAATATGGATAAAGGAAAAGCCCCGATAAAGGAGGGGGATCAGGATAAGGAAGGCTTTGTTATGGTAAAACCTCAAAACAAAGGAAGAAAGGCAAAAAGAGACATTAAGGATAACTAGCCAGATGCTCAGCTCAACCGTTTTGAAATTCTAGAGAATCTTGATCAGTGCGTGGAGATACCTGAAACATCGCTACCTGTTATAGATATAACAGGACCAAATCAATTGTCTCTTCATGAGGTGGAACCAAGGGAACCAGATATAGGGGGTTTAAATGAAGAACAGAGGGCTTTGGTTTCGAGTATAGGTGATATGGTTGGCCCTAGCCCTGGAAGTGAAGTTATCTTAGAAAATGGCACAAATTTAGACATGCCCTCTCCTACCCAGGCACTGATGCAGTCATCCATGGACTGTAAAACTCCTACAGTGCTGGGATTGCAGCATAAAATAATTAAAAAAAATGCTTCAGATAAGAATATGAAGGTTCGGAAGAAATACCAGGATAAAATTAAGTTAATGGGGGAGACTTTGGTAGAGTCAGGTTTGGTGAGAACATTGGACTCCCATTTTTATAACCCCCAAAAATGATAGTACTTTCATGGAATGTAAGGGGGTTGAACAGCATCCCTAGACAAAAAGTTGTTCGTGATTTGATTCGTGTTCATTCTCCGGATGTGGTTTTTATTCAGGAGACTAAATTAGCTATTGATAGTTTGTTCAATATTGCTCCCAAGTTGTGGAGAAAGGGGCAATGTCAGTGTATTGGTGCATGTGGATATGCTGGTGGCCTTGCTTGTTTATGGGATCCAGTTAAGATCTCTTCTCTTACCTGGATTTCTAGCAGGTGGTCTATTTCAATTATCGGGCATGATAATGAATCTGGTGAGACCATCCTACTTACAAACATGTATGCTCCTATTGATTACAATGGTAAAGTGAATTTATGGGAGCACATTGGCTTTGTGAGAAGTCTGGCTCCCCTGTACCCATGGATTTTGGCTGGAGACTTCAATTCTATCACTTGTCTGGAGGAAAAACATGGTGGGATTGATCGTCTTGAGCCTTTTTCTTTTGTCTTCAATGCTCATATCCAGGCCTTGAACTTGGTTGACATCAAGCCGGATAATGGGATATTTACCTGGCATAATAGAAGATGTGGGGAATATTCCATTTCAGAGAGACTGGATAGGTTTCTGATCTCTAGTTTTTGGATTGGCAATAATAGAAGCACTAGTTCTGTGATTCCGGAGGGTAGAGGATCCGATCATTGGCCTATCAAACTCTCTGCTCTGGAGTTAGGGCTAAAAAAGAATCCCTCATTTAAGTTTCAACTTATGTGGCTGCGAGATCCTAAGCTTCATGATTTTATGCGAGGCTGGTGGACTAATGGCAAACCTCCTCATGGTATTGCTATGTACTCCTTTATGAAGTAGCTTTAATTTGTTAAGCATAAATTGAAGAGATGGAATAGACTAAATTTTGGGAACCTTTCCTTGGCTAAGCTGGCAGCTCTTAGGAGGGTGGAAGAAGCCTCAAGGAAGATTAGAGATCAGGGACTCACAAAGGAGCTTCTTGTTGAGGAATCGAAGTCGTAAAAGACCTTGCTGAATGGGAACTGAGGGAAGAATTTTTTTGGAAACAAAAAGCTCGAGTAGATTGGCTTCAGGAAGGGGATAGGAACACGACCTTCTTTTATAACTCTGTTAAGGCTCGTCGTAATGATAACCTGATTACCTCTCTTGTTAATTCTTAGGGTGCCCTACTTTCTTCTTTCGGGGATATTTCGGAAGAGACTAAGAGGTATTTTTCCTCTCTCTTCAAGGAGGATGCCATCTCAGATGATGAGGAAGAAAAACTTATTCTAAACTGTATTCCCTCGATTGTTTCTAGAGAGATGAATGAGCACTTGATGGATCCAATTTCCCTTGAGGAGCTGAAAAGTGTTGTATTCAAGATGAAAAAGGGGAAAGCCCCAGGTCCGGATGGATTCCCGATTGAGTTTTATCAAGAGTTTTGGGAGTTAATCAAATTTGACCTTTTGGAAGTGGTCCGTGAGTCCCAAAAGAACAAATAGATGCTAAGGGCCCTAAATGCTACCTTTGTGGTGCTTATTCCCAAGAAAGAGGGAGCGAATTCCTTGGATATGTTCAGGCCTATTGCTCTCTGTAATGTTGTATATAAGATCATCACAAAAATTATTGCTGAGAGGCTGAAGATATGGTTGAGCAAAATCATCTCTGAGGAGCAAGGTGGGTTTGTTGTTGGCCGACAAATCATGGATGGGGTTGTTATTGCTATAGAAGCTATTCACTCAATGGAAACTTCTAAGAAGAAAACTATGTTCATTAAGTTGGACATGGCAAAAGCCTATGACAGAGTTAGATGGTCCTTTCTTCAAAAATTTCTTGCTGCTTTTGGATTTGAGGAGGAATGGATTAGATGGGTGATGAGCTGTATTTCTTCTTCCTCATTTTATGTTCTTGTTAATAACGAGACTACAGAGCTGTTTGAGGCCTCAAGGGGATTGAGGCAAGGAGATCCTCTATCTCCTTATTTTTTTATCATTATGGCAGAAGGGTTGGGTATATTACTCAAGTCTCAGGTCAGGCATGGTCTCATTCAGGGGTGGAAGTGGGATAAAAGTTTGCCTCCTCTTTTCCACCTTCAATTTGTTGATGATACTGCTTTGTTGGGAGTTGCCACTATCAAGGAAGCTGGAAACATTAGACAGTCTCTTGACATATATCTTGGTTCTTCTGGATAGGTGATTAATGAGGACAAGTCCTTTATTTTCTTCTTCAATACCCCCCCTCTTATTCAAGCCAGGATTGCTGGCATTCTAAGATTCCAGGTCGGGACTCCCCCCTTCATTTATCTTGGGATCACGATTTCATCTCATCCTCTGCCTAGATCTTCTTGGCAGTCTATACTGGATAAGTTTAGAAGGAAGGTAAATCATTGGACTATCAGATGGCTATCCTCTGTAGGTAGAGTATTTCTTTTAAAATCTATTATTCAAGCTTTACCCATTTACAGATGTTTTGTGCAAACAGCTCCTTCTCGTTTCATCAAGGATATGGATGCTCTATCAAGACAGTTTTTGTGGTCTGGCAAACTTGATCAATCTAAATGGAGTTTGGTTAGATGGGATTCCATTTGTATGCCAGTTCAAGAGGGAGGCCTTGGGTTGCGACAGACAACTCTTTCTCAGGCAGGCTTTGGCTGCAAAACTTTATTGGAGATGGTGTACCTCTCAAGATCAGATTTGGGCTAAAATATTATCTTATAAATACTTGAGAGGTATTTCTAAGGTAGATATCCCTAGAGCCAGTTTGGTTGGGAAAGGTTCTGTTATCTGGGACACTTTGAAAAGAGGAGCTAATCTAATTAAGCAGGGTTTGTTCTGGATTTGCAATTGGGGATCAGATGTTCTTTTTTGGGAGGATTCTTGGGATGGCCACCCTCTTATCTTGACTCAATATCCCAGGTTACATTCCCTAAGCATTTGTTTCTTGGAAGCAGGTTGGTCTCATGTGGAGGACTTTAAAAAAATCTAGTATTTTGGAAATATGGAGATGTACAAATGGAAAGATCCACAGGAATGGCCCCAAGGGGGATTGGCCGAGGATAGAGAGGTGCTTGCTCTTATTCTTGCAGGGAGGTACTATTCTTCATTAAGGGATAAAGACATTCTAGCTTGGAACCCTAATCCCAAGGGAACCTACTTTGTAGCCTATGGTTATCAAGTTCTTGATAAGCAAAAGTTCGAGAGTCTCCCTGTCACATGGTGGAAAAAGGTGTGGAATAGATTTGCTTGGCCGAAATGTAACTTTTTTCTCTTGCCGGTAGCTCGTAATAAATGCCTCACTTGGGATAACTTGAGGAAGAGGGGATTTCAGTGGTCCCTCTTTATGTGTCCTTTGTGGTAAGAATGAGGATGACTCTTCTCATTTATTTTTCCAATGCTCCCTTGCCGGAGACATTTGGCACTTGTTGGTGGAGTGCCCGGAACCATCCTTGTTTTCATGTGCTCTCCCTAGTGGAGTTTTGGAGTAGTCTGGGTAGACCTCCAGCCAAGGCCCCCTTCCTCCAAGTGGCTTGGAATTTGAGCCCTTCTTGCATCATCTGGCAGATTTGGCTCGAAAGAAACCGACACATTTTTTAGGGAAGTCATTTGGCTGTTCAACAGATCTAGCAAAGGATCCTGTGTATGGTTTAAGAAACTATCCATAGTAAATGTGATGTGGACCCTCATTTGGACTCTAAGGAGGAGAAGGTACGACAGGCCCTTGGTTTTTTTTGGGTTGGTGTGAATTATTCTAGCCCTAGTAGGATTCCTCAGCTTAGCAAGAAGGTTAGGAGAGAGGGTAGATGGAGACTGCCCCCTAGAGGAGTTTTAAAAATTAATACTGATGGGTCGTCTAGGGGCAATCCTAGACATGCTGGAATTGGTGGTGTTGGGAGAGATTCTGCTGGCGTGGTCAGTTTTTTCTTTTCCATTTATAAAGGTGTTCACTCCAACAATCTTATGGAAGCTCTGGCGATACTTGAGGCCTTGCAAAGGGGGTTTTCTCTTGGTTGGCGCAGGATTCTTTGTGAGTCTGACTCTCAAATTTTGGTTAATCTTTTAAATAGCAAAAGAGTGGAGGATGTTAATTGGCAGTTGGCTTCTGTGACCATTCAGATTCTCAGAATGAGTGAAGAGTTCGAATTTATATCCTTTGTGCACATTCCAAGGGAATGGAATGGGGTTGCTGATTACCTGGCCAAAAGGGCTTCTGAGCTATTGGATACTTAGAGTATTGATAACTAGGAGAGTCTCCCGTCTAGGGATTCTCAACACCTACGGGAGTTGATCCATAAGGATGTTCAGACTTAATGTGGTTTGTTTTTTTTGGTTTTCTTTGGGAGTTGACCTTGTCTGGTGATTTAGCCTGTCTTGTTGCTTATTTGAGTCTTGGGTGGGGGCTCAGTTGTACTTTGTAATCCAGACTTTTTATCAATAAATTTTTACCCCTTTATCTAAAAAAAAGAGTGAGGAAGAAGAAGACAAAATTTTGGAACAGGAGGTGCAAGATTTTCGAGATTTCAGAAAGGGGAATCATGGATACCATTTGAGAAGTAAATCTAAAGCCCCTAAAACCTCATCAACACCTCCAAACAATTCTATTCTTCCTCTGGATACTAATTCAAATAATAATCCTCCCCCTCCACTCAGAAGAGAAATGTCTAATGACGTGCAGAAGACAGTCAAATTCGAAAAACCAAACTATGACATAGTGGAGGATCTAAAGAAGTCCAAATCTAGCCTTTCATTCTTGGAAGCGGCTAGATTGCCTGGCCAAAAGGAGGCATTGATAAAGGCTCTGAACTCACCTGATCAAATGTGGAAGGGAAAAGGATTTGAGTCCCATATGATTTTGTGAAAGGAGAGAAGGGATGCCTGCCATTGTTATTGACTCTGAGAATTGCGGGCAAGAATTTGCATAACTATTTGGTGGACACGGGTGCCACGAGCAACCTCATGCCTTCGAAGATATGTCAAATGTTAGGTCTGCAACCTGTTTCATCCAAATGCAAGGTCCTGCAATTGTACCGATACGAGGTAAATGTTGTAGGGACCCTATATGATGTCAAAATTCAATTAAATTCTGAACCCAGGGTCCAAAGAGGTTGTCGACATTCTGGTTGTTAATATCCCAAGTAGATATGGAATGCTACTTGCGAGAGATTGGATGAAAAATTTGAATGGATATTTTTCAACAGACTACTCACACATGTGGCTAATGAACCGAGGCTTAAGGAGATCATAACAGAATTTAACAAGCCGAATGAAGTTCAGTTTTTTGAGCCAGAACTGGGGGTTTATGCACTTGACGTTGAGGAAGCTACTGAAGAGCCTAAAGAGGAAACATGTCATGGTGGCTCTTCTGAGGAAAATGATTGCACATGGTTGCTCAGGTTTGATGGATCAAAATCTAGACAGGGAGCAGGAGCTAGAGTCGAGCTCACTGGCCCAGGAGGTAAACCATTATTGGCTGCCTACAGATTGCAATTTCCTTGCACGAATAATATGGTAGAATATGAAGCATTGATCTTTGGTTTACGTCTAGCATTGAGCAAGCAAGTTAAATGCTTGAAGGTTTTGGGAGATTTTGAGCTGTTAGTCAAGCAGATCAAAGGACAGTATACATGCCGTGACAGGAGACTGAGCCTTTATAGAACTAGGGTTATGGACCTGATTGAGGAATTTGATGCATTCAATATAGCCTTTATTTCTAGAAAAGGAAATTGAATAGCAGACTCTCTTGCAGTCGTCGCGGGCATGTTAAACCCGATTGATATAAAAAGGTGTAAAAAGTTTTCCATTGAATTAGTTCCTTGTCCATCAATACCCGATAATGTCAAGAATTTCCAGGTTTTTGAAAGTGACAGACACATTTTTAAATTTGTCACGAACTCGGGTATTTTTGAAAATCAGGTGATTGATGAGGAACAAAGGTGGCAAGATGAAACAGAAAATGAAATTGAAACTACGTATCAATCCAACAAAATACCTAAAGACGTGGTTTCATTGGAAAAAATGTTTGACATGGGATGCAAGACCAAGAAAGGAAAAAGAGTCCCACTCCCCAAAGATGCATGTGATTCAATTAATCTAGGGAGTGTAGACAATCCAAAGGAGGTGTACATTGCAAAGGCATGTACAGATGAATAAAGGAGCAACATAATGCAGGCATTGAAGCATTACATAGATTGCATTGCTTGGAATTACAATGAGTTGAAGACATACAACCAAGACATTATCACACATACCATCCCTTTGAAGCCAGACTCCAAGCCTTTTAGGCAAAGACAACGAGTTGTTAACCCGCTATTGGAGCCTTTAATCGAAAGGGAGGTCAAAAGATTATTGGAAGCGAAAATCATTTTTCCTGTTAGGCACTCAACCTGGGTTGCTAACCTCATTCCAGTAAGAAAAAAGAGTGGAGATATTAGGCTGTGCATATATTTTCAAAATCTTAATAAAGCCTCTCAAAAAGATAATTATCCATTGCCATCAATCGATGAAATTCTACAAACGGTAAATGGATCTAAAATGATGTCATTTCTTGATGGGTATCATTTCATATCCATTATTCTTGAAGAAGATATTCCAGTATCATCGTGTATGTGGATGATATTCCAGTATTCTTGAAGAAGAGAGAGGACCATGTCAAAGATTTAAAGAAAGTGCTTCAAAGATGCAGAGAACATGGAATTTCCTTAAATCCCAAAAAGTGCATTTTTAGAGTAACAGAAGGAAAATTGCTTGGTCACATCATTTCAAAAGAGGGCATATCCATCGACCCGAAAAGGATACAAGCTATCCAGAACTTACCTCTCCAGGGTAGTAAAAAGGAATTGAGATCTTTCTTTGGGCAAGTTAATTTTGTGAGGAAGTTTATCTCTAGCTTTGCTGAGATAGCCAAACATCTGAACAAGATGCTTAAGAAATATGTGGATGTAAAATGGAACGAGGAAAGTAGGGTGGCCTTCCAGAACATCAAATATGCCATTTCCAGAGCTCCCGTCCTTATAAGTCCAGACTACTCCAAGCCTTTCTATATTTATGCTTTTGCATCAGAACACTCTTTTGCAAGTGTCTTAACCCAAAAAGGTGAGGATAGTGCAGAAAAACCCATAGCATTTTTAAGTGCCCCCCTGAAATATGCTCAATTAAGGTATTCAATCCTTGATAAGCAAATGTACGCACTTTTTAAAACGGTGAAAAAATTTAGGCATTACATTATGCACAGCAGAGTTATTGCCATCGTGCCTGACTCTATTGTTAAGACCATGTTTTTACAAAATGAACTAGGTGAGAAAAGAGGGAAATGGATTTCCACCATCCAAGAATTTGATCTCGAAATCCAACCTATGAAACTAGTTCGAGGACAGGGACTGGCGAAGGCGATCGTAGAAAATAATCCGCAAATAACATGCCAATACTCGAACATAGAATACATTTCTAAGGATGACTGGTATGTTGATATTGTGCAATTTTTATTGACTGGTAAGTGTCCTTCTAATCTGAATTCAACCCAAAGAAGAGCTTTATGGCTTAATTCTGTCAATTATCTGATGAAATCTAGTGTTCTTTATAGGAAGAATCATGAAGGGATCTACCTGAGGTGCCTGAACAAAGAAGAAGCTGCCAGGGTGTTGCAGGAATTTCACGAGAAACATGGAACTAGTCATGGTGCGGAAAATTCTATAGCGCATCAAATCCTAAGAGCATGATACTACTGGCCACACATTTTCAAAGATGCACATGCCCATGTACGATCTTTTCATATCTGTCAAGTGGCTGCCAATAGAGAAAGAAATGCAGCCATGTCGTTACAACCTATAGTTGAAATGAGACCATTTGCACAATGGGGACTAGATTTCATTGGGGTTATTAACCCAAATTCTTTTGATTCCCATAAATTCATATTGACAGCTACAGACTACTGTACAAGGTGGATAGAAGCGATTCCTACTAAACATGCCACCACAGACGTTGTAATTAGATTCCTTGAGGACCATATTATAACAAGATTTGGAATGCCCGATTCTATTTTCAGTGACAATGGTAAAGCGGTTATTTCTATGCAATTTGCAGATTGGGCATATGACAACAAAGTGAGCTTAAAATTTGCATCCAATTATTATCCTCAAGGAAATGGTTTGGCCGAATCTTCAAATAAAAATTTGTTGAACACTATTAAGAAATTGCTGGAAAAGAACCCTAGGGATTGGCACAGCCAATTAAAGTTTGCCCTTTGGGCGAGATAGGACCGAGTGAAAGAATCCATAGGGAATACTCCCTATCATTTGGTCTATGGGCAAGACCTGATATTTCCTACAAATTTGAAGTTACAGACCTTACATTTCATACAAGAGTACTTGGGGACAGATGATCAAGTTGAAGCCAGGTTAAGTCATTTGTTGCACCTTGATGAAAAGAGAGAAGCCAAAAATCACATGAATAAACACCAGGAAGTTATCAAGAGATGGTTTGATAGAAGGGCCAAAGTTAAGTCATTCAGAATTTCAGATTTGGTATTACTATGGGACAAAAGACATGAGGAAAAAGGGAATCATCAAAAGTTTGATTGTCTTTGGTTAGGCCCATATCAGATTTCAGAAATTCTCAGGAAAAATACATTTAGGCTAAAAACTTTAGAAGGGAAAGATTTTATGCTACCGGTTAATGGGCAAATTTTAAAGCATTATTTTAGCCCTTAGGTTGTGAGATTTTGATGTTATGCTTTTCGGTTTTGGTGGGGATTTTCAGATTTTGTTTTCATTGCTTAGGATTGTTAGTCTAGCTAGGATTTTGGTTGTGGATTTGATTTCAATTGACATGTTTTGTTTATTTTGATAAAAAAAATTAAAAAAAAAAATATATATATATATATATATATATATATATATATATATATATGAAAAATTGAGATGCCAACTTATGCTTAAGATTAGGAGACTATGAAATATTGGAATTGTCTTGTAAAAGCTCCACAAGTAACACAAACATCTTAAGTTATATTGTTTGATTTTGTGATGCATGAAAGAGTCAGTTTTGCATGACAAATATTTCATTTGCAATTCAAGAGATAATGCATTCATGTTACATCTCACTTTACATATACATCTTAGTTGCATATGCATCTTAGGTACAAATAATTAAAGTATGTCAAATCCTCTTAGGGTTGTGTTATAACATAAATATAAGAAAAATCCTAAGGTTGGAAACTGAGTCTTGAGATATCTAGAACCAAGAACGTCTTATACATTAAAAAGGATCTTGAGCAAAATGATCAAAACCTAACTTGGAAGAAAAGGTTGGGTGAAAGAAGTATTTCAGGTCTATCCTATTATGCAACATGATCCTTAAAACAGTGGTTTTGACCACTTCCATAGAGCTTAAAGCCTAAATTCAGAGTAGTAAGGATAGGGTTAAATCCTCATCGAACTTAGGTTGAGGATCCAATTCCCCAAAGCTTTGATTTGACCTACATGGAGTAGTAAGGATAGGGCATAAATTCTCATCTCACTTAGGTTGAGAATCCAATTCCCCAAAGCTCCTATGTCTCATTTCATAATAAATCTTGGATTGGAAGGATCGTACTACTTGTCCTCTCGCAAAGGATGGGTAGTCATCCCCAAGGTCTAAGCAATAAAATTAATATTTTCCATTTACATCTAAAGTTTGGATTGGAAGGATCGTACTACATGTCCCTAGCAAGGATGGGTAGTCATCCCAAAGGTCCAAGAAGTAAAAAATAAATTTTTCCCATCTCATATTTATATTGGATTGGAAGGATCGTACTACTTGTCCTCTACAAAGGATGGGTAGTCATCCCCAAGGTCCAAATAAATGAAGATAAGTTTTGGATTGTGGGGTTAGATATGCCCATGCATGGCAACATGTCTTGTCTAAAAAACAAGACCACTGATTGTCCAAAGGGTTAGACTAGCATGACCATTTCTTCCATAATTGGTTAAATTATTTTGCTCAAAGTGAGGTAATGAACTCTAAATCAGAATAGTAAAGATAGGGTCAAACTCCCATCTTGGTAAGGTTGGGAGTCTGATTCCCCAAAGTTCTGATTTCACATTCACTTGCACATGGGTTCAAGATAGTAGGGACTCATAACCAACTTTGGGATATAATAAAACAATTCATTAGTGGATCCTAAGGGGGTTTGGCAATCTTGAATGTTTGTACTTAATACTAGAAGAAAGACTATGCATTTTATAAAAGCAAGATCTCATAGCATATTCATTAGGTTACACAAATCATTCACAATCTCATATATGCATTCATGCAAAATTGACAATGGAGTGTGGATCAATTTCAAACGATAGGGAAAGAAATTCATTGCACACACTGAGCTAATACTTGATGATTTTGATGATTCATGTACTTCTGATCTTTGGGCATTTTTTATATTGCTTATGTGCTAACACGTGTTTTTGAGTTTGTATATGTTTCAGGTTGGGTTCTCACTAAAATGCTCAAGAGCATTTGACAGTAGAGTCGCCATTTGTTGTGGCTGATCCACAACACACCCCAAAATTGGGGACCCATATTTTTTGCATGCTTTCAAAAGGAATATCAGTGACCCAGATGCTAAAATTCAAGAAAAAGGGGCAAAAATGCACAAGTGTAGAAAGTGTCACGAAATCGTGACATGTCGCAAAATCGCGACCTGTCGCGCCATCGCTGCCAAAAAATAGAAAAGTGTCACGAAATCGCGACATGTTGCTCCGTCGCGACCGAAAGAGGAGAGAGAAAGGCAAAATGAAAAAGTGTCACGAAATCGTGACATGTAGCTCCGTCGCGGCCGAAAGAGGAGAGAGAAAGGAGAAGCAGAAAGGCATAGCGAAATCGTGACATGTCGCAAAATCGTGATAGGTTGCAGCTAAAGCAGTACGGATGAAAAAACGTCGTGAAATCATGACAGGTTGCAGCCAAAGCAGCATCGAGTGAAAAACATCGTGAAATCATGACAGGTTGCAGCTAAAGCAGTGACAGATGAAAAAACATCACGAAATCGCGACAGGTTGCAGCCAAAGGAGCGCCGAGTGAAAAACGTCGCGAAATCACGATAGATTGCGGGTAAAAGGCATGAAGTGTAAAAAGTGTCACGAAATCGCGACAAAATCGAGCGAAAGGGTCCGAAGCACAAAAGCGTCGCGAAATCGTGATAGAAACGAGCGAAAGGGCACAGAATGGAGAAGCGTCGCGAAATCACGACAGGTTGCAGCAAAGCAGTCCAAAAGTGAAAAGCGTTGCGAAATCGCGACAGGTTGCAGCAAAGCAGTCCGAAAGTGAAAATTGTCACGATTTCACGACGAAAAACGGGCAAAGGGTACGGAATAGAAAAGTGTCACAATTTCACGACAGAAAGCTGCCAAGAGGAAAGAAACGAAAGGCGTAGCGATTTCGTGACAGGTTGTGGCCAAGAGTGTACGAAACAGGAAAGCGTCGCGATTTCACGACATGTCACGTTTTCACTGAGCAAGAAGGCAAGGAGGTTGTTGGCCGAGAAACGTCGCGATATCGTGACCTGTTTCATTTTCGCTGTGTTAACAAAGGAACAAGCTGCATGCATGAAAACGTCATGATTTTCATGGGACAGTTACAGAAGGCGTAGAAAGCGTGAGACATGTGGCATATAGGTGTCAGAGTTGCAGAAGCGTTACATGCAACGAAATATTTTGAACATTTCAACATCAAGCATGAATTAAAAGTAACGAAAAGGCAAGGAATTTGAAAAGATGCATTCTGGAAGGTGAAACGAAGCGATGCAGGGTGAATCGAAGAGCCACACCAGACAGTATAAAATCAAAAGCGCAGATTGAGCAAAGGGTTGGAAATTGCTGCTAGCAGAGTTGCAAAGACAAGGGCTGCATGCCATTCTGGGCCTACACTTGGAGCAATTTATTTCATTTGTTCTAGATTTGTTATACCTAGAACATTCTGTAATTGCAACTGATATATCATTTTAATACAGAAATACAGAGAGTTGGCATCTTATTGATGAGAAAGAAGGAGTCTTTTCTGTATGCATGATTTAATGTCTTACATTTCCTTTTCAGATTTCTAGGCTTTTAGGTGAAGTTTAATGCAAGTGTTCTTGGTTGCTTCATGCGAATGTCTAAATCTGAATTTACAGTAAAAACTCCAGAAACCCGCACCTAGCTTGTCTGGATTGTGCGAATTTGCAGGTGCAATAGGTTAGGTTGCATGCAAAAACCTCATTATCTTCGGTTTTATCAATCAAGATGGTAGCATTCTGGACGTAGTTTAGTTGCATCTTCATTTGCAATTCTTTTATTTTTCAAACCCTCATTTTAGTTTTTGCATTTTTATTCTTATTCAAGTAAATAACTGAAAATCCACCAAAGCTTAAGATCAAATAGATTTATTTCTTACATTTGTTCATTTGGAGTCCATTGCGAATTCAAAGTAATTAAACCACAGTGCCCCTTTTTAACATCCACTTGCAACCCTAAGGTATTCCCAGCATTCAAATTGAAAAGCATCATTGGTGAATGAAGAACTAGCACAACAAGAACCTTGGAGAAATTATTCGGTCATAATTTCTTTGCAAGCAGAGGATTTCGGGACTCAGATCCTATCGGAGAGTGTGCTTTCACAATTGGGTGAAAACACCACTCAACAAGTGGGTTTGACATCTACAAATTAAAAACATCCCAAATATGAGTAGGGTCAGCAATGTACTTCCTAAGGAGGGACACATGGAAGGTATCATTGATTTTTGATAAACTTGATGGTAGAGCAATTTTGTATGCAACAAGACTTATTTTACCTATAATTTCAAATGGACCCACATATCTAGGGCCAAGTTTGGATGACGTAATGGAACTCTTTGTAGGTTTTACCCTCAAGAAGACTCTGTCACCCACAAAGAATTTCCTTGGTGTTATTTTGAGGTCCTCATAACTATTTTGGTGATCTACGACCTCCTTAAGCTTTTTATGAATTCCTCTTAAGTGTTCTTCCATTTCCCTTACAATATTTGGCCTGATCATTACCCGATCCTATAGATTATCCCATAACAAAGGAGTCCTACACCTTCTCTCTTACAGGGCTTCAAGTGGGGCCATACCCAACATGATAGTTGTTATTGTAAGTAAATTCAACTAGGTAAAAATAATATTCCCATTTGGTATGTTGATCTATATAGTACATTCTCAAAATATCCTCAGGGACATGATTCACCATTTCAGTTTATCCATCTATCTTAGGGTGATAAGTTGAATTGATGTTAATTTTGGTACCCAATGCTTGATGCAAAGCTTGCCAAAATTTTTAAGTGAAGCGGGAATCCCTATCTAAAATTATAACTTCTATAAACCCATGTAATCGCACTATCTCCCCAGTAAACTTACTTGCTATGTTAGGTGCATCATCATGCACATTCCCAAGTATGAAATGTGCAACCTTGGTTAATTTATCCACTACAACAAGTATTGCATCATGTATAAATCTAGTCTTAGGCAATCCAACCACAATGTCCATCGACACAACGTACCACTTATGTGTAGGAATTTCATGAGGGTACAACCAACCTGCTAAATGCAAATGTTTAGCTTTGACTTTCTAATACTCCAAACACCTATCCACAAAATCATTACTATCTTTCTTCATTCTTGGCTAGTAAAAGGCCTTCCTCAAATTATATTGCATCTTTGAGTGCATAGGTAAGGAGTGTTATGCACCTCCTTTAGGATAGTTTCTCTTAATCCATCCAAACTTAGAATAACTAATCTATTTTTAAAGTATAACAAATCATTCTTATGTACAAAACCTATATTATTTTTAGGTTCTTTCTCAATATGAACTTGACATTTCTTACAAAAATCATCACTCTATTGCAATTTATTAATCTAATCTACCCAATCATAATGACATTATGTCATCATGGTGATGTACCCTCTCCTACTCAAGGCATCAAAAATCTTATTTTTCTTACCCTTGATATATTCGATACCAAAGTTATACTCTGCTAGAAACTCCTTGCACTGATATTATTTGGTATTTAGAATGGGTTGAGTAAATATGTACTTTAAAATTTAATGATCTATTTTGATTTTGAAGGCTTTCCCTAGCAAGTAATGCCTCCAAATCTTAAGAGCATGCACAAGTGCTACTAACTCTAAGTCATGAGTAGCACAACCCACCTCATATCCCTTAAGTTTTCACAATTTAAAGGTAATTATCACTTCATATTGGGTAATAACTCCTCTTAATCCCTCAATAGATGCATCGGTGCATACTATAAACTTCTTAGAAGGATTAGATAATTGTAGAATTGATGTTATTATCAATCTCTCCTTCAGAGTTTAAAAGGCTTCTTCACACTAATCTATCTAATTGAAAGCATTTCCCTTTATTTTAAGGTTAGTGATAGGTTGAGCAACCTTTGATAAACCCTTGACAAATCATCTATAATATCCTTCCAATCCCATAAAACTATGCACCTTAGTCACGTTAGTGGGTGCAGGCCAGTTAACAATTACTTCAATTTTCTTAGGATCAACAACAATCCCTTCAATTGAAACTATATGCCCCAAATATTGTACCTAGAGGGTATAAAATTCATATTTTGAGAGCTTCCTATACAATTGATTTCTCCTAAGAATCTCAAGTACAATTTACCATGATCCTCCTTGTTTTGGGAATAGATCAGTATGTCATCAAGGAACACGAGCACAAGGTGATGTAGTTGCTCTTGAAAAATATTGTTCATGAGATTCATAAATGTATCTAGGGCATTAGTCAAACCAAAAGACAATATTTTAAACTTATAGTTTCCATACCTTGTTTTAAAAGTAGTCTTATGCATGTCTTCTTCTTGAATTCTTAGCTGATGGTATCTTGATCTAAGATCAATTTTTTAAGAAGATGGTAGTTCCTTTCAACTGATTGAAAAGATCATCTATCCTTTGTAAGGAATACCTATTCTTGACGGTAACCTTGCTGATAATTTGATAGTCTATGCACAACCTTCAGTTTTCATCTTTATTTTTAAAGAAGAGAACAAGAGCACCCCATGGTGACACACTGGGCTTAATAAGCCCTTTATCTAATAAGTCCTAAAGATATATTTTGAGCTCATGTAACTCAATAGGGATCATCCTATATGGTGCCCTAACAATTGGCGCAAATCCAAGCAAAAGTTTAATTGAGAAGTCAAATTCTTGCGAGGGAGGTAGACCTAGTAGATCCTCAAGAAAAACATCCTTAAATTCACTCAGGATAGGATACTTTTGAAATAGGTCTAAGTCAACTTCAATTTCTTCCCTTTTGTTCATCTTAACCACATAAATTATTCCTTTCCTCCTTATTGCCTTCTTCACTTGCATTCTTGACAACAAATGTGGTTTAATGAAACCATAATCATAACAAATTCTAACTCTTTTATTAGACTCATCTGTGAACTCTATCCATATATCTTCAAAATTTAGGAGGGATTTATGGGCTTTTAGTAAATCTACACCAAATTATGTCAAAGGCATGAAGAGGAACCACATACAAGTACTAATTTGTTTTACCTTGGGGTAAGGTAATGTGAGGGTCAAATAAACATTGGTTAACTAAGTAGGTCTGCCCTGGCCCATACTCTATCTTCCATCCATTAGTCAAAAATCTAGGCTTTTTCGGTATGTCCCTCACTAAAGTAGTGGAAATGCAATTGTCACTAGCTCCACTATTAATGAAAATGCACACATTTCTATCATATATTTTACCATTCAATAGAAAATGAGTAACTTGCCCATTAAGTATACGACTTTTTGTTATTGCAAATATTCGGTGGGTACTCTCCTCTGGTGCTTTCTTGTGATTTACTCTTTGAGGACACTTGTTTGCAAAGTGGGGGCCTCTGTAGACATAGCAACTATATAAAGGAGCTCTATTGTTCTTGTTATCATCTTCGTTCCTATTTTACGGTACAATTTCCTTGGACTTTTCTTGATATGAGTGTCTCTATTCATTTCTTCTTCGGTATCCTTTACCATCCCTTCTAAACTTATTGCCCTAAATATTATTACAATTTTTATTCCATGGCTTGTTTCGATATCCTCCTTTAGCATTTTTGTTCTGCTCCTTATCCCACCTCATGAATCCTTCACTCTTTCACTTCCTGAGTTCATCCTTATCTTTTTCAAACAACTTTTGATAATTGAAATATGTTTTTTTGACTTCTTGATTTGCTTTTTCCTAATGGGCTAAATCAAAAGCTTTAGGAAGGTCTTCAATGTTAAGAAAATTAGCTATTATTATAATATTGGGATGTAGTCCCAAAATTAACTATTGGACCTTCATTTCCTCATTGTTATCATATTGGGGCACATACTTCAATAGTTGGATGAACTTCTGGTGATATGCTCGAACAATCATTATCTCCTATTGTAAGGTGGAAACTTAACAACATTTTCTATATAATACTGCTTAGTCAAAAATCTCTTCCTAAATTATTTTACAATTCCTCCCACTTGAGGTCTGTGGCTTCAATATCCTTTCCCTTCTTATAGGTCTTCCACTAGTCTAAGGTTAATCCTACTAAAAGTAGGACAACCCATGTAGTTTTAGATTCAAATGATCATCCTTACCATCACTAGGCCAACACTAGGCCATATATCGTATTTGCTGTCAACTATCTTTTGAGGTTCATGCAGGAACCTAAGACTACACACTGGAAAGCAGTAAAGCGAGTTCTTCACTATGTTTGTGGCACAATGGAATATGGCCTAGAATATAATAAGAACAACAAATTCTTCTTACAAGGATACACGGACTCCGACTATGTCGGATCATATGATGATCGTAAATCAACTTCAGGATATTTGTTTCATCTTGGATCTGGTCCTGTCTTTTGGCACAACAAGAAGCAACAGGTGGTTGCTATCTCATCAACAGAGGCAGAATATCGCGTTGCACGTGAAGTTGTGTGCGAAGTGATATGGTTGCATCGCATCCTGACAAGTATGGGTCTTCCATCAAAATCTCCAATACACTTATTCTGCGATAACATGGGTGTTTTGAATCTTGTTAAGAATCTAGTGCATCATGAGAAAACAAAGCACATTGTTACACAATGCCACTTCATTCGAGAGGAAGTACCAAAGCACCGAATCCAGCTTCAGTACATCTCCACCAATGCTCAAGTTGCAGACATATTCACTAAGGCACTTGCACGTGTGAAATTTGAATTGTTTCACAGCTCTCTATGTATTTCAAAATAATGGGGGGATGATAGTATAGCTAGTAGTTATATGTTTCTTGAAATATTGTAATATGGGGTATGTTAGAATATATTTCAATATTTCTTTCATTAGTTAATTCAATCCTAAAGATCTTATATTGTTAGAATTTATTAATTTAGGTTAGTTGTTATTTTGTTACAACTGCGCCTATATTGGTCTCGGGTGGTTCCACAACCTCCGGACTAATCCTGGCCCTAATGTATTATTTATACTTCATCAAATAATTGAATTGTTGTTCCGCTTCTCACACAAATGGCAAGTGTGATTTATCAATTCATCTGTAATCAGTAATTGTACTAGAAGGGTTGTTACAATTGGTAATATCTGCTTTATTTTGTAACAATAATGTATTTTCATATAAGACTATTTATTATAATTTTTGTGGTTGCGGTTGTGTTTAAGAAAGGATTTAGCAATCCAAATTTGTTAAAGCAAACTATGATAGTACGGTGTTTTAGAAATATTACTTTACTAAGATGCAAGACATAAATAATAGAGGTGAACTTTTTATATTGTGAAGGCTGCTATAAGAAAGTGTTAAAAAGGATGCTAAATTCTAGAATATTGGTATTCATACAAAAAATTGAAAAGATCTAGAAAATGAAAATCTAGAATTCAAATATTTGATGTAGGATGATGTAGGTTTTTAGCTATAACATCTCAATTGAAATGAGAAGTGTATCTATTTATAAACTCTCAAACCCTAAAAAAATAGTTAATTTATCAAGGATGGGTGACCCAAATACAACTCCTTATTATCCCACCTTTTTATATATAAATAATTGATAAATTTATTTATTTTTTTTATTTTAAACTAAATTAACTTTTAAAAAAATTAAACTCAAACTTTTTCTAGACTTTTAACCGTTACATAGTCAAATAAAACTTTAAAAAATTAAAATTATCCTTAACGTCAAGTCACAGCTATCATCATTATACCTAAATTTAATAACTTCATTTATTATTTTTTCTTTGGACTTCATGACCTGCACTTGATAAAACGTGTCACACCATTTTTCAACCCCCAATGACCCGGCACAAAAAAACTGTAGCAAACACGTATTCACTTTTCTTCTGGTAGTGCAATTTGCAATGCGTAGGATGCTTCTATAAATAATTTTATAAATTTTTTTTATGTTTTCGTCGTATCTTCCAAACAAGCTTTTGAATTTTTAATTTAATGTCATCATAACATTTTCTAACCGTCATGACCCCGCTAAGCATTAATCCCTTTTACACTCCATGCATTTTCACTTCCATTCTCTCAATCCTCTAGTATGATCCGTCTTTTTTTTTTAAATTGGTAGTGAGCTTCTATTAACCCCTTTTACACTCTATGCATTTTCACTTCCATTCTCTCATCCTCTAGTATGATCCGTCTTTTTTTTTGCCCATTTCCCGTTTGTCAGTAAAATGGCCCTCGCTCTTCACAAACTCCTGCTCATTGTTAGTGGAATATTGTTTGTTCTCCTTTGCATTTGTGCAAGCCCCTGCCATGGCCTGCATAACTGCCATCACCAGGAATCCCAAGCCCTCCTCATCTTCAAAGCCAGCCTCAATGATTCCCGTGGCATTGTCGATTCGTGGGTGAAGGGAACTGACTGTTGCAAGTGGGAAGGGGTAATATTTATTTGGGTGGGACAATTCCTCCTAGCTTTGGAAATCTCTCTCATCTTAGATATCTTGATTTAGGTGGTAATATTTATTTGGGTGGGACAATTCCCCTAGCCTTGGAAATCTCTCTCATCTTTCGATATCTTGGTTTAGGCGAGAATAATTTGGATGGGACAATTCCCCCTAGCCTTGTTCGATATCTTGAGGTAAGGGAAAATAATTTGGATGGGGCAATTCCCCTAACCTTGGAAATCTCTCTCATCTTCAATATCTTGATTTGTGGGGTAATAAGTTGGATGGGACAATTCCCCTTAGCCTTGGAAATATCTCATCTTCAATATCTTGAATTATGGGGTAATAAGTTGGATGGGACAATTCCCCTTAGCCTTGGAAATCTCTTTCATCTTCAGTATCTTGATATATGGGGTAATAACTTGGATGGGACAATTCCCCCTAGTCTTGGAAATCTTTCCCATCTTCAATATCTTGATTTATGCGGTAATAACTTGGATGGGACAATTCCCCTTAGCCTTGAAAAGCTCTCTCGTCTGCAATACCTTGCGTTAAGCTATACTAATTTGGAAGGGACAATTCCCCATACTATTGGTCTGCTTACCCATCTTACGTCTCTTTATCTCGATAATAACCAACTCAATGGAAGTTTACCATATTGTATAGGTAAACTTTCTAATTTAAAGTCCCTTTCTCTTGACTGCAATCAATTGAGTGGAAGTATACCGTCTTCTTTAGGAAGTCTTTCGTCTCTACAAGAGCTTCGTATCTCCTCCAATCAGTTCACCGGTAAAGTCCCAGATTCCTTGGGCAATCTCTCTTTACTCGATTGGTTAGATATTTCCTCTAACAAACTAAGTGGGACCCTTCCCTCCTCCCTTGCTCGGCTTTCCTCCCTCACTTACCTCTATGCCCATAACAATGCATTCAACGAAAGCATTCCTTCCTCAGCATTGTCATCTTCCATACAATTTCTCTCCCTGTCGCTGGACAGCAATCAAACAATTTTGGAAACTTTTTTCCATAATCTCACCAAATTAGAGAAATTGTATTTATCCGATTGTGTACTGAACATTAGCACCTCATGGATCCCCTCTTTTCAATTAGACACTCTGCACTTGATATCATGTAAGACTGACGGACAAATTCCAATGTGGATTTCAACCCAATACTTCCTTAAGGAGTTGACATTGGCCAATGCTAACCTTGTTGGAGAGATTCCCTTTTGGCTATGGGATGTTAGTCCATCCTTGAGTTCTATAAATCTTACAGGGAATAGCTTAGAAGGCTGCCATTTTACAAATACTTCAGCTTGGACGCACATTACCTCCATAGACTTGTCTAAGAATGCATTGAGTGGAGACATCACATCATTATGGTTTCCTAATATGACAATTTTAGTACTTAATGATAATTTGCTTACAGGTAACATTCCTACCACCCTGAGCAATTTATCACAACTCCAAGTGTTAAGCCTAGCCAACAACAATTTAGATGGTGAAATCCCATTCAACTTGGCCAATTGTGCTTCTCTTGAAATATTGAATTTGGCAAATAATTGTTTGCAGGGAAGAATACCTCACAACTTTGGTAAATTAAGTAAACTTTATTCATTAGTTCTCCGAAAGAATAAGTTAGAAGGATCAATCCCTCATTCAATAACAAATTGTACAATGTTACAAGTTGTTGACTTTGGCCAAAATCGGTTTACAAGCCAAATTTTAAATTCGATTGGAAATATTTCACTATTAAGAGTATTGGTGATGAGGGAGAACAATTTGATAGGCAATATTCCTTTAGAAATTGGCCAGCTAATGGAACTCCAAATCTTGGACCTTTCTTCCAATTGTATATCAGGTGTTATTCCAGACAACATTCTATATTCAAAAGCAATGGCTACACCAAGTCAAGATGACTTTGTGTTGTCAAAATTCTATAGCTCTAATTATCAATATGAAGATGACTTATATATAATTTCCAAAGGCAGAGAACAACACTACACTTATATTCTTTCCACCTTAACATCTATAGATATTTCAAACAATCAACTAAGTGGAAAAATTCCCTTTGATTTTGGAAAGTTGAAGGGCTTGCGGCTTCTCAATATATCTATGAACAATCTCATGGGGTCTATTCCAAATAGTTTGGGAGCAATGAGTCAACTTGAGTCATTAGACCTTTCTACAAATAAACTCTTTGGAAAAATTCCTATGGAGTTGGACTCTCTAAACTTCTTGGGGACATTAAACTTGTCCAACAACAACCTTTCAGGCAATATACCCCAAGGGCAAAAGCTGATTACATTTACAAAATCATCATATATAGGGAATCCAAATTTATGGGGTTGTCCCCTTCCAAAGAATTGTTCTTGGCCACAATTTGCTTCTCCTCCTCCCACATCTTCTAACAAACAAAAGAAAAATATGAAAATTTCATGGTACAAGATTGTAGTGGGATTTTCATGGGGAGCAAGTTTTGGAGGCACATTATCATTAATTATGGTAAACAAGAGATGGAAGGACAAATACTTTCAAAAAGTTGATGTTGTTTTGAAGTTTTTGTTCCCTTGGCTCAACAATTGGACATTATGAAGAAAAATTTCTCCACTTTAGGTAAATATGAGAGTTTTTAGAATCATTTTTATTTTAAAATTAGAATGTAAATTTATTTATATTATTTATTTTTAGGCAATATATAGTTTGTGATATTTTGTTATGATGTTAGCAATTTCAATATATATTTGGAAGTAAGGTTCATTGTTATCCTTTATTCTTTTGATTCAAAATAAACTATTGCTTATATATGTTTGGATAATCCATTGATATTGTAGGTAGACATACAATACAAGGTTACAACTATTCTTTTGCTTGTGGGTAAGTTTTCTTTCTAAGCATATCTATATGGTTGACAATGTCCACTTCTTATATGATTGATGTAGGATAAGTAATGCATATTTAGAAGCAAATTTTTCCATAACATTATTCACTTATTTGAGAATTTTATTTTGTATTATTGAATAGATCTATGGATTTTGTTATCTTCACTTATGTGGTTTTTATAAATTTTATAAGTGTTTCTTAGTGAAAATATTATAAACAATTTCAAGTTAATCACAAATGCTATTTTGGTGGAAGAATTACTAGTTGTGTTTACAAAATAAGATATTTGTACTATCATGGAACACTACTGTGAGATGTTCTAACAAAATTCTATTATATTGTATGATGAAATAACATCATAAACAAGTTTTATAGTTGAAATAAAGAATTCAAAATGTAGAAAGCATAGTGAAAGCTACCATTTAAGTGTGTCTTCTAGAATGTCAAATTGGATAACAATAAAATGGGTAGAGGTCTATGTATCTCATTTAGATGTCTTATGAAAGCATTGTGAAGTCATGAAAATGATTGTGTTTTGAAGGAGCTACATTATGAGTGATTTAATTCTAATCATATTATTGGTGTTGCTTTAGGAAGTATGACTATAAGTCCAGTTATGATTGATTGTGCTTGTATGAGCGATTAAACAAAGAGCTTGCTTCACTTGAGTTGTTATATATCACCTTCCGCATTTTGGATAATAATACTACATGAAAGTTCTTTTGAATATTGTCACATGTCTATGTTCATTAAGAGCAAGTTTGATCATAACGATGAAATGTTGGTTGACAACAATCATGAGGTGATGGTTCTTGGCACAAAAGTTCTTGATTTTGGTAAATAATATTCTACTAGCACTAGAGCATGAATATATTAAACTCTTTTATTATTAGATGAATATGGAAGTTCACTATACCAAATGGTTGAAATGCAAAGTTAGAATTTGAATCCAAAACTAGAAAAATTGTTGCAATTCCCCACCCATTTAAAATTGTTTTCACACCTTTGCCTTTGGAAAACTAGATATCTGCTTTTTCTAGTGAGATTAAAATAAAATCTCATTTCATTTTATGTATTATTAGTCTTTTTTTTCTTTTAGTGTGTCTTTGTGCATATTTGAAATTTGTGACTTATTGTCTCATTTATATTCAAGAGCATATCTTCTACAACATACTATTAAAATTTTAAATTTAATTGAGCCCCTAGAAGGAAGGATGAAGCAGATTCTATTTTGGTCATATTGGAAAAAATAAAAAATTAAATATGCATTCATTTTGATAATAAAGAAGCATATAAAGTTCTTGGTGTTGGACTCAGTTGTTGATTTCACTTTATGGTTTGCTTGTATTTTTTATGTTTATGTTTGTTTTTTATTTTTATTTTTTAAATTTCCATACATGTATGTGTTTGTATTTATTTTCTCTTCCTATTTGAAAAAGTTGATTTACATTGTAGATTGACGAATTTTATTTGCTATTCTTTAGGACCTAGAAACTAATTCTGTACACATTGTTATACAATCATAAAGTTATACAAAATTTGGTTTATGAAGAGAATCTTAATTAAATGCATGGAGTAATGATGTCTGAAGAACACAAGCTTATACTGAGAGGGGGGTGAACAATATAAGATAAAACATTTACTTTTCTTTCCAAGGTAATAACTATAATTATTATCAATTACAATAATGAAACAATGCACAAATCACCACTCACATAAGAGACACAAATTTAATGTGGTTCACCCAATATGGGCTACATCCACGGAGAAATATTTCTTATAAATTTCTCAAATAAAATTTATGGGATCCAACCCCTATTACAATGTTCATGGACACCTATCCATAGGACACACCTATCCCCTTTCACAATTTCGTGGACCTCAATACGCAAGAGATACCAATATCCTCTACTCTGGTTCATGGACCTCAATCCATAGGAGACACCCATCTCCTCTGATCTGGTTCATGGACCTCAATCCACAGGAGACACCAATCTCCTCTACTTTGGTCTACCCCAAAACCTGATCACAACTCTACTCTGGTTTGCTCATAAACCTACTCACAACTCTGCTCAAATCTGCTCACAAACCTGCTCACAACTCTACTCAAATATTCTCACAACATACTGCTCAAATTTACTCACAAAACTTGCTCAAATCTGCTCACAAAACCTACTCAATTTCGCTCACAAAACCTTCTCAAACCTGCTCATAAAATCTACTCAAATATGCTAATAAAAGCTACTCATATCTCCTCAATTCTTACATACTAACAATGCTCATATATTTTCCAAAAGTGCTTTCTTCAACTTAAAGTAATTCAAACATATTCTACCCAAAATTCTTTTATCTTCATGAACATATAGAAAATGATATGCATTACAAGTACCCAATATGTTCTTCTTCTCAATTAAATCCTTTCACTCTATCCTTGCACTATGTAACACTTTAAATTTCTTTAAAACTACTCTTCTATTTGTGTGAGACTTATACTATTTTTCTTGTTTCCATACTCACTTCAAAATCAATCACAATGCACAACTTTTGCTTTCAAATATGTTCTATAACCCTTGCACATTTACTCCCAATATTAATCAAAACCAATGCACATCAAATCAATCCTTATACCTCCAACTATATGACATCAAAAATATTTTCCTTAAACAAAACCACCCTTGAGAAAGGAATTAAATCACCATACCTCTAAATCTGCCACAATGATGATAATCTTCTTTTGCATGTGGTTTCCAAACCTGTCTTACCAAAATTAATTTTCCTTTCTTTTGCCACTCAAAAATAGGTTAGCATATCTCTTTTTCTTTTCTTGATAAGATAACAAATAAATCACATTAAAAACCCTTATCAAAGATATGCACAATAAAGCTTAAAAATAATATCTTATACCTCCCTCACAATATAAAGCTTTATTAAGAAAACTCAAACCCTTATAACTCCTTTTATTAATTTCCAACAATAAAATCTCACACTAACATAAAAAACCTTATAACTCCTATTTATTTTCAACAATGAAATATCACACTAACATAAAACCCTTATAACTCCTATTTATTTCCAACAATGAAGTCTCACACTAACTTAAAAAAAATCTTATTTCACCCTTTTATTCACATGCAAAAATTATAACCTTAAACTTATACCAATGACTCTTATTTCTCCTATCCACCTTTATCAATTTTAATAAAACAAAAATTAATACCTTGCACCATCGTGAATCGATCCATTGACCTCAAGAATCACAATGCTTTCCCAAGCGCTTGTAACCACAACACGTGAGATTAGAATAGTGCAAAAATAGTTTTGACTCCTTCGTAACTTGATTTCCACTTCCAACAAAAATTCAATGTCGATGGGATTCGACACCTCGACCTCCTACCAAGCAGCATTCTATGCAAGGCTAGGCTACCATCTGAGCTAGCCACCCGAATGAAAACCAAGACACAAAATTATTAACTTAAGATATCCTTTTGATTTCTACCTCCAAAATGTGTGCTCTTCTCTCCCTTGTCGTCTGCCCACTGCACGAACTCCACGCGAAGGATTTTCAAATTTTCTCCACACTTAGCATAGTGATTTGATAGCCTTTTAATAGGCTTTTGACTTTGGTGCTCAACGAGGTTGGCTGTCATATTTAAATTTTGAAATTTAAACCTTACCTTTGTATGGTGCGCCCAAGGGATGTTGGCCCATGCAATATATATTTAAATTTATTAAATATAACCTTCCAAAACCTTTTATCCTTCTCTCTATAATATTTAAACCTTTGTCCCAATCAACTTTTAAAATTTTGTCCCAAGCAACTTTTATTAACTTTTAAACCTTTGTATCCCAAGATTTTATCCTTCTTTATAATATTTAAATATTATAATCCTTTTCTTAAAAATATTTTCCTTGCTTGGAGATATACCTTGCCTTGAATAATTGCTCAACCTTATAGACTTCTTGAAGAATATTTCTGCCTTGAATACCATGCACCCTTTGACATCAATGACAACTCAATACTTCCAACAATATCCCCCTTTGTCATTGATGGCAACCCTTCAAAAAAATTTCTTTTACTGCAATTGGATTCCAAATATGCTCCCCCTAACAAGCTTCTCCCCCTCATTGAATTCTCCCCCTTTGACATCAATGGCAAAGGGCTCCTTGGGGCTAAAAATAAGACACTTAGCACAACCCCCTCACCACCTCCTTTTCTTGAGGTGATCAATTTTGGAATGGGAGTAAAACTACTCCCAAATTACAATGCTCTTCTTATTTTTCAATTTTCTTTTTCCAAACTTTTGAAGTCATACCTCTTTGAACATTTTGAGCATCCTTTTTCTTGCTTATCTTTGGAAGTTTTGGAAACTCTGTTCTACACCATTTATATTTATGCCCAAAATTATTGCAATTGAAACACATGATGTTGTAGTCCTTGAAAGGTGCAAATGACTTGAAATTTCTCTTGGTGAAGCCATAATCATTCTTACCATGAACCCTACAATGTATAGCTTTATGACCAAAATGATTACATGAGTAACAATAACCTTGGAAGAAATATTCATCTTGCCTTGGAGGATATGATCTCATGGTTCTTTCTTTGCTTTTTCTGTGATGGTCCCTGTTCCTTGATTGTGCATTGTTTTCTTCCTCTTTGATGTTTCCATTTCTCAACACATTAGCATAGGTCTTAGGCTCTTCTTCAAATACCTTCTTTGATGCTTCTATTTCTTTTGAGCTTGACTCCTCTTTTTGTACTTCTTGACCTTCCTCAAAGCCAAGTCCGGTCTTCATAAATGGAGATCTATGTGTTTTGATAATATCATCCAAATATTTTGAGCTTTTCCTAAACTGATATATCTTATTATTAAATTTTTCAAGTCCCTTCCTTAGAATGTCAGCTTCATGTTCTAGTATTTCACATTCTAGCTCTTTTGTCTTTAAATGTTTAGCCATACCTTCTTCAACTTTCCTTACCTCTTCAAACTTAAATTTTAAGACAAATAGATCTTGTAGAAGCTTTGCCTTTGTTTTCTCATCCTCTTTTATTTGAGCTTTCAATCTTAAGTTCTCATTTTTCAACTCTTCAAGAACAACAATAAGTTTCCTTTTCCATATCAACTGTGGCTTCTTCTTCCTTTTCTAAGTCTTTCTTTTTTTCTAGGTCTTTAATCACAAGAGCATCTTCTTTCTCTTTTTTCTCTCTCTTCTTCTTTTTTGGGCTCTTCTCTCTTCTTCTTGGTATTTGACAACATGAGCATCTTCATTCTCTTCTATGGCCAAAAATATGATTTCTTCTTTTTCACTATCGAAGAGGTTCTCATCACTGTCACTTGAAGCACTACTTTCTTCTTCAACGTAAAAACTCTTCTTGTGTCTTTGAAATATCTTCTTCTCATGCTTGCCTTGATCGTGCCTATTTTTCTTTTCATGATAAAATCTTCTTTCTTTCTTCTTCTTGTATTCTTTTTCTTCTTCACTGCTACTATTTCCAGCTTCTGGAAAATTAGTTGCATAGTGACCAATGTTACCACAACTAAAACATTTCATAGTCTACATATTCTTGTGTTTTATTTGACCCTTCTTATTTCTTATCACAAAGTTAGCCTATTCTTCACTGCTTGATTCATCACTTGATTCTGGTTCTTTATCCTTTACCTTATTTGAAGTTTTGAATGTTACCTCTCATTTGGATGTTTGATCTTTTTCTGTCCTCATCTCATAGGCTGTGGGAATTCCATGTAGCCCATCCATGCTTAAGGTTTTGAGATCCTTCATATCTTCTATTGTTGAAACCTTTGCATCATACCTCATAGGGAGTGACCTTAATATTTTTTGAATAATAGTAGAGTCCTCAATATTTTCTCCAAGTCCACGAATGGTGTTAACAACTTCATCAACACGTAGTAGATACCTAGAAATATCTTCCTCATATTTCATCTTCAAGTCTTCAAACTTCCTTCTGTGAGTTTGAAGTTTTTCCATTTTTACCTTGTTGTCTCCTTCAAATGTTCTCTGTAACTTTTCCCATATTTCTTGAGCTAAAGTGCATTGCATGACTTTCACAAACTCTGATTCATATAACCCACTTAATATTGCATTCATTACCCTAGCATTATTTTCATATGGTTTCTTACCATTTGCATCTGTGGGAGGTGTTGTAGGTGTTGTAAATCCATCCTCAATAGATTGCCATACATCATATCCATGTGCCATCAAATAAGTCTTCATTCTCACACTCCAGAAAGCATAGTTAGTCCCATCAAACAATGGAGCCTTATTTGATGAAAACCCTTCCTTATGAGCCATGTGTGTTCTTGTAAGATCTTCCTTCAAGCTGTTAGACTTTCATGAAGGAACTTGGCTCTAATACCAATTGAAGAACACAATCTTATACTTAGAGGGAGGGGTGAATAGTATAAGATAAAAATTTTCACTTTTCAATCCAAATGATAACAACAATAATATCAATACAGTAAATGAAACAATGCACAAATCACCACACATATGAGAGACATATATTTAACATGGTTCACCCAATGTGGGCTACATCCATAAAGAAATATTTCTTATAAATTTCTCAAATAAATTTCATGGGCTCCAACCCCTATTACAATGTTCGTGGACACCTATCCATAGGAGACACATGTCCCCTCTCACAAGTTCATGGACCTCAATCCACAAGAGATGCCAATATCCTCTATTATGGTTCATAAATCTCAATCCACTGGAGACACCAATCTCCTATACTCTAGTTTGTGGAACTCAATCCACAAGAGACACCAATATCCTCTGCTATAGTTCGTGGACCTCAATCTGCAAGAGACACCAATATCCTCTACTCTGGTCTACTCTAAATCCTGTTCACAACTCTGCTCAAATCAGCTCATAAACGTGATCATAATTTTGCTCAAATCTGCTCACAAAACCTACTCAAATCTACTCACAAAACCTTCTCATTTTTGCTCATAAAACCTACTCAAATATCCCCACAAAACCTACTCAAATATTATCACAATACCTACTCAAATATACTCACAAAACCTACTCATATTTACTCAATTATTGCATACAAATAATGCTCATATCTTTTCCAAAAGTGCTTTCTTCAACTTAAAGTAATTTAGACATATTATACCCATATTTCTTTTATCTTCATGAACATATAGAAAATAATATGTATTACAAGTACCCAATATATTCTTATTCCCAATTAAATCCTTTCACTCTATTCGTACACTATGTAACACATTGACTTGCTTTAAAACTACTCTTCTATTTGTGTGAGACTTATACTATTTTGCTTGTTTCCATACTCACTTCAAAATCAATCACAATGCACAACTTTTGCTTTCAAATCTATTCTATAACCCTTGCACATTTACTCCCAATATTAATCAAAACCAATGCACATCAAATCAATCCTTATACCTCCAACCATATGACATTAAAAATATTTTCCTCAAACAAAACCACCCTTGAGAAATAAATTAAATCACCATACCTCTAAATATACCACAATGATGATAATCTTATTTTGTATGTGGTTTCCAAATCTGTCTTACCAAAATTAATTTTCCTTTCTTTTTCCACTCAAAAACAGGTTAGCATATCTCTTTTTATTTTCTTGATAAGATAAAAAATAAATCACATTAAAAACCCTTATCAAAGATATGCACAATAAATCTTAAAAATAATATCTTATACCTCCCTCACAATATAAACCTTTATTAAGAAAACTCAAATCCTTATAACTCCTTTTATTAATTTCCAACAATAAAATCTCACACTAACATAAAAACCCTTATAACTCCTATTTATTTTCAACAATGAAATATCACACTAACATAAAACCCTTATAACTCCTATTTATTTCCAACAATGAAGTCTCACACTAACTTAAAAATATTATTTCACCCTTTTATTCACATGCAAAAATTATAACCTTAAACTTATACCAATGACCCTTATTTCTCCTATCCACCTTTATCAATTTTAATAAAACAAAAATTAATACCTTGCACCGTCACGAATCAATCCATTGACCTCAATAATCGCAACACATTCCCAAGCACTTGTAACTAGTTGTGTTGATGTAGCACGTGAAATTAGAATAGCACATAAACTATTTTAACTCCTTTGTAAATTGGTTTTCACTTCCAAAAAAAATTCAACATCGATGGGATTCGACACCTCGACCTCCTGCCAAGCAGTGTTCTACGTAGGGCTAGGCTACCATCTAAGCTAGCCACCCAAATGAAAACCAAGGCGCACAATTATTAACTTAAGATCTCCTTTCGATTTCTACCTCCAAAACATGCTCTCTTCTCTCCCTTGTATGTCCACTGCACAAACTCTGTGCGAAGGTTTTTAAAATTTTCTCCACACATAGGATAGTTATTTATAGCATTTTTTATAGGCTTTTGACTTTGGCGCTCAACGAGGTCGACTGTCATATTTAAATTTTGAAATTTAAACCTTGCCTTTGTATGGTGTGCCCAAGGGATGTTGGCCCATGCAAAATATATTTAAATTTATTAAATATTATCTTCCAAAACCTTTTATCCTTCTCTCTATAATATTTAAACCTTTGTCCTAATAAAATTTTAAACTTTTGTCCCAAACAACTTTTATTAACTTTTAAACCTTTGTGTCCCAAGCTTTTGTCCTTCTTTATAATATTTAAATATTATAATTATTTTCTTAAAAATATTTTCCTTGCTTGGAGATATACCTTGCCTTGAATAATTGCTCAACCTTATAAACTTCTTGAAGAATATTTTTGCCTTGAATACCATGCACCTTTGACATCAATGACAACTCAATATTTCCAACAATGTCTAATCACAATCATGAGATGATGCTTCCTACCACAAAAATTCATGATTTTGGTAATGATCTCCTAATGGAAATAGAGCACGATTTTCTTAGAGTGTTTTCTTAATAGGTGAATATATAATCTCAATATAACTAATGGCTAAAATTTAGAGAACAATTTGAATCTAAACTTGGAACAATTGATGCAATTCCTTACCTATTCAAAATTGCTTGCATACATTTGCTTTTTGCAGTTGTTTGCTTTTGCTAGTGATATTAAAAAAATTCTCATTTGCTTCTATGTATTATTATTCTCTTTTATTTTTTAATGTGCCTTTGTGCACATTTGAATTTTTTTATTTATTGTCTCATTTATATTTTAGGAGCATCTCTTCTAGAGCTACTATCAAAATTTTGAAGTTAATAGAGCCCCTAAAAGGAAGGATGAAGCAAAGTCTATTTTGGTCATATTGAAGAAAATAGAGAATGAAATATGCATTCCTTTTGCTAATAAAGGAAGCATATAAAGTTATTGGAATTAGACTCTAGTAGCCTTTAATTTTTGACTTTAAGGTTTGCTTTTGGTTTGATGTTTATGTTTTGTATTTTATTGTTATCTTTTAAATATCTATGCATGGGTGTGCTTACATTTATTTTTATTTTATTTCTTACAAAGTTTATTTACATTGTATATTGACATATTTTATTTGTTGTTCTTTAGGACCAGTAAATTGATTTTACCCACTATTGGTATGGATATTTCATCAAAAATCCTTGTGTCTACTACTAAGGTTTTAATCTCCCTTCTCTCTTTGTAGTAGTCATTCTAATTTGTTATTGTTTTATTTATGTAGTTTGGTCTTCCTTGTTTTTATTTTCTAAAAATAGTTATGAAAATTTTCTCAAAATATTTATCTTCATTTACAATGATTCTTGGAAATATTACAAGTATCATATATGCCAAGGAAATTGGTCAAGTACTCTAGCATTCTTGATGGCTAACTAGTCAATCATCTTCTCTAGTGAAGGTCAATCATCTTCTTCCCTTTGATTTGCAATTTAATATCAATCGACATGCTTTCATTCATTTAGTTGATTGGCTAAAACTTTTCCATTCAACTATTGTTGTTAAGCACTAAACATGTTTATTTTTCTTTCTTATTTCACTGTATTATTCTAATGTTGTTACTCAAACATTTTTTCAGCTCCACACTGCTTAGTTTAAACTACCAAATTCGCTCTTTGATGTTTCTTAGGTAATTTATAAATCAGGATAGATGGTATTTCTGGCTCATCTACACCAAGCATCCAAATAACCTCATTATACAATGGGTATATTACTAAATATGATAAGTAGCTTCATAGTATTGTTATTGTAAATTGCATATAGGTTCTTTCTAGAGGTAACTTATTATTTTATTTTCATTTTTTTAAAAGTTAACTTTTTTAGTGTTTTGTTTGAAATTGTTAAATAACATGCTTTTCTCTTTGGTTGAATTTTATTGAGCACATAGAGGAATAGTAGAAATTCAAATTCTAAGAATGTATAGTGGCTAGTTTGTATGTTGTGCATCACTTTACTTGTGGTCTCAAGACCTAACATGGGATACAATCCTTATGTTATACAAAATTTTGTTGTAAAGGAGGAGGTTCTATATCAAATGCATGGATGTAATAATGTCTAATCAAAATCATGAGGTAATGCTTCCTAACACAAAAAAAATTGATTTTGGTAAATAATACCCTAATGGAATTAGAGCACGAATTTCTTAAAGTGTTTTCTTAGTAGATGAATATGTAAGGTCACTATAACAAATGGTTGGAATATAAAGAAGAATATAAATCCAAACTTGGAACAATTGCTGCAATTCCTTACCTATATAAAACTTCTTGCACATGTTTGCTTTTAGTGAACTAGTTATTTACTTTTCCTAGTGACGTTAAAAAAAATCTTATTTGTTTTTATGTATAATTAGTCTCTATTTGCTTTTAATGTGTCTTTTTACACATTTGAAATTTATGATTTATTGTCTTGCTTATATTTCAAGAGCATCTCTTTTAGATCTACTATCAAACTTTTGAAGTTAATAGAGCCCCTACAAGGAAGGATGAAGCAAAGTCTATTTTGATCATATTAACAAAAAATGGAGAATGAAATAGGCATTCCTTTTGCTAATAGAGGAAGCATATAAAAGCATATAAAGTTCTTGGTATTAGACTCTAATAGTTGTTGCTTTTTATCATTAAGGTTTGCTTGTGGTTTGATTTTTATGTTTATTTTTTAATTTAATCCTTAAAATTAATATGCATGGGTGTGTTTGCATTTATTATTTCTTTGTTTCTTACAAGTTTGAGTTACATTGTAGATTAACAGATTTTATTTATTGTTCTTTAGGACCAAGAAATTAATTTTAAACACATTATTCGAATGGTGATTTCATCGAAAAGCCTTGTATTTGCTACTAAGGTTTGAATATCCCTCCTCTCTTTGAATTTATCATTCTAATTTGTTATTGTTTTATTTATATGGTTTGTTATTCCTTGTTTTTGTTTTCTAACAAGAATAATAGACAATTTTTCAAAATATTTAACTTAATTTACAATGACTCCTCCATATTATAGGTATCATATATTCTTCAAAAAATTGTTAAATACTTTGATATTCATGATGGCCAACTAGTCAATCATATTCTTTATTGAAGGGCAGTCATCTTCTTCACTTTGATTTACCCTTTAAGGTCAATTGGTGTACTTTCATCCATTTATTTGAATGGCTAAATATTTTCCACTCTTTTTTTTTTTTTTTTTTTTTTTTTTTCTTTTTTTTTTTTGGTCTTGTTGTTTTTTTTTTCCCCCTGTTATTTAAATTACCAAATTCGCTCTTTGATATTTCTTAGATCCTTCATAAAAAAGGATAGATGGTATTTCTAGGCCATCTACACCAAGCATCTAGAGCACCTCATTATACAATGGGAACATTACTAAATCTAATAAGCAACTTCATACTATTGATGTTGTCAATTGCATATAGGTTCTTTCTAGAGGTAACTTATTATTATTTTTATTTTTTAGAAGTTGTCCTTTGTCTTCCTAAGTGTTTTGTTTGTCATTGATGGATGACATGCTTTACTCTCTGGCTATAGTTGATTAAGCACATAGAGGAACACTATGCATTTAAATTTGAAGAATGTGTAGTGGCTAGTGTGTATGTTGTGCATCACTTTACTTGTGGTCTCAAGACCTAACATGGGATACAATCCTAATGTTATACAAAATCTGGTTGCAAAGGAGGAGGATATACATTAAATTCATGGAGTAATGATGTCTAATCACAATCATGAGATGATGCTTCCTACCATATATATTATTGATTCTAGTAAATGATCTCCTAATGAAACTAGAGCATGAATTTCTTAGAGTGTTTTCGTAGTAGGTTAATATGTAAGCTCACTATAACAAATGGTTGAAATATAGAGAAGAATGTGAATCCAGAATTGGAACAATTGTTGCAATTCCTTACCTATATAAACTAGCTTGTACACATTTGACTTTGGTGAACTAGTTATTTGCTTTTGCTAGTGAGACTAAAAATTCTCATTTATTTTTATGTAATATTACTTTTTACTTTCAATGTGCCTTTGTGCGCATTTGAAATTTCTAATTTATTGTTTCATCTATATTTCAGGAGCATCTCTTCTAGAGTTACTATCAAAATTTTGAATTTAATAGAGCCCCTATAAGTAAGAATGAAGTAGATTCTATTTTGGTCATATTGAAAAAATGAAGAATGAAATATGCATTCCTTTTTCTAATAGAGGAAACATATGAAGTTCTTGAATCTAGTAGCTATTGATTTTTTACTTTAAGCTTTACTTGTGGTTTTATTTTTATGTTTAATTTTTTATTTTTATTTTAAATTTCAATGCATGGGTGTGTTTTCATTTATTTTGTCTTTGTTTCTTACAACGTTGATTTACATTGTATATTGACATACTTTTTTAGGACCAAGAAACTGATGTTAAACACATTGTTGGTGTGGATATTCTGTCAAAAAGCCTTGTATTTGCTACTAAGGTTTGAATCTCCCTCCTCTCTTTGAAGTTGTCATTTCAATTTGTTATTATTTTATTTATGTAGTTTGTTCTTCCTCATTTTTGTTTTCTAAAAAGAATTATGGACATTTTATTAAAATATTTAACTTACAATGGTTCCTACATATTATAGGTATCACATATGCCAAGGAAATTGGTCAAGTACTTTGGTATTCATGATGGCTAACTAGTCAATCATCTTCTCTACTGAAAGTCAATTATCTTCTTCCCTTTGATTTACTCTTTAAGATCAATTGGTATAATTTCATCCATTTAGTTGATTGGATAAATATTTTCCATTCAACTACTATTGTTAAGCACTAAACATGTTTGTTTTTATTTCTTCCTATTTCATTCTATGTTTCTAATGCAAATACTCAAAGATTTTTCTAGTTCTACACTACCTAATTTAGGCTACTAAATTCACTCTCTGATATTTATTTGATCCTTCATAAGAAACAATAGATGGTATTTCTAGCCCATCTACACCAAGCATTGAGAGCACCTCATTATACAATGGGAATATTATTAAAAATATTAAGCACATTCATACTATTGATGATGTCAATTGTATATAGGTTCTTTCTAGAGGTAACTTATTATTTTATTTTTATTTTTTTAGAAGTTATATCTTTTGTCTTTTGTGTTTTTTGTCTGTCTTTGTTGAATGCCATGCTTTACTTTATGGTTGTAGCTAATTGAGCACATAGAGGTGTTAGAGTATATTACATCATTTGGGTCATGTAAATGTATCACCTTTGGTACATAACTAGAGTAGGAGTTTACTTTAGAGTAAAGTTAGTTACTTCAAGTATTATAATAAATACACAAGTGCCAATGTGCAAGTTGTAAATGTGCATGTAGTCCACATGTACATGAGTCTTCGATAGAGTAAGGGCCAAGGAATCTATCTTCCTATATAAAGGTCTCATAGTGAGTGATTGGATAGTAATAGTAGTAAATATAGTGAGTGTGGTATAGTTTAGTAGTATGGTACAATGTAGTCCTTTCATATTTGTTCATGGAGTGTTCATGTCCTTCATTATATAGCATTGTACTATTTTGTCACTTTCATTAATGGTATATTTTTGAGTTATTTGCAGATGTTCATTTCATTATTTTCTTGCATAATATTGTACCATTAGTTTATAGTTATCTCATATTAGTTATCTTGTGGTTGTATTCACTGTACTATAGTCTCATCAAAAGCTAACAAGAGGAACACTATGCATTCAAATTTTGAGAATGTATAGTGGCTAGTGTGTATGATGTGCATCACTTTACTTGAGTTTTTAGGAACTAACATGGGATAAAATCCTAATGTTATACCAAATTTGGTTGCAAAGGAGGGTCTACATAAAATTTATGGAGTAATGATGTCTAATCATAATCATTAGATGATGCTTCCTACCATCGAAATTCTTGATTCTAGTAAATGATCTCTTGATGGAACTAGAGCATGAATTTCTTAGAGTGTTTTCTTAGTAGGTGAATATGTAAGCTTACTATAACAAATGGTTAAAATGTAGAGAAGAATTTGAATCCAAACTTGGAATAATTACAATTCCTTACCTATTTAAAACTTCTTGCACACATTTGCTTTTGGTGAATTAGTTGTTTGCTTTTGCTAGTGAGATTAAAAAAATCTCATTTGTTTTTATGTATTATTAGTCTCTTTTTTCTTTCAATGTGCCTTTGTGCACATTTAAAATTTGTGATTTATTGTCTTATTTATATTTTAGGAGCATCTCTTCTAGAGCTACTATCAAAATTTTGAAGTTAATAGAGCCCCTACAAGGAAGGATGAGGCAAAGTCTATTTTGGTCATATTGAAGAAAAAAAAGAATGAAATATGTATTCCTTTTGCTAATAGAGGAAGCATATAAAGTTCTTGGTATTGGAATCTAGTAGCTTTTGATTTTTTACTTTAATATTTGCTTGTGGTTTGATGTTTATGTTTTGTATTGATTTTTATCTTTTAAATTTCCATGCATGGGTGTGTTTGTATTTATTTTGCCTTTGTTTCTTACAAGGTTGATTTACATTGTAGATTGATGGATTTTGTTTGTTGTTCTTTAGGACCAAGAAATTAATTTTAGACACATTGTTGGTGTGGATATTTCATCGAAAAGCCTTGTATCTACTACTAAGGTTTGAATATCCCTTCTCTCTTTTAAGTTGTCATTCCAATTTGTTATTATTTTATTTATGTAGTTTGTTCTTCTTAGTTTTTATTTTCTAAAAATAATTATGGATATTTTCTCAAAATATTTAACTTAATTTACAATGGTTCTTGGAAATATTACAGGTATCACATATGCCAAGGAAATTGGTCAAGTACTTTAGTATTCATGATGACTAACTAGTCAATCATCTTCTCTAGTGAAGGTCAACCATCTTCTTCCCTTTGATTTGCCCTTTAAGATAAATTGGTATACTTTCATCCATTTAGTTGATTGACTAAATATTTTTCATTCAACTATTATTGTTTAACATTAAATATGTTTGTTTTATTGTTTTTTTCTTTCTTCCTCTTTTATTTTATGATTCTAATGTTGTTACTCAAACATTTTTCCAGCTCCACACTACTTAATTTAAACTACCAAATTCTCTCTTTGATATTTCTTAGATCCTTCATAAGAAAGGATAGATGGTATTTCTGGCCCATCTACACCAAGCATCCAGAGCACCTCATTATACAATGGGAACATTACTAAATTTGATAAGTAACTTCATACTATTGATGTTGTAAATTGCATATAGGTTCTTTCTAGAGGTAACTTATTATTTTATTTTTATTTTTTAAATGTCTTTTGTCTTTCGAGTGTTTTTTTGTCATTGTTGGATGACATGCTTTACTCTCTGGTTATAGTTGATTGAGCACATATAGGAACACTATGCATTCAAATTTGGAGAATGTGTAGTGGCTAGTGTGTATGATGTGCATCACTTTACTTGTGTTCTCAAGACCTAACATGGGATATAATCCTAATGTTATACAAAATTTGGTTGCAAAGGAGGAGGATCTACATTAAATACATGGAGTAATGATGTCTAATCACAATCATGAGATGATGCTTCCTACCACATAAATTCTTGATTCTGGTAAATGATCTCCTAATGGAACTAGAGCATGAATTTCTTAGAGTGTTTTCTTAGTATGTGAATATGTAAGCTCACTATAACAAATGGTTGAAATGTAGAGAAGAATTTGAATTCAAACTTGGAATAATTGCTGCAATTCCTTACCTATTTAAAATTTCTTGCACACGTTTGCCTTTGGTGAACTAGTTATTTGCTTTTGCTAGTGAGATTAAAAAAATTCTCATTTGTTTTTATGTATTATTAGTCTCTTTTTACTTTCAATGTGCCTTTGTGCACATTTGAAATTTGTGATTTATTATCTCATTTATATTTCAAGAGCATCTCTTCTAGAGCTACTATCAAAATTTTGAAGTTAATAGAGCCCCTACAAGGAAGGATGAAGCAAATTCTATTTTGGTCATATTGAAGAAAATAGAGAATGAAATATGCATTCCTTTTGCTAATAGAGGAAGCATATAAAGTTCTTGGTATTGGACTCTAGTAGCTATTGATTTTTATCTTTATGGTTTGCTTGTGGTTTGATGTTTATTTTTTTAATTTAATCTTTAAAATTTCTATGCATGGGTGTGTTTGCATTTATTTTGCCTTTATTTCTTACAAGGTTGATTTACATTGTAGATTGACGAATTTTATTTATTGTTCTTTAGGACCAAGAAATTGATTTTAGACACATTATTGGTGTGGAGATTTCATCGAAATGCCTTGTATCTTCTACTAAGGTTTGAATCTCCCTTATCTCTTTGAAGTTGTCATTCAAATTTGTTATTGTTTTATTTATGTAGTTTGTTCTTCCTTATTTTTGTTTTCTAAAAATAATTATAGATATTTTCTCAAAATATTTAACTTAATTTACAATGATTCTTTCATATTACAGGTATCACATATACCAAGGAAATTGGTCAAGTACTTTGGTATTCATGATGGTTAACTAGTCAATCATCTTCTCTAGTGAAGGTCAACCATATTCTTCACTTTGATTTACCCTTTAAGATCAATTGGTATACTTTCATCCATTTAGTTGATTGGCTAAATATTTTCCATTCAACTACCAAATTCACTCTTTGATATTTCTTAGATCCTTCATAAAAAAGGATAGATGGTATTTCTGGCCCATCTACACCAACCATCTAGAGCACCTCATTATACAATGGGAACATTACTAAATCTGATAAGCAACTTCATACTATTGATGTTGTAAATTGTATATAGGTTCTTTCTAGAGGTAATTTATTATTTTATTTTTTTTCTTTTTAGAAGTTATGTCTTTTATATTTCTAATTGTTTTTTTTGTCATTGTTGGATGACATGCTTTACTCTTTTGCTATAGTTGATTGAGCATATAGAGGAACACTATGCATTTAAATTTTAGGAATGTGTAGTGGCTAGTGTGTATGTTGTGCCTCACTTTACTTGTGGTCTCAAGGACTAACATATGATACAATCCTAATGTTATACAAAATTTGGTTGCAAAGGAGGAGGATTTGCATTAAATGCATGGAGTAATGATGTCTAATCACAATCATGAGATGATGCTTCCTACCACATAAATTCTTAATTCTAGTAAATGATCTCCTAATGAAACTAGAGCATGAATTTCTTAGAGTATTTTCTTAGTAGGTGAATATGTAAGCTTAGTATAACAAATGGTTGAAATATAGAGAAGAATTTGAATTCAAATTTGGAATAATTGTTGCAATTCCTTACCTATTTAAACTTACTTGCACACGTTTACCTTTGGTGAACTAGTTATTTGTTTTTGCTAGTGAGATTAAAAAATTCTCATTTGTTTTTATGTATTATTAGTCTCTTTTTGCTTTCAATGTGCCTTTGTGCATATTTGAAATTTGTGATTTATTGTCTCATTTATATTTCAAGAGCATCTCTTCTAGAGCTACTATCAAAATTTTGAAGTTAATAGAGCCCCTACAAGGAAGGATGAAGCAGAGTCTATTTTGGTCATATTGAAGAAAATAAAGAATGAAATATGCATTCCTTTTGCTAATAGAGGAAGCATATAAAGTTCTTGGTATTGGACTCTAGTAGCTATTGATTTTTTACTTTAAGGTTTTCTTGTGGTTTGATGTTTATGTTTGTTTTTTTATTTTTAAATTTCAATGCATGGGTGTGTTTGCATTTATTTTGCCTTTGTTTCTTACAAGGTTGATTTACATTGTAGATTGATATATTTTGTTTGTTGTTCTTTAGGACCAAGAAACTGATGTCAGACATATTGTTGGTGTGGATATTTCATCAAAAAGCCTTGTATCTACTGCTAAGGTTTGAATCTCCCTCCTCTCTTTGAAGTTGTCATTCCAATTTGTTATTGTTTTATTTATGTAGTTTGTTCTTCCTCGTTTTTGTTTTCTAAAAATAATTATGGAAATTTTCTTAGAATATTTAACTTAATTTACAATGGTTCCTGCATATTATAGGTATCACATATGCCAAGGAAATTGGTCAAGTACTTTGATATTCATGATGGCTAACTAGCCAATCATCTTCTCTAGTGAAAGTCAATAATCTTCTTCCCTTTGATTTGCTATTAAGATCAATTGGTATACTTTCATCCATTTAGTTGATTGGCTAAATATTTTTCATTCAACTACTGTTGTTAAGCACTAAACATGTTTGTTTTTATTTCTTCCTATTTCATTGTATGATTCTAATGTTATTACTCAAACATTTTTCTAGCTCCACACTACTTAATTTAAGCTACCAAATTCGCTCTTTGATATTTCTTATATCCTTCATAAAAAAGGATAGATGGTATTTCTGGCCCATCTACACCAAGCATCTAGAGCACCTCATTATACAATGGGAACATTACTAAATCTGATAAGCAACTTCATACTATTGATGATGTAAATTGTATATAGGTTCTTTCTAGAGGTAACTTATTATTTTATTTTTATTTTTTATAAGTTATATATTTTGTATTTTTCTGTGTTTTGTTTTTCATTGTTGAATGACATGCTTTACTCTTTGGTTGCAGCTAATTGAGCACATAGAGGAACACTATGCATTCAAATTTGGAGAATGTGTAGTGGCTAGTGTGTATGATGTGCGTCACTTTACTTATGTTCTCAAGAACTAACATGGGATATAATCCTAATGTTATACAAAATTTGGTTGCAAAGGAGGACGATATACATTAAATGCATGGAGTAATGATGTCTAATCACAATCATTAGATGATGCTTCCTACCATCGAAATTCTTGATTCTAGTAAATGATCTTTTGATGGAAATAGAGCATGAATTTCTTAAAGTGTTTTCTTAGTAGGTGAATATGTAATCTCAATATAATAAATAGTTAAAATGTAGAGAAGAATTTGATTCCAAACTTGGAATAATTACCATTCCTTACCTATTTAAAACTGCTTGCACACATTTGCTTTTGGTGAGTTATTGGATTTTGCTAGTGAGATTAAAAAAATTCTCATTTGTTTTTATGTATTATTAGTCTCTTTTTTTTTTTAATGTGCCTTTGTGCACATTTAAAATTTGTGATTTATTGTCTCATTTATATTTTAAGAGCATCTCTTCTAGAGCTACTATCAAACTTTTGAAGTTAATAGAGCCCCTACAAGGAAGGATGAAGCAAAGTCTATTTTGGTCATATTGAAGAAAATAGAGAATGAAATATGCATTCCTTTTGCTAATAGAGGAAGCATATAAAGTTCTTGGTATTGGACTCTAGTAGCTTTTGATTTTTTACTTTAAGATTTTCTTGTGGTTTGATGTTTATGTTTTGTATTTATTTTTATATTTTAAATTTCTATGCATGAGTGTGTTTGTATTTATTTTGCTTTTTTTTCTTACATAGTTGATTTACATTGTAGATTGACGTATTTTATTTGTTGTTTTTGAAGACTACAAAATTTATTTCAAACACATTGTTGGTGTGGATATTTCATCAAAAAGCCTTGTATCTACTACTAAGGTTTGAATCTCCCTTCTCTCTTTGAATTTGTCATTCCAATTTGTTATTGTTTTATTTATGTAGTTTGTTCTTGTTTTTATTTTCTAAAAAAAATTATGGAAATTTTCTCAAAATATTTAACTTAATTTACAATGGTTCCTACATATTACAGGTATCACATATGCCAATATTGGTCAAGTACTTTGGTATTCATGATGGCTAATTAGTCAATCATCTTCTCTAGTGAAGGTTAGCCATCTTCTTCTCTTCCATATTTCTAGCTCCACATTACTTAATTTAAACTACCAAATTCGCTCTTTGATATTTCTTAGATCCTTCATAAGAAAGGATATATGGTATTTCTTGCCCATCTACACCAAGCATCTAGAGCACCTCATTATATAATGGGACCATTACTAAATGTGATAAGCAACTTCATACTATTGATGTTGTAAATTGCATATATGTTCTTTCTAGAGGTAACTTATTATTTTATTTTTATTTTTTGTAGAAGTTGTCTTTTATCTTTCTGTGTGTTTTGTTTGTCATTGTTGGATGACATGCTTTACTTTTTTGTTGTAGTTGATTGAGCACATAGGGGAACACCACACATTTAAATTTGGAGAATGTGTAGTGGCTAGTGTGCTTTGATGTGTGTCACTTTACTTGTGGTCTCAAGACTTAGGATATAATCCCAATGTCATACAAAATTTGGTTGCAAAGGAGGAGGATCTGCATTAGATGCATGAAGTAATGATGTCTAATCAGAAATCATGAGATGATGTTTCTTGCCACTAAAGTTCTTGATTCTGGTAAATGATCTCCTAATAGCACTAGAGCATGAATTTTTTAGAGTGTTTTCTTAGTAGGTGAATATGTAAGCTCACTATAAAAAATGGTTGAAATATAGAGAAGAATTTGAATCCAAACTTGGAATAGTTGTTGCAATTCCTTACCTATTTAAAACTACTTGCATATGTTTACCTTTGGTGAACTAGTTATTGGCTTTTGCTAGTGAGATTAAAAAATCTCATTTGTTTTTATGTATTATTAGTCTCTTTTTGCTTTCAGTTGTGTCTTTGTGCACATTTGAAATTTGTGATTTATTCTCTCATTTATATTTCAAGAGCATCTCTTCTAGAGCTACTATCAAAATTTTGAAGTTAATAGAGTCCCTACAAGGAAGGATGAAGCAATGACTATTTTGGTCATATTGAAAAAAATAGAGAATGAAATATGCATTCCTTTTTGTAATACGGAAGCATATAAAGTTCTTGGTATTGGAATCTAATAATTGTTGATTTGTAACTTTATGCTTTGCTTGTGTTCTTGATGTTTATGTTTGTTTTTATTTTTAGTTTTTAAAATTTGTATGCATGGGTGTGTTTATATTTATTTATCTTTTTTTTCTTACAATGTTGATTTACATTGTAGATTGATGGATTTTGTTTATTGTTCTTTAGGACCAAGAAATTGATTTCGTACACATTGTTGGTGTGGATATTTCATTGAAAAGCCTTGTACCTACTACTAAGGTTTGAATCTCCCTCCTCTCTTTGAAGTTGCCATTCCAATTTGTTATTATTTTATTTATGTAGTTTGTTCTTCCTCATTTTTGTTTTCTAAAAATAATTATGGAAATTTTCTCAAAATATTTAACTTAATTTACAATGATTCTTGCATATTATAGGTATTACATATGCCAAGAAAATTGGTCAAGTACTTTAGTATTCATGATGGCTAACTAGTCAATCATCTTCTCTAGTGAAGGTCAATCATCTTCTTCCCTTTGATTTACCCTTTAAGATCAATTGGTATACTTTCAATAATTTAGTTGATTGACTAAATATTTTTCATTAAAATATCAAATTTGCTCTTTAATATTTCCTAGATCATTCATAAAAAGGATATATTGTATGTTTAGGCCATCTAAAACAATCATCTAGAGCACCTCATTATATAAAAGAAACATTAGTAAATGTGATAAGCAACTTCTCACTATTCATGTTGTAAATTGAATATATATTCTTTCTAGAGGTAACTTATTATTTTATTTTTATTTTTTGTAGAAGTTGTCTTTTATCTTTCTGTGTTTTTTGTTTGTTTTTTGGATGACATGATTTACTCTCTTGTTATAGTTGATTGAGCACATAAAGGAACACTATGCATTTAAATTTGGAGAATGTGAACTGGCTAGTGTGTATGATGTTTGTCACTTTACTTGTGGTCTCAAGACTTAGAATATAATCCTAATGTTATACATAATTTGGCTGCAAAGGAAGAGGATCTATATTAAAAACATGAAGTAATGATGTCTAATAAAAATCATGAGACGATGCTTACTACCAAAAAAATTCTTGAGTTTGGTAAACGATCTCCTAATAGAACTAGAGGGTGTTTTTTTTAAGTGTTTTCTTAGTAGGTGAATATGTAAGCTCACTATAACAAATGGTTGAAATGTAGAGGAGAATTTGAATCCAAACTTGGAATAGTTTATGCAATTCTTTACCTATTTAAAACTAATTACATATGTTTACCTTTGGTGAAATAGTTATTAGCTTTTGGTAGTGAAATTAAAAAATCTCATTTGTTTTTATGTATTATTAGTCTCTTTTTGCTTTCAGTTGTGTCTTTGTGCACATTTGAAATTTGTGATTTATTCTCTCATTTATATTTCAAGAGCATCTCTTCTAGAGATACTATCAAAATTTTGAAGTTAATAGTGTCCCTACAAGGAAGGATGAAGAAAATTTTATTTTGCTCATATTAAAACAAATAGAGAATGAAATATGCATTCCTTTTTTGAATAGAGGAAGCATATAAAGTTCTTGGTATTGGAATATAGTAGTTGTTGATTTTTATCATTAAGTTTTGCTTGTGGTTTGATGTTTATGTTTGTTTTTAAATTTAGTCTTTAAAATTTGTATGCATTGGTGTGTTTGTATTTATTTCTCTTTTTTTTCTTACAATGTTGATTTACATGTAGATTGATGCATTTTGTTTATTATTCTTGAGGACCAAGAAATTGATTTCAGACACATTATTGGTGTGGTGATTTTTTTGAAAAGCCTTGTATCCACTACTAAGTTTTTTTTGAATCTCCCTCATATCCTTGAAGTTGTCATTCCAATTTGTTATTTTTTTATTTAAGTAGTGTGTTATTCCTTGTTTTTGTTTTCTAAAAATAATTATAGAAATTTTCTTAAAATATTTAACTTAATTTACGATGATTCCTGCATATTATAGGTATTACATATTCCAAGAAAATTGGTCAAGTAATTTGGTATTCATAATGGCCAACTAGTCAATCATATTATTTATTGAAGGTCAGTCATCTTCTTCACTTTGATTTACCCTTTAAGATCAATTGGTATACTTTCATCAATTTAGTTGATTGGCTAAATATTTTCCATTAAAATATCAAATTTGCTCTTTGATATTTCTTAGATCATTCATAAAAAAGGATATATTGTATGTTTAGGCCATCTAAAACAATCATCTAGAGCACCTCATGCTATGGGAACATTACTAAATCTGATAAGAAGCTTCATACTATTGATGTTGCAAATTGCATATAGGTTCTTTCTAGAGGTAATTTATTATTTTATTTTTATTTTTTGAAGTTGTCTTTTATCTTTCTAAGTGTTTTGTTTATCATTGTTGGATGACATGCTTTACTATTTTGAGTACATATAGGAACACTATGCATTTAAATTTTAAGAATGGGTAGTTGCTAGTGTATATGTTGTGCATCACTTTACTTCTAGTCTTAAGACCTAATATGGGATACAATCCTAATGTTATAAAAAATTTGGTGGCAAAGGAGGAGGATGTACATTAAATGCATGGATTAATGATGTCTAATCACACTCATGATATGATGCTTCCTACCACATAAATTCTTGATTCTAGTAAATGATCTCCTAATGAAACTAGAGTATGAATTTCTTAGAGTGTTTTCTTAGTAGGTTAATATGTAAGCCTAATATAACAATGTTGAAATATAGATAAGAATGTGAATATAAACTTGGAATAATTGTTGCAATTCCTTACCTATTTAAACTGACTTGCACACATTTGCCTTTGGTGAACTAGTTTTTTGCTTTTGCTAGTGAGACTAAAAAATTCTCATTTAATTTTATGTATTATTACTCTTTTTTCTTTCAATGTGCCTTTGTACACATTTGAAATTTGTAATTTATTGTCTCATTTATATTTCAGGAGCATCTCTTCTATAGTTACTATCAAACTTTTGAAGTTAATAGAACCCCTACAATTAAGGATGAAATAGAGTCTATCTTGGTCATATTGAAGAAAATAAAGAATAAAATATGCATTCATTTTTCTAATAGAGGAAGCATATAAATTTCTTGGTATTCGACTCTAGTAGCTGTTGAGATTTTACTTTAAGCTTTGCTTGTGGTTTTATGTTTACGTTTATTTTTTCTTATAAATTTCAATGCATGGGCGTGTTTGCATTTATTTTATCTTTGTTTCTTACAAGGTTTATTTGCATTGTAGATTGAGATATCTTGCTTTTTGTTCTTTAGGACCAATAAAATGATGTCAAACACATTGTTGGTATAGATATTTTATCAAAAAGCCTTGTATCTGCTACTAAGGTTTCAATCTTCCTCCTCTCTTTGAAGTTGTCATTCCAATTTATTATTGTTTTATTTATGTAGTTTTTTCTTCCTCAATTTCATTTTCTAAAAATAATTATAGAAATTATATTAAAATATTTAACTTAACTTACAATGGTTCCTACATATTATAGGTATCACATATGCTAATAAATTTGGTCAATAATGATAGCTAACTAGCCAATCATCTTCTCTATTGAAAGTTAGTTATCTTCTTCCCTTTTATTTGCTCTTAAAAATTAATTGATATATTTTCATCCATTTAGTTGATTGGCAAACTATTTTCCATTCAACTACTATCGTTAAGCACTAAGCATGTTTGTTTTTCTTTCTTCTTATTTTATTGTTTTATTTTTAATGCTATTACTCAAACATTTTTCCAAATCCACACTACCTAATTTAAGCTACCAAATTCACTCTATAATATTTCTTTGATCCTTCATCAGAAAGGATATATGGTATTTTTGGCCCATCTACACCAAGCCTTGAGAGCACCTTATTATACAATGGGAACATTACTAAATCTAATAAGCACATTCATACTATTAATGATTCAAATTGTATATAGGTTCTTTCTAGAGGTAAGTTATTATTTTATTTTTATTTTTTTAGAAGTTATATCTTTTTTATTTTTGTATGTTTAGTTTGCCATTGTTGGATGATATACTTTACGCTCTAGTTTTAGGTAATTGGGCACATAGAGGAACAATATGCATTCAAATTTGGAGAATGTTTAGTGGCTAGTGTGTATGATGTGCATCACTTTACTTGTGTTTTCAAGAACTAACATGGGATATAATCCTAATGTTATACCAAATTTGGTTGCAAAGGAGGAGGATCTACATAAAATTTATGGAGTAATGATGTCTAATCACAATAATTAGATGATGCTTCTTACCATAAAAATTCTTGATTCTAGTAATTTGATCTCTTGATGGAACTAGGGCATGAATTTCTTAGAGTGTTTTCTTAGTAGGTGAATATGTAAGCTCACTATAACAAATGGTTAAAATATAGAGAAGAATTTTAATTCAAACTTGGAACAATTTTTGCAATTCTCTACCTATTTAAAACTTCTTGCACACATTTACTTTGGGTTAATTAGTTGTTTGCTTTTTCTAGTGGGATTAAAAAATTTCAAATTTATTTTTATGTATTATTAGTCTCTTTTCTCTTTTAATGTGCCTTAGTGCACATTTGAAATTTATGATTTATTGTCTCATTTATATTTTGGAAGCATCTCTTCTAGAGCCACTATCAAAATTTTGAAGTTAATAGAGCCCTTACAAGGAAGGATGAAGCAAAGTCTATTTTGGTCATATTGAAGAAAATAGAGAATGAAATATGCATTCCTTTTGCTAATAGAGGAAGCATATAAAGTTCTTGGTATTGGACTCTAGTAGCTTTTGATTTTTGACTTTATGCTTTGCTTGTGGTTTGATGTTTATGTTTGTTTTTTATTTTTATCTTTTAAATTTCTATGCATGGGTGTGTTTGCATTTATTTTTCTTTTGTTTCTTACAAGGTTTATTTACATTGTAGATTGAAGTATTTTGTTTGTTGTTCTTTAGGACCAAGAAACTGATTTCAGACACATTGTTGGTGTGGATATTTCATGGAAAAATTCCTTGTATCTACTACTAAGGTTTGAATCTTCCTTCTCTCTTTGAAGTTGCCATTCCGATTTGTTATTGTTTTTATATAGTTTATTCTTCTTAGTTTTTGTTTTCTAAAGAAAATTATAGATATTTTTTTAGAATCTTTAACTTAATTTATAATGGTTTCTACATATTATAGGTATCACATACACCAAGTAAATTGCTCAAGTACTTTGGTATTCATGATGATTAACTAGTTAATCGTATTCTCTAATATAGGTTAGTCATCTTCTTCCCTCTCATTTGCTCTTTAAGGTCAATTGGTATACTTTCATCCATTTAGTTGATTGGCTAAATATTTTCTATTCAAATATTTTTGTTAAACACTGAACATCATTGTTTTCTTGTTTGTTTTTCTTTCTTCTTATTTCACAATAAAATTCTAATGTTGTTACTCAAAATATTTTCCATCTCCAAACTGCTTAATTTAAAATACCAAATTTGCTCTTTAAGATTTCTTAGATCCTTCATAAGAAAGGATAGATGGTATTTTTGGCTCATCTACACCAAGCATCCAGAGCACCTCATTATACAATGGGAACATTACTAAATATGATAAGCAACTTCATACTATTGATGTTGTAAATTGCATATAGGTTCTTTCTAGAGGTAACTTATTATTTTATTTTTATTATTTAGAAGTTGTCTTTTGTCTTTTTGAGTGTTTTGTTTGTCATTGTTGGATGACATGCTTTACTCTCTATATGTAGTTTATTGAGCACATAGAGGAACACTATGCATTGATATCCAGAGAATGTGTAGTGGCTAGTGTGTATGATGTGTGTCACTTTACTTGTGGTCTCAAGACTTAACATGGGATATAATCCTAATGTTATACGAAATTTGGTTGCAAAGGAGGAGGTTTTACATTAAATGCAATAGATTAATGAGTTGTCTTTTGTCTTTTTGAGTGTTTTGTTTGTCATTGTTGGATGACATGCTTTACTCTCTATATGTAGTTTATTGAGCCATAGAGAACACTGTTGTTCGGTTGAGGGTAGTGTATGTGTGTATTTTTTGTTCAGAATTGTATATGTTTCGTATTTGTTGCAAAGGAGGAGGTTTTATATTAAATGCAATAGATTAATGATGTCTAATCACAATTATGAGATGATGCTTACTACCATAGAAAGTATTGATTTTGGTAAATGATCTCCTAATGGAACTAGAGCATGAATTTCTTAGAGTGTTTTCTTAGTAGGTGAATATGTAAGCTCACTATAATAAATGGTTGAAATGTAGAGAAGAATTTGAATCCAAATTTAGAATAGTTGTTACAATTCCTTACCTATTTAAAATGGCTTGCACATGTTTACCTTTGGTGAACTAGTTATAGCTTTTGGTAGTGAGATTTGAAAAATTCTCATTTATTTTTATGTATTATTAGTCTCTTTTTGCACATTTGAAATTTGTGATTTATTGTCTCATTTATATTTTAGGAGCATCTCTTTTAGAGCTACTATCAAAATTTTGAAGTTAATAGAGCCCCTAGAAGGAAGGATGAAGCAAAGTCTATTTTGGTCATATTGAAGAAAACAGAGAATGAAATATGCATTCCTTTTTCTAATAGAGGAAGCATATAAAGTTCTTGATATGAGAATCTAGTAGTTGATTTTTGACTTTAAGTTTTGCTTGTGGTTTGATGTTTATAATTGTTTTTTTTTTTTTTTATCTTTTAAATTTCTATGCATGATTGTGTTTGCATTTATTTTTATTTTTGTTTCTTACAAGGTTGATTTACATTGTAAATTGACATTTTATTTTTTGTTCTTTAGGACCAAGAAACTTATTTTAGACACATTGTTGGTGCGGACATTTTGTCAAAAAACCTTGTATTTGTTTCGAAGGTTTGAATATCCCTTCTCTCTTTGAAATTGTTATTCTAATTTGTTATTGTTTTATTTATGTAGTTTTTTCTTGTCCATTTTTGTTTTCTAAAAATAATTATAGATATTTTCTTAGAATATTTAACTTAATGTATAATGGTTCCTACATATTACAAGTATTACATATGCCAAGGAAATTGGTCAAGTACTTTGGTATTCATGATGGCTAACTAGTCAATCATGTTCTCTAATGAAGGTCGATGCAGGAGCATCCAATGGTGTAAGGACAATTTTGCATCATCCAAAAGAAAAAAACATTTTTTTAATGCCCAATTTATTCATTCATGATGATATTTTTATTTTTAAATGGCTAATTTATCCATTAATGATGGTATTTTTAACTACCCAATTTATTCATTAACGATGGTATTTTTAAATGCCTAATTTATTCATTAATGATGGCATTTTTAAATTCCCAATTTATTCATTCATGATGGTATTTTTTTTAAATGCCTAATTTATACATTAATTATGGTATTTTTAAAATGCCCAATTTATTCATTAATAATGGTATTTTTTCAATGCCCTATTTTTTTCATTAATGATTGTATTTTTAAATGCCCAATTTATTCATTAATGATGATGATTACACAATGACACTGAGAGGGGGGGTGAATCAGTGTAGCTATTAATTTTTATATCTACAGCATTTAATATGAAATAAAGAGAACTTGACAAATGAAAAACAACTTGAACAAGAGAGCACACCACAACACTCAATATACCGAGGTTCACCAATTTGGCTACTCCTCAAAAATGCTTGCTTGGACTCCAATCCAAATCCAGTCTTTGCAAAATCAATTTTACAAATACTTTACCAAGCACCAACTGGAAGGAGCACCAACCCCTGTAATTTTCTGCACAGCGAGATGGAGCACCAACTCCTAGTACCAAGCACCAACTTGGACTGCAATTTCGATCAATTTAGAATGACATAAAAATGTCTTCACTTCATGCACGACCACGATCGGTCCGCAATTAACCCAACTCTACACACTCTCACGGCTCTGCTTATTTTTCTCTTGATTCTTCTCTAACCCTCCTTTTACGACAATTTCTCTCTAACGATGACAACATCTTCTCTGTACGATTATTCTTTTATAACCTTTCAATCCTGCATGCAATCGAATCACATACTCTGACTGTTCGAATCCATGCAATACGGCTGTTCGGTTCCATGCACTTCGACTGTTCGAAACCCTGCAATACGTCTTTTGAAACCATGTAGTACGGCAATTTTGTTTCATGCACTTTGACTGTTCAATTTCTTCGAATACGGCTTTTCGAATGCTTTTTTGAAATTCCATATGTGATTCTTCGAAAGCTTTTCGATTCTTCATGTTCGGCTTTTCTGTATGCTTCAAATACGTCTGTTAGAATGCCTGCAAATATGACCTTTCGAATGCTTTTATTATCCTTCATATTCGGCTTTTCGAATGCGTTTCAATTATGCATGTTTGGCTGTTGCATTGCATGTCCAACACCTGTCAACGTTTAACTGTCTATCTGACTTCAGTTACTTCTTATGTGACAGACTGCATGATGCTTTTCTACCATGTGTCACCTTTCATGTTGCTTCGGCATTTACCTGCAGACTATTACCTGTCGCGATATCGCGACACTTTTAACTTATGCTGACGTCACCCTGAAGGTTGTCATGAAATCGTGACCATTTTGGCCTTGAAAGCTTTTCCCCCGCTCATGTCATGAAATCGTGACACTTTGAACTTTTGCTGACGTCATCCTCAATGCTGTCGTGAAATCGTGACCATTTTGGCTTTGATAGCTTTCCTTACGTTCATGTCGCGATATCGCGACACTTAGAACTTTTGCCGACGTCATCCTTAAGCATGTCACGAAATCGTGACCGTTTTGGCTCTTGGAAGCTTTCCCTGCATCTTGTCGTGATATCGCGACACTTTCAACATTTGCTGACGTCATCCTTAAGCATGTCGCGAAATCGCGACGCTTCCGGCTTCCAGCAGCTTTCCTTTCATCCTGTCGCGAAATCGCGACACTTTTCAACTTTGCTGACGTCATCATCCTTCTTGTCGTGAAATCATGACGTTTTCGACTCTTGCTGACGTCATCATCCTGCTTGTCGTGAAATCGTGACACTTTCGGCTTTCGTACACTCTTCTTTGCCAGCAACGAAAAAGGAACATGTCACGAAATCGCGACACTATGCTTCATGCAATGGCGAAATTTTTACATCTTTGTGCCTTGTGTTTTCACCTTGCCTCTTTTCATGAAATTTTGACTTGTAATATCATTGCTGCATCTTTCAGTTCTACACTTTTGACTAGTAGCGAAATCGCTACACCTTAGTTTCCCTTTGTTTCAACATGTAGCGCCATCGCTACACCTTAGTTTCTCTTTGTTTCAACATGTAGCGAAATCGCTACATCTTCTTGTTTGTCTTTTTACTTGTAGCGAAATCGCTACATCTTTGTTTTCTGCACTTCCTGATTGTAGCGAAATCGCTACACCTTTGTGCCATGAATTTTCATCATGCAGCGATATCGCTACACCTTTGTTTCCATTCATTTCAACATGTAGCGATATCGCTACACCTTTGTTGCTGAGCATTCTCTCTCCTCTTCGGATCGCGAAAACCCGACGTGTCGCGATATCGCGACACTTTTCGTTGCTAGCTCCTTTTCTCCATTTATGTCACGAAATCGTGACATCTTTTCACCTTGCTTCCCTCTCTTCCAGCATGTCGCGAAATCGTGACAGTTTTGCTCGCATCTTCTCTCTCCTCGGACATGTCGCGAAATCGCGACAATTTGGCGTGCATTTTCTCTCTCCTACTTTTTGTCGCGAAATCGCGACACATTTTCTCTCTCCTCAACGAAAACTCGACATGTCACGAAATCGTGACATTTTCGGCTGCGCCTTCTCTCTCCTCGACCATGTCGCGAAATCGCGACAGAAAACATGTCGCGATATCGCGACAGTTTTCTTCCTTGTCTCTTTTTGCCAGTTTTTGAATCTGGGTCACCTCTGTTTTCCTTGAAACTTTCTGCACTTGATCTAGTCGACCTCCGAACTGCATCAACTGCATCAATCTGACTGTGTTGACAACAATGACAATACTTTTGCAATTCTTTTTCTGCACCTTGCTCAACAATCTCCCCCTTTGGAATTGTTGGCAACACCTCGCAACCTTGCTTAATTTCTTCTCCCCCTTTGCCAATAATACCAAAGGGCTCGTTGTAGACTCCCCACGAGTCTATGCACAACATTCTCGGACTTAAAAAGTTTGAATGCTCCCCACGAGAATGTGTTTCCCATAGCTAGTGAGTGCTTGGGTGGTGTGACTACTCCCAACTTCTTCCAAAGGTATTCAAATACTTCCTTTGGCAAAGGTTTTGTGAATATATCGGCTACTTGCTCTGTAGTTGGAACAAAATCCAATTTAACCTCTCCTTCTGCAACTTTATCCTTCAAGAAATGATATCGGATTGCAATATGTTTGGTTCTTGAATGCATTACTGGATTCTTGGATATGTTGATAGCACTAGTGTTATCACATTTAATTGAAATTGGCTCTTTGAAATGAATACCAAGATCTTTCAACGTTTGTCTCATCCATAATATCTGAGTACAACATGTTGTTGCTGCAATGTATTCTGCCTCTGCAGTGGATAGAGATACTGATTCTTGTTTCTTGTTGTGCCATGCTACTAGCCTGTCACCAAGATAAAATGCTCCTCCACTTGTGCTCTTTCTGTCATCAATACATCCTGCCCAATCTGCATCAGAATATGCAATCAAAGTGAAATCTTTACCTTTTGGGTACCACAACCCATAATCCATAGTGCCCTTGAGATATCTGAAGATCCTCTTTACAATTGTTACATGAGTTTCTTTGGGACTGGTCTAAAATATTGCAACCATACCTACTGCTTGTAATATATCTGGTCTAGTGGCTATTAAATACATCGAGGCTTCCAATCATAGACCCGTACATTGTTTGATCTACATCCGGGGATTTATCATCCTTGCTCAACTTGCGGCACTGTTGTCATAGGAGTGCTTGACCGGTTTCTTGTCTTCCATTGTGAACTTTTTCAGCATTTCTTTTACATATTTAACTTGAGAAATAAAAATGCCTTTTTCATTTTGATTGACCTGCGATCCTAAGAAATAAGAAAGTTCACCAATCATTGACATCTCAAATTCTTTTTTCATTTTAATTGATATGTCTTTGCGAGTATTCATCCATCTTGCTTGCCAAATATTATGTCATCTACATAAACAACAAGAACAATAAGATGACCCTTCTTTGTTTTGACATATAAGTTGCTATCCACCAAACCTTTCTTAAACCCTTGTTTAATTAGATAATTATCCGACCTTGCATACCATGCTCTGGGTGCCTGTTTTAATCCATATAAAGCTTTCTTTAATCTGCAAACAAAATCTGGATTGTCACCAAGTTGGAAGCCATCTGGTTGTTCAATGTAAACCTCTTCTTCCAGTTTTCCATTCAAAAATGCTGATTTTACATCCATTTGATATACTTTGAAGTTTTTATGAACTGCTAATGCCTTAACATTCTGATTGCCTCTAGTCTGGCTACCGGTGCAAAAGTTTCTTCAAAATCAATGCCTTCAACCTGAGCATAGCCTTTACATACCAATCTTGCCTTATTTCTGACAACCTGCCCATCTTCATTCAATTTATTTCTAAAAACCCATTTAGTGCCAATTATGTTTTTATTTGTTGGTCTAGGTACTAATTCCCAGGTATTGTTTTTCTCTATCTGATCTAGTTCTTCATTGATTGCCTTCATCCAACTTTCATCAGTGCTTGCTTCAACAACATTTTTAGGTTCAATACTAGATAACAGAGAATAGTTCCTCACTGTTGTTCTTCTTGTTTGAATACCATCTGTGGGATCCCCAATAATCTGTTCACTTGGATGATTTTTCTGCCAATTGCCTGTTTTAAATTTCCTGTTTTCTTCTTCTTCAGATTCAGTTTTTACACCATCTGGATCAATTTTCCGATTCTTCTCTGTTTCTTTTTCATCATCACCTTCAATGACTTCTTCATACATAGGGTAGTTTTCTTGATAAGTAGTTTCTTGTTCTCTACCTTCATCAACTTTCACATCAGCACTTTCAACAATTTTCTTCAACCTCTTGTTGTAACATGTGTAGGCCTTGCTTTTTGTTGAGTAACCGAGAAAGATACCTTCATCGACTCTATCTTCAAATTTACCGAGGTTATCTTCAATCCGTTTTATGTAGCACTTGCTTGCCAAATACTTTGAAATGTCTTGTTGTTGCCTTTCTGCCAAACCACAACTCATAAGCTGTTTTGCTTTCATGTGGTCTCAGCATGCACCTGTTTTGAATGTAAACTGCAGTATGAACTGCCTCTTTCCAAAATCTGTCAGCTATTTTGTTTTTTGCCAGCATTGTCCTTGCCATTTCCTGCACTGTTCTATTCTTCCTTTCTACAACACCATTCTGCTGAGGTGTCCTAGCTGCTGAAAACTGTCTTCTTATCCCATGTTTTTGACAGTATTCTGCAAATTCTTCGGAGATAAACTCTCCTCCCTTGTCTGATCTTAGGCATTTAATTCTTTTTCCTGATTGATTCTCAACAAGATTTTTGAAGGTTTTAAACATTTCAAAGGCTTCTGACTTGAGTTTCAGAAATAGTACCCATGTCATTCTTGAGTAGTCATCTATACACAGCATAAAATATTTGTGTCCATTTATGCTTTCAGTTCTCATGGGTCCACATAGATCAGTGTGAATTAGTTCTAATGGCTTGCTAGTGAAGTATTCTTTTGCTTTGAAAGTGGCTCTGGTTTGTTTTCCCTTTTGGCATGACTCACAGATGCTATTTACAGGTTTGCCAATGTTTGGTATATCTCTAATTGCTCTTTTTGAACTGATTTTTGCCAGATTGTCAAAACTAATATGCCCAAGCCTCTTGTGCCATAGCCAGTTTTCATCTTCCTGTCCAATCAAGCATGTTCCTTCTACAGTTTCGAAAGTGTATACTGATTTCCGAAGTTCTCAGTCCAGTGGCTATTAACTTTCCATTTTTTGTCTTTCTTACTTCACAACCCTCCTTCTTGAAGATTACATCATGACCTCTGTCACATATTTGACTTACACTTAGCAAGTTATGCTTCAGGCCAATTACAAACAAGACTTCTTTTGATTTTATATTGCCATCACCGATCTTGACTGATCCCTTTCCAACAATCTTTGCTCCATCATTATTTCCAAATTTCACAGAACCACCTTCATAATTCTGTAAATTCTCAAACTTTTGCTTGTCACCCGTCATGTGACTGGAACAACCACTGCCAAGTATCCAAGGTGCTGATTTGTTCCGAGCTTTAAAAGCGGTCTGGACAATCAAAGATTCCTTTTCTTTCCATTATGGTTTGATAGCAGATTTTGCTACTTGTTTTGCCTTTGTCCTTTCATTAGCATGTGCCTGTTTTTCAGGAAATTTCTGGTTTTGTTTCAACCCACTTGGCTGAGATTTTCTACCCTGATAATTATTTGATGCAAAAGTGCTTCTGCAGTTTCTAGCAATATGTCCAAAATTATGACAATTATAACATTCAACTGCATAATTCATTAAAGGAGAAAAAACATTTTTGCTGGTAAAATTCCTTTGAGATACATTATGCCTGCAATCTGAAATCTTATGGCCATAAGCATTGCATTTAAAACAATAACCAGAAAATGCATGATTAAACCTGGGTGCCGGTCTTTGCCAGTTTGAAGTAGGAGCCATGACTCTTCTCCTCCTCGGATGTGTGACTTTTGTGAATCCATCTTTGTCAGTATTCTTCTTGAATCTGGCATTATTGTTTTCTTTTGCATGATTTTGTTTTTCTGGTTCAACCCTGATCTTTTCTTCTTTCTTTATGGGTTCTATATTCAAGTTCTTTGAATCCTTTGAAGATTCTCCTTCATCAAAGCCTAAACCAAATTTGATGCCAGAAGGCCTTTGGTTATTTAACATTTTATCCAGATTTACAGTACTTTCTTCAAACTTATGAAAACAGTTCAATTTTCTATTCATCTCCTCTAACTGCATCCTTAACTTAACAATGTCTTCCTCTAGCTTGTTGCATTCAACTGTCTTTACAGTTAATTGTTCATCAAGAACTTCAGACATTTTCTTGAATTCCTCTGTCTGTATTTTCAGATTGTTTATTATGTCTGTGGCATTCTCTAATTTCTTTGAAAAATTTTTATTCTTCTTCCTTTCTGCACTCAACTCTTCAAGTGCAGCAACCAATTCTCCTTCCAAATACACTTCAGCTTCATCCTTGGAATTTTCATCACCTTCTTGATTTTCCTCTGTTCTTTCTTCTTCAAGTGCCATGAACAGAGCTTCACCTCCTTCTTCTTCAGACTCCTCATCTGTGCTTTCTTCAGAACTGCTGACATTCTTGGTTATGAAGCTTTTCTTCTTGAAGTTGTTCTTTCGAAATTTTGTTTCTTCTTCCAGTCACCTTTTTCTTGGTGTGAACCTTCACCATTTTTGGTTCTCTCCTGCATTGGACATTTGGCTGCAAAATGACCGACTCCTCCACAATTGAAGCATTTAAAAGGTAGCTTCCCTCTATATTTTCCTTTTCCTTTTGTGAGTTTTCGAACAAAATTGGCTTCTGTTTCATCCAGGTGTTCCTTCATCCTCGGATTCATGTTCAGCTTTTACATTCTTGTGTGCTTTAAAAGTTGCTTCTCTGTCTGTAGACTTGGTTTGTCCTATTCTCATTTCATATCTTTGTCGGGGAACCATGCAACTCATCCATGCTGAAGTTGTTTAGATCTTTTGCCTCTTCTATTGCAGAGACTTTGGAGTTAAATCTTTTGTGAAGTGTTCTGAGAACCTTTTTCACAACAACTGCATCATCAATTTCTTCACCGAGTCCTCTGATTGCATTAATAATTTCGTTGACTCTCAGCATATAAGTCTCTATGTTTTCATCTTCATTCATTTGCAGTGCTTCGAACTGTGCTCGATGAGTTTGCAGTTTTGCTTCCTTAATCTTACTTGTCTCCTTCATGGATGCTCTTCGAGTTTATCCCACATGTCTTTTGCTGATTTACAACTCATGACTCTTATCAGTTCACTTGTCAACAAGCCCACACATTATGGCATTCTTAGCTTTGGAGTTGTTTTCAAATTTCTTTTTCTCAGCAGTATCTGTTGGAGGAGTAGTGGGTGTTGTGTATCCACTATCTACAGAATCCCAAATATCGTATCCCAATGCACTCAGATATGTTTGCATTCTGAGTTTCCAGAAGGTGTAATTTGTTCCATCAAATAAGGGAGCTTTGTTGGATGAAAATCCTTCACCACCTGCCATTGTTTCTTCCAAGATCTCCTTAGCTGATTAAGCTTGTACAAGGAACCTTGCTCTGATACCAATTGATGATTACACAATGACACTTGAGAGGGGGGGTGAATCAGTGTAGCTATTAATTTTTATATCTACAACATTTAATATGAAATAAAGAGAACTTGACAACTGAAAAACAACTTGAACAAGAGAGCACACCACAACACTCAATATACCGAGGTTCACCAATTTGGCTACTCCTCAAAAATGACTGCTTGGACTCCAATCCAAATCCAGTCTTTGCAAAATCAATTTTACAAATACTTTACCAGCATCAACTGGAAGGAGCACCAACCCCTGTAATTTTCTGCTGCAACAGATGGAGCACCAACTCCTAGTACCAAGCACCAACTTGGACTGCAATTCTGATCAATTTAGAATGACATAAAAATGTCTTCACTTCATGCACGACCCTGACTGGTCTGCAATTAACCCAACTCTACACACTCTCACGGCTCTACTTATTTTTCTCTTGATTCTTCTCTAACCCTCCTTTTATAGCAATTTCTCTCTAACAATGACAACATCTTCTCTGTACGATTATTCTTTTATAACCTTTCAATCCTGCATGCAATCGAATCACATACTCATTTGTTCGAATCCATGCAATATGGCTGTTCGGTTCCATGCACTTGACTGTTCGAAACCCTGTAATACGTCTTTTGAAACCATGCGATACGGCAATTTTGTTTCATGCACTTCGACTGTTCAATTTCTTCGAATACGGCTTTTCGAATGCTTTTTCGAAATTCCATATGTGATTCTTCGAAAGCTTTTCGATTCTTCATGTTCGGCTTTTCTGTATGCTTCAAATACGTCTATTAGAATGCCTGCAAATACGACCTTTCGAATGCTTTTATTATCCTTCATATTCGGCTTTTTGAATGCGTTTCAATTATGCATGTTTGGCTGTTGCATTGCATGTCCAACACCTGTCAACGTTTAACTGTCTGTCTGACTTCAGTTACTTCTTATGTGACAGACTGCATGATGCTTTTCTGCCATGTGTCACCTTTCATGTTGCTTCGGCATTTTCCAGTCTAACTGTTTCCTATCGCGATATCGCGACACTTTTAACTTATGCTGACGTCACCCTGAAGGTTGTCATGAAATCATGACCATTTTGGCCTTGAAAGCTTTTCCCCCGCTCATGTCACGAAATCGTGACACTTTGAACTTTTGCTGACGTCATCCTCAATGCTGTCATGAAATCATGACCATTTTGGCTTTGACAGCTTTCCTTCTGTTCATGTCGCGATATCGCGACACTTAGAACTTTTGCTGACGTCATCCTTAAGCATGTCGTGAAATCGTGACCGTTTTGGCTCTTGGAAGCTTTCCCTGCATCTTGTCGCGATATCGCGACACTTTCAACATTTGCTGACGTCATCCTTAAGCATGTCGTGAAATCGCGACGCTTCCGGCTTCCAGCAGCTTTCCTTTCATCCTGTCGCGAAATCGCGACACTTTTCAACTTTGCTGACATCATCATCCTTCTTGTCGTGAAATCGTGACGTTTCGACTCTTGCTGACGTCATCATCCTGCTTGTCATGAAATCGCGACACTTTCGGCTTCCGTACACTCTTCTTTGCTAGCAGCAGCGAAAAAGGAACATGTCACGAAATCGCGACACTATGCTTCATGCAATGGCGAAATTTTTACATCTTTGTGCCTTGTGTTTTCACCTTGCCTCTTTTCATGAAATTTTGACTTGTAATATCATTTCTGCATCTTTCAGTTCTACACTTTTGACTAGTAGCGAAATCGCTACACCTTAGTTTCCCTTTGTTTCAACATGTAGCGCCATCGCTACACCTTAGTTTCTCTTTGTTTCAACATGTAGCGAAATCGCTACATCTTCTTGTTTGTGTCTTTTTACTTGTAGCGAAATCGCTACATCTTTGTTTTCTGCACTTCCTGATTGTAGCGAAATCGCTACACCTTTGTGCCATGAATTTTCATCATGCAGCGATATCGCTACACCTTTGTTTCCATTCATTTCAACATGTAGCGATATCGCTACACCTTTGTTGCTGAGCATTCTCTCTCCTCTTCGGATCGCGAAAACCCGACGTGTCGCGATATCGCGACACTTTTCGTTGCTAGCTCCTTTTCTCCATTTATGTCATGAAATCGTGACATCTTTTCACCTTGCTTCCCTCTCTTCCGACATGTCACGAAATCGTGACAGTTTTGCTCGCATCTTCTCTCTCCTCGGACATGTCGCGAAATCGCGACAATTTGGCGTGCATTTTCTCTCTCCTACTTTTTGTCGCGAAATCGCGACACATTTTCTCTCTCCTCAACGAAAACTCGACATGTCGCGAAATCGCGACATTTTCGGCTGCGCCTTCTCTCTCCTCGACCATGTCGCGAAATCGCGACAGAAAACATGTCGCGATATCGCGACAGTTTTCTTCCTTGTCTCTTTTTGCCAGTTTCTGAATGCGGGTCACCTCTGTTTTCCTTGAAACTTTCTGCACTTGATTTGACTGACCTCTGAACTGCATCAACTGCATCAATCTGACTGTGTTGACAACAATGACAATGCTTTTGCAATTCTTTTTCTGCACCTTGCTCAACAAATGATGGTATTTTTAAAATGCCCAATTTATTCATTAATGATGGTATTTTTAAAATGCCCAATTTATTCATTAATGATGGTATTTTTTCAATGCCCAATTTATTTCATTAAGGAAGGTATTTTTAAATGCCCAATTTATTCATTAATGATGGTATTTTTAAAATGCCCAATTTCTTTCAAAAAAAATGGGAGTTATGTTTTCCAGAATATTTTATGGAAATTATTAAAATGGGAACAAAGATTTACTGAAGGCAGCTCAAGATGACAGATTGTAGCTTTATAGATTTTTGGTCGTTTTTCTTTGTAATCAAATTAGCCCTTGTGGTCGTAAGATTATATTTTTTGGTTCTATAACCCCTCATAAAGTATTGTTATTGAGTATTGTTATCAAGTACTATTATTGAGTACTGTAATTTGAAAATGGCCATGTTTTTATGTATTGTGGAAGTGTTTGGTGGAGTAGCCTTTCACCAAGTGGTATCAAAGCAGTAGTTCCTGAGTGTGTAAATAGATCGTCGAACGTGAGGCAGTTTGCACTAGGATGTGTGGTTGTGGATTGTAATAAAAGTTATCAGAATGCCTCCACAAAAAAATCGTGGTGGTGGGAGAAATACTATGGTACCAGAAGAGGATTTTAGAGCCCTATAGAGACAAGTTCAAGCACTGCAATAGGAGCTACGTAGAGGGTTTGAACTAAGAAGAGAAGATGAAAGTGAATATAAAGCTAAATAAGAAGCCGAGTTCAAAGAAGAACATGATGTAGTAGATCATGAGTAAGTCAGAGTATTTAAGGCCATATCCAAGATTAAAAAAAGGTCGAAGCTTTATTTTTCTACATTTTATAGGAATCTTAACCCTGAAGAGTTGATCGATTGGATCAATGATATGAATGAGTACTTTGAGTATGAGGACGTGGAAGATCCTAAGAGGGTCAAATTTGTAAAGACCAAGTTGAAGGGTCAAACTAATATCTGGTGGAATGAAGTACAACTAGATATAAATAGAAGATGAAAATAAAGAATAAGAAGATAGGATTGGATGGTGGAAAAGTTAAAGAGATAGTTTATTCCAGTTTATTACGAGTTAGATTTGTTGAAGACAATGGAAGGTTTGAGGTAGGTGGGTAAGTCTATCAAAGAGTATATAGAAGAGTTCTACAATATCATGATCATAACATGCCACTCTGAGGCCAAGAAGGAGAAGTTAGCCCATTATATAAATGGATTGAAGCCAAGTATTCAAGAGGGGCTAAGTTTGGTTAGAATGACTACCATAGAAGATGCTTATTAGTTTACCCTAAATATAGAATAGAAGATGACTAGAAGTTTGAAAGCAAGTTATGAGAAAGAGGTCATGGTGGAAGGACTGGTGAAATACCATATGGAGGATGAAATAAATACCAAAGTAAAAATGGAGAAGTGGATAATGCCTAGCTCCCCCATGAGCAAAATAATGGTTACCAAAGAGGAAGAGGAAGGTTTGGAAAATAACCTGGAAGAGGAGGATTTTGTGGAACCTATTTCCAATGTGGAGAAGAAGGACATCGAGCATATGAGTGTCCACAATATCAAGGGAGTACAAATAAGAGACCTAAAGTAATGCACAAGTTGCTTATGTAGATGAAGGTTTTGAATCTAATCATTTTGAAAAGGTAGAAAGAGGATAAGTTCTTATCACAAGGATAGCCTTGCTAAATGAGGAGAAAGATCCAGTTCAGAGGACAATTTTATTTTGCACAAGGTGAAAATATGAAGGTAAAGTTTGTAATGTTATCATTGATAATGGTAACACTGATAATCTAGTTTTAGAGAGGATGGTTAACAAATTACAGTTGGAGAGAAGGAGACATCTACATCCATATCGAATTGCATGGTTGTAGAAGGACCATAAAGCTTTGGTCAATGAGCAATGTTTAGTGAAGTTCAATATTGGGAGTTACCATGATGAGGTACTATGTGACATCATACCTATGGATGCTTTTCATATGTTATTGGGGAGGTTGTGCAAATTTGATCGATGTGCAATACATGATGGACATGCAAACACTTATTCCCTAAAAAATGATGGAGTTTGCCACAAGTTGAAGCCCATGAAGGAGGTGGAAGAAAAGGTATGTAGTAGTGCAAGAATTTTATTAGCTGATGGTAGAAAAGTTTTGGATGGTATGAAGCACGAGCATATATGCTATGCATTTATCCCTTGAGTTAACAAAGAAAAATGTGAAGATATACCAGTAGCACTCTTAGATCTACTGGGAGAATTCCAAGATATTGTATTAGATAATGTACATGAAGGTCTTAAAATGGACCCAAAAAAAGTGAGGGCTATCATTGAATGGCCTACACCAAGGATATTATAGAGAGTTATACTTTTGTGTTGAAGCATAGAAGTGGAAGGTCAAACAAAGTTGCAGATGCCTTAAGTAGAAGGTAAAATTTGTTGAGAGCTTGCTTGGAACCTATTACTTTGGATAATACGAAATGGTTGGATTTCTTAATCCATTATGGAATGTTGTTTAGAAGAAAACAATTGTGCATTCTAAGGAGTTCTATGAGAGAGAACCTGATCAAGGAGAAGCATAGTGGAGGGTTGATTGGAAACTTTGGTCAAGATAAGACCATTGCCCTTGTTAGTGAGAACTATTACTAGCCATAGTTATAACAAGATGTAAAGAAGTTTGTACAATTTTGTAGAGTATGCCATATGGCCAAAGGTGTAAGACAAAATACCGGGATATATCAACCATTACCTGTACCATAGACATAGAAAAATATTAGCATGGATTTTTTCTTGGTTTACCAAGGACACAGAGAGGACATGACCCAATATTTGTGGTGGTTGACATGTTTTCTAAGTTGGCATAATTCATTCCTTGCCATAAAACCAGTGATGTAGTTCACATTGTAGGGTTGTTTTTCAAAGAGGTGGTACGACTACATGGTCTACCAAATAGTATAGTTTCAGATAGAGATACAAAATTTATTGGTTATTTTTGGAGGACATTATGGAAGAAGCTGAAGATAGATTTAAAGTTTGGTTTTGTACACCATCAAAAAATTGATGGACAAAAAAAGGTGGTGAATAGGAGTTTGAGCAACCTACTGAGATGCTTAATATAAGATATGCCCAAGGGATAGGATTTTATTTTACCACAGACATAATTTGCTTACAACAATTATGTCAATAGGAGTACTGGTAAATCCCCATTATAGATTGTATAGGGGATCAGCCTAAGGAATACTTATGAGTTGAGGAAAGTGGACAAATAATAAAACAGTTGTGCTAATGTCGAGGACTTTGCAGAGCACCTAAAGAACTTGTAAAAAAAGTAATGAAGCATATTAATAATATGAATACTCAGTATGAGGCAAAGGCAGACCAAAAGTGAAGGTTTAAAGAATTTCATATTGGAGATGAATCTATGGTTCATCTAAGAAAAAAAAAATTCCTATTAAAACATATAACAAGTTGAAATTGAAGAATTTTAGACCTTGTAAGATCATAAAGAAACATGATTAATGAAATGCATATAAGGTGGAATTAACATATCATCTGTGTTTAATATTTTTGACTTGATAGAGTATCATGAAGGAGACAATGAGGATGGACCATTAGAAGAATGGTGGTATATTCTAGCATCTACTCCAAAGAAATAAAAGATAGAGGAAATCTTGGATGGATAAAAGTACAAGAAACAAGTAGTATGAAGAATATCTAATTAAGTAGAAAGGAAGGCCTATTGAAGATTTATCATGGTTGTCTAAGGCAGAGGTTGATCGTCTTGGTTTTCCTCCAACACTAAAGAAGTGAAGGTCACTTCTCAATTTACCTTGGGTGTCTTATGCAGGAGCATCTAGTGGTATTAATGCCCAATTTATTCTTTCATGATGGTATTTTTTTTTAAATGCCCAATTTATCCATTAATTATGGTATTTTTAAATACCCAATTTATTCATTAATGATAGTATTTTCAAATGCCCAATTTATTCATTCATGATGGTATTTTTTAAATTCCCAATTTATTCATTAATTATGGTATTTTTAAAATACCCAATTTAGTCATTAATAATGGTATTTTTTTCAATGCCCAATTTATTTCATTAATGATGGTATTTTTTAATGCCCAATTTATTCATTAATGATGGTATTTTTAAAATGCACAATTTATTTCGAAAATGAACGATGAGAAAATGGGAGTTACATTTTCCAGAATATTCTATGAAATTTATTAAAGGAGGAACAAAGATTTACCAAAGGCAGTCCAGGATGACATATTGTGGCTCCAACTTACAGATTTTTGATCATTTTTCTTTGTAATCAAATCAGCCCTTGTGGTCATAAGATTGTATTTTCTGGTTCTATAGCCCCTCATCAAGTATTGTTATTGAGTATTGTTATCAAGTACTATTATTGAGTACTATTATTTGAAATTGGTTGTGTTTTTGTGTATTGTGGGAGTGTTGGGTGGAGTAGCCCTTCACCAAGGTCAACCATCTTCTTCCTTTTCACTTGCCCTTTAATGTCAATTTATATGCATTCATCCATTTAGTTGATCAGAAAAATATTTTTCATTCAACTACTGTTAAGTAGTAAACATGTTTATTTTTCTTTCTTTCTATTTCACTATATGGTTCTAATGATGTTACTCAAACATTTTTCTAGCTCCACATTGCTTAATTTGAACAATTAAATTTACCCTTTGACATTTCTTATCTCCTTAATAAAAAAGAATGGATGTTATTTCTTGTCTATATACATCAAGTATTCATAGAATCCCATTATACAATGGGTTAATTACTAAATTTGATAAGCAAATTTATACTCTTGACGTTATAAATTGTATATTTGTCCTTTTTAGAGGTAACTCATTTTTTTTTTTGTTTTTTTAATTTTATATCCTTTGTCTTTTTGAGCATTTTTTTTTTTTTTAGATGATATGCTTTAATATTTTGTTTTAGTTTATTGAGCATAAAGGGGAACAACACATATTGAAATTTGTAGAATGTATACTAGCTACGATGAATTTTGTGCCCCACTTTAATTGTGGTCTCAAGACCCAACAAGAATACAATCTCAATTTCATACAAAATATGGTTGCAAAGGAGGAGGATCTACCTTAGATGCATGAAGTAATGATATTTGATCATAATCAAGAGATGATGCTTCTTGATACTGGAGTTCTTGATTCTGGTAAATGATTTGTTACATGGAGGAGAGCATGATTCACTATAATAAATGGTTGAAATGTAGATAAGAATTTGAATTTAAACTTGGAATATTTTGTACAATTCTCGACCTATTTAAAATGATTTGCACATCTTTGTCTTTGGTAGTGAGATTAAAAATATTTCTCATTTATTTTTATGTATTATTAGTCTTTTTTTGCTTTGAATGTGCCTTTGTGCATATTAAAAATCTATAATTTATTGTATTATTTAAATTTTAGGAGGATCTCTATAAAATAAAACTATTAAAATTTTTAGGTTAATAGAGCCCTTAAAAAGAAGGATGGAACAAATACTATTTTAGTCATATTGAAAAACAATAAAGAATCAAGTAAGCATCTCTTTTGGTAATAGAGAAACATACAAGGTTCTTGTTATTGAAATGTAATAAATATTGATTTATGTATTTATGGTTTTCTTGTGGTTGTGATGTTTATGTCTTTGTTTTTATATTCATTTTCTAATTGTTTCTTACAAGGTTGATTTACATTGTGTATTAACGAATTTTATTTGCTTCTTTAATATCAACAAATTGATTTGATACATATTGTTGTTGTGGATATTTCATAGAAATTCCTTGTATCTCTTGCTAAAAATTGAATTTCCCTTCTCTCTTTGGAGTTATCATTCCAAGTTATTATTGTTTTGCTTATGTAGTTTGTTCTTTCTCATTTTTATCTTCTAAAATGAATTGTGGATATTTTATGAGAATATCTAAATTTACAATGGTTCTTGCATGTTAAAGGGCATATATGTGATTATATCAGGGAAACCGGTCAAGTACCTCGATATCCATGATGTTTAACTAGTCAACCATCTTCAATAGTGAGGATCAATTATCTCCTTCCCTTGGATTTTCCCTTTAAAATAAATGGGAATATTTTCATCTATTTCAATTGATTGGATAAATATTTTCTATTCAATTTTTGTTACTTAGTATTACCTACAATATGGTACTATCTTTAAATAATGCTACCAACATACCCACCACATTTCCCCACAAATATAACAATAGCTTCCTACTACCAAATAACATTTGTATAAAATAAAATGTTTCTTTTGAGTCTTCTATTTTCTGAATACAAAATCTAAAACACTCTCACAATCCCTCTAACATTATCACTTCTATAGTGAAAGAGGATTATATCATAGGCCCAAACTACATCTTAATATTTGGTGCATCATGCTTTTGAAGATTAGTAGTGAAGACAAGGTCTGATACAACATGACTTAACTATTACTAGATATACATGCATCAAAAAAGTTGTCTTAGCCTACAAACTCATGCATTGTTTGAGCAATTAGCTGAAGAAATAATTCATTCAAAATTAGTTAGAGCAAGGAACCTTTTTTGAACTCCTTGTTTATGGGTGTAGATGTGAGTAATAATTCTTCTTCTAACTTTAATGGACACCACACTTACAAGGCTTCTCATCCTTATTGTTAGTTTTAGATTTTATTGTTGTTCCCTCGTATTCTTGTTTCTCTTTTCATCATCTAACAATGATTTTCTTTTTCCTCTTGCTGGTCCATGTAGTATCATGTCCTCTTATGATGATTTTGTACATGTTGGATGTATGCTAGGATATATGGTACATGTTTGTTTGCTTATTTTTATTTCTTCCTATTTTATTGTATCCTCATATTTGGCTTAAATTTTTATCATAAGCTTATAATGTTGCTGCTCAAATATTTTTCAACTCACACTAAGTTTAAACTAATGAATTCACTTTTCTTTTTACAGTTTTTAGATCCTTCTTAAAAATATTGGGATGGATGGTTGATCTTTCCTATATACACCAAACATATAGAGTGTGCCATTATGCAATGGGAAATTACATATAGGTTCTTCTTGTAGGTAACTTATTAGTTTATTTTTATTTTCTTAAAATTTATGTATTGTGTCTAAGTGTTTTGTTTGACATTGCTAGATGACATACTTTACTCTTTGGTTGTAGCTGATTGAGCACATTGAGTAATACCACTCATTCAAATATGGAGAATGTGTATTGATTATTATGTACACTGTTCCACTCAAGATCCAACATGGGATACGATCCCAATGTCATACAACATATGGTTGTAAAGAAGGAGAATTTGTGTTAGATACGCAAAGTAAATTTGATATGCTTTGAAGGTTTTGGTATGAGGAACATAGATTTATACAATTCAATGATTATGTTATAAAGCTAGTTTGGAATTGTAGCTATGGTGCATACTTTAGGAATGTTGCTACTTTTGTTGAGAGAGAATATTGGTTTACCTCTCTTTTATAATATGGTCCTATGTCTAAAATGTCATTATTATTTTTTAGAAATCTTAAAGTTGTCATGAGGTTATACATGAATATGTTTAAAAAATGGAATTTAAATTTAAAATGTTTGAAAAAATCATTAATCATTTACTTTTTAAAACTTCTTGTCTAATTAATTTTTGACCACTATATTATGTTCTACTCTACCTTAAGCGAGAACTATCTAGTATAATATTTTTAGGAAGAAAAAATAAACTTAAAACAATTATACCATAGGGGAGTCTTATTGAAGCTTAGCCAAACATTGTAGTCAATAATATTTTTTTGAAGTGTCAGTTTTGTAAATGCCCTTTCAATTGCGAGTGATGAGTGTGTTCCTAGGGGTGTTTGCTACAAAAAAGTTAGGGGTTTAATTTCCTCTACATTTAATAGTGTCCTTCATAATCTCAAATTCTCATATGTATACTTAACATTCAAAACAAAACAAAAAACTTTAATCTTAACAATTGGATGTTTAGGCGAGTCCTTTTAAAATGGAAAGGTATATTAATAAAAATACTATCATGTTATTTTAAAATATTAAATTTAAATTACTAAAATATTATACTGCATTATAATATCTCCTTGGAATCTAAATATTTAGATGATGATAATGTTATTTCAATAGGTTGTTTATCATCTATGCCATATACCTTAACTTTTAACAAAAAAAAATTAAATATTCTATAATTTAAGTTATTACACAAAGGAAAATTATTTTTTTATTGTTTTTCGAAAACACACCTTTCAGGATGCCACTTTTGGGTAAGTCCAAAGGAGGCAGGGGTATTTATTCCACCAAAAGTCATCCAAGGCTCGCACCTAGCCTGCCCCCTTCGACATACTAAGGAGCATGCCTACACAAATAGAAACAAATAAAAATAAAACAAAAAAATCAATAAACACACCAAAGAAGAAAAAAAAACCACAAGAGAGAAAAAAATAAATGAGACAAAGCCAAAAAAAATAAAAAATAAATAAAGAGACACAAAAAACAAAAAACCCAAGACTAATGGAACAAGCATCAATCATAAGGCTTTCTCCATCCTAATTTCACCATGACTAGTGCCACCAACACCCTCCTTATATTTATTGATCAAAGAAATAATTATATGTTTGATGCCCTTGGGAAAATTTATATCAACAACCTGGTTGATCAAAGTGATCTCTCTCAGACCCCTATCCACTCCCAAATTAGCAATAGCATCAACAACCATGTTTGTAGATCTTCGCACATGACAAAATTCCAAGGACTAAAATGATTGACGAAACTCCTTTACTAGTCTAAATAATATCCATTAACCTCCAATTAGAGGGAGAGGAGGACCCTTTCTAGTATTTTAATAGGTTGATGATCATCTGGAAATCCCCTTCAACACAAATATTTTACCAATTTTGTTTAAGATCCCATAGCAATCCTTCCAAGAGAGCTTAAACCTCAGTATGATTATTAGTGGTATCTTCAAGGCTGAAGAAAAAATAACCTCTCATATTCCCCTTGTCATCATAAAAAATACCACTCCCACCAACTTTTTTGGGATTTCCCCTAGATGCACCATAAGATTTGAGCTTGAAAAACCCTTTATGGAGAGGTTGTCATCTGATATTAGTATTATTCCTAATATTTTTATTATTCTTGATTGGGCATCATACACTTTTATCATATAAATGTTGGCCCAGCCATTGATTCTTGATATCTCTAAGATTGTTATCCAAGGATTTGTCCCAATCTTTCCACTTATTGATCAAAATGGATTTGACTGCTGCTCTCTGAATAGAAAGCCAAGTTTGGGATTGGGAAATTCTTTCTTCCTTGAAAATAATTTTAATTCTTCGAAGCCAGATCATCCATATAATGTAAGCAGGGGTCCACTCCCAAATGGCTCTCATATAATTAGGATCATATTTTCATCCAACCCACTCCACTATCTGATCCCTAATAGATTGATAATTTTGAAGGGGTTTTCTCTAGGAGTTTGCAAAGTTTTTCCAGAGAGACTGAGCAAAGGGGCACGCGATGAATAGAATGGTTGGTGGTTTCAGATTCAAATTCACAATTAGACCATCTAAAGGGGCCAGAATAGCCTCTCTTCATCAAGTTATGACCAGTTAGAATTTTATCTTGCACCACCAACCAAACAAAAATAGATATCTTGGGCCAGACTCCTTTACTCCAATTTTTTTGCTAAATTCTATTCCAATCCCCATTGAAGTTAGCCTCCATAAGGAAATTATAAGCTTTCTTGGTAGTAAAGTTTCCATATCTACTACTCCCCCAACACAAAACATCTTGGCCCTTATATAAGGAAATATTACTTCCAAAGATGATTACCCAGATATTACATTTATCAACATTCCTAATTTTACCAGGCCAGGATCGAGGATCTTTCCAAACATGCAACGCAACCCTATCGATATCATGGGGAATGGAATTGTCTTGAAAAAAGTCCTTGACTCAGCTCCAACCCTCCTCTTCAAAGGCCTCCTTAAAACTAGACAAGGAATTATCTTCTCTCAAAGGAGCATACTAGTTCCATGCATCCTCCCAAAATAAAGCTTGGTTGTCATTCCTAATCTTCCAGAAGGTAGTAGAACACACCCAATCACTATGGGACATTAAGTTGAACCAAAGACAAGACCCGAAAGGAAAATTTTCAAGTCTGATCACCTCTTTCTATTCCACCTTAGGGATATATTTTTGTCTAATAATTCTGGCTCCAAAAAGGCTTTTTCCATTGCAAATATCCAAAACAGTTTTCCATCAAGGGCTTTTTTGAATATTTGAAGATCTTTGACACCAATACCCCCTCCTGGAGAGGTTTAAAATTTTATTTCCAAGCAACAAGAGGCCATTTCATTTCAATATAGGGACCACCCCAAAAAAAGTCCTTTTGAATTTTTTTGAGGTGGTTTAAAACCTTTGCAGGTGCTAATAAAGCATTATATATTGATGGTACTCTATTTGGATGAAGTTCTTATAAATTTTTACACAAAGGATAATTGTTATTCCTATTAATATATAAGTTATTTTTTAAGGTATTAGAGATGATATTGTGTGTGCATTATCTATTTATGGGACTCTATTTAGATGAAGTTCTTCTAAATTTTTTTAATATTTTTAAGTATAGTACGTGTGTATGAATAAGGACTAAAGAATGATCTAATTAGATTATCCTTTTTTCACACCTTTAAAATTGATCTAGAAACCTATCTTTTGGAGGGCATAAATTTTGATCCGACCATTTGATCAACTTGAAATTTTATGGCGAGAAGGATGACAAGGTGGACAATGTTGTGGTAAGGTTCTCTAGAAGCCTTGTAGATTTTTCAGTGTGTTATCAAGCCCTAATTCCTTCATCTAGTACCTTGAAAAATGGGATTTAGTGTTTTTTTGAAATTTTGGAAGAAAACATATTTGGAATAACTTCTTATTTAGGCATTGGTAGGTGTTGATATTTTCTATAAGGCTTAATATAGATGATACGATGGTGTGTGTTAATTTAGGGGGATATCTGAGCTTTTTTTGGTTGGCACTAAAAGATGAAATTGCTTGAAAAATTAAAAAAAAAAACAAAAATATATATTGTAATTTCTTATATTTAGGGCTTTGAGATTTAGGTTTTGTTTAGGGTTTCTTTTTGAATATATATTCCCTTGGTATCACATTATAAAAAAGGGTGAGATCCAGGAATTAAAAAATAAAGCATATTTTTGTTTTTCATTGCAACTCTTATGTGATTGGGGGATTTACCACTTTATTTCTATTTATCATAATTTGTGTGTGATTGGAGGTTCTTTTTCTGACCTCTTGTAGCTAGATTTACACAAAAAAAATTCACATCATATAAGTCAATTTAAGATTTTATTTAATATATTAATTACTTATTATATTATTTATATGTATAAATTAATAGAAAAATAAGGAATGTTTTAAACATATAAATTGTTGTGAGGTTAATATAGTTTATATGATGGTTTTTCGTAGGACTACCCAAACTACCGAACTCGTTTCGGCCATATCTCACTCATCCGGACTCGGATTGAGCTGAAATTTTGAGGGTAGATGCCTAAAAAACCCTAGAACGTCTCCACCAATTTTCATATCATTTGGAGCAACACATATCCTAGCGCATCCCTATGTGTGAACGAGATATTTGGCAAGCGGCTATGCGAGGGTTTCATCTGGGTTGAGTGCAAGAAGCTCCAGAGGTTGGTTTTTAGGGCCTTCGGGCCCTAGCGGCCAATATTTTTGTGGTTTATGCTCAATATTTTATCAAGAAATGTTGCAGGGGATCCAAGATGGGTTAGAAATTTATCTTTCAACAGATCATACTGTGAACTTGAGTGACAACGACTTCCAATTTGCTGCACAAAAGAAAAGTGAAAACCATACCTTTCCACGGCGTCTAGGGCAAGGATTAAAGAGATCACAAAACAAGTTTCAAGCAGTTGATCAAAAAATGGCTCATATCTCAAGTGAATCTGGTGCTAAGGTGCACCCACAAAATAATTCTACTGTGAAAACCCCTGTCAAGGGTAAGAATTTTGAAGACTCGGTCCCAAAAATGAATTTTAGGGATGCCCTTCGTGGTGGACAGCCTCAGCCCAATGCTAATATCAATCTTAGGGCTTCCCATAAACCTCTAAGAATGCCTAAGATTGATCCCAAGAAAATGGAGTCAGGATGTCTTAAAGCAGCTGATGGAACTCCTATTGTTAAGCTTGATATGGGTAACATTCAGACTGGTATTGAAGATTTGGAAAAAAGAGGACTAATTTGTCGGTTCGTGGGTTTTCATCCGAGTCTATCTGCTTTCAAAGTTTGGGCTGCAAAAATCTGGAAAACTAAAGGTGAGTTACAAATCTCTATTTATCCAAATGGTTATTTTCTTGTTTTATTTGCTAATAATGAAGATAGAGAGAAAACTTTTCAAGGGGGTCCTTGGTTTTTTGGAAGGGCGGGGCTTTTCATGAAGCCCTGGCATACTAAATTTAAAGTCGAAGAAGAGATGCCTTCTATAGCTCCCGTGTGGGTTAGACTCTTTGGCCTCCCTATTGAATTTTGGAATCCTACTATTTTTTCTTCAATTGGAAACTCTTTAGGAACTTTTATGATGACTCGCTGATTGTACTCAAAATTTTGAACATATTATTTATGCTCGGATTTGTGTTTTAATGGATTTTGACAAACCCCTACCTAAAAATATCACATTACAATTTGGGGAAGACACTTGGGAGCAAGTAGTGGACTATGAGAACATTCCTTTTCGTTGTAGAATTTGCCATGAATATGGTCATTTGGCCAGTGCTTGCCCAAATAAAATTCTTGATCAAAAGAAAGAAGATATAAACTCAGCAGGTTTCCAAATACCTAAGAAGAAGAACACTCAGAAAAAACCAGTTATGAAGGATCAATCAAAGTCATCTGCTAATATGTTTGAAATCCTTTCCACAAATGATGTCCCAAGTGAGGAAGAGGAAATAATGGAAACTAAAATCTTAGAAACACAATTTAAATATGAAGGGAAGAACTCGAGAGACAAACCAACAAATCAAAGGTTTTCAACAGAAAAAAAGGGAGAAAATTTACACAAGAAAAACAATCTTTCAAATGTCAAAACTTCAAATAATGCAGGTCCCAATATAGACTCCGTTGAACCATCTAGTAAAATTTTGGTTGTGTACGAGCATTCTTCAAGGTTAGAAGCCATCTCAGATTCAATTGGAATAAGTCAAGAAACAGGGAAAAAAATTTGAAGATGGATTCTAATCAAAAAGCAAGTCGCAAGACCAATCAATATCATATGGTAAAAGAAGGTGAAAAGCTTGTAGAGGAAGGTAAGATTAATGCCCTTCCCAAATTTTTTAGCCCTGGTATTAATGAAGATCATCACTTGGAATATTAGAGGACTCAAAGGGAGTCTTTCAAAACAAAATGAAATTAGAAGAATGATTCGGATAAATCATCCACATCTTGTTTTCCTTCAAGAAACAAAGATGTCAATGGAGGATATGGACTCAATTGCCAGTAAAATTTGGCCAGCTAGAAAAGTGGTTTCCCTTAGTTCCCAAGGGACTTTGGTGGCATTGCTTGTCTTTGGAACCCAAAAGAGGTAGTTATTCACCATATGGTTGGCAGTTGGGGTTTGTTGGCTATAGCTATTCAAAGTAGACATTCCAACCAGATTATGCTCTGCATTACTATTTATGCTCCGACTTCTTTGGAGGAAAAAAGAAGACAATGGAAGGATATTACTCATATTATCTCTCATTTTCCTGAAGCTTGGATCTTGATCGGAGGAGATTTCAATACCATCCTCTCTCTGGATGAGAAAATGGGGGGAAATAGAAATTTGGACAAAAGCACCGACCTCATGAGCGGATATATTGCAAACCTCCATCTTGTGGATATCCAACCAGATAATGGCCTTATGACTTGGTCTAACAGAAGGCAAGGCTTAGCTTGTATAATGGAGAGATTGGATAGGTTTTTGCTCTCTAAAAATTTCTTAATCCATGGTCACATTCCTAAAGTGAAGACTCTTAATAATGTTGGTTCGGATCATTGGCCAGTCATGGTGGAAATGTGGAAAACCAATGTGAGTTTCTCTCCTTTTCTTTTTCAATTAATGTGGCTTAGAGACATTTCCTTCAGACCTCATGTGCAACAATGGTGGAAGGAAGGTAAACCTAGGCATGGGACTAAGATGTTCTGTTTTGCCAAAAGACTACAATACATTAAATCCAAAATCAAGACTTGGAACTGGAAAGAGTTTGGGGATGTTCATAAAAAAAACATGAAGTTATTGCTCATCTTGAAAATTTGAATAAGAAAATCCATTTAGATGGCCTCACAGAGAAGAGAAGTGCAGATGAAATTAAACTCACAACTCGGTTAGAGGAATGGGAAAAAAGAGAAGAAATCTTATGGAAGCAAAAATCTAGAATTCAATGGCTCAAAGAAGGAGATCGAAACACAAATTTCTTCCACAAATATCTTCTAGCTCGAAGATCTCACAACTTTATTTCTTCCTTAAAATCAGATTTTGGAGATGTTGTTTATACTTGGGATGGCATGAACTCTATTGTTGTTGATTACTTTTCCAATATTTTTGTTGCTACTCCTCTTGACTCAGCTTCACAACAAAATGTTCTTCAAGCAATCCCTTCTCTTATCACTTCTGAGGAGAACTCTATTTTGACTGCTCCTATTACTATCAATGAGCTTCAACAAGTAGTTTTTAAAATGCAAAAAGGGAAAACCCCAGGTCCTGATGGTTTTCCCATTGAGTTCTACCAAGAGTTCTGGGATATCCTTCATGTTGATTTATTAGAGGTGGTGGAAGAAGCCAGGAAAGCCAAAGAAATTTTGAAGGTTATCAATAAAACTTATATTACTCTTGTTCCAAAAGCTCAAGAGGTTGATCATATCTCAGCTTTTAGACCTATTGCTTTATGTAATGTTCTTCTCAAAATCATTACTAAAATAATGGCAGAAAGGTTGAAGCCTCTTTTGCATAAGATTATTTCCCCAGAGCAAGGGGGTTATGTGGAAGGACGTCAAATAGTAGATGAGATAGTTCTTGCTCAGGAAGCCATCCATTCCATGGATATGCAAAAATCTCCTTCCATGTTCATTCGGTTAGACTTATCCAAAGCTTATGACAGAGTGGATTGGCACTTCCTTATCAAAGTTTTGAGGCAATTTGGTTTCTCTAAGGATTGGATGGATTGGATTATGGGATGTATCTCTTCAGTTTCCTACTTAGTTCTTATCAATGGCAGGCCTTCTCAGTCATTCCCAGCTTCCAGAGGTATTAGGCAAGGTGACCCGCTATCCCCTTATTTATTCATCATTCTTGTTGAATGCTTGGGTAGGACTATAACCAAAAAGAGGGAAAACAAAACCCTTGAGGGAGTTAACATTGCTCATGGAGCTAGACCTATCTCTCATCTTCAATTTGTGGATGACTCTACTCTTTTAGGTAAAGCTACAATTAAGGAAGCTTCTAATATTAAGCAAATCATTAGTTGTTTTTCTAAGGCTACTGGGAAATTGATCAATGAAGACAAATCTAAAGTTATTTTCTTTCACTGCTCTGCTAGACGAGGAATCCATGGTCTTGGATAAATTAAGATATAAGAAGACCTCCCTTCCAATCACTTATTTAGGTATTCCCATAAATATTCAAAGGCAGAAAAATAAATATTGGAATTGGTTGTTGGACAAAGTCAAGAAGAAAATTGGAAAGTGGACCAACAGGTGGCTTTCTTCAGGGGTAGAATCACCTTGGTAAAATCAGTCCTTCAAGCTATTCCTATTTATGTTTCTTCCATTTTGAATATCCCAAAGGTTGTTCTTCGAGAATTGGATCAAATCAGTCATCGTTTCCTTTGGAGTGGTACTAAGGAGAAAAGAAAATGGGCCTTGGTGAAATGGGATACTTTATGTCTTCCTAAGAGTGAAGGGGGGTTAGGATTCCGGTCTTCTATTAATAACAACAAAGCTTTAGCTGCTAAATTATATTGGAGGATGTTGCATAACCCCAATGCTCTTTGGGCCAATAATCTCCGTGCTAAATATGCTGAGAACAAAAGTCCTGAAGACCTTGTTCGCTATCAACTTCCTACCAAAGGTTCTCCCATTTTAGCAGTTCTTAAGACTGGTGAGGATTTGATAAAGAAAAAATTATTTTGGATCATTCATAATGGTCAACAGGAAAATTTTTGGATAGATTCTTGGGATGGTCACAAGCCTTTGATAACTCAGTTTCCCGATTGGAGGCCTTGGATGGAGGAGCTTCACCGAGCTAATTGGATAAAGGTGGCTAATTACTATCGGTACCATACTAGGTAATTCAAAGGTTGGTAGATATTGGATCCCTATTGAGGACTGGCCTATTCAAATCCCGAGAAAGGCAAAGACAAGATATCCAAGGCATCCTTCATATGAGATCCCTCTCTTGGTCCCATGAAAAAGATTGTTTTGGATGGAACAACACTACTAAGGGTGAGTATTCGGTTGCTCAAGGTTATTTGACCTTATGCCATAATAATCCCAACCATTCTTCTGACATATTTTCTCGATTGTGGGCTCAAAAGCTCTGGCCTAAGGTGAGGTTCTTTAATTGGCTTTTATTGCATCGTAGGGTGCTTCTTGGTGAGCAACTTATGAAGCGTGGTTTTCATGGCCCTTTTAGATGTGAAATGTGTGAAGAGAATGTAGAAACTCTCAACCATATTTTTATTGAGTGTACTTTAGCCTCCGAGCTATGGAGGAGAATGGCCACTTTACTTGGCTTACAGTGGTCCAATTTTTTTACTTTTGAACAACTTTGGAGGGATTGGCCTAATCAAGAGGGTGTTGATCATTTTATTAGGCAGTTAGTTTGGATGGGTTCTACCATTCTTCTTTGGAATATTTGGAATGAAAGGAACAACCAAATTTTTAATCAAGATAGGAAGGATATTCACTATATTTGGCAAAAGACCATAGCCAACTTAGTTGAATCGGTCCATCAACTCCTTAATCACCCCCAAAACTCCCACCAAAGATGGGATCAAGTGATGCAAATATTGAAGATTAAATCTTCTAAGGGCAACCAACTTAAAGGGAATGTGAGTATTAGTAAGATGGATAGGACTAGAAATTGGCAACCTCCTCCTAAGGATTTTGGAAAAGTCAATACTGATGGAGCCTCTAGAGGGAACCCTGGAAAAGCCAGTGTGGGAGGAATTGGTAGACTTTCGGATGGCTCCCTGGTTTTTACTTTTGCTGAGAATTTGGGTATTCTTTCCAATAACCTTGCTGAGGGGTATGGTATCCTCGAGAGGCCTTCAGGAGGCTACTAAGGTTGGATGGGAAAAGGTGTTAGTTGAGTCCGACTCTCAACTTATGATTAATCTCTTGAAGACTCCTTCTAAGAATCATAAGGTGGATTGGAGAATAAAAAGAATTATTGAGAAGATTCAATTAATCCAGGATGGGATTTTTGAAAGTTGATTACAATCATGTGGTCGAGAGATCAAAACAAGAGTGTTGATGCTTTAGCTAATTGGGCTTTGGATAAAGGTGATCTTACTTGTTATGGCCACCCTCCTATATGGTGGGCTTCTCAAATTAGGGAAGCTCTTCTTTCTATCATTTCTTTGGATGGCTCCAGTTCTGAAGGTACCTAGTTTCTTCTTGCTTTTTTTTTTTGCTTCTCTTTGGTTCATTCAGTTTTTTTTAGTTCCCTAGCTCATTCTATTCTTTATTTTGTTTCCTCTGTTGATTCTTGCCTTATTAGTCTTCTGGTCTAGATAGGTCATTGTTATGTTCAATTTTTTTTTTTCTTTTTTGTTTTTTTGTTTAGTTTTTTAAGGTGGGTGGGTTCTTTTGTTTTGTTTTGTTTTGTTTTTGTGTTCTTTGTGTTTGTTTTTTGTTGTTCATGTGTTTTTGTTGTTTTTTTTTTTTATGTTTTTTGTTATTGTTCTTGTGTTTTTTTCGTTCTTGTTCTTGGGTTTCTCTTTGTTTGTGTTAATTCGTGTTTTTATGTGTGAGTGTTTTCTATGTTTTTTGTTTTTGTTTATTGTCTATTGTTGGTTGTTTTTTATTTTTATTTTTATTTTATTTTATTTTAATTTTTTAGGTTTTGGTTGTGTTTATTTTTCATGTTTTTTTTTGGGTTATGTCTTTGTAGTGTTCTGTTGTTTTTGTCTTGTTTGTGTTTTGTTATGTGGTTCTTGTGTTTTTCTATGTGGTTTGTGTTGTGGTTTCTTTTATCTTATTGTGCGTGTTTGGTTGTGCTTTTGTTTTTGACACACTCAAGGAGCATGTTTTTTATTTTATTTTATTATTTTTGTTGTTATTTACTTATTTTTAAATTGGTTTTGTGTGTTTGTTTGCTCCTTGAGTATGTCAAAGGTGGTAGGCCAGGTCCGAGTCCTGGGCGTTTTTGGTGGAATGGATACCCCTGCCTCCTTGGGTCTTACCCGAAAGTGGCATCCCTTTTGGGATGTTTTCCACAAATAAAAAAAAAAAACATATAAATTGTTGTATAGGATTAACATAGGTTTTATTTATATAGTATTATTATTATATTGTATGTATTATTATAGTATGATTTCATATTATCATGATATCATATATCTGATGAAATTTTATGAGAATTTATATTTTTAGCACTTGAATTCATTAGTTCTTCAAAATAATAAGTTGGAAGTATCAATCCCTCATTCAATAACAAATTGTACAAGGTTACAAGTTATTGACTTTGGGAAAAACTGGTTTACAAGTCATATTTTAAATTTTATTGGAAATATTTCATTGTTATGAGTATTGGTAATAAGGGAGAACAATTTGATAGACAATATTCCTTTTGAAAATCACAAGATAATGTAACTCCAAATTTTGGATCTTTGATGATGGAGATAATAAAATAAACAACAAGACAATATTAAAAGAGTTAGATAAAAAAATAGAGCAACGAACCAAAAAACAAAACTGCAAAGATTAACATAGAAAGCCCAAATCACTCCTTTATTTTCTTCAATGGCTTCTTATACATTCTTCTACCTCCATGGCTGAGAAATACCAAATATTTATAGCCTTAGAAGGACAAAGTTAGAAAATTCTAGAGACTAAAATTCAGTTACAAAAAATCTTGTAAACTTAGAAAGTTATAAAAAACATTTAAAATTAGAAAAAAGCAATAAAGCCTAATCTAAACAAGATCATTGAATGATATGTTAAAAATTAAATTATTCTATATTTAACATCCTTCCTAAAATCTGATTTGTAAAAAAATAACTGCTCAATCCTCCCTCAAATCTGATTTGTGAGAAAGGGCTTTCATTCCTAAAAGATTCTTCAATGTATTAAAGCCTTCTTCCTTCAATGGCTTTGTCAGAATGTCAACAACCTGATTTTTGGACCTGCAATAAGAAAGCTTGATTTCTTTGTCTTTAACTAGTTGTCTGATGAAGTGAAATCTAATATGTATGTGCTTGCTTCTTCCATGAAAAACTATACTTTTTTGAAATTTGAATGGCAGAATTATTATCACAAACAATAGTGGTTTCTTCTATTGGGGCTGCATCAATTCTTCAAGAATCCTGCGTAACCAAACTGCTTGGCAACCAGATGAAGTGGTTGCTACATATTCTGCTTTTGCTGTAGACAATGCAACAATAGTCTTTTTTTTTTATGACCATGAAATTGCCCCTGAACCAAGATTAAAAACATATCCTAAAGTACTTTTCCTTTCATCTATGTCTCCTGCCCAATCATTTTCTGTGTAACCAACTAACTTCAAGGTATCCTTCCTTTCATAAAAAATCCCATGATTTGTAGTCACTTTCACATATCTGAGTATTATTTTACCTGCCTGAAAATGTGTAGCATGAGGATCTTCCATGAACCTGCTTATCAAGCTGACTGCATACATGATATCTGGCCTTATTGTAGTTAAATACATTAAAATACCAACCAAGATTTTATACAAGGTAGTATTTACATTTCTACTGTCATCTTATTTGGTCAACTTCACACCCATAGCAATAGGTGTAATTGTTGGTTTTCAATTATCCAACCTGAACCTTTTCAATATATCATTGGCATACTTATCTTGAGAAATAAAAATTTTGTCACTATTTTGAGTGACTTCAATACCAAGAAAATAACGCATCAAACCAAGATCAGTCATTTCAAATTCATTTTGCATTGCAACTGAGAATTCTCTAAGCATGTTTTCATTATTCCCAGTATAAATTAAATCATCAACATAAATGCAAACCATCATAACATCTCCATGCTGATTTTATTTTGTGAATAAGGTGTGCTCATAAGGACATTTTTCAAAACCATTTTTCAAAAAATATAATTCAATCCTTTCATCTCAGACTCTAGGTGCTTGCTTTAAACCATACAAAGCTTTATTTAGTTTGAGCACTTTACCTTTATAACCTTCTTTCTCAAAACCAGGTGGTTGCTCTATGTATATTTCATCCTCCAATACACCATTCAAGAATGCTGATTTGACATCCATCTGAAAGAGTCTCCAACCCTTTTGTGCTGAAAGAGCTAAAATCATTTGAATAGTATCCATTCTAGCAACAGGTGCAAATACTTCGTGATAATCAATACCTAATTTTTGCTTGTAGCCCTTCACTACCAACTTGGATTTGTATTTATTCAATTCTCCTTGCTCATTTTACTTGGTTTTATAAATCCACTTTACTACAATTGGCTTTGTGTGCTCTGGAAGGTCTGTCAATTCCCAAGTTTGATTTTTTTCTATGGCTACAATTTCTTCATGCATAGATTTAATCCATTATCATCTTGTACTGCTTATTCAAATGTAATAGGATCAAAATAAGCCCCAAAAAATGCAAAATGACAAGCATATTCACTTACCTTAGTTGTTTATTGATATATGTCAGACAAGCTCCTTATATTTTGACTTCTTTATGGAGATTCTGATGTGGGTGATGAAAATTTGCTTCTAGTAGCTGGTGAAGAAATTCTACTTCCTAGTGAATAAGAGTTGCTTCTTGGTGTTGATTTGTGAATGCTACTATTGCTAGGTCCTTTGGTACCAACCAAATTTTGGTGTGCGCTTACTGCTTCATCAAAAATGTTGACTTACTGATTGTTTTCTTTTAATTTCCAACACCACTCTTGGTCTTCAAGAAACTTAACATCTCTACTTATCACCAATTTTTTTGTTTCTGGATTGTATAGTCTGTATGTTTTTTATTCTTCATTGTATCCCACAAAGATACACCTTTCTACCTTATTATCTAATTTCTTTCTATTTGCATCTGGAACATGAGGATAATCAATGCAGCCAAAAACTTTAAAATGATCTACACGGGGTTTGAATCCTCCCCATGCTTCTTCAGGTGTCATGCCCAAAACTGCCTTCATAATATAACCTGCACAACAAAATGCCTCTGCCCAAACAACTTTAGGTAAATTCTTAGCTTTAAGCATACTCCTTACCATATCTAGAATTGTTCTATTCTTCCTCTTAGCTATGCCATTTTTTTGAGTATACCTAGCTATTAGCTACCTTTTTATAGAATTCTCAATACAAAAAAAATTAAATTCATGTGAGATGTACTCTCCACCTCTATCAGTCCTTAAATGTTTTAGAAAATAGACACTTTGCTTTTCAACTAAAGCTTTGAATTCTCTAAATTTCTTAAAAGTATCATATTTTGCTTTCAATGGATACACCCAGAGTTTTCTACTATAGTCATCAATAAATATCTCATACTAGATAATGAGGTGACTTCAAGTGGTCCACATAGATCTGAGTGTACTAGCTCCAATGGATCTGAATCTCTCCAAGATTTCCCTACTGCAAAGGGTTCTCTGTGGTGTTTTCCAATGATTCATTCTTCACATTCTTCATTTGGTCTTTGGATGAGCGGTAAACCTGTTACCATGTTCTTCTTATGCAAAATATTTAGTCCACCACAATTCAAATGACCAAATCTAAGATGTCATATCCATTGTGAATATTTTACTATGGTATTGAAACTCAAAGGCATATTTCTCTCAATTCTAAGAGGAAACATCTTATTAGCAGTCATGGATATTTTGGTTATCATCTTATTCTTACCATTAGTAATAAAACATGTACCATTATCAAACTTCACAGTGTGGCATTTTTGTAGAAGTTGACCTACACTTAACAAGTTATGTTTTAAACCTGGTACATAAAATACATCACCAATAAATTTCTTCTCACCTTGCTTTGTTTTGAGCAATATCCTCCCTTTCCCCATGATCGGTGTAGTTGTATTATTACCCATATTTATTGTTGATTTTAGGGACTCATCCAAATATTGGAATATCTCTTTACTTTTGTCATATGATTACTACAGCCACTGTCAACATACCATTTATCTTCATTTATTTCCTCTTTTGTTCTACTTGTTAGAAATACATATTCTTCCTGCCATTCACCTTCATTTGCATATTGAGCTTCCTGTTTGCTTTCATCTGCTATTTTTTTCCTACATTCAGATGCAATATGTCCATAATTTTGACAATAATAGCACTGAACAAATGACTTATCATACCTTTGAGAGTTGTTGCCTCTTTGCTAAAAATTTGCTCTGCCTCTACCTATTTGTTGAAAATTTTCTCTGCCTCTAGCTCTTGCTTGAGTGTAGTTACTGGTTTATTCGTAACTTCTATTGCTTCTTGGACCTTTGCCTCTTTGCTAAAAGTGACCTCCTCTTCCTCTTGGACTTCTTCCTCATCCTCTTTGTGGAAATTTTGCTTTTGATGCTTCTCCTTTTTCTGATATTGAAACCTTACTTTTGAATGCTTGCTCAAGTGGTTCATTTGTAGATTTATTTATTCTATGCTCTTATGTGTACAATAAACCCATAAGTTCATCTACAGATAAAGTTGTTAGATCTTTTGATTCTTCAACAGCTATAACAACATGATCATATTTTGAATGCATACATCTTAAAATCTTTTCTACAATTTTTTTATTGCTCATAACTTCACCATTTTATTTTATCTGATTAATTAACCCCATTACACAAGTAAAGAAATCCCCTGAACTTTTTGAATCTGACATTTATAAAACTTCAAAATATCTTCTAAGTAATTGTAGGCGGACTGTTCTTACTCTATCAGTACCTTGAAATGATTATGCAAGAATATCAAATAAAGCATAGGAAATCCTCACTTTATCATCCACAAGCCAATGGACAAGTTGAAGTGACTAATAGGGAACTAGAGAGAATCTTAACCAAAACCATAGCAGCCCATAGGAGGAATTGGTTGGACAAGCCACCTGAAGCAATTTGGGCTTACAACACTACTTGGAAATCCACCACTGGATTTACACCATATGAATTGGTTTATGGTAAAAAGCCTCTTTTGCCTATTGAATTTGAGTTATTGACTCTTCGAACTTCTTTGGATATAGGTATTAATTTTTCATAGGCACAAATAGACCAAATTTTGTAGCTCAATCCATTGGATGATCTATGAATGGATGCATTGCACCATACTGATATGATCCAAGTATAGCGAAAATTGTGGCATGATAGTCACATTCAGCAATGAAAATTTTAGCAAGGTTATTGGGCTTTGTTGTTTGACTCTCGCTATGAAGACTTTCCTGGAAAGTTGCAGACTAGGTGGCTTGGACCATATCATATTGAGGAAGTGTTTGAAAATGGAGTTGTTCATCTTTAACCCATTGATGATTCATGACAAAATTTGGTGGTTAATGAACATCATCTTTGGATATACCATAAACCACTAACTAAAGAGGATTTTCTCAAGCAAGTGGAAAACTTGGATGTACACATGTTGGAAGAAAACACTTCTTCCACACCAGACTCAGCAGAGTAACATGAAAGAAATTAAAAAACAATAAAAAAAAATGAATAATTCAAAAAGTGAAAACCTCTTTGAAGCACTTATGAATTAGGCTTGCATGAAAATTGATTTTCTAGCATGTTTACCTTGTTGAAATCACAATTTGGACCCACCATCACTATTCTATATTTTCTCACAATCACTGTTTCACTTGTTTTTCAAATTGCACCTGTCTTAGTTAGTAGAGCAACCAACTAGGAATCAACAGGAACATCTATCTATACAAATATAGATAAATAGTTATATCAGGTATGTGCCTTTTTCATTTTAGAACATTGTTGATATCTAGTATGTAGTGTATAATATCCCCAGTTAGTATATAAGGCATACATAAGGTTGATTCAAAAGTTATCCATCTTGTCAATGGGAGATGTGGCTATGATATGATCATGAAAATTTTTAGTTGATGTCTTCAAATGCTTCTACATGATAATGCTCCAGAATGAGAATTTTGTTCTTAGAATGATGGAAGATCCAGAACTAGAAAGTAGAAAGCAGCTTCGTAATGAAAAAATCTTGTGCTTTGGAATCTGAAATAACATTACACTTCGAAATGTTTCAATAAAATATGGAATGATTTTAATAGCGAATTAGTTGGAATTAGAAGGTAAAACGTGTCCTCCCAAGTTTTGTTACCATTAGGATTGGAAATATTAAATGGAGCACGAGTTTCAACTATAGGGTTCAAGGCGGCATATGGTTTCAAGGCATGCAAAAGTTTACAGCACACGTATCAAGGTAGTGTTCGAAAAGGAAACCGCCATAATATTGGTGATTCTACGTCACCTCAAAAAAGTCGTAATCATTCAATGACACAGTAAAATAGATCATTAAGGACTCATCTATGCAATAAAACTCTACGGACATGTCGTGATGAACTGTCAGGAGGACATTATTCAGTAAAAAGCACCATTCAAAATATTTTGGGTACTGTTTACTACTGTCCATATTTACATAAAGATGTGAAAAGATATGTCAGACATTGTGATGCATACCAAAGTATGGGAAAACCTACCTTCACTAGTGAAATGTCATTACAACCTCAAATAGGAACATAACCATTTGAGAGATGGGGGCTAGATTTTGTAGGACCCATTGACCCTCTTTCCCAAGGGAAAGTGCATATCTTGGTAAGTAATGACTATGTAACCAAATGGGTAGAAGTCCGTGCTTTTAAGCATGCTCAAGAAGAAAACGTTGTTGATTTCCTGTATTCACAGATTTTCCTACGTTTTGGAGCCCCACAATCCATCACCACAGATCAAGGACCTCAATTTACCTCAAATGTTGTTGAAGCTTTTATTCAACTATATCAAATCAAGCATAGGAAATCCTCACCTTATCATCCACAAGCCAATTGACAGGTTGAAGTGACTAATAAGGAACTAGAGAGAATCTTAACCAAGACCATAGTAGCCCATAGGAGGAATTGGTTGGACAAACTACCTGAAGCAATTTGGTATTACAACACTACTTGGAAATCCACCACTATATTTATACCATATGAATTGGTTTATGGTAAAAAGCCTCTTTTTCCTATTGAATTTGAGTTACTGACTCTTCAAACTGCTTTGGATATAGGTATTAATTTGTCACAGGCACAAACAGACCAAATTATGCAGCTCAATGCATTAGATGAGCTATGAATGGATGCATTGCACCATACTGATATGATCCAAGTATAGCAAAAATTGTGGCATGATAGTCACATTCAGCAATGAAAATTTTAGCAAGGCGATTGGGCTTTGTTGTTTGACTCTCGCTATGAAGACTTTCCTGGAAAGTTGCAGACTAGGTGGCTTGGACCATATCATATTGAGGAAGTGTTTGAAAATGGAGTTGTTCATCTTTCACCCATTGATGATTCATGACAAAATTTGGTGGTTAATGAACATCTTCTTTGGATATACCATAAACCACTAACTAAAGAGGAGTTTCTCAAGCAAGTGGAAAACTTGGATGTACACATGTTGGAAGAAAACACTTCTTCCACACCAAACTCAGCAGAGTAACATGAAAGAAATTAAAAACAATAAAAAAAATGAATAATTCAGAAAGTGAAAACCTCTTTGAAGCACTTATGAATTAGGCTTGCATGAAAATCGGTTTTTCGGTATGTTTACCTTGTTGAAATCACAATTTGGATCCACCATCACTGTTCTATCTTTTCTCACAATCATTATTACACTGTTTTTTCAAATTACACCTATCTTAGTCAGTAGAGTAGTCAGCTGGGAATCAGCAAGAACAACCATTTGTACAAATATAGATAAATAGTTATATCAGGTATGTGCCTTTTTTATTTTAGAACATTGTTGATATCTAGTATATAGTGTATAATATCCCTAGTTAGTATATAAGGCATACATAAGGTTGATTCAAAAGTTATCCATCTGGTCAATGGAAGATGTGGCTATGATATGATCATGAAAAGTTTTAGTCGATGTCTTCAAATGTTTCTGCATGATAATGCTCCAGAATGAGAATGTTGTTCTTGGAATAATGGAAGCTCCAGAACCAAAAAGTAGAAAGCAGCTTCAAAATGAAAAAGCCTATGCTCTAGAATCTGAAATAAAATTACGCTTCAGAATGATTCAATAAACTCTGAAATGAGTTTAAGAGCAAATTAGCTGGAAATAGAAGGTAAAATGTGTCCTCCCAAGTTTTATTACCATTAGGGTTGGAAATATGAAATGGAACACAAGTTTCAACTGCAGGGTTCAAGGCAGCATATGGTTTCAAGGCATGCAAAATTTTACAGCACACGTATCAAGGTAGTGTTCAAAAAGGAAACCACCATAGTATTGGTGATTCTATGTCACCTCAAAAAAGTCATAATCATTCAATGACACATAGTAAAATAGATTATTAAGGACTCATTTGTGCAATAAAACTCTACCACGTGTCCAATTCACGTTCTTAGACACGTTCCGAAGTCATTCCTGCACTGCAAAAATTTACTCCTCAAAGCCAAACATAAGCTTTGAACAAAATTGATCATTCCAAATTGGAGATAACTTTTGTTGCCATAATTTTGTAGGGATAAAATACACAGAGTACAAGCAATTTATAATGGGGGGTAAGAAAAATAGGGCTGAACCAAAAATGTTGAGTATTTGCAAAAGGATTCTGAATCCCTATGGGTCTTCACAGAGGGTGGGTTCATTTTGTTTCTGAGCAAGTTCAATGGATATTCTGAAGGGTTGGTATCTGAGTTCGCCTAGACATTAAGGAACAACCAATTCCATATCAGTGGCATGACCATCCAGGTAACTCCATAAATTCTTAACCATATTACTGAAATACCTTTGCAAGGAGTTTAGATTGTGAAAACTCATAAAAATGCTTTAGTAAAAATTGTTAACCAGTTTAGGGAATAAGGAGACAGACCAATTGAATATTTAATGAATAATAATGTCTACAAAGGGGTTAAACGGTCTAGTCTACCACCTCCCTGGTATGATGTAGCTATGTGGGTTATTAGGTTTTTAACCTATGATGGACAATTTCTTATTTTTTCTAGACATCATATTAGAATTTTGAATCATTTATGGCATGGTCATTCAAACCCGGAGGTCGAGATAAATATTCCCTTATACCTTCACTAGGAATTGAAAAATATGACTAGAAAATACCAAGAAGGAAAGGGCACTCCCAAAAACCATGGGCTCATCAAACTCATCTACAAACATCACTTTAGGGGAAACCCTAGGAGTTTTGAATGATTTTTCTCTGCATGGAATGAGATGGAAACTGAAGATCCTGAACCTACATCAGACGAAGAGGCAGAGGGTGAAAGTCCGAAGAAGGAAATTCAAGATGAAGAACCCTCTGGGAGTAAAATTCCCTCTTCTCCAGATGGATCTCCATTAGCAAGGACCATAAGACAAAGAAAATCTATAGCTGGTCCTGAGAAGAAAAAGAGAAAAGTGACATTTTTCAGAGAATGTGTTAGTATTCCAGACACAATCTACTGAAGAATTTGGGAGCTCAAGTAAGTCAGAATAGATGGAGGTAAAAATATTTGAACTAGAGTTTGCTCTAGAATCTCCAAGCTTTGTTCCAAAATCTACAAAGAAACAAAAACAACCTGCTCTGGGGTTACGGAGGTCCTCAAGACTTCAAAAATCTAGTGCCATGGAAGAAGAGGTAAAAGAAGGTGTGACAGAGCATATTGATTTGTTTGGTGAAGACACATTGTAGGAAGAGGAATTCATAGATAAATCTATAAATACAGAGGAATTCATGGAGGAATCTAAAAATATAGGTGAAAGCACGAGATTCCGGAAACAAAAAGGATAAACTAAAATTGCAATGTAAATGAAACTAAAATAACGCTTAAACCCTATGTTATTGAAAATTGCATAAAAAGAAAGAACATGAACACAAGATATTAAAGCAATATAAAAATCGGCCCTTTTATTGATATGCTTTGCGAATTCGTGTTACAATGCGTCTCCTTCCTTTTTATGGGATAGGAGCGTTAAATATTGCTCTTTTACAACTTATTCCAGAATTCCTTCTTCCGCGTGCCCACATATAAGATGGGCGAACCAAAACGTCGTCGCCGCTTGCGTTGATAAAGGTCGATTCCTCGCTGCTCCTCCAATGCTGCAAATCTGCGTTCAAAGAAACAAACAAAGAATCAGTAGCACCTGTGTATGAAAAATAAAAGATAAATCTAACTATGATTGAAATGAATCTAAATGAAATGAAGACTTGACAAAAGCATAAACATGAAACTAGCTAAATACTATAAAAGAAATAAAGCGGGGGGTGCCCGAAGGCAAACCACCCGCGGGTGAAACTTTGCTTCGACACCAATCCGCTTAGGATGGGTCCGAAACCTGATGTGATGTGTTGTCGGCAAATTGGTAGAATATTGTGGTCAAAAAATCGGTGTTGGTTCTTGATTCGTGCTTTCAAAAGTCACCCAATAACCTCTCTTTCGATTAAGAGATTATGGATGTTGAAAACACAAATCGCAAGTAAATGAATTAGCAACACTTCGTCGCTCAAAATGCTCCTCGCTCGGTATATCTTTTGGGTGAGGAAACTCACCATTTTATAGACCCAAGGGGTCTCTTTGAATTAACATGCAAAAGTGTTTCTTTGCATGAATGCTTTTTGCCTGAAAGAAAGACTTCTTCTTGATCAAGGGATTCTTACCTGTCTCTGTGCATGTCTTTGTATGTTTTAGAAAAGCTCACTTGCACTCCCATGCAATGAAGGGATAGCTAAGTGGCAAATCTGAGTTGTCTTAAAAAGCTCACTCTTATTCCCATGCAATGAAGGGAACGTCAATTGGCAGATATGAGTTGTCAAAAGAACTCACTCGCACTCCTATGTCATGCAGGAAAAGCTAAGTGGCAGTTCTGAGTTGTTACATGCCGAGATTTGACTTTTTTCCGGTCAAACTTGACATTCGTCCCACCCCGAAGCGAGCGCTGGTAATCGTCCCTGGGTGAGACGAGTATAAATCCGCACTCGTCCCTGGGTAGGACGAGTAAAAATCTGCACTCGTCCCTGGGTGGGACGAATAAGAAGCTGAGTGTCTAAAAGGTGCCAAATTGATTTTTGACTTGCAAAACTGCTGTGTGAGTGGTTAGAACCACTGTTTGACCTCTGGGGGCTGCCCTGGGGGCTGTGTGTTAGTTTGATCAGTGCTTGTTGTCACATAATCGGATTGGTGCTGTTTTGGTGTCTACAGATGCCCCTTTTTGGGAAGCGCTGCACATGGTGCAGTGCTGAGCAAAAATATAACCAAAGCACTAATGATTAGGGTTTCTCAGTAACCTAACCAACTCTTGATGCCCCAAGTATGGAAAGGGCACGCATTCTTGAATCCTTGCTTCTGACGAGCTAAGGAACTCAAATCAAGTATTAACCCGGTTCGGTGAGGTATTACTTGAACTTAGACATTGATCAGTCATGAATAGGCAAAGGGCGCAACCTTTTGTTGTGGGAACCTTGAGTTCATGATTCACGAATGCCAAGTATATGATCAGTTAATGATAATTTGCTTGTTTGCTGCCCCAAGCAGGGGCGCGATTGTCGTTTGCAATGATCCTTTGAATGCGTGTCATTTCCAAGACTGGGTATATTGGTGTTGATTGGCAACTAAGTGTGACTACCCCCTCAAGCGACGAATCGATGAGGGAATGACCGACATGAGAAAAGCGACGAGTCGCTTGACCCAAGATGACTTGTGCAAGGGTGCCTTTAGATGGTTTACCGCTAAGCATGCTCGAGCAGTTTCCTAACTGTTTTGACCTATTTTTGGTGGGTGTGAACCCATTTTGGGATGCCATTTGGGGTTAACATTGGCGAAAATCCGTCTTCCCGTGGAGCGGTCCGGCTAAGGTAGCCTTCTTAGGGAGTAGGATAACGACAAGGTAGACCTCGACATCAGTTTTCTTATGCCAAGAGGTTAAGTGCAAGAGCACTGTTGTCCGGCAATTTTTAGTGGTTTTGTTGGCATTTGTCATTTTTATGTTGTGGTTGTTGTTGATTGATTTTTTTTTGTTTTTGTTTTTTTTTTTATTCGTCCCGGGGGGGGACGAGTGCGATGACGGTACTCGTCCCGGGGTAAGACGAGTGCGCCACGATGGTAATCGTCCTGGGGTGGGACGAGCGCACCGAAAAGCGCTCGTCCCGGTCAAGGACGATTACCAGCTGGCAAAAAGTATAAATATGCGAAAATGATGGATTTGGTTCATTTGCACTGTTCATCGATTGCGATTTGGAGCTCTGGGAGGAGGAGGTAGATTTTCTGACGCGAAGCGCTGCCGAAATTTCCAGCTACCATGAGTGCACAGACCGGGTCGTCGAGCGGCGGAGCCGAGGCGAGACCAATAAGTGCACTAGCTCCTCGATTGTGAATTTGAAAAATGCAAATGTGTTTTTATTGTTTTTCGTTTGTTTAAAGCATGAAACCTTAATTAATTAAATTAAAAGGTAAATGAATGAAACCGAATGAAACATGGATGCAAACCGATGGAAACTTAGATGGAAAACCATAGGATAAACCCAAAATGAAACTTAGAGTAACACTTTTTAGGGTAACCATGGTTAAAAATGTGTTTCTATGTGAATGGTAAAACTTAGGTCGAAACCGTAGGTAAACCATGCCCATATTTTTTTTGTAATTTGTATGGAATTAAAAAAAATGGAAAATGGATAAAAAAAATTGTTTGAAATGGTAAACTTAGGTCGAAACCGTAGGTAAACCATGTTGATGTTTTTTTGTTTTTGATGAAATGTAAAAATGAAAAATTGATGAAGTTTTTTTGTTTGAAATGGTAAACTTAGGTAAAACCGTAGGTAAACCATGTCAAATTTTTGTCGTTTTGTGATGAAATTAGAAAATGAAAAATGGATGAATTTTTTTGTTTGAAATGGTAAACTTAGGTAAAACCGTAGGTAAACCATGTCAAATTTTTGTCGTTTTGTGATGAAATTAGAAAATGAAAAATGGATGAATTTTTTTGTTTGAAATGGTAAACTTAGGTAAAACCGTAGGTAAACCATGTCAAATTTTTGTCGTTTTTGATGAAATGAAAGATGAATTCTTTTTTTTTTGTTTTGTTTTTGAAATGGTAAACTTAGGTAAAACCGTAGGTAAACCATGTCAAATTTTTATTGTTTTTGATGAAATGAAAGATGAATTTTTTGGTTGAAATGGTAAACTTAGGTAAAACCGTAGGTAAACCATGTCAAATTTTTGTTATTTATTATTATTATTATTATTATTATTTTTTTTGTGGATGTACATGTGAATGAAAGATGTTACTGTACAGTTATGCATTTTTGTACATGTGATGGTGATTTGATGCATGTTTTTGATGTTTGTTGTTTTCTGTGATGTGCAGGTGGTGAAGAGTCGACATCGGGTGCCGACGATTTTTTCTAATGCTCGCGAGGCGTTGAGTGATGATGACTGGGAGTGGCTTGATGCCTTAGGGCTCAAGAATGTGGCTCGGTTGGATGCAGTTGTGGCAGATCGGGCGTACCTCACAGCATTGATCGGCCTATGGGATGTTCGGACGAACACCTTCCATCTTCCGACAGGGGAGATGACTGTCACCTTAGAGGACGTGTATCGGATTCTTCGGATTTCGATAGACGGGGTCCCCATCCGGACGATGCCACGGGGCCAGAGGATGGTTGTACTGACGTGGTACTTTGGATATGGAGAGGATGATGATGGGATGACCTCGCTGGAGAGGGCGGAGCTGGATTGTCATATTGGGGGGATTTTGGTGCGATATTGGTATGCGAGGGGAATGTTGGGAGTGAGGCATGCATTACTCATGAGCCTCATTTCCAACATGCTCCTGCCAGACTCGTCAGAGCGAGGTTCCCATGGAACCTATTGGAGGTGGTGTGGCAGCTAGTGGAGTGTCCGATGACAGCGTCGGTGATTATGAGATGGGGTCAGACACTGTTGGCATAGTTATATGATGAGTTGTATGAGGTCCGCTGTCGAAGGCGAAAGGGGATTGGCTGTAGTTTCTTGTTGCAGTGCTGGGCCTGGCAGCACATAGCCGTAGAGCGACCACGAGGGTTGCCTTGGACTACCCGGGCTGACATGGCTGACAGAGACATTGGGTATGGGGCTCTATGGTATCGATCGGAGGAGCGGGGGTAGAGTCGACGGTTCACGGGAGACGTCGACCATTACAGAGATGCACTGGCATGACTGACTCTCGAAGATGTGATATGGAGGCCATATCGAGATTGTCCCGCATGGCCAGAGGCTGATGAGTGGCTTCGACGGGTTCGGAGGGGGAGATGGGTGATTGGGCGTCATGGGACAGAGCAGGAGTACTTTCATTATCTTCGAGTGACGCGACAGTTTGGGGTACGCCAGGGGTTTCCTGGGGAACCCATGGGCTATCGACGTCGGAGTGATGAGAGGACCTTAGCTACGCCGATCCTCGAGCCATTGGGGGAGGAGTCTGATATCGTACTGGACATTCTGGACGTAGATGACGTCGGAGTGACGGCCGAGTATCAGGAGTGGTGGACGCTGCGACAGTGGCGAGGTGAGGGGCCACTGGGAGGAGCTGAGGCAGCGGGAGGCGGAGAGGGTGCAGAGGCACCAGGAGAGGGTTGGGGAGCTCCTACGGATGTGGAGATGGTGGAGGTGGCGGATGTAGGAGATGATGTTGATGAGGAGGATCAGCCGGAGATGCAGGATGCTCCAGAGCAGGCTGGGTCGGAGGAGACAGAGGCGGGGTTGCGCGCTGAGGTAGCGCGACTGACGGGGTTGTTGCAGAGGCGAGATGGAGAGCTTACGGTGATGACGCAGGAGAGGGATCTCCTGCGAACATAGTTGGTAGGGCGGGGGAGCATAGGGGCTGCGTCTCACCAACAGGCGAGGGATACAGATGCTGCACGGGAGAGGGATCTCCTACGGGTGCAGCTAGCACAGCGTGATGACGCCATCGCGTACTACCATAGGCGGGAGGTAGAGTTGAGGCTACGAGAGGCAGATTGGGGGCGGCATCGGGCGAAGATGGAGGGTGAGATTATCCGCCTTGGTGGGCGAATACCAGAGCCTCCGGCCAGTGGCTCGTCGCATCGGATGAGAGACAACGGGACGGAGCAGTCGGCATCATCTCAATGCAGGCGACGAGAGGAGGGCGGTGCGAGTGGTCGGGATGCAGGGGCGAGCAGTCACCCTGAGAGGTCTCAGAGGATGGATACCGTAGGGGGTAGCTCTCGTCGCACCGATCCTGCGTGATCATGGTGGCCGACGCCCTAGGCTGGGGGTTTTGGGATTTTGGATGATGGGAGGGAGGTCTGAGGACCAGTTTTGTAGCTTGCGGGCAATTTTGTTGTGATATATATACAGATGATTCTTTTTGGTGTTTATCATTCTTCGTGATTTATCTTTATGTGCATGTTTTTACATTGATGTATGCATATGCAATTTATGAATGCTATGATTCTGATTTGTATGATGTATGCATATGGAATGAATGAAATGAATTATTGATGGTTTGTCGATGCACCATAGACTGTACAAGATTGGATTGACTTGCTATAGTAATGGGATAACTTTGTGGAATGCTTGTGGATGTGAAAACTTTGTTTTTGTATTTTGTCTATTTTTTGATGGTGATGTATGGAATGAAATGTATCGATTATTTGAAAATGGAATTAAGCTTTTCTGAGATGCAGATATTTTAATTAACTAGCCAAAACTGTATATTTATCTCGCAAGACTTTTTGAACAAGGTATAAATCCGACTTGAATTTAACCAAGTTATTTCACATCCCTGTGTGTGCAATTGAGTTCGTTTATGTGTTATTCATCAGGATACCGCCAATGCCAGATGGGCTTTCAACCGAACCTGTACTAAGGATCACCTAATTAGCTCCACTAACTCCTTTATTGTATTTAGTCATATTTGTCTGCGATGTTATCTAGGATACCATAAGCTAGCTCATCCACATGCAAACATTGATCTGCACACAAGTTAATGTGACAGATATATCGTCATGCGGGAGGTTTACCGCCAGTGACCAATAGGCTATCAACCAAACCGGTATTGAAGCTTGCCTCATGACCTGTCGAAATACTGAGAGTTCCAGGGATTCAAGTTCGACTCCCTTCTTTTCTTCAAGGGTATGGGGATACTTGCTCTTTTGTAGTGATAAAATCACTATTTATTTTTTATGATAGTACTCGTCTCTTTTTTTTTTTTTTTTTTGAGCAAGGGATTTGAATATGGAGTGACGAGAATCACTATTGTTTGTGCCTTTTGATGTGTGCACTGGTAGGATGTCAAATTTTAGTGTTTTGACGTTTTGCAAATTTTTGATGTTTTTGCAACTTTTGAGAACTTGGGATTCATGGGGAATTGGGTAGGGAGGATGCTTGTCCTTTTGCCAACTCTCAGCATTTCTAGGGTCAATTGCATAGGGGGATAAGCAAGATAGCCATTTCGCTTATGGTAACCGGGATTACGGTGCAGGTTTCATCTTTCGTTCACACAACTTAGGAATTATTTTATGTGTGTTAATTTGTGTTGGGATGCTACGTACCAAGGTGGGATCCAAGTAAAACTTTCCCGTGTAAAATCTGCTTAACTGTGTACAATTATTGGCTAGAAATTTAAAGACATCTGAATGACGAAAACCCTATATACATTAGACTACAACTGACGATGCTAAAAATAAAAGGGTGATATGCGGGATGTATGCGTTTATGAAAATGGATCTGAGGTGGAAATGATGGAATTGCCAAATAATGACAGCCTATGGTGCTTTTGACTTGTATGACCTAGCGAAATATGCAATGTATGGATGCAATGCTTAATGCAACCTATATTTTTGTATTTTGATTTTTATGAGAATGCATGGAATGGAAATGCAAATGTTTTTGTGATTTTGTTTTTTTTTTGAGAATGCATGGAATTGAAATGCAATTGTTTTTGTGATTTTGTTTTTTTATGAGAATGCATGGAATTGAAATGCAATTGTTTTTGGGATTTTGATTTTTTTGTGTTGTTTTTGTTGATTTTTGAATATTTATGTTGACCAAGCAGTTGTGGTAATGCTTGGAGCTTTTGGTGTTGACCAAAGGGTTTATAGATACCTTTGGGGCTTTTAGGGTTGACCAAGCGATTGTGGTAATCCTTGGAGCGTTTGGGTTGACCAAGCGATTGTGGTAATCCTTGGAGCTTTTTGTTGGACTATGGCTCTCTAGCTATGGAATGACCTCAAATGAATGATGTTCAAGGGTTCTGTTTCCTTGATTCCTTCAAGAGAGGCAAGCCGGTATGTTTCGGGTCCTATTTTACTGTCAATGATGTAAGGACCTAACCAGTTTGCTACGAACTTGTCCCGTAGATGGGATGACAAATTAGAATTCTGCTGGTTCTCTTTTAAGACCAAGTCACCAACCTGAAATTCCCTAAGATGGACTTTCATGTTGTATGCTTTCTTAAGTCGCTCTTGATAGATACGTAAATGCTCGAGAGCATTAACGCGTCGTTCATCGAGCAACATCAGTTGATCTAACCGGGCCTACCGCACAGTGTCATCATCGATGAACTCTTGCATTGAAATGCGTAGGGAAGGAATTTCCAACTCAAAAGGCATGACCGCCTCGGAGCCATACACCAACGAAAATGGAGTTGCCCCGGTGGGCGTCCGAATGTCGGGTGCGATAAGCCCATAGGGCAAGCGGGATCCGAATGTGCCGGTCTTTATGATTGTCTCGCAACTATCTTTTTAAGAATGGCGACTAGCATTTTGTTTGACGCCTCTGCTTGCCCATTTGCCTGCGGATAATAGGGTGTTGAAAAGCTATGCTGAATCTTGTACTTTGTGGTCAAAGCACGCACATATTTATTCTTGAATGGTGTCCCATTATCCGAGACTATTTTGGATGGAATACCAAAATGACATATGATGTTATGCAAAATAAATTCCGCAATGCGGGCTCCAGTCGTAGTGGTCAGCGGAATTGCTTCCACCCATTTGGTAAAGTACTCTGTGGCCGTTAAAATAAATGTGTGACGACCAGACGACGTAGGGGAGATCTTTCCAATTAGATCAAAGCCCCACTACGAAAAAGGCCAAACCGATTGAATCAGCTACAAGGCCTAAGAAGGTACGTGTGTCAAATTAGCATGGTGCTGACACTTCACGCACTTCTTCACATATGCGCAACAATCTCGCTCTAAATATGGCCAATAATAACCCATGCAAAGAATGCGCTTTGTGATGGCCATACCATTGAAGTGGCCACCACATGTACCATCGTGAGCTTGGGTGATCGCCCAAGCGGACTCCTGTTGGTCCAAACAACGAAGAAGAATTCCTTCATAATTTTGATGATACAAAATGTCTCCTAACAAGACATGCTTTGCCGCTTTCTATTTGAATGATCTTTTCGTGGCGTGTGTCAATCCAAGTGGGAGATTACCTAGCTTGAGGTAATCCCGAATGGGTGTGTACCAATCTTGCTGATCAGAAACCTCGATAGTATGAACGGCCAATCCCTCTTGAAGTCTATCCCAAACAAAAGCTGAGCAGGAAAGAACTTGTAAAAACAACGTGGTGTTGCTAGTAAGAGGGGTCGGGGAGAACAAGGACCCCCAATTGGCTTGAATCAAACAATCTCGAATTCAAGAGAACTTATCCAGAGATGGTTCAATCTGGATCATGTGGATCCCTGGCGTCAGATCAGAGCTTGCACGCTCCATCACAGATTGTGATAATGTTGTAACCTGAATGGTTGTCATTTCACCAGAAGGGTCTTGCGGGATGAGTGACCCCAAGGAGGCCATAGTATCCGCAAAATGATTTGATGATCGAGGGAGTGCCTCGATGTCATACCATTCAAGTTGTGCTAGGAATTTGTCCACAAGGACTTTATAAGACCGCAAAACTGGACATTTACATTGGTATATCCCCTTTACTTGATTGACAATTAACAGCGAATCACCAAAGATGTTCAATCGTTTAATGTTCATGGTGATTGCTGTCTGAAGACCTATGAGAAAGGCTTCAATTCTGCATTGTTGTTGGTGCATGGGAAGTCTAATTTAAATGACAAGGGCATTGGAGCACCTTGTGGAGTGAAGAATACAATTCCCGCACCACCCCCTTGCTCACATTTAGAACCATCGAAGAATAGGGTTATGTCGACTGTGACTCAGGCTCATCAGAATCTGGCGACTCTAAAACATGGAAGACCCCATCATCAGGTAGTTCAAAAGTCAGAGGCTGATCATCTTCAAGAGGAGCCTCGACTAGTTGATCGGCGATGACTTGACCTTTTATAGATTTCTGTCCAATGAACTCTATGTCAAACTCCGTCAACAACATGATCCATTTTGTCGTGCGGCTACTATGATAAGTACGACTCATCATGTATCGCAATGGATTCTCCTTAGACACAACATACGTCTTATTACTAAGCATGTAGTGGCATAGCTTTTTGGTAGCAAACACCACTGCTGCAGCGAGCTTTTCAACATATGCATAGTTAAGTTCATAATCGACCAGTGGTGCGGCTAAGATAGTATGTAGCCTGTTCTCTATGAAGTTCATTTTTCTGGGACAGCATGGCGCCTAGTGCCACCTTAGTGGCTGAGATGTATAAATAGAATGGCACTCCTGGTCTGGGTGGTGCCAATACTGGCGAGAAGCCAAGTACTGTTTAATGTCATCAAAGGCTGACTGGCACTCGTCATCCCAATGAAATGTGACCCCCTTATGCAATAATTTATTCATGGGTCGGCATTTGTCAGATAACTGTGCTATGAAGCGCTTGATCGACGCAACCTTTCCCTACAGACTCCTGAGCTGCTTGATGGTGGTTGGGGGATGCATTTCAAGGATTGCCTTGACTTTGTTTGGATCAACCTCAATTCCTCGTTTGGAGACTATGAAACCCAAGAGCTTTCCAGAGGTGACGCCAAAGACGCACTTCTTGGGGTTTAGTCTGACTTTATGCTCAATGAGGCGATCAAGGACCTTGCTCAAGTCACCGATATGATCTGGGCGCAAAAGATATTTGGCCAACAAATCATCCATGTAATCTTCCAAAGTTTTGTGCATGTAATCATGAAAGATGTACGTCATGGCACGTTGGTAGGTGGCTCCGGCATTTTTAAGGCCAAAAGGCATGACCTTATAGCAAAATGTCCCCCAAGGCGTTGTGAATGCCATTTTTAGTTGGTCTTCAGGATTGATACGAATCTGATTGTATCCTGAGAAACCATCCATAAGGGAAAGCATTTCGTGGCCCGCTGTAGCGTCTACCAACGCGTCGATGCTCGGCAAGGGAAAATCATCCTTAGGACTCGCTTTGTTAAGATCTCAAAAATCGGTGCATATGCGAATCCTCCCGTCGGGCTTCTTGACGAGAACCATGTTAGACAACCATGGCGGATAATCCACACAGATGACAAACTGGGCATCCAACAACTTTTGTAACTCATATTTTACCATTAAGGCCACTGTTGGATGCATCTTGCGTAGTTTTTGCTTGACTGGCTTGATTGTCGGATCAAGCGTTAAATTGTGCGTGACTAGTTGTGGGTCTAGTCCCGGCATATCCTTGTATGACCATGCAAAAACCTCCTTCTTTTCCTTAAGAAGGGCAACATAATCGGCTCGCTCTTTGGGGGAAAGACTTACCCCCAGCTTGAGAATCCATGGATTCATTGGATCTGTGCCGATGTCTACATCAGTCGTTGCTTCAATCGACATATGGGATCCGTCTTCCAACTGGTGTGGAATTGGGATTAGATGGATATCGTTTGCTAAATTAAGATCGTCATTAGGAACGTCAAGTTCCTCTTCAGCATGAAAGACATCCTGAGTCTGTCCCGGAGTGAAATGAAACATCCCACCGCAAGGCCAATACTCTAATGGAGATGGTGGTGTGTCAGCGTGATCCCAATCGATAGCTTCTATGTCTAGATGCAATAATCATGTTGGATTGGCTGGATCATGGATGGGGGCGATCAAGTCAATGGAGACCATGTTGATGAAATGATTGTAATTTCCATTACCGCAAATGTGACAACTCTGACATTCTAGATGTTCTTGGTGTTTTGGATCTGGCTCTGTAGGCACTGGTACAAAGGGATCAGCCCTATGCGCGGACCTGCAAATAGGGTCTGCCCTAGGTACTGATGGTTTGATAGGGTCTCCAGGTGAAAGATGCTCGTTGTATGCCTGGAGTGGCAGGTGCAGTAATTGCTATAACTGCGCCAGGTTGAAATGCCTCCTAGGTCTTGGATCTATGTGTAAGTGTTCAAACATGTCATCTATGTCCAAAGGATTTTGTTGTTGTTGAGGTAGCCTATGCTCACTAGGATCATTCAATGGGAACATCGTCAAGAAGCTTTCCTGATCGTCATTCATTGGATATTCATGTGAATGATCGTACTCCGACTCATCTTTAGAAGACCCTTCGTGGTCTTGTCCATCTTCCCCTTGTGGGTGAGTCCATGAGTTTTCTCCTTGTTCAGCCGTAGGGAAAGGGTTGGTGAGGTCAACAAGGTTATTTGTTTGTAATGGGAAATAATCCCCCAGTGTATAAGTTGTATTTGGATTGACATATGGATCTGATGCCAACCCATCCTTGTTGCCTATCCCTAGGCCTTGCATGTTTTTGACCAAGATGTCGAGGGGCAAAGGGTGATTAAACCCGACTCCTGATTTATCATAAGGCATTTGGTATCTTGGTTGACACAAAACATGCATTCCTTGTTCATACCGGCCTAACCCGTATCCATGCCAATTGCATTGGCTAAGATATCGTAATGCAAAGTCTGGGTTAGCCAGATAGTTGACATCTTCCACAAATGGATCTTCATCTTCCTCTTCTTTTTGGGAAGGTTCAACACCATGATCCAAGCCCCCAAAAATAAAGTTTGTCTGATTAGGTGGGTAGCCTAAAGGAACCACGGAGCCTATGGGGAGTCGAGGTCATCCCATGTCTTGCATAGATCGAAGTGTGGGCGTTGCAACAACATTGCGCACTATGTACTCCCCCATGCCCGTGTTAGACATCTCAACAATAATCGTTGGCGATTGAGGGGAAGCGAATGGGAGTTCTCCTTGAGTCCACTCCATGTGGGGTGAACTAGGCGTCTCAACTTCCATTCTATTAGGCGTCTCTTCTGTAGAGATGTTGGAGACTAAAGGTGGTTCCGCTTCCAGGGGCTTCTTTCCTTTGTCCGTTGGTGTGGCCACCGTAGGTGGCGTCGTTGTTGGAGGACTGGATGAAGAAGATGATCCCGCCTGAGAATTTGATTGACTTGGTGATGGAGATTCTTGCTTAGTCAGACCCCGTTTAGATGGATTTAACTAGAAATCCACGTGCGTTGAAGGAAGGGTCGACTGCGGCATGATTTGCACTGAGTTGCAATACTTAAAAGGTTCCAAATCTACGGGGACCACATGCACTTGTCCTTCAAATGTATACTTCAAACATTGATGAGCAATTGAAGGGACACACTTCATATCTCGGATCCAAGGCCGCCCAAGCAAGATATTGTAAGCCATCTCACCTTCTAAAATGTGGCACAATGTATGAATGGTCTTTTGTCCCACTTGGATGGGCGGGACAATTGTGCCAATCAGTCGAGCATATCGCATCATTAAATGCTTGAAGGGTATAAGTGGAAGGTGCAATGTGAGAGGCTGGTAGTTTAAAATGTTTCAGTGCAACGGTTGTAATAAGGTTATTGCACGAACCAATGTCTATCAACACCCATTTGTATGGAGTCCCGTTGACCCGCGCAATAACGTGCGGGGTGGATCCGCTACATCTCCAGTCACCATTTTTAGCTCATCTTCCCCGAAGGTAATGACTGGTTCAGTACATTGTTTGACATGCCCCACAAAATTGTTGAACGAATCCGCTTCGTGGGGTTGCAATTCAATTGCCTTTAATATCTCCATAAGAGCTTCCCGATGGGGCGCCGATTGTTGAATAAGCTCATAAATGGAGAGCCTAGCCGATGTGGTCCATAGACTTTGAGTAAGTCTAGTTCGAATCATGGCCACTGGTCTAGGTGGGGGCAACTGTGTAGGATTTGGTTGATGTTGTGACGTGGATGAAGCTTCCCTAGTGGCTGTTGCGGGGACAACTCCTGGGTGTCTCTTGTTTCTTGTCACAATGCTAATCATTCCAACATACCCCTCCATGGGGCAACTCTGTTGCACTTCGTTGACATGCAAAGGTTTTGTTTGTGCATCATGTGTGGGTAAAGGATCTTTGAAAACACCCATTTGTTGGTTGTTGGGTGCGATGGGGTTATCCACTACCAATGTGTGATTATCAATGAGATCTTGCACTAAACCTTTAAACGTCCAACGAGACATTAAGGTCATGCCCTTTCCTTCTATGGAATCTATAGAAAATATCCTCTCTCGTAGCCCTTAGGCTTTGGCGCATTAGGATCAATTATTGGAATATCCGGCAGATTAATCAAGTTTGCCACTGACAAATGGTCAAACAAGGAATCTCTAGACTCAGTGTATGGTGTAAATTGTCGCTTAGGGCGACGCTCGCTGATTTTGATCCTGCTTCTTGTTATCTTTCTCATAATTATTGTGAGGCACTGCCTGATAATTAGCCTTTGAAGGCTATGTTGCTTGGGCAAGCGTAGGGGCATTAATAGCAACTTGATTGACCGCGACGGGTTTCTGTTGCGTATTCCCTATTTTGGTGCTCTTGTTCCACTCTTTTTTCTTAGGCTTGGAAATTTTGCCATCCTGTATCTTGATCTCTTCGATACGTCTGGCTTGTGCCAGAGCTTCTTCTAAAGTGGCATATTGCTGCAGTTGCAATAGCACAGAGATCGATCGCAAACAGCTCTTTGCAAACATTTGAGTTAGGTCGGACATAGGAGGGAGGTAGGACAACTTTGAAAGTACCGTCCTCCATCGATTCCCATATGCCACCATAGACTCCTCCTCATACTATTTGAGGCTAGCTAGATCACTGAGTGATGCCTTTTTCTTTGTATTGAAAGCAAAACGTTCTAGGAACGCGTCCACTAGTTGATCTAAGTTGTAGATGCTATGCTTCGGTAGATGGGTAAACCAATCCGAGGTAGATCCTGTGAATGTGGTTATGAATGTTCTCAATAGCAATGCATCATTGTCTTGTATACCAAAGCATTGGCTCAAAAATCATGTCACATGCTCTTGAGCATCCTCATCCCCTTTAAAGAGTGCCAACTGGGGCAACTTGAAATGTTCGGGGTATGGAGGTGTTGGCACTGATGGATGTATCGGATGACTACGAAGTTGGCGTAAGGTAGGCTTTTGAGGCCCACCAGTCTTAAGTTCCATATTCTCCAAGCGTTCTAACAACACTTTGTAGGCATCGGAGGATATAATTTCCTCTTCCTTAGTTTGTTCCCGTTGTGGGTTGCGGGGAACCTAAGGCCTTTGAATGGATAAATGAGTAGCATCCCTTCTGCCTTGATAGGGCATTTCAGCCCGCTCTTCTTCTTGGTAATAATCCTCATAATCTTCTTGAGGAGTGTTTGGCCTAGGCCTATAAACATGGACGGGTGCCCGCGGAGGATGCCCATCATGGTTGCGAGGAATGGCCTCCCGCTCAGGTCTAAGAGGTCTTGGAGGCAGTGCTTGCTATGGTCGTGGAGACCTGTCTCGCACTAAGGGGTTGTGCCTCACATACATCTCATATTGTTGTGCACGAGGAACTAGGGCCTTCTCAGGCGCATGGTTGTGAAACAATTCAGCTGTCTGACGCTGAATGCGCTCTTGATCAAGGCGACATAAATGTTCTAATTCCTGTTGTTCTTGCCTAAGCCGCGTGATTTGTGCTTGGAGGGTGGCTAGTTGTGTAAATTCCAAATCATTTTGTTCTATTGTCTCTTGTTTTATAGGCCTAGATGTCTCTCCTACATATCTGTTTCGATTATGGTGCTCTGAGACCCCTATATGTTGCTTCCCTCTGTCGAGGTTGGCCACATTAACTTGAAACTCTGGTCTCAATAAGCGATCTGGATATAAAGCAGGTGCAGACGTGCATCGTTTCGGCACTGGATACTATTCTGGAGGAATGTAGTGATCTTCCTCTCTCTCTCTCTATGATATGCATAAAAAGTGCGGGCAGAATTGTCTTGCCCTATAGGGAGAACCTGCTGTTCTGGATATGGTCTACTATGTCTGACATTAATTGGGGGTAAATTAGGAACCACAAAATCATATGGTTCTTCCTTTTGGACCCTTTGTTGTTCCATAGCATTACACAATGCTTCATCACTAGGCCATCCATAATGAACTTCCATAGGAGGCCTCGTGTTTAGACCAGGTGGTATATATATGTTATTGTCTTGAAAATATTCTTGTTGCTCATGAGTTTCCCTTAGGGAAGGGGTTCTAAATTCTCGTCTATTGAAGGCCTGACTTGGAGAGCCCCTCAAGGAAGGGCCTCTAGAACCATGTTCTATAACTGTATGGGTTGGAGTGCCCCTCAAGGAGGGACCTCTAGAGCCATGTTCTGCATGGTGTGAACTAACTGGTATACCCTGCCGTCGAGGCGGGATGACTAAGTCTTCAAGGCTATATCGGAGACGATTTGTCTCTCTTGGTGCATTTTCTGCAGCTTCTGCCCATGATTGGGCTTGGCTACGAGTATTTACCATGGTAATGCTAACCTAAAAAATGCAAAAATTCTTTTTATGATTTTTTTTTTGTTTTTTTTGTCTAAACAGAAAATAGCATACACACACACAAGCAATGATTATCTCTTTTAAAGATTAATAGTGTGCCCTAAATCTGGTTTAGTGTGTTTTTGTTGTTTGTTTTTGTGTTTTTGAAAATTTTGTGAAACGTTTAAATGCAATTATGAAGGCTCTTATAACTCCCAAAATGGTCGCCCCTTCAATATACCATTGCCGGACCGATATACCAACCTCTCTATATACCCGCCCTTACGTGAGGGAGACTATAGGTACGTGAGAGCAGATGATACGTGGAACATAGGCGATACGGAAGGGGAATCGCTCTGTTTATGACACCTACCATAGAAGACTTATCCTCGCGTGCTGGGAATCACCCCAAGCTACACTCGGTCAGCTTTCGTCAGGATTTACGTCTAGCAACAATCGCGATCGAGGTAATGGATGCAATATCTCAAGCCAAAGTGATAATGGAATCCACCTTTGGTCTTGCTCAAGGGTTGGGGTTTTACGACCAACGCCTTGGTTTAAAATACCACGTGATGTGTGGGGTTCATTTTAATTTTGCAAAAATTGAAACAGGCAAACAAAAAAGAAATCTTTCCCTAAGCCATATAAAACCGAAAACCAGAAAATAGAAAAACAAAAATTTGACAGAAGCTTTAAAAAAAAACCCTACCTCTTCTCTGCCTAATCGAAAGTTTCTGATTTGCTCTAAAAATTTGCACAGATCTATAATCGTCCCTGGGTGAGGCGAATAACAGAACTGTAATCGTTACAGGGTGGAACGAATAATTTATTCATCCCGGGGTGGAACGAATACCAATTCTGTAATCGTCACTTGCAGAGACGAATAACAGTCTGATGTTGAAAAATAGGTACCTATAAAAAAACAAGCAATTTTAGATCAGTAAGTTAACCTAAAAAAAAATAGGACAGAGGTCCCACCGTGATCGCCATTGAAAGCACGAGATTCCGAAAACAAAAAGGATAAACTAAAATTGTAATGTAAATGAAACTAAAATAACGCTTAAACCCTATGTTATTGAAAATTGCATAAAAAGAAAGAACATGAACACAAGATATTAAAGCAATATAAAAATCAGCCCTTTTATTGATATGCTTTGCGAATTCGTGTTACAATGTGTCTCCTTCCTTTTTATGGGATAGGAGCGTTAAATATTGCTCTTTTACAACTTATTCCATAATTCCTTCTTCCGCGTGCCCACATATAAGATGGGTGAACCAAAACGTCGTCTCCGCTTGCGTTGATAAAGGTCGATTCCTCGCTGCTCCTCCAATGCTGCAAATCTGCGTTCAAAGAAACAAACAAAGAATCAGTAGCACCTGTGTATGAAAAATAAAAGATAAATCTAACTATGATTGAAATGAATCTAAATGAAATGAAGGCTTGACAAAAGCATAAACATGAAACTAGCTAAATACTATAAAAGAAATAAAGTGGGGGGGGTGCCCGAAGGCAAACCACCCGCGGGTGAAAGTTTGCTTCGACACCAATCCGCTTAGGATGGGTCCGAAACCTGATGTGATGTGTTGTCGGCAAATTGGTAGAATATTGTGGTCAGAAAAATCGGTGTTGGTCCTTGATTCGTGCTTTCAAAAGTCACCCAATAACCTCTCTTTCGATTAAGAGATTATGGATGTTGAAAACACAAATCGCAAGTAAATGAATTAGCAGCACTTCGTCGCTCAAAATGCTCCTGCTCGGTATATCTTTTGGGTGAGAAAACTCACCATTTTATAGACCCAAGGGGTCTCTTTGAATTAACATGCAAAAGTGTTTCTTTGCATGAATGCTTTTTGCCTGAAAGAAAGACTTCTTCTTGATCAAGGGATTCTTAACTGTCTCTGTGCATGTCTTTGTATGTTTTAGAAAAGCTCACTTGCACTCCCATGCAATGAAGGAATAGCTAAGTGGCAAATCTGAGTTGTCTAAAAAGCTCACTCTTATTCCCATGCAATGAAGGGAACATCAATTGGCAGATATGAGTTGTCAAAAGAACTCACTCGCACTCCTATGTCATGCAGGAAAAGCTAAGTGGTAGTTCTGAGTTGTTACATGCCGAGATTTGACTTTTTTCCGATCAAACTTGACATTCGTCCCACCCCGAAGCGAGCGCTGGTAATCGTCCCTGGGTGAGACGAGTATAATTATGCACTCGTCCCTGGGTAGGATGAGTATAAACCGCACTCGTCCCTGGGTGGGACGAATAAGAAGCTGAGTGTCTAAAAGATGCCAAACTGATTTTTGACTTGCAAAACTACTGTGTGAGTGGTTAGAACCACTGTTTAACCTCTGAGGGCTGCCCTGGGGGCTGTGTTTGATCAGTGCTCGTTGTCACATAATCGGATTGGTGCTATTTTGGTGTCTACAACAGGTATCCAAAATATATATACAGGTCCAAAAGATGTAGGAGTAGGCACAACAACAAATTTGGATACAAAAATACCTACAATCCAACTAGATGACTATTATGATTCTACAAATTCTGATTCTGAAGAATACTCTGGTTCTGAAGAAGTAGTTGATATGCAAACCCAGTTACATGTTGCCAGAAGTGTCATCAAGACATAAATGGGTTGGATTGAGAAAAATGAGGTCTCCATGAAGGAAAAATATGAACATATTGCCAAGTTACAGTAGGAATTCAAAGAGTTAAAATCTAGGTTGTCTATTCTGGAGCAACAACCTACGCAAACTGATTCTAGAGATGAATTTGCCAATATTTTGCTAAATTTAGCTATAGAACATGGAAATGTAGCCTTACCTAAAATAAAATCACCCATAAGGGAAGCAGATATAGAAGGGGTGGTCATACAAACAACCCAGCAGGATGTGGATAGAATAGAGCATGAGAATTCAAGGGCATTTGAACAATATTTTGAGGACTTGCAGCAAAAAGAAGAACAAGCAGCAAATATTGATGCAAGGATAGAAGTACAAGAAGAGGTAAATCCACATTCCCCTCAAGTTTTTGTTGACTTTATTTCATTTGTTACACCTGAAGTTGAAACAACAAAAACTGGGATACAAATGGATTTACCCACTATTGAAACAATAGAATTAGGCATACAAGTAAATATTATCTCACAGATGCAACCTATAATTAGGCCTCCGGATACAGTGGCATTAACAAAATATAATGAGGATATAACATACTGGATGGGGCAGTGTCATAAGCTGGAGACACAAATATTATCTTTAAAACCTTTGAAAGAACAGTTGGAAGCTAAAAATGCAGACATCAGTAAGTTGTAGGAGTAGGTACAAGAGACATGCCAAATTATAGAATTTCTAGTGCAATGTAGGAGACCGGTAAGATTCTATAGTTTGATATTGAAAGAGAAATATCTCCGATGGCAAATAATGATAATTGCTTTTAGTCTTCCTCATAAGCTGGAAACTCCTGAAAAGTTTTTAGAAATATTTTGGCAGAGTTCAGTAGTCCAGTAGAACCTGTTATATGAGCTATTCCTACATAACTTCTTCTTGCCAACTGAAGTGATATTATTGCCACACATATTTAAAGGTGATATCCAATTGAGTGCTTTTATGTCAACATTGCAAAACCAAATTCACTGAGAATAGGAAAATAAAGTAAGGAGATAGAGCTACAAGTAGTTTTACTCATCATACCTGTTCATATCAACCACAGAGATTCCACCTACCATAATTATACTCTGATGAGAGATACAAGGGTCAAAAATATGTATATGGGCAATCTTCAAAGGTGTATGAATCAGTTTTAGGTTTTCTGTGCAGAATCTTTTGCTGATGCTTTATCAACATGTAAAAGTAGGTGGGGAGAATTACCCATATCACTGCAAAAGAGGGAGCCCATCTCACCAAACAACCTGATGTGGTCAATATGAAAAGCATAAAGTATTATCCAGACCATATTGGAGGTAAAGGAACAATGGGTAGGTCTCGGGTACAGGTCACCAACAGTCATCACCCCTATCCCTTATTTCTTTGACAATGAACCTCAATTTGATGAACAATTAGAAGAATGGCTTAGAGAAATAAATGAGAATCAAGGATATTATAAGATTGTGGGAAGACTATGGAAGTATCATGAAAGATATCTTGACATAGATATTTGTGCCTTTGTAGCTGCACAGAATGTATGAGGACATGCATTATAATAAATTGGGGGGCATGATGAGGCTGGGAATTGCCTCATCTATAGACTATTTTTGATAACTGATAAACTATTTGACCCACCTTATGTTATGTTTTGATGCTGATTATGGTGATAGAATGCATTATGTATTAGTATTTACATGTTTTAAATGTTGAAGAGCATATATTCTGTATTGACTATTTTTTTGCATTTCTGACCTATTTCAGCTGAATTATCTAGAAAATTATGATTTATTTGAAGTTGTAATAATAGATGTTGATATGTATTCAAATATAAAATTATTCCATTTTCTTTCATTACCTTTTAATAAATTCAAATGTTGAAAATGGCACCAAAACTTGTTCAAATTAAGCTGACTGTGTAGAAATAGAATATTGAGCATATAAATTCCAGCCAACTATGCATACACAACATGGCTTAGAATTGGTCATCTCCAGCACGAAAAAATGGTGGAATAGTTTTTCTAAGGATGACAAGAGAATGTTAACATAGTAAAAACCACTTTCCTGTGCATCAGATGCACAAATTAGCATAGGAACTATTATACTGCCTGATATTCTGAAGCAGCTCTGGAATGAGCGGAGTAGGAACATTTTTGGTCAAAATCAACCACAAAATGGTCAAGACAATGGTAAATGGTGAGATAATATTTTTTTCAACTATCTAAAGGTTTTTTTACTCCTTCCAAAATATTTCTCCCAATGGTTGCATCCCAACAAAGCAAATAGATAAATTGTAGCAGAACAAATTCCTATATGTTAGGAAAACAATTTTAAAATAGTTGATAGAATCCTTGAAGAACAGTAACAACTCATATGAGCATTGTAATATAATAAATAACCTAGATCTCATTCAGTTGAGCATATAGGATATAGGTGTAGAAGAATTTTAGAATAGATAAGTTTTTGTAATTATAGCAGAGCAGTATTTTGGAGGCTTTTCCCTGCACTACTGTAATGCTACTACAAAATCAATAAAGGTGCAATTTATTCATTATGTTGGCATCTGAGTGAATGTGTGTGAGATTTAGATAGTTTAGAATAGTTTTTTCCACATTCTTTTGGTTCAAGGAGCAAGGAACACTTCCAGGCCCACTTTGACAGGTTTTCTACTCATTTCTTGCTGCAACAAATTAGGAAGAACCTAACAGTTTTTATTTCATATTTTTAGTTGTGCTATTTTAGATTGCATGTGATAATTTGTAATGATTATAGGAATTTTTGCATGTCATATGACCACTTAGCATAGATTCTTGCATCCTACAATATTTTTTGATATTCCCTGTTTTCAACAGTTGTTTTCAGATTTTGGTATTTCCAGTTTGTATCAGTGAACTCCCTATTGTTTTGGTTTTGCAACATTTTAATTCTTGTCCTTTGAATTTTGTTATTGTAACTAGGTTTACTTTATGCAAAGTGTGAATTTCAATTCTGCAAATTTTATTTTTTGTTGTTTCCAGTTCTACAATACTTCATTTCTATCATTTCAAATTCTACAAATTTAGATAGTTTCCTTTTCTTGCAAAGTTTTAATTCCTACAATTTCCATTTTGTAAGGGTAAATAGGATTCAATTTAAGTTTATAATATTTAAAGGTGGCATCAAACCCCCAAATGCTAACTATTTCACCAATAAATCCATCTCCTAAATGAATTGATCCTTAAGCTACTTACCTTTCCTATCGTATACAGCCATTGGACACTGCCCTGGATTGACAAGCATAATGATTAAATAATGAATAATTGACGACACTCATCACCATACAAAAATTTCTTCAACAACATAGAATCACCCCAAACATGGGGTAACTATATTTAAATTTTATTTTACCACAATGGGATACATCTTACATGATCATGGTATCTACACTTTGCAAAAACCCCTTTTCTCTGTTAGGGCAAAAACATAATAAATAAGTTGCATATTTCAACAATCCCTCTCCACCGTTGGAGAAAAAAGGACATCATATTTACAACATTCATATCATTCACAATTGCACCATGCATTGCACATAATAATTTGTACAAATCTATCAATTGGCTCGTGAGATGCATCTGTCACTCATTCGCCAATTGAGGGGGTAAGCTACACCATTCAAATTTTTTTGTCTTCAAGTTCATATTTGCATTCCAAAAAGAGAAAGTTGCTTTTGCATAAGGCCAAACCAGGTATCTCATATTTTTTTAACACATTGTGTTTCACGCAATGTGGTACAAAAAGGGATATCTATAGACACCAAAATCTAGCCACTTTTCATCCACCCATAGTTTCCTACCATATTATCCATTATTTATATATATTTGTTTAATATATATTTAAATAATAATATTTTATATATTATATTTATATATATTTAATAAATATATGTATATATGTATGAATTAATCCCATCCATCCATCATGTTTTAATCTTAATCATTCATACACCTTAATTCATGCCACTTGCCCCGCTTTAATCTCCACCCTTCATCATATTTTAATCTCAGCCACATATTTCATGTCATTGAAACCCTAATGTTCCCTAGGGAATATTATAAAGAGGAGTCATTTCTATGACTCAACCCCTAAGTTTTTGAATTCTCTAAGTTTATTAGAGTTTTAAATCCCTTTACTGCTATCATCTACCATCGTTGCTCCCCATCGCATCCTCCATATTCATCGTCGCCCACCTTACAAATCAGATCTTCTCTATAACTTCTACTTCAGGCTTCGAATTCCCACCAGATCCTCATAAGAACCTTTGGGTGTTTTAGACCTATTGGAACAAAATCTGCCTTTGGTTGTTATTTGCACCTTGATTTTGTCAACATTGAATAGACGAGGATAATTATCAGATTTCTCATCTAATCTCCAGAAGAGGCTGGTTCCTTAATGGTTTCTTATAGGAAAAGGGAAAATAGAAAGAAGGGGGAAATATAGCCAAAGCTAAAACTTGTATGTGGTACAGATTAAACAACAACTAAGATGAACACATATACTATACTTGTCAAAGCATTCAATATATCTTCTCATAGAAATCATGGATTTCTCAATGTGATTTAGAGGTATATCTAACACATGTATATATCATATTTCAACTCCAACAATACGATTTATATTTTGTATAAGTCCAGATCTTTTAGAACTAACACAATTTATATTTCAATAATGTGAAATAGAAGTGAGAAATGTTAATACATACACTTGCACAATGTGAACCAGAAGCCAATAGAAGCATAATATTTATTGCTTATATTCAAAGTACATCCATTCAGTCTTGTAAACGTCCAAGAGCCGACCCTTTTTTAGAGTACGTTTACCCTTATATATACCCTATGTGGGAACCTCTATATTTAGTACATTTTGATATAAAATTAATTACAAGGAAATTAGGACATAATCATGTTTCTATCTTCTTTGCATGGCTTCCAACAAACAACCACTAATAGCAGGAATCTAGGAATTGATCTATTCCACTATCTACTTTCAGTTACTGACACGAGTTTTTTGAAGGCATCTTATTCCCTACTAAATATCTCTTTGTCGGCAAAAACCTAGTTATGTCACGAAATCGTGACATCTTCTTCTTTTGGGCTCCTTTAAGTTGTTGCATGAGCGAAACCTCACCATGTCGTGAAATCATGACATCTTCTTCCTTCGGGCTCCTTCGGGTTGTATGGCGGGTGAAAACTCACCATGTCACGAAATCGCGACATCCTCTTGTACATCTTTTGTGAGCAAAAATGCTAGCGAAAATTTGTCCAGTCACGAAATCGTGACACTCCTTTCTTTGCTCCTTCAGTCAGTTTCATGGGCGAAAACCCATCAAGTCGTGAAATCGTGACACCTTCCCACTTTTTGACATCTTCGAGCCATATCTCAATGAAAAACTGACATGTCATGAAATCGTGACGTCCTTCATGCCTTAGCCGATTCTTTTCCTTCTGTCTCAAAAATGAAATGTTGGTCTCTTCACGCAAAAATCTGCCATCTGCTGGAGGTAGTCTTTTTAGACTAACATTCTTGGCGCCTTCCGGGGAAATTTTGCTGGCAAAAAATATTAGAATCCAGGACCTTCATCCATTGGGAAACGGAGTTAAAAAAATAATACAGGAGAGGAGATTTTTATGGGAAAGAATATTCAAGAAGAAATGCAAAAATAATGCATTACCTTTACAAGATATTTTTTGTGACTTATGGATTTTTCACTAAAAATACATTAACAACTGAAGATAATTTGAAACAAGTTTCATGGTGGGCTGCTAGTTCCTCCTTCCGTTAGCTGCTGAAGATTATCATTTTTGGATTTCTTCATTTTTTCTATCTTATTAATCACTTCATTGTACGTGAGGCAAACCTGCTTCTAGTCTTCATCTTCAAGATCTGAAGAATCCATAAATAGCTGATATATATACTGCAATTCTTCTACTTTATCATGAGACACTATTTTGTTTCTCAGAATCAATTCTTGCAAGCAAGACTTAATCTGTGTAAGGTTCTGCACCATGGTAAATATCAACATTTCCTCTACAGGCTCTTCCCAATTTTCTATTTCTGACTCATCTTCTGTGAAAGCTTGAAGAGATAGTGTCAGGGCATCTTCACTCAACACTTCTGAATTATCATCCCATAAATAGGGAAGCCCACATTTATTAGCCAAATTCAAATGTTTCACTAACCCCTGGGCTTCAACTTCTAACTCTTGAAGGAGTTTATCACCCTGTGTTACCAGTTTCAGTCTCCTAAAGAAACTCTTAGCTATAATTTTGGCCTGAGACCAGGCTTCACTACGGATCTTGGTAGCAACACTTTTGGGCATCTTTTCTGATAAAACCTAAATTTTTGTGGCCGCATCTGACCTTTCCTATAAAAATTTTACTGAAGCCCTTAACTCCTCACTGACTACTTCAATTACCTCCTTTACTTTGGCCAGGTATAATAATAAGGGCCTTGCTTTAAGACTTAATGCCAATACATCTTCAAGCATTTCTTTTCTCACCGCCTTGGCCTTCTCTTTTGAAAAACCAGATGGAATGTTCTATTTTTCAACTAGCTGTTGCTGGAGTTGTTGAACTTGTAGACTTAGGGAGTGAATTTGTGCATCAGCTTCTTTCAATTTTTCTTTAAATGTGGTTGCCTCATTGGCAGCCTCACCAAACCTATCTTCCCACCTCTTTGCCTCTAGCTTCAAGGCCTTTTTCATCAATTTCTGTTCTTGTAGGATGGACTCTAATTCTTTCCTGGTTTCTTGTTCTTTGACAAACTTCTCTCTGAAAAATTCCCCATGTAAATAAATAGTTCCAAAATGAGCCTGAGCTTTACCCCATTCTTCTGACATGTGTAGCTGAGTAATGTCTTCAGCTGTATCTTCTGCTTGGTAATCTTCAATGGTCATGTCCTTCTTTGGTTTCCTAGAAACTGGTGTTAATTTTAACTTCTTTCTTTGCATTGTACTAGGATCTAAGGAAATAATCTCTTGAATGCGAGTGGGAGTTCTGGAATCTTCAGCAGCACGAGATGTCCACCAGTCTAAAGCACTTTTATTCACTTTTCTTAAATATTTTAACTTTGAAAGGGTGGGGTGACTCTCATCATTTAGAGTAGATATTGACTTAATAGTTGGGATACTGGCACTAGAAAGAAATGGATTTGGGATCAACTCAGAATCAACTTCAGATTGAAACTGAGAAAATAATGTTGATTCTAGGGAAGAAAACATGAACCAAAGGGGAACATTATATCTTCCTTTGAAGAAGAAATGGAAGGAAAATCACTGTAGGAATAAGTAGAGAGAAAATATTGAAAGAAAAGAGAAATCATACCTTTGTCCATTTGAGGCGCTTGTTGATGTTGATCTCCTTCTCCATGATCTTGGTCCCCTTCACTCACCATCTGATTCAGATTTTCACCTTGAATGGGGACTTTGGCACTTCTGCTATCATTAATTCTATCTTCATCATCAGTATTTCCTTCAAGATTTATAACTTCAACATTTGGAGGAATTCCTCCAGGCTGTCTCTTCTTAAGTTCTACATATTCCTGTTTCACAATAATTTCTTTAGAGATTTTTACATTTTGATCCTCCTGATCAAGGTCATTTGGATCATCCCTAGTTTCAATCTGAACATTTTCTTGTTCAGTAACCTCTGTATTAAGAACATTATCTTCATCATTCTGAATAATTTGCTCATTTCCTGGAGCAATATTAGCATCATCATTCTGAGCAATTTTCTCAAAAATTGGGTTTCCTTCAACAACTTTATCATTTTTTCCTTTAACTTCTGCTACAGACTTTAGCCTCTTCCTCTTCATACAAAGAGGTTCTTCATCAGATTCTGTAGCTGAACTCGATGGGGGAACAAACTTAATAGTTTTAGAAACTGGAACTTTACTTTTAGATGAATCAGCTCCCAAGGCCAAGCGTTTTCCTCTTCTTTCGGCTTGCAAGGGTTCAGTGATCCCTTGTCCTTCTTTTCCTAGACCTTTGCCTTCATATCCCATTTTTAACATCATCTGGGCAGCCTTCCCATATGTTTCTCCTTGTTCTTTTGTGAAAACCTCCGTAGTGGCCCTTTTCTTCGAGCTTCTTAGCCTGGTTTGTGCTTGAGCCAATGGTTGTTCAACTACAATTTCCTTACCTTTTCCTTGTTCCACATTTTGTTTTTTAGCAGCTTCAGGACTTGTCCCTTTGCTACCACCAACACTACGAGGTATTTTCACAGGGAAAACTCCTGACCAAGATTTATGATAATGGTCATATTTTACTGAGAATTCAAGGTCATTTTTTATGGGATACCTTGAGTCAATCATGTCTGTTTGCACTCGCATAGTCCACCATTCATGAATCTTTCCTATTGTCCAATCTGCACCCTTTTTCTGCATTCTAGCAATAGTACCTTCAGTTAATATATGCCCATTATTATTTCCTGGGTCAAAATGCAACACGTGTTCATAAAATTCATGCCATGGTGGCAATGGCTGCATTTGTTCCACATGCCATTCTAATGGAGCATCTTCATCATTATTTCTACAGGCTTCAATATCTGGTCTAACAGAAGCATGGTATACCTTCAATGGAATTCTATTCAGAATAGACTGTCTCTCTGCAAATCGGTCCAGAGGGTCATATTTCCATCTTTGAGGAATTTCTATTAACCCCAAATTTCTCAGGGCTTGAGCAATTTGCTCATTTTGACCCTTTTTTGACACCACGATACCTTCCAGTTGAAAAGGTATGGTACAGGTACCAGTTTTACCTATACCCGTGCCATATTTCAAATTAATATATTCAGTCTGTCTTACATATTCCAATGCAAATAATCTATCTGTAACATAATGTGGGAGTAAGAAGGGTTTCCCTGTAAAACCATATAACCTAATCACAACCCCCTGAGTGAGTATAAACCAATCACCCTCTTCAGCATGTTTATTCTGTAAAAAATTTTCAGCTCTGGAGGTTAACCTTCTGACTTCCCCATGCATTATTTTTAGAGCAGGACCTAGGAATTCCCTATTGAAATCATAATATGACTCTGTTCTGTATAATACATTGGTCCAATCATATACTGGTAAAGTCCTTCCTTTATTATCTTTATCATTAACAGAGATGAATGCTAGTTCTTTAGCCATAAAGAAAAAGAACAACCATACTAAATAGGAAGAGAAACGGAAAGAGTGTTGAGAACCTCTCTTCATAGCAGACAACCCTTCATGTATTTCTTTGAATAAATACCCTGGCCAGTCAAAAAACATAGGTCGAATACTCTTATCCATAACTGTAGAATCATAATTCTTTGGGTTAGACATGCAATTGACTAACGCAATTTGCCATCCATGAACCTTTTCATCAGTTTTTAACCCTGCTATCATAGCTAATATGGAAAATAATTCAGGGTTTTTGAATTCAGCTATGGGAATAGGAGTTTCAGGCATCTTTCCTCCATTAGGTGGATTTTTCAACTATGTATAAAGAAAATTCTTAATTTTTTTAGAAGGAACAAAATATTTTTCCTGATCTACGGGGTCAAAAGTTTTGGGTGCAAGAGCAGGTACATACCCAGCAGCAAAAGCAAAAATGAAAGCATCTGGGTTTAGGGCAAAAAGCACTCTTCCACTCTTGTTTGTAACTACCCTCTTCTTTTCATCATAAAAATTTATAATTGCTTTAACTAGTTCAGGGCAAGGGTGCACAGGGATATACACATACCAGTATAGCAATGAATGAAAGGCAAAAGTAGTAGGTGAAGATGCAAAAATCCTAGTTGCCATTCTATCTTCGATATCTTTTCAAATTCTTACTGGGTCCTTCCATGTCATTACTGTATCTCCAATCCTAGCATCTCGATCAATAAATTTTTTGTTTACTTCCTCTCCTTTTCTTGTTGTTGTAGGTGAAGCAGATGGACCCTCCATTGTTGTTTTCTGAGCTTTCTTTCTAGGAGCCATGAACTTTCTTTCTGTATCGAACTTTCTTTTCTGTCACACTGAACTTCCTTTTCTGAACTGAACTTGAAACTCAAAAAGCAAGAATAGAAAGTGACACAACAGATTTTACTCAGGAGTAAAATTAGGGTTTTTCATCAATCGAAAACATATGCATAATGTGCATTAATTGTGGTTGGTGAATTGGATTTGCCCGGATCTCCTCACGATTTGTTTCTGCCACCTTTCTAAACCTCAACCAATAATTATCCACTGCACCATTTAAAATCACGCTTACCAAAACTCTTCTTATTTGCAAAGGTGGTTCTTTTAATGCAATCATTGAATAGCTACATGGCAGATTTCAAATTCATGCCGACAATTGATCCTTCATTGTATTCAATAAAGGGAACGTATATCAAAGTTCTTTGAAAATAATTTTCTCCCACCAACCATCGAAAAACCATGTGGCAATTTTGAATTCGAACCGCTAAATCTGACACTATGGCACCTTCTAATTTCGTTCTTTACTGGTGATTTCTGATTGGTCATAGGATACTGACAAATATTTCTGAAATAGAAATAATTTCAGAAATATTTACACACTTACTATAATATACATTATATACATAATTTTTTTCCCGCTTTCTTATTTAAAATAAAGCTTTAAGTGAAAAGCATTCACTGTAATAGGTAGGACAATACCCTGCTGATCCTGTAATTGGAAAGAATTAAATTGCTTCTCAGCAATTATCTCAAAAGGACCTTCCCAAAAAGCATCAAATTTGTCATGATTGTCTGGCTTTGCTTTCTTCACATTCCATTTTAAAACTAGATCTCCCACTTTAAATTTTCTGCAGGTTGTCTTTTTATTAAACCATCCTTCTGTGTCTACCATATGTTTCTGGTGATGATTATAAGCCTCTTCCCTCTGTTCTTCTAACTGTAGGAGCTGCATTAATCGGGCATCCATAGGTTGATCTCCTTCTTCATTTATCTGATTTAACAATTTTAGTGCTGGTATTTCCATATGTATAGGCAAAATAGCCTCTTTACCATAGACTAAAGAATAAGGTGATGTATTGATGGATTTTTTTATTGAGATCCTGTCAGCCCATAATGCTTGATTGATCAAGGAATGTCAGTTCCTCTTATTATCTTCTAGTGTTCTTTTCAAGATTCTGAGAAGATTTTTATTTGTAGACTCAGCTAAACCATTACCCTATGGGTAATAATTGGAAGAAGTTTTTAAATATATACCATACCTACTAGTAAACTCAATCATTTTTGCTCCAATAAAAGCTGATCCATTATCTGTAATTAGAGAATCTGGTACACCAAACCTTGTAATCAAGCTTTCCACGAACTCAATCACCACCTCTTGATCAACTTTTTTAGTAGGGATAGCTTCAGCCCACTTAGTGAAATAATCTGTGGCAGTAAGTATATACTTATGGCCAGCTGATGAGTTGGGTTCTATTATCCCAACAAAGTCTAACCCCCACTGTTGGAAAGGCTCTTCGACTTGGACAGGTTTCAAGGGCATAGGAGCATTCCTATTCCTCCCTACATATCTCTGACATTGCTCATAGCTTCTGGTAACCTGGTAAGTATCTAAAAAAATGGAAGGCTAGTAACAACCTACTCGGAGTATTTTCAAAGCAGTAGATCTTCCTGAATAATGTCCTCTAGAGAGACCTCCATGGAATTCTTTTAACACCTTTTGTTTCTCATCTTCTCTTATACATCTCAAAAGTACACCATCAATATTTTTCCTATACAACCCTTCTGATTGAAGGGTGTACTTCAAAGCTTGTGCTCTAAATCTTCTTCTTTGTGAAGCATTCAAACTTTTAGGACACATTCTAGTTTGAAAGTACTCCACAAGATCATCAATCCAATCAGTGTTTCTTGGATTTGGATCTGATTCTGTATTAGCCATTACACCTTGGGGTTCTATCTGCTTATCTGTAGCTTGCTTGGCCAACTCTTGACACAGGGCTCTACCTCTTACTATCTTTTTTGGATGTATTTCTACATCATATTCCTGTATCTTAGTCACCCAACCAACTCTCTTTTTGCCAAGTTCTCCTTGTATTATAAAATTTCTGACATCAGGATGGATCACATAAACAATGATTTTGCTCTGTGATAGAAAGTGCTTAAATTTCTTCAAGGATTTCATGACAGCATAAACTTGCTTTTCAATAAAGTTATATTTTTCTTCATGTTCATGCATAGTGGAACTCAGAAAAGCTATGGGTCTTTCTTCATTGTCTGCCCCCTTCTGTGTAAGGACTGAAGCATAACTTTCTGATTCACCAACAACATATAAAATAAAATCTCGTGAGTAATCAGGATTAATCAGTATAGGTGCTTGGGCTATCTCCTCCAGGATCTTCTTGAAAGCATTTTTTCTTACATCAGTCCATTTGAAAGTTGCATCCTTTTTCAATAATTCAGTCATTGGTTTGACAATCTGTGCAAAATCTGCAACAAACTTCCACACAAAATTTATTTTCCCAAAGAAGGATTGCAAACCTTTCTTATTAACCGGTAGAGATAGTTTCAAAAGTGCCTTTACTCTATCAGGATCAATAGCTAATCCAGCTTTAGATATAACATGACCAAGTAGAATACCTTCTTCTACAACAAATATAGATTTCTTTGGATTCAAAGATATTTCGAATTCCCTGCATTTTTCAAATACTTGTTCAAGGTGCGTAATATGATCTTTCTTATGATGAGAAAAGATAGTCATGTCATCCAAATAGATGACTATAATCTTGCTAGCAAGTTCACCAAAAGCTACATCCATTGCTCTTTGGAAAGTTGCTCCAGCATTAGATAAACCGAAAGGCATCCTCTGGTAGGCAAATGTTCCCCACTTTGTGGTAAAAGCGGTCTTGAATTGATCTTCATCTCTGACCCATACTTGATTATACCCTGAAAAGCCATCTAGTAAAGAATGATCTTCATCGAACACTTCTCATGTGTGGTTGTCTCTTATGCATCCTTGAAGAATGATTATTTTCCTTTCTTTCATGCACATGATTTATTCCCTGTCTATATTGCATTCTTTGCGTCTGATGAAATCTGCGGTCTTGCCTTAGATTAGATACAGAAGTGCTTGGACAAAACCTTGCTATGTGCCCATGACCATTACATTTAAAACATCGCACATAATGTTCACTCAGAGACGCAGATGTATTTCTAACAGCATAACTCTTTGATCTATTATTCAATCCACAATAAACTGCCTTGTGACCATAAAGGTTGCATCTAAAACAGTAGCCGTTAAAAACATTATTATGAATAGAATGAGAGTGATAGAACCTTTTTTGTTGTGATTGCTTTGTTGTAGATCCCCTTTGATGATTTCTTCATGTAACTGTTCGAAGCCATGGACTATAACAGTTCAAATAATTTGATTAGTGGAAGAATGTTTGCCCTAGCTGCATATTTGTGTTTCAATAAAAGCAGTGTGTATTTGTTCTATTCATTGATGTGGAGATTGTTAGATCTTTCATGACGCCTTGGTGAAAATATTCAATTCACAGTCAGTTTCGTTTTAACTATTGATAAAATGCCAATCCGAGGTTAAGAAGTTTGAGGTTGAGTAAGGTGCACTATGGTTGGCTGTGAAGTGTTTTGTGTCCTCTCCTGATTTGCACAGTTGAAATTCAGAATTGACAATGGAATTGCAGAGTCAGTGCAGTGTTGGACAAAAGTTGGTACAAGTGAGGTCTGTTTGCAGGAATAATTCCAAGCAATTCGAAAAAGAGTTCAGATTTTGTTGAGCAGATTTGAGGCAAGTCTTTGAGAAGGCTTGTAGATTGTTTTTTAGTAAACAAGCACAGATTGGGCAGGATGTGTTGATGACAGAAAGAGTTCCAGTGGAGGTGCATTCTATCTTGGAGACATGTTGATCGTTTGGCACAACAAGAAACAAGAGTCAGTTTCTTTATCAACAGCTGAGGAAGAATATATTGCAGCAACAACATGGTGTACACAGGTTTTGTGGATGAAACAAACCCTGAAAGAACTTGGTTTTAACCTCAGTGAGCCAATATCAATTAAGTGTGATAACACCAGTGCCGTTAACATCTCCAAGAATCCGGTTATGCATTCATGCACAAATCATATTGCTATCCGGTATCACTTTTTGAAGGAGGAGTCTGCTTGATTGGACAAGAAGAAGAAATTTGGTTGAGGCACAAGAGGTCCGGTCATATCAGTTTTGACAATCTAGTAATATCAGCTCAAAAAGACCAGTGAGAGATATTCCCAAGAATTGTCTAGCTACAGGGATCATATTCTCAGGGGGAGCATTTGTGATTTTGTCTATCTTTTGCTCATGTTTTTAATTTTTACTAAGTGTAAAATTTTCTACCTGAGAATGTTGTGCATGGACTCAGGGGGAGTCTGCAGTAGCCCTTTGGTATTATTGTCAAAGGGGGAGAAGAGTTACAGATAATTGCATGTGTGTTGACAACAATTCCAAAGGGGGAGATTGTTGAGCAAGGTGCAGTAACAATATTGTCATTGTTGTCAACACAGATAGTTAGATCAGTTGATGCAGTGAACATAGTCATGATGTAGTGAATAGGAAGTTCAGAAGCTGTTCAGAATATGCAATAGTATTGTCATTGTTGTCAACACAGTCAGATAGCTCAGTTGATACAATGGACAGGAAGTTCAAATGCTTAGAATTTATTTAGATGCAGTGGACAGGAAGTTCAGAAGTCATTCAGAGTATGTACAGTGTGTTTCCCAGTAGACCTAAGTGACCCACATGCAAAAATTCAAAGAAAAATACAAGGAAAGTGTCGCGATATCACGACATATTCAGAAAACAAGAAAACTGTCATGATTTTGCGACATATTGGAGGAGAGAGAAAGTGCAAAGAAAAATGTCACGATTTCGCGACATATTGGAGGAGAGAGAAAGTGCAAGGAAAAACTGTCACGATTTCGCGACATTCTGGAGGAGAGAGAAAGTGCAAAGAAAAATGTCACGATTTCGCGACATGTTGGAAGAGAAGAAGGCAAGTTGAAAAATTGTCACGATTTCATGACATGTTTGGAGCAGAGGCGCAAGTAGGGAAAACTGTCACGATTTCACATGTTAGAAGAGAAGAAGGCAAGTTGAAAAACTATCACGATTTTGCGACATGTTCGAAGCAGAGGCGCAAGCAGGGAAAACTGTCATGATTTCACGACATGTTGGAAGAGAAGAAGGCAAGTTGAAAAATTGTCACGATTTCGTGACATGTTCGAAGCAGAGGCGCAAGTAGGGAAAACTGTCGTGATTTCGTGACATGTTGGAAGAGAAGAAGGCAAGTTGAAAAACTGTCACGATTTCATGACATGTTCGAAGCAGAAGCACAAGCAGGAATAACTGTCACAATTTCACGACAAGTCAGAAGTTAAAATGAAAGCAGGATAGAACTGTCGTGATTTTGCGACATGCAGCATAAGAAAGAGTTCAAAGTGAGAACTGTCACGATTTCATGATATGCAGCAGAGGAAAGAGTTTGAAGTAAGAACTGTCGTGATTTCGTGACATGCTGTAGATGAAAGTGTTCAAAGTGAGAACTGTCACGATTTCACAACAAGTTCGAGGAGAGAGAGTGTAAGTTGGAGAAGTGTCACGATTTTGTGACATGTCACACTTTGGCGACTAAAATAGGAGATAGATAGTAAGTTGGAAAAATGTCACGATTTTGCGATAAAAGAAATGAAGGAGCGTACGAAAGCAGAAAGCGTCACGATTTTGTGACGGGTTGTAAAGAAAGCGTACAAAAGCTGAAAGCGTCACGATTTCATGACAGGTAGCAAAGAAAGCGTACGGAAGCTGAAAGTGTCGTGATTTCTTGATGGGTTACAAAGAAAGTGTATGGAAGCAGAAAGCGTCACGATTTTATGACAGGTTGTAAAGAAAGCGTACGGATGCAGAAAGTGTCACGATTTTGTGATAGAAACAAAAAGTAAGACTTCAACAAAAGAAGTGTCATGATTTAGCAACAAAAGCAGAGAGCAAGTCTTCGAAAGCAGAACTATCATGATTTCACGATAGGATCATAAAGTAAGTCTTCAACGGTAGAAGCATCGTGATTTCGCGATAAGATCAGAAAGGAAGTCGACGAAGGCAAAAGTGCCAAGATATCGCGACAAAAGAAAAATTGATGTTGATAAAGGTAGAAGTGTCGCGATATCGTGACAAAAGAAAAGTTGAAATCGACAAAGGCAGAAGTGTCATGATATCACGACAAAAGCCAAAAGGAAGCGTACGGAGACAAAAAGTGTCACGATATCGCAACATGTATTTTCATGGCAACAGCAACAAGAAAAGCCATAGAGACATAAATGTCACGATTTCACGATAGGTCGTAAGTGTGCAAGAACAGAAGGTTAACCCGAACATCTTCATGAGTAGAAGCCGACGTAGTTCGATCATAGTCGACTAAGATTAGGGTTTGCATTTGCATAATCAGCCGACTATAATTAGGGTTTTCATCTTGAAATCTCTATTATATAAGGAGGGTTGTTTGGAGATTTGAAGAGTTAATCTGTGTGAGTATCGAAGTGTGCGATATGCGGTCATAAGAGCGCAGATAGCACAGAAGCGACGAGATGATGGCAAAGTGCGCAGAGTGAGCGAAGAGGCGAATGCGCATAGAGAGCAGAGTGCAAAAAGGTCAAACACGATAGTTCGGCTCGAACGACACAAAGTGTACAAAGCATGTGTATAGAAAAAGCAGAGGGTGTAGATAGCACAAAGGGCAAAGTCAATCGCTAAGTTTGGCTGTAGCAGTGCAGCAGATGCGTGTATCCTGCAAACAATGAAAGAGATCGAGTAAGCATTAGATCAACCAGGATCTTGTGAAAATGAAGGTATTTTCCTATCAAACATTAACATTCAGAATTGAAGTCCAGGTTGCAACTTGGCATCAGGGGTTGGTGCTCCTTCCAGTAGGTGCTATTAAATCAGGGGTTGTTGCTCCTTTTTGTTGATGCAGATAAATAAGGGGTTGTAGCTCCTTCTAGTGGGTGCTGGTAAATAATTGTAAAGTTGGTGCTTTGTAAGGGGATGGATTTGGATGGTAGTCCAAGTAGCCGTTCTTTTTGAGGAGTAGCCATATTGGTGAACCTCGTTAAAATCCTGTGTTGTGTGATGCTCTTTTGTTATGCTTGTTGTTTCTGGTTTTAAGTTTTAATTATTTCAGCATTAAGAGTTGCAAATTTAAAGTTTCAAAATGCTACACTGATTCACCCCCCCTCTCAGTGCCATACTAAGGATAACAAACCTTTCTGCCCCTACAACTATGTGTAAAATTTGATCAATTTTAGGAAGAGGGTAATGGTCTTTGAGTGATGCCTTGTTCATATTTCTTAAGTCTACACACAATCTAATATATCCATTTTTCTTCCTGACTGGTACCAAGTTTGCCACCCAGGTAGAATGTTTAATAGGATACACTATTTTAGCCTGAAGAAGTTTTAGCAACTCTTGCTTCATCAAAGATTCTATCTTTGGATTTACCATTCTTTGCTTTTTCCTAAAAGGCTTAGATCATTCCTCTAACTCAATAGTATGTTGGATAATCTCTTTTATGTATACTTTCAGGTCGCTATACACCCAAGCTATGATATCAAAAAATTTCTTGCATAATTTTCTGATTTTGTTCAATTCTTCCTCTGTACAACTAACCCCGACTTTAATCATTTTCCCTGGTTCTAACTCTACTTCTTTATACCGGTGCTTATCAAATTTTATTTTATGACCTATAGCTCTATCATTGTTATCAAATAAACTTTCAAGGGTGATAAGCCCTCTAGGAATATGATTATTTTTCAACTGAATCATATCCTCTTCTTCCTCATCTTGTAAATTCTTACTGCTGGAACAATTCATTTCATGGATTAAAAAATCCAAAATTTGTTCATCATTTTCAAAAACTTGCCAAAATATATTCTTTTCTGGAACTGAGGGTCTATATATAAGTCTAATCATTTTGGATTTCTAAATAATATTACTAACAGGACATAAATTAGCTCCCACTGATGCCAATAAATCTGCATGGGTATTTTGTTCTCTAGGAATAGACTTCATGTTTAGAGCCTCAAAGGCTTCCATAAGATCCCAAACTTTATTTCTATAAGCCTTTAAGTAGTGTTGTTTACTGATGCATTTTTCTATGACTTGATTGACAATAAGTTTTGAATCTCCAAAAATGAGTAACTGTTTCACTCCCAATTTTTTAGCTTTCCTCAATCCTAGACAAAGCGCTTCATATTTCGCTACATTATTGGTGCAACTCCACATAAATATATAAGAGAAAACTCTTTCCTTTCTCGTGGGAGAAATCAGAACAATCCCAACACCAACTCCATTCTTGCATCTAGCTCCATCAAAGAAAAGCTTCCATAGTTGATTAGGAGAATTATTTTTCTCAAGAGCAGGTGTCAATTGTTTTTTTGGTTTTTCAATGGAATAACTTCCTATTTCTATTTCTATCATGGCATTGAAATCCTGCATAGAAAACTGATCTTCTGATTGAATATCTTCTAAGGTCTCCTCCATTAGATCTACTTTTCCAATTTCTTCAGTCATCATGTTCACGGTTTCAGCTTCCCCTATTTTTTCCACATGAAAAGTAGATGGTTTCTCATTAAAGATTTTAATTCTCCTACCTTTGAAAGGTATTTCTAAATGAGAGTAATCCAAGGATAGGTATCCTCCTATTTTTGCAGTGAATTCTCTTGATAAGCACATACCGAAATATGGTGCCAAATATACTACTATTACTTCTTGTATAACCACCACTTGAGGCATCCTACGGAGTTGTATGGGGATGTCTTTAATTACTGATATAGGTTTTATAGGAGTACCGTCCAACTGTTGCACGCCTGGATTGCTCCTAGTATATTACATCCCCATAATATCACATACTACTTTGGGTATCACTGTAGTAGCAGCACCTGAATCTATCATACAATTGTGAACAACCCATCCTTCCATATGAAGAGATAAATAAAAGGGTGGAGGTCTATTTTTTCTAGTGGCTGATGTTAGATTTTCTTGGACTGTATTTGAAGCTGATACAATTTTACCTTTATCTTTCATTGTCTTTAAATATTCCTGCAATAGGTCAATTTGACCAGGGAACTACAGAGCATCATACATACTTGCCTTTGAGGGAGTCTTCTTCATTTCTTCAACTATATTGAAAGTAGATGATTCAACAATTTTTTCCCTTTCCTTGGTGAAAGTATCATATCTATTTCTGTATCCTTGGGTAGCTTCAGTCCTTTGTATTTTAGTAAGTGAAGGAAATCTCAATCTCTCTTTAGCTTGATCTTGAGTTTTAGTTTCCTTTCGTGGAGTGAATTCTTTACGTATCTCTTGCCTTGGGCTTTGTGCTAGAACTTGAGATTTTTTTCATAGGGTAAATTTCCTTTAGGAGCTGCTTGCGGAGCTGGAGGAAAACTTAAAGGTTGAAGCTCTTTAGGGTCTACCTACAGAGGTTTTTTACCAGATCTGGTTAGGACTGTAACCTATTCTACAGTCGGCATCATTAAATTGTGATCTATTTCCCTAATCATATTTACATGCCCTTTCATATTCTTTTTTATTTTCTCAATAGCTATACTCTATACATAATTTTGATGGATCATACATGAAATTTCTCCATGTGGATCATTACACATAGTGCACCAGTAATCAGAATCTGTAGAAGGCTCTGCAGAATCTTTTGTTTCATTTGCATAAACAACATTTGATCATTCTTATCCCCTGTTACTTGAATGCATTGCATATCTTGTTATCTGAGAGAACCTTATTGGTTGAAAATTCCTCTCATCTTCCCTCTTTTTCATTGAATTCATATCATTTGCCAGATTTTTTATCGTATCTAGTATAATAGTGAGCTGACTTTCAGGAACTAGCTGAGAAGGTGGTGTAGTTAGTGCAAGCATGGTAGGAATAGGAGGTAATGCTAGAGGACTCTAAGGCATATGTATAGTAGGGATATATAGTGGTCCATTCCATATCAGTAACCCTGTTTTTAGGACTTGAGAAGAACTAGAAGAAATAGCATTAGGAACTTGGGAAATATTAGGAAAAATAGGCATTATTGCTTTAGGCGGATATCTCCCCGTGGCAATGAGATCACTTTTTGCTATGGAATATTCTTGATAAATGGAAAAGTGAGTATCCATGATTATCGTATTATCATACTAATATCTGTATCAAAAGCTCTTAAATAATAATATATTGCTTGCTCAGTTGTCGGTTTCAATCCAATGGGTACTCTCTCCCAAGTGCGACTAAATCGAATATTAAAATCAACAATTTCCTCTTGAGGATGTTTCCTTATAATAGTGAACTGACTAAGTAGTGAAAACGGATCTACATGTTGATTGAATTCATCTACAAGTTTGCCAGCGAGTTCTGCCCATGTTGCGATTGACTAAGGAGGAAGTGCTTTGTACCAATATAACATTTTTTCTTTTAAGGAAATGACTAGCAACCTTATCATCACATTCTCTTGAGTGATATTATAAGTTGTAGCCAAAGCTGCAACATCTAGGTAATGCTCATATGTTGTTTTACCTGTCCCATCATATGAAGGTAACGCCTTCAATGCTGCTATAGGGATCGGGTTCTAAGCTGCTAGATTCAGTGGACCCATATGATTCCATGTAATATAAGCTGGTGGTGGTGGAGGAGCTGACATCGTAACAACTGTATATGCCTATCCTATAGAACTATTGGTAATCGTTGAATATGGATTAATACTAGAAATAGGTAAAACAGAGGGTACAAGGGTGGTAATATTGGTAGTAGGTGGATTCGATCTAGTAGATAAAATAGGATGCACTCTTAAGCTACCAAGATGTAACTCGAAGAACTCGATGGGTTATTTTGAGTTTATTTCTTTAGATCTGGTTATCATATAAGAAAATAATCATGAGTTCTTAACCAGATAAATAGATAAGGTATTTCTTGGGTATATACCTTCATACGGAGTCGTTAGGTGGTTTGATTTGGATTTTTAAAAGATCAAAGACAAAAACCAAACCTTATATAATACTATGGTATTTAGGGTCCCACCGGGCGTGCCAAAAATTTTTGAAACAAAATCTACCTTTGGTTATTATTTGCGCCTTGATTTTGTCAATATTGAATAGACGAGGATAATTGTGATATTTCTCATCTAATCTCCAGAGCCGGTTGGTTCCTTAATGGTTTATAGGAAAAGGGAAAACTGAAAGAGAGGGAAATATAGCCGAAGCTAGAACTTACATGTGGTACTGATTAAACAAAAACTAAGGTGAACACATATACTTTACTTGTCAAAGAATTCAATATATCTTCCTGTAGAAATCATAGATTTCTCAATATGATTTAGAGGTATATCTAACACATGTATATATCAGATTTCAACTCCAGTAATACGATTTATATTTTTCATAAGTCCAAATATTTTAGAACTAACACAATTTGTATTTCAATAATGTGAAATAGAAGTGAGAAATGTTAATATGCACAATGTGAACCAGAAGCCAATAGAAGCATAATCTTTATTGCTTGTATTCCAAGTACATACATTCAGTCTTGTAAACGTTCAAGAGCCAACCCTTCTTAAGAGGACTTTTACCTTTATATATACCCTATGTGGGAATTTCTATATTTAGTACATTTTGATATAAATTAATTACAAGAAAATTAGAACATACTTATGTTTCTATCTCCTTTGCATGGCTTCCAACAAACAACCACTTATAGTAAGAATCTAGGAATTGATTTATTCTATTATCTACTTTCAGTTACTGACACGAGTTTTTGGAAGGCATCTTATTTCCTACTAAATATCTCTTTGTCGGCAAAAACTTAGTTATGTCACAAAATCATGACTCTTTTTCCTATTATGTTCTTTTAGCTTTTGCATGAGCGAAAACTCACCATGTCACGAAATCACATCTTCTTCTTTCGGGCTCCTTCGGGCTGTATTGTGAGCGAAAACTCACCATATCATAAAATTGCGACATCCTCTTATACTTTATAATTTATGAGCAAAAATGCTAGCACAAACCTGTCAAGTCACGAAATCATGACACTCCTTTATTTCTTTGCTCTTCAGTCGGTGTCATGAGCAAAAACCCATCAAGTCACGAAATCATGACACCTTCCCATTTTTTGACCTTTTCGAGCCGTATCTCCACGAAAAACTGACATGTCACGAAATCGCGACATCCTTCATGCCTTAGCCAATTCTTAATTTTTGTCTAAAAAAATGAAATTTTGGTCTCTCTACACAAAAATCTACCATCTGCTGAAAGTAGTCTTTTTAGACTAACAAGACCATCACTGATTGCTCCCCTAGAGTTATGTGAGTGCCCACTAGAGTTTCAAGAGAACCCTTGGGAATTTTTGTTCATCATCGAGCATCTATGAGCATTTCTCGTTCTCGATTAGCAACCCTAAAACCCTCAAGTGCCACTAGGGCACATCTGCGTACCCATCCTCTACAACCACAATGAAGATAGAAGCAACAAGTCAGCATAAACAAGGTAAAAGTTCATTTGCAAGTATTTTAGTATTCTCAAATATGTTTACAATTTATTTATGCAACTAGGGTTAGTGATTTATCTTTTTGAGGGTCTCGTGCAGTGGAGCCCTCACATATATTATTAATCCTATCTTGTTTGACTATGTGTAAGTTTGAGAAGAATATTCATTGGTAGCTACTTAAGCTAGAGTGATCTTGCATAAAATACCAGAAAGCCCACTCACTTTGTTGGGATCAAAGACAAGTTTGAAGACGCCATAATTTATTGACCCAGGGTTTAGAAGAACCCTAGATTTGTAATAGTTGTAAAATTTGTATCAATATCATATTATTCGTAACATTGGAGATTTAAGGCTTCCCCCTTTATATCAATGAAATATTCTCTCTTTTGTGCAACATATTGTGTATTGATTTTAGCTATCTATATTTGGTGTTTCATTTTTGCATTCACATACACCTATACTTGTTGGTATTGATTGGTGATCAATTAATAATTAATGATAATATGGTAAGGATACATACATACCTAGAGTTGTTATGATTTATGGTGAAGGTGATATACCTTGGATATCCTTGACTTGATTGATGGTTGATAGGTGGTAAGGATTCATACACACCTAAAATTACTATGATTGATGGAGAATAAATGGATGCCAACAACAAGCCAATTGACAAAATTCCATGGAAAATGGAAGAATGGATATGATATGTTCAAAGAGTGAAACTTGACATGAAATGAAGAAAAATAAATTTTTTTTTGGGGAATCAAGGGAGGACAATCTAGAATTACAACTATTTGGGGTAGACAGTTGGGACCCATGTGCAATATTTTTGCCTTTTGGGGGATCAAACACTGTCAAAATTAGAAAACATTTATAGTCATTGGAAAGCTATTTTTTAACCTAGTACAATGGTGGTAGTTTTGAAAAAATTGAAGAATATTTGATAGTTTAAAAGGTGACTCGAATAATCCCTTACTTTTGGGAGTGAAAATGTGTAATTTGAGGTCCTTGAAAGGTAAATTTGGCTTGGGTGGTGATAGGGTTGATGGAGAAGGGTAAATTGATGATAATGGATGAAAAATGATCCAATTTTTAGTGCTTATAGATATTTTATATAGGATAGGGGCGATGATATGGCTAGGGAACAACAATAGAGATGATCATTTTGGTTGAGGCTTGAGAGGTCTCCATTTTGTAGTAATTTTCATTCTTTTTAATTTTGTTTTTTGTTCAGATGAGTATGAGGTATGTAGATGGATATGCAAGGGATTATACTTATTTATTCACAAGGGAAATATGATGATGAGGTGATGGTTGAGATGTATGGATGGTGTGAGGCATGTGTTTAGGGTATTTAGATTGTGGTGCTTGATGGAGGCATGTGGTTAGATATATGAGACATGTTATATGACATGGATTTGATATGTTGAAGTGATGGATGATGATGTGTCTACTTATTTACATGGTTTAGACTTGGATGTGTTTATTTGATCACCTTTTTGGATACATGTATATGCATTTCATAATCAAAATTAGTTTAATTAATCAATGACAAAGTAGTGGTCATGATGACACATAAAGAGGACATGAGACATGATAATTACAATGGGGATAAGATGTAAGACATGGATAGTGATATGTGAACCTAAGAAATAATGATGAATAATGTAGGATACACAATATAAATGGTGACATTAAGACATGTGTAATAAAAATTATTGAATTAACATGTTATATTTCCCCAGATACTTTATGGTTTTCAGATCCTATAAGTGAATTAAGAAACACAAACACTCTAGTAGTACCAATCAAACTCATCTACTAGCCAATCAATATCCCTTAGAGACTTAGACCATCCTAGAAAAGTTAAGCCACTCCTAGACCAATGTGTGTGTAGTAATATTCTTTGTGTAATCTTGAGTTAGGTTAGACAACCCACATTGAGGCTAGTAGAAGATAGCTCATTTGTGAGTGGTCAAAGATTTGTATAAAATAAGGGCATTAATGTGAAAGATATGTCATCATGCAGAGGGTATACTCCACTACCAATAAAGCATCTATACGCTCGATGTAGATAGCCCCATAATCCTTTGATATTGCTCCACTACTAGTCAGGTGTATATAGCCTCTATGGAGATGACTAAAATACCCAAGGATCCATGATGTGATGATTATGGATTATTTTATTACGATTTGCTTCTTTTAGAAATTTTAGGTGTGTATAAATCCTTACCACCTAATCATCAAACATCAATCAAGTTGAAGATATCCAAGGTACGCCACCTTACCCATCAATCATAGCAATTTTAGATGTGTATGAATCCTTACCACCTAATAAAAAACCATATATCAAGCTGAGGATATCCAAGGTATGTTACCTTCCCCATAAATCATAGTAGTTTTAGGTGTGTATGAATCCTTACCACCTAATCATCAAACATCAATCAAGTTGAAGATATCCAAGGTACGCCACCTTACCCATCAATCATAGCAATTTTAGGTGTGTATGAATCCTTACCACCTAATCAACAACCATATATCAAGCTGAGGATATCCAAGGTATGTCACCTTCCCCATAAATCATAGTAGTTTTAGGTATGTATGAATCCTTACCACCTAATCATCAATAAATCATCCATAAATCATCAATCATCCTTTACTACTTTCCTAGTGTATATTTTGTTCCATGTCCTTTATTGCTTTCCTAGTGTAGATTCTATTTTATGTCTTTTACTACTTTTATAGTTTAAATTTTGTTCCATGTACTTTATTCCTTTCTTAGTGCATTATTTGCTTCATGTTATTTATTGCTTTCCTAGTGTAGATTTCGTTTCATGTCCTTTACTGTTTTCCTAGATATTCTATTTCATGTCCTTTATTGCTTTCTTATTTTAGATTTTGTTTCATGTCCTTTATTACTTTCCTAGTGTGGATTTCATTTCATGTTCTTTATTGATTTCTTAGTGTAGATTTTGTTTCATGTACTTTATTGCTTTCCTAGTGTAGATTTTATTTCATGTCATTTATCATTTTTCGAGTGTATTTTTTGTTTCATGCCCTTTATTGCTTTCCTAGTTTAGATTTTGTTTCATAAACTTTATTGCTTTCCTAGTGTAGATTTTATTTCATATTACTTATCATTTTCTTGGTGTAGGTTTCATTTCATGTCTTTTATCGCTTTCTTAGAATAACTTTACTTTCATGTCTTTCATTGTTTTCATAGAATACTTTTAAATTTATGCACCTTCTCGCTTTCATAGATTAGGTTTATTTTCAGGTCTTTTTTTAATTTCCTAGGGTAGTATTCCTTAATTCAATTTAGTTATTTTTGAGTGAACCCCATAAATAGTGATCTACTCTAGTGCATTTAGAAGTTGTAGAAAATGGTTATCCATGCAATCCTATGGGATGAGAAGATTATAATAAGGACACTCATACAAAAAAACCATCATTTTTTCCTCTTCTCATGCCATATTTTATTATTGTATCATTTCATCTCCATTCTTCTCTTGCCCATTCCACTCTTTTTGTTAATTTATTTGTCAATATTGTCTATTCCTTCCTCCATAAACTCATCACTTGAGGGGGTAGACAACATCCATAAAATATTAATCCAAATTTTTCCAATACCCAAACACTCAATTGTAGAGTCACATATCCAAAAATCATTGCTTGAAGCTATCATTAAACCCCTTCTACTAGGGTAAATAGCAGATCTTCTCTCCTCAACTTAAATTCTAATTCAATCAACTTAAATTCTAATTCAATCAACTTGGGTGGGTGAGATGAGTCCTCACCCACCCATCACGCTTTGATAAATCGATCAAAGTGTTGTGAGGACACCTACCAATGGTTGGTTGGATTACCATATCAAATGATCTCATCAATATATTGAAGGTAAAGATTCAAGGACATTCATCCATTTCATAATTGGGGTATCCTATTGTCCTTGATTTGGGAGAAATTTCATGTCACCCTCCTCAAGACAAAATCTATTTTCATCACTTGCTAACCATCATCATCCACTCATCATTATCCATCATCAATCTAGTAGTCAATTTCATTTATTTTTACAATACATTGTGTTCACACATAACATGGTATAAAAAGGAGCAAAAGTAGACATCCAAAATACATTAATTTTGTAACCATATAAACCCATATTACAATCAATCTATCATAATCCTAAAATTCTCTAATTTCATCCAAAATTTCCAATTTCCTCTCTAATTATCCTAATTTCCTCTAATTTATCCTTCTAATTCTGCCAATTTCTCTAATCCCCTTGTAATCTCTTTAAATTCCTTAAATCCTTCTAAATTTATCTAATCCATATTTAATACTTCTAATTTATCTAATCTCCCTCCAATTCTTCTTTAATTTACCTAATCCCTCTCTATTTTTTTTCAATTCCCCTAAATCTTCTAAATCCCTCTAATTCCTCTTCAATTCTTCTAATTGTCCCTAATTCATCTTTAATTCTTCAAATCCTCCTCAAAATTCCTAAAATAAATTCCTCACTAAGCCCCTAATCCCAAGTCAAATCCCTAGTAAAATACTCAATAAATTTCAAATCCTAAACCAAATCCCTAGAAATCCTAATAAACCCTCAATATTCCCATCAAATCTCCAAGGAATTCTCCATATTCAATATCCAAATCCTCCTACATCCACCTTGCACTTTTCTAGGAATTTAAAATTCCTTCAAATCCCTAGACAAGCCTTCTAATGAATACCCCTCATAAATCCACAAGTCCTTCTCATCCTCCACCTTGCACTTTTTAGAATTAAAATTTCCTCCACATCATCCAAGGTCTCCACTCTCCATGCCAATTTATGACACTTGGGTGGGTGAGGACTCACCTCACCCAAGATCATTAATATTGGAGGGTGCACACTCCTCCAAGTATGATTTCTCATATTTTCTTGGTATCCATACCTACCACATGGCTGCCACATCATGCCATGTCATTGCCCAATCACCACCCCCTCTCCTCACAAATTCTATAAAAACCTCCTCTTCTCTCTCATTTGCAACAACATATGATTCTACATACCAAAACTCTATCAAAATTTCCACTCAACCCTCTCTTATACATTTAGATACCACTCACAACCCACATGCTTTGCCCATCACTAAAAATCCATGAAGATGAATATAATCCCCCTCATACCCATAATTTATTTTTAAAGCTGCAAGTAAACAAAACATCATTTTAGTGTTAAATCGCTTCCAGAGGTCAAGCATACCCCTCTAAAGGTCTGCATCAAGTTTCATTAGTATATCCTCAACAGATATCCTAGTTATCCAACCCTTAGGCAGCCTACAGTCACCATTTTCCTAACCTTAGATAACCTCCACTTAGGAAACTGACATAGTTAATTTTCAACCAAAACTACCCAACATTGTTTGGTCATAACTTGCTCATCCAGACTTCGATCAACATCAAATTTTGATAGTAGGTTCATGATAACATATAGAAGACCTCCACCACATTTCATAGCAATATGAGCACCAAAGAAAATATTGTCTACCCCCAGATAGTTTGTAAAGAATATCATCAAGTCCCCAAATGGTCATAAACCAAAGATAAATTAATCCAAACCTTAGCAAAAAAACAGAGCAATAAGGTGAGCATATGTATACTTCTAGTATTTTTATGTGATTTTGGCATCATATTTCTATTTTAAACAAGATTTTTTAAGTTTAATTGTTTACATCCTTTATGAGATTTGGAGCCTAACCAAAATAGGCCCCTTGATGCTACTAACTTATTTTTGTGGGCTCTGTATAGGTGGGCTCTGTATAGGCCCCAAGAAGAAACATTTAGCCTAAGGTGGTCCATCAAGCAAGACAAGGCTTCAAACTCACCCAACTCTCATGGTGGCACAAAAACCTTTGTAGCACCATTGTATTTTTCTTGTTTGGATTATCCTCTCCTTTGGGGACACCATTTGTAAAGGCCTCAAAAGGGCTACTTGTAATATCTTTCATATTGGTTAATAAGATGGTGCATTTGTATGTTATACAATATTCAATAAATATCAATTGCAATCACAATTTTTTTAATAATATATAATAACATATTCTAAAATATAGATTAAGATTTTTAAATTAATAAGACAAAATATCATACATATTTTGACAATCTAATCGCGATATAATATAAATGAGGTTTGTTTCAATAACTAACTAAAAATGTTTAATATAGGATAAAACAAATATTATATGGAATGACAAGTTAGACCAACTTAAGTTTAAATTCCTACATTCATTATCATAGATAATCATATTACAATGTATCTCTTAAGAACAAGGATAAAACATTTTTTTTTTTGTTTTAAATTCATTCTTACAATTTCTATTTAAAGTACGAGACTTTTTAAATGAATACACCTCTCCTACAAAATTTATAATAATATAATTTATTATAATATAACAAATAGTAATATAATACAACTAAGTTTTATTTTAAACTTATATTCAATAACAAAATATATCTATTTAATAACACAATGTAACAAAAACAAATATGTAGAGATTTGAAATAACGTAATTCAATACTTTGAATGTCCTATAACCGCTTGATACAACTAAACAAATCAGTGTAAGATTATAAAAAAATTAAAACCGTTTAAAAAATCCAAATTTTATCTTAATAAAAACAAAATACAATTAAAATAAACTTTGTCATTGTATATACTCACTTTAAAAGAGTGGATTTTTACTAATTATAAAAAATAAATACAATGCAATCAATTACATGGAGATTACATTATCTTTATTATTGCTATAGAATACTTAGAACATTAAGACATTGGAATGATATTAAAATCGTGAGTATTATTACTCTATTAATTTTAAGCCACACAAATAAATTATAATATATAATCACATAATGCAAAACGTCGACACTTCCTCAAAACTTTATTACCTTCTCTTCTATGCAATTAAGGTATCATGCCAGACTTAAGTCTTAAGTTTTGTGGGCCTCTTTCTTCTTTAAAAAGGCCGTTAACAATCTTTCAAAGTGGGTTTGAATCTAATTGTTTTCAATATTTAATATAATAATTATAAATTCCATCTTATATTTAGCCAACCAATGGGTAGCCTGGTATAATTTACTTTGAATAATAATAAGTCACTAATCCCCGGTTTTATTAATTTAAAAGAATAAAAGCAATTATCTGACGTTTAGGAATACCAAAAGCGGCGGCCCAAGAAGCAGGACGTACACATTCGAAAACCTTAAACGAAGTTAATGCCTCTAAATTATTTTCTTCTCGTCTAAGAAATTCCGAAGTCACAATCCTAGATAAATTCGTACATTAAATTACCTGTTGACAGATGTAGAGATTAACTTTTTTTCAGAACTTGAGTAACAAAACTGGAATCCTCTCTCATCCTCCCATGGAAGCCAATACTTTAACTGAGCTTCCTCCACACACATGGCCAAGTTTGCCTGCAGTAAACATAGTGTAGTTACATGTTTTCTATATATTTGAAATATGTGAATGGAGATTATACATCCGTTCTCCTTCCCTTTGGTTTCATCAATTCCATCCCTCTGGTACGCATGAAAATACTCCAATCTTTTGTTATTGATATTTCAGTTCTTGAGTTTAGTGTTGTTTTTAGTTCATTATGAAATCTCTAAATGGATGCTTTGCTCATGTGGTGATGGTGATGATGAATTACGAGTACTCAATATAAAACTCAATAAAAATAGACGTCTTGCTTGGTTGAACAATCTGAAACCAACAATTCGTTTGGAATACATTATGTTCTTTTTCTTTTTACAATATATCTTGGTTTAGCAGAAGATGCCTATGTTGTACACTTCTTACCTAATGGTTTCCATTGGAGGTATTCATTGGCCTTTTCTGAGAAAACAACGTTATAGTAAAATGGTTACGGGTTGTAGGAAAAGTTTTAACTAGCCATTTTTTAAAACCAGCGTGTAGACACTTCAATTTTAAAGCTACGGGCAATTCAAAAGAAAGCACCTCAATTTTTTTTTTTTTAGCAATAAAACATTTTCCAATAACTTAGAAATGTTACAAGTTATGAATGTGATTTTGGTAGAAAACTATCGGTTAAATTATTTCACATGAAAATTATTTTACCGGTATCTAAGAATAATTTATAATTTATAATTTAAATTAATTTTTTTTTTATAGTCTTTTTTCAAATCTAATTTTGGAACATAGAAAAGATTAGGCTAAAAGGGCCATTGAGTTGTGAAAATTACTTTTAATTCTTTTTATAAAATTTTGAAAAGATAAAATAAAAATAGAAAATCCCTGCATGGTAGATTATCTTTTCAGATTGATTATTGGAATTGCATACCTGAGTGAAGTGAGACTTCCTCTAGACTAACAAATAGGCTCGTTTTTAATGCTTAGATGGAAATTTAGATTACATCCTTGTTATTATTCATTTCAAGCAATTATAAGCGGTAACTTGTATGAATCTGATTTACTTTTGTAATTAAAAGAGAATCAGAATTACTGGTTTAACCAGCGAGGTTTTCTTGTAAGAGCTAGTGTGAGAATTGGTTGAAATTTTCTGGTGTTATTTCTTTACATGTCGGTATATGATCTTATAACTTTTGACTGTTCTAACAATGACGTATATTTCTTCCAATTGCAGTGACGAGAAGTCTGACTCAAGAATATATACTCAAAACTTTAGTAACACTATTTATTATGGAAGTGGGAGAGGGAGTGAATGTGGACGCCTTACCAAAGGAGGAAATGCAGCCTGCAGCAGAGAGTTTTGCCAGTGATGACGAGGAAATCCAGTCTGCACCCGAGAGTTTTGCCAGTGATGACGAGGAAATCCAGTCTGCACCCAAGAGTTTTGCCAGTGATGACGAGGAAACCCAGTCAGCATCAGAGAGTTTTGACACTGATGAGGAAATCCAGTCTCCATCGGAGAATTTTGCCACTAATGATGAGAAACAAAAGATTCATACCACGAATGATGAGGAAACGGAGATTCCTACCACTGATGACGAAAGAATGGAGGATTAGGACCCATCCTAACATTAAGTAATGATGCCTTTCTAAAGTGGGACCTTATTTTAATGATATTATGTAATGTTTTTTTTAAGTGGATGTAGCATTTGAGGTGGCTAGACAAGTAGGGTTTTAATGCAACCATTATAAAGAATGTAACTTTTTCATTAGTAAAAGATTTTAGCAGAAGATTTTAATTTGGGTTTTTACTTGTATGTAAAGCCCATCCTTGAGTATTAGGGTTAGAGTTAAGAAGAATCTTAAAAAAGGTAAGCGACGGTAGATGGGGTATCTTTTTTTGCATATCATATCAAAGTTTTATTTAGAAGATTGCTCCCTTAAAGAGGCCCACAATTTTATATTGTGATTATATGTAATTAATATAGTTGTTGTATTTCTATTTTGTATTTCAATATAGATGTGCTTATTTTAATTGGAAGGTTCCTAACAAGTGGTATTAAAGCACTTTTGAAGGCCACATTTTGCTATGACTACAATAGTTCCTATCTTGTCTTTCCAACCTGTTAGGTATAGTTTTCTTTCATTTTTATTTACTTTAATGACTTTGCAAAACAAAAAATAATTGAGTTATATATTTTATGTTCTAGTTTAATAGGTTAGAAGCCTTGTGTCTGGGGTTTTAAAATATGTTATTGGCTAAGCTAGATTTTTCATAAAGTGTCTAGTGAAGTGAGGGGTGATTGAACTCCAATACTTAGGCCTTAGAAAACACTTGCATATAGCTTCCACATACCTTTAGGTACATAGGGAAACCCCCTAGGATTAGAAGAATTCATTAGCAATAGAAAGTTTTTTTGACCATGTATCTATCCATAGTACACTAAGTATAGCACTCAGGAAGATTACCCATTGATACTGATAAAGAGGCAGATAGTGTGTTTAAGGGTAAGTGTGAAATCCTCCTTGCATAGTGGCCTAAAATATTGGTCTAAGCATTATTGTTTGTCACTACAGTATAATAAAGGGCTATGTACAATACACACACTTTGGCCTAGAGTTACCATGTTTTTGTTATATGTCAAACCCTAACACCAACCATCAAACCTCAAGAACCCTAACCATAGAATTGAGCATACTAAAAAGACTACACTTATTATAGAATTGACAATACTGTAATAGATAAGGGTAACTATCAAAAGTTAGTAATAGTCAAGACTATAGGCACTAGTTCTAGATAAAAGCAAAAGTGAAAGTATTTGTAGTAATGTCTAAACAATAAGCAATAAACTAAGTTTAAATGAAATAAAATGTAATGAAATATAAAATTATGTTAAGCTAATTATAAGTTAGAAAATATGCAAAGCTGGTGCATATATATTTTGAATATGTTTATGGGATAAGTAGTTATAGGCAACATGTCCTAGAAATCATCAACAACCAAGATTGCATTATAAATAAAACCCCTCTATTTTTTGTAAGAATACACATATAAAGAAAGAGAAATAACATATAGAGGATATCTAGATGAGATTTTGAGGATAGATGTATTGATGTGCATAAATAGATATCCTAGAATCATATAGATAGATATATCTCTATATCGTATGTCATTTTGGTGGACTCACTATATGTTTTATGCTCTCATTGTGTGTGATTTTGTAGTGATATTAACTTGTGACTATACTGTTAGAGTGGTATTACAAGGTGATAGACTACAAGTTAGGAGACTTAGACAACCCAAGTTGTAGATGTTGTTATGAGTTGTAGACACCATCAAGAGTTATAAATATTTATAGATGATGTATACCATAAGAGTTAGCCAACTTGGTAAGGAGTAAGGTTGTCATCTAAGTGATCTATGTATAATGAATTTCATTTGCAACATGTCATCATCTCATCATAGATCATCATCATGCCATCATGACTGATGTTGCCTGAGACTATGTGTTGGAGGATGTCATTGAGACTTTATCATTAGAGCATGCTATCTAGGGATGTCATCCTAAATTATGCCATCTAAGCTAGGTAATCCTATCATCTTGAGTCTCTACCTTGTCATATGGTGAATATCATCATATGGGATGAGTTCTCATAACCTACTTGACTGTAGTTCTATTGGCCTTTAATCTATCATTCTCTCATCATGGGGAGTTCTCATTGTTGTGTTACATATGGCGTTGTTGCCCAATCAAAGTATGGTTTATTAGAGATAGAAGCATTTATCTTAGCATTCATGAGGAATAAGGAGGTGAATGATATATTTGAGGTTGCACAAACAATGAAGAAGAAATATAGGAAGAAATTTAGACCAATTTGTAAGAAAAAGTGCAATAATTACCAAGCAAGGATTGTAGTCAAGAATAGAACTTACATAACCAAAAGTAGAGTGAGTTTGAAATCCTCAAGAAGATGATAGTACAAGGGAGAAAAATAACACATGGTATACATTTTTGCTAACAACAAAAAATAAAGTAGAATCATATCAAATAGTCAATGATAATGTTCACAATTCGAGATGCCAACATGAAGCAAGAACAAGGAGATGAAGGGCGGATGATCATGTATGAGAAAGTGAGTAGAAGTTTTCCAAGGGGTGTAGAGGAAAAATGCAAGGCATCAGAGGAACCACATGAGTTTTTGAACAAGGAGGACAAATCTGCCATTTGTATTTTTGTAAAGGAGGTTGAAAAGTGCCAGTAAACCTAAACTAGGATAAATGTTGTTTGAAGGACAAGAACCATATCAAGGTAATGAAGTACCAAGAGAAGAGGTACAAGGAGAAAAGCAACAAGAGGGACTACCAAGAATAAAACTACATTGGGTGAAAATACTATATGAACCAAGTGAGAGTGAATTAGAAGAAGAAAACCATTCACCAATAGAGAATATCACAACCAAACAAGAAAGAAAAAGTTCCCAACCTTTGCTGAAGAAGGTGATAAAGATCTAACATGACACATGGGAATTTGTACAACAATTTAGAAAACAAACGAGGTAAGAGACCTAGAAGCTTGGTTAAAATAATTTCCTACAACATTATGAGGGATTGCAATAGACTAGTATCTAAAGAAGGAAGCAACTCAACCTTTTGAGACGTGAGATAATTTAGTGTAGGAATTCAAGAATGAATTCAAACTGTTACGAGATGATACAAAAACTATAAAAAAAATATATTGCACTAAGCAGAGAAAATAATAAGATATCAAAACCTATAATTGTTAATTAAAGCAACTAACATATAAGATGGAATTAAAACCAATAGATGGCATGGTAAAAATGTGGTTTATCAATGGATTACTACCAAAATATAGGAATAAAATGAAGATTATCCCATGTTCAACGTATGATGAAGTTATGAATAAGCAAAAAAAATTAAAAGTGAAGCCAAACTACCATTATTTGGTATTGGAGGTCACTATAAAAGTGAAGATTTAGATAGTGACAAGGAAGATGTCCACTTGGCAATCCAATCAATGAGGAAGGATTTTGAGAGGATGATTAAGGAAGTGAAGGGTGAAGTAAATAAATAAAAGAAGAAGATAAGGTGTTTGAATTATAAGATAGAAAGGAACATAAATGTAACCTATCCCAAGAATGCATATTATAATATATATGAAGTACTAGGGCATGATGTCATGGAATGGGAAGATCAATTCTATTGTTGATTGTTTGAGCCAACCTCCTGCCACTCATGCCTTGACTATTATGACCACTTCATATTCGAGGTTTCTAAATTGGCCATCATAGTATGATCATGATCTTGATTTTGGAAATATGTACCAGCAATTATGCTATCTTACCTCTTCCATTTGTATCTTTTCCAATATTTTTACACCAAGGATGTGTTACTTTACAAATTAGACAAGGTTTGTGTACCTTGTGAGCATATTATGTTTCTTATCAAAGAGACACATTTCACACTCTATGGTAGTCACTTTGGCAAACAAAATAAACTCCATCACTTTTAGTGCTTCTTTTATTGGCCACATATGCAGAGAGATATTTTGAGATTCCTATGGCAGTGTATTATTTGTTGCCATTCCAATATTACTAATCAAAAACTAGGTTTAGACATTCCTTTACCTATTTCTTCTCGTCCTTGGAAAAGCATTTCCATGGATTTAGTGGTTTTCCATGATAGTGTGAAAACATGATTGTGTATTTGTTGTTGTGGATAGATTCAACAAAATGGCTAAGTTTCTTCCATGTCACAAGACTTGTTCTATGCCAAAATTAATCCAAATTTTCTTTGATTATTTGTGGTGATCCTTTGGTCTACCAACTAGCATTGTTTTTTACCATGATTTACTCTTTATGGGTCACTTTTAGTACTCTTTGTGAAAAATTTTAGGGGTCTCCCTTAATTTTTCGATTACCTATCATCCTCAATTAGATGGAAAAATTGAAGTGGTGAATCATACACTTGTGTAGAGTTTACAAACCCATCAGTATGCTTCACTACCAAGGTGGAAATTGAGTCTCACTCATTTAGAGCATGCATACAATAGAGTAGTGCATTATTCCACAGGGAATTTTCTCTTTAAGGTTTGTTTAGGTTTTTAGTCATTGATTCCTTATGAGTTGCCCTTGTATTTTCCTTCTCTAACCACTACTCATGTTTATAAAGAACAAGATAAGACATACTCATTTATTCAGCATTTGCATAATCTTCAATCCAAGGTGATTCAAATTTTTTAAAAGGCATAGCATCAAAGAAGCAAGCTATGAATGGACATAGAACTCATCATCATTTTTAGGTTAGTGATAAATTTTGGTTATACTTGGATAAACAACATTTTTTTAAGAAGGTACATAGCAAAATCAAACCACTTCACTATGGACCTGATATCATCCTTTAGCAAGTGTCTCAGAATACTTTTCAACTTGATCTTCCTATACACCTTGGGATTCATGACATCATCATTGTAGATGTTTTGAAGTTGTACTATGATTCTACATTAGATACCGAACCTACCATCAACCATCTTATTGATGTGGTTCTTAATACTCAACCACCATTGGATTCTAATCAAGTCCACAACACCAAGACTTGACAAACCCATTGTGGATCTTCTACTTCATATCTTATGGCTCGACATGACCAATATCCATATCAGGCTTATTGGATTTCTTCTCAGTATATTTCCCATGACTTTCCTTCTCTTCTAAAAGCATTGGAGTCTAATGCTTTCATTATGAGGAGGCATGATGAAGAATAAATCACATGATCCCTCTTTCTTGCTAAGCTTAGGTTTATATTATTTTTATTAGTTTAGGCTAAGATTATTATTGTTTACAAATAATTGTAAACATGATAATAGTATTCTCACATGCACAAGTGTAAACTAGATCATTTAGTGAAGCATGATAATAATTCTTACGATAATTTAGCATGTTCAAAGTTAATTTAGGATCTGCAAAGTTAAGTTAGATGTTCTAAGCTAAGTTTGGATAAATATCTAGTAGTATTATATTCTTTGTAATTTGGAATCCACTAAAAATATGGTGGAGAATTGTTGATTGTAAATTGAGCATGCTTCTTCCTATAAATTGTTTGCATAAGAGTTAAACTTTATTTGGAATTATCCCACAACAACATTTAAACTAGGTAACAAATACAAACATCCACAAAGCTCACCATTTAAGGTCATAAGGTCACTTAAGCAATGAACAATTATTAATAAAATTATTATTAGGTTGATTTTGGTTGAATGGCCCATTGAATAGGCTTTGCATGTGTAAAATTTTTTATATGAAGAAATACCATAATGCAAATATGCTCCTTAATATTTTATGGATTTAATTATAAACACTAGGATATTTAGGAGCTCTAAATTTTGATCTTTTATATTATGGATGAGAAAACATAGCCATAGTTTATGGATGCATGTAAATTTTATTGTTGGCATTGTAGTTTCACCAATTAAAAACACATTTACAAACCATATATGCATTTCACATATGGTCTATGCATTATTAAAATTTCAATTAGGGACCCCAACCTCGTTTTCTACAGTATTCTCAATTCAAGTGGTAATTGTAAACTATTTTTAACATGAATTATAAAGAATTTTTAGATTATGTTGATAGTTTATCTTCATTTTCTAACTTAAAAGTAATTTTAAATTACAAACCAAACTAATGAACTAATAAATTATTTCAAATTTTAGATTTTTAATCAAAATTACCTAAGACTGCACTAGTAGTATAGCAAGTTCAACCTGAGTTTAAAGCAATGCCAACGAGACAAAAAAAAAAAAAAAACAAAAAAATCAAACAATAATAGTAGAGCAACAAAAAAATACATAAAGAGCCCTAGGACACATGATAAATATTAAAATGGAAAAAAGGTATGTCTTCTCTACCAAGTTCAATTTTGGTGCATAATGAGCAATATTCTACAACTTCATGATAGTGTATTACCAACTGAATAAATCCATTATAATTTTTAAGTACATCATATTGAAATTGAATAAAATAATTTAAAAAACTGAGGAGAATGTTGGACTCGAGCAACAAGTCCCTGGAAAACAACTTCAACTTGACTATTATGTTTGTAAAAAGGATGATGCTCCTCATGAAATACAAATGGAAGATGAAGTAGTATAATTAAGATCATTTAATGATATTTGCAATATTATCCTTGGAGAAGTCCTTATATATCTCAAGACAGGAATAAGAATATATTCATATGCGGTTGAAATCAATATATTTAAGAATTATTTATTGAAGAATAAATAAGTTAGTTGATATTGACAAAAATATTATTAAATATTTAGAAGAAATAATATAACTAAAATAATAATAATTTTTAATAACATAACATTTTTATAGCCATAAAACCATATAATATAAATATCCTCACAATCCAATAAATATGTAATATAGATAAAATTTGTTTTAATTTATATAATTAATTAAAAATATTTAATATAGAATCAAACAAATACCAATTTACGTTCTTATATTATCATTGATAATCACATAATGATATGCCTCTTAAAAGTAATGATAAGACTTTAAGTCTCAAACCCATTTTGGCATATTTTATTTAAAGTATGAGACTTTTTAAAAGGACACACTTTTCCTCAAGATTCATACTAATATAATTTATTAAAATATAATGAATAATTATATTATAATATAAATGAGTTTTATTTTGATCCTCTCTACACCTATTCACTAATACAATGCAATAAGAATGAGTTTTATTTTGTTCTTTTAAAATATTTGGGTTTTTATCTAAAAATCCAAGTTCAAACCTAGTACAAAGGTGATGTGGAGAGCCTTTACTACTATTTTTTCTTCCTTTTTATCCACGCTTTCATTTGTTGGGCCAATTTTGTAGGAGTTTGTTAGTGGTATTATTTTGTAATGGGTTTATTCTTAAATGGAGGATAAGACCTAGTTATTATTTAGTTATTTTTGGGTTGTAGTGGTAGAAAAATAGGAATTAGTTAGATTTGATTTTTGAAGAGGCTTTTATATTGTGGGACGGAGGTTTTTTTTTTAATGTGGTATTGAGAAGGGATTTTTTGGAGTAATCTTTTGATGGTTGTGAGTCCTCCAGTTGATTGAATGGTTTGTCTATCTTGCAAGTTTTATATTTGAATAAATATATTTGGTTTCTCATCTACATACCTTTTGTATTATCCTTTGTTCTATTGTGTTTGTTATTTTAGCTATTATGGCTTAGAGGAAACAAAATTGCAGGTAGTTGAGGACTAGATTATTTGTAACAGTTGGTTGTAGGCTGTTTTTGAGAAACGAATTGTCTACATCAATTTGGTATTAAAGCATCTCAATATGGCCTAGAGGAAAATCTTTTTGATCTAGGGAGGAAGAAGCAGGAGGAATATAGGTCCAAGGAGTAACAATGCAGATGAATGGCTTAGGAGGTTAAAGCCATTGAGGCAAGATTGCATTTGAATGATTCTTAATATGAACATGAAGACCAGGGAAATGTAGCTAGGGTAGTAGACCCTATGGAGAGGCTTATTGAAGTTGTATCCAAGCAAAGTTCCAAAGTGAAGGTTGATATTTCAAATTTTAAAGGTGAACTCAATCCAAACTTGTTCTTGGATTGGATTTAGGAGTTGGAAAGGTATTTTGAAATGGAATATATGGATGAAGATGATCCAAAAAGGGTGAAGATTGCAACCTCCAAATTGAAGTCTCATGTTGGTCTATGGTGGGAGAACCTGTAGATTTCTAGGAGAAGGCGAGAAAAGGAAAAAATTAGATTGTGGCCCAATATGTTGAAACATTTACAAACTCAATTCCTTCCATCTGATTATCAATAAAAATTATTTAGAAAATTTTAAAACCTAAGGCAAAGATATCGATCCATACAATCATATACCAAGTAGTTCATGAGGCTTCAAATTCGAACTGATCTACAAGAAGTAGAAGAACAAGTAGCAACTAGATATGTTAATGGACTAAGATTTCAATTATAAGATGAGCTTACCTTAATCAAGTTATCTACAGTGGATGAGGCATATGAATATACCTTAAAGGTAGAAGAGAAAATGAATCAAAAGAGCAAAATGAGTGAAAAGGGTGATATTAGCCAAGATAGAGGGAGAGGAAGTTACTCCAAAGTTGCTAAAAAGGAAGAGCCTAGGGGAAGTATGAAGCCTGAATTCAGAGAAAGAGGAGGTTTCAGAGGACGACAATACTCTGGAGAATGGAAAACCTTAAGATGTTTCATATGTAATGAAACCCATAAGGCCATGGATTGCCCGCACAATCCCAAAAGGTATTTGGTAGCTCAAGAAGAAGAATTAGAAGAACCTCCAATGAAATAAGTGGAAGTAGAGACATGATAGAACTTGATGTTGCGAAGGACTCTAGTATCGGGGGATAAAGAGGCCCCAGAAGTTGATTGGAAAAGAAAGAGCATTTTTTGAACAAAATGCAAGTGTAGAGAGAAAGTGTGCAAGGTGATTGTAGATGGTGGGTCTACCGAAAATCTAGTAAGTAAAAAAATGGTAGATAAACTACAACTTACTTGTATTTCAAACTCTAATCCTTACAAGATCTCTTGGTTAAAAAAATATCATAGTGTGCGAGTGAATATGTCTTGTCTTGTTACTTTCAAAATTGGTCCTTATGAAAATAAAGTGCTTTGTGATGTAGTACCTATGGATGCATGTCATTTGTTATTAGGTAGCCCTTGGCAGTATGATCATAATGTAATTCACCATGTTAAAGAAAATACATATGAAATTCAACATGGGAATAGACTCCATATTTTGAAGCCTCTTAAAGGTGAATTTCAAGTGAAATAACAACCCTATCTTTGTTTACAATGGGTTGGAAAAAGTTTCTCAAAGAATCAAAGGAAGAAACATGCTATCTTCTATATCCTTGAGGGTCAGATAAATCCAATCAGTAGAAGCAAACAGTCCAATTAGAGGTGCAAAAATTGATAATATTTAGAATCGACTACATTTGAGCTACCTGCTAGTTTACCTCCATCTAGAGGCATTACCCATCAAATTGATATGATTCCTAGTGCTAAACTACCAAATCAGGCTGAGTATAGGTTTATCCCTTTAGATAATGAGGAAATGAAGAGAGATTACTGAATTACTGGAAAATGAGTTTATAAGGGAAAGCATGAGTCCATGTGCCATACCTACTTTACTCTCCCCAAGAAAGGAGGCAAGTGGAGTTTATGAATGGATTCTAGAGCCATTAACAAAATCAAAGTGAAAACTGATGTTTCTCATGGTAATGCTACTCCAGAGGTTAATATCGAGTCCTGGCAGAGCAATGAAGTCAAGGATAGTTTTCATGAAGGTGATGATGAAGACAAGAAGACTTCCATAGGCACAAAAGAAATAAAGGATTTTATTGTCTCCAAGTATCACCATGATGCTATGTGCATTGACTTGTCAGCAAAATATCCAACAACTAGAATTTCTCCTCTTCATAAGGATGGATTGAGTCTTTCTAAATATTTAGAAAACCCTTCTAGTGCTGCTTAAGAAATATTGATGCAGCCTTTTGAGATTCTTGCCATTGCTTATATCTATATAGAGATGTTATCTAAACATAAAAATATTGTAGATATAAACTACAAACACCTTACCTCCTAACAAGCTACAAATCAATCTACAAAATAGACAACAATAGAGTTAGATTGTATTTCTCAACCAAATATGGAAGAAGGAATAAGCACAAACAATGAAAGTAAGAATGATGATGAAAACCAAGTGCAGTCAGATATGGAAGCTAGTAATGTTGAGGTTAGCTTGGACAAATATATGAACACAAATACTACAGGCGTAAAAAATAATATATATGAAAAAGGAGTCAGGAGCAATGAGAATAGATAAAGATTTACAAATCCAAGTAATTGTATTTAAAAAGTTAGTGAAGGAACATCAGATTTTGTAGTTGGGGATGAAAATTATACTTCACATACATATGCATAGGGCATAAGTCTACATCATAGTGTCACAAATGAATAGATAAGAAATACTGAATGTCACCATGCTAAACACGTGCATGATTCTATAGAGGATGAAGATAAGGAGAAGAATGTGGATGTTGATGATCAAAATATTCCTAGATCAAGAAGCACGACAGATTCAAATGATAGTCTAGAAATTATAACAAAAAAGGGGAATATATAGAGGTTCAAAAGAATGTAGAAGCTACAGGAAGTGATGTAGTAGATCATATGAGTCATTTCTAATTTTTGCTAATAGAAAAGTTATGAAGCCAAATGCAGTACAAGATTCAAAGCTAAATAGATTGAAAAAGAAGACAATATCTCGATCAAGCACCTACCAAGGAAGAAAATAAAACAAATTGAATGAGTGTTGGATACCAAATTGGTAGCTACACAATCTAGGTCATACAAAATATGTTTCGTCAAATGGGAAGATCTGTAAAACTCCTATAACTCATGGATGTCAAAGGGTGATTTGCTTAAATACAATCTATTTCACGGCGCTGAACCAAGAGGTTCAAAATTCTAAAAGTTGGGCAAGATGATGTGGAGAGCCTTTAATGCTATGTTCCCCTCCTCTCCATCCACTCTTCATTTGTTGGACCGCCTCTCCATCCACTCTTCATTTGTTGGACCGATTCTGTAGGAGTTTGTTAGTGGTATTATTTTGTAACGGTTCTGTTCTTAAATAGAGGATAAGACTTAGTTATTATTTAGCTATTTTTGGGTTGTAGTGGTAGAAAAATAGGAATCAATTAGATTTGAGTTTTGAAGGGGCTTTTATATTGTGGGACGTGGGTTTTTCTGGGGGCTGGAAATACACTAGAATGTGCTACTGAGAAGGGGGGTTTTGGAGTAATCCTTCGATGGTTATGAGCCCTTCAGTTGAGTGAATGGCTTGTCTATCTTGTAAGTTGTATATTTGAGTAAATATATTTGGTTTCTCATCTACATACCTTATGCATTGTCCTTCGTTCTATTGTATTTATTGATTTAGTTGTTTTGGCTTTGAGGAAACAGGTTACAAATAGTTAAGAAGTAAATTGTATGTAGCAGTTAGTTGCAATCTATTTTTGAGAAACAATTTGTCTACATCAAAGAGAATGAGAACCTTTCAAAAACCTTCACTTTATACTATCTAAAAGGAATAATCCAAGGTCGAGTGTTTGTTGATGGGTTTACCTAAAAGAATATGTTGTTTGGTAGAAGTCAAGTGCTTACTGGTGGATTGCCTCAATTTGATGATTTCCTAAATGATCGATGGCCTAGCCATTACTGATAGGTTACCCGAATTTGATTCTCTAGATAGTTTGGTCTATTAACTTGATCTTTACCCAATATACTAAGGATTATAAAAGTTCTCTCAACAAAACAAAAAACTTTATTTTAATCTATATTTACACTCAAAAATTAAAACATTAATATTTTTCATTTATTATTAAAAAAACAATCCAATCAATTACATTTGAGATAGTTTTGTCGTTATTAGTAGTACCGAATACTTTCTTTATTATTACTACCAATACTTTAAGTATTAAAATTATAATATACATAAAACATAAACATGTCTTCAAAACTTTATTATTTATTTCTATGCAATTAATTATCATACCATACTTAAGCTTCAATTCTGCAAACATTCAAAGTGTCCCCTATGTAATAAAGGGTTTGAATCTGATTGTTTTCAATATATTATATTTAGCCTAATATAATTTACCTTTCAATAATGACGAGTCACTAATACCCGGTTTTATTAATTTTAAAATATTAAAAGCAATGTGGACAGTCTTCCTTTCTTTTAAAACGTTTACAAGGAATACCAAAAAGGTGGCGGCCCAAGAAGCAGGCCGTACTCATATTCGAAAACCTTAAACGAAGTTAATGTCTGTAAATTATTTTCTTCCAGTCTAAGAAATTCTGAAGTGACAATCCTAGTTAAACCCAACATTAAATTACCTGTTCAGAGATGTATAGATTAACCTTTTTTCAAAACGTGAGTAACAAAATTGGAATCCTCTCTCATCCTCCCATGGAAGCTGATACTTTAACTGAGCTTCCTCCGCACACATGGCCAACTTTGCCTCCACTAGACATAGTGTAGTTACATGTTTTCTATATATTTGAAATATGTGAATGGAGATTATACATTCGGGCTCCTTCACTTTGGTTTCATCAACTTCATCCCTCTGGTACGCATGAAAATAGTCCAGTCTTTTGTTATTGATGTTTTAGTTCTTGAGTTTAGTGTTGTTTTTAGTTCATTATGAAATCTTGAAATGGATGTTTTGCTCATGTGGTGATGATGAATTAGGAGTACTCAACATCAAAGTCAATAACAATAGACATCTTGCTTTGTTGAACAAACTTAAACCAACAATTCGTTTGGAATGCATTATGTTCTTTTTCTTTTTCCAATATTTCTTGGTTTAGCAGAAGATGCCTATGTTTTACACTTCTTACCTAATGGCTTCCATTGGAGGGATTCACTCGCCTTTTCTGAGGAAACAGCTTTAAAGTAAAATGGTTATACAAAAGCTATGCTGCATGATTTTAAGAATTTGAATACACAGTTAGCAGTGATATTTTGAAGATTATTAGAAAAGATAACCAGTTAGAAATTGTCATTTCTAAAGCTTTTAAGTGGGTACTGCAAATTTTCAATTCCTCCACCTCCAACAGTGGCTCAAACAATTTGGTAAAGTTATTAAAATTTTATGTTACGTGGAACCACCTAAGTAGCAGAGACAGAAGCAACAACCCCTTCCCTTGGGCATTGTGCTTAGGTAGCTTAACCCTAGGATGAAAGTGGAGGATTCCTCATATGAGAGAACCTTTGCTTCAGAATAGAAATACAACTTTGTCAAGACTGAGGCCCAATGTGAATTCAAAGAGCTCTTGTTGGTAAGTCTTCCTTTGCTTAAACATTAAATCTTGAACTTCTTAGTTGATGTTCAGCTTTGTTTTGTGACGATGATGTTCAGCTTTGTCTTGTGACGATGATTGAAATGCGTGGTGTATGTACAGTTTGTTTGAGAATAATGCTGTGTGGTTTTGAATTGAGCAAAAGATAATATTTTTTTTTTTTGTTCCCATATCATCTTCTGTGTGGGTATGCAATTGTTTTGAATTGAGCAAAAGAGAATATTTATTTTTGTTCCATATCATCTTCTGTGTGGGTATGCAATTAATTTTTTAATTTCAGGTTTTTTTTTTTTGTTCGATGTAACTTTATTAGTGGTCTTCACAATTTTTGTTTTTGAATCCCTGCCTTGCTTTGTTTGATAAGAAATTATGAGCTAAAAAATGCAGAGCAAAAGCTATTGCAAAAAGTTCATAAGAACAATCCTATGCCATCTTATTGTTAAGACAGAATAGGCAGATGAACCGTCAAAGTATACCTTAGTCATGAATAAAACAAGGCCTTAAAAAGAGTTAATTAACTTGGAAAGAGTCTTGGTTTTGTGAACCATAATGAACTTTTGTACTGTTTTCCCCTTCTGTGCTTCTTGAATCTGCTCTGTGTAGAATGTCCTTACAATGCTATGAAAAGCTATTGTTCTGTTTTTATCTTATTTAGATCTATTTGCACTTAGAAGATGATGATATTAAATCTCTGAAGCGACATTAAAAGGAAGGAAGGACGAGTTCCTCGATGTCGTTGATAGTGAACCTGTTATAGCTCTAAGGGCAGTTAAGGTTGGCGAATTCTCAGGTATATTTCTCTGAAACATTATGCTTTGTTGCATGTTCTTCGATTGTGGTAGCAGCCACTTATATTGTTGGTTATAAGTTTATAACTGGTATTTGTAACCGTATTTTATCAACAAGTAGTAAATTTATCGGAAATACAAATCATTAAATCCTTAATTTGGGTGTGTCGCTTCATTCCTGGTAATATTGTTTTTTCAAATGACCTCCAGTTTGACTGCATGTAGCATATAATAATCTGTAAAAATTAAACTTGTAATAATTATATCATACATGCTACTCCTGTCGTCATAAAAAAATAGGGGTTATAGGAAAAGTTTTAATTAACCAATTCTTTTAAAACCTACAATTTTGTAGACACTCCAATTCTAAAGTAATGGGAGAGCACTTTAAATTTTGTAGATTTTTTTTAAGATTTAAAATGTCATAATTTATTCCTGTAATTTTGATTGAATGTTTAAATTGTTTATATATATAAATTATTTAACTGATATTTAAAAATAATTAAAATTTTAATATTTAAAACTTTATTTTCATATATTTGGTTAAATCATTTACATATAAAAATTGTTTAAATAATATTTAGAAATAATTTAAAATTTTAATATTTTAAATCTTTATTTTTATATATTTGGTTTAGATGCAATTTTGTAAAATGGTTCTACAGCTTTATAGTAAAATGGTTCTACAGAATCTATGCTGCATGATTATAAGAATTTGAATACTCAGTTAGCAGTGATTTTTAGAAGTTTCTTAGAAAAGATAACCAGTTAGAAATTGTCATTACTAAAGCTTTTAAGTGGGTGCTGCATAGTTCAAACTTTCAATCCCTCTGCCTCCAACAGCGGCTCAAATAATTCGGTTAAGATTTTAAAATTCTATGTTATGTGGAATCATTTAAGTAGTACAGACAGAAGCAACAACCCCTTCCCTTGAGCTTTGTTTGTAGGTACCTGAACTCTTGGGTGAAAGTGAAGGATGCCTCATATGAGGAACCTTTGTTCCAGAATATAAGTACAATTTCGTAAAGATTGAAGCCTGATGTGAATTGATGGGATCTTGCTGGCAAGTCTTCCTTGGCCTAAACATTAAAACATTGAACTGCTTAGTTGATGTTCAGCTTTGTTTTGTGACGATGCTTGTTTGAGAATAAGGATGTGTGGTTTTGAATTTAACAAAAGAGAATATTTTCGTCCCATATCATCCTTTATGTTGGGTATGCAATTGTTTTATTTCCAGGTTAATTCTTGTTCGATGCAGTTTTATTAATTGTCTTTACAATTTTTATTTCTGTATTACAGTCTTAATTCCTGCCTTGTTTTGCTTGATAAGAGATTATGAACTTAAAAATGCAGAGCAGAAACCATTTCAAGAAGTTCCTTACAGCAAACCTATGCCATCTTATCCTTGAGAAAAAATAGACAGATGAATTGTCAAAGTAAACCTTTGTCTGAAAAGAGTGAATTAAGTAACCATTGAAAAGAGTTTTAGATTTGTAAACCATAATGAACTTTTGTACTGTTTTCCCCTTCTTGAATCTGCTCTATGTAGAATGCCCTTACAGTACTATAAGTTTGTATTCTGCTTTTATCTTATTTAAATCTATTTGCAGATAGAAGACGGTGATATTAAGGCTTTGAAGCGACCTTGCAAGGAAAATGTAGACAATGTTTTTAAATAAAAAAATAAATAAAAATAGCAGCACTCCAAGTGATCTTACTATCTTTTCAGATTGATTATTGGAATTACATACCTGAGTGAAGTGCCACTTTCTGTACACTAAGAGATAGACTTGTTTGTTATGCTTAGAAATTTAAATTACATCCTTCGTATTATTAGTTCAAGCGAGTATAAGTGGTGTCTAACTTGTATTTAAATCAGAATCACAATTTAATTCGTTGAAATTTTAAAAAATATTTTATTTATTTGCATGTCAGTTCCAAAAACGCCCTATATTTTTTCCAATTGCAGTGACGAGAAGTCTGACCGGAAACTTTCATAAAAAATAACATATACTCAGGACCTTAGTATCACTATTTGAAATGGAAGTCGAAGTGGGAGTGAATGTTGATGCCTTACCAAAGGAGGAATTACAGCCTGCACCAGAGATTTTTGCCAGTGATGATGAGGAAATGCAATCTGCATCAGAGAGTTTTGCCAGTGATGACGAGGAAATGCAGGCCGCATCAGAGAGTTTTGCCACTGATGACAAGGAACAAGAGATTCATACCAAGGATGATGAGGAACCGCAGATTCCTGCCACTGATAATGAGGAACCAGAGATTCCTGCCACTCATTCACAGCCAAAAACAGTTAAGGAAATGCAGTTTGCATCAGAGGATTTTGTCACTCATGATGAGGAAACGGAGATTCCTGTCACTCATGATGAGAAACCAGAGATTCCTGTCACACATTCACAGCCAGAAACAGTTACCACAAGCCCAGAACCTGATTTGACTAACAACAATTCACAGGTTTTGCAAGTCATGAAAATTGTATCTGACAAGCAGGAGTTGAGCTTCGTGGAGAAGGTGCACCTTCCAGAAAACCAGATTTTGCACCTTTGTAACCGAATTCTGCCCAACTCTGCAGAAAGCCAGTATCCTGAAGTAAGAATTGATTTCAACTCCTTGAATCAACAATCCTTCCCAACAATTGGATTTTACGGAGACAAAACAGTGATGGGCGGAATACTGAAGAACATTGGCGTGGTGGATGGCTCGACTGCCACCAAAATGGAACAAGGAAAGCTAGAGCCAGGTTTGTACTTAAGCCTTTACCAGGACGTCTTATTTGTTTTCTATTGGCATGAAGGAGATCTTATGAAAAATGCATCCAGGAAAGACGTTTCCTGCAATTTCATTCGTTATGTGGTAGACCTGTGTGATGACGTTTGTGTGTGTGTTGAAGATAAGCATGGTTTTGAAGCATTAGCTGCTTCTGTTGCTACTACTGCCCATAATAGGAGGCGAATAGAGAGCCTCAAGATAAGCCACATTCAAAATTCTGTGAATGACGTCAGGTTTTCTGCTGGTTTCAATGTAAATATTGGAAGTTACATGAATAATTTACCACCCCCCGAGGGTGTAGTTGCACCCAGGCGTGCATTGTTTTTTTCTGAAGGATACTACCGTTGTGCATTTCTCAGTGCCCATTATAAACAGTCTAGAAAGTATGTTAAAACTGATTTGAAAAAGTTCAAGGTTGATGAGCTTGAATTCCGACTGAAAGAGTTGTCAAAGGAGTATGAGCTTGATTTCACCAAGCTTAACAATGAGGACTTTGTTCTTCTCTTAAATCACTGTAAGCTGCCAGAGATTCAGGAATATGATGATTTGATCAAATCTATTGAACGTCGTTGCAATTTGAATCGCAAGTATGACATTGAATTTGAATTGAATAAGTTGAGCAACCAGGTCCTGCAGAGTTTTCTTGGTGTTCTACCTCAGTTCTGCAGCTTTGTTTTGTATTTGCCTGAGGAATATAAAGATAGAGAGCAAGAGAATGCAGCGAGGAGAGAAAATCTTACTGCGGTCACTCCATTTGAGCATCTTGAACATGAATTGGCTGCGATTATGCCAGATAAGCAGAAGCTGCTTTTTGGTGGCTCAAAAATAAATTTCAAGCCGGAAAAAGGGAAAGCCCGGACACTTGTTGTTGAAAAGTATAAAGGCCCAATTTATTTTGAAAAGAACTATCTAGTAGAGGACAAAGGACGTCAAAAGACGGCTAAATTTAAGCCCAGCAGTGAGACGAGGGAAGGTCCAGTGATGTCTGGAGAGACAGTCATTCTTGAATTTGGGGGGAAAACCTCAGAAAAAGGGGTTGTGGATGCCAGCCAGGTCTCTTACAATGTAATCTATGAATGGGTAAAACATTTAGTTCCAGTGGAATTACTAAAACTATCCCAGATCATTAATTTCTTAGGTTTTCTACTCAGCAGTGGCAAATTACAAGAAACCACAAGTTTTGGTATGCCTGTTTTTGATAAGCTTGTGAAGTCAGAAAAGCAGTCCATCGAAGAGGAGCTCCTTATGGCATTCCTCATGAATGATGCCAATATGGATCAACTTAAAAGTTTCAGCACTTCTAGCATAAAAAGCTTTCTGACTGCTGGTAGACTTCAAGTCATTGAGGGCTTGTTTGCATCTGTTAAAGAAGACTCTTCACCAGAATCCAAAGAATCTTATTTGCAATGGAAAAAACGGTTATCTGAATTTGCACTTGATGAGACTTCAAGTAATCTTCTGTTTTCCATGGACTCCTGGAAAAATATTTGTTCATCAATCTACAATGAAGGGAAAGAAACATTTAAGGAAAATGTGAAAGCAATGGTCAGGAAGGATATGTTAATCCTGCTTCGTAAAAAGCTTCAATCTGAAAAGGAAGCAGCAGAAAAGATTCAGGAGCAAGATTTCAAAGATGAAAAAGAAAACTTCCTCACCCAAACAAAGCAAAAATTATCCCAGGGCAGAACTATGGAAAGACGGATGTATATTCAAAGCTTCTCTGTTGCAAACAGATCTTATTATGCTGGAGGTTTAGAAGCAAACATGCAGGTTGAGAGTCATGAAGAAGAAAAACCTAGTATAAGATGGATGGTTGTGGATTTGGCACCAAACAAAAATGACTTGGATGAGCTAGACTCGAATTCCATGCATGTTTTCAGCCCTTCATGTTCAAACATGGTTGAGTTAGTTTCTTGTGATCCTGAAACAGAAGATCTGAAAAAAGTTGCATTCCTCAGATCTGGAGAATTGTTGGTTTTTATTCATGACAAGAGAGAAAATAGCCTGAACTTGTACATGACCCCAAAGCTAGGGCCACTTCTGCATGGGAGCAATCCTATTGGTATATTTAGAAGGGGTTTTGATTTGGTATCTTTTGATGAACACACAAGATTCCTGGCTCTCTATGATGCTCAACTATCAAAGGTTCGAATTTATAAGTTTGATCAGTCATTTCGCCATATAGATTGGACAGGCATTGACATCAGTCTCGAATTATTTTCTGGAAGTAAAGCCATAGTATGGATGCAGTGTATTCCAGGGAAAGCTGAATTGCTTTTGATCGATGACACAAATAGGGCAAGTGTGGTTGAACTCCATCAGCGGCCTCTGATGAAGCCCAAGCATATATCTCTTCAATCTGAGTTTGTAAATGCATGCATTTCAAGTGATGGTTCCTTTCTCTTTGTTTTCGAGAAAAATGCAAAGTCCGCAGATTGCATTGATGAAGATAATTGTTCTTTGGTCGCTTCTCAACAAGGTTTGTCTCCTTCAAAATTTGAGATCAAAGTTTATATGCTAGGTGATGCAATGTCCTACTTGAAGAACATTCTCTTGGATCTAAAAGTTGAAAATGTAGCTGATCTTCAGGTAAATATTGTACATTTTGGTTGTCAAATTCACCTCGTATTGTACTCTAGTGTTGGGGCAGGCTTTATTTCTTCCAATATATTAACTCTGGTTTCAGCTACTGAAGTTTTGGAGTTTCAAAAATTATCAGAAGAGAAGAGTTGTGCTGCATTAGAATACATTTATCACATATTTGATAAGTTTCCAGTTAGCCCTGCACTTTTTAGAGGACTTACCAGGGATCTTAATTTCCATGTTTTGCTAAAAGCAAATGACATTATTGAAGAAGACCTTGGTCAGAAAAAATGTCAAGAATACTTGAACAGTCTTATTGGACAGTTGGCGAAAGAAAAAGGAAAAGATTTTAAAAATTTTAGGATTCAGTTTCAATTTCATAAGTCTGAAAGCTGGGACTTCAATAGTGTGGGTGTCATGATGCCCTCTCCTCAAGGGAAGCTTATGGGGAACTGGATTCGTCAACTCATTTGTCTCATACCTATCCAAGTAACTCGTGCTGAAAACAATGGAATACAGCCAATGCTTGATGGGCTTCAGATACCTACTCATTTCACATCTGCAGACAGCATGTCACTAGCAAATTTGATACACTTTGGGTTATATGAAGCTGTCCTGAATCAATGGGATGGTAAAATCAAGGTCATCTCTTCAATGGGCAAACAAAGTAGTGGTAAATCGTATCTTCTAAACCATCTCTCTGGCTCTCTTCTTGACGTCGCAGGCGGTAGATGCACTGATGGAGTATGGATGACAATTAGATTGCATGCAGACTGCCTCTATGTACTTATGGATTTTGAAGGACTAGGGAGTTTTGAGAGGACAGAGCAAGAAGATATGCTACTCTTTGTACTTAGTGCTGCCATCAGTAATCTAACAGTATTCAACAAGAAAGTAAGTGCCGAGTTTTTTTTGGTTTTTTTCTCTTTTAAATACTAAAAAAACATTACTGCTTTGACTTGTGTGTTTTGCTTCCTTTAAAAATTCTTGAGATTAAGTGGCAATCACAAGTGGGACTTTGCTTGTTAGGACTTTCATCTTGACAAGGAGACAGAATATCTGTTTCAACGTTTTCAAAATGGAGTGAGCTTGGTTAAGAATGATGAGAAGCTATTCAAGGGACTATTTTACATAGCAATCAAAGATGTCAATGTTTCTGATGTAGAGGACTTAAAAGATGAATTTCGTACAAAGTTGTTACAAATTTGTAGAAGATCTCGTGATAACTTTCTAACGAAAATGTATGGGGGGATGGTTGTACTTGCTGCACTGCCACCTTTCACCAGGAAGGAATATCATCAAGAAAGTCTGCTTGATATGGCTGTGACTGTGGAAGAAAAGGTAGGTCATAGTCATGAGAATGGTCATGCCTTCTTGATAGATTTGAAGCTTGTTATTGCGCAAATAGCAGTCAAGGATTGGACACCCATTGATTTGAAGCGTATTGCTATGAAGGTAGACATCCTTCGCAAAAACATGGAATTTGCCATCAAAGCAGGATGTCTTTCTATACCAGGTGTCAACAAGGTGCTTATGAATTTTGATACTGAGGAAGCAATAATTGATGCGCCCATTAGGCTTGGAGATCTTTTGATCGATTTGCCAGATACTGGCCTGGAGCTAGCAGCTCTAAAAAAATCCACATCAAATGACAAAATCTTGTCCCATCTCAGATCAAGACTAGAATCTGTCTTGGAAAGAAGAGGTGTACATGGTGATCAGTGGCACTATACTTTTGAGAGTTTCTTAAAAGCATTGACAGATAGACGACATGATCGTATTAAAAAATGGCTCTCCAGCAACACTGCAGAATTTGTTGGCAATGACACTTTGCAGAAGTTGAAACTAGACGCAGTTGCAGCCCTTGCAGAACTCAAAGAGGGGCTTTCTCTGTGTGGTTGCAAGTGCTCCATCTGTTTTTTGCGATGTGGTATGGAGAAAGATCATTCCTCTGATCACTCTTGCATGGGTAATCATGCATGTGCTGAGAAGTGTACTTATTGTTCTCTAGAAGCAGGGCAAGTAAATGAAGTAGAGGAATGTCGCAATTTGACAGGTCATGAAGGAGATCATGACTGCAAAATGAGAAACCATACTTGTGGGAATGTCTGTTCTTTATTTGAAAATACCTCCAATTGTAGTACGTCTTGTTGTTTAAAAGTTGGACATGAAGGCCCTCACAAGTGCAATTCACCGCAGCATATGTGCAAAACAAAGTGCTCTCTTGAAAGCTGCAAAAATCCTTGTGTGGTACCAGTTGAGCTTGGGTATCATGAAAGGCATGCTTGTCAAGAAAGATTTTGCCCCAGAAAATGCATCATGAAGGGCTGTCCCAGACTCTGTGGTTATGAGGATCATTTCCATGAAATGAAAAGTGATGAACATCTCTGTGGTAATGAGCATGCTTGTCATGAGAAATGTAAGGCAGATGGCATCTGTGAAATTTTAACTGAACTTGTGAGACAGACACGCACTTTTCAGGGCAAAGGAAGTTCCTTGGAGAATGAACATGTCTCTGAGCAAACCGGATTGCGGAAGGACTGTGGCATCCCCATCCCAGAGTTCAAACAAACTCATGAAGGCTTGCATGTTCACACACTAAATCCAGATGTTGTACACTACTGTGATGTTAGGTGTGAAGCATGTGGGTATTTTTGTCAAAGGCCCATTAGTCATTCTGGATTACATCAAACAGTTCATGGGAATATGAGAAACATGATCCTTGCATCAGAGAGTGAGGAATTTCAGATTAATGGCAGGTTTTATGCATTGGGAGAGTCTGGGATAGCAGAAATGTGTAACACGCATTGCAAAGCACAAGGCAGGGGTCATATTCATTTGATTAGTTGCCCTGTAAAAGATAATTTACAGTGCACAAGTCATATATATGATGGTTCACGGCATGAGACAAAGAAATATCATCCTAATGAAGATGTTCCAAAAGATGAGCTTACCCATGAGACTTACTGGATGCATATGCGTTTTGAAGATCCTTACGCAGAAGAAGATCAGAAAGAGTTTTCTCTGTGTAATTACTTTTGTAGATCAGAAGAGCATAATAAAAGTGATGGTAGCATGTCACGATCTTATTGCACAAAGGAGTTATGGCATGATCCAGTGAAAAAAGGTGACTTGTCGGCACCTTCTACAGGTTACATAACAGAGGAAGGACATGTTTTTGCATGTCAACATTCCAAGAATATACCTTATCATGTGGTGTATAACAGATGATGGACATTTTTTTGCATGTCAACGTTCCAAGAATATATCTCACCATGTGGTATTTGTCATTGACAAGTCTGGTTCCATGTTTTGGAGTTAAATTTCAGCCTAAGCATAATTGTAGTCTGGGATGTGTGTATGAGGCCATCATTCAATTTATTGTGACATGGTGTAGAACAGCTAGTGATGACTCTTTATCTTTAGTTTTGTTTGATTAGACAGCAAATTTTGCTCTACAAATGGTGGAAATGAAAGAAGGTGCAGTGGACTGTCTTCTTCAATATTATGCAAGTGGTTGTACAATTATTCTAGTGGCTTAATGTTGGCAGAGGTGATTATTTGTGGATCAAAAGATCCTGATGTGATGAACAAGAAACTAACAGTTATTTTCATGAGTGATGGTGAAAACAACAGTGGAGATGATCCTATTTCTTTTGTGAATAGATGAAGCAGATGGAGCCAAGAATGACACTTCATACCATTATGTTTGGTCCTACTGTTGAAATTTTGCAGAAAATGACAAAAAGTGGAGATGGCATATTTCAGTGCAGTCTTGATGAAGTGCAGTCACAACAGAGCTTTGAGAATTTAGCCATTAATCTCCAACCTGATGTTGCAGCTTTAATACTGCTTAAACTTGTAAAAAAAATTCTACATTCAGATTAGCTTCCGTGAAGATGTGGACAGTGAAGCATCAGTTGGTTTCCAACTGCTTTGGTTATGTTAACTATAGTATACAGGGCTCTCACAAGTAGCAAGTAGAGGATAGATCATAAGTCCACTGTAAGCTGGGGTGATGGCTATTCTATCCCCTGAATGAGCCAATATTGTTCTAATCGTATGTGTTTCTTCAATAGATGTAGGTGAAGTTGATATGTGCAAATAAATATTTGACTTTTATGGGAGATTGTAGCCTACATATTCTCTTATTCCGGTGACATTAAAAGTGGTTCAATATGCTTCCAAGCATTCTGTTCATCAACTTTGGTAATTTATCTTGAGCAACTATGTAATCTTAAGCAAGTATGTAAATTTGAGGACATACATATCTTTATCATATTGCATAGACATAGCTTGAACGATTGTCCTGCCTTCTGAATATTCAGCGCTTAAATCTGTTGCTTAATTATTTTGTTTTCCCTTGCCATTTACTGTAAAATTGAATATTTTATAATATTACATCGGGTACCTTATTACATGCAATGTTATATTAGGAAGATTCTATTAGCCATCATCTTAGTTTCTTTCATTTTTGTTTTACAAATTGTAGTATATCTTCAACTAAATGGAAAAGTTCACAGATAGACATATCACTTTTCTCTTACATTGAATAAGTGTTGGACCAACTTAATTGACGCATGGATGTGGTTTGAGAATTTTAATATTTTTAATTTATATCCGATCAAATATTTTATCTTATGATATCATCTATGAGATTTAAAAAAAAATCTCTCTTCTTTGTGGGCTTTATACTATAGTTACCAGATTCAGTTCAGTATGAAGATTTTAGAGGTCAAAAGAGTTTAGAGGCTCGGTTTGGTTTGGAAAAGTATGGATAATTAATATATATATACCCTACAAAATATTTATAAAAAAATATAAATATATAAAAAAACATTAAAAAATTCAGATTCTTTCATATTTTTTAAATTCAAATATATTTTATACTTTATAAATATATGTCCTTTGTAAATTAAAAAAATAAAAATGACTTCACTGGTTCGGTCAGGTTTGAACTCCTGGTCCAAATTCAGATGAACCTGGTAACTATGCTTTAAACAGTTACTCGTCAATAGTACCTGGCAACTTATGCTTTTATTTTTTATAGATAAATCTAAATCTCAGATGAATATCATAGCATTTTTGACATTATTGTTAAGTGCCTAAGAGTTTTTTATGTCAGTTGTCTTGCATTTCTCAGTAATGGGCTAAGAATCCTGCTTCCTGTCACGAGTACTCACTATCTACTACAAGATCGTTCAAACGCAACGATTTTAAAAAAGTGTGCTGCCAGAGAAAGTAGACATTGCTAGAAATGTGTGTTGCTTGCCACTACAGGTAAAAGGGATACTAATAAATCCAAGGATTTTTAAAAATATTGTGCTGCCAGACAAAGTAGACAATTTTAGAAATGTGTGTTGCTTCCCACTCTGCAGGTACAAAGAATATTAATAAGGGACACGTGGAACTGATATATATATATATATATATATATATATATATATATATATATATTGTGTGTGAAACTGATATATATATTTTTTATATGGTTGGAAGAAAGGGTTTTTAAAAGAGTTTAAACCTTTTACTGTCTTGAGAAACATTTTTCAAAACAAATTTATATGCCTCTCATAAATTCCAGAATATGATGATACTTAGGTCACCTATTCTAAAGTACTCCATATATTAAAGGAAAAAACTTAAGATATACTATGGACAAAAATCCATTCACTAATACCATCCAACTGAAAACAAGAAAGAAAAATTGATGAACCAAATAAAACCCTCCTTTTTCATTAACCTGAAATCAGACCACACCTTCATCCTAGTGTTTCCTTTTTTGCATACATGCCATCACTGCATTTCATTCCTCCTTGGCTAAAGCAGTAAGTTTCAATTTGGTATCTTCCACAAATTTATGAATCTGGTCACCACACTCTTGAAATATTTGGTGTGTCATTTGATTGAAGCTACCAAATCATCCAAGAACATTAGATTCGCCCCTAAGCCAATCACAGCGATAAAATCATCAGTATCCTCTTTAGAGACTGCCATTTTCTTTGTCCGAGTTTCCTCCTTTCCGAAGAAGATCTCCTCATTACTATCAGAAGCATTGAATTGAGACAGAGACGGATCCTTGCTATGTATTTTTTCTTTTTGATCTTCATCGTCGTCATCCTCAACTCCCTTTCTTTGTGGATCGTTGCCATCTTCTCCTTCCATACCCTCGTCTTTCAATAAATATTTCTCCTCCTTAGTATTCCCACCATCATTCTCATCTTCATTCTCACCCGTCATTGGAAAACTAGACTTCTCAGAATCCTCAGAACTGTTATCGTCAGTTGACTCCGAATCAGAAATACTGAAACTTTCCACCTTTTTTCCTTTCACATCCTGATTCTTATTCTTCAATGATGAAATGCGCCGAGAGCTATGAAATCCCACATTCGAATCCGCCGATTTACCATGAGCAGACTTCTCAGACGACATCGAATGGGACTCGAATTTCCTTCTTTTGGCCAGCTTTGTCTTTCCTTCAATAGCCATCTCCGACTGCGACAAATCCTTGGTCTTCTTAGGACACTTCAGTCTTCCTTCCATCTTACATTCCATACTAGAGTTCCTGGTCTTCCCAACATTACTCCTTTTTGCCTCAGCCTCCAGTTTTGGTTCTGGCTTATCGCTCCCATCTCTACCATGAATACCTAATACAATGCTATCTTTCGATAGCTTAAAAGCTCAAACTACAGACCCCTTAACAGGTATGTTCATGCCAGCCTTATACAGCAACTTAAGGAGACCCTGATGCAAAGGCTCAGATCGTTTTCTTTTTTTAACATCCTTTACAGATTTCTCCAGAGATCTATACAGGAAAGCAGGAATATTGATTTTCCTGTCATGCCTTGATGTCGCGCTCGTGTCGAACCTCACCTCAATCTGAAATCTGCACAAAAATAATAAAAAAAAAAAACACCACAGTCTATTTCGCAGAGGAATTAAATTTGCTCACCATAGTCATAAAACAACAAACTCTTGAAACATAATAATTTATATTTTATTTCTCTGCCCTAGCGATTACAATCCGCTGTTTTTTTTTTTTTTTCTATTTCTCTTGTCTTTTCTTCACTACGAACTGCTTCCTTTTTTTCTTCTCCCCTTATCTTATCTTTATCTATTCTGCCTACCATTAAGCTACTGCCTTATTAATTTATTTCTATATTTCAACAAAGAAAGTTTCTAAACTAGATGGACAACCGTGACTAGCTGGCTAGGCGGACATAAATTTCCAAATTGGACGGACAACTATGAACAGCTGACTTGGCAGAGATAAAATTTCCAACTGGAACGAACGGCTGTGAACAGCTGGCTGGGCGTGGTTGATCTTATCTCTTTCCCTGAATTGGAAACTTATCCCCTTCGTTGAATACTCTGTGTTGAGTTGGCGGATGTTGTGGATTTTTCCTGTTGGATGCTCCGCATCATACTCCCCGGGTAACAAAAGAAATATTCCTTGAACATTATGGAAGTCATCAATGGATAGTCCATACTTAGCAATTTCAGAAGGTGTTAGCCATGTTGCGGCATCAACATTTTGGTTCTTCCACTTAACCAAATATTCATGATATGCCTTGCCTCTTGTCTTCCTTGCCACTCTTGAATCTATAATGGCTTCAATTTCATCACGTTTCTTCTCAGGCAATTGCACGATCCATTCCTTTGTTTGAATATCAGTTGTGTGGGCTTCCTCCTCATCAGTAAGCTGACCATAGTATGGATAGAGGTCGGCTACATTAAATATTGGTGATATATCAATTCCTTCCGGAAGCTCAATTTCATACGCATTTGCAGCAAACCTTTTCAACACCTTACATGGCCCAATCTTCTTCCAATTCAGCTTGTTGTATGTGCCTTTGGGAAACCTCTCCTTTCGCAAATGTGCCAAAACTAAATCTCCAACTTGGAACTCTTGTGTACGACGCTTATGATCAGCACGTTGCTTGTATTTTTGGACATTTCTTTCCAACTCAGCCTTTACTTCATGATGCAAGTCATGCATATACTCAACAAAATCTTCTGCTAAAGCACTAGGCTTTTGCAATTCAGTTGTACTTCGTAACTCATCTACTCTCCTAGGATGAGTTCCATAAACAATGTGAAATGGGCTTTTGGTTGTACTCCTATTCACGAAATTATTATATGCAAATTCTGCCTGTGCCAACACAATATCCCACAACTTTGGCTTTTTCCCAACGAGACAACGCAACAAATTCCCAAGGCTTCTGTTCACAACTTCAGTTTGCCCATCTGTTTGTGGGTGATAAGCTGAACTAAAACTTAACTTGGTACCCAACTTCTTCCACAAGGTACGCCAAAAATGACCAACAAACTTGGTATCTCGATCAGATACGATGCTCTTTGGCAAACCATGCAACCTTACCACTTCTCGAAAGAACAAGTCGGCAATATGGGTTGCATCATTCGTTTTCTTACAAGGAATAAAATGTGCCATCTTCGAGAATCTATCAACAACAACATAAATAGAATCATTACCTCTTTGTGTTCGTGGAAGCCCAAGAACAAAATCCATGCTTATATCCTCCCATGACCTTTCTGGTACCGGCAATGGTTGGTACAACCCAATATTTTGGCTCCTTCCTTTGGCATGCTGACAAACTCTACAACATTGCACAAACCTCCTGACATCTGCATTCATGCCAGGCCAATAATAGCTTGCACAAAGTTGACACATTGTTTTATCTACTCCAAAATGCCCAGCTAGTCCCCCGCTATGCTTTTCTCTTATCAGGTTTTCCCTCATTGACCCTCGTGGAATGCATAACCGTTGCCCCTTGAACAATAATCCTTCTTGGATGAAGTAATCCAACCAAGGTGTTATGTCTCTTGTAGTAGGATTATTGCATGCTGCCCAAGCTTCCTTAAAATCTACATCATCGATATAAAGCTCCTTCATAGCATCAAACCCAACAACTTCAATTTGCATCATGTTCACCAACAAATTTCTTCTGCTCAAGGCATCAACTACTCGATTTGAATGACCACTTCTATGCTTCAAGACAAATGAATATCCCTGCAAAAATTCCACCCACTTCATATGCCTTTGATTCAACTTACTTTGATTGTTAATGAATTGTAGAGCATGATTATCTGTGAACAAGACAAACTCTTTTGGCAGTAAATAATGCCTCCATTTCTTCAAGGCTTGAATAATGGCATAAAACTCCTGGTCATAGACCGAGTACTTCTTCTTTGCCTCATTTAACTTCTCGCTGAAATAGGCAATGGGCTTGCCTTCTTGGCTCAAGACTCCTCCTATTGTTGCTCCACTTGCATCACAATCCACCTAAAAGACCTTATTGAAATTTGGTAAGGCTAAAACAGGTTGCTCTATTATCTTCTCCTTCAAAATTTGAAAACTCCTTTCTGCTGCATTTGTCCACTGAAACTCATGCTTTCCTCCCTTTATCGTTTCTGTGATTGGAGCACAGATTCCACTGAAGTTTCTGATAAACTTCCTATAAAAGCTTGCTAGACCATGGAAACTCCTGGCCTCAAACTTACTTTTTGGTGATGGCCAATTCACAATGGCTTTGACCTTCTCAGGGTCCATCCGTAACCCTTCTTGGGAAATCACAAAACCCAAGTATACCAATTCCTCCTTCAAAAAACTGCATTTCTTCAAGTTGACTAGCAACTTTTCTTCCTTTAACCTTTGCAAGACCAATCTTAAATGTGTCAAATGGTCTTCTTTGCTCTTACTGAATATCAAGATGTCATCCAAATAGACAACCACAAACTTACCAAGAAATGGCTTCAATACTTCGTTCATCAACCGCATAAAGGTACTAGGTGCATTTGTCAATCCGAATGGCATAACTAGCCACTCGTATAACCCATCCTTTGTTTTGAATGCGGTTTTCCATTCATCTCCTTCCTTGATCCGGATTTGATGATACCCACTCTTCAAGTCTATCTTTGTGAAGTACCTTGCTCCACTCAAGCAATCCATCAGATCATCCATACGTGGCAATGGGAATCGATACTTTATAGTTATCTTGTTGATAGCCCTAGAATCTGTACACATGCGCCATTCTCCACCTTTCTTCGGTGTAAGCACTGTTGGGACTGCACATGGGCTCAAAATTTCTCTGATCAACCCCTTGTCCAACAGTTGTTGAACCTGTCGATTTATTTCTTCATTCTCCATGGGTGTCATTCTATATGCTGCCTTATTGGGCAAACTCGATCCAGGAATGAAATCGATGTGATGGCTAATGCTTCTTACAGGTGGCAATCCATCCGGCAATTCTTCAGATAAAATTTCTGCATATTCCTTTAAGAAATCCTTCACCTCACATGAAATCTCTTCATTCTTATCCATCATTTCTTCCTTTGTGGGTTTAGCAATCAAGGCAAAACATGCCTTCTCCTTCATCATCTCCTTCAAAAATTGCTTTCCTGAAATCAAGCAGACTTTTGAACCATTGTCATATTTTCCAACTTTGTCCTTCAATGGACTCAACGCAAATTTCTTGCCATCTTTCATAATGGTGTAGATGTTTTCCCTACCATCATGTATTGCTTTTCTATCAAACTGCCAAGGTCTCCCCAACAACACATGGCAAGCATCCATAGGCATGACATCACATAAGACCTCATCCTTGTATGATCCTATGTGAAAATTCACCTTGCACTATTCATTAACTAGGATCTGATGTCCCTTTTGTAACCAAGAGACTTTGTACGGATTGGGGTGTTCTACCTTCCTCAACCCTAGTTTCTCCACCATCTCAATAGACACTAGGTTGTCTGTACTCCCACTATCTACTATGACCTGACAACATTTGCCCCCTGATTTACATATTGTTCTAAAAAGACTTCTCCTTTGAACAGGTTCACTTTCTCTTTTCTCTGGCTTTAGTAGTACTCTCTTCATCATGAGAGATTCTCCTTGCTCAGGCTCTTCTACGTGCCTTGGGGAAGCAACACTTTCTTCCTCTACTTGTGCGATGTGGTTTTTGATCTCCTTTCCTTTGTTGTTACTTTGTTGTGCGGTTGGACATTCATATGCTCGATGACCTTCTTCTCCACATCGAAAACATGGTCCAGAGAATCCTCTACCCCTTCCTCGACCAAAACCACCTCTTCCTCGTGAGGAGTCTCCACCTCCTCTGGTGTTCTGGTTGAAATCACTACGGGAAGTATTGCTTTCTCCTTCTTGTTTTGGTTGTCCTCTTCCATTGGTTGTTTGTCCTCGTCCTCGTGAGAATCGTCCTCTACCTCTTTGATTATTTTGTTGTTTACGCAACAACTTCTCTTCTGCCTTTAAGGCATACTGGTAGGCTTCCTCTACCGTCCTTATCCTTATCATACTAATTTCATCCTGTATGGACATTCTTAGCCCATTGATGTACTTTGAAACCTTCTCTTCATCATCTTCCACGTGACCAACTTGAATGGTCAACCTGTAGAATTCTTCGGTGTAATCTTTCACACTCAACTCCTTCTGTCTGAGATTCTACAATTTTTTGAATAGACCCAATTGGTAGTCTGTCGGCAAGAACTTGGCCTTCAGTTTGGTGACCATCTTCTCCCATGACTTAATCTTTTCCTTGCCTTTTCTTCGTCTTTCCATCTGCACATGATCCCACCACAAGGATGCATGTCCTTTTAGCTTTTTGGAGGCAAATTTCACTCGTTTAGGGTCTTCAATTGACTCGAAGTCAAAATATTTTTCCATCTCCGCAATCCAGTCTATGAGCTCCTCTGGATTTAGGCTCCCATTGTATGACGAAGTCTCTATCTTGGGTTTTTGACCCAAATTTGAAATTGCTCGAATCAATCGTTCATCCGCTTCTCCCTCTCGCTCTTCATCATGATTTTCTTCGTGATCTATCTCCTCTTCTTCACTGTCACTAACCGCCTCAAGATGAACGCCTCTTCTTTGAGCCGTTTCGATTGCTTCGAGTCGAGCAGTAATTCCCCTTAACATCTCTCCTATATCTGGGGCACGAGGGCCTCGCGGTCTTCTTCTTCCCCATTGTGCCATTTTTTCTTCAACACATACTCAGCGATCTTTTGGCTCTGATACCAAAAATGATGTCGCGCTCGTGTCGAACCTCACCTGCAATCTGAAATCTGCATAGGAAAATAAAAGAAAAAAACACCACAGTCTATTTCGTAGAGGAATTAAACTTGCTCACAATAGTCATAAAAAAAACAGACTCTTGAAACATAACAATTTTATATTTTATTTCTCTGCCCTAGGCGATTACAGTCCTCTGTTACTTTTTTTTTCCTATTTTCTCCTGTCTTTTTCCCCACTGCGAACTGCCTCCTCCTTTTCTTCTTCCCCTCTTTATCTTATCTATTCTGCCTACCATTAAGCTACTGCCTTATTAATTTATTTCTATATTTCAACAAAGAAAGTTTCTAAACTAGATGGACAACCATCACTATCTGGCTAGGCGGACATAAAATTTCCAAATTGGACGGACAACTATGAACAACTGACTTGGCAGAGATAAAATTTCCAACTGGAACGAACGGCTGTGAACAGCTGGCTGGGCGTGGTTGATCTTATCTCTTTCCCTGAATTGGAAACTTATCCCCTTCGCTGAATACTCTGCGCTGAGTTGGTGGATGCTGTGGATTTTTTTCCTGTTGGATGCTCCGCATCATGCCTAATGTGATTAAAAAAAGAGAGGTGATAACTAAAAATTACCTTGTATCTTCCATCAAGTGTAATGTATCTCATAATCTCCTTCATCACTTGATTGTACGGCTTGGGCAGAGACTCCCTGGCGATACCCATTTGTTATTTCTGAACCGTTTCATCCCCCATTAAGATTTCCTTCAATTCTCTTGCCTGAGACAGAATCGGGAGTGTTTTGCATAATATCATAAATATGTGTAAATATAAATGTGTCCGTGCATCGTTTGTAAGTGAGTATGGATTGGCCCTCTTAAGTATTTGTTATACAGGCTACAAGGAAAATATCAGTCTTTGTGCCACAACATGCCTCTCCTAGGATCCTTCACTAAGAATTTGTGTTAGGAACAGTGAACTACTGTACCTAAATTATCAAATACATAGATAACATCATGTTCTACTTGGGGATAAAAAATCCAAGATATCTGAATACTTGCAGTTGCATCTAAAACTCGCTCTCAATTGACTACAAACAGGTTGAAGATACATACTTATAAGGGAACAAAAGTAACAAAGTGCCAAACAGAGTAAATTTTGGCTTTTAGACAACAAGGAATTAAGCGCAAGCCAGGGCAAAAGTGAAAGTTGCCTTCTAAAAAAACAATAATAAAATGTAAGGTTGCAACAATTTGAATGTAACTCTGAATAGGGTGCCTGTTACTTGCCCCATAAGGGTAACGAACTAGAAGAGTCCTAGAACAAAAGCTTAATCAGAATCTTTAGATGCTTTGCGAAAGAACAAAAGGATGGTACCTGAAGTTTTAGGGTGCATTATAATATAATTAATGCTTAATGTAATGGACGTGAGAGTTTTTTTGTAGTGCGTAGAGTGTCCACATATTTTGCATAGCTCAAAATTAGGTCGGCAGTTACTGTAGTTACTATTTTAAAATTGTATTCTCTATAATTATGTTATTTTCAGGAAGGCATTAGGATTCTTTGCTAAAATACCTGGCTCAAATTGCAATGTGGACATAGTGGCTTCAACTGAAGCGACCTACACATGCTTAGGACTTCATTTTTTGTTCTTACCATGTTTATAGAAGAACATGGGCATTTATATCCTGCCTTGAATTTTGATGTGTCAATTTTCTTTCTACAACTATTATAAAAGACACCCAATTAATCTTGTACTGTAGAGGGATTGATTTAATATCTTTTTTTGAGCCTTGTTGTAGGTATATCTTGTGCATTCACAAAAGGAAGGATTGTTCAGGTTTTGTTCTTTGAATTCAACAGAGTGAAATGTTTTAAATGATTTCACGTGGGCTCAACTTGCATCTTCATATTTTTCTATGTAATATTTGTTTTGTATAGTTGTATTTCTCTATGTAAATCCAACAATTGGTATCAAAGTGATGTTTGTTTTTGAGGAGAAAGCGGAGAAGCTACAGTAGAGAGAGTGCAACAGAAGCAAAAAGAAAGAGCAGCTACAAAAGCAAAAAGAAAGAGCATTTACACAGAAGCAAAGAAATAGCAGAGATAGCAGTTGAATATGGCTACTAGCAACAATAATCAAAATGTTTCTCATCTTCAAATTCCATTGTTCAAGGGGGAGAACTATGATTTTTGGAGCATTAAGATGAAAATGCTCTTTATTTCTCAAGATTTGTGGGATTTGGTTGAGATAGGTAATGCAGAACCTGCAGATGCACAAGAACTTGCCACTTGGTCTCAAGCGCAATGAGATCAATTAAAGGAGAATAGGAAAAATGACTCAAAAACCCTTTTCTTTATTCAACAAGCATTACATGAGTCAATTTTTCCAAGAATTTATGCAAAAACAAAATCAAAAGAGGTATGGGATCTACTGCAAAATGCATATCAAGGGACAGAAAAGTTAAAAATTATCAAACTTCAAAAACTTAGAAGAGATGTTGAAAATACTTTTATGAAATATTCTGAATCTATGCAAGATTTTCTCACTCGAGTGATGGGTTTAGGGAATCAAATTAGATCTTGAGGGGAGAATATGTCATATAAAAAAATTTGTAGAATTGTTTTTGAGAAGCCTCCCTCCACGTTTTGATCCCATTGTGATTGCTATTGAAGAAACAAAGAATTTAACCTTGTTGTCAGTTAATAAGCTTATAGGATCTCTTCAAATCATGAGGAGAGAATTAATAGATCCGTTGTAAAATCTGTTGAACAAGCTTTTCAAACAAAGCTTGATATTTCAATGAATAAGGGAAGAGAATCATCTTATGAAGGAACAAAAAATTATAGAGGAAGAGGATGTGCAAGTAGAGGAAGTAGCAGTGGACAAGGAAGAGGCAATACAATGGCAATAGAGGAAGAGGCAACTACAGTAGCAACAAATGAAGAGGCAACTACAACAACAACAGAGAAAGAGACAGTAGCCACTATGAAAGAGGTAATCAAAATTCTGACAAATCACAAGTTCAATGTTATTATTATCAAAAGTTTGGTCATTATGAATGTGATTGTTGGAAAAAGCATAGGCAACAAGCTAATTTTTCTTATGAAAAAGAAGAACAAAATAGTTTATTTTTTGCTTGTGATAGTACAAAAGAGATTTTCGATGAAGTATGGCTTCTGGATAATGGTTGCAACAATCACGTGACAAGGAACAAAAACATCTTTGTAAAGATGGATGAGTTTGTCAAATCTCAAGTTTTGTAACAACCCAAACAACCAACCCGAGAGAGATTTTTTTTAAAGAGAAGGCACTTGATCAAGGTTCACAAGGAGTATCCATGGATTATATTTGTTCAAGCAAAACCACATTTCGAGTCACTAATGCTATAGAAATCACTCGAGTGGACAGGAGTGACCAAGCTCTCATAAGTACTAGGGTTTACCTTGTATATCTTCGCGGTACCAAGGATGTCTCACCTAATCACCCCATATTTCTTGCATTCTTTGTGAATGCAAGACCTGTTGACTATAGCGTAGGGATAAACCCTTATCAATCTTTAGAGAAGGAGAATATCAATTCCCATACCAAACATAATTTATTCTATGCTAGAACTTCTAGGCGTAATGCCTTAGGTTCAATCAGTTGCACCTCCGTGATGAACCATCAACCTCCAATGCTCAACTACCCCATATCCACGATGGGTAGCTCAAGCATCTATCACTTCGTGTGATATTTTTCCCATTGATACATTCAACCTAGGTGTTGCCTCCCCACAACCACCTTAGGTAGGGGTGTAACAAAGAAGAAATCTAGACAAGGTTGCTAAAGAAAACCCCCTTCCAACCCTAAAGAGACAACAAGAAAAAATATTTATTTAAACAACTCACTCTCAATCTCTTACTCTTGTAAAACATGCTTTGCATAAATAATCCTCTATAAGAAACAAATGAACTTTATTTCATATTGTTTAATCAAGCAATAAATTTACAAGAGATATTAATTTAAGCCTACAACATGATCACCTCACTTATAGACACCATTATATCAAACCTATATTGATCATGAAGTTAGATTGCCATAAACATACATGTTCATCATTAGCATGGGACTTAATGCTGAAGATAGCATGAAACATTCCATAACATATAAGCAAATTCCTTGAAATATAAATTTCAACATAAACATTAAACTGTTGGAAATATGAGCAAGTTTTGTTGTCATTGATGTCAAGAGTTTGACGTCCAGGTTTCATTGTCATTAATGTCATCAATTGGTTTTTCCATAAGACAAGGAAGAGGTTTAAAGGAATAGGATATAATATTTATTTTTAAATATTATATGCCTAAAAAGGCTTAAACAGATTAAAGTCGCAAGGAAGAGGAAGCAGGTTAAAAGGAAATCCCAAGGAAAGAGAAGCAGTTTAAAAGGAAATAATAATATTATAATATTTAATACTATAATATTCCAGGTTATAGGTTAAGTTGAAAAAAAACGAGGGCTAAGGAGTTATCAAATTACAAGTTCTCAAAAAGACCCAATTGGTAGTTTTTGAAGATTATGTTTTAATTTATTTAAATTTAAATATTTTAACCATAGGTTAAAATTTAAATTTAAATAATTAATTAAGGCGCCAAAAGTTTAAATAATTAAATTCGAATTAAATCGAATTTCCAAAGACCGTCGACGTGTTAGGAGTGCATAACTTATAATATAAAAGGAGGCAAGTTTATTTTATAAAAATCATCCATGCGATTTATGCCCAAAACTCTAAGTGTTTCATGCATCGAAGAGGAAGAGAATATCACATGTGTTAAAAGGTTTGTGGGCAGACAAGGTGTCAAATCAAAGCGGAGCACCAAAACTATCTTGAAGCGCTTCGCGATCGACTTTTGAAAAGGGGAAAGCTTGTTTTGTTTGCACCGTGTTGGAGAAGCCATAAAGTTTAAAGATAGTCGTGTGCCCTTATTATATCGTGAGGGCACATAGCCCAAGTGTGAAAGTGCTTTGCACGAAGGCGCTTGGTGAGGAAAGGTTGGGTGTTGGAATCTCGCTTAAGGTTTTTTTGTTGGGAAGAATAAAAGGTATGTGCCTCACATTTTAATTTGCTAAGGTTTTGATAAATCAAAAATTGCATAGAGTTGAAATTCAAAGGTGGTTTATGAGTTGTTAAGGGAGATATACGGGATTATAAAATTAAAACATTTTATTTTGATTTTGGTGGTTAGAATTTAAGTAGGAGTGATAAGGTATGCAAAGTAACATTATATTCTTTGTATTTGGAAATAAAGCTACAATTGTGATAATTGTTTTGAAAGGAGAAATAAGGTGAATAAATAAAATCATTGTGAAAGTAAATTTTTGAATATTTGCTAATTATTTTGAAGTTTGGAGATTATAAGGTGTATTTGAGATTTAATATTTTTGTATGGTGAAATAATTTTGAGGGAAATAATTGAGTGAATATTTTTGATATCTAACTTTGTGATTGGCAAAGAGGTTGATTGTGATTGAGACAGGTTTTGAGATCAAATCTTCATCAAAACAAAAGGTATGGGCATATCATCCTTGTGAGTGAAATATTGTTTTGTTGAATGTTGTGAAATACAAGTTGGAGTGAAAAGGATTGTTGGAAATGTTTGAGTGACTTTTTCATATGCATGATTGGTGAATGTTTGTGAGATCATTTGAGTGTGAGATTGAGAACTATCTTGAACTAGGGTTTGTGAAAGATCATGAGTGTCATTGTTATGTGAAGTTGAGAACTATCTTGAGTTAGAGTTTGTGAAAGATCATGAGTATCATTGTTATGTGAAGTTGAGAACTATCTTGAGTTAGGGTTTGTGAAATATCATGAGTATCATTGTTATGTGAATTTAAAATCATCTTGAGTAAAGGTTTAGTTCCATAGTGTGAGTTGTTGGAAGCATTGTGAAACACTTGTTTAGGGTTTGTAAGAAATTTGTGTTTCATTGAGTGATTGGTTGAGTAAAGTTGGATAAGCATTATTGATTGAATGCATTGGAGTGATAGTTCAAGTTTTGTAAAATAAATTATTCTTTATTCTAAATTGTTTTGAAGGAAAGTATGAAATTGATTGAGTGTTTTGTGAGTGTGAAACATATTGAGTCTCTAAACATTCTCTATATGTTTCTGTAAGTTAAACAAGATTATGAGTGAAACTTGTTTGTGTGATTGAAGAGGTTTTCTATGAGATATTGATTTGAGTTTTTTTATGCAAGTTTGCAATTGATTTGAACAAGCCTTTGTGTTAGGATCCTCAATCCTAAAATTATTAGTTAGTATTATTAATCATTTAATTATTATATTATTAACTTATAAAGTGAACCATCACAACCCTTCATAACGTGAACCATCACGTCTCTTCATACGTGAACCATCATGTCTCTTCACCAACGTAGCTTTAGGGTAGATATATATATTAGGTTGGCCATCCATATCAAATCATCCAAGAAGAAGAATAATAAGCATAGATTCTAAGGAGGGAGCCCCTATAGTGGCAAAGCGATTACAAGGGAGCCCCCTTTGAGTGGCTTACGATTACATTTACATTAATTTGTTAATAATTTTATAGTAAGTCCTTGGGGTCTTACCATTTGGTATCAGAGCCATGTGGGATCCAACCATGTGGTATTTGCTCAAAGATATTCATCAAATCACTTCTATGCATGAGTATCAAACTCGGTTTGAGGATATCACCAAACACAACACAAGATTGGATGAATCAATTCTCATCAATGGCTTCATTAGGGGATTAAAAGAGGAAATTAGAATGGAGGTGACAAGGTTCAATCCCTATACCATGATGCAGACCTATGTATTGGCAAAATTAGTTGAAGATAAAATCAATGCACAACAATGATTAGGGAAACCACTTATGGAAAAATCATCGACCACTTACATCGCTCCCAAACCTATGCATAATGGAAGGGCACAAAGCACTTACACAACCCCCAAATCTAACCGAACTTTACGAATTAAACATCTTAGCTTTGAGGAGATGAAGGAACGACGAGCAAAAGGACTCTGTGATAATTGTGATGAACAATTTGGACCCCACCATAAATATGCTACACTAACATTGTATTTATTGAAGGAAGTTGATCCCTGTATCTCCATAGAGCAAGTAGATGAGGTAGTTGTGTTCGAAGCGACCAGTGCACCTACTCACCGCAATGAATACAATGAGGTCGATGTGCAAGAAGTGATTGATGTACCAAGAAAGGATGAGGTAGACATACCCAAAGTGATCAATGCTAGCCAAACATGCACTCTACAAGACCTAAACATACCTTCCTCACCAATAGTGAGTTCTTGCCATATGACCAAACCTATTCGGAACCAACGTCGAGTGACTACACACTCCTTCTCTGTTGGCTCTACCAAGGAACCAAAAAAGGATATGAAATCATTACCATCACTTTTGATGCATCATTTTGAAGTATTTGAGGAACCCCAAGGGTTGCCCTCCCATCGTCATCATGATTTTCCTAAGGAAGATTCTACTATTGTTCTTGGCAACCCCCTGCTAATGCTTCATCCTTCTCGATATCCCTACCTACGAAAGGATGCCATTAAAAGAGTCCAAGAACTTACACAAATCCTTCTTGGAAAACAAAGGACAAAGCTTCTCACTTTGAGCTTTGAGGACAAAGCTCTTTTTAAGGAGGGTGGCATGTTAGGATCCTCAATCCTAACATTATTAGTTAGTATTAGTTAGTATTATTAATCATTTAATTATTATATTATTAACTTATAAAGTGAACCATCACAACCCTTCATAACGTGAACCATCACGTCTCTTCATACGTGAACCATCATGTCTCTTCACCAACGTAGCTTTAGGGTAGATATATATATATTAGGTTGGCCATCCATATCAAATCATCCAAGAAGAAGAATAATAAGCATAGATTCTAAGGAGGGAGCCCCTTATAGTAGCAAAGCGATTACAAGGGAGTCCCCTTTGAGTGGCCTGCAATTACATTTACATTAATTTGTTAATAATTTTATAGTAAGACCTTGGGGTCTTACCACTTTGTGAAAGCTTGTGAGTAGATTTGAGTAAGTCCTAGAGTGGACTTAAGGATAGAGTCTAGCAAGCTTTTGTGAAAGCTTGTGAGATGATTTGAGTAAGTCCTAGAGGGGACTTAAGGATAGAGTTGTGGAAGCTTTTGTGAAAGCTTAAGGATAGATTTATGTGAGCTTTTGTGGAAGCTTACAATCAGATTTGAGGTAAGTCTTGGTGAAGACTTGTTGAGCAGATTGAGCAAGTTCTAGTGAGGACTTGTTGAGAAAATTTGAGGTAAGTCTTTGAGAAGACTTGAGAGCAGAGTTGATTGATTGATTTATTCAAACCTTGAGTTAAGGTTTGGGGTAGATCTAGTAGAGTTGATTTGTGATTGGATCAAGCTTTGTGTTAAGGCTTGAGGACAGATTTGAGGATAGAGTTTGGTGCATATTTGAGGATAGATTTGTGCCAGAATAGAGACAAATATTGAGCATATTTGTGCTAGACCAAAGGACAGTGTTTAGTGCAGATTTGAGATAGAGATTGAGCAGAGATGAGAGTAATATTTAGAGGTGATAGAGTAGAGGACAATAGTCTCTAGTGGATAGATATCCATTAGCTAGGGTAGTGAGGATAGAGGTCTTTTGAGTGAGGATAAGAGTCTTAAGTGGAGAGAGATCCACAAGCCAGTGCAGTGGAGGCAGTAGTCTTCTAGAGGATCACCAACCAGAGCATAGGATAAGGAGTTCTCCTATGGATAGGTATCCACAAAATTTATTAGGGGATTGGTGTCTCCTTTGGATAGAGGTCCATAAATATTGTAATAGGGAAGGATTCCCAAGAGATTTGTTGAGAAAATTTTAGTGGAAGATTTTCTCCGTGGAGTAGCCCACATTGGGTGAACCACGTTAAATTGGTGTCTCTATTGTGTGTGGTGATTTGTGCATTGCTTTTATTACTACTATTGATATTTCCATTGATATATTGCATAATATTATTTGGGAAAGAAAAGTAAAAAGTGGTCTTATATTGTTCACCCCCCTCTCAGTATAAGCTTATGTTCTTCAATTGGTATCAAAGTGGGTTCCTTTGGAAGAGTTTAACAGCTTGAAGGAAAAGCTTACAAGAACACAGATGGATTCTTAGAATGGATCTTTAGGGAATATGGCACCATTGTTCGATGGGAAAAATTATGCATTTTGGAGTGTGAGAATGAAGATTCACCTAATGGCACTAGGGAATGAAATATGGCAAGCAGTTGAGGATGGATACATACCACTAGCTACTCCACCTACAGATAAATATGGTAAGCTCCTACAACTAAATAATTCAAAGGTAATGAATGGAATTTTAAAAGGTTTGCATGAAATAGAGTTTGTAAAAGTTATGCATTGCACATCAGCAAAAGAGATTTGGGATAAGCTGAAAGGTATATATGAGGGAGACAAAAAGGTCAAAATGGCAAAATTACTAAATCACAAGAAAACATTTGAAGACCTAAAGATGAAGGATGAGGAAAACATTGCTACATATCTACTTCGTGTGGATGAGGTTGTTAACTCCATGCAAGGACTTGGGTTTAAAGTTGAAGAAATAGATGTTTGTCATAAGATTTTAAGGTCACTTCCTAAGAGGTATAGTGAAAATATTTCAGCCATAGAAGAGTCAAAAGATATTGAATTTTTGACAAGGGATGAGTTACATGGAACTCTCACAGCTTTTGAGATGAGAATAAAAGAGGAACCTATCCCCCAGAAAGAAGCAACCTTCAAAGTTGCAAAGAATTCAAAGGGTAAGAAGTCAGATTCAAGCAATGAGTTATCCAGTGATGAAGAAGCAAACTATGGTAGAAGGAACAAGGACTCAAGAAAGTATAAAGGTACAAAATTAGTTAGGTGTTTTAATTGTGGTAAATATGGTCACTATGCATCTGATTGTCCAGAAGCTGGAAGTAGCAATGATGATGAGAAACATGATCATAAGAATAGGGAAACAGGAAAACACAGGTATCAAAAGAAAAGTAGGGATGGACAAGGCAAGCAAGGAAAGAAGTTTTTCCAAAGGCATAAGAATAGTTTTTATGCAGATAAGGTAGGTAAGAGTTCAAGTGATAGTGATGAAAGGTCCTCAGATAATGAAGAAGAAGAAATTCTATTTCTGGAAGAAGAAAAAGATGATGTTAGAAAAAGGGCACCAATAATTCTCAAGTGTTTTAGGTGTGGTAACTTTGGTCATCTTGAAGATAGTTGTACAAGGAATGGATTTAGTTTTAGTGATGATGAATATGAAGATGCTCTTGGAGGTCCAGAAGAAGAAAGTCTTCTTATGGCAATAGAAGAAGAAGGAAGTGCTCCTATTGAAGATAAATCAGAAAGGAATGAAGATGATCTTAAAGGCAAAGAAATAGAGGTAGAATCAGAGGAAGGAGAAGTTGATCTTGAGGGTGAGCTTATTTTTGCCCTTGATGCATTAAGAAAGGTAAGAAAGTAGAACTCAAAACTCAAGCTTCAATTTCAAGAATGTGATGAAGAGAAAGGAAAGCTTATAGAGGATCTAACCAACTCAATAGCTAAGACAAGGAGATTTAAAGAGAGGTTAGAGGTAAAGGTTTTAGAATGTGAGAAATTAGAGCATGAGGTAGCTTCACTAAGGAAGGAAGTAAAAGAGTCTAAAAATAAGCTACACAGGTTTGGGAGAAGCTCAAAGACCTTGGATAAGATTATCAAGGTACAAAGATCTTCATCAAACAAGACAGGTCTTGGTTTTGAATAGGTACAAAGAGAACAAGGAGAGGAGTCAATCTCAAGCTCCAAGGAAGAAGAAGCTTCAGAATAAGAGAGTGTAAGAGAGAGTGAGACTTTTGAGGATAAGTTGGACAATAGAAAGTTCAACAAGGAAAGGAACAATGCACAAATGAGGAATATATGGAACAGGAAACAACACAGGGTAGAAGAGACTAAGAGACCAATGGGGTCAAGGCAAGGTTTCTTCAATGGATGTTGCTTCTCATGTCATAGGTTTGGGCACAAGGCTACACAATGCAGGACACATGAAATACAGGAATATGGAAATTTCAAAAACAAACATCTCTTCCAAGGGTATTGCTACTCTTGTAATCAGTTTGGTCATAAGGCAGTTAATTGCAGGGTTCATGATAAGAATGGATATGGCTTCACCAAGAGAAACTTCAAGATATTTGCACCTTCAAGGAATCACAACATTAAGTGTTATAAGTGCAATAATTTTGGGCATATAGCCAAGTGGTGTAGAGAAAAATTTCCAGAGACAAGCAAGAACAGGAACATTTAGAGGAATCAGAAGGATCAGTTGAGGAAGAAGGTGGAAAAAGGAAAATATCAATGTATGTGGGAGTAGAGATACTCCCACCCCAAAATTAACCACCTCAAGAGAGGAGGTGGGGGAGGGGCTAAGCTAAGAGTCTCATTCTTATCCCTAAGCCCCAAAGGTGGCCCTTTGCCATTGATGTCAAAGGGGGAGAGATTTGAGTTAGGGGGAGAGCATTCAGTCAGGGGAGCAGTTTCTCAGGGGAGAAAAACTGAAAGAGGTAAAGGAAATGGTAAAAGGAAAATGGGTTGCCATCAATGACAAAGGGGGAGATTGTTGGAAATATGAGCAAGTTTTGTTGTCATTGATGTCAAGAGGTTGATGTCCAGGTTTCATTGTCATTAATGTCATCAGGTGGTTTTTCCACAAGGCAAGGAAGAGGTTTAAAGGAATAGGATATAATATTTATTTTTAAATATTATATGCCTAAAAAGGCCTAAACATATTAAAGACCCAAGGAAGGGGAAGCAGGTTAAAAGGAAACCCCAAGGAAAGAGAAGCAATTTAAAAGGAATTAATAATATTATAATATTTAATATTATAATATTCTGGGTTACAGGTTAAGTTGAAGAAAAATGAGGGCCAAGGAGTTATCAAATTACAAGTTCTCAAAAAGACCCAATTGGTAGATTTTGAAGATTATGGTTTAATTTATTTAAATTTAAATATTTTAACCATAGGTTAAAATTTAAATTTAAATAATTAATTAAGGCACCAAAAGTTTAAATAATTAAATTCGAATTAAATTCGAATTTCCAAAGATCGATGTGTTAGGAGTGCATAACTTATAATATAAAAGGAGGCAAATTTGTTTTATAAAAATTATCCATGCGATTTATGCCCAAAAGTCTAAGTGTTTCGTGCATCGAAGAGAAAGAGAATTTCGCATGTGTTAAAAGGTTTAGTGGGCAGACGAGGTGTCAAATCAAAGCGGAGCACCAAACATATCTTGAAGCGCTTGGTAGCGTAGGTGGTAGCTGAGGGCTGCGTTAAGGCATTGGTTGAGCGCGAGGTCACGGGTTCGATCCACGCGATCAAATTTTTGCAAAGGGAAGGCTTGTTTTGTTTGCACCATGTTGGAGAAGCCATAAGGTTTAAAGGATAGTCATGCATCCTTATTATTTCGTGAGGGCACGTAGCCCAAGTGGTGGACGTGCTTTGCATGAAGGCGCTTGGTGAGGCAAGGTTGGGTGTTCGAATCTCATTGAAGGTTTTTTTGTTGGGAAGAATAAAAGGTATGCGCCTCACATTTTAATTTGCTAAGGTTTTGATAATTCAAAAATTGCATAGTGTTGAAATTAAAAGGTGGTTTATGAGTTGTTGAGGGAGATATAAGGGATTATAAAATTAAAATATTTTATTTTGATTTTGATGGTTAGAATTTAAGTAGGAGTGATAAGGTATGCAAAGGAACATTATATTTTGTATTTTGAAATAAAGCTATATTGTGTTAATTATTTTGAGAGGAGAAATAAGGTGAATAAAGGAAATTATTGTGAAAGTAAATTTTTGAATCTTTGCTAATTATTTTTGAATTTTGGAGATTATAAGGTGTACTTGAGATTTAATATTTTTGTATGGTGAAATAATTTTGAGGGAAAATATTTGAGTGAAGGATTTTTGTTATCTAACCTTTGAGATTGGCAAAGAGGTTGATTGTGATTGAGACAGGTTTTGAGGTCAAATCTCCATCAAAACAAAAGGTATGGGCATATCATCCTTGTGAGTGAAATATTGTTTTGTTGAATGTTGTGAAGTGCAAGGTTGGAGTGAAAAGGATTGTTTGGAAATGTTTGAGTGACTTTTTCATATGCATGATTGGTGAATGTTTGTGAGATCATTTGAGTGTGAGATTGAGAACTATCTTGAACTAGGGTTTGTGAAATATCATGAGTATCATTGTTATGTGAAGTTGAGAACTATCTTGAGCTAGGGTTTGTGAAAGATCATGAGTATCATTGTTATGTGAAGTTGAGAACTATCTTGAGTTAGGGTTTGTGAAAGATCATGAGTATCATTGTTATGTGAATTTGGAATCATCTTGAGTCAAGGTTTGAGTTCCATAGTGTGAGTTGTTGGAAGCATTGTGAAACACTTGTTTAGGGTTTGTAAGCAAGTTGTGTTTCATTGAGTGATTGGTTGAGTGAAGTTGGATGAGCATTATTGATTGAATGTATTGGAGTGATAGTTCAAGTTTTGTGAAACAAATTGTTCTTTATTCTAAATTGATTTGAAGGAGAGTTTGAAATTGATTGAGTGTTTTATGAGTGTGAAACATATTGAGTCTCTAACCATTATCTATATGTTTCTGTAAGTTAAACAAGATTCTGAGTGAAACTTGTTTGTGTGATTGAAGAGGTTTTTTGTGAAAGATTGAGTTGAGTTTTTGTATGCAAGTTTTGCAATTGATTTGAATAAGATTTTGTGAAAGCTTGTGAGTATATTTGAGTAAGTCCTAGAGTGGACTTAAGGACAGAGTTTAGCAAGCTTTTGTGAAAGCTTGTGAGTTGATTTGAGTAAGTCCTAGAGTGGACTTAAGGACAAAGTTGAGGAAGCTTTTGTGAAAGCTTAAGGATAGATTTGTGTGAGATTTTGTGGAAGCTTACAATCATATTTGAGGTAAGTCTTGGTGAAGACTTGTTGAGCAGATTGAGCAAGTTCTAGTGAGGACTTGTTGAGCAGATTTGAGGTAAGTATTTGAGAAGACTTGAGAGTAGAGTTGATTGATTGATTTGTTCAAACCTTGAGTTAAGGTTTGGGGCAGATCTAGCAGAGTTGATTTGTGATTGGATCAAGCTTTGTGTTAAGGCTTGAGGACATATTTGAGGATAGATATTGGTGCAGATTTGAGGATAGATTTGTGCTAGACCAGAGATAGATATTGAGTAGATTTGTGTTAGACCGAAGGACAATGTTTAGTATAGATTTGAGATAGAGATTGAGCAGAGTTAAGAGTAAGCTTTGGAGGTGATAGAGCAGAGGACAGTAGTCTCTAGTGGATAGAGATCCATTAGCCAGGGTAGTGAGGACAGAGGTCTTCTGAGTGAGGACATGAGTCTTCAGTGGAGAGAGATCCACAAGCCAGTGATGTGGAGGCAGTAGTCTTCTAGAGGATCACCATCCAGAGCATAGGAGAAGGAGTTCTCCTGTGGATAGGTATCCATGAACTTGATTAGGGGATTGGTGTCTCCTTTGGACAGAGGTCCATAAACATTGTAATAGGGAAGGATTCCCAAGATATTTATTGAGAAAATTTTAGTGGAATATTTTCTCTGTGGAGTAGCCCACATTGGGTGAACCACGTTAAATTGGTGTCTCTATTGTGTGTGGTGATTTGTGCATTGCTTTGATTACTATTGTTGATATTGCCATTGATATATTGCATAATATTTTTTGGGAAAGAAAAGTAAAAAGTGGTCTTATACTGTTCACCCTCCCTCTCAGTATAAGCTTGTGTTCTTCATAAACCAACCAAATATGCCCATGGTAAAATATTCAATCAATCCATTACATTGCAATATATTTCACAAAGAGAACATAAAACTTGGTCCTTCCATAGGATCTTAGATATAAGGAAAGATTCTACCAACATATCCAAAATATTTAAGGTGTTCTCTATCTCCTTCAGTATCTCCTTTTCTCTCCATGGTGAAAAGGTGGTAAGGAGGGATCAAAACAACTCTTAAGATGATATGAATGCATTTCTATATGATCCATAAAAAAGATGCATAGCATATAAGAAAAAAAAGAAGCCCATACTTCCTTCCTTTCAATTCCATATCCAAAAATTCTTTTCAAGAATTTCACATTCACAAAAGCATACTTCTCTTTTACATAAAAACCCCATTATTCTTGCCATAAGAAAATTACAAGGAATCCTATAATTCATTTTCCAAAACCATATATTCCAAAACCTAGGGAGATATTCAATTATATATATATATATATATATATATATATATATATATATATATATATATATACCAAAAAATTCCTTAAATAAAACATACTTGAAGAATTAAAACAAGGAAGACAATAAGAAGCATACAAAATATTTCCTTCAACAAACTTGGGTACTATTTTAAAAAGAGAACAAGCCTTTCTTTTCAAAGGAAAACATAAAACCCATCACCCATTCTTTAGAAAATAAACTAACTAAAGTTTACGTAAAAACCAAAGCTGCCCAACCTTTACACTAAAAGCAAGAAGAAAGATATTCTACAACCAAGGTCTATTATTCCCATCATGCATAAATTCATAATCTTAACTTATTATGGGTGAATACGCTTTCGACAAACAAACTTGAAAACCAAAACAAAACATAAGCTTCAATATTACTCGAAAAACATTAAAACTAAGCCTACATTTTCCAACAATCTTCCAAAGATGCAAAACTACATCTTAAGCATAGAAGTCTAGCCAATGTTTTTCCAGCAATCTTAACAAAGCATAAATCTAAGTTTTAATCAGATAAAACCAAGCCAGTGTTTTATATCAAGCTATCAATGCATAAATATAAGTTTTAAACATAGAGAAATCAGGCCAATGTTTTCCAGCAAGCTTTCAATGCATGCTATAAACATAGAGAAATAAGGCCAACATTTTCTAGAAATCTATTAATGCATAATTCTAAGCTTTAAACATAGATAAATCAAGCCAACATTTTACAACAAGCTATCAATGCATAAATCTAAGATTTAAACATAGAGAAATCAAGCCACCATTTTCCAACAAGCTATAAATGCATAAAACTAAGCTTTATCTAGATTCCCATCCAAAGGTCAACCTGCAATTTGGATCCCAACTTCGTTGATACCTTGACCACACTTTTTATAGCTCTTGCCTTGTGCACTCTTTCAAAAGATCCAAAACTCCCACTTCCCTACACCTTTCACCCCTTTCAGTAGCCAAAGGAAACCCCCATCTATTCGTAACTCCCTAAGTGTTACAAAAAAAATCTTGGGAGGGAAACACATGGCCATGAACGTCCAACCGCTCATGTCCCCAAAGGAGCTAAAATAAAGGTTTAGTAAATCCTCCATGAGGTCTCTTAAAGAGGAGGTTACTTAAAATTAAAATTTCCTTCTTTTCTTCATTACAAGGAGCAACAATGATTAAACATTCATTCCCTTAAACATCCCAAGAAAAATTAGATTTAAAATATCTATTCCACTTCAAGAAATTAAAGTGATCTTTCATTCTTTTAAATTTAGATTTAAAAATTCCCCTTCTTAAAACAACCATAATAGTTGATTATATCATTCATTTGATTAATCAAACTTACTAATAGATTTTGATATCTATTCCATCTTAAGCCTAAAGGAGATATTTTCTACCAAAAAAACTTACTCAAAAAAAGTTTCATCCAATCATTCCCTTAATGTTTCACACTGTTAGTATCCCATCCTAACGTTACTTTGTAATTCTCATTATTATGTAATGAACCACTTCCAACGTGTGGGGATTCTATTTTAATTCCTTATAATGTATGTGGCAAATAAGGCACCTAGCCAAATGGTGCCATCATATGTAACCGTTATCAAGATTGTAATTGATGGTGTCATTACATATAACCTTTATCAAAATTTTAACCGATGTAAGCCAAGTGACATTTCACATGTAAGCCATGTTGGTAGGATTGCATGTAGCTTTCTCTTTAGGAGGCATGAAGCCATATACGAATGTATCTTTTGGAAGCTAATGAAATATTGAAGGAGGTTACCCCCTCGAAGAGACCTACGATTCTGAGTTATTTGTGAGATTGTTTCAATTTTACAATTACTTTTTGCATAGTGTTATTCTGTTATTGCATGTATTTTAGTTACATTTTAGTATTGTGTGTGCGAGCTTTATTTCAATAGTAGGTTCCTTACAAGTGGTATTAGAGCTCTTTCAAGGACCGAGTTCTACTGTGACTATGATAATTATTGCTCAGCCATTTTCACTTATTAAGGTATAATTTTCTTGTATGTTTTCATTCCGTCTTCCTTTATTAAAAAGCCAAAAAAAGAAATCTGCAAAAAAACCAAAAAATATAGTCTTTTTTTTTGGTAGTTGAGTAGGCTAGAAACTCTGTACTGAGGGTTTTAAAATATCATGAAGAAGCTATCGTTATTAGCTAAGCTAGATAGCCCATACAACATCTAGTGAAGTGAGGGGTGATCAGGCTCCAATACCTAGGCCTCAAACAACACTCGTGCATGGAATTGATCTCCCAAACATCTTCAAGTGTATCGGGAGACCATTCTAGGGTGAATACAATTTTATCCTATAGGAAGTTTTTCAACCTTGTATCATCCATAATCCACTAGATACAACATACCAGATGATTACTCTCCCATATTGTCAAAGATGCAGAAAGTATGCTTAAGGGTATGTGTGGAATCCTCCTTAAATAGTGGCCTGAAATATTGGTTCAAGTACTATTGTTTGTCATTGGTGTTGCATGCTCCTTTACCTAGTATACACTGGTTCTGTTAAAAACTTAAATATGCAAAATACTCACCTATCTTTGTTCCTTTGAACATGATTTCACGATCCCCAAAAATGAGAATATGGAGAAAGACTTTCCTATCATAGAAGAACACAATTTTCATGCACCAACAATGATGAAAAAGTTTGCAAGTGTCTGACATATTCCAGTACTAGTCAGATTAGTGACAGTAACAGTCAGGACAATAATAGTAACAATAACATTTAGCTATCACAATGAGAAAATACAAGTGGTCATGGTCATAAATAGAACCGTCAGTGTTAGTAACTGCAGTATAGGTGTCAGGGTTGTCAATTGACAGAATGTACAGATTAGAGATAGTTGATTATTTTGCTATTTTTTTATTCTACACTTAAAAATTCAAAGATCATGCAAATTGAAACTATAATGAAGGAGTTATAGTGGTTTTATCTTTACTCTATTTTGAGTATTTTAAAACAAAAAATGGGGAAACATAGCCCTAAAATAGTCATAAAAAACCCTATACAAACTCAAATTTTTTCTTTTATCTTAGTTAACCCCTCTTGCACCTCTCACATAATTTTTGAGCCTTAAATCCCCTTTTTCTCAAAATTCCTCAAATTTGTCATTTTCCACCTCCTCTTTGGCCAAATATTCCACAAATACAAAATTTGATCTCAAAAACAAAGTTTTTGAGTCCTAGCCCATCGTGTTCAGCTCGTCACCTTGATCATGTTGATATATCACACCCAAGCATTTTTTTTGCCTCCTTACTAAAAATAGTAACCCTTGAAACCCACACTTCTATTTTTAATAATTTATTTACAGAGGTTCAAGACTATCCAAAATGGCTCGTGGCACTCAGGGACAATAGAAATAGGTAGATTCACTCACATCAATAACTGAAAAATTTGAAAGCACCCTTGTTGACATGAAAAAATCAAGTCAAGATATGATGACAAAGCTTCAAAATCTTATAACTGTTCAGGCTAACTCCAGAGACCGCCTAGAAGAAAAACTTGTAGAAGTTGAGTCCAAATTGGTTGCAAGACTGAGCACCATACTAAACACTCGTATTATAGCAAAGGTAAAGGAAGGACACCAGATGACTCTCATTTTTACTATTATTATGATTCTACCTATAATATGCCCAAATTAGACTTTCCTAAGTTCAATGGAAAGGATGTGGATGGGTGGTTATGCCGTGTTGCTCAATACTTTAACCTCCATGATGTACCCATATGGCACAAAGTTCAAATGGCTTCTTTCAACCTAGAAATGGAAGCTTTCCAATGGTACCAATGGTTGTAAAAAACGTAGCCTAATCCTTCATGGGAAGAATTTGAGTCTCAATTACTCACTCACTTTGGTCCTAGTGAGTATGATGATTTTACAAGATAGTTGACAAAGTTGAAATAAACTTCAACAATTAGAGATTATCAAATACAATTTGAGAAATTGTCCAAAAAAACCACGAGAATGAATGAAGGGTTCTTTATGAGTTATTTTGTTAGTGGTTTGAGGGAGTATCTCTAAGCTAAGGTTACTATGTTTAAATCAAAATGCATGATGGAGGCTATCAAGTTGGCTCGTTTTGCCGAATTCAAATTTCTAGCTCAAAGGTGGATATCTAAATTTTCATAGGCTAAAACCTCTTTTACTTCGAGATTCCCAAATCAGAATGAACAAAAACTTGTTGCAACCACTTTTGCACCCAAACATCTAACAACTACTAAAATGGATGCCTGACATGCCTAGGGGTTGTGTTATAATTGTGATAAAAAAAATTCTCATGGGAATAGGTGCACCCAAAAGAAGTTGTTCCTCATAGATGTTGATGATCTTGACACTAGTGACCACAGTTATGATGACACAAAATCGGTCGAGGAACCATCCAATACAGTAACAAACAACCACGATGAACCACAGACTGAGATTTCTATTCATGCTCTTGCTGTCATTAATACTCCTTAAAAATGAAAGTTGTGGGGCATTTCAAGGGATTGCATCTTACCATCTTGATTGATTCTAGAAGTACACACAATTTTATTGATCCCCGCATTGCCCAGTAGGCAAATTGTTATGTACATTCATGTAATTCCTTTGAGGTTATGGTAGAAAATGGTGGATCCTTACCTTGCAAAGGTAAATATCATAATGTTAAGGTTAATATTGGGGACTATAAGCTCAAATAGGATATGTTTGCACTTCAACTAGGGAGATGTGATATCGTGTTGGAAGCTCAATGGTTGGGCACATTAGGAAATCTCCTGACACTTTGCTAAGCTTTGGATGTGATTTTCATAGAATAGAAAATCCTACACTCTCCATAGTTTAAAAGTAGGGCCTTCATAGATTATTAGTTCCAGTCGTATGGAGAAGTTGTTAAAAAAATCATCTCGAGGTGTTATAGCTCATATTTTTATGATCCAACCTCATACTTCAGAGGAGGATGCTCTTCCTAAATATTTGCAACTCATTTTGACCAAGCAAAACTCTATTTTCACTAAGCCAATAGAATTACCATCTCGTCTCTCTCATGACCATGCTATTCCCTTATTACCTGGAAATGCACCACTCAACATACAACCATACCGATATCCTCATGCCCTTAAGTCAAAAATCAAAATGTTAGTACAAGAATTGTTAAAATTTGGTGTCATTCAACCAAGCAATAGTCCTTACTCTTCTTTAGTTTTACTAGTGCGAAAGAAAGATGGGTCCTGGTGGTTGTGTATTGATTATCGAGAGCTCAATAAACTCACCATCAAGGATAAGTTTCCTATTCCAATGGTGGATGAATTACTGGATGAACTTCATGGGACTATGTATTTTTCCAAACTTGACCTTCGCTCGGGGTACCATCAAATTTAGCTCAAGGATGAGGATATTCCCAAGACTGCTTTTCGTAGTCATGAAGGTCACTATGAGTTTTTGGTAATGCCATTTATCTTAACTAATGCCCCTTCCACTTTCCAAAGCCTCATGAACATGTTTTGTCCATTCCATCGAAAGTTCATCCTAGTCTTATTTTATGACATTCTAGTGTATAGTCGCTCATGGGAAGAGCATCTTATTCATGTGAATAAGACTTTCTAGGTATTGGCACAACATCAACTCTACACTAAGCATTCCAAGTGTTCTTTTGGGTTGACATAAGTGGAATATTTGGGACACATTTTCACTAAGGAGGGCATCAAAGTTGACCCCAAGAAGATCCAAGAGATTCAGGAATGGTTGAAACCTCACACTCTCAAAGGTCTTAGGGGATTTTTAGGGCTTGTAGGTTATTATCATAAATTTATTCGTAACTATGGTAAAATTGTAGCTCCTCTCACTTCCATGTTAAAAAATGACTCTTTTACTTGGATGGGACCCGTTGAATAGAATTTCCTCGAATTGAGGTATTCTATGACCACTACGCCTGTTTTGGCCATGCCAAAATTTTCTAAACCAATTATCATTGAAAGCAACGCTTCAGGTCATGGTATTGGTGTAGTGTTGATGTAAGAAGGGAGACCCTTGCTTTTCACTAGTAAAGCTCTCACCAGGCACAATATGGGAAAATCCACTTATGCTAAGGAGATGATGGCCATTTTGCATGTCATAACCCATTGGTGATTGTATCTCATAGGGCATAATTTCTCTATTAAGACATACCATGAAAGTCTCAAATACTTTTTGGAGCAATGGGTTGCCACCCCTGAACAACAAAAATGGGTCTCTAAACTCATGGGCTATGATTATGATATCACCTATAAGAAGGGAAAGGATAATATTATGGTTGATGCTCTCTCTCATCAATTTGAGGCTCTCAGTATGTTGTGTGCCATTTCATTATCGGTTCTCCAATGGATCGATTCCTTACATCAAGAGGTACTTCAGGATTCTGAATTGCAGAATTTGGTTGCTTGCATAGACATTGAGCCTACTTCATGTCCAGTCTACACTTGGTATGGCCAGGATTTGCATTACCACCAATGCCTTATTGTTTCCCACAAGTCCCCACTATGGGAACTTCTCATGAAATAACTACATGCTACCCCATATGCTGGTCATTTAGGATTTCTCAAAATATATGAACAACTTAAGCACAATTGTTTTTGGAAGGGTATAAAAAAGAACATTCAAGATTTTATGGTAGCTTGTGATGCCTGTCAACAGATGAAAGGTGAAACAGTGTGTTCTCCAGGCACTCTTCAACTCTTATCCATTCTTGATAAGGTTTGGATGGATATTTCTATAGATTTTATTGAAGGATTACCTAAGTCTGGAGGCAAATCTATTATCTTCATGGTAGTGGATCATCTTTAAAAATATTCTCACTTTTGTTCCCTATCCCATCATTACACAACATCCACATTTGTCCAAATTTTCCTTGATTCTATATTTTGCCTTCATGGTCTACCCTCCTCCATTGTGTTTGATCGTGACCCAAACTTTACTAGTCACTTCTGGAAAGAATTTTTTAAGTTGTAGGGAACTCAACTTAAAATAATTTTAGCTTATCATCCACAAACAAATGGCTAGATGGAGATTATCAACAAATGTTTGGAAACCTACCTTCATTGCTTTACCTCAGATCATCCTACACACTAGGCAAAATGACTTCTCTTGGCTGAGCGGTGGTACAACACTTCCTATCACACTGCCACCAAGGTTACCCCTTTTGACATAGTTTATAGGCATCCTCCACCCACACCTTCCTCCTACATTCCATGTAGCTCCAAGGTCCATGCAGTCGACACTACTCTTAGTCAGCATGCTGATGTCCTCCGTCAACTAAATTTGAATTTGGATGTGGCCTAGAATAGGATGCACCAAAAGGATGATCAACATCGTTCTGAGCACAATTTTTCTATGGGTGATATGGTTTTCCTTTGCTTGTAGTCGTACAAATAGTTGTCCCTCCAGCTTCGTAGATACCAAAAACTTATCGTAAAATACTATGGGCCCTATCAAGTGTTACAACGGATTGGTGCCACAACCTACAAGTTGGCCCTTCCACCTACATCCAAGCTCCATTCTATTTTTCATGTTTCCTCTCTCAAAAAGGTGGTGGGCAATTAGGTACATGTTCAATCTACACTTTCAGAGTTAGATGAAGAAGTTTCTGTCTTGCTTGTGTTAGGGTAAAATAGGTAGTATATTGCATTATACTACATAGATAGATTATTACATTTACTTTTCTACTTTCTACCATGTAGATATTTACTGTTTCAAATATCTAATGGTAAACTATGGTTAATTCCTAAATATCCTAGGTTAACAAACCTAAACCAAACTCTCTACCTCCTATGGCGCGTTGGTTAGCGTGGATAGTGGGATTATAGTTTGGATTACTATTTTGTAACCTATTTAAATCTAGGCTTTGTTCCTAAGGAATGTTAATGCAAATTATTATTTTAATTAGTCAAACTCGATCTCCTGGTCACATTGGTACCAGAGCTGGAGCAAGGGAGTTGAGCTGGAGCATTGGAATTACGGCACCATCGGTGACCTTTAATTAATTTCATTATTGCTCCTAATATCTCTTTAATTCTCCCTAAGTTTGATTAGTTTATTGTGCATCTTAATTTTTGTGGAAAGCTCCCGTAGGAAAGCCCGCAGCTTTGGGCACGGATCCCGACGTAGGGATCATTTGACCCCGACGGTGATCGCCACCCACGGGGAATTTTTTCCCCATCGTGGATAGCGACCACCGGGGATCTCCCCACCGGCGATCCACCCTACGGGCCCGCAGATAGCCCACGGGAGCGTCCGAGGGCAGGCGGCCCTCACCCTCCCCGTGGCACGGGGAGAGCTTTATTAGCTCCCCCGCTGGGCCCGCATCCCGAGACCGAGGTGGGAACGCATCGAGGGTAGGAGCGCCCTCACGTTTCCCGTAGCATGGATCTCGAGGTAGGAACGCATCGAGGGCAGGAGCACCCTCACGTTTCCCGTAGACCTACACGCACCCCGAGGCGGTGCTGACAAGACACTGACGCAGACCTGCACGCACCCCGAGGCGGTGCTGACCTATCGCTGACTCGACCTGCTGCCTAGGCGACACGTGGCACTCTGGCCACATGCCACCTGGCCACTGACTGGACGTGGCGGACCTGACCGGACCTGACTGGACTTGACGTGGCGGACAACCACTGGACACACGACTCGACGTGGACCCCCCTTGCCGCGCCACGTGGACGCCGACAAAAGGAGGGCCCGAACTCGATTTCCCGAGGGCAATCACGAGCTAAATAGCTCGTAAAGGCCTTTAAAGGCCTTTGCATCCAAAACAGGATGCATGTGGGATAATTCCCACAACATCCCAAAAGAAGCCCATAGGCTTCTTTAACATTTAGGCGCTGCAGCCTGAGAACCAAGCCCGACGCTTGGTTAGTTGGCCAAGGCGGACGCCTTAGGCCAGCGTGAGTCGCAGGTTCGACTCACCCGCTCGCCAAAATTGCAAAGGAGTTATTTTTTTTATGAAATTTTTTAATATTTTGGCACATTAAAGTTTAATATTTTAATTTTTATGCTTAAATTAAATTTGTTTTTAATGTTTTTTTTTAGAATTTTTCATAGTTTTTTGCTAAATAAACTGCATCAATTTTTTTAACTCTTAAATTGATGTTTTTTTATTACAAAAATTATGTTATATTCTATTTAAAAAGCTTTAAAACTTTATTTTTTTTAGCATTCAAATTGAAAATAGAAGTGCCAAATTTTTATGCAACTAAGCAATTGTCTTTCTTTAGTTTTCTCCAAATGTGGGGATAAAGAGACAAGGTATAAGAGACATTTTGTTGCTTAAATTTTCATCAAAATTTCCTTTATTGTTCATCACTCTTCAAAGTTTTCATGAAGATCAAATCTTGGGTAAGGAAAGCTCTTCGTAGACAAAGAATCATAAGAAAGAGAAACGAATTACGAAGGCAAACAACACGATCACATTTTCATCGTATGCTTCATGAATATCGTAGAACCATTCCTCACTCACTTATCTATACTGATCCATGGAAGGGGTTGGACAGAAGCTATGGTCCCATGAGGATTCGTGAGCCTTTTGATCCTAATGCACCACCTATTTTTGAGTGTTGAAAACAAAAACCAAGTCATGTGTCGACTGGTCTGGAAGCCTTTCAAACGTGGGTCGTGTGTCGACTTGTCTTGAAAGGAGTGCTTGCTTTCTCAATTTTGTAAACATTAAGGGGGGATAGAAGATACATTTGTGCTTCTATTTTTTGCAAAATTGTAAAAGACAAAGGGGGGATTTTCTAAGAGTAATAAAGGTGCATTCTCGATTGTACTCGACACATTTTTAAAAAAAATTGGCTTCATTAGGTGCATTTTCGGTTGCATCCGACACCTATAGTGATAAATAATTTGGGTTGCTCTCTTTTTTATTATTGCACTATACATCATTTTTGCAATTAAACAATCATAAACATTGAAGAGCACTTCACAAATCAAACCCAAATTTCACTAAAAATCGTGCTACACTTTGCACAGGTTACACAAAGTCAATTTTTTTTACTCCCCATCACAGGTCATAAATCTCAAACACCTTGATACACTCTCTTTGTTTGGCTTAATTACCTCAAAATTTCCATCCTTCTTGAAGGGTGTTAAGGCAGGTGCCATTAAATATCCTAGAGAGCAAAATCAGAAGTCTTTCAAAACCTACCCCTTTCATTTGCTCTATTTTGTTTGGCTTAAAATCCTCAAAATTTTCATCCCTTGTTAAGGGTGTTAAGGCAGGTGCCATTAAATATCTTAAAAAGCAAATTAAAATCTTCCATATACTCTTTTGAGGGTATACTGAAAGATAAAGTCATCTTAGTCATATAAATTTGAAACCTTCACCATGGCCATGATCAACAAGTATCTCAATGAGAGCCAACTGCTCAAAGGTTCAAATTATTCTGCATGGAAAACTAAGATGAAAGCCATTTTAACTATAGAGGAGATGTGGGGAATAGTGGATGGCACTGATTCTAGACCCACATCAGTAGGAGCAGATCAGACAACATATGATAAAAAGGATAAAAGACTTTCCTTATTGATCTTGCTAGCTATTTCTGATGACATACAACCTCATATAAGTGAAGCTAAAAATGGTAAGGAGGCATGGAATGCCTTAGCAACCATTTTTGAAGGAAAGAATCAATCAACAATTCTTAACCTTCAAACACAACTTCATACTCTTCATATGAAATCTGGAGAGACAGTAGAGCTATTCCTCTGCAGAGTCGCAGATATAAAAACAAAACTGCAAGCCTTAGGAGAAAAAGTGGAAGACAATGTCCTGACCTCAATCATTTTAAGGGCTCTTCCAGACTCCTATAGAATGTTGATCACTTCACTACAAGTCTCTGGAAGGACAGTGACTTTTGTAGAGTTGGTAAATTTGCTTCAAACTGAAGAAGCTAATCAACTCCAAAGAGATGAGGCATCCAACAATGCACTCTTCTCAAACAAACAAAGTGGAAAGAAAAAGTGGAATCAATAGAAAGGATCTTCTTCTAACAAAGACAAGGGTAAAGGCAAAGAGATTAAGAAGAAGAAGTATTGTAAAATTTGTGATAAAGACACTCATGAAACCAAAAGATGTTGGTTTAAGAACAAACCACCCAATGAACAAGGTCAAAAGAAGGGCAAAGGTAAACCAAAGAACAAGAATAAACAACAACAGGGACATATTGTCGTTGAAGATTCTAGTTCGGACTCTGAACGAGCACACAAAGTGCTCATGACACATACATAATCCTCTCACAAGGATATTGTTTGGTACATAGATTCAGGCGCTAGTAAACATATGACTGGCGATAAGTCCTGGTTTGAGACATTTGAGGCTCGAGAAGGTAGACCGGTAACCATTGCTGATGATCAGACCTATCGAGTTCAGGGAGAAGGAACTATTTCTGTCTCCCTTCCAGATGGAGAATGTAAAATTCAAAAAGTTCTTTATGTACCAGGATTGAAAAATAATCTCTTGTCAGTTCCACAAATCCTGGACAATAACATGAATGTCAATTTCAAAGTGGACAAAGAAAAGAAACGTTGCTTTATCACCCAAAAAGGAAAATAGATAGCAACAGGTTCATACAAACATGGTTTGTTTATCTTAGATGCAATTACCTCTACACATACTGCAATGGCAGTAACCACAAAAGAGGCCACTTCTCTATGGCATAAGAGATTTGGGCATCTAAGTTCAGGGTATTTACTAGAACTCAGTAAATATCAAATGGTGAAAGGACTGCCTACTCTTTCATCTACTTTGCCAGTGTGCTCAGATTGCTTGTCAGGAAAGCAACATAGAGTACCTTTTGAACCTAGCTCCTATCGAGCTAAGGTACCTTTGGAGTTAGTTCACATAGATTTGTGTGGTCCTATGTCTACTAGTTGTGGAGGAAAAAGGTATTTTCAATTGTTTGTAGATGATCACTCACGAAAAATGTGGGTCTTCTTCTTGCAGTTGAAGTCTGAAGCATTTGACTATTTTTAGCAGTTCAAGAAGCTTGTTGAGAAAGAATCAGGATGTTTCATAAAGACCCTCCGTTCAGATCGAGGGGGGAATACACATCAAAATAATTTTCCTCATTTTTGCAGAAACATGGGATAAAAATACAGTTAACAACAACCTATTCTCCTCAGTCAAATGGAGTTGTTGAGAGAAGAAATCGTTCCATTATGGAAATGGTTCGATGTATGCTTAAGGGAGCCAATCTTGAGCACATTTATTGGGCTGAAGCTGTAACAACTGTAGTATATCTTCTAAATAGGGCACCCACATGGGCTCTTGAAGGTATGACTCCTCAGGAAGCATGGAGTGGAAGGAAACCCTCCATATCTCATCTACGAGTATTTGGGTGTAAGGCTTTTATGCATATACCTAAGGAGAAAAGAAAGAAGTTAGATGAGAAGACCCTACAATGTGTTTTTCTTGGATATGATGAATACTCAAAAGGCTATCGGTTGATAGATCCATTCACCAAGAAAATACATGTTAGTAGAGATGTAGTGTTTGATGAAGCTTTCACATCTAACACTACATCAGTATACCTGGAAGATGAGGAGCAACAACCACTTCCTCCTCCACAACAGAAAAAGCCTCCAAAATGGTATACAAGTACTATGAAAGATTCCAAACTCACTTCACCACCAGATCTCACTCTCAATCGTCCAAAGACATGAAGCATGTCTCGACAGAGAATGATAGAAGCATCTACTTCAGTTGATGATCTTTGTGTAGATTTTCAAGAGCTTTCTGTTGATAGAGATTTAGAAAGTGGAAATGATATGGAAATTGATGAGGAGAGGGTTTACATGTCTTCATATGATGAAAATGAACCTTCTACAGTTGATGAAGCACTTAGTCAGCCTCAGTGGAAGGCAACTATGGATGTTGAACATAAATCCCTCATTAAAAACAAAACATGGAAGTTGGTCGATTTGCCTAAAGGAAAGAAGCCCATAGGCTGCAAATGGGTTTACAAAGTCAAATATAAGGCAGATGGTACCATAGACAAGCATAAGGCCCATCTTGTGGCAAAGGGCTATGCTCAAAAGGAAGGCCTTGATTATGAGGAAACCTTTGCACCCACTGCAAGGATGACCACCATTCGAGTTCTTTGTGCTATGGCAGCACAGTTCGGATGGAAATTACATCAAATGGATGTAAAAAGTGCCTTTCTGAATGGTGACTTAAAAGAAGAGGTATACATGACTCAACCTCCAGGATTTGCTGAGGAAGGCCATGAGCAACAGGTTTGCAAGTTGGTCAAATCATTATACGGGCTCAAACAAGCCCCAAGAGCATGGTACATTAAAATGGATAGTCACCTACTGCAGCACGGATTCAAGAGAAGTCCATCTGATGCAAATCTCTATATCAAGAACACAGGTTCTGAAATAGTGATTCTTGTATTATATGTAGATGATCTGATCATCACTGGCAATTCAGAGACATTGATCAACGCCGTGAAAGATGACTTGAAAGAGTCATTTGATATGACAGATCTCGGACTTCTCCACTACTGTCTTGGTCTTGAGATAGAACAGAAAAAGAATCATCTTAGGGTGACTCAGAAAAAGTATGCCAAGACTTTAGTAGAAAAATATCGTATGACTGATTGCAAGCCCAAGGCAACACCGATGGAATCAGGGCTTCAGTTATCACGGTATGATGACTCACCACAGGTAGATGGCACGCTATATAGACAGATGATTGGAAGCCTTATCTATCTGACCAATACTAGACCAGACATTACTTATGCTGTAAACTATCTTTCTCGGTTCATGCAGGAACCAAAAGCCTCTCACTGGAAAGCAGCTAAGCGTGTTCTTCACTACATTCAAGGTAGTGTAGAATATGGTCTAGAGTACAAGAAGAATAACTCATTCTTCTTACAGAGTTACACTGACTCTGACTACGTTGGATCCCTAGATGATAGAAAATCAACATCAGGATATGTATTTCATCTTGGATCTGGTCCTGTCTCATGGCATAGTAAAAAGCAATAGGTGGTTGCTTTATCTTCAACAGAGGTAGAGTATCACGCTGCACGAGGAGCTATGTGTGAAGCGATATGGTTAAGTCGCATCTTGGCTACCATGGGCCTACCAAAGAAACTTCCTATTCACATGTTTTGCGACAACTCAGGTGTTTTGAACTTGGTCAAGAATCCAGTCCATCATGAACGCACAAAGCATATTGACACAGATTGTCATTTCATTCGTGATGAAGTTCCTAAACACAGAATCAAGCTCCAATACATTCCCACCGACGAACAGGTTGCTGACATCTTCACCAAGGCACTTGGACGTGTCAAATTTGAGTTGTTCCAAAGTAAACTTTGTATATCAAAGTAATGTAATAAAGGGGGGATGTTAGGGTAAAATAGGTAGTATATTGCATTATACTACATAGATAGATTATTACATTTACTTTTCTACTTTCTACCATGTAGATATTTACTGTTTCAAATATCTAATGGTAAACTATGGTTAATTCCTAAATATCCTAGGTTAACAAACCTAAACCAAACTCTCTACCTCCTATGGCGCGTTGGTTAGCGTGGATAGTGGGATTATAGTTTGGATTACTATTTTGTAACCTATTTAAATCTAGGCTTTGTTCCTAAGGAATGTTAATGCAAATTATTATTTTAATTAGTCAAACTCGATCTCCTGGTCACATTGGTCACAAATTGAAATTGAATAGTTGTTGGACTGCAAGACTCGCACTCTCCACAACCACACCATTACTGAAGTCATTTTTTAGTGGTGTGGTATCCAACCAAAAGATGCTACATGGAAGTCTCTCCATCAGCTCCAGAACCAGTTTCCTCACCTTCAGCTTTGAGGACAACGCTTTTTGAAGGGGAAGAACATGTTAGGATCCCATCCTAACATTACTTTGTAATTCTCATTATTATGTAATGACCCACTTCCAACATGGGGGGATTCTATTATAATGTTATTTTATAATTCCTCATAATGTATGTGGTAAATAAGGTACCTATCCAAGTGGTGCCATCGCATGTAACCATTATCAAGATTGTAACTGATGGTGTCATTGCATATAACCGTTATCAAGATTGTAATTGATGTAAGCCAAGTGGCATTTCACATGTAAGTCATATTGGTAGGATTGCATGTAGCTTTATATTTAAAAGACACGAATCTATATATAAATGTATATTTTGAAAGCAATTGAAATATTGAAGGAGGTTACCCCCTCGAGGAGGCTTGTAATTTTGAGTTATTTGTGAGATTGTTTCAATTCTGCAATTACTTTTTGCATAGTGTTATTATGTTATTGCATGTATTTTAGTTATATTTTAGGATTGTGTGTGTGAGCTTTATTTATCCCAGCCCAATGGTGTGAACATGAGCACAAGCAACAAAATGCAATGTATCTATATGAAGGATATTTATCCATGTTACAGTGAGTTGTTTATGAACAAGTCATCCTCATAATTTCCCTTTAATATGGTCTCTCATTCCTTGTGGGCAACTTCCTTTTCCACCTACAAGAGCTCCTGATCTTGCAACCACATATAGAATTAGCAGTACCATATCCTTATATATAAAAATTATCAAAATAATGAATTTATATATCCATCCAATTGAATCAAAGCTAAGCATTAAACATAATTTATCAATAAAAAGTCTATCTTAAAAAGTTTCTATCAAGGAGGGTCATGACAAGTTTGACTTAGAGATTACAAGGAAGTTCAAATCAAAGGTAAATGCACCATTGCAATTAAATAAAAACAAGATGAGATAAGGTTTGTTCATGATGTTTTATATATATCTAGATTGGCTCATAAATTGTTGAGTATAGGGCAGCTTATGGAAAAGGGATATTATGCTATTTTTAAAATAATAAATGTGTTATCTATGATAAAAATTGTAGCAATTAGATTGTAGAAAAGGTTGGTATGCTACAAAAAAAAAAATTCCCTCTTAGACTTGCATATGGAGAAGTTCAAGATCTAAAAGCAGTCTTGAATGATGAATATTGGTTACGGCACATGAGGTATGGACATTTGAATTTTCAAGGGCTAAATCTACTATGTCAAAAGCAGTTGGTGAGAGGATTACCATTAATTGAATTAGATGATAAAGTTTGTGAAGATTACATGTTTGATATGCAACATTGAGATGATTTCTCAGTAGGAGAGTCATGGAGGGCAAAGAAACCACTTGAATTAGTACATGTTGATATATATGGTCCAATGCAAACCTTGTCACTCAACAAAAGAAGGTATTTTATCATTTTTGTTGATGACTATAGTAGAAGAACTTGGGTGTATTTCATCAAAGAAAAGTCAAAAGCTTTTTCTATATTTCAACAATTTAAAGCTAATGTAGAAAAACAAAGTGGTTATTTTTGAAGACTCTACGTAGGGGGAAAATAAAGGGGGAAAATTTACATCTAATGAATTTCAATATTTTTTCAAGAAGTATGGTATTCAAAGACAATTGATTGCAAGCTATACTCCTTAGCAAAATGAAGTAGCTCAGTTGAATGTAAGAATCGTACAATTATGGAGATGGCATGAAGCATGGTAAAGGCCAAGGGTCTTCCAAATACTTTTTGGACTGAAGCTATAGCCACATATTTACTTGCTTAATAGATGTCCAACAAAAATTGTAAGGAATATGACTCCTTATGAGGCATGGAGTGGAAGAAAGCCTAGTGTGGCTCATCTTAAGGTGTTTAATTACATTTATTATGCTCATATTGCTGATAAAAAAAGATAAAAACTTATTGATAAAACTGAAAAATGCATTTTTATTGGGTATGGTGAGGATACAAAGGGTTATAAGTTGTATAATCCAGTGATAGAAAGCTTGATAGTTAGTCGTGATGTAATTTTTGCTAAAAATGATGCATGGCAATGGAAAGGAAGTGTGCAACAAGAAAAACCAGTAATTATGGATATAGAACAAGATGCTTCATCTTATTCTACTAGCCCAAGCAATGGATCAAATTCTACTCCAACTTCTTCAAATTTAACATCTCCTTCATCTAGTCCTCCTTCAAGTCTGAGTCCTCCTCCAAGGAAGGTAAAAAATCTCAAAGAAATCTATGAAGGAACTACTAGTCCAATTATGAATTTTGCTTTATTATCTCATATTCAAGTAGAACCTAGATATTTTGAAGATGCAATGAAGCATGAAGTTTGGTGTAAAGTCATGGATGAGGAGATGGTTTACATAGAAAGGAATAAAACATGGGAGTTAGTAGATCCTCCACAAAACAATGATGTGATTGGGCTAAAGTGGTGTTGAGTGGAAATTTTTCCCAATTGCAAAATCACCATCACAGTCAAGATTTTGATTAGAAAACCCTCTCTTGCAAAGAAATAGAAATTTATCCAAGGTTCCTTTTACTTAATGTGTGTTTGTAATCTTGTGAAGATGTATCAAATAAGTGCTAGGAATACCTTAGTGATTGCAAATAACTGTTAACAAGGGGCTTGTGTTGGTATTATTTTATTGCTATGCTAGTGATTGTTCATGAAACTTAAAATAAAATGAAAATGTGATTGGCCCTCATATGACCACAATGTAAATGCCTTAGTTCATTTTATCTTAAAGTATTTTAGGTAGATTTTATCTTATTTTGGTTAAGCAGATTTTAAACAAGTTTTATCTTCCTTAAATCCTGCTTTGAGCATAAAAGAGAAGACTAAAATCTATCTTTTGAAATGCAAAGTTTGAATGATGATTGGATTCATTTAATGTTTCTTTGAACATGAAAGTAAAATAATCTACATGAATAACTTGGTAAATGAAATAGCCTGTGACATATCATATAAATTACCCCTCTTTAATGAAATTATGATTTTCATAAAGAGAAGTCAATTTATTGCTTTAAATGTAATAGCTTTGAAATGCCCTATAAATTACCTCCCTTTAATGAACTTATGATTTTCACAAAGGGAAGTTAATTTATTGCTTGAGAAACGAAATATAAAGCTTGAAATTTGATTTTGCCTTCAAAATGTGAAATTATGTCAAATTTTAAAATTACAAAATTCCTTATAAAATAACTACTTTGAACAATTTTTATAATTTCGAAATGACTTCAAAATGGAATTGAAACTATTCTAAATGAAGCATTAAAGCTTATTATTCACACCCATACATCTATTTTTGGAAATTTAATTTTTTTCGATTTTTATTTTAATTGCCAAAGTTTAAAAAAAAATTGCAAAAAGGGAAGGGTTAGAAAAATAAAAATAAACAGTCTGGAAAATGGACCAGAATGCTGAAAATATTAGAAATAAAATATTAACAGTATAATGCTACCCTATCCTGCAAAATAGAGATAACGAATTTTTTTGAATGTAACCCAATTCACCCGAAGTTGCATTTGCATAGTCCGAAATGAATTAGGTGCAAGCTTCTAAGGAAAAATAAAATAAATCCATGCATTTAAACATTCAACAATGCAACCATAAACTGCATTAAACATTGTCTATAAGCCTAAAACATGGAATGAAAAGATAGACAATTAATTCAACACATTCAGAAATAAATCTCCTTCGCTTTTGTTTCCAAGGTGCAAGTTTCTGCAGTATTTTGCATTAAAAACAAAAAAATATAGTCGTTGCTTTCCATAAGATTTCCAACCTTGGCTTCCAAAAAGGTCTAGCCATTGTTTCTGTATTTCGATGCAGCATTTGATAGTTTTCAACATGGTCATTTCGTTTCGCCTTGAAACATTCTACATTTTGTCTTCTTTGTTTTTCCTTTGTATTAATGCTCTGGATGCCTCATAATAACCCATGTAATGATTTCCAATAGTTCTTTAGCGATATGTTGGCATATAGTATTAATTAAATTATTTATTTTGGCTTTTATCGTAGGTAAAAACCACTAAAGTTATGATACACTCGTTAAACCATTAGATGTTCCCACAATCTCATCGCGGATTGTCCCACGCGCCAAGATCTGATAGAAATTTGTTTCTATTCTGAGAGTATTATACTTTAATTCTAAACAACCCTGATAGACGAATATTCCTTTGATACGTTCCATGTGGATGTGAGAACCAATCAATATGGGATTTGCTATAAAAACTGTGGTCCTATGTCTCTCTGTGGCATCTCCCTGTCATATGGTCAAAGTCTCCATTACGTGGATGCTTAGTGTCTCTCCAAATTTTGGCACACTCACCATTGATCCTGAGCTTCGATGAATTTATTAGTTCATGTTGTTTCAATGGTCTTGCTCACAATGCTAGTTTTGTCATTGGGGTTTCGGTAAGTTCTATCATAGTTTACCTAAATTTCTCAATAACAATGATGGTATATTGGTAGTGTACAAAACACACTATCCTTATTATTTCATATCTTTGATTTACGATGAATGTACTAAAGAAAAAAAATATCCTTGTTGATATAACCCCTTTCTATGATACCACGACATCAAAGCATAGAGCCAATCCCTTGTAATCTACCTCCAAAGTTATCCGTATATGGTGTGTCAAAATAAGTCTACAAAACTATTGCATAGACGAATTCCATGAATGATCGAAAGGATCTTTTGTGATTTGGTCCCTCTAGGATTTGAAGTAACAATCCCTGCATGAATTTTTTGAAACATATTTGTCTTACGTAGATGAATTATCAAATCTTCGTTTGCTTAATCTCCTTCGGGTGCTCGATAATAACTGTCATATTTTTTGTCCTTAATAATATCTTTTCTTCCCATTATCATTTCTATAATACGTCAAGAAGAGATTTCCAGTGTCGAGTGTGTAAACTTGATAACCCCTTATGATTTCTCTTTGTGAACTAAGTACAATATTTGATGTTGTAATGAAGATTTGCTAAAAGAGGTGGATTACATCAAACTGAGGTCCACGATCTGTCTAATACCAATGAAATGTCCTCCTTCACTTTTTTCTACTCTTGCTAGTGTTGATGATTTGTAGTCCAGGTAGTCAAAATCGTTGGCCAACTTTGATGATCAAGAGCACTGACATGTTGCAGCTCTGTATAAAACTTTATACACATTCAACATATGGGGAAAGATATTCCTCAGAGCTATCGATTGGGCTTTCCACACACACCAATCCGATCAACCTAATATGTGTTTGTATATCTTCTATGAATTATGTTATGTCTTCCATAAAGATCCGACCCTTAACAACTCATTCCCCTACACCGTTGTTCAATATCACTATGTCTCGATTGTACATGATATCATATCTTCAATTCATGTTATGGTGGCCTTCCAAATATTCATATATCCTTTAGACACCTCCACCTTATGTTCTTGTCTATAGCATTCTGTCAACATCCTTACGGTACGCTAGCTAGGATGAGAAGCGTGAGGTAAATCAGTCAATTTGTCTAGCAATAATGCCCATCACTCTAAGTCATCAATATAGTCATAGGGGTCCAGTCTAGGTCTATGTATCCGCTGGGTCATGTCTAGGTCTGTCTATGTACACACGGGTGCGATGTGAGTGGGCGCTATCATTCGAGTTTAATGCTCTCTTAATTGTTACAGTCTATACAACTCACCATATTTAGTAGATTTTTTATGTTTTATCACTATTTTATTACGTCGACATGTGTGTCAAGGTCCTAGATCATCCATGCTATCATAATTAAAGTGTTGATGTAGCTGCTACTATCACTACTTTAGTCCAATGTTGAATTAATCACCAATCATTAAAGTTCTCCATGAACAACCTCTAAGGTGTAGTCATCTAATTGGTCCAGTAACCCCTTTGTCTTATTCTCTTCATTGTGTGACTAGGATGCAAGACCCCTACTTGATATGGATAGCCACTCTATCATACTGCATGCTTCGGCTCCACACGTCCACTACTAAATTTTATCTACAACATCTTATGAACATACCGCGTCGTATCGTCAATCTTGGCATCCACATCATCGACTACTATTCACGATCTGTCTGCAGGTGGTCCAAGTCAGCTTCATGATGCCTTGGATCCTTTCCATGTAAACAATCCGCTTGGCCTGCGTAGAAGTAATGCATATTAAAAATCACACATTCACCTTTTAAAATAATTTTATATATTTAAATTTATTTCATGATCCAAAACCTAGACTAACCATCATAATACTAAAACCTTATTAAAATTCAAGACTAAAGAACCTAAAGCTAACCATCATAAAACTAAATACTGCAATCAAATTTAAGACCAAAGGAAGCATGCATGACTTCACTTTGACCGATATAAATAGATATATATATTTTATTATTATTTTATTATTATATATATTATTTATTAATTTTTTTAAATAAAAAATGATTAATAGGTTAAGTTCATCATCAAATTGAAACTTATGTCAAGCTAGATAAAGCTACTAGAAATAACATGGAAATAGATGATCCATAGATTATCTTCAACTACTCAAGGCTTGAATTAACCCACTATTTCAAACCCATTTAGAGAATCTCAGAGATTGTGCCCATCAAAATCATTGGAAGCAAAACACAGAGCACTAAAATCAAAATTTTAAGGTGGGTCCCCAAATTTGGGGTAAGTTGTGCAATGGCCACAACAAATGGTGACTCTACTGGGAAATGCTCCTGAGCATTTTAGGTGAAGAACCCAGTTCTAAAAACAAACAAACCAAATATTAGAAAAATATACATCATCTAGCAACATCCAAAGAAGATGGGGGTAGATAACTTCAAATGAAAACACATGAATCCTTTTGCTTTGGCTTAATGTGTGTGAAAGTGATTTCATTTTGCATGCTTGAAAACCATCCAAATTCCATCACCTGATTAGCATTTAGGCTATAGAAATATTGCTCATTAAAATGAATTTCTATAGATAGAGCCCTACTACCAGTCAGGCATCCATAGCCCCGGTAGAGTTTATCTAAATTACCCATTGTGTTTAATTGATATTTTGCAATGCCATTTTTTTTAACAAGCTTTGTCTAGATAGAGCCCTACTGCCAGTCAGGCGTCCATAGCCCCGGTAGAGTTTATCTAGACCTGGTGACTGATTTTAGCGTGTTTTCCTTTGCTTGTTTTTTTTTATAAGGCCTTGCAAAAATTTATGCACCACATGGGTATTAGAGAGCTAGATATGGAGCGTATTAGATTTTTGCCTTAATTTGCAAACCAAAATGACTTCATCCTTCAAGATTTCAAAGCATACCCTTTAATATGATGTGTTCGTGTGTAGCTTTAGCAAAATGATTCAGTATTCCAAAATTCACTATCTTAGTCCCAAAATCTAGGAGAGGTTACTAAACAACTTCATCCCCTTTTCCTTGATCCACATGATAGGTAATTCACCCTTCATGACAAAGGAACACAAAAATGATCAAGAGGCCATTAGTAGCGACCATGAAACATCACCTCAAATAGAGGGACCAACCTCAAAACACAAAACTTGAAAATAAACTAAATCCTAACCTAATGAATACTGACAAGAAAGCAAAAACAATACTTGCCAAACCAAATATTAGGGACAAAGCCCAAAAACAACAAAACTAAGAAGAAAAAAGAAAGAAAACCAAAACTATATACAATAATATACAATAATGTACAAGATGGTGACAAAATTTCAAGCATCATTTTCCTGGATCCCAAACTTGATTTCTATCACAAATGAAAAGAATCTTGACATGATAGGCATACAAAATTTTATGGGCAACATCCCACAATAATATTATACCTACAAGCACAAAATCCTTCAATTTACCTCTCTCACCCCACCATATTGATTTAGTTTTATTAGGAATCCCATGGTGAAGCTTTAATTCATCAAAGTGATAAAACAATGATTGATTTTCAATTGTTCCTTGTTCATTCATTAAAATGTAGATTTCACAATTCAATTCATGATTTAGAATTAGGCTTTCCTTTTCAAATATGAGGTCTTGCAAGTAGGAACCTATTTCTAAAAATTTCAAAGCCAAGTCATTTTCCATGTCTTTAGGCCAATCATGCTTATGCAACAATTTACAAGCATCTAGGATATCTACTAAATGAGGATCATTATAGGTTTTTATCCTAGATTCCATTGTTAATTGTTGATGAACTTGATTCAACAATTCAAGCACATCAACTTCTATTTCATTCACCAAAGAAATATTATTAGAGGTGTGAGTAGAAATCAATTCTAGTTCTTTATTAACCTCCAATGGCATTTCATCATAAATAACATTTGAATCCAATGAATGATTATACAAATTTTCACCTGAAGCTTGGATGCTTGGACACAAAAGGTTAGATTCTACCTTTTGTACATTTTCATTTACCAAAACTTGGTGAGCCATTATAATATTTTCTTCTTCTTCATGGGCTTCATCATCATCATCTTGTAGCCCTTCATCTTCATCCATGACCTGTTTATCAAAAACACCAAAATTAGGCACCCAATTAAAAATATGCCCATCCTTTTCAAACCATAAATCTTGTCGATCAAGGGATGTGTCAAATAACACATCTCCATGATCAATTACTTGAGTTACTTTGAATAAAGCCATATTTTTATCATTTGGTTCCAATTCCTTGTTAACCATCCATAGTATTTCTTCCTCAGAATATTCAAGATAATCATGTGAATTTGCACCCAAGTTTTTCGTATTCTACATATCAATGGAAATTCCATCAATAGGGGTGTGAAAAACCAATGATTCTTCATATCTTCCCCAACCATTATAAGAATTGTCATCTAAATTCATGGGATGAAACTCTATCATGTCTTTGATAGAATATTTAGGTTCATCTATTAATTCCTCCTTCAATTCACTATCAACCACCTTTGGTGAGTCAAGAGTTTCTTCTATGGGATCAATTCTTGTATTCTGCTTTCTATGATTGTCCCAATCCTCTTTTGTGAATAATGACTCTAAGCCTTTTATTTCTAAAGGGTCATTATTTGGAACATGTTGGCTTTCTTGCTCAACCACTTCAACCATTTCATTTAATTCTATGGAAGGTCCCGACCTATCACATATTTCAATACTAGTTAGATCTAGGACTCCTCCATTGCTTGAAATCATATTATTGTGAAAATCATTGAAATTTATCTTAGGAACATGATTCGAAAGATGATTAAGATGGGTATTTTGAAATTGATTCACACTTAAGAATGATGGTTGATTTTGAATGGTAGGTTGAGGTGCACAAATTGTTGGGTGGGTAAGGGAGGTATTAAATGGTTGAAGATTATATGATCCAAAACCCACACCATAATTTTGATAACTCAATTGTTGTTCAATTGCCATTGCTTGAGTATAAGCTTGGGATAAAGATGTGATTTGAGGCATCCCTCACAAATATGTGGAAGTGAATGGGTCAAGAGCATTGAGGTATACTTGGATAGCCACTCCCTCTAGAAGGACATAAGGTACCACCAGTTGAGTGTATAGCCCATGGAACCTTTTGGTGAATGACTTCAAATTTTCACTTGGTCCTCTACGAATAGTGACAAACTGATTATACATGAGGATTGGGTCAACTAGCTTTTTGTTGAATTGATTGAGAAACATTACCTCTAGTTGAGCCCAAGAAGTGATAGACCCTAAAGGTAGACTAGTAAACCAATCGTATGCAAACTTGTCCAAGGTGTAAGGGAATATTTTACAAGCAACATCATCATACCACCCTGTTAAATGATTCACATAGATTTTGAATGCTTGAATATGTTCTTCTATGGGCCTCATCCCATTAGACACAAATCGAGGAAGATATCTCTCAAAACCGATGGGTAAACTATGTTGAACTCCAGGTATGTTCAATGGGTTGCCTATCATCCATGGTGCAAACATGGCCATTAGTGGACCTTAAAGAATACAACTTTAATACCAATTTTGTTAGTCAAAGAAATATCTTACAAAGAAGCATGAAATGACTAACAAATTTCAAATGAATAAATCATCATGTATATCAATCAAAATATAATGCATGAATTAAACCATAATATTAAAGAACATTCTCCAATTTGTAAAAAGGTTAGCATCAATGCATCATCAATTAGAGAACTTTCAAATCAATGAATATGATCAACAAAACCTCATTAGTCAAGACCAATGCCTTCAAATAACCTTTCAAATAACATGAACAATTTAGCATCTAAATAGCAATAAAGTAAACCAATTCAGGCCCTCCTTCTAGCGCCAATTCTGTTGAGTGGAAATTTTGCCCAATTGCAAAATCACCATCATAGTCAGGATTTTGATTAGAAAACCCTCTCTTGCAAAGAAATAGAAATTTCTCCAAGGTTCCTTTTACTTAATGTGTGCTTGTAATCTTGTGAAGATGTATCAAATAAGTGCTAGGAATACCTTAGTGATTTGCAAGTAACTATTAACAAGGGGCCTGTGTTGGTATTATTTTATTATGCTATGCTAGTGATTGTTCATGAAACTTAAAAGAAAAGTAAAATGTGATTGGCCCTCATATGACCACGATGTAAATGCCTTAGTTCATTTTATCTTGAAGTATTTTAGGTAGATTTTATCTTCTTTTGGTTAAGCAGATTTTAAACAAGTTTTATCTTCCTTAAATCCTACTTTGAGCATGAAACAAAAGATTAAAATCTATCTCTAAATGTGAATCTTAAATGATGATTGGATTCATTTAATGTTGCTTTGAGCATGAAAATAAAATAATCTACATGAATAACTTGATAAATGTAATAGCCTTTGACATATCATATAAATTACCCCTCTTTGATGAAATTATAATTTTCATAAAGAGAAGTCAATTTATTGCTTTAAAAATAATAGCCTTTGAAATGCCATATAAATCACCTCCCTTTAATGAAATTGTAATTTTCATAAAGGGAAGTTAATTTATTGCTTGAAAAATGAAATGCAAAGCTTGAAATTTGATTTACCTTCAAAATGTGAAATTATGTCAAATTTCAAAATTACAAAATTCCTTATAAAACAACAACTTTGAATAATTTTTATAATTTCGAAATGGCTTCAAAATGAAATCGAAATTGTTCTAAATGAAGCGTTAAAGCTTATTCTTCACACCCATGCATCTATTTTTGGATTTTTTATTTGTCAAAGTTAAAAAAAACTGCAAAAAGGGAAGGGTAAGAAAAATAAAAATAAAAGTCTAGAAAATGGACCAGAACGCTGAAAATATTAGAAAAAAAGTACTAACAATATAATGCTACCCTATCCTACAAAACCAGAGATATGAGAATTTCTGAATGTAACCTAGTTTATCCAAAGTTGCATTTGCACAATCCGAAATAAACTAGGTGCAATCTTCTAAGGAAAAATAAAATAAATCCATGCATTCTAAACATTCGACAATGCAACCATAAACTGCATTAAACATTATCTATAAGCCTAAAATATGGAATGAAAAGATAGACAATTAATTCAAAACATTCAGAAATAAATCTCCTCCAATTTTGCTAACAAGGTGCAAGTTTCTGCAGCATATTTGCATTAAAAACAGAAAAATATAGTCCCTGCTTTCCATAATATTTCCAGCATTGGCCTCCAAAAAGGTCCAACCCTTGTTTCTATATTTCAATGCAGCATTTAACAGTTTTCAACATGGTTGTTTCGTTTCGTCTTGAAACATTTTGCATTTCATCTTCTTCATTTTTCCTTTGTATTAATGCTCTGGGTGCCTCGTATTAACCCATGTAACGATTTCCAATAGTTCTTTAGCGATATGTTGCCATATAGTATTAGTTAACTTATTTCTTTTGGATTTTATCATAGGTAAAATCCATTGAAGTTAGGATACACTCATTAAACCATTAGATGTTCCTACAATACCATTGTAGATTGTCCCATGTGCCAAGATATAAAAGAAATTTGTTTCCATTCTAAGAGTATTATATATTACTCCTAAACAACCCTGATAGATGAATCCTCCTTTGATACGTCCCATGTGGATGCGAGAACCAATAAATCTAGGGTTCGATGTGAAAACTATGGTCCTATGCCTCTTCGTGGCATCTCCCTGTCATATGGTTAAAGTCTTCGTTACGTGGATGCCTAGTCAGGTGTCTCTCCAAATTTTGGCACACTCACCACTGATCTTGAGCTTCGATGATTTTATTAGTCCATGCTTCTTCAATGGTCTTGCTCACAGTGCTGGTTTTATCACTGGGGTTTCGGTAAGTGCTATCACACTTTACCTAAAATTTCTTGACAATAATGATGGCATATCGACAGTGTCCAAAACACACTATCCTCATTATTCTGTAGCTCCATTTTATGGTGAACATACTGAAGAAAAATAAGATCCCATCGATATAACCCCTTTTTGTGATGCCATGGCATTAAAGCATAGTCAATGTCACCACGGGTAGTCTATGTCTACATATATTCTATAGCTTTTGTCATGTCTTCCACAAAGATAAAACCCTTAACAAATCATTCCCATGCACCGCTATTCGTACGTCCCAGCTGTACATGACATCATGTCTTCAGTTTATGTTGTGATGGTCTTCCAAATATTTTTCCACATCTTTTAGACACCTCCACCTTACGTTTCTGTTTATAGAACTGCGTCAAAATCCTTATGGTACGTGAGTTAGGATGGAAAGTGTGAGGTCTGTCAGTCAATCCGTTCGATAATAATGCCCACTGCTCTAAGTCATCGACATAGTCATAGGGGTCCATTATAGGTCTATGTATCCACCGGGTCATGTCTAGGTCTGTCTATGTGTCCATGGGTGCAGTTTGAGTGGGCACTATCATCTGGGTCTAATGCTCTCTCAATTATTATGGTCCATCCAGCTCGCCATATTTTGTAGCTTTTTTTATATGTTTTTTTGTTGTTTTACCATGTCAACATGTGTGTTAAGGCCCTGGGTCGTCCATGCTATCATCCTCACAATGTTGGCATAGCTGCTACTATCACTACTTTAGTCCAATGTTACATTAATCATTGGTTATTACAATGCTACATGAAAAACCTCCAAGGTGTAGTCATTTGATTGGTCCAGCAACCCCTTAGTCCTATTCTATTTATCATGTGACTAGGATGCAAGACCCCTACTCGACATGGACAGTCGCTCCGTCATACCGCATGCTTCAACTCCATACATCCACTACCAAATTTTATTTGCCACATCGTGTGAACATACCACATCATGTCATCAATATTGGTGTCCATGTCATCGACTACTATCCGCGGTCCGTCTGTAGGTGGTCCAGTCAGCTTCATGATGTCCTAGGTCCTTCCGACATAAAAAATCCACGTGGTCTGCATAGAAGTGATGCATATTAAAAATCACGTATTCACCTTTAAAAATAATGTTATATATTTAAGTTTATTTCATGCTCCAAAACCTGGACTAACCATCATAATATTAAAACCTTATTAAAATCCAAGACTAAAGAACCTAAAGCTAACCATCATAAAACTAAATACTGCAATCAAATTGAAGACCAAATGAAGCATGCATGGCTTCACTTTGACCAATATAAATAAATAAATAAATAAATAAATAAATATATATATATATATATTATTATTATTATTTTATATATTTTTATTTTTTTAATTAATTAATTAATTTATTTTTTACATAAAAAATGATTAATGGGTTAAGTTCATCATCAAATTGAAACTTATGTCAAGCTAAATAAAACCACTGGCATTAACATGGAAATAGATGATCCATAGATTATCTTCAAATAGTCAAGGCTTGACGTAACCCACTATTTCAAACTCATTTAGAGCATCTCACAGATTGTGCCCATCAAAATCATCGGAAGCAAAACACAGAGCACTAAAATCAAAATTTTAAGGTGGGTCCCCAAATTTGGGGTAAGTTGTGTAATGGCCACAACAAGTGGATCTATAAAACAAAATATAAAGCTGATGGATCCATTGAAAGACACAGAACAAGATTGGTAGCTAAAGGATTTTTGCAACAACCAGGTATAGATTACAATGAGACCAATGCTCCTGTTTCAAGGTTAGAAACCATAAGAACTGTTTTGGCATTGGCAACACAATTTAAGTGGCCAATATATCAATTTGATGTTAAATCAAATTTTTTAATGATGTGTTCAATGAATAAATATTTGTTGAACAACCACTAGTTTATGAAGTTGAAGGACAAGAACAAAAAGTTTATAGGTTAAAAAAGGCTATTTATGGGCTTAAGCAAGCACCAAGATCCTAGTACAACATAAGATATGGGTATATTAAGAAAAATGGCTTCAACATGAGTGAAAGTGAACCTACACTCGATATGAAATATAAAGGTATAGATGCTTTAATTATTGCTTGTTTATATGTTGATGATTTGATTTATACTAGCAATAGCATAGTATTAATTGAAGAATTGAAGAATTCCATGAAGAATGAGTTTGAAATGATAGACTTGGGTTTGATGCATTACTTCCTTGGATTAGAAGTAAGACAATTGAATGATGGTATTTTTATCTCACAAGAAAAGTATGCAGTTGATTTACTTGAGAAGTTTAGAATGAAAAATTGTAAACCAATGAACACACCCTTGAATGTGAGCAAGAAGTTAGTCAAGAATGATGACAGTAAAAAGGTAGATGCTACACTATACAAAATTTTATTTGGTAGCCTTATGTATCTTATTGCCACTAGACCTAACATCATGTATGTTGTAAGTTTGATTTCAAGATTTATGCAAGATCCAAGTGAGATTCATTTTTGTGCAAAAAAAATACTCAGGTATGTTCATGGTACAAGAAATTTTGGTATTTTGTATACATCAACTGATAACTTTGGATTGGTTGGATATACATATAGTGATTGGGCAAGATCCATTGATGATCAAAAAAGTACTTTAAGAAATGTATTCAGCTTGGGATTAGGTGTGATTTCTTGATCCTCAAAGAAGAAAACAACAATTGCACTATCAACAGCAGAAGCAAAATATATTGCAGCAACATTAGCTTCATGTCAAGCAATTTGGTTGAAAAGGATTTTGGCATATTTGAGGTATGAAAAAAATATAAAAACAATCATTCATTGTGACAATAATTCTGCAATTGCCTAGCAAAAAAATTCCAATCTCCAACAATATGACTAAGCATATTGATATTAAATACCACTTTATTAGAAATCTTGTGGCAGAAGGTCAAATTGAATTGAAGTTTTATAAAACTAATAACCAGCTTGCTGATGTGTTTACTAAAGCATTACCAAAAGAAAATTTTATAAGAATGAGACAAATCTTTTTTTTTAAGAGGTTGAAAAGTGGGGGCATCTCAGGGGCCACCCTTCCCATGAAATTGAACTTGGGTCTCTATTTAGAGAGCCCAATGACTTTTTCCATTGTGGTGTTCTTGTCGAGACAAGGATGAGATAGATGTTAGGTGTTACTACATTAAGCATTAAGGGGAGAATGATAGAATTAATGCTTAATGTAACAAATGTGAGATTTTTTTGTAGTGCATAGAGCATCCACAGATTTTGTAGAGCTCAAAATTACCACAACAACTACTGTAGTTACTATTCTAAAATTGTATTTATCTATATTTATGTTGTTTCAAGAAGGCATTAGGATTCTTTTCTAAAATACCTGATTCAAATTGTAATGTGGACACAGTGGCTTTAACCAAAGCAACCTGCACATGTCCAAGACTTTATTTTTTGTTCTTGTGATGTTTGTAGAAGCATATGTGCATTTATATCTTGCCTTGAATTTTTATGTGTTAGTTTTATTTCTACAAATATTATAAAAAGCACCCAATTAATCTTGTGTTGTAGGGAGATTGATTCATTGTATTTTTAAACCTTGCTGTAGGTATATATTGTGCATTCACAAAAGGAAGAATTGTTCAGGTTCTATTCTTTGAATTCAATAGAGTGCAATATTTTAGCTTATTTCTTGTTTGCTCAACTAGTATCTTAATGTTTTTCTATTTAATATTTTTTTTGTTTAGTGTTCCATAGGGATACATCCCCCACACCTACGAACGCATCCCCATCCTCCTTTCATCACCAGTATAGGGTGACACCAAAGGGGACTTTTCCTCACTATCCTCATTTAGGGAGGGATAGGTGGAGCATCCCCAGGATACTACCATGCCATGGGGGATTGTCCTAGGTATTCCTATTGTGAGGGTATACCATGGTTGGGCATCCATATAACATTAAAAAAATCTCAACTTTTTTTTAAATTTTTAGAACTTAAACATGAGGAGGGTGGGACCCACTAAAGTCTCCACCCTCAAACCTTAAAAACATCTATAACACACTCATTACAAGCATTTGAAAAAATATAATGCCCACCAAAAAATACAATATTGAAGAGAACAACAAGAGAGCAGCAAAAAAATAGCAAGGAGGAGAAAAGAAGTCACAAAATAAAGATCAACAAGAGAAAGGAGTAAATCAACATCCAAGTTTGTTTTTCTATTTTAATTACCTCATACAAGTTTGTTTTCCTTTTTTCTTTCAAGTTTCAACATGAGCAGTAGTGAAGGATATGAATCAGACCTATGTGATATTCAAATGAAGGGGAAAATCAAATATTTATAAGGATTCTTCCCCTCATATGCAACCTTCTCAAAATTCCAAAGAGGGAAGCACTACTTCTAGTTTTGAATGTCCATAATCAATGTTAAAAGAACATGCCAAGGGTCCATTTAATATTAAAAAACCTCTCCTATAATTTGTAACCAACCATGGACATGGGAAAAAAAAAACCAGGGGCTCAAGAACATGGTTGTTCCATTTTTGTCAAATTGAGTTTAAGGGCAACTATACTAGGGTTGAATCTCATCTTACTGAAAAACCAGGAACAGGGATTAGAGCTTGCAAAACAATAAATCAGCTACAAGAGGTTGAAGCCAATAGGATTGTGCAAGAGGCTAAACTTAGAGATTTAGGATTGTTTTTCCCTAAACCTAGCCAAACATCTAGAAGTGACCATGGAGCCTCTACAAGACAAGAAACCCAAAACTCTAGTATGCCAACACTACCCTCAAGGAAAAGAGGAACTATAAATGACTGCTTAATGTGCAAGCAAGAGAGTAAACAAATGATGCTATAACATAATTATTTTTTGCACAAGGGCTTCCTTTCCATATTGCATGTTCCCCCTACTTTAAGGAAGCATTCAAAAAAGAATCCAAGGCAAGGCTTTCATATGCAATGCCTAGAGAGAATAAGCTTCATACCTCTATCTTGGAGAAAAAATATTCTAGATGTTGTTTGGTTATGGAGGAGATGAGGGACACATGGTTGAGGAGTGGATATTTTATCATCATAGATGGGTGTAATGACATCCATCAACATCCACTCATCAATATTATTGTCACATGTTCAACAGGTCCTTATTTCTTTGAGCCATTGATTTCTCATGGAAAAGAAAGAATGTTGAGAGTACCTCATGTTGAAGGAGTCTATTGAGGAGGTTGGACCCTCCAATGTTGTACAGGTAATTAATATATATTTTTATTATAAAATTTTATATGACTATGTAAATGATACTATTTTAGTATTTTTTTTTGTAAATTATTCTAAATATTTTTTTGTACACTACATGTAATTATAGATGCAACCCTTTTTTGCTAAGGTATGGAGAAAATGATAGAGCACTCATATATATATTTTTTTGGATCCCGTGTTGTGTTCATGCATTAAACAATGCATTGAAGGACATTGGAAGGATAGATTAGGTGAGGGCTATGGTTGTAGAACCCATAGACTTGCAAATGTTTATTTGAAACCATCACACTTACTTAGCACTCTTCCGATCCTTCTCAAAGGAGTTCATCAAACCAGGATATACTAGATATTCCACCTACTTCATTTTATTGGAGAGGATGATCAGGGTACATGATGCTTTACAGACCATGGTAGTATGCACAAAGTGGAAGAGATGGCCAGAATCAAAGACATAGGAGAGAAAGAAAATCAGAGGTAAAGTATTGGATGAGAGTTGGTGGACTCAATTTAGGTAAGAAATGTTGAAGTTAAGATTTGGTTTATCATTATGTTTATTTTTTATTTTTATGGTTTTTCATTTTTATCTCATAATTGTTTTAGTTTTACTTTTGTAGTTTCATATTGGATTGCTCATATAGTCTAAGTTTTTTTAATTATTTTATTTCTTGTAGGTACATTGTATCTTTTGTTTTCCCAATTGTTGCAGTCATCATATATGCTGACACAGATGCTCCTAGTCTAGGAGAGATCTATGATACTTTTTACAATATGCTAGGGGAGATGAAAAGAATCATTTGTGCTAGAGATCCAATATTATATGAGATACACATTAGACCTATTATACAAAGGAGGTGGGATAGGATTTACACCCTTCTTCATATGGCAGCATATGCGGTAAATCCAAAGTGGTATGAACCTAGACCTAGGAGAGTGCCTCCCTATGATGATACATAGATAAGACAAGGATTTTTTATACCCTTAAAAATGTGTATGTGAGGGAGGAGGGATCAAAACTTAGATATGAGTGGTTCAAATTTGTGAATCTTAGAGGCCCTTGCTTCAATCAACCAGAGAGTATAGAGGATAGGGCTACCATTGCCCAATTAGATCCCATTATATGGTGGTAGCTATACGGGAATGATACACCTAACTTGCAATATTTTGTAATTAAGCTTCTTTATTAGGTTGCTGGTTCCTATACTATTGAGAGGAATTGGTCCATAGTATGAGGAGGAACACGCTTACCTCTCATAGAGTAGAGAATATAGTTGTATTGCATAACTCTCTTTGCCTTTGTGAGAGAGTTAAGCCACAATATAGGAAATATCCAGCTACATGATGGGATGTTGATCCAAATGATGCGAGATAGATCGATGAGGATAAGGATCAGTAGGGGTTGGTTGGAGTTACATTGGAGGCTCTTCACTTGGATGATGAGGGTATCTCATTAGATACAAATACTAATAACCCAGTAGAAGGCACATTATTGCATGCAAATTTCTAAAAAATATAATACTATTATACTTGTCGTCCCTTAGCCATCCCCCAACCATTTTCTAAAATTGGCTTACCATCCCCTATCATACCCAAAAACTATTTCCTTATCCCCTTGGCTCCATGTATCCAATACTTCTATAACCTTGGTTTTGTACAACTGTATTTCTCTCTGCAAATCCAACAAATTAATGGTTGATAGACTAGCAACTTTTGGGCAATCCCTTTTGAGTTGGTATAGAGTCTTGAGACACTCTTATTAGGCAACCTGTAGAAACCTACTCTTGACATGACCATTGCTAAAAAATTGGGTAGTGATCTCACTACACTATAGAAAATATAAGATTCTATTCTAGACATAAAGGAGACAATGGGGGGCCCTAGAAATATCTCAAGAAATATGAGATGTGTTGAAAAATAGGGTCTGCAAAACAAAATACTACAACATAGAACCCAAAAATAGAGTATCCTAAAACAGAGCACCAAACCCCAAAAATAGAGCACTGACAAATGTAAAATAATTTACCATAAAAATTATACTCTACTTGCACTCTATTAACAAAAAGTAAAGAAGAAAGAATTATTGTGATGAAATTGCATTCGAGGAAAGCATGCTCATACATTATCGAATGCTTATTTAATAGAAATAAAAAATATAGTTATAGATAGTTTCACTAACTAAGCACTTATCTTATCCTACCACCTACCTATCCTTAAGCATTAAAATAATTTACTTAACATTCTCCCCTTCAATATTTAAGGGAACAACACCCAATTTTGTTCTAAGCATGTAAAAAAATATTTTGGTAGCATCTTGGTGAACACATCTACCACTTGCTCCTTGGATGGGAAAAACATCATTGCTACATGTCCTTATTCAACAAGCTCCCTAATAAAATGATAAATTATATCAATATGCTTTGTACGACTATGAAAAATTGGATTCTTGGACAAAGCAATTGTAGAAGTATTATCACAAAAAATTGTGATAGGACAATTTTGCTCATGCTTCAACTCTTTAAATATTCATTTCAACCAAATAGCTTGACATGTTGTTGATGTTGTTGCGATATACTCAGATTCTATTGTAGGCAAAGAAATAGTTGCTCGGTTTTTGTATGACTAGGAAATAACATCAGTTCCCATGCTGAAAACATTTACAGAAGTACTTTTGTGACCATCAAGACAATCTTCCTAATCACTATCTATGTATCCAACTAGATGAAAATCATCAAAATTGCTATAACAAATACCAAAATCATTCATTCCTTGCACATACCTCAATATTCTTTTTGATGTCTTGAAGTGTGCCTCAGTTAGATCTTGCATAAACCTAGAAACCACACTTACAACATACATTAAATCTAACCTGGTAGTTATAAGATACATTAAAATGCCTACTAGTTTTCTATAAACTATAGGATTCACCTTGCCACTTCCATCTTCCCTAATAAGCTTTTCACCAAGAATTAAAGAAGTACTAACAGATTTACACTTTGAAATTATGAATTTTTCAAGTAATTTATAAGCATATTTCCCTTGTGATATAAAAATACCATCATTGAATTGTATCACTTCAATCCCAAGAAAATGGTGCATCAAACCGAAATATGTCATATCAAATTCATCTTTCATTACATTTCTAAATTCATTCATAAACTTCATGCTATATTCTATATATATCAAGTCATAAATAAATAAAAAAACAATTAATAGCTCATCATCATTACCATATTTGAAATATAAAGTGGGTTCACTTACACATCTTGTAAACCCTTGGCTATGAAAATATCCATATATCCTGCTATATCATATCCTTGGTGCTTGTTTGAGTTCATAGAGTGCTTTCTTTAATTTGTAAACCTTATGTTCTTGTCCTTTCATCGCATAACCTGAATGTTGTTGTTCATACAAAACACCATTTAAAAATTTATATTTTACATCCATTTGAAACATCTTCCATTTGTTTTGTGCTTCTAGTCCTAATATAGTTATTATAGTGTCTAATCTAGTAACATGAGCAAAGGTTTCAAAATAATCAATACCTAGTTGTTGAGAATAATTTTTACAACCAATCTTTCTTTGGGGAATGTTGAACCAATGAGTAATACTCCTTCATTTGAATCATAGGCTAGTTCAAGGATGAGCTAAAATCTCATGGGAGAGCAACCTCAACAAATTGAGGTCCTAGATTCGAGTCCTAGTTGGTTCATACCTTTAATAGGGTATGAGAGTTGAAGCAATCAAATTAAAAAAAAAAAAAAGCAATGCTAGGTTAAAAGAAAAAATAGCAACAATAATATACCCAAAGTAAAAATGGGAAGAGTGAAGAACACAAGCTTATACTGAGAGGGGGGTGAACAGTATAGCACCCACTTTTTACTTTCTTTCCAAACCAATATCAATTAATGTCCTTAATTGCAATAACCAAATATAGCAATGTGCATTAATAACTCAGATAGCAATAGTAAGCAAGAGCACAAGTCACCACACACAATTGAGACACAATATTTAACGTGGTTCCCCCAATGTGGGGTACTCCACAAGATAATATCCTTATAATATTTCACACAAAAATAAGGATCCTTATCCAATACAATGATTACTTTGATCTGCTCAAAGCTAGGCAATACACTGATCTACTCAGGTAGGCAATCCACTGATCTGCTCAGCTAGGCAACACATTGATCTTCTCAGGTAGGCAATCCACTGATCTGCTCAGCTAGGCAACACACTGATCTACTCAGGTAGGAAATCCACTAATCTTCTCAACTAGGCAACACACTGATCTGCTTAGGTAGGCAATCCACTGATCTACTCAGCTAGGAAATCCATTGATCTGCTCAACAAGCTCACATAGAACTTGTCCAAATCTGCTCAACAAGCTCACATATAACTTGTCAAATCTTCTCAACAAGCTCACATAGAACTTGTCCAAATCTTCTCAACAAGCTCACATATAACTTGTCCAAATATGCTCAACAAGCTCACACAGAACTTGTCCAAATATGCTCAACAAGCTCACACAGAACTTGTCCAAATCTGCTCAACAAGCTCACATAGAACTTGTCCAAATCTGCTCAATAAGCTCACATAACTTGTCAAATTCTCAACAAGCTCACATAGAACTTGTCCAAATATGCTCAACAAGCTCACATAGAACTTGTCCAAATCTGCTCAACAAGCTCACACAGAACTTGTCCAAATCTTCTCAACAAGCTCACATAGAACTTGTCCAAATATCCAAAAATTGTCCACAAATCTATCCCAAAAGCCTTCTCAAGGCTCAATCAATCATGCACAAAAACTTCCACAAATCTATCCAGAAATCTATCCCAAAGACCTTCTCAAAGGCTCAATCAATCATACTCAAGTAGTATTCAAATCTCATCCACAAATATTATGAAGGCAAGGCTCAAATATGAACTCAACAATGAATGGTAATACACTCTTCAAAGGATGACAACTATGATCCACAATGATCTCAACTCAAATCAATCTCATAGAAGCATAAAGAGAATTGTTAGAGACTCAATATGTTCTATACTCAAATCCAATATCTTTCTCAACTCAAAGCAATCTCATAGAAGCATAAGGAGAATTGTTAGAGACTCAATATGTTCTAATCTCAATTTCTTTCTCAACTTCAACTCAACTCAAATCAGAATATAGAATAGTTTCTTTTATGGAACTTGAACAATCACTTCTCACAATCACTTGACTAGGCTCAAACAACTCTTCTCAACCATTCATCTCAAGGGATAACTCTTTCTCACAAAACCCTAGTCCATGTATGTATCAACAAACTCAAATGTTTCCAACAATGCTCAACCATAAATCTCACATAACAATGATACTCATGTTCTTCTCAAGTTCAAGTTCTTTGCATAACCAATGGGCTTCAAAAAAAATGCTAATAAAATATTCTTCACATAACAATGATACTCATGTTCTTTTCAAGTTCTTTGCATAACCAATGGGCTTCAACAACTATGCTTATAAAACAAGGTTTAACCACAACTCTCAAACTAGAAAACCTTGAAGCATTCAACCAACCACTTTCGAAAAGGAAACCACAATCAATCCTTTTCTCTCCAATGATATTTCAGAAATCAACCACCATAATCAATCAATAGGAGAATGTGCCCATACCTTTTATGAAGATGAAGAAACCCCTTTGGAAATCTGCCACACTCAACACACTTTGAAAAAGAACAAAACAACCTTCACTTTGAACCCCTTTACAAAAACAGAAATATCTCTTTACATACACCTTATTTCTCCATCTAATCAAGTTAATCAAATAGCCCTCGAAATAAGCTTTCCAACGATATATAATATGGTATACTTCTAAAAGAGGAAAACACCAAAAATTTCTCTTTTTCTAAAAGTGCATTTCAACCCTTATATCTTGCCTTCCAAGTAAATAAAAATTTAATCAAACATTATTCCCTTAGCATCACCTTATTCCTCCAACATTAGGCAATAATAAAAAATATTCAATAAAATGTTTACTTACCTCTTAGAGGGAATCGAACCCTCATCATTGCCCACTCAACACCACAACCATGGTGCCAAAGACCACGTGAGCTATCTGCTCACATAGGACAGAGAGAAAAAATGCTCCCTATATTTCGTTGCCCTTGCTCATGCCAAAAATGTGCACCAAATGCTCTTCTTCCACACTCTATAAAAATCGAACCCGGTGGGAATCGAACGCATGCCCTATCACAACCAAAAACTCCACGCTTCCCAAGCTCACCATTGGACCACGCTGTCACATCGAAGGATTTCGGGGCTTCCACTTTTTGTTCTCTTCGTTCGATGCTTAGACTTTTGAATCGAAAGCCTTTGCATATATATATGCAACCTTCCTTTAATTTCACATACGTCGGCACCTTTAATTATTAATTTCCTTTTGATGGCGCATGGTTTTTATGACGTCGGCGATGACTTTAATTTTAATTTTAAAATTTAAATTTAAATTTTAAATAATTAAAATTTAAACTAAATATTTAAAATTAAATATCTCCATCACCGGGGCACCTTTTTCGATGAAACGAAAAGCCAACCTGGGTTTTAAGAAAAACCCATTTCAAATCTGCCATCCATGGTTTTAAATAAAACCTTTTATTTTGCCTACCTTGGTTTTCACAAAAACCCTGTATATATCCATGCTTTCCAAAATATCATAAATGCTTATTTATGAAATACTTTGGCCACCAAAACTCAATGTGATCCATGTGACATCAATGACAACATAAAATACCTCAAATTTCCAACAATCTCCCCCTTTGTCATTGATGGCAACACCTCTAATGCAAATCACCACAATCACTGCAAAAACCATTTCTGAGAATCAAAGTTGCTCCCCCGACTCAATACTCTCTTTGGAGGCTGCTCCCCCTAACTCAATGCTCTCTTTGGAGGCTGCTCCCCCTAACTCAAATCTCTCTTTGGAGGCTGCTCCCCCTAACTCAAATCTCTCCCCCTTTGACATCAATGGCAAAAGGGACACCTATGGGGCTAAAAGATATGACTCTTAAGCTTAGCCCCCTCACCACCTTCTCTCTTGAGGTGATTAATTTTGGGGTGGGAGTACTTTTACTCCCATATTACATTGTTTCTTTCCTCTATCAACTTCCTTCCATGTTTTTCTTGATATCCTTCTCTTGATGAATTACTTGATCTTCTTGTCTAGAACCTGTTTGACCTTCTTGCCTTGAACCTGTTTGACCTTCTTGCCTTGAACCTATTTGGAATTGAGTCCTACACCATTTTGCAATATGTCCAAAGTTATTGCAATTAAAACACTTGATATTGTAGCCTTTGGATGGTGCCCATATCCTGAATCTTTTCTTGAAATAATTTCCATATCCATTCCTTTCTTGAACCCTGTATTGTGAAGCTCTATTTTCATGACCATTATGACCATGACTTCTGAATTGTGTAGCTCTAAAACCAAAACCATTTTGCTCATTTTATTTGCACTGAGAAGCTCTATGACCAATCTTGTTGCATAAGAAGCAATGTCCCTGAAAACCATACCTTCTTCCTTTGAAGTTTCTTCTAGCAAAATCAAACTTCTTTGATCCATGGACCCTGCAGTGTATAGCCCTGTGTCCAAATCCATTACAAGAAAAACAATGTCCTTGAAAAGCCCTTTGTTCATGCCTTAGTTCCTCATACCTTTCTTGACCATTTTCCCTATGATCATTTTCAACTTGTGCATTGCATCCTTGAACCTTCTTTGTAGTATCTAAATCCTTTTCCTTAATTTCTTCCTTGCTTTCCTCTTCAAGTATTTCTTTTCCTTTTGAACTTGATTCACCTATCTCAAAACAAGATCCAAATTGAATATTTGGAGCCATAGGAACTTTGGAACTTTCTTCATAAAACTTAGGTGCTTCCTTGCTTTCATATTTTAGAACTTCCTTTCCTTTTGAGTGTGATTCCCCAAACCTAAAATATGAGACCTTTGGTGCTTTGGAATATTTCTCTTCTTTCTCTTCATTTGTGTCAAGTAGCAAATTGGCATCCATATTTATTGTCTCTGAAATACATGTTTCCTTCTTAGTGAAAATATCTTGACCTTTTGAGTCATGTGATGGATCAAACTTCTCACGTATGGAACATCTCAATTATTTTATATTCTCCTTAACCTCTTGTAGTTGCTCATGGATCTCATTGAAATCTTCATTTAGATCAACTGAGACATCTGTCTTTCTTACACTATTCTCTTGTTTAACTTCTTCTACTTGGAGTGAATGTTCTTCTTCTACTTCTTTTATCCCATAGAAAAACCCTTCTTCATCTTCACTGTCACTAAGATCATTATAATATTCTATAGCAAATAAAATCTCATGATTTCTTTGACCATGCCTGTTTCCTTGATGTGTCATCTCATCTTCACTATCATTGAATCCATTGCAATATCCTGATCTGTGATCTCTTTGACCACACACAAAGCATTGTTCTCTTTCACCTTCTATTCCAAGGAATAGATGTTCTTCCTTTTCATCATCTGACTTGTCTTTATCACTGTGATCTGAGCTATCACTTGCTTCTACAATGTAGTAAGATTTCTTTACCTTACAAAATTTTTCTTCTTCTCATACCTATTTTGCTTGTATCTATCATCTTTTTCATGCTTATGCTTTCCATATTCTTTTCTTCTGTGACCCTATTTTTCATCATCACTATTTTCTTCATGTGGACACTTGTGTGCATAGTGACCAAGATCACCACACTTGTAGCATCTGACTTTCCTCATATCCCTAAAATTCCTTGAGTCCTTATTCCTTTTGATGAAGTTAGCTTCCTCATCATTAACTGGATCTCTATCTATCTCTGGAACCTTCCCTTTCTCTTTCTCTGAAGCCTTGAATGCAATCTCTTTTATTGGAACCTGATGCTTACTCACCCTCATCTCATAAGCTGTGAGAGTTCCTTGTAGTTCTTCCATTGTTAGCTTGTTGATATCCATTGTTTCTTCTATTGCTGAAACCTTTGCATCATACTTCATGGGAAGTGATCTCAAAACATTTTGAGTAACTTCTGATTCTTTCATCTCAAATCCTAGGCCTCTCATGGTGTTAGTAATCTCATCAACTCGAAGTAAAAACTTTGCAATATCTTCAGAATCTTCCATTTTCAATTCCTCAAATATTTTTCTATGAGTTTGTAGTTTTGACAACTTTACCTTGGAATCTCCTTCATAAGTATTCCACAACTTGGTCCACATTTCATTAGCTGAATTACATACCATGACCTTTGCAAAATCTATCTCATGTAGCCCACTCAAAATATAATTTATTGCCCTTGCATTGATCTCAACCAATTTCCTGATAGTCTTATCTGCCTCGGGATCACCTTCAACCTTATACTCTTTTTCAACCATCTGCCATACCTCATATCCTTGTGATATCAAGTAGTTCTTCATTCTCATGCTCCAGAAAGCATAATTGTTACCATCAAATAGTGGTGCCTTATTTGTAGATGATCCATTCTATGAAGCCATCTATGTTCTTGTAGAATCTACCCTCAAGTTGTTAGCCTTTTTGAAGGAACCCACTCTGATACCAATTGAAGAACACAAGCTTATACTGAGAGGGGGTGAATAAGTATAGCACCCACTTTTTACTTTCTTTCCAAACCAATATCAATTAATGTCCTTAATTGCAATAACCAAATATAGCAGTGTGCATTAATAACTCAGATAGCAATAGTAAGCAAGAGCACAAGTCACCACACACAATTGAGACACAATATTTAATGTGGTTCCCCCAATGTGGGGTACTCCACAAGATAATCTCCTTATAATATTTCACATAAAAATAAGGATCCTTATCCAATACAATGATTACTTTGATCTGCTCAAAGCTAGGCAATACACTGATCTGCTCAGGTAGGCAATCCACTGATCTGCTTAGCTAGGCAACACATTGATCTGCTTAGGTAGGCAATCCATTGATCTGCTTAGCTAGGCAACACATTGATCTACTTAGGTAGGCAATCCACTAATCTGCTCAGCTAGGCAACACACTAATCTGCTCAGGTAGGCAATCCACTAATCTACTCAACTAGGAAATCCACTGATCTGCTCAACAAGCTCACATAGAACTTGTCCAAATCTACTCAACAAGCTCATACAAAACTTGTAAAATTTGCTCAACAAGCTCACATAGAACTTGTCCAAATATGCTCAACAAGCTCACATATAACTTGTCCAAATATTCTCAACAAGCTCACATAGAACTTGTCCAAATATGCTCAACAAGCTCACATAGAACTTGTCCAAATTTTCTCAACAAGCTCACACATAACTTGTCCAAATATTCTCAACAAGCTCACATAGAACTTGTCCAAATATTCTCAACAAGCTCACACATAACTTGTCCAAATATTCTCAACAAGCTCACATAGAACTTGTCCAAATATGTTCAAAAATATCCACAAATTTGTCCCAAAATCCTTCTCAAGGCTCAATCAATCATGCACAAAAATTTCCACAAATCTGTCCATAAATCTATCCCAAAGACCTTCTCAAAGGCTCAATCAATCATGCTCAAGTAGTATTCAAATCTCATCCACAAATATTATGAAGGCAAGGCTCAAATATGAACTCAATAATGAATGGTAATACACTCTTCAAAGGATGACAACTATGATCCACAATGATCTCAACTCAAATCAATCTCATAGAAGCATAAAGAGAATTGTTAGAGACTCAATATGTTCTATACTCAAATCCAATATCTTTCTCAACTCAAAGCAATCTCATAGAAGCATAAAGAGAATTGTTAGAGACTCAATATGTTCTAATCTCAATTTCTTTTCAACTTCAACTCAACTCAAATCAGAATATAGAATAGTTTCTTTTATGGAACTTGAACAATCACTTCTCCCAATCACTTGACTAGGCTCAATCAACTCAACTCAACCATTCATCTCAAGGAACAACTCTTTCTCACAAAACCCTAGTCCATGTATGTATCAACAAACTCAAATGTTTCCAACAATGCTCAACCATAAATCTCACATAACAATGATACTCATGTTCTTCTCAAGTTCAAGTTCTTTGCATAACCAATGGGCTTCAACAACAATGCTAATAAAATATTCTTCACATAACAATGATACTCATGTTCTTTTCAAAAGTTCTTTGCATAACCAATGGGCTTCAACAACTATGCTTATAAAACAAGGTTTAACCACAACTCTCAAACTAGAAAACCTTGAAGCATTCAACCAACCACTTTCGAAAAGGAAACCACAATCAATCCTTTTCTCTCCAATGATATTTCAGAAATCAACCACCATAATCAATCAATAGGAGAATGTGCCCATACCTTTTATGAAGATGAAGAAACCCCTTTGGAAATCTGCCACACTCAACACACTTTGAAAAAGAACAAAACAACCTTCACTTTGAACCCCTTTACAAAAATAGAAATATCTCTTTACATACACCTTATTTCTCCATCTAATCAAGTTAATCAAATAGCCCTCGAAATAAGCTTTCCAACGATATATAATATGGTATACTTCTAAAAGAGGAAAACACCAAAAATTTCTCTTTTTCTAAAAGTGCATTTCAACCCTTATATCTTGCCTTCCAAGTAAATAAAAATTTAATCAAACATTATTCCCTTAGCATCACCTTATTCCTCCAACATTAGGCAATAATAAAAAATATTCAATAAAATGTTTACTTGCCTCTTAGAGGGAATCGAACCCTCATCACTGCCCACTCAACACCACAACCGCGGCGCCAAAGACCACGTGAGCTATCTGCTCACATAGGACAGAGAGCAAAAATGCTCCCTATATTTTGCTGCCCTTGCTCATGCCAAAAACGTGCGCCAAATGCTCTTCTTCCACACTCTACAAAAATCGAACCCGGTGGGAATCGAACGCATGCCCTATCGCAACCAAAAACTCCATGCTTCCCAAGCTCACCGTTGGACCACGCTGTCACATCGAAGGATTTTGGGGCTTCCGCTTTTTGTTCTCTTCGTTCGATGCTTAGACTTTTGAATCGAAAGCCTTTGCATATATATATGCAACCTTCCTTTAATTTCACATACGTCGGCACCTTTAATTATTAATTTCCTTTTGATGGCGCATGGTTTTTATGACGTCGGCGATGACTTTAATTTTAAAATTAAAATTTAAATTTTAAATAATTAAAATTTAAACTAAATATTTAAAATTAAATATCTCCATCACCGGGGCACCTTTTTCGACGAAACGAAAAGCCAACCTGGGTTTTAAGAAAAACCCATTTCAAATCTGCCATCCATGGTTTTAAATAAAACCTTTTATTTTGCCTGCCTTGGTTTTCACAAAAACCCTGTATATATCCATGCTTTCCAAAATATCATAAATGCTTATTTATGAAATACTTTGGCCACCAAAACTCAATGTGATCCATGTGACATCAATGATCCATGTGACATCAATGACAACATAAAATACCTCAAATTTCCATAAAAGTGATGTGAAAATAAAAATAATAAATACCTGGTTGTTAAGAATTACCTTTTACAACCAATATTTAAAGCTTACTATGGGTGAAGGAGTTGGTAGGGGAATTCTTAGGAAAATCCAGACCTGACATGGACACTATCAGAAGGTGGGCATTTTTGAAGTGATATACAAAAGGGTAGATTGATCTAGTTGCCCTTCGAAGAGGTTTATTTCTAATTCAGTTGTCCATGTCATATGATTTCCAACATATTCTTGGTGGAGACCATTGGTTTTTTGGAAGGAGAAGTTTATTTCTTCATATATGGGGAATGGATTTTGACCCTGACTCTCAAAAAATAAATACTGCTTCCATTTGGATCAAATTTTTAGGACTTCCACTCTATTTTTGGTGTGAAGTTGTTTTGAGAGGCATCGCCAAAATATTAGAAGAATTGGTTATGATTGATGCTACTACCAGAGCAAAGTCTATAATGATATTCACTCGAATGTGTGTTGTTATGGATCTATATGCTAAGCTTCCTAATTCTATCAAGATGATCTCATATGTGGGAATAAGTATTAAAACTTTAGAATATTAAAATCAAATCTTGTTTTGTTATGACTATAAATTTTATGGCCATAAGGTTGCTCGATGTCCTAGGATCAAAGAAGAATCCTCGGAGGCTCAAAAACTAGGGAATATTGATCCAGAATCCTCGGAGGTCTCAAGATTAGCAGCAATAGGCATCGAAGAATTCTATGATCTATTTTTATAGATTATTATTGTTTCATTTGTACAAGTTTGTCAGACTCCATTCTTTATTTATATGGGTCTCCTTGTTTTCTTGCTAACAATAGAATTTGGGGATTTTCTTTGAGCAAAAAAATCCCTTTTGTTTTCTTTTGAGCAGGATAGTGGTTGACAGTTGGACTCAAACTCATTCCCACCTAGCTAGGTAGAAAGTTCTTTCAAATTTAAATTTTAAATTTTGAATGGGCTTCTTAATGGTTTTATTTTTAAGTTGGTATGAGTATCATTTGGGTAATTTCTAATCTCATCCTTGAGTTGCATGCATCGATGCTTCTCTAGTGGTTAGGATTTCCTACTCCTTCTCCAAGAGATTTATCACTTTATCTTGCTATTGGATCTTTTTCTTCTCTTACAAATAATTATATTTGTCTTTATTGGGATTTTCCTCTTGAGGTTCTTTTTGGATGTCAAAGGTTTGGGGATCCTTAAAATTCCTTTGCAAAAGGTTTTGGGTTCCTTTCAAAACCCCTCTTCCACATTATAAAAAACTCTCTATGTAGACAATGTAGGTTATGTAGGTGATGTAGGTAATGTAGGCAATGTCTTGCTATACCTTTCTATGGATTAATATACAACCATTGTAAGATGACTCTTGGGTTACTCGAATCATCATTTCCTTATGCAAAGTCTCATGACTCTTGGTTTCTCTACTTGACACTTGTGCATATTTACACACATAACACTTGCACACTCATTGACATGACACTTGTACATTTATTGCATATTATTATGTTACATAAATATTTACTCACGATATAATCTAGGACACAACCCTAATCTAATATTTACAAGGTTGTACTAAGGAGATACATTAGCATGTACTAGATAATGTAATATTATCTAACACTCCCTGTATCACCTTCTTTGGTTATTGAAGACTTTAGTATTTAATCATGGTCTTCATCCTTCATCTAATGTATGCATTCTTCATCTTGATAAGGTTCTCCTTCTTCTCCTTGTTTGGCCATGTATTTGGATTCACCTTCATGTTCTCCAATATTTATAACTTCTTGTACTTTCTCATTGACTTTAGATTCTTGCATAAGAATATTTCCTTTTCCTTTGTCCTTAGAATCATATGACTCTTTATTTTCCTGTATAGAGACTTCTAAACATTCACTTAAAGCATCATAATAGGATCTTGAGTTAGATGAACTTGGAATATCAATATTGCATGAAGAATGAAATATCTTTTCCAAAAATAATTTATCTACTTTTGCTTTCCTCTTAAGAGATTCAATCAATTCCTTTTGTTTCATATTCTCTTCTTTATGAAACCTAAGTGTAAGCAATGCCATATACATGATACTATCAACATATAAGGTATAATAATACTATCCTTTCCATCATCAATTGCTTCAACAATCCTTACATGTAAATAGTATTCAAATGTTTTAGTTTTCATCTATAGCTTCACTATAGATCAATTTTAAGACTAGATCTAACTTTCCTTCATATTTTACATGTTTTTTGTTCCAAATATTAAGGCATCTACTTTTTCTTTTTGTATCAAAAACTCCATATCTATTGAATTCAATTATTATTTTGATTTAGACATCTTTATGTCTCCATAATATTTAGAAAATAAGAATTTTACAAATTGAAGTTTTCTAAATTTGATGTTGAATACCTTTTGACTCCCAAATTAAATTAATTTGTAAATATTCTATAAACTTTGAATTTCAATAAAATTCAAAAAATAAACTTCAAACTATTAATTAAAATAAAAATTAATAACCTTATAACTCCTAATGAAATAACTTCAAACTATTAATCAACTCTACTTATCACTCCTATAAAGGCTCTAATATATAACTTCCTTATTTATAAACCTTATTTCTCCTATTTGATGTTAAAACTTTACAACCTCAAAATATTAAAATCTTATAGCTCCTAAAACCTAATTTAAATTTCAAATTGAAAATCCTTAGAGCTTTTATACCTCCCTTCGAATTCATGTCAGTGCTCTTTTCACCTTCTAGTCTAGATGACTACTTTGTAACCAAATTACTATTTTATGAATCTTTGAATTGCATGCTCAATTTTATGTCAAATGTTCCAAACACTAGGCCTTATGTCGCTTGTTCGATTACCAAATTATGTTAGATATTCTAACACTAGTTTAGTTACCAAATGATGCTAGGTCTTCTGACGCCTATTTAGTGTAGCTAACATTACCTAGTGTAACATTCCAAAATATTTGAATAGTCTATGCTTATATTTCCAAAAATGATTGACATTCCTTTCAACCGTTCCTGCCAGTTGGTATTCCAATATACCAATTTTTCTAGCACTACATTTATTTTAACTATTCCTTCATGTTGGTATTCCAATATACCAAGTTTTCTAGTACTATGTTCGATGAGATATTTTGAGTTCCACTGTGAGATATGGTTTTCTATTTTGCCTTGGTAATGTACTTTCAATGGTTTCCAACACACTATGTTGTCTTAGGTACTTCTCTGCATGAGCATGCTTCTGGTACAACTTGAGTGCTCTAGCTGAGTACCTTACTAGATTAGTTAGAGTGTTCTTCTAGTCAAGTGCCTCACTGAATCATCTTAAGTGCTATTTTGACTGACTGCTTAGACGTTGCTTTCTCCTGAGTTTTGGTTTGGTTCTAGGAAAAACCTAGAAATTAATCTTATGCTTTAATATTTTTGCCTTCACTATTTTAACCTTGCATTCCTTATATAGGTCTATCTTCATAGGATATGATGCACTTATTTTCTTTGCTCTTAGATGTTCACTCGATGCTTGCTTAACTCTATATTTCACTATGTTCTCCTTTTATTTAGAGGATATTTCCTTTCTTCTATATTAGCACTCACTTATTTAATCTTTCCTTATTCCTTGGTCTCTCTTTCTTCCTTTAGTAGTTGATCATGTACCTTTATTCTACATCAAATCCTTTCATTCAACTTTATAAAATATAATAGCCTCTCTTTAATGGTTGCTTTCATAGACTACTATTCGACCTCTATTTCCTTCTACTATAGATGGCCATGTAGAGATGGCTTCTACTTATATTATGAGACTTCTTCTTTTATCATAGGCTCCTTATTTCTTAGACCTATTTTATTTAAGGGTCTCTTCCTTGACCTCTTAGGTCTATCTTGGTTTATTGAACCAATATCACTGAAACTTATTTTATCAAGGCCTCTTTCTAATGGCCTATCTTCTATATTGGCTTCTTGAGCCTATTTCTCTATTCCTCTAGAACCTATTTATCTTCATACCTCCTTTCTATCCTTCAATATGGGGCTTATATATTATATATGGCCTCTTCTCTTTATCAATAAGGGCCACAAATATTTACTAAGGACCTCTTTCTCTGAAGGGTCTCTATCCTTCAATATTGGCCTCTTCTAGACCAACATCAAGGTCAATATGACCTGAATATGCAATATCATTGAAATTTTTTTATCAAGGTATTTTTCTTCAAGACCTCTATCCATTGTATCAATATCAATGTTCAAGTCTATCTCAAAGACCTAAATCAATAATCCTACAACTTAAATCAATCCTTTCTTGATGAAAGTTCTCTACCTTCTCTCTCTTGAAGATGAAAGTCTTATCTATTTATTGTAGGAAGCTTCCCAATTCTGTGAAGATCAATCTTTCCTGCAACAATGTATTAGGTTGATCCTAAGAATTCCAATAATTATTCTCCTCCTTACTAGAGAACCCAATAATGCTAAGGTGACTATAAAATTTCCTAATGCTCCAAACAAATAGCTTGACTATACCAACTTCTTCAACTTCCTTGATTGAAACCAGTTTATATGTCCTTGAAATATCCTTATCAATGTTAGGATAACTCTTTCATAATGATCAACTTTCTCCTGAGTTGGTTCTACCTCAATCTTCAAACAATGTCAAGGTTGGCTATTTCCTTGAATGGCCAACTTTCTCCTGAGTTAGTTCTGCCTCAATCTTCAAATAATGTCAGGGTTGACTATTTTCCTAAATAATCAACTACCTTCAAGTTGATTCTCCTAAATATGGGTCGTAGTCTCCACTAGTTATCCTTCAACCTAGTGGAAAGACCCTAGTTGAGTCCTAGTATTCACTAGTTGTTCTACAACTATGGAAAGACCCTAGCTTTGTTTCTTCCTTCAACTATTCAATAGAGTCTAGGTATAACTCCCTATAAAGTAGTTAAACTCTAACTAATTTTGTTACACTAGATAAGAATTAATTTCACAACTAAACAAATCTTGTACAAGAAACTTCTTTTTCTAGATCTGATACCATTAATAGCTTTTGAAGCCTTACTATTAATGTAAATATCACAATATAATATTCACAGGATCAAATATATGATAACCGCAATATAATAATATCAAATAATAATGTAACCATAATAATATGAACCAATTAATATGTAAATCAAGGCTAATAATATGTTAAATAACATTCATTAATAAGCAACAATATGAATGTATAAATAGCCTTAATCATACATGTAAAAGCATGTAGCAAGACTTATAATATTAATTGCTCAAATGTATGCAATATTTATTACTCCTCCTTCTCTTACAAATGTATCATAAAACTCTATTACAAGATAATCACAATACTCTCTATATAGAAAATGTAGCCTATGTAGGTGATGTAGGTGATGACTTGTTATGCTTCTCTATGGAGTAATATATAGCCATTGTAGGATGACTCTTGGGTTATTTGACTCTTCATTTCCTTATTCCAAGTCTCATGACTCTTGGTTTCTCTACTTGACACTTGTGCACATTTACACATATAAAACTTGCACACTCATTTACATGACACTTGTGCATTTCTTGCATGTTATTACAGTACATAAATATTTAATCACACTCTAATCTAGGACATAAACATAATATACCAAATAGTGTAATATTCTCTAACACTCACAAGGGTAGAAAAGTGAAGATATTTATAGAAAATCCCTCTACATACCATATTGAAAAAATTGAAGAGGAGAATAGTATTGGCATAATCAATGAAGAGGTTGATCTAGTAGAGGATGTCATTGATAACCTACAAAATAAAGATCAGTTCTCACTAAAAAAATTCAATGCTATGATTGAGACTATAATCAAAACTTACTCCATATCACCAAAGAAGAAAAGAAGTCTAGAAATGACCAATAAATACCTTCAACAAACTAAGATATGGAAGCTCTATTTTTATGGAGCTAGATGCAAAAATGGAACATGAGCAGGAATACTACAAATATCACCATCTAAGGAAATACAAATATTATCGTACTATGTGACCTAGAGCTACATCAATAATGCAACAAAATATGAGGTACTATGTATTGGATAAAGAATAAAAAATATGGAAATCAACCTATTAATGATTTACGAAAATTTTGAATTACTTGTAAATCAAGTCACAAAAAATATAGTAGTAAACAAAATTATCTAAAATATTATCAAAACAAAGTTTGGGATCTATTTGAAAGCTTTTATATGATGAATATAAAATAAATACCTAGAGAATAGAATGTACAAGCTAATGCATTGGCTTACCATGGAGCTAAATTTTTTCCAACCTTTGATTTTAAAGGATTAAGATTTGTTAAACTAGCATTTAGGCCATCTATGTCAGATAAGGATTCTTTTTGGAAAGTATTTGATAAAAAGTATTTGATAATGATTAATAAATAGTGGATTTCTTAATTCAAGAAATGGATTACACAAGTGAAACTAATGATATTTTAGATAATATAAATGAGGACAAAGTGATTCAATTAAAAAAATAATTAAATCCCCAAAGGACTCATCACCCTCAAAATTGTTTTCAATAACAATGACCGACCAATTGGCCAAAAGATGAAAATTGATGAACATGAGTTCAAAGAAGTTCAATTTGAACCTAAAATAATCTAAATATTGGAGTACAATGTCCTGAAGAAGAAATTAAACACCTTTTAAGTTTGTGTAAATAATTTAAGTACATCATCACTTGGAACTAAGATGATCTAAAAATATGCAACAAAGAAACTATCCAACACACCATAGAGTTGCTACCCAATGCCAGACCATTCTAACAAAATCAAAGGCTGATAAATCCAAAGATAAAAGTAGTCATGAAGAAATAATTGTTGAAGTTACTAAATGCAAATATCATTTATCCAATCAAACATTCTACATGGGTAGCCAATTTGGTACCCATATGAAAAATAGAGATATCTTCCTTTGCATTTATTTTAGAAAATTTAACAAAGAATCTTTAAAATATCACAATCCTTTATATTAGATTGATCAAATATTGCATTCTATCATTGGGGTAAAAATATTTTCCTTGCTAGATGAATTTTATGCTTCAACCATTTATGGGTTCAAGATGAAGACTAGTATAAAATAACATTCACAACAAAATGGGGAACAATTGATTACCAGAGGATGCTTTTTGTCTTATCAAATGCTAGAGCTACCTTTCAAAGGGCTATGAATTTAGTTTTTAGTGATATGGTGAATAAGGTAATATTTATTTATCTCGATGATATGACATGTTTTCCCATAGGAAATACAAATATTTGGATCATCTTAGTCCAATATTTCAAAAATACAAATAATTTGGGGTATCACTTAGTCCAAGAAAGTCAAAATTTCCATTTAGAAAGGGAAATTTCTAGGTCATGTGGTATCAAAGGAAGGTTTAAATATTGATTATAATAGAGTGAAATATATATTAGTTCTTCCTTTACCTCAAAATAAAAAATGCTTGTAGTCATTCTTTGGATAGATTAATTTTGTTTGAAAACTTATGTTTTACTTTACTCAGATAGTGAAGCCTATGATGGAAATGCTTAAAAAAGAGGTAGACTTCACCTAGACAAAAATAAGAAGAGAGGCTTTCAACAACATAAAAGAAGCTACAACCATATTCCCAATCTTAGCTAACCCAAATTATAAAAATAATTGCTTTATTTATGTTTTTAGAGCAAAAGAGAGCTATGCAACTATACTCACCCAAAAGGACAAAGATCAAAATGAGTGGCCTATAGTTTTTCCAAGCTAGACTCTGAATAACCACAAATAATTCTACAAATTTATAGAGAATAAAGTATTTTCTCTTATGAAATCTCTCAAAATATTGACACTATATATCTTAGAGTAGAACATTAGTGTATGTTGTGCATCCAAATGTTCAAAATTTCATAATGCAAGAAGAGTTAGGCAATAAATGAGTTGGATTGATAAAAAAAATATAGGAATATGATATAGAGATTAAACCAATTGATTTTTTTAGAGGAAGAGCACTCTGTGAAGAATTGGTGAACTCTATAGTACTAGACTTCAATTTGTTGATTGAAGAACAACAAGAACCTTAGCTGGTAGAAGCCCAAATATAATAGAACACATAGATAAATCAATTGATTTGTTTTCTTGAGATTGGTAAGTGTTTTTATGGTTTTATAGACTCACAAATGTGGAAGTACAAGCTCTAAGCTATGAGCTATTTTATAATTAATGAAATCTTGTACCAAATAAATTTTGACAACATATTATTGAGATGCATACAACCAGATAAGGTGGAGGAGATATTAAATGATATTCATATTGGCTTCTTAGGAGGACACTATTCTAGTCAAACCATAATAGCCAATATTTTGAGATACATATACTATTGTCCCACCTTATTCATAGATGCTTTTAAATTTGCTAATGCTTATGATAAATATCATAGATTTGTTGGCAGAAGCAAAAATCCAAGAAAGTCTCTCCAGCTAATTATTCCAAAAGAACCCTTCTAGCAATGAGGGTTAGATTTTATTGGGATGATCAACCATATTCTTCTATTAGGCAAAAATTCATATTGATAGAATTTTATTATTTCACTAGATAGTATAAAGCTAAAGCAACCAAACATGCATATCAAGACATTGTCATTGAATTATTTGAAAGACTAATCACTAGATTTGGGATCCCTCATATGATAGTGTTTGATAATGCTAGAGCATTCATAGCGGATAAGATCATGGAATTTTACAAGAAATATAACATATATTGGAAGGATTCATCCAATTATTACCCACAAGGCAATGTATTAGTAGAGTCCATGAATACGAATTTAATAAAAATAATTAAGAGGAATATTGGTGACAATCATAAGAGTTGGAATTTAATGCTAAATCAAGTGTTATGATAAAATAGAATAATAGTCAAGAAGGCTCTAAAGACCATTTCATACACTTTGATTTATGGAAAAGAAGATATATTTTTTATTAATACTGAGTTTCCTACCTTGAACTTCATAGACCAATCATAATTAGAGGATTCAGAGCCAATTGAGAAGAGAATAGAAGAAGTGTTGATATTGGAAGAAAAAAGAAAAAATCCTATAATAACTTCTGCCAACATCAAATAGCCATTAAGATATGGTTCAAAAAAAGGTTATCATTGAAGTCATTTAAGGATGGTAGCCTAGTGCTCAAATGGGACTCATATTGAACAAAATTGAGAAAGCATGATAAGTTGGAATTGCTTTGGTCTAGCCCATGTCTAATCTTAGGAAATAAAGAACTTAATGTATACGAGCTTCAATATATGGCTGGTCATATTTTTCCAATTCTAATGAATAGTCAATATTTAAAGCCTTATGCATAAAATAATGTGTCATTGATGTGTACATATGTAAATAGCAACACGTGTAAATATAATCATAGTTTCAGTGGTGGTCGTAGTGTTGTTTTAGCAATGGAAGTGGATTGGATAAGAATGGCACCCAATAACTACCAGATTGTAAATTTATAGCAATATCATTGATTTAAAGTGTGACAATCTTGAAATGGAACATGCATTGCAAGCATTTACATGAACTATTAATTCCAAAGAAAATATTGTCATAAACGTTGAGCATGTACAATCCCTGGCACTAAATTAGTAATGGTTATTCTTTACAAGCACCCCATGCTATTAAATAGGGCTAGCAAAGAGTAATGTATATTAGAGCATTCAAAGGGAGTGAAATATTATTTAACTGTTGAAATATTCCATGAGAGAGGAAAGCAATATAGTTTCTTGTGCCTACATTTGTGGAAGAAAATTGCTAAGTGTAAAATGACTTGAGGTAAGAGGAGGAAGAAAGTGTAGAAGACTACCAAGGAGGTTTAAAATAGATTGGCTAATATTCATGACCCTATCATCCCAATAAAATTAAAATTGAAGAGCTTCAGATAAGGGTCAAATGCAAGAGAAATGATAATGTCATGTAGTAAGCTAAAGGCTACTCCATGGAATTCACTCTTGTCTAGATACATGCCCAAGTTCATCCACCCTTATCCTGAGATACTCAAAGCACTTTCTTAGAATTATGACCTAGAAGTGTCAACAATGTATGCTATGAAATAAAGGAGAATATTTGCCATAATTAAAGGAATTATAAGAGATTTTGTAGTAGAGGCATAACTAGGTACAAGACCTAAGCCTAATGACATAGATGAAAAAAATGATTTTTAAATAAATATACTCTTAAAGCTTGGTTGAGAAAGCATATAGTAAAAATACCTAAGGACTTTCTATAAAACCCTCTAAAGATCAAAATATTTAAGAACTTTCTACAAATAGTATTGTCCATGTTAGCTATAATTCTAGAGTTCAATTTTGATACATATGTGTATGATTATCAAATATCCATTGCTTACATAGTTACTAACATGCACAACTATGATGGTTCAAGTGGTAATGACCCTATATTTTTTGACCTTGTGCAAACATTGAAACTTGTAGGATCGTGCCTTAGGCCAATGGGAAAGGAGTCTCTCCACGCTTGAATCTCAGATTCGCTGACTCCCCTGTTAGCTAGGTATTGGTTTAAGAGATTTGGCTCCAATGCAAATATTCTTTTACTATTGTAATCTTATGTTCTCTCTGACTAAGGCTGGGAAAAGTCTCATCCCAAATTGTAAATGATCTTTGTTTTAATACAAGTTTTTTCAAAAAAAAAAAAAAAAACAATGGCATATAAGATTACAATAATACAATTTCAGTATTATAATATGCAGTCTGCAAACCCTAGGTAGAACAATATTCATGGTTGTGTACAAGACTAGACTGCATCATGCCCTACGCACATATGCACCAATGCTCTTCTATCAATCCATCAACCTACATGATTGCAACATAAATCCAATTCCCTGAATGAATGAGGGAAGGACTTATTTATAGGATAGCCTTAGTGGTTACTATAACCAACCACGCTCATCCATACCTAATTATCCATTCGTTAATACCTTAATTAATTATTATAAGGCATAACTAATCAGCCTAAGACACAACTAACTAGTATTAGACTAGTTAACCAATCTCAGACTAGTTAAGCAGTCTCAGATTAATTAACCAGTCTCAGTCTCGTTAACCAGTCTCAGACTAGTTAACTAGTCGTAGACTAACTAACTATTCTAAGTTAACTATACTAATCATCTAATTAACATGATGACTAGGTGTATAATTTATCATTTTATTCCATGTTATTAATTAGTTCATATTATATTATGATGACTGATTTACATTGCCAAAATATTACATTATCAATTTTCCTATCTACAATAAGTAAAATAATGTTTTTCCTAGTGCTTCTAAAAATCAATTTGAAAATCCATTTGATGACAAATATGATGAGTGGATTTGGATTTTCCTTATAAATCTGGCCATTCCATGTCTTCCCCTTATACTTTTAGTACCACAAAAACCTCTATTTTGCTCACAACCTCTGGCTCAGTGGTTGATCATACTACCCAAAATAAGTTTAGCCCTAAAGTGACCTGCAACTCCAAAAAATATCCACTTGATGTTGGCAGTGATAAGAAGAGAGGTAGACCCTATACGAATGATCAATGGAAGAATAAGGTTCAATACAACATAAATAATGGTATTGAAAAAACATTTTTTCCCCTTGGCTCTCAAGGTCTCGATGAGCACAAAAGTTCCAAACCTCCCCAACCCTTTGGTAAGGGAGGCAAAAAGTCTTCGAAAGGATCCAAATGAAATCCTCTCTTGGAATGTGAGAGGATTAAATGGGTTAACAAAACATAGGGTGGTTAACTCATTAAGGAAAGAAGAAAACCCTACTATCATTATTCTATAGGAGACCAAACTGGATTCAAATCACTCTGTCTCAATTGCTCATAAAATTTGGATCAGAGGGGAATTTGTTTTTAGTTCTGCTAGAGGTGTGTCCAGTGGCCTTATGGTTCTATGGGATTCAAACAATATTAATGGTAGTATCATCCATTCAAGTGAAGGAATCATCAATGTTAAATTTTAAGAACACAATTCAAACACCTCCTGGATCTTATCTAACATATATGCCCCAAATAATCCCACTGAGAGAGCCATATTTTGGGATTCACTTAGTAGTTTCAGAGATTATCATACCAATGTCCCTTGGATTATTTTTGGTGACCTCAACACTCATATTTACCCTTAAAAAAAATCTAGGGGTTTAGGCTACAATGATAGAAGTATGGAGGACTTCTTGGACTTTGTAAATTTCAACAATCTCATGGATATCAAACTCAAGAATGCTGCTTTCACGTGGAGTAACATAAGATCTAGAAGTCAACTCATCCAAGTTAAACTGGACACATTTTTCCTATCTTATGAAGCTATGCAATTTTTTGGTGATGTCAATATTCTTTCACTTCCTAAGGTTGGATTTGATCATTGTCCATTACTTTTGGAGATTGTTTAAGATAGCTTGTACATAAGACCTTTCAGATTTGAATCAATGTGGATTCAAAACCCGAATTTAAGGACCAAAATTTCTCAATGGTGGTTTTAGATTGGTCAAGGGTCCTCTTCCATTTGTCTTGCCCAAAGATTAAAGCATGTCAAAAATAATCTCAAAATTTGGAACAAAGAGGTTTTTGGAAATTTGTTTGAGGTCAAACAATCCTTGAAGGACAAACTTCTTTCCATTGAAAGTAAAATTTAGAAGGGATTCTGTGATGTTCAAACCTGAGCTAAAGAAAAAAGCATTTTAGCTAATTATCACAATATTTTTGAATGCCCTATTTCTTCTCTCCCTGCAACCTATTTGGGCATTCCTATTTTCCTTCAGTATCCTAAAGATTCCCTATGGGATAATGTAATTGAGAGACTTCAAAATAAATTAACTGCTTGGAAAGGCAACCTTTTGACTCAAGCTGGGAATATTACTTTGACTTATGCTTCTCTTCAAAACATCCCCATTTATTTTATGTCAATTTTTAGAATTCCTGCCAAAGTCGGTCAAAATATAGAGCAGATTAAAAAAAAATTCTTTGGATTGGGTCTGAAAATAGAAGCAGATTTCATCTTGTAGCTTGGGATAAATTTTGCAAACCAAAATGTTTGGGAGGGCTTGGTCTTAGAAGAATCCACCTTTTTAATTCTTCTCTCCTAGCTAAATAGGCTTGGAGGTTAATTTCCAAATATGATGTTGAATGGACTCATATTGTTTCTCACAAATACTTACAAAATTCTTCTTTTTCAATTTTGAGATGTCACTCAAGAGATCATGCTTTTGGAATTCCATTTTGCATATTAGAACTTTAATTAGTGATGACCTTCACTGGAGATTAGGTGATGGTCAAATTGTTTATTTTGGAGAGACAAATGGATTTCTCATGCTCCCCTCATTCAACATCCTACCTTGGATATCCTCAAGGTGCATAGTGATGCTCTGTATGGTCCCAAAGTTACTGATTATTTATCCTTTTAGAATGGCTACAAGAGCTAGAAGTGACTTGTTATTCCTATTTATCCAGAGGAGACCAGGAAAATGTAGACTCTCCTGAGGTCCATGTTCATTCCTTCTGGGAAATCCTCAGATCAAATATTTTGGGAAGCTTCTGATTTTGACGATTTTACTGTCAAATCTTCTTATAATCAATTTCTTCCTATTGAGACCCCTATACTCCCTTTTAATTTGGTCTAGCCTAAGTATCTAATCCCTAAAATTACTTCTTTTTCCTGGTTTTCCATTCAATAGAAGATTCTCACTATTGATAATGTGTTAAAAATGGGTCTACCCATACCAAATAGATGTTATCTTTGCTGTCATGATTGGGAATCCCCTTATCATATATTTCTAGGGTGTTCCTATGCTATTCCTATTCTGCATAAATTTTTTGAAATATTTCATTTATCCTGGGCTGTCCCTTGGTCTATCCCTAAACTTTTTTCTCAATGGCCAAATCCTTTCAAAAATATTTGCCTCAAAACCTTGTGGAACTTTTGCCTCCATCATTATTTATGGCAAATTTGGTTAAAAAAATGGTTGTGCCTTTTTAAACATTTCTCAAAATTCTGAGTTCATATTTATTAAAATTCTTACTTGTGCTATTGAAAATGCCTCCTTTTATCCTCTTCCTTCCACGATCCCTTCTCATTTTGAATTGTCCATGGGGAAATCCTTTAATTTTCCTATTTTCAATGTGATGCTCATTCTTCACCCAATAATACCTTTTTGTCGTGGATTTACCTCTCCTGGATGGTTCAAGTTGAATTTTGATGGGTCTAATAAAGGTAACCCTAGTTTTTCAAGAGTTGGTGGAGTTATTAGAGATAATAAAGGTAATACGATCATTGCCTATGCTGAATTCCTTAGGACTTAATCTAATAATGTTGCTAAATCCCATGCTATTTGGCATGGTTTATATCTTGCAAAAGAAGTGATAAATTTGATTCTTGTAGAAGGTGATTATTTAACTACCATTAATTATTTTAAAAATATCAAAAATCCTTCATGGAGAGTTCGCAATCTTATTGAGGAAGCTAGAGTTCTCAGGAGCCAATTCCAAGATACAATTTTCCAGCATACTTTTTGTCTGAACAACAATGTTGTTGATGCTCTTGCTAAATTTGGCACATCCCTAACAAATTTGATGACGTGGAATTCAGATTTACCTCACTTCTTAAGTCATATAATTTCCAAAGACAAAATGTCTTCAAGACTCATGCCTACTTCGGTTGATGTTGAGCAAGCTAGCATTGTCCATAATGATCTTCATATCATTGAATCTTAATTTTTTTTGGCTTCACATTTGATCATTTTATCTTGCACCTTTCTAGGGCCTTTGTGTGTTATCTTCCTAGACCTAAATCTAGAGCCTGAAATGAAGATTGAACCAGTGCAAAAACCTCTCCATGCCTTTGTATGTCTAAAGAACAAAATAAAGCAATAGCAGTCCATGATCATTGACTTTGATGAAGACACCAAGAATGACCCTAACCTTCCTCTACAGGAGTATCTACCTCTAACAATATTGCTCAGCTCATGGATTGGTGTAATGCCTTGAATCTTTTTTTTTTTAGAAAATTCTTCTCTAAGAAGTCTGTTAATGAGCCTAAAAATATTATCTCTGATTCTGGCTAATCAGAACAATAAGAAGGTTAATATCGAGGAGACCCCTGTCAATGATATTATTGTTGAAGCAGACTTCTCCACTCAAATCTTGTATAATCTCTTGGCCAAGACTACTTCTAAGAAATAGTTGCTGGGTTTTGGTCTCTATTTTTGTGGGTTACTCCTTTCTCCCACCTGTTTGTACTTTGTCTTTTCTCTATTATGGTGGCTATGGAGAACCTTTATTTTTTTTGACTTGGCTCTGTTTTTGGGTGAGGTTCACCTCAAGTTTGGTTCTTTGGGTTTGTTCCTTTTATGTCTCTTCTTGGTTAGCTCTTATGATGGCTGGCTTTGCTTTTTGTATTCAGGTTTTGGGTCCCTATAAAAACCCCTTTTAATCTATTATCTATAACTGATAAAAAAAAATATGAAGAGTGGATGGAAAATAACCATGAAGAAATATATCTAAAATTAATGATACTAAGAAATTAGGAGGAGGAGACATATTATGAAGAAGAACAAGAAGATGATATCCCTCAATAGATGCCTACTCAATAAATGCCCCTCGTTGGGTACTAATATTTAGAACAAGATGCAAGTTTAGAAGACTCACCTCTATAGAGAAAATAAAAAATCTAGTTTGAGAAGGCTAGTGTCCCTAAGGCCATTCTGGAAATTGAAATTTCCATAGAATCTAGTGAAGAAGAGCTAACAGGGCATGTTGCAAAAGTTGAAGTACCTCAAGAAATAGCATATGCAAGAAATATAATCGATGCATTAAGCCTAGAAAAGGCCAAATCCCAATCAAAATATTAATAGCATGATCAATACAAGAACTCCAATAAAATAACAAAATGAAAAATCCATCCAAGCATAGGGTAGAAAGAGATACCAAGAGCAGCTAAAATACAAAAACTAGAGCAAGAAGTAATAAGGACTGAAATGCAAATTGAAATATTTGATGTAATAGCCCAAGAGCTAACATTGGAAGTGAGAAGATTAGGTATGTCTCCTTCACCTTCCCTTTTGTTGAAATTTATCCACCACATGTATAGCCTCCACCTAAGCAACCACCCCCACCATCTTCACCTTCAAAAGAGGCTTCTTCCCTGTAGAATCCACCACTAGAAATAATTGCTATTTACCATGTATAGGAAATCCAAATAGCCCAAAAGGATGTACATATGCAAACCATTGTAAATACTAACATTCTATCATTACATCCCCCTAGGGTTATGCATAGTGACTATTTATCACCAAATTGGCTAAAATTAGGATTTTCAAAATTTGGAATTGGCTAATAATTAGGACCCTTGACAAGGGCCCACTAACCAAAAAATTTTGGGTGCAAATTTTTTTTGGGTCGATTTGCCCCAATTTTATAATAATTTGACTATTTATGTTTAAATTTCTAACATTGCCCCTAATAATAGTGAACCTTCTACATGTTTTTAGACACTATTCACCTTAATTTCAAAATTGATTCACTAAATTTTTATAAATACATTTTGGGATCGATACCTTACGTATAATATTTGATCCCCCATAGATGATTTTCTCACTTTTTCAATCTAACTTCACTTCCCTCCTTACTTCTGAGCATCCATTTCTAGAAGCATTATCTATGATTTAAAAAATTAAAACAAAAAAATGGGTAGAGCAACAAAAACCACATGACAACACAAAGAAGGCAACCACCCAGACATATGATGAAATGGACCCAATTATTGAAGAATAGGTCAGAATGGTTGCATATCCTAAAGTGAGGGAGTCGATTGTAGAAATGATAGTGGAAGACTACCACATCAAGATGTAGAGGCATGATATTTTCAATATTCCCAAGATCAATACACTTTGAGCTCTTCAAACAAAATCAGATATGTTATTCCTCCAAAGTAATCAAATAGACATAAAGCTTGTGGCTACAAAGAAAAATATTGAAGCTCTATACCAAAAGTTAAATAAAGAAAAGGTAGAAAAGGATAGTCTTAAAAGTGAGATTCAGATTTGAAACGTATAATAGATAAGTCTCCCATTGAAGAACAACTACAACAAAGGGATGATAAGATCTAGAGTTTGGAAAAGTAGTTGCAACTAGGAAGAAAATAGAATGCAAGCACAAGAGAAAGCAATTAAAGAGCTAAAGTCCAAACTCCAAATCCAAGAAGATATTTGGTAGTAGTTCAGTCAAAACTGGATAAAGAAGGGGAAAAACCTCAAGGCAATGTGATCTCTAAAGATATGTTAAATCAATTGAGAGGCCAGTATTTGATCAAGATCAATAGTATTTCAATGAGAGCTTTTCCCTTGGTGAAAAAGATAACAAACATTGCAAAGTTGATCTAAGATGCAAAGGGACAATTCAATAGAGGAAAATATGAGTTGATGAGCAAAGTGTAGCAAGTAGAGTTTGCATACCATATGCTAAGAAATAAAGGAGAATACCCTTAATTAACAAAGTGCTCAAAAATATATCTGGGTGAGGTCAAATTCCACTCAAATTAGATCATATTTAGAATCCAAATGATTACAGAGGGAGGAGAAATTATTAGTGCTAAATCAATTGAGAGGCTAGTATTTGATCAAGATCAATAGTATTTCAATGAGAGCTTTTCCCTTGGTGAAAAAGATAGCAAACATTGCAAAGTTGATCTAAGATGCAAAGGGACAATTCAAAAGAGGAAAATATGAGTTGACGAGAAAGTGTAGCAAGTAGAGTTTGCATACCATATGCTAAGAAATAAAGGAGAATACCCTCAATTAGAAAAGTGCTCAAAAATATATCTAGGTGAGGTCAAATTCTACTCAAATTAGATCATATTTGGAATCAAACTGATTACAGAGGGAGGAGAAATAATTAGTGCCCTCAAAATAAACATTGATAAAATAAGGTTGGTTATCCAAGAGGTCATGGATATTGACTTCCTACGATTTTGGGAGAAAATGGATATTTTTATAATAAGAAACCAACTCAATCAATGATTGGATCAAAAAATCAACAATGGAAGTGAGATTGATGCATTATATGAGCCTTTGACAATAGATAAAATCATTACCTTCTTCCAAAGGCTCTCTACATTGCTATAAAAATATGAAGAACTAGCATGAAGATATATGGACCCCTCCTATGACTACTTATTCAAGATACAAGAAATCCTCCACAAGTTCAAAGAAATATATATTGCTTCTTAAAAGGCATGGAACAAAATGTGCAAGTTATTTTAGCTGACAATAACTCCTTCAGCAACTTAAGTAGCTAGTCAATAGGGTAAATGTCTGGAGCAATTATGGAAGAAGGGCAAGAACAATCCAATTGCATAACCAAGACTTCACAAATGGGAAGTGTAGGCCCAAAATGGCCACATACTTAGGAAAATTTTGAAAATTTTTCCTAAGACATGAAGATCTCATTCCACACACTTTGCAGTGTATTTTGGAGCGGATCCGCAACAAAGGCCACAAATCCACCCAACACTTGGTGAATTTTTGCACTTGGAGCAATTCCGCATAATTTCTTATGTCTTTGGCTCCGGACTGGCGACGCGTCCTGAATCCACAAAGTTTTTGAAGAAGGATGATGTCAGCATAAAATAAGTGTGGATTGGAGACCGCTTCATATTCTTTGATATCTTTTGAGTGGCTAAGTGTTGGAGAGCCCGATTCCGGAGAGCGCATAGAACATTTTTTCCCGAAATGGTGATAGAAGGCGGAGTGCTAAGTATAAGAGATGCGGATTCATGACGAAGGTCTTTTTGACTAACTTTCTTTCGAAATGGCGACAAGCAGTGTTTACTCTGAAGCCAACATAGAATGGAGGAAGAGTCACTTTACATTGCATCGGGTCCGGAATGGTGTTCGTAGGCCAATGCACTTGCTTAGGTCCAGAATGGAATCCATAGAAGTTTTGAAGGAGATATGACATCATCAACTTTTTTGTGTGGATTGGTGAATGCTTCATCGCCAAAGAAGAAAAATGAAGGATAGGGAGCGGATTTCATCCCGCTTCACTTTCAAGGCATTTTAGTGCCGGATTGGCGTTCCACAAGTTCTAAAGCATGAAAGGTGATGTCATCAATTTTTAAAAAGTGGAATGGCATTGTGTTCTCCCCCACCATTATATCAAGCTTATGTCAGATTAAATCATAGCCATACGATGGGGGAGATCAACGGTGGAGATTTTGCCAAGAATTCTGAAGCATATAAAAGCAATTTCTCACCGGAGTTAAAATAGTCAGTTGGAGGAGGAAGCCAAAGCGTCGAGGGTTTCAAGAAGACAAGAACCAGAGATGGTTGTAGATCGATGATGGTAGAAGGTTTTCAAGATAGATCAATGATGCATATGCAGTCTCCAATGGCCAGAACTCTAGTTAGCATCAAACAACCAACAAGTTGTAGAGGTTTCAAGCTACCATGGTGGTCCACTTGTAGTGGATTTCTCGGAGGTTGAACCAGTAAGAGAATGCCAGCAAGAACTCTCTATTGAGCTATCAAAATTTGATCTTTGTAATGTTCCTTATTATTTTAATTTTGCAAAACTATAAATAGAGGTCGAACCCTCATTTTTAAGGGTCGGCTCTAGTGTGTTTGCCTGTGCTACTGTAAATATTCCCAAGGGCTAATGAAAGGAGCATTACATTGATCTTCACCTCAAATTTTGTGTCTTCATAATTCGATATCAGAGGTTCAAATTCTTTAGTTGCATTTTTGTGAATACTTGAATGGTTAGTTTGTGCCAAATTAATGGATTACTAACTACTAGGGTAATTGAAATCTGCTTCTGAATTAGATCTTTGTTGCTAGGGAGTGCATTTCTATAAAATCTAGATATTGGTGAATTTTGCTATTTGGATTATCATTGTTTAGATATTGAAATTATTGTCTGCAATATTTCTCTATTGTTCTTTAATGAATGAAAGTACATTTAATTTGAGATAATGTTGATCTAAGTAATGTGTCTTCAAATTGGTTTTTGGGAGCTTTTTGTTGTAGTACAATGTTGTTAGCCTATCCATCCACTATTGTTCACATTTTCTAACCCTAACCTTTTCTTACCCTAATCTCTAAAACCCTAAGTGAGCATAATTGTGTCAACACCCTATTTAAGTTGACAAGGAACCAACCTACTCTGGAGGTTGGATCTGAAACTCTTATTTTGGTCCATCCAATGTTGAGTGTTGAGTTGTAGCTATCGGGTGCAAGCCTGGATAGAAAGTAGGAAGATAGACAACCGTAGTATTGAGTAAAACTTGATGCAATTTAGTGCCCAATAGTTTTTGGCATGCCCGGTGGGACCAGTTCACAAGGAACACGAAAACCCATCATATGAGTTATTGTTTATCTCAACCCGGAGGAATCAAGATTTGGTGAATTGTCTTGACCTTATAAGCGGAGAATAGAAAATTCACCTGGCGACTCCCTGGTCCTTAAACCCAAAAAATAATTACCCCTGTAGACCAGTGTCCTTTCATGTATACCAGGTCTTTCAAAAGGAATAACCCTAACTCCTATTTTTATTGTGAATTACCTTATAGAGGGTCTACTATTGTCAAAAGTTTGAATCAATATTTCCTCTCAGAAGAAGAGCTTCCTGAGGAAAATCCTATAGTTAATCCAATAGTCCCTCCAACAAGACCTACACCTAGAAATATGGCACAAAATGTGGCTCCTAATCAGCCATTACAAAAGTACCCCAACTGGAACACAATTGGTCCCCTAAGATTAGCCCAAATGAATGCCATCCCCTAGGCTGTATCCAAGGCTATCCCCACTTATGATGGATCGAGGAAGACATCCTATGAGCACTGTCAGGATATTTTAAATCTGGCATCAATTCACAACATAAAAGAGGAGGATATTATTGTGAGAATTCTAGCCCTATCCTTCAGAGGAAAGATATTGCATTGGTTTAGAACTCTGGAAGATAACACCATCACTTCATGGCAAGCATTGGTTGAGCCTTTTGTGGAAGAGTTTAATGAGTCTACTGACCCTTTCTCCCTGCTCAACCAGTTCACATCCATGCAGAAATCCCAGCAAGAAACTATCTCAGATTTCAATTTGAGGTTTAGCAGAACATGGAAGAGAATACCTCCCACAGCTAGACCAACTGCATGTTTGGCCTATATGTATTATATCAGAGCTCTTGGATCAGAGTTAGGCTTGCAGACACAACAATATAGAGTGGAAACCTTCCCCCAAGTTTATAATGCAGTAGTTCATGCTGAGAATATCCTAATTAATGTGGGGAGACTACCCCCCAAAACTGTGCTACCTTATAACTCAAAAACCACTAATGGCCAAAGCCAAACTGCAAACCCATCTTACATGGATCCCCTTTCTTTATCATCCCCATATCCACAAATGAATGCCATTCCTCAACCAAAACCATCATCCTCTACAGTTCCTTTCCCTCCCCTTCCTTCTCAACCATCTCAAGAGTTTTTTGCTATTCTTGATATACAAAATACTCTAAAAACTCTGAGTAACAGAATGAATTCAATGGAAAAGAGAGACCAAGAAAGGTCACAACAAAGGAGATTCCCATATGTAAACAAAGATCAGAGACCTGGTCCTAGTAACAGTATTGGGGTCAGAGTGAATGCAGCATATGAAGATCTTGAGTGTTCCTCAGATACTACTCTTGCAAATATCTAGTGTCTGGTATGTAATGACCCTCATGACTCACAGTCTTGTGTTATGTACCAACACCATGTCCAACAAGCTATGGATCAAGCTAAAAGGAATAAAAAAGGGAGAGTAAATATGTTATGGCAGCCTGATCAAATCATGGTGGGGAAAGAGCTGGATGAAGACAACCCAATTGCTGTTATGACAAGGTCTGGAAAGAAAACCTTGCAAGTAGATCCCCAAAAAATGGGGCAATTCCAAGTCCCTTCTCAAAAAATAACTGATCCCCTTCCTCAAAGCGGTGATACTTTCCCCATTCCTCAAGCTAAAGGGAAAGAGAAGACAGATAGTCTTCCTAAGAGATTGGAAAAGGAAACTGAAGGAGACCGAATGAGATCTAAATATGAGGCTCAAGAAAGGCTTAGATTCCCCTCTATTACCAAAAGGTAAAGAATAGAAGCCACTCAATAGTATAAAATAAAATATGGTGAGCCAGAAAGAAGGCCTGAAAGACCTCCCCTGGCTAAGTCTGAGTATAATATTATTGAAGAGATGAAAAATATTCCATCAAAAGCTAGCCTGTATGACACTCTGTTCATTCTTGGTCAGATAGATCTGCTTAAGGCTTCCCTCAACAAGTATCCACAAGATAAGCAATCCACTATAATCCTTAGTATGCCATCAAAAAAGAAAGAAATGTCCCCTATGGTTTTAAATAATAAACCTCCTCCTTTCTATATATCCCTAAGGATGGAAGGTTGGGTAGTCCAAAATTGTATGATAGATTCAGGAGCATCAACTACAGTTATGCCTAAAGTAGTCTATGAAGAAATGGGTATGGAGTATACCCGATCTTGTCCTGGAGTATTACAATTGGATGGGACACCTGTTAAGATAGTTGGGGTCATAAAGGATGTTTTAATGAGGTTGCATAGAGCCCCTGAGGTGACAATAGTACAAGAAATAGTAGTGGTTGACCTAGAACCCTACTTTGGATTATGCCTTTCAAGGGAATTTACTGCAAAACTAGGTGGATGTATGTACATGGATTATTCTAGTATGGTGATTCCTTTCAAAGGAAAGAGAATAAGGATAACACCTAAAAATCCAGTAGCTTATCATATTGAAAATATTGAGGAAGACATGTGCAATCTTACTCCCCTAGAAGAATTTGAGCTTGTTGAAAACTTTGAGGAGTTGGATATTGAGGATGAGTTGCCTTTTAGAGAGGATTACAGTCAGTTTGGAACTGGTATGGGAACATATAGTATCTCAAATGAATCAGAGAAGAAAATCCCTGCCATATCCAATCAGTCTCTGAGAGAAAAAGAAACATGGACCATGCACTTTGATGGTGCTAAATGCAGAAATGGTGCAGGAGCTGGTGTGGTTTTATAGTCCCAATCAGAGGGGACAAAGAATTTTGCCTATAGACTAACATGGTCATGTACAAATAATGCTGTAGAATATGAGGCTTTATGCCTTGGATTGATACAAGCAGAAAGCATGGGCATTAATATTTTGAACATATATGGTGATTCTGAGTTAATAGTCCATTAGGTAAGAAACAGGTGCAACAGTAAGCACCATTACCTAAAAGCTTACAAAAATAGGGTATGGGATCTGATGGAATCCTTTGATGCCCTAAATTTAAATTTTATTCCTAGAGAAAAGAATACTCTGGAAGATTCCTTAGCAACAAAGGGAGCTAACTTCAACCCTTCTGTAGACTTTGGAATCAAGAAAGCCAAGGGAATCAAAATGATTTTTAGACCTGCAGTACCAGACAAGCAGATTTTTTGGCAGGTTTTTGAAAGTGATGAATAGATAATTGACTTTTTGGTAAGAGAAGCATGTCTCTCCACTATCCAAGAAGAGAATCCAGAAGATATTGATCAACAAGATGTTATTCAACTGAGAAATAATCACATTCCTAGAGGGTTGGTCACCCTAGAAAGCTTGTTTGACAATGAGGATAGAAAAAAGACCAAAGCCATGAAAGTCAGTGAAAAAATCTATAAAGAAGTTGAAGTTGGTACTGAAAAGAAGCTCAATGTTGGAGTTCAATGTTCACTAGAGGAAGCTGAAGATATCAAAGCCTTATGCTTAAAATACCAAGATATTGTGGCTTGGTCATATGAAGACCTCAAGGTATATGACAAAAAAGTTATCCAACATACTATTGAGCTAGAGCTTGATGCAAAGCCTTTTAGGTAGAAGCAAAGGCCTATAAATCCAAGGATCGAAGCCATTATGAGAGAGGAGCTCTTAAAGTTATTAAAGGCTAAGATCATATACCCAATAAAACATTCAACCTGGGTAGCTAACTTGGTACCCGTGAGAAAAAAGAATGGGGATATTCGTTTGTGTGTAGATTTCAGAAATCTTAACCAAGCATCCCTTAAGGATCACTACCCCCTCCCATAGATTGATCAGATCTTATAGATAGTGGTAGGGGTAGAGAGGTTCTCATTACTGGATGGTTACTCTGGATACAATCAGATTTGGGTGAAAGATGAAGATCAGTATAAAACAACATTCACCACAAAATGGGGCACATTTGCCTACCATAGAATACCTTTTGGGTTGTCCAATGCGGGAGCCACATTTTAGAGAGCCATGGATTATGCCTTTGGGGCATTGATCAACAAAGTCATTCTGATCTATTTGGATGATATGACTATGTTTTCCCATGATAAGCAAGATCACCTATCACACCTAGAGCAAGTTTTTCAAAAATGCAGAGAATTTGGTATTTCACTCAATCCTAAGAAGTCATTCTTTGCAGTTCATGAAGGAAAGTTGCTAGGTCATGTGGTCTCAAAAGAAGGTATGGCCATAGATCCAGATAGAATCAGATCCATTCTTGCTCTCCCATTTCCTACAAACAAGAAGACTTTGTAATATTTTCTGGGTCAAATCAATTTTGTCAGGAAATTCATTTCTGACTTTGCACAGAAAGTAAGGCCTATATCTGAGTTACTCAAGAAGAATGTTGAGTTTAAGTGGACTGAAGTCAGGAAATAAGCTTTTGAGATTATCAAGCAGTCCATTGCAATAGCCCTAGTACTGGTAAATCTAGATTTTAGTAAATATTTTATCCTTTATGCTTATGGAGCTGAAGAAAGTTATGCCTCAGTGCTTACTCAAAAATATGATCAAGGTGAAGAGCATCCTGTATTCTTTTGGATCCAGACACTCCATGACTACCAGGTCAAATATAACTTTATTGAAAGACAAGTATTTGTTGTGATGAAGTCACTGAAGAAGTTTAGGCAGTACTTGGTACAGAGTAAGACCCTGGTATATGTTGTTCATCCAGATGTAAGAAGTTTTATCCTTCAGGGTGAACTAGGAGATAAAAGAGTTGGTTGGATTACCAAAATCCAAGAGTATGATGTAGAGATACATCCCACCAAGTTGGTGAGAGGCAGAGCCCTGTGCCAAGGTCTAACAGAGGCTACAACATTAGCATAAGTGACAACTTTCTAGATAGTAGAAGAGGATCAAGTTGAAGGAGTACAAACAGTAGACTCTGATTGGGTTGATCAGATGATCAAATATTTCCAAACTGGAGTATGCCCTCAAAATATAAATGCATCCCAAAGGAGGAGATACAGGCTTCATGCTTTGAAATATGTATTACTACCAGAAGGCCTGTACAAAAGAAATTTGGATGGAGTTCTTCTAAAGTGCTTAAAATATGATCAACAAAAGAGGGTCATTGAAGAGTTCCATGGAGGACCAGCTGGTGGACATAGCTCAGGCAGAGTTACAACTTTGAAAATCATAAGAGCAGGCTATTATTGGCCTACTATATTTGTTGATACTTTCAGGGCTACTAGGGCCTGTGACAAATGTCAGAGATATGTTGGAAGGACAAGGAATGCTTCATTCCCCCTCAAGCCGATACAAGTTGAAGAGCCTTTTCAACAATGGGGGTTGGACTTCATAGGGGTCATCAACCCTAATTCCTCAGTAGAGCATAAGTTTATCCTAACTACCATAGATTATATTACCATATGGGTAGAGGCTATTCCTACTAAGAAATCAGATCAGGAAGTTGTGATCAATTTTATGGAAAATTTGATTTCAAGGTTTGGAGTTCCAGAAGCCTTGGTGAGTGACAATGGCCCAGCTTTCATAGGAGCCAAGTATATTGAGTTTGCTAGCAAGTATGACATCACTCTTAAGAATACTTCAAACTATTACCCTCAAGGGAATGGACTTGTTGAATCTACTAATAAGAACCTATTGAGGATTTTGAGGAGATCACTTGAAGGGAACAAGAGAAGTTGGCACCTATTACTGGACCAAGCTTTGTGGGTAGACATGATTACTATCAAAAAGTCCATTAAAACTTCTCCTTATGCTCTTGTGTATGGCAAAGAGGTAGTGTTACCTATCCATTTGGAAATTCCAGCACTTAAGCTTGTCAATATAGAGGAAGAGTCAGAGGAAAATCCAGTAAAGACCAGGTTGACCCACTTACTGCAACTTGAAGAGAATAGAGCTTAGGCATATGAAAATTTTCAAAAGAATTCCTTAGATGTCAAGGCATGGTTTGATAAGAAGGCCAAATTCAGAAAATTCTAGGTTGGAGATGCAGTTCTCAGGTGGAATGTTGATAGAGCAAAACTAGGCAAACATGAAAAGTTTGATTCTTTTTGGGATGGCCCTTTCAAAATAGTAGAGGCCAAGGAGTCCAATGTGTTTCAACTTGAAGATCCAGAGGGGAACATACAACCGATTCCAGTAAATGGTTTTCATCTCAAACTCTACTATGTTTGAAATATGAGCTCATTGTAACATATGTATATACCTTGTATTATATTTCCCTTTCTTTCTGCACTTTGTATTTAGTTTCTTTCTACACTTTGTACAAGCTCATTGAAAAATTTTAAAAAATGGGTAAGTGTTGACAAAGAAATCAGGAGGTTCCATTCTGCACTCAAATATACGTAAAGTGTAGCAGAACGGTGAGCACTTCTAAATCCATACCAAAATGCACTAAAGTTCTAGTGGAATGGTGCAAGTGTTGTTTTCCGCATGATGAAAAGAGCCAAGTATCAAAATAAGTGAAGGCATCTCCAATCTAGGATTTTTGAAGCTAAAGCATAGTAGAATGGAACCAAGGTGATAATCCATGCATGAAATATGTTAAGTGTCAGTGAAATCAAAGACATCTTCAACCCACCAGTTTCAATAACTAAGGTGGAGCAAAGTAGTGACTTCATGATCATGCCACATGGAGAGAAAGAAAAATGCCCACATTCAATGCTAATGAACCCATGCTCAAACCAAAGAGTAGCCGAAGAGATGCAGTGAGGTGGTAGTGCAGTTTGAATTTTTGACCAATGAAAATTTAGAATACCACCGTTGAGCCATCGAAAGGAATGAGTGGGAATTGGAAAGTGTGCCAATGGGTAGATTGCATAGTAGCCACATTAATGGTGGAAGATATGTGCGCACCAAGAAATAAAAGAATCAAAAGGCATGAGCAATGTTCATTTAGTGGCAAATCATGTTCATAGAGTAGAAGAGAGTGAGACAGTACTCAGAAGCTTTCACTATGAATTCTAGAGAGAATATAGTATTGTTGCTATCAAGATGGCTCCAAAGAAAGCACTCATAGAAGCATAGAAGATAGGAGCAAATTGCAAGCTCATGTGCATCAAACCAGACGAATTGCAGACATAGTAATGACAAGAGTAAGGAGGACCCTTCTAAGGACAAGTTTCGAATTCAGATACTTCAGGGGAAAGCCAATGCGATGACAAGGTACTATAGCTATAAAATATTTCTTGTTCTCCTATATCTGTGATTCTGCACATCATTACCCCGAGTTAGTCTCTGCTATGATCCAGTTCTATGATTCTAAAAATAGAATGATAAAAACCTCTGAAGGCATTCCCCTATTCTCAATTACCAAAGAATTTTGCCATGAATTATTCACCGTAGGAGTAGGTCCACCTTCAGAACCCAAACCATTTGACATAGCAGAGCAAGCAAGGGCTTATACCACATTGGTAACATCAGAAAAGAAGGGAGCTATAGAAAAATGGCTTCATCTCAATTTCAAAAGAATAAGAGAGGAAGATGAAATGCCTGAAGTTCCTATTCATATTGATGAATTTGCAAACCCCGAACTGTTCTCTATGTTGGCCTGTATGGAGGGTTTAGATTCTGATAGAATGGTGTATGGCTGGAAAATTGCCGCAGCCTATTGTATTTCAAATGAAAGAATGTATGAGGAAGGTGCGGAGGAAAAAGGGACTAGGGTTATCTATTTTGATTGGCCAACCTTTCTTGCTCAAAGGATACATGAACAATTGGTAAGAATGAAAAGGGGCTCTGATGCTCCTAGTTTCAGGTATTGCTCAAGTCTGGTATGGATGTTTTATGCTGCCATTAAGGACAAGATGCCTTGGATTCTAGTTAAGGATAAAACCAATGATGGGGAACCCTTTCCGGTTTATTATTGGACAAGTCATTTGAGAAGTAGTGAGTCTTTTTATAGATTCAATTTGGAATTCCTTGGACCTGCTTTGAAAATAATGTATGGAGAGTGCCCTAGATTGCCACCCTTGGCTAAGCAAATTCTGAGAGCAGAGGGTGCCGAAGAAGGAGATTGGTATTTTTTGACTGAGGGCACAGTAATCAGACTATATGGTTTCATGGGTAAACCTTTTCTCCTGCCCCATTTTGTCATAGAGAGGCTCTTTGCCTTGGAATATTTGAGGCAAGCAGAGTACATTGATTTGAATTATGGTTCAGGAAGGAAGAGAAAATCTTTGCTAACCTACCGCACTGTGGAGGATATTACTATCACAAAGAAGGGGTAGAGTGAGCAAATTGACCAATACCTTGATAGGTTAGGTCTATTTTACATTCTCCAAAGATGGAGTTATGACCCTGATGGTATTTTCACTACAAGAAATGTAGCCCTAAATGGAGAAAAAGCTTACAAATTTGAAAAGAGGCCTAGGGCTCATTTTGAACAAGGCAAAAATAATGATGAGACCACTCTTTTGGAGTGGAATGTGTCAAAAATGGGTCAACTGCCTCCATGGTTGGATTTCTATGAACAAATTATGGATTATGATCCAGACAAAAAGAAAATTCATCGGCTGACAGAAGCCACCATGCATGATATTGAAGAGAAAACCACAAAGAAAAAGGACCCTCAACCTGATGAGGACATTGTTGAAGAGGTAGAAGAAGGAGAACAATGGAATGTAGCAAAAATATCAGATTGGTGGAGAATGAGAATCAAAATTGGAAAACCTAAGTCCAAGTTTGGCATGAATATTGATAAAGAGTTTTCTAAGAAATATGATGAAAATATCAGAACCTGGAAGCAGAAGGACATCAAAAACATAGTGTTAATAGTTAAAAAGTCCCAGGCTAGTTCTGAATCTCTCTCTCCACCCATAGATCAAGAAGCTCCAGTAGAAGAGTATGAAACTCCTTTGACAGTAGCTGAGGTCGTGAAAACATTTCATCCTACCACTGAACAAGTGGAGAAGTTTCCTAAGGGAGCACAACTTCTGAGCAAAATGCAATATTCTAGTGAAAAAGTTGTCAGTACTCCAGTCATAGAAGTAGTGTCTAGGCCTAAATGCTTAGCTCTAGGGGGATAGCCTCCAGACACAAATATTGACTAGAGAAAGAAGGATGAGAGTTTTAGGTTCAAACCCCTCACTTTCACCACTACAACATCAGTAGAATTGCGTCCCATTTTTGAGCAAGTCTTGCTTACAAAAGTAGTACAAGGAGAGGTATCTGAGGAGGATTCAGAGAGTGAGATGGCTTCCTTTCAATTGATTCACAGAAGATCTAAAAGATCTCCAGAAAGAAGGGAAAGAGAGCTTTCAAAGAAACAAATATTGGATATGGAGGGGATTGCTAAAGAGGTAGCTATTTTAGCTACATAAGAATTGACTCATCAAGAGCAACAATAGGATATAGAGATAGAACAAGAACACCCTACATCTATAGGTGAAGGTATGGTTTCTAATCCCTCTTCTCCTCTTCATCCTCTTGAATCCCCAAGGAAGTTTTGCATTTTTGTTTTTGACTCTGACAATTGTCAGAAGTAAAAAATAAATGCATGAAGCCTAGAGAGACACAAAGAGAAGTATATTTTGTGTGAAGGTATTTTTGTAATAAGGCCTTATAAGAGGAGTAGAGTTATGCCTAATTTTTGAAGATAATGGCAACATGTCTATATTTTGGCATAGTCTCCATATAAGCGGATAAGTTCTAATGTTTCTGGCATGATATCCATATGAACCTTTACTATTTAAACAAACAGTTAGATTTTTCAGAGGGTAGTGTTTATATGGAAGTTATTCTTTAAAAGCATATTTTTGAAGATGAGCATTATTTGACTCCTAAGGCCCAATGGATCAGACTCTGAGTTCTATGGCTTTGCAAGCAAATCCACCCGGGAGGCACCAAAATGTAGGCCCAAAATGGCCACATACTTAGGAAAATTTTGAAAATTTTACCTGAGGCATGAAGATCTCATTCCACACACTTTGTAGTTTATTTTGGAGCAGACCCGCAACAAAGGCCCCAAATCCACCCAAAACTTGGTGAATTTTTGCACTTGGAGCAATTTCGCATAATTTCTTATGTCTTTGGCTCCATACTGGTGACACATCCTGAATTCGTAAAAGTTTTTGAAGAAGGATGAAATCAGTATAAAATAATTGTGGATTGGAAATCGCTTCATATTCTTTGATATCTTTTGAGCGGCTAAGTGTTGGAGAGCCCAATTCCTGAGAGCACATAGAAAATTTTGGCCCATAATGGTGATAGGAGATGGAGTTTTACGTACAAGTGATGCAGATTCATGAAGATATTTTTGACTAAATTTCTTCTGGGATGACGATAAGCAATGTTTACTCTAAAGCCATCACAGAATTGAGGAAGAGTCTCTTTACATTGAATCGGTTCCAAAATGATGTTCGCAGGCCAATGCACTTGCTTAGGTCTAGAATGGAATCCGTAAAAGTTTTGGAGGATATATGATGTCATTAAATTTTTTGTGTGGATTGGTGAATGCTTCATTGCCAAAGAGGAAAAATAAAGGATAGGGAGTGGATTTCATCCTGCTTCACTTTCAAAGCATTCTAGTGTCGGATTGACCTTCTACAAGTTCTAAAGCATGAAAGGTGATGTCATCATTTTTTAAAAAGTGGAATGGTGTTGTGTTCTCCCCCACCATTATATCAATCCTACATCGGATTTAATCATAGACATATGATGGGGGAGATCAACAATGGAGATTTTTCCAAGAAATATGAAGCATATAAAAACAATTTCTCATCGAAGTTAAAACAATCAGTTGAAGGAGTAAGCTAAAGCATTGAGGGTTTCAAAAAGACAAGAACTAGAGACAATTATAGATCGATGACAATAGAAGATTTCCAAGATAGATCAATGATGTATATGTAGTCTCCAATGAATAAAAATCTAGTTAGCACTTAACAACGAGCAAGTTATAGAGGTTTTGAGCTACCATGGCAGTCCACTTGCAGCAAATTTCTTGGAGGTTGAACCAGTAAGAGAATGGCAACAAGAACTCTTTGTTGAGCTATCAAAATTTGATCTTTGTAATATTACTTATTATTTTAATTTTGCAAAACTATAAATAGAGGTCAAACCCTCATTTTTAAGGGTCGGCTCTAGTGTGTTTGCCTATGCTACTGTAAATATTCCCAAGGGCTAATGAAAGGAGCATTACATTGATTTTTACCTCAAATTTTATGTCTTCATAATTCAATATTAGAGGTTCAAATTCTTTAGTTGCATTTTTATGAATACTTTAATGGTTAGTTTGTGCCAAATTAATGGATTACTAGATGCTAGGGTAATTGAAATCTACTTATGAATTAGATCTTTGTTGCTAGGGAGTGAATTTATGTAAAATCTAGATATTGGTGAATTTTGCTTTTTGGATTATCATTGTTTAGATATTGAGATTGTTGTATGCAATATTTCTCTACCGTTCTTTAATGAATGAAAGTACATTTAATTTGAGATAATGTTGATCTAAGTAATGTGTCTTAAAATTTTTTTTTGAGAGCTTTTTGTTGTGGTACAATGTTGTTAGCCTATCTATCCACTGTTTTTCACATTTTCTAACCCTAAACTTTTCTTACCCTAATCTCTAAAACCCTAAGTGAGCATAATTGTGTCAACATCCTGTTTAGGTTGACAAGGAACCAACCTACTTTGGAGGTTGGATCTAAAACTCCTATTTTGGTCCATCCAATGTTGAGTGTTGAGTTGTAGCTATCGGGTGCAAACCTGGACAAAAAGTAGGAAGATAGACAATTGTAGTATTGAGTAAAACTTGATGCAATTCAGTGCCCAATAGGAAGCATATAAGATGTTGGCTCCTATACAAGCAAATTTTGACTCTATTTTGTCTTTTATTTAATTTTGATTCCACTTCTTAATAGCATAAGGCTATATGGGTTCTATATGTTTGCAAGTAGAAACACCCTACAAGGCAACAATAATGTGGGTAAAATAGCTTGCCCACATCCATCTCCTCAAAAGGAGAATAATTTTTCCAATAAAATGTCCTACCATTTTTCTAAGGCAGCCTCAAGAACTCAATTGGACACCTAAATAGTTGTCAAATAAAGAGGAAGGTAGGTTAGGCATGAGCAACATCATGATGCTAAATTTTACTAATTGTAGAAAGCTACCAAAATTTTTGTGATGATAATGTCAACAACAAACATGAAAGAATTTGACATTCAGTAATAGGAGGTAGAAGAGTCTGTCTATTGATTTTAACATCAAAATTAAATTTTGACTGAGTATAGGACATAGTCAAAGATATAAAATACTGATGTTAGAAAAGGTTTAATAAAATCCCTACATTTTATAGATCATGAAATAACACCCAACACATTCCAAGCTAATTTTGTCTAAGTACAAATGGAAACCCAACATCCAACATTGTAAGAAATCCTATAGCAAAGAGTGTCAAACATTTTTAGGTGCTAACATTAGCATAGGTAGTATGAGAACTTGGCATAGCAATAGAGAGCCTGAATATAAAATATTCCAAGGCATGGAACTCAACACACTGAGGATAGAAAAACATTAATCTGACATCCATCATTTGGTGTTTGATGAAATGCTTCACTTCATCAACTAAGTGTCAAAGAGTGGTAGATATTTCAAATTTTGACATCATCAAGAGGGACATATAAGTCTGATAGAGATGAAGTGATGCCACATAACAAATTGATAAAGACCAAAGACAAATAAATAAGTATCCAACTTTCATCTTATAGATTCATGCATAAGAATGTGATAAACCAAAAAGGGTGGCCAAATTTTGGAAATGATGATGTCATCAAGAAAGGATAATAAATACAACACTCCATAAGAGGTTGAAATAAATATTGAAGTTGAAGGCACCAAATGGATTAAGTTTAGTTAAAGTGCCCAAGCATGTTCCCAACAGTTATGATCTATTGTAAAAATCTTAACAACCAAAAGCTTCCCTAACTGACACCTATACTAATACAACTAAAGCAATCATGGGGAAGTTAAAATTAGGAAAAACTTGTCATAGGATCTAGTGGACCAAATGAAGACACTTTAGTCACCACTCTCTCAAATTAAATAGAAGTAAACCACATCAACACCATGGTGCCAATTCAGTTGTAATAGAATAAGTTGGAAGGGGATGCACACATGTTGTAGTAACTTGGCAAGCCTGCAATCCACTCTTAGAGCAATGATGCTAAGCTAACTGAATGCATTTGTGAAACTATATATACTTGAATGTAACTCAGTCAAATGGTTGGATTTTTAGTGTTTATAATTTCATAATTATATTATAAATGTATTGTGCACCTTTAATAAATACTAAATTGTTTTTTGGCCTCTTTCTCAACTTATCGTAGAACATGTATGTATGTCAACTAAGTCATTAAGCATTTTTGTTAAAGCTATGAATGGTTTATTCTATTATAGTTATTCTACTTTTTGGATTTCTCCCTAGATTTATTGTTTATTAGTTCCTATAATGCTTGATAATATTTAGTGTTTATCATGATTAAATGCTTTATAGTATAAAATGAAATCTAGTTTGTTAGGCAATTATATTTGGTTTGAAGTGTGAGACTCTAATTCTTTATGTCTCTTGATGTTGTTAAATTTATGTCACTTTAAATATAGTCTCTAACTTTATGCATTTCTTACTTTAGTCTACAAACCCCCTTATTAGTTAGTGTAGCTAGGATGATTATAACATGCATACTCTAGAGGCCAACTCAAAAACCTTTATTTTTGGGTCTTCCAATCTTGGTCGAGGTCTTGAGGCCACAACTCATCCACTTAGGTGGATTTCAAACCAAGATGTGGTACTATTACTCTATTTTAGCCATAGTCATAGAGTGCAAAAGTGTTGTCAGTAAGAAAACACATTGTTAGTGCTATTATATACCTAGTGTAACTTTCACCACTAAGTATATAGTCAATGTTTTCATTTTTATAGATTTTTATCTCATATCTAAATATGGATATGATGCTAGACAAGGGATCCACATACTCTCCTCGAACTTAGGTAGTCCCATTTACCATTACTTTGTCATATTTCTATTCTTTTTGTAATTGAACAAAAGTGCTATTAAGAAGTAATAGTACTAACAATGCTTTCATGGAATAAGCAACACTTTTCTTGTAGCAATTTTACCTTTGTAGCACAAAACCAAGTTTTTATAATCCAATCCTGTATTTTTAGTATATAGACCCTAGGACTATTTGTTTTTATCTAAAAATATATTTTGACTCTATAGTTGTGTTTATTCAATAAGGATGGAAGGAACAAAAAGAAACTAAAATTTATTTGTCTACAGGACTAACCAACTATGTAATCTTGTCATCATTAAAAGAAAAGTTGCATGTATTTTACATTTGGCTTGTTCGTTGCATCTTCCTTCAACACTTACTTTTAAAAGATAAAGTATTTTACTTTTATCATCCAAACCAAGAATTATTTTAGTTATTAGGTCTTTATTGCATTTGCATGATACATTTGTAGCTAATTAGGGCTAGATTGAGGTTAAGGTTTATTGAGGAAATCTTAAGAGAAACATAGGTGTTCTCTAACTAATACACTAAAATCAAGATTTTAAGCTCACAAAATACCCCTATATTTGAGGTAAGGAAGGAGAAAGAAGAGTTGCAAAGAAGCCCTTTGTGATCCTTTTTTCATTCTTCATCACATTTTGGTGAACTTAATGTGAACACCACAATGGGTTCCAAGATCTCTTTTGATCAAGATAAACCTTAATCAAACTAAAATTTATCAAACTTTATTCAAGACCAATAATCATGTTTGTTTATATTAGATTGCATTAAATCTAAATAATAAGAACATAACTAATTGATAGTCCTACTAAGGATCTCCATGGTCCTTTCAGTAATTTTTTTATTAGGTTGAAGAAGGGGTTTTGAAAGGCTCCCAAAACCTTTAACAAACCAAAAGGAGAGAAAAGCATAGAATATTATAAGACCATTAGAAAATGATTGACTAGAATCCACCAACTAAAAGGGATATTATAGGAGGAACAACACAAAGCAATAAAGAATACATCAAAAGAAGGCACCAATAAGGAAGAGGAGAAGTAGAGAACCACACACCACCCTTCCTAATCATCCTGCTCTTCAATGATATCCAACATATCATCCGAATCTATCATCTTTTTTGATCTCCCACAAGAAGAGTAACCTCTTTAGCATAAGTAGGAATGATCTTAGTGGTCCTTCGTATGGACATGATGAGAAATTTTAGGATTATAAAAGAGTTTTTGAGGTTTAATTAAGGATATTGGGAATCAAAAAAGAGATTTAATCCAGTAAAGGAATCACAATGATGATTCACAATATTTAGAGGTGACAACTGAAATTCTTTTCTCTTTGATGACGATGGTCCATTGAGTAATTGTTATATATGCTACTAGGCTATATTGGGTATATAGTGATCTTAATGTTGAAATTAATATCTGATTCATGGCCAAGGTAGATATTGTGTGATGTATTGGATAGGTCTTAGATACTTTTATTATATAATGTATTTACTATTTATAATATTTTACTATGTAAATCCTATGGGTCATGGTTAACCTTGTTATGGTTAAACCCTATTTATCAATTGTAATTAATGAAAATCCCTCTTGTTATATTGGTTTGGGTTAAAAATTATGATGTAATTGAGGTTTTGGTATTGTTATAAATACCCCCCAACTCCTTATTTCATTATCAAAGTGTTATATAATATTATCTATGGATATAGTGTTTATTTATGTTACCTATGACTACCCATCAAATCTCTTTATTTTTCATCCTTTTTATTTTATATATAAGATTTGAATGCATGGTTAGCTTCTATTTGTCTCTAGAATATATTGTAATTTTTAACATGGTATCAAAGTAGGTATGGATCTACCTCACTTCGTCATGCGAAAACCTTGTTTAGCAACAATGATTTTTCTTCTAAACTAAAGGGTGATTTTCTCCTTTTGATATCTCTTGTTAGTTTTACATGAGAGGGAAAAAGAGATATCTTCAAAAAAATTATCCATATTTATAAATATCTTGAGTATCTCTACTTTACTTTGAAAATCCAATTTCAAATATTAAAAGCCGTTATTTTTGCTATTGAGAGTGTAAAGGAACTTTTGATTAGGATTATTTTTTCTAAACATTTGGCATGTGTTTTTAAATTCAAAACATCACTACTTTGCACACCAAGGCTTTGGATTGGTACCCATGCATCAAGGTATGCCTACAACCTTTCCCTATAGGGAGATAACATGTCTCTATTTAGCACATAGGGAAGATATTATAGTTAAATTAGTGCATGCTAGTGTAGGTATATTTCACTACCCATATTTACAATCCCTGAATCCTAGGTAGATTGTAATATTTCTTAAGTTCTACTCTCATTTGTGTAAAACCATAAACACAACAGCTAGACTTGAAGTATATTTTAAACATAATTGGAGCACTAGATCAACTTTTTGATGAAAATTCAACCACAAGGAAGAAGCAAAAGGAAAGTTGAAAGATTGTAGACCAAATCAACACCCAAGAATGCCTTATAAAATACAAATAATTTAGCTAAAGAAAGAAGTTAGGCAATGAGAAAAGATGTTGGAGTTCAAAATTTGGCTAATGTATTGGCCTCTGGTATAGCTGAGTCCCAAAAGCTAAGGCACAAAGATCTAACATTTCGTTGCAATATCACACTCAAATTTTGGCTATGTCAAAATTGGGTATACTTTCCAAAGTGTTGACATCATCAAATATGTACAAAAAATATAGCACCCATTATATCAAAGCAAATAATTAGGCTAAGTGTGCAAACACAATCCGATGTCTGGCATCAAGGCAACTTCTTACTAGATGCAAAATATGACCAAGTGTAGAGGATGGTTGGACTTTTCAAGGCACTTATGTCATCATGCACAACATAAAATCCTAACACAAAAAAAAAATAGGTCCAAAAATTTATCAAATGTCTAAAGCCTAGCTAAAAAAGATAAAAGAATTCCTGGCACCTAGTAGTAGACATGATGAAAATTGATAAAGTATATGAGGTAGTTTAACTCCTATGATGATCACATCATCAAGATATGCTAAAAGGTCCAACATTCGGTAAAAAGAAGTAAAAAAATTAGCTAAGTTTTGAAGGTCGGACTACTAAAGCAATTGGTATTATCAGCTTGGCCAAAGTATCTAACATTGATAAATGGATACCAAGCTACAATTTTAGCCAAGGTAAGAATTTTGGTATAAGGTAGCCTTGTCTTATGTTGCCATGTCTTGCAATAATCTCCTAGAATTAGCCTAGTTAGCAAATTAGCACATGCAAACTAGTTTTCTAATATCATTACTATTAGATACCTCGATGGTTGAAGACTTATCCTCTACACATGTATCCCTACACAAATGGCTCAATTGTAACAACCCTCCAAAACTCTATTTTCCTATATGCCTAATTTATCTACAAGAATGAGATACTGCTAATGTATCTGTGGTTGCAGGAGACAGGTATTGTTACTGGCAAGGCAATGCAAAGGAAAGAGGTCTCCTCAATAGGTAAAAGGATTATTTTGGTGTAAGGTAAGTCAAGGGAGATGATGAGTGGTGGTATATTAGCTAGTTGATAGGTGCAAGGAACCCTATAGGCAATGCATTCGCCAGCATTCCATGTAGTGTGCATATCATGTAGCTACATTTAGAAGAGTGTTTTATGTTTGATAATTTGTGAAATTGTGGTGTTGGATGGCAATGAAAATGCCTAATGCATGGGAGCCATAGTTAAAAATTAATAAAACAAATATGGAATAAAGATATGATTAAAGGTGTTTTGAGGTTTAAAAGAAAAATGTGTGTGTTATTTTGAGGAATTGATTTATTTAAAATTAATTATATATGTATATGTTTATATATTAAAATACAACTAATTGTATAAATATTAATATATATATATATATATATATATATATATATATATATATATATATATATATATATATATATATATATATATATATATATATATATAAGTATAATAAAAATAAATAATAATTATTTGTTTTATGGATGCTTTGAAGGTAAGGTAAATAAAGGACTTTAAGTAAATGTTTTTTTTTTTACATGGTGGAATCGGTAGCCACCACAAATCTGGGCAGGTTGTCCAGCTTTTATGGCCACCATAGTATTCTGTGTTGTCCACCCTAGAATTTGCCATACAAATCTTCGCGCAGTCTGCCCCTATAACCGCCATGCCACAATAATTTTAAACCTTTTACACTACTGAAATCACCAGGAAAGGGACAAGCATTTAGTCCGACGAGGCCCGAGATTTGAAACTTGGACCTTCGCCCCCATTATGGGGTTTGGATGAACCAATTGGTCTACACCTCGGACCTAACTTTAAGTAAATGCTATATTAAAAATATATATAAAATAATAATTCGAACATAAAAGAGTACTACTTGGGCACTCTTTGCAAAATACAATTAGGGACTTGTCGGCATATTTACGGAGGTTAAGATGGTTGTTAAAAATGGAGTAGTGGAGACCACCTGTCAATTTTTTAGAATATAAAAGCAATAAACTAACGTTGGTTTTTATGTACGAATAATGGTGGGAAAAACCATCATCTATATTGCGGATAGAAGGCAGAGGGAGGGTGTGCGAGGTGGTGTATGGTTTTTGAGAGAAGGGAAAAGTGAACCATGGAGGAAGGGAGAAGGGAATAGAGTGTAGTAAAAGAAGAAAAATAATTGGAGGCAAGGCAAAAATAGTAAGTGCTATTTGATGGAAAATTTGAAGAACACAAGCTTATATTGAGAGGGTGGATGAACAGTATAAGACCAGTTTTTACCTTTCTTTCTCAATAAATATTATGCAATGTAAAGATATAACTATCAATAGCAATAATCAAAGCACTGTAGAAATCACCACACACAATAGAGACACCAATTTAATGTGGTTGACCCAATGTGGGTTACTCCATGGAGAAAATTTTTCACTAAAATTTTCTCAATCAATCTCTTGGAAATCCTTTCTCTATTACAATGTTTATGGACATTTGTCCAAAGGATACACCAATCCCCTAATAAAGTTAGTGGATATCTATCCACAAGAGAACTTATTTCCCCTTAGCTCTGACTGGTGATCTTCTAGAAGAACTATTTCCCCCACTACTCTGGCTAATGGATATCTATCCACTGAAGACACCTGACCTCACTGCCCTGGCTAATGGATATCTATCCTCTAGAGACTGTCATCCTCTATACTCTATCACCTTCAAAGCTGTATCTCAGACATGTACTAAACACGGTCCTTTGATCTAGCATAAATCTACTCAATATTTGTATCTAGTCTGGCACAAACCTGTCCTCAAATATGTACCAAACTCTATCCTTGAATATATACTAAACACAGTCCTTCAGTCTAGCACAAATATATCTTCAATCTCTGTCCTCTGATTTGCACTAAACTCAGTCCTTCAAACTAGCACAAATATATCATCAATATTTGTCCTATGATCTACACTAAACTCAGTCCTTCGGTATAGCATAAATATGTCCTCAATATCTGTCCTCAAGACTTAGCATAAAGATTGATCCAATCACAAATCAACATTGCTAGATCTACCCAAAACCTTAACCCAAGGTTTGAACAAATCAATCAATCAACTCTGCTCACAAGTCTACTCAAATATGTCTCAAATCTGCCTTGTAAGATTCCACAAAATCTCACACTAATCTGACCACAAGTCCTCTCTAGAAATTGTCCAAATCTGCTCAACAAGTCCTCACTAGAACTTGTCCAAACCTACTCAACAAGTCCTCACTAGAACTTGTTCAAATTTGCTCAACAAGTCCACACTAGAACTTGTTCAATCTCATAGAAACATAAAGAGAATTGTTAGAGACTCAATATGCTTCACATCTATCACAATGCTCAATCACTTTCAATTACTCTTTTAGAAACATACATAAAATTGTTAGAGACTCAATATGCTTCACACTCATAAAATCTCAATCACTTTCAATCTCTCTTTTATCACAGAAACATATAGAGAATTTTTAGAGACTCAATACGTTTCACACTCATCCATACTCAACCTCTTTCTCAAATAAATTCAGAATATAGAATAATTTGTTTTATAAAACTTGAACAATCACTTCACACATCCACTTGACTAGGCTCAACCAGCTCTACTCAACCAATCACTCAATGAAGTAATCCTTGCTCACAAACCCTAGTCCAAGCATATGAAAACTCACTCTAAAAGTTTCCAACAATGCTTATCAACCAATCTCACATAACAATGATATTCATGTTCTTTCCAAACCCTAGTTCAAATTCTTCACTAAATCATTCACTTCAACAACAATACTTATAAACCAAGGTGCATAGCATTCATTTCACAATGGCTCAACAACTCAATAAGAAAACCTAATCAAGTCCTTTTCACTCTAAAGTTGTTTTCTAGAAAACCAACCAATCAACTCAACCAAGTAAGAATATACCCATACCTTTTTCTTTGATGAAGAATGATCTTAAAAACCTATTTCAATGATCACCACTTTCTTTTGCCAAGTACAAAGGGTTAGATAACAAGAATTATCACCCTAACACTTTTCACAACAAAGATAAATTAAATTCCAAATACACCTTATTGCTCCATCTCAACAATAAATTTCAAAATCATAAATTTCATCAAAATATCCTTTAAAATATAACACAACTTCTACTTATAACTCCTTTCTCAATATTGCATTTAAATTGAATAATTCACTTTAACACTAAATGCAATAAATTAATTTTTACTTCCCTAAGGTAAAAATAAAAATTACCCTAGCAACATTTACCATTTACCACTTAGGTAAATAAAAACATTACTCACACCTTATCTCTCACAAAAACCTTAGCATAGGCAATTAATAAAAAAATCAAATTATAAAAACCTTGTTCCACTCTACAATTCATGGGATTTAACATTGCACCCTATGCTATAGCAACGCCTTATTTGTAGCTTCCACGCTGTGTGAGCCAAGCGCTCACCTTGCTCCACTAAAGTGCAATGTGCGTTTTATCTTCTTCACCTTTCTTAGAGCCCTTTGGCTCCTTCTCCAACACATCTCCTACTTCCACGTAGCACTTCGAAGGAGCTTTCCTTTTTGAATTTGCACAAGCCTTTTTCACTGAGTATTGCAGATATTAATAGAATTTATCTTCCAATATTTTTGGCTAAGGTGTTGAAAATTTGAGTTATTTTATATTGTCATTGATGTCACATGGATCACATTGAGTTTTGATGGCCAAATGATATTTTGGAAAGCATGGATAAATACAGGGTTTTTGTGAAAACCAAGGCATGCAAAATAAAAGGTTTTATTTAAAACTATGGATGGTATATTTTAACTGGTTTTTTTATTAAAACCCAAGTTGACCTTTTGTTTCATCGAAAAAGGTGCCCCGATGATGGAGATATTTAATTTTTAATATTTAGTTTAAATTTTAATTATTTAAAATTAAAATTAAAATTAAAATTTAAAATTAAATATGCAAGATTTCCACCGACGTCATCGAAAATAATGAGGCTATATAAATGGGATATCTAAGGTTCATAAACTAAGGCTTGTTCGTGTTTAATAATCGTTGGCTAAGCATCCGAATTGAGCTTGTGCGAAAATATTTTAGAAAGCAGAAACAACGAATAAATAAAGGTTGGTCGAAGTCCAAAGTCATTGTGGGTAGAGTGGCGCATTGGCAATTGGCTTTTGGCTAAGGTGAGTGGCAACACAAACATCAAGGTTTCGAATCCCCTTGACTATGTTTGGAAGGCGTTGGAAGAAAAGTGCTCGAAGTCCTTTTGATTTACAGAAAGAGAGAAAAGGTTTTAAGACACGTTGTGCATTTCCCTTTCGAACGAGCGACTAGCTCGTGTGGCAACCTTAGCCATGACTAAGGCACTCACGGTGTGGGCAAGTCGGGGGTTTGAATCCCCTTGAGGAGGTAAATACATTTTTGCTCTAATTAATTTTGTTAAGCCCTAAGTTGGAGTTATAAGGTGGTTAGGAATAATTAAAGTTTTTAATTAAACTTTGTTTTTATAAGGGCTGTGATTATTATTTCAAAGGTGGATGAGTTGTTGATTTAATTTGATGTTCATAAAATTGAGAATTAAGATTTAGGAGAAATAAGGAGTTGTTATAAAATAATTTTTGAGAGGTTTATTCATTATTATTTTTGATAAGGGTTTTATTAAAAGGACTTTGGTGGATGTGTTTATTAAGTTGGAGTAAAAAGGTGTAAATTAAGTTATGCTTTATCTTGTGATTATTATTTGAAGTCCACTAACCCTTATTGATATTGGAAAGGAAAGTTGTATTTAGTGTGGCAGATTTTGTCGACAACTTCTTGGCATAAAAAAAAGGTATGGGCACATTCTCCTATTGATTGTTTATGGTGGTTGATTTCTGAAATATCATTGGAGTGGAAAGTATTGATTATGGTTTCCTTTCAAAAGTGGTTGGTTGAATGCTTCAAGGTTTTCCGATTTGAGAGTTGTGTTTAAACCTTGTTTTATAAGCATAGTTGTTGAAGCCCATTGGTTATATAAATAACTTGAAAAGAACATGAGTATCATTGTAATGTGAGATTTGTGGTTGAGCATTGTTGGAAACATTTGAGTTGGTTGATACATGCTTGGACTAGGGTTTTGTAAGAAAGAGTTATCCCTTGTGGTGATTGGTTGAGTTGAGTTGATTGAGCGTAGTCAAGTGATTGTGTGAGGTGATTTTTCAAGTCCCATGAAACAAACTATTCTATAATTTTGATTTTTGGACAAATTTGTGGCAGTTCATGTATGATTGATTGAGCCTTTGAGAAAGCCTTTGGGATAGTCTTTTGGACAGATTTATGGCAGTTTGTGTATGATTGATTAAGCCTTTGAGAAGGCTTTGTGGATAGTTTTGGGAAAAAATTATGGACAGTTTTAGATAGATTTGTGGACAGATTTGGGACAGATTTTGATGAGGTTCTGAGTGAGCCTATTGATCATATTTGAGCAATTTCTTGATGAGCTTGCTAGAGCAAATTTGGACAAGTTTTGTGTGAGCTTGTTGAGAAGTTTTGGATAAGTTCTATGTGAGATTGTTATGCATATTTGGACAAGTTCTGTGTGAGCTTGTTGAGTAGTGTTGGACAAGTTCTATGTGAGCTTGTTATGAAGATTTGGACAAGTTCTATGTGATCTTGTTATTGCCTAGATTTGAGTAGATAAAAGAAATCATTGTATTGGATAAGGATCCTTATTTTTATGTGAAATATTATAAGGAGATTATCTTGTGGAGTACCCCAAATTGGGGGAACCATGTTAAATCTTGTGTCTCAATTGTGTATGGTGACTTGTGCTCTTGATTACTATTGCTATCTGAGTTATTAATGCACACTACTATATTTGGTTATTGCAATTAAGGACATTAATTTATATTGGTTTGGAAAGAAAGTAAAAAGTGATCTTATACTATTCACCCCCCTCTCAGTATAAGCTTGTGTTATTCAATTGGTATCAGAGCGGGTTCCTTCAAAAAAGCTAACAGCTTGAGGGTATATTCTACAATAACACAAATACCTTCATAGAATGGATCATCTACAAACAAGGCTCCACTTTTTTATGGTAATAATTATACTTTCTAGAGCATGAGGATGAAGAACTACTTGATATCACAAGGATATGAGGTATGGGAAATGGTTGAAAAATAGTATAGGGTTGAAGGTGTTCCCAAGGCAGATAAGACTATAAGGAAATTGGTTGAGATCAATGCAAGAGAAATGAATTGTATTTTGAGTGGGATACGAGAGACATATTTTGCAAAGGTTATGGTATGTAATTTAGCTAATGATATGTGGACCAAGTTGTGGAATACTTGTGAAGGAGATTCTAAGGTAAAGTTATCAAAACTAAAAAATCATAGGAAAATATTTGAGGAATTGAAAATGGAATATTCATCTCAAAATAAGAAGTTACTCAAAAGGTTTTGAGATCACTTCCCATGAAATATGATGCTAAGGTTTCAACAATAGAAGAAACAATGGATATCAACAAGCTAACAATGGAATAATTGCAAGAAACTCTCACAAATTATGATATGAGGGTAAGTAAGCATCAAGTTTCAATAAAAGAGATTGCATTCAAGGTTTCAGAAAAAGATAATGAGAAAGTTCCAAAAATAGATAGAGTTGTAGATAATTATGAGGAAGCTAACTTCATCAAAAAGAATAAGGACTCAAGGAATTTCAAGGATATAAGGAAAGTCAGATGCTACAAGTGTGGTGATCTTGGTCACAATGCATATAAGTGTCCACATGAATAAAACAATAATGATGAAAAACAGGGTCATAGAAGAAAATAAGATGGAAAGCATAAGCATGACAAAGATTACAAATACAAGCAAAACATGTATGAGAAGAAGACAATTTTTCGTAAGAAAAGAAATCTTACTACATTGTAGATGCAAGCGATAGCTCAGATCATAGTGATAGAAACCAGTCAGATGAATAAGAATGTACATTCTTTGGAATAAGTGAAGAAAGGCAAGAACACCTATTCCTAGGTATTGAAGTTAAATAAGAGGATATATATTAAAGAAATACATGAAGAGCTTGACATAGCCATTGAGTAAGCAAATAGGTACAAGAAGGGTTTAAGTATACTAAAATGCTTCATATGCAGAGATTTTGGGCATATAGATGATGATTGCACATACTACAACAATTGCAACAAAGAAAGTTTATTTGTTGAAAAAGAAAGTAGCAGTTCCAGTAATAGTTCTAGCAACAGTTCTAGTGAAAATTCCAGCAACAGTGATGATGAAGAAGAGGATTCCACAAAATAGGAAAATAAAATTAGGAGGTTGGAAAATAAAATCAAGAGGCTTGAAAATAAGGTTCATGAAAATTAAAAGGTCAATATGATGCTTAATCAACACATTCAAGATTTGGAAAAAGATCTTCAAGAAACAAAAGAGCTTGGCATCACTATTTTTGAGAAATTGAATGAGAGGAAAGAAATATGTAATCAGTTAGAAGAAGAAGATCAAAAAAGTTTGGGGACCTACATAAACGAGTTAGCACGATTTCAAAGGAATTCAAAAACTCTGGATAATTTTTTGGATTTACAACGAGATACATTTATAAAGATAGGGCTTGGTTATGAAGAAGGGAAATAAAAAATAAGTACATAAGGACCTATATTTGTATCAGGAGGCTTTGTTTTAGAAATCTATAAGGAAGAACTGGTTCCTAAAGAAAAAGAAGCAACAAAAATGGATACTTGCATTTAAGAGGCTATAGAGATGTGTGCCAATTTTCTACTTGACACAAATGAAGAGAAAGAAGAGGGAGATTACAAAGCACCAAAAGTTTCATATTTCAGGTTTGGGGAATCACACTCAAAAGGAAAGGAAGTTCTTAAAGATGAAAGCAAAGAAGCACCTAAGTGTTATGAAGAAATTTCTAAAGTTCCTATGGCTCTAAATATTTAGTTTGGATCTTGTTTTGAGATAGGTGAATCATGTTCAAAAGGAAAAGAAATACTTGAAGAGAAAAACAAGGAAGAAACTAAGGAAAAGGATTTAGATACTACAAAGAAAGTTCAAGAATGCAATGCACAAGTTGAATATGATCATAGGAATAATGGTCAAGAAAGGTATGAGGAACCAAGGCATGAACAAAGGGCTTTTCAAGGATATTGTTTTTCTTGTAATGGATTTGGACACAGGGCTATACACTGTAGGGTCTATGGATCAAAGAAGTTTGATTTTGCTAAAAGGAAAATCAAAGGAAGAAGGTATGGTTTTTAGGGACATTGCTTCTCATGTAACATGATTGGTCATAAAGCTTCTCAGTACAAAGGAAATGAGCAACATGGTTTTTGTTTTAGAGCTACACAATTCAGAAGTCATGGTCATAATGGTCATGAAAATAGAACTTCACAATACAAGGGTTCAGGAAAGGAATGGATATGGAAATTATTTCAAGAAATATTTCAGGATATGGGCACCATCCAAAGGCTACAATATCAAGTGTTTTAATTGCAATAACTTTGGACATATTGCAAAATGGTGTAGGACTTAATTCCAAACAGGTTCAAGGCAAGAAGGTAAAAAAGGTTCAAGGCAAGAAGATCAAGAGAAGGATATCAGAAAAACATGGAAGGAAGTTGACAGAGGAAAGAAACAATGTAATATGGAAGTAAATGTACTCCCACCCCAAAATTAATCACCTCAAAAGAGAAGGTGGTGAGGGGGCTATGCTTAAGAGTCATATCTTTTAGCCCCATAGGTGTCTCTTTTGCCATTGATGTCAAATGGGGAGAGATTTGAGTAAGTGGGAGAGCATTGAGTTCGGGGGAGCAGTCTCTAAAGAGAGCATTGAGTTAGGGGGAGCAGCCTCCATAGAGAGTATTGAGTCAGGGGGAGCAGCTTTGATTCTCAAAGATGGTTCTTGCAGTGATTATGGTTTTTGCATTAGAGGTATTTCCATCAAATGAAAAAGGGGGAGATTGTTGGAAATTTGAGTTATTTTATGTTGTCATTGATGTCACATGGATCACATTGAGTTTTGGTGGCCAAATGATATTTTGGAAAGCATGGATAAATACAGGGTTTTTGTGAAAACCAAGGTAGGCAAAATAAAAGGTTTTATTTAAAACCATGGATGGCATATTTGAACTAGGTTTTTCTTAAAACCCAAGTTGGCCTTTCGTTTTGTTGAAAAAGGTGCCCCGGTGATGGAGATATTTAATTTTTAATATTTAGTTTAAATTTTAATTATTTAAAATTTAAATTTAAAATTAAAATTAAATATGCAAGATTTTTGCCGACGTCATAGAAAATAATAAGGAGGCTATATAAAGGGGATATCTAAGGTTCATAAACTAAGGCTTGCTCGTGGTTAATAATCTTTGGCTAAGCATCCGAATTGAGCTCGTGCGAAAATATTTTAGAAAGCAGAAGCAACGAATAAACTAAGGTTGGTCGAAGTCCAAAGTCATCATGGGCAGAGTGGCACATTGGCAATTGGATTTTTGCTAAGGTGTGTGGTAGCACAAATTTCAAGGTTTCAAATCCCCTTGACTGCATTCGGAAGGCATTGGAATAAAAACGCTCGAAGTGCTTTTGATTTATGGAAAGGGAGGAAAGGTTTTAAGGCACGTTGTACCTTTCCATTTTGAATGAGCGGCTAGCTCATATGCAACCTTAGCCGCAGCTAAGGCACTCACGGTGTGGGCAAGTGGGGGGTTTGAATCCCCTTGAGGAGGTAAATATGTATTTTCTCTAATTAATTTTGTTAAGCCCTAGGTTGGAGTTATAAGGTGGTTAGGAATAATTAAAATTTTTAATTAAACTTTGTTTTTATAAGGGTTGTGATTATTATTTCAAAGGTGGATGATTTGTTGATTTAATTTTATTTCATGAAATTGAGAATTAAGATTTAGGAGAAATAAGGAGTTGTTATAAAATAATTTTTGAGAGGTTTATTGATTATTATTTTTGATAAGGGTTCTGTTAAAAGGACTTTGGTAAATTGAGTTATGCTTTATCTTGTGATTATTATTTGAAGTCCACTAACCCTTATTGAGATTGGAAAGGAAAGTTGTATTTAGTGTGGAAGATTTTGTGGACAACTTCTTGGCATAAAAAAAGGTATGGGCACATTCTCCTATTGATTGTTTATGGTGGTTGATTTCTGAAATATAATTGGAGTGAAAAGGATTGATTGTGGTTTCCTTTTCGAAAGTGGTTGGTTGAATGCTTCAAGGTTTTCTGGTTTGAGAGTTGTGTTTAAACCTTATTTTATAAGCATAGTTGTTGAAGCCCATTGGTTATATAAAGAACTTGAAAAGAACATGAGTATCATTGTAATGTGAGATTTGTGGTTGAGTATTTTTGGAAACATTTGAGTTGGTTGATACATGCTTGGACTAGGGTTTTGTGAGAAAGAGTTATCCCTTGTGGTGATTGGTTGAGTTGAGTTGATTGAGCCTAGTCAAGTGATTGTGTGAGGTGATTGTTCAAGTCCCATGAAACAAACTATTATTTAATTATGATTTGAGTTGAGATTGAGCTTAGAACATATTAAGTCTAAAAATTCTCTTTATGCTTCTATGAGTTGACTTGAGTTGATATTTATTTGAGTTGAGTTGAATTGAGATCACATTGGATCATTGTTGTCATCCACTGTATAGTGCATTGCCATTCATTGTTGAGTTCATCATTGAACTTGCCTTCCTATATTTGTGGATGATATTTGAGTACTACTTGAGCATGATTGATTGAGCCTTTGAGAAGGCCTTTGGGATAGATTTTTAGACAAATTTGTGATAGTTTATGTATGATTGATTGAGCCTTTGAGAAGGCCTTTGGGATAGAATTTTGGATAGATTTGTGGAAGTTTGTGTATGATTGATTGAGCCTTGGAGAAGGCTTTATGGACAGTTTTTGGGACAAATTTATGGACAGTTTTAGATAGATTTTTGGATATATTTGGGATAGATTTTGATGAGTTTATGAGTGAGCCTATTGAGAAGATTTGAGCAAGTTCTTGGTGATCTTGCTAGAGAAGATTTGGACAAGTTCAGAGTGAGCTTGTTGAGCAGATTTGGACAAGTTTTGTGTGATCTTGTTATGCAGATTTGGACAAGTTCTGTGTGAGCTTGTTATTTTCTAGCTTCAAGCAGATCAAAGAAATTTGGACATGTTTTGTGTGAGCTTGTTGAGTAATTTTGGACAAGTCCTATGTGATATTGTTATGTAGATTTTGACAAGTTCTGTGTGAGCTTGTTATTTCCTAACTTTGAGAAGATCAAAGAAATCATTGTATTGGATAAGGATCCTTATTTTTGTGTGAAATATTATAAGAAAATTATCTTGTGGAGTACCCCACATTGGGGGAACCATGTTAAATCTTGTGTCTCAATTGTGTATGATGGCTTGTGCTCTTTCTTACTATTGCTATCTGAGTTATTAATTCACACTGCTATATTTGGTTATTGCAATTAAGGATATTAATTGACATTGGTTTGGAAATAAAGTAAAAAGTGGTCTTATGTTGTTCACCCCCCCTCTCAGTATAAGCTTGTGTTCTTCATAAGGTATTGTTGTGATGTCCTTCACAACGACTCTAAAATTTGGGGACCCACTTGAAATTTGAAAGTTGATGCCAAAATATTACCTGCAATTAAAATTTGGAAGTTGATGCCAATGCATTTACTTGGTTTTATTGTTCATATTATTACCATTGGAATGTCAAGAACATTCATATTTATGTGTTCTGTCTTGTAGCAAGTGCATTGTCAAATTTCACCTTGATATCTAAAATATTTTGAGTTATGTTTGCAGGGTCATGTTGTAATTTAGTGATTAAATCCTTAGTTTATCATTGTTACCATTTGAAATATCACAAAGTTGATGTTCCTTATGAAGGTCATATAACAGGGTTTAATTCACCAAAAGGTGTGAGAGTTTGGATCTATGCTCTAATTGTAGCACATTGTGGTTCCATCAATTTGGCATGAAGTATAATGTGTTTTGTAGGTTTAATTATTTTTAGATTATTTTGTTAGTGTGTGGTGTTATGTATATGTTTGTTCGTATGTTATGTTTAGTTATGTCATGTTTTAAATTAATTAAATTATAAATTTTTATAACTTTATAATTTAATTAAATTTAAGAATATTATTTTATAAATGTTTTATATTCTAATTAATATTTGTCTTATTGGCAGGTTTATAACTTTAATTTATGAATGCCAATGAGGAGAAATATTAAATCCTTTGAAAAGGCTTTATTGATATTAGGGTTTCAATAATTCATTTTTCTAAAAACTGACAAAATGGAGTAAACTAATCAAGAGGAACGAATTTCTCAAGTTATAAATGGAGAATTAGAAACCAAAGAGAAGGGTCGGACATTTTTGCAGAGAAGAAGAGAAGGAAAGTTGAAGAAGCAAAAGAAAGGAAAAAGGAGCTACAAAGAGTTGGAAATTACAGAGAAACGGATTCTATTGTAATATCTTTGATTATATCAAAATATTTTAGGGATTCAAATAAGCATCATTTTGGTATTTGAATTATAATTAAAATATTTGGTATTGTTTTCAATAATTAAAAATTCCACTGAAGATTGCATCATATCATTGTTCTATTGTGTGAATACTGGTGGGCAACTATCTGTAGCATTTATCTGAGATAGAATAATATTTCTTCTTTATAGAAATTTTGATTATTTTTTATTTGATATTCAATTATGTTTGCTTAGCCTAGTTCAATTTCATAAGAATTAAACCTCACACTAGGTTATCAATAAGTTATTTAAATATTAAATTGTTTAATATTTGAATAAATGAATATATAAAATATAAATGAGTACTCTGGTTTCAACTTTGATTTAATAAAGTTGAGAATTAGAGTTGATATCTTTTATTGAGTATTCCCGTCTATTTTTTGAAATGGACTCACAATAAAAATTATCCGAGCTGTCAGTCTTGGTGGATGTTACTTGGAAATACCACAAAGACTAATGGGGACAATCACATGTCAGATAACATGGCTCCTAGTTGTCTTAGTAATTTGAGGTTGGTTGATAATCATAGGGCAGGAAAGAAACGACAATATAAGACTTTGAACTAGATCCACGTGGACCACCAACTAGCCACCACCATAAATCTAGCCAACAGGTTCACTTCTCCAAGGCTGATTGGCCAAGACGGGATGTGGTCCCAAAGCATGTCATATATGGAAGAAAGTAATTACCAAAGAATTATTAAGAGTAACTATCAATACAGAGCTTGTGGGAGTTTTTTTTAGTACTCTGCTATGTGTGTCTGCAACTTTTTGTTTCTCCACTATTTCAAGGAAGGGATCCGTGTCTGTTTATTTTTTTGTAATTATGATGTAGGTGTGTTTTCTCGGGGTATACCCAAAATGTTGTATGGGAATTTTCTTTTTGATAACAAGCTATGTGCCTTACCGGATGTAATGGCTTTATTACATATATAAGATCCTTAGTAAGGACATGTCCATCAACAACCTTGGGCTGATTTTTGTAAAAGGTTTTGCGTCAACCTGTAAAACCCTGTATTAATGCTATAGTATCTTATCTACAAAAAAGAAAATTGTTTGGATTTCATGCTTAAAATATCATTTTGTTTATTTACCGATCCAAACCCTACATTGAGAGGATTATATTTGTTATTAAATATTTTATTCCATAAATATTTAATAAGCAAATAATATGAGAAAAACGTATTTATGAACTTGATTTTCAAAGTATAAAATTCCATAAAATATTTAAATAAATTATTGATAACCTAGTGTAAAGTATAAATAATATTTATAGCAAACCCTATGAATTTATAATTAATAAGGTTTTTAAAACCTTATAATTTTAGGGTTAAACATTTTTATTTTATTCATTTTCTCAAACATTTTAATATTGATTTTATATTTGAGATGAATAAAATCCATTCATTGATTAGACCTCAGTTTTTAAAGGTGAAAATTTATAATTAGGGTTTATATCATCATTTTGAAATTTCACATACTTTAATTTTTATTAAGGTAATTGAAATTTCATATTAATTAAAATGCTAAGGCAAATTGTTATTTCAAATTAGTTTTGAAAGCATTTTAATCAATGGTATTGTTAAGTTTGCATCAATAGATCTTAATCATAAGGTAGATTTACTTTATCATTTAAAAGATAAAAATTTAATGAGATATGTATGTTAGCAGTGATAAAATTAAATCAAATTACCTAGTTTCCCAGACTCCTTGTTAACAACACTTGCAAACCAAATGAGTTATTTGAGTATTTATTATACATATACGTAAGATATAGTGAAACACAAAACAAGAACCTTGGAGATATATACTATTCTTTGCAAGAGATAACTTAACGTTCTAAGTTGTCGAGTGGTTTTGTGACTTGACAAAATCGTACCTCAACAGCTATAAATACATGTATGCCTTTGTTCCATGCACGTCGATGGAGGTAATTTATTTGAGGTCGACGCTTATGAATTTGCCTTTAAATATTTAATTTATAAATTATTTAAATTCTTTAGAATTTAAATATTTTAAATTAATATTTAAATCTTTTGACTTTAGGGTTTAGCCTCCTTGGGTTTTTATGAAAAACTTTTATTTTTGCTCATCCATGGTTTTAATAAAAACCCTTCTACTTATGCTTCACATGATATTAAAAAAATATATTATGAAGATCTTTTGCCATCAACCTTTTGCATTGCTCCTTTTGACCTTTTGGCATTTTCCTAAAAACTCTCAGACCAGACCTTTGTTTGAATTGGATATCCTTCAACAAGGAATAAAGATTTCATTGTTTACTATGTTGAATCTTCCCTACTAATTGTTTTAGTGATTCCTATGTTTAAACCCATATTCTAATTCTCGATATAAGGCTTTCAAATAGATGTAGTAAAACTGTAATTCAGATGTCAAAACCAGACCCATTCTGCATACCCAAAGTTTTACTCATTATCTCAATCCACTGTAGAGTTTTAAGGACTATTTAGGGTGTTTAGATAATTTCATATTTAATTTGAACTAGTGTATACTAGAACCACGTGTGCTAACATGGATTCCAGGCATGTTACATTTTAGATGAGAAAACAAAAAAGACAATGTTCATAGAGTATGAAATTAAGTTTCCAAGATTTTATTAGGCATCAAGTTTAAAATTAAAATAAAAGGGGTTTTTCCCATTCACAAATTCTTTTATATCTAAACTACAAATTGTGTTTAAAGAATCACGTCCTTGCATCAAGTCCTACTAACAATTTACCATATTATAACTAAAATTATTACAATCCTAAACAATTACACATAGCCCTAATGTATACAAGCTCAACATGACAAGTGAAGCATGAAACACACTGTATTTTACCGTAAGATTTTACATGAATCCACAACTTTATAATAACACGAATTGCTCTCCTCATAAATAATGTTTTTAAATAAAATAAAATAGTATTCTGAAGATATAATTCTTACATCATGTTCCAAAGTTCAACCATACACATATTTTTAGGCTATATTTTCAATATCAATACGAAGTCTACAACCTATGCTCTGTTTTCACTCAAAAGCCACATATTCCAATACTAATGATTGTAACAGGTTAGCTACAACCCTTTATGACTTAGGCATCAATCTACTCTTGAGTAGAATTTCTAAATACCCAAATAAATAACACAAAATTACTCTTGCATTTCTATGCACGAATCTTGACACCCTAACACTGAAGTAGTCTTGAAACAAATTAGCATGCATTATATTTTGCAATGTTCCACATAATTTTTTCTCCTCACATGATTACCCGATCGATTCAAGGGTCAGAATAATCGTTCTACCATGCAATGGATCTAATTCTACATGCATTCATCGTTTTCAAAATACAAATCAACATGCAATGTTTTTAATATCCATTCAACACTATTTACACTTCACGATAATATTTAACACAACATGCAGCCTCAATAAAATTTTTAGAGAAGTAAAAATGTTCTTGGTTCCCATCCAACCATTCATACAGCAACTTACCATTGCTTAAAGTCATCACAGCATGTAGCAACAGTATTTCAAGAAGACTTAATGTAGTTTTAGTTTTCAACCAACCAGATATACAACCACTCACCAACACATAAATATAATGCAATAAATCTTCAAGATCATATGCATTATAGAAATCACATAGATTATTCAATTTTTCTTTAATGCATATCCTAAATTCTTAGTTCAAACACAGTCAAATTTTTGTTGGAAATTTTGAGTCCATGGATTTTTCATTGATGTCAAGGCATGCAGTTGTCATTAATGTCAAGGAATAAGCTATCATTTCTGATTGAAACTATTGCAAAAGATAGAAAAAGATAATAGTTAGATACCTTAGCATGTAAATTGTTGATCATTGTTATTTCAACAAGGGATTTAGTGAATGGAGTCTAGCAAGATTCGTGTATGGTGTTAAGATTTCTTAATTAAATCATATAGAATTAAGATTCCTTTTAAAAATATCTTTTAGATCTTACATTATGGAGCCTTTACCCAATACTTAGTTCAACGAGACCAAAATGCTTAATCACTTATTTGTATAGCATAAGTTTTATGGAACAATATGGGAAGAGAAGATGTTTTTCTTTTAATTAATTTTAGAGGTAGTTTATATTAGTTAAAGAAAATAATTAAATGGTAATCTTGAAACAAAATAGTAATGTGGATTTGTGATTCCTTAATTTATTTACTATATTTCCAAGGTCTTTTAATTTATGATCAGCCTTAACCACAATAGAGAAAGTTGGAAATTAGAAAACGTATGGCATATTATTGAGATTCAAGCCAATAGAGAATGGTGATTATTAAACCTTTAACTAGTGAGAACTTTATAGTCAATTCCAACTATAGCTAAAATTATGAAAAGTGAATCTTAGAATTGTGGATTAAACAAAATTTAAATGCAACCTAAGGTTGTGGGTAGGACAATATTGATAAAAATCAAGATTGCGGGAAGGACAATCTTGTGAATATGAATTAAATGGTGTTGCGGGTAGGCAATCACCAGGGAAAATAAGTTTTAACTATGATGTGGGTAGGCATTCATCATGGAACAGGGCTCTAACTGTAATTTTGACAAAAAAAGGTCAGAATAGGAGGTAACGAAGGGTTGTATGGGCATCTCTTCTAGGTTATCCCTACTAGTGATGAGTGGTGAATTTTGTTAGACTAGGTGAAACTGACAACATGATGGTATGGGACATCATGTTGGTTAATCTACATAAGACACCGAGTGGTTACCAAGGTATTGGTAAGACCCTAGATGATGCTCCAAAAATAATGGATGATCATCTAGCTCGAGCATGTATGCACTAAGTTTTACATGACATAAAGACATAAGTTCATAAATTCATGTTAAGACATGGGAAAGTTATGCATCACACCTCTAGGTGTTATGGGCCCTAGAGGAAAAAAAAACCCACTACCTGAACTTGGAATCTCAAGAGAAGAGTGAAGTTCAAAAGAGGTAAATATATAGGATTTGGCCTAATCTCAATCTCATGAGTATTTTCACTGTAGCGGAATAGCACTCATGAAGATGAAATTAACATGCTCATACTAGAAAATAAAATAAGATTAAAATAATAAAAAAAAGAGAATTTTTCTCAAATTGAAATCTCTAATGTTAGACAACCAAGTGGGTAGACTTGGTGTGAATGGAAACCCAAGTGGGTAGACTTGGGGTGTTACATTTGGTATTAGATCCAATGTTATAAATCTTTTAAGTAATAAAATTTTATAAAACCTAAGTCAAACCTAATTTGATGTTATCAATGTGTTCGCTAAGACTTGATAAGTTGATAAGGCTCTTGATTTTGCTGGGAAGGCAATGGCATCCAGATAGAAAACTAGTTCCTCAAAAAGAACTATGGCGGTTCAATGAGAAGGGCTGATCGAGAACCCTAGAATGGTCATTCAAAAAGTTATGCGGATTGGGGCATATAGGACATCGCGGAACATCCTCAGGAAAAGAGGAAGGAAAAATAATCGATTAATAAGGAGGAAAAAATGGTCTGAATGGTACAACTATTGTGGGAGTAAATGAGCTAATAGAAAGAAAAAATGGAGCAACAAAGTTCTCAAATGGCTGAACACAGCACAACAAAATGCCCAAATGATAGAGCATATGGAACATCAAAAAGCTCAATTGGCTCAACAACAAGAAATGATATCCCATCAATAGAAAATAATAGAAAATCTTTTTTTTGGTAGATAAGATACTATAGCATCAATACTAGGTTTTATAGGTTGACCCAAAACCTTTTACAAAAATTAGCCCAAGGCTGTTGATGAACATGTCCATACTAAGGATCCTATATATGTAAAATCTACATGCCGCCAAAGCCATTACATCCGGTAAGGCACATACCCTGTTATCAAAAAGAAAATTCCCATACAACATTTTGGGTATACCCCAAGAAAACACACCTGCATCATAATTACAAAAAAATAAATGAGACACAGATCCCTTCCTTGAAATAGTGGAGAAACAAAAAGTCATAGACACACATAGAAGAGTACTAAAAAAAACTCCCACAAGCTCTGTATTGATAGTTACTCTTAATAATTCTTTGGTAATTATTTTCTTCCATATATGAAATGCTTTGGGAACACATCCCATATTGGCAAATCAGCCTTGGAGAAGTGAACCTGCTGGCTAGATTTATGGTAGAAAATCTATCCAAAGGAAAATAAATGGTAATATTTGAGGATGAGACAACTATTGATCTAGGAAGAAAACAAGTAGGTGAAGAACATGGACTTATACTTGAGAGGGGGGGTGAACAGTATAAGACTTAACCAATTAATAATTTTAACTTTAGATAGCAGTGGCATCAACACAACATTAATCAAGACAGAAAGCATCACACATTGAAGACCCATTTTTAACGTGGTTCACCCAAAATGGTTGGGCTACGTCCACAAAAACTTTTCTCTAAAAGTTATCTCAAAGTTCTTTGGGAATCCTTCCCAATTACAATGTTTATGAGCCTCGGCCCAAAGGAGATACCTTCCCCTCTGCTCTGGAAATGATCCCTCAAAAGATCAACTGCCTCTACCTCTTGCCAGCACGTGGAACTCCTTTCCATCGAAGACCTCCTGTCCTCAATGCTTAGCCTAAGAGACCTCTGCCTTCTATGATCACGTCCACAGAGACTCAGCAACCTGTACCAAACACAGTCAATCGGTCTAGTACAAGTCTTCCTCTGTCTGTCAGATCTGTCCAACTCTTGAACAAATCAATCCTCTACATACAAGCCTTCTCAAAGACTTGCCAAATCTGTCCTCAGGTTCTTCTCATAGAACCAATGCACCTCTGTCCTCAAGTTCTCTGATAGAACTATCAAACTCAGCTCACAAGTCCTCTGCTAGGACCTGTCCAAATCTGCTCACAAGTCCCCATCGAAACCTGTCCAAAACTGCTCACAAGTCCCCACCGAAACCTGTCCAAAAACTCAACAAGCTCACCAAGAAAAACTTTCTTAGTAGGAAATCACAAAGTGAATTGTTAGAGACCCAATGTGATTTTTCAAACTCATAGAAGCATAAAGAGAATTGTTAGAGACTCAATATGTTCTATACTCAAATCCCAATCTCAAAACTCAACTCAAATCAACTCAGCTCAATCTCAATCTCAAATCTGAAAACTCAACTCAATATCTGAAATGGATAGGATAGAATGTTTTCTTTCAAGAACATGAAACCCCAACAATTGCCAACTATGCAAAGAATCACATAACAATGATACTCATGTTCTTTTCACCATCAATTAGGGTTTCAACAACAATGCTCATCAAACAAGGTTTAGTCAACCAACACCATTCAACTCAACATCAACCTTGAAGCATTCAACCAATCATCACAAGAAAAGGAAACAAGTAGAAATCCTTTTCCCTCCAAAGATATTTGAACAAAACAGCCACCAACACAATATCACCAAATGCAAAGAATAACTTGCTCAAATCAACTCAATGGAGTAAGCCCAATATCATGAATCAAGTAAAGCAATAACTTGATCAAACAACCTCTATGGAAGCAACTCAACCATCAAACTCAAAACAGCCAACCAAGGGTTCCACCAACTCAATGCAAGTAGCTAGACTCACAAATATAAACCCTAGTGCACAAAGCTTCCACTATCTCAAACCAAAAATTATGCATTCACCAAAAACTCTCCTTAAGGATAACAATGCATAAGTAGTCTTCAACAAACCAGAAAATAGGATTTACACCTAGCCAAAGGATACCTAGTAGAATACCTTTTCACTCCAACCTTATTTTAGAAAACATACACCAATCATACTCATAAGAAGAATGTGCCCATACCTTATTGGAGTAGAAGATAATTGAACCTTCAAGCTGTCACCACACACAACTCTCAAACTTCCAACCAAGTTAGGGTTAGAATAAAAAGAAATGAGCAATAATATAAACTTCCTTTATTACACCTTTTAGCTCCACTTCTTTAAACACAACCACCATAACATGCCAATAAATCAACAATCACAGACTCACACCTTATACCTCCATTTTTAATTTTAGCATAGCAAAGAATAATCTTAAAAATACATCCAAAGAAATATGCCCTTATTTCTCCTAAGCTTTTATTCAATGCTAATCACAAAAGCCAAAACTCATAAAATTTAATCACACCTTATAAATCGCTGTCCAAGAAACTCTGAATTTCATGGCATAAAGACGTTTTAATAAAAACGTGTGTTACTCTAGCAAAGCACCCCTGCGAGACTCGAAACGGTGACCTCCGCCAATGCAGCGCCCAACAATAGCCTTCGCTGCCACTAGCCCACGCGGGCTACGAAGTTCACAAGTGAACTTCCCTCCACTTCACCCTCGAAAAAAACTCCCGAAGACTTTTCAACCGCACGTGCTTCTAAGTCTTCCTTCGATCGCAACGAATACAGAGCACAAACACCGCAAATTGCATTCGGGGAATTTCGAATTAATTAGCCTTCCAACCTTAGGAGTTGGAGAATAAATAGTCTCTTCGAAGACACCTTGACGTCGATGAAAATAAAGACCATTTCGAAATTAATCAAAAGTCTTTTCAAAAAGGGTTTAAAAACCCTTAAATAATTTTAATAAATTAAGAATAAAAAAAGGTTTAAAAACCTTTAAGTATTTTTAATAAATTAAAAATAATTTCTCCCTTAATTAATTAAATAATTAATTAATTAAAACCTTGAAGGGTTTTAAATAATAATTAAATAAATAATAAAGAGAACCTCCATTGGTTTTAATAAAAACCATTTAACTTGGTTTTAATAAAAACCCTATTGGTTTTAATGAAAAACCCTTGCCAATGGAATCTCTCCGGATTCTCTTAAAAATATTCTCTTGGAATCTTCCACCTTTGAAGCCAACACATCCTCTTAACATTAATGCCATTTCCTTTTGACATCAATGACAACTCATAGACAAGAAGCTAGGATCTCAAACCCAAAATTGCCAACAATCTCCCCCTTTGTCATTGATGGCAAACCATGCTTCTCAACAACACGAAAACTCAACATAAACAGCTCCCCCTGTCTTGAGGCTTCCCCCCTCCCCCTTACTCATATCTCTCCCCCTTTGTCATCAATGGCAAAGGGTCACCTTTGGGGCTCGGGACTAAGAATGAGCCTCTTAGCTTAGTCCCTCCCCCACCTCTTGATGAGGTGATTAATTCTGGGGTGGGAGTACAACTCCCAATTTCTCCCTTAGATACTCAAACGTATCTCTTGGAAGAGGTTTGGTGAAGATATCTGCAATCTGCTCTTTAGTAGACACATACTCTACCTTGACCTGCTTGTCTTGCACTTTCTCCCTTAGAAAGTGATACTTGATGGAAATATGCTTTGTCCTTGAGTGCATTACCGGATTTTTGGAAATACTTATGGCACTTGTATTATCACAAAGTATGGAGATGGGTTGTTCATGCTTGACTTTGAAATCCTCCAAGGTGGTTTTCATCCATAAAACCTGTGTACACCCAACCACTATTGCTATGTATTCAGCCTCTGTTGTAGATAAGGAAACTGAAGGTTGTTTCTTACTTAGCCAAGAAACCAAACTCTTTCCCAGAAAGAATGCTCCACCACTAGTGCTTTTCCTGTCATCAATATCGCCTGCCCAATCTGCATCTCGTATAAGTTGTGAGGGTGAAATCATCACCTTTGGGATACCAAAGCCCAAAGTCCATAGTGCCCTTGAGATATCTGAATATCCTCTTAACTGCTATAACATGAGAATCTTTTGGAGCTGCCTGAAATCTTGCTACTAACCCAACTAGCTGCATGATATCTGGTCTGGTAGCTGTAATATATAATAAACTGCCAATCATAGATCTGTACAACCTCTGATCTGCCACTGGAGATTCATCATCTTTACTCATCTTGCACCCCGTAATCATTGGAGTACACACTTGGTTTGCTGTCCATCATCCCAAATTTCTTCAACATTTCTTTGATATACTTTCCTTGAGAGAGAAATATACCATCCTTTGATTGAGCAATCTGAAGACCTAAAAAGAATGACGACTCTCCAATCATAGACATCTCAAATTCCTTCCGCATGGTGTTAGCAAAAACTTTGCACATCTGAGTATTATTTCCCCCAAAAATAATATCATCAACATAGACAACCATAATCAACATATCATCATTTTCATTCTTAATATACAAATTGCTATCTGCCACGCCTTTCCTGAAGCCTTGCTCATGAAGATACCTGTCAAGTCTTGAGTACCAAGCCCTAGGTGCTTGCTTTAACCCATACAAGGCCTTTTTCAGTTTACACACATAGTCTGATTGTTCCGAGAGAGACACTCCTTCTGGCTGTTCTATGTAGACTTCTTCTACCAACACCCCATTTAGAAAAGCTGACTTTACATCCATTTGATATACCTTGAATGATTTGAAGCTTGAAAGGGCCAAAAATATTCTGATAGCTTCAAGACGAGCAACAAGAGCAAACGTCTCTTCGAAATCAACACCTTCTACTTGAGCATAACCTTTGCGGACTAACCTAGCTTTGTTTCTGACAATATTTCCATCCTCATTGAGTTTATTTCTGAATATCCATTTTGTGCCAATGACATTCTTGTCCTTAGGTCTTGGAACCAATTCCCAAGTTTCACTTTTCTCTATTTGATTTAGCTCTTCATCCATTGCTTTTACCCAAAACTTATCTGCACATGCTTCACTGAAATATTTTGGCTCAATCTGAGATAATAATGAAACATTTGTAGAATCATGTGAAGGAATGACTCTTCTTCTTGTTTGCCTGCTATTTGGATCACCAATGATCAAATATTTGGGATGATGTTTCTGAACATATCGTGAAGGAGTTTTGGGAAGCAATTGTTGTCTTTCCTCTTCTTCATCTGAAACCTCTCTGAATTCTTCTTGACAAATTTCATCACTGAGTTCCTTGACTGGTTCTCTTATCCCTGTCTTTTCATCAACTGTTACATTTATGCTCTCTACAACTGTATGAGTTCTTTTGTTGAAGCATCTGTAGGCCTTGCTTCTGCTGGAATATCCAAGAAAGATTCCCTCATCACACCTAGGATCAAACTTACCCAAATTCTGATCTTCCCTTTCGATGAAGCACTTACTCCCAAACACTTTGAAGTATTTTATTGTAGCTGGTCTTCCTTTCCACAACTCATAAGGAGTTTTATGATGATTGACTCTAAGTTGGGCCCTGGTGATAATGTAGACTGCCGTACTGACTGCCTCTTTCCAAAAACCATCTGAAAGTTTTGACTCATTTAACATAGCTCTAGCCATATTTTCAATAGTTCTATTTTTCCTTTCAACTACTCCATTTTGTTGAGGAGTTCTTGCTATTGAATATTCTCTTTTGATTCCTTGTTGCTCACAGTATTCCACAAATTCATTTGAAGTGAACTCTCCTCCTCTATCTGATCTTAAGCATTTGATTCTCTTGTCAGTCTCATTTTCAATCATTTCTTTGAAAGCTTTAAATTTTTCAAAAGCTTCAGATTTTTCTTTGAGAAAAGTAACCCAAGTCATTCTAGAATAATCATCTATAAACAAGCATGAAGTAGCTTTCTCCCTGAATGCTCTGAGTTCTGGTAGGGCCACATAAATCAGTATGAATAAGATCCAATGGTTTTGAAGAAGTATACCCTTTTGATTTGAAACTGGTTCTGGTCTGTTTTCCATGTTGACAAGGACCGCAAATGATGTTATGGGGCCTTTTTATTTTGGGCAAGTCTCTAACTGCTTCCTTGTTACTAATATTGACAAGATTATCAAAGCTCAAATGCCCCAATATTTTATGCCATAACCAACTCTCATCTTCTTGAGTTAGAAAACACTTTTCCTTTTTTATCTCACTTAGCATGTAAAGATTGTTTGGAGTCCTTGTAGCACTAGCAATGAGTTTTCCATTTTTTTCTTTACTTATCTCACATCTATCTGAAAAGAAAGATACTATGTGCCCTTGATCACAAAGTTGACTCACACTTAGAAGATTATGTCTTAGGCCTTCTACATAAAGCACATTTTCTGTTTTGGATTTCCCATCCAAACTAAGAGTCCCTTTACCACAGATTTTAGCTGACTCTGTTATCTCCAAAACTGATTGTTCCTCTGTTTGTTTCTTTTAAGACCAAAAACTTTTCCTTTTCACCAGTCATATGTTTTGAACAACCACTATCAAGATACCATTTTTCTACTTTGTCTTGAGCATGAAAAGCAGTTTGAACTATCATTGACTTAGATTTGATCTCATTTCTCTTTTTAGTGAACTCAAGGCTAGATCTATCCAAACTGCACATCCTTGCTATATGCCCAAAATTCTTGCACTTGTAACACATGACATTTTTATTCATAAGAGGTGCAAAAGAGTTAACATTTTCCTTACTATGGCTATTCAAAGACTTATTGCAATGCATAGCTTTGTGACCAAATTTCTTGCGAGGAAAAACAATAGCCATGGAAAGTATTATGTAACTCTGTTTTGATGCCTTGGATGATTGTTCTTCTTGTGACCAGCTGGAATCCACCGCTCTTCAGGATGAAGATTGATCTTGCTCGAAGACCCTATTTCATGAATGGTGATACAATCCTTCTTTTGCTTTTCACACGGAGTATTCTGTCTGAGAGCCAACTGTTCCAACTTCACTCTAAGAGACATAACCTCTTCTTCTAGTTTCTCGTAATCAGCTTCCTTTCCTTTGAGAGCCTCTGTCAAAACCTGTTCAACCTTCTTCCCTTCTTCAGCTAGAATTTTGAAGTCTATAACACTTTGAGACAATTCTGATCTTGCTATCTCTTCTTCCTGACATTGATGCTTGAGAACAGAATTCTCTTCCCTGAATTTCTCAAGCTTTCTTAAAGCCAAGAAGAATTCACCTTTGAGATCGAACTCAACCTCTTCATCTCTTTCTCAATCTGTATGTTCCTCTGATAGATCCTTCTCCAAGCTGATTAGGCTCTTTCCGGAGAGACCGACTCGATACCAATTGAAGAACATGGACTTATACTGAGAGGGGGGTGAAAAGTATAAGACTTAACCAATTAATAATTTTAACTTTAGATAGCAGTGGCATCAACACAACATTAATCAAGACAGAAAGCATCACACATTGAAGACCCATTTTTAACGTGGTTCACCCAAAATGGTTGGGCTACATCCACAAAAACTTTTCTCTAAAAGTTATCTCAAAGTTCTTTGGGAATCCTTCCCAATTACAATGTTTATGAGCCTCGGCCCAAAGGAGATACCTTCCCCTCTACTCTGGAAATGATCCCTCAGAAGATCAACTGCCTCTACCTCTTGCAGGCACGTGGAACTCCTTTCCATCGAAGACCTCCTGTCCTCAATGCTTAGCCTAAGAGACCTCCGCCTTCTATGATCATGTCCACAGTAGCTCAAGCAACTCTGTACCAAACATAGTCGATCGGTCTAGTACAAGTCTTCCTCTGTCTGTCAGATCTGTCCAACTCTTGAACAAATCAATCCTCTACATACAAGCCTTCTCAAAGACTTGCCAAATCTGTCCTCAGGTTCTTCTCATAGAACCAATGCACCTCTGTCCTCAAGTTCTCTGATAGAACTATCAAACTCAGCTCACAAGTCCTCTGCTAGGACCTGTCCAAATCTTCTCACAAGTCCCCACCGAAACCTGTCCAAAATTGCTCACAAGTCCCCACTGAAACCTGTCCAAAAACTCAGCAAGCTCACCAAGAAAAACTTTCTTAGTAGGAAATCACAAAGTGAATTGTTAGAGACCCAATGTGATTTTTCAAACTCATAGAAGCATAAAGAGAATTGTTAGAGACTCAATATGTTCTATACTCAAATCCCAATCTCAAAACTCAACTCAAATCAACTCAGCTCAATCTCAATCTCAAATCTGAAAACTCAACTCAATATCTGAAATGGATAGGATAGAATGTTTTCTTTCAAGAACATGAAACCCCAACAATTGCCAACTATGCAAAGAATCACATAACAATGATACTCATGTTCTTTTCACCATCAATTAGGGTTTCAACAACAATGCTCATCAAACAAGGTTTAGTCAACCAACACCATTCAACTCAACATCAACCTTGAAGCATTCAACCAATCATCACAAGAAAAGGAAACAAGTAGAAATCCTTTTCCCTCCAAAGATATTTGAACAAAATAGCCACCAACACAATATCACCAAATGCAAAGAATAACTTGCTCAAATCAACTCAATGGAGTAAGCCCAATATCATGAATCAAGTAAAGCAATAACTTGATCAAACAACCTCTATGGAAGCAACTCAACCATCAAACTCAAAACAGCCAACCAAGGGTTCCACCAACTCAATGCAAGTAGCTAGACTCACAAATATAAACCCTAGTGCACAAAGCTTCCACTATCTCAAACCAAAAATTATGCATTCACCAAAAACTCTCCTTAAGGATAACAATGCATAAGTAGTCTTCAACAAACCAGAAAATAGGATTTACACCTAGCCAAAGGATACCTAGTAGAATACCTTTTCACTCCAACCTTATTTCAAAAAACATACACCAATCATACTCATAAGAAGAATGTGCCCATACCTTATTGGAGTAGAAGATAATTGAACCTTCAAGTTGTCACCACACACAACTCTCAAACTTCCAACCAAGTTAGGGTTAGAATAAAAAGAAATGAGCAATAATATAAACTTCCTTTATTACACCTTTTAGCTCCACTTCTTTAAACACAACCACCATAACATGCCAATAAATCAACAATCACAGACTCACACCTTATACTCCATTTTTAATTTTAGCATAGCAAAGAATAATCTTAAAAATACATCCAAAGAAATATGCCCTTATTTCTCCTAAGCTTTTATTCAATGCTAATCACAAAAGCCAAAACTCATAAAATTTAATCACACCTTATAAATCGCTGTCCAAGAAACTCCGAATTTCGTGGCATAAAGACGTTTTAATAAAAACGTGTGTTACTCTAGCAAAGCACCCCCGCGAGACTCGAAACGGTGACCTCCGCCAATGCAACGCCCAACAGCGACCTTCACTTCCACTAGCCCATGCGGGCTACGAAGTTCACAAGTGAACTTCCCTCCACTTCACCCTCAAAAAAACTCTCGAAGACTTTTCAACCGCACGTGCTTCTAAGTCTTCCTTCGATCACAGTGAATACAGAGCACAAACACCGCAAATTGCATTTGAGGAATTTCGAATTAATTAGCCTTCCAACCTTAGGAGTTGGAGAATAAATAGTCTCTTCGAAGACACCTTGACGTCGGCAGAAATAAAGACCATTTCGAAATTAATCAAAAGTCTTTTCAAAAAGGGTTTAAAAACCCTTAAATAATTTTAATAAATTAAGAATAAAAAAAGGTTTAAAAACCTTTAAGTATTTTTAATAAATTAAAAATAATTTCTCCCTTAATTAATAAATAATTAATTAATTAAAACCTTGAAGGGTTTTAAATAATAATTAAATAAATAATAAAGAGAACCTCCATTGGTTTTAATAAAAACCATTTAACTTGGTTTTAATAAAAACCCTATCCAACTTGGTTTTAATGAAAAACCCTTGCCAATGGAATCTCTCCGGATTCTCTTAAAAATATTCTCTTGGAATCTTCCACCTTTGAAGCCAACACATCCTCTTAACATTAATGCCATTTCCTTTTGACATCAATGACAACTCATAGACAAGAAGCTAGGATCTCAAACCCAAAATTGCCAACAATCTCCCCCTTTGTCATTGATGGCAAACCATGCTTCTCAACAACACAGAAACTCAACATAAACAGCTCCCCCTGTCTTGAGGCTTTCCCCCACTTGTGGCTCTCCCCCTTACTCATATCTCTCCCCCTTTGTCATCAATGGCAAAGGGTCACCTTTGGGGCTCGGGACTAAGAATGAGCCTCTTAGCTTAGTCCCTCCCCCACCTCCTGATGAGGTGATTAATTCTGGGGTGGGAGTACAACTCCCAATTTCTCCCTTAGATACTCAAACGTATCTCTTGGAAGAGGTTTGGTGAAGATATCTGCAATCTGCTCTTTAGTAGACACATACTCTACCTTGACCTTCTTGTCTTGCACTTTCTCCCTTAGAAAGTGATACTTGATGGAAATATGCTTTGTCCTTGAGTGCATTACCGGATTTTTGGAAATACTTATGGCACTTGTATTATCACAAAGTATGGAGATGGGTTGTTCATGCTTGACTTTGAAATCCTCCAAGGTGGTTTTCATCCATAAAACCCTGTGTACACCCAACCACTGTCTGCTATGTATTCAGCCTCTACTGTAGATAAGGAAACTGAAGGTTGTTTCTTACTTAGCCAAGAAACCAAACTCTTTCCCAGAAAGAATGCTCCACCACTAGTGCTTTTCCTGTCATCAATACTGCCTGCCCAATCTGCATCTGTATAAGCTGTGAGGGTGAAATCATCACCTTTGGGATACCAAAGCCCAAAGTCCATAGTGCCCTTCAGATATCTGAATATCCTCTTAACTGCTATAACATGAGAATATTTTGGAGCTGCTTGAAATCTTGCTACTAACCCAACTTCCTGCATGATATCTGGTCTGGTAGCTGTAATATATAATAAACTGCCAATCATAGATCTGTACAACCTCTGATCTGCCATTGGAGATTCATCATCTTTACTCATCTTGCACCCTGTAATCATTGGAGTACACACTGGTTTGCTGTCCATCATCCCAAATTTCTTCAACATTTCTTTGATATACTTTCCTTGAGAGAGAAATATACCATCCTTTGATTGAGCAATCTGAAGACCTAAAAAGAATGACAGCTCTCCAATCATAGACATCTCAAATTCCTTCTGCATGGTGTTAGCAAAAACTTTGCACATCTGAGTATTATTTCCCCCAAAAATAATATCATCAACATAGACAACCATAATCAACATATCATCATTTTCATTCTTAATATACAAATTGCTATCTACCACGCCTTTCTTGAAGCCTTGCTCATGAAGATACCTGTCAAGTCTTGAGTACCAAGCCCTAGGTGCTTGCTTTAACCCATACAAGGCCTTTTTCAGTTTACACACATAGTCTGACTGTTCCGAGAGAGACACTCCTTCTGGCTGTTCTATGTAGACTTCTTCTACCAACACCCCATTTAGAAAAGCTGACTTTACATCCATTTGATATACCTTGAATGATTTGAAGCTTGAAAGGGCCAAAAATATTCTGATAGCTTCAAGACGAGCAACAGGAGCAAACGTCTCTTCGAAATCAACACCTTCTACTTGAGCATAACCTTTGCAGACTAACCTAGCTTTGTTTTCGACAATATTTCCATCCTCATTGAGTTTATTTCTGAATATCCATTTTGTGCCAATGACATTCTTGTCCTTAGGTCTTGGAACCAATTCCCAAGTTTCACTTTTCTCTATTTGATTTAGCTCTTCATCCATTGCTTTTACCCAAAACTTATCCGCACATGCTTCACTGAAATATTTTGGCTCAATCTGAGATAATAATGAAACATTTGTAGAATCATGTGAAGGAATGACTCTTCTTCTTGTTTGCCTGCTATTTGGATCACCAATGATCAAATATTTGGGATGATGTTTCTGAACATATCGTGAAGGAGTTTTGGGAAGCAGTTGTTGTCTTTCCTCTTCTTCATCTGAAACCTCTCTGAATTCTTCTTGACAAATTTCATCACTGAGTTCCTTGACTGGTTCTCTTATCCCTGTCTTTTCATCAATTGTTACATTTATGCTCTCTACAACTGTATGAGTTCTTTTGTTGAAGCATCTGTAGGCCTTGCTTCTCTGGAATATCCAAGAAAGATTCTCTCATCACACCTAGGATCAAACTTACCCAAATTCTGATCTTCCTTTCTGATGAAGCACTTACTCCCAAACACTTTGAAGTATTTTACCGTAGTTGGTCTTCCTTTCCACAACTCATAAGGAGTTTTATGATGATTGACTCTAAGTTGGGCCCTGGTGATAATGTAGACTACCGTCTTGATCGCCTCTTTCCAAAAACCATCTGAAAGTTTTGACTCATTTAACATAGCTCTAGCCATATTTTCAATAGTTCTATTTTTCCTTTCAACTACTCCATTTTGTTGAGGAGTTCTTGCTGCTTGAATATTCTCTTTTGATTCCTTGTTGCTCACGAGTATTCCACAAATTCATTTGAAGTGAACTCTCCTCCTCTATCTGATCTTAAGCATTTGATTCTCTTGTCGGTCTCATTTTCAATCATTTCTTTGAAAGCTTTAAATTTTTCAAAAGCTTCAGATTTTTCTTTGAGAAAAGTAACCCAAGTCATTCTAGAATAATCATCTATAAACAGCATGAAGTAGCTTTCTCCCTGAATGCTCTGAGTTCGGTAGGGCCACATAAATCAGTATGAATAAGATCCAATGGTTTTGAAGAAGTATACCCTTTTGATTTGAAACTGGTTCTGGTCTATTTTCCATGTTGACAAGGACCGCAAATGATGTTATGGGGCCTTTTTATTTTGGGCAAGTCTCTAACTCCTTCCTTGTTACTAATATTGACAAGATTATCAAAGCTCAAATGCCCCAATATTTTATGCCATAACCAACTCTCATCTTCTTGAGTTAGAAAACACTTTTCCTTTTTTATCTCACTTAGCATGTAAAGATTGTTTGGAGTCCTTGTAGCACTAGCAATGAGTTTTCCATTTTTTTCTTTACTTATCTCACATCTATCTGAAAAGAAAGATACTATGTGCCCTTGATCACAAAGTTGACTCACACTTAGAAGATTATGTCTTAGGCCTTCTACATAAAGCACATTTTCTATTTTGGATTTCCCATCCAAACTAAGAGTCCCTTTACCACAGATTTTAGCCGACCTGTTATCTCCAAAACTGATTGTTCCTCTGTTTGTTTCTTTTAAGACCAAAAACTTTTCCTTTTCACCAATCATATGTTTTGAACAACCACTATCAAGATACCATTTTTCTACTTTGTCTTGAGCATGAAAAGCAGTTTGAACTATCATTGACTTAGATTTGATCTCATTTCTCTTTTTAGTGAACTCAAGGCTAGATCTATCCAAACAGCACATCCTTGCTATATGCCCAAAATTCTTGCACTTGTAACACATGACATTTTTATTCATAAGAGGTGCAAAAGAGTTAACATTTTCCTTACTATGGCTATTCAAAGACTTATTGCAATGCATAGCTTTGTGACCAAATTTCTTGCAGGAAAAACAATAGCCATGGAAAGTATTATGTAACCTGTTTTGATGCCTTGGATGATTGTTCTTCTTGTGACCAACTGGAATCCACCGCTCTTCAGGATGAAGATTGATCTTGCTCGAAGACCCTATTTCATGAATGGTGATACAATCCTTCTTTTGCTTTTCACACGGAGTATTCTGTCCGAGAGCCAACTAGTTCCAACTTCACTCTAAGAGACATAACCTCTTCTTCTAGTTTCTCGCAATCAACTTCCTTTCCTTTGAGAGCCTCTGTCAAAACCTGTTCAACCTTCTTCCCTTCTTCAGCTAGAATTTTGAAGTCTATAACACTTTGAGACAATTCTGATCTTGCTATCTCTTCTTCCTGACATTGATGCTTGAGAACATAATTCTCTTCCTTGAATTTCTCAAGCTTTCTTAAAGCCAAGAAGAATTCACCTTTGAGATCGAACTCAACCTCTTCATCTCTTTCTAAATCTGTATGTTCCTCTGATAGATCCTTCTCCAAGCTATTAGGCTCTTTCTGGAGAGACCGGCTCTGATACCAATTGAAGAACATGGACTTATACTGAGAGGGGGGGGTGAACAGTATAAGACTTAACCAATTAATAATTTTAACTTTAGATAGCAGTGGCATCAACACAACATTAATCAAGACAGAAAGCATCACACATTGAAGACCCATTTTTAACGTGGTTCACCCAAAATGGTTGGGCTACGTCCACAAAAACTTTTCTCTAAAAGTTATCTCAAAGTTCTTTGGGAATCCTTCCCAATTACAATGTTTATGAGCCTCGGCCCAAAGGAGATACCTTCCCCTCTGCTCTGGAAATGATCCCTCAGAAGATCAACTACCTCTACCTCTTGCCAGCATGTGGAACTCCTTTCCATCGAAGACCTCCTGTCCTCAATGCTTAGCCTAAGAGACCTCTGCCTTCTATGATCACGTCCACAGTAGCTCAGAACCTGTACCAAACATAGTCAATCGATCCTAGTACAAGTCTTCCTCTGTCTGTCAGATCTGTCCAACTCTTGAACAAATCAATCCTCTACATACAAGCCTTCTCAAAGACTTGCCAAATCTGTCCTCAAGGTTCTTCTCATAGAACCAATGCACCTCTGTCCTCAAGTTCTCTGATAGAACTATCAAACTCAGCTCACAAGTCCTCTGCTAGGACCTGTCCAAATCTGCTCACAAGTCCCCATCGAAACCTGTCCAAAACTGCTCACAAGTCCCCACGGAACCTGTCCAAAAACTCAGCAAGCTCACCAAGAAAAACTTTCTTAGTAGGAAATCACAAAGTGAATTGTTAGAGACCCAATGTGATTTTTCAAACTCATAGAAGCATAAAGAGAATTGTTAGAGACTCAATATGTTCTATACTCAAATCCCAATCTCAAAACTCAACTCAAATCAACTCAGCTCAATCTCAATCTCAAATCTGAAAACTCAACTCAATATCTGAAATGGATAGGATAGAATGTTTTCTTTCAAGAACATGAAACCCCAACAATTGCCAACTATGCAAAGAATCACATAACAATGATACTCATGTTCTTTTCACCATCAATTAGGGTTTCAACAACAATGCTCATCAAACAAGGTTTAGTCAACCAACACCATTCAACTCAACATCAACCTTGAAGCATTCAACCAATCATCACAAGAAAAGGAAACAAGTAGAAATCCTTTTCCCTCCAAAGATATTTGAACAAAACAGCCACCAACACAATATCACCAAATGCAAAGAATAACTTGCTCAAATCAACTCAATGGAGTAAGCCCAATATCATGAATCAAGTAAAGCAATAACTTGATCAAACAACCTCTATGGAAGCAACTCAACCATCAAACTCAAAACAGCCAACCAAGGGTTCCACCAACTCAATGCAAGTAGCTAGACTCACAAATATAAACCCTAGTGCACAAAGCTTCCACTATCTCAAACCAAAAATTATGCATTCACCAAAAACTCTCCTTAAGGATAACAATGCATAAGTAGTCTTCAACAAACCAGAAAATAGGATTTACACCTAGCCAAAGGATACCTAGTAGAATACCTTTTCACTCCAACCTTATTTCAGAAAACATACACCAATCATACTCATAAGAAGAATGTGCCCATACCTTATTGGAGTAGAAGATAATTGAACCTTCAAGTTGTCACCACACACAACTCTCAAACTTCCAACCAAGTTAGGGTTAGAATAAAAAAGAAATGAGCAATAATATAAACTTCCTTTATTACACCTTTTAGCTCCACTTCTTTAAACACAACCACCATAACATGCCAATAAATCAACAATCTCAGACTCACACCTTATACCTCCATTTTTAATTTTAGCATAGCAAAGAATAATCTTAAAAATACATCCAAAGAAATATCCCTTATTTCTCCTAAGCTTTTATTCAATGCTAATCACAAAAGCCAAAACTCATAAAATTTAATCACACCTTATAAATCGTTGTCCAAGAAACTCCGAATTTCGTGGCATAAAGACGTTTTAATAAAAACGTGTGTTACTCTAGCAAAGCACCCCCACGAGACTCGAAACAGCGACCTCCGCCAATGCAGCGCCCAATAGCAGCCTTCGCTGCCACTAGCCCACGCGGGCTACGAAGTTCACAAGTGAACTTCCCTCCACTTCACCCTCGAAAAAACTCCCGAAGACTTTTCAACCGCACGTGCTTCTAAGTCTTCCTTCGATCGCAGCGAATACAGAGCACAAACACCGCAAATTGCATTCGGGGAATTTCGAATTAATTAGCCTTCCAACCTTAGGAGTTGGAGAATAAATAGTCTCTTCGAAGACACCTTGACGTCGGCGGAAATAAAGACCATTTCGAAATTAATCAAAAGTCTTTTCAAAAAGGGTTTAAAAACCCTTAAATAATTTTAATAAATTAAGAATAAAAAAAGGTTTAAAAACCTTTAAGTATTTTTAATAAATTAAAAATAATTTCTCCCTTAATTAATAATTAATTAATTAAAACCTTGAAGGGTTTTAAATAATAATTAAATAAATAATAAAGAGAACCTCCATTGGTTTTAATAAAAACCATTTAACTTGGTTTTAATAAAAACCCTATCCATTGGTTTTAATGAAAAACCCTTGCCAATGGAATCTCTCCGGATTCTCTTAAAAATATTCTCTTGGAATCTTCCACCTTTGAAGCCAACACATCCTCTTAACATTAATGCCATTTCCTTTTGACATCAATGACAACTCATAGACAAGAAGCTAGGATCTCAAACCCAAAATTGCCAACAGTAGGTTCAAAATTGGAAAAGGATATGCAAAGAATTGATATAGCCAAATTTGATGGCAAAGGTGATGGGGAAGAAGTTGAAAGGTGGCTGAATAGTGTGGAAGCATACTTTATTGTTAGGACCCTTTCATCTAAATCAAAAACCTCATGGGTAGTATTTTTATTGACTGGAGCTGCTACTGACTAGTGGGATACTTATAGGAAAATTCATAATGTTGAGGCTGCCAATGTTCATTGGGACACTTTTGTTTTGGAATTTAAGGATAGGTTCTTAACACCGCAATTTTACCTTGAAAGGACTGTAGAATGTTTTAGGTTAAGACAAGGCAGTATGTTCGTAATTGAATACTACTAGAGATTTGTGCAATTTCTCAAATACATGCCTGAATATGAGTAGAGGAATGAGATTAAAATTCAAAATATCTATTAGGGTTACATTCAAATATTGGACACTTTATTCTTATGTTAAAACCTACTACCCTAACTACTACTTGTGACTTGGATCGACAAGAAGAAGATAATATAAGGCCAAGAAAGCTTATTATCAACAATATTCAAAAAAGGAAGAACCAAAGAAAAATAAAAACATAGGTCCAACAAAAGGAGATAGGGGTTGGCACAAGAATCGTGGAAATGGGAATAGAAATAGGTTTGAAAAAATAATAATAGATACCAAGGAAATAGGATAAATCAAAATTATTGGGGTGGCCAGAGAAATTTTAGGGATAGGTATGAGCAAAGAGTTAATGCACCAAAATATAGTACACATGAAGATAATGAGGGAAATATGAAAGAGAGGGCACCACGGATGGGTTTCTGGATTTGTAAAGAACATCATTATGTTGATAAATGTCCTTTGCGAGCAGATAAGAAGAAAGAACTTGTGGAACCTGCTCATAAGATATATGCAACAACAGGTAACTCTAAACTCAATGGTCAAGCAACACCTTTTCTCTTAAAGGGTAAAATTTATAATCAAAATGTATGTATTTTGGTTGATTTTGGAGCAACTGATAGTTTTTTTTCACAAAATATTTTGAGGGACATATCGAAAACACCTAGATTTATGGCTAATGGGTGAAATTTGAGTATGGGTCTAGGAAAACCTATACTACTTTTTTTGAAAAAATTGAAAAACTTGTATTAATACAAAAGGCAATTACACAAGGGAGAAAACTCATCCCAACCAACAGCAGAGAACTAGACAACAAGAGGAGAGCACAAAGGCAACGCTAACCCCCACAGAGCACAGAAGACAACAAGGCGTGAAAACGTGACATGTCGCGAAATCGTGACATGTCGCGAAATCGCGGCAAACAACCCCGTCGCGACCGCAGCAGCGCCATCAGTCACGAAAGTGAGACATGTCGCGATATCACGACAGACAAAGCCCTCTGCGTTCGATCGCCAAAAAAGTCACGAAATCGCGACAGCAACTCCCTCCGATGGTCTATCATCACAGGCGTCACGAAATCGTGACAAGAACTCCAGGAAGCATCAAATCTCCAAAAGGGTCACGAAATCGCGACGAAATTTCTCCGAAGCGCCCAGCCAGCAAAAGTGTCGCGATATCACGACATATTCTCATCTTGACTCCCAATCCGCAAAAGTGTCGCGATATCACGACAATTTTTACCAAAGCCATGAATGTGCCAAAAGTGTCGTGAAATCGCGACGAATTTTCCTTTCAGTTCCCAATCTTCAAAACTGTCGCGATATCACGACAAGTTATCCTCATTGCAACTTGTCTTCAAAATTGTCACGATATCGCGACAATTAATCCAGATGATGCCAGTGTGCCCCAACTGTCGCGATATTGCGACGATTTTACCATGTAGCTTCCGATCGACAGAAATGTCATGGAATCGCGACGAAATGTGTCATTTGCTCAATTTCACCAAAAAAGTCGCTATATCGCGATGATAATCCTCATTGCAGCCAGTCTTCAAAATTTTCACGATATCGCGACAAGAAATCCAGATGACGCCAGTGTGCCCCAACTGTCGCGATATCGTGACAGTTTTACCATGCAGCTTCTAATCGACAAAAATGTCGTGATATCACGATGAAATGTGCCCTTTGCTCAAGTTTACCAAAAATGTCATGATATCGTGATGATAATCCTCCTTATCATCCCTACGCCAAAAACGTCACGATTTCATGACATGTCACGATTTTGCGACATGTTCCTTTCTAAGGCTGAGAAGGCAAAACCTATCGCGATATCGCGACAACTTCCAACAAGAGGCCACGATGCCGCTACATGTCGTGAAATCATGACAAAAACCTTCCTTAGCAGCAAAAACTTTGCACATTATCATAGGTAGCATTCAAGGCCTTGCCGAATCCCAGCATCCTCCACAGGCATATCACTATGCATCTGCACTCCAACTTCCTTCTCAGCACCTATCTTAGCAAGGAAATCGGCCGCCTTGTTGAAATCCCTACTCACATAGATGGGAACCACATCATCTAATTCTTTCTAGAGATCCTTTATCTGAGAGACAAGACTTTGCAACCTCCAGGCTTGCAAATCAAAGTTCCTCATGCAATCGAGAGCGCCCACCAGAATTTGGGAGTCGAACTCAAGAATTATCTTTCTATGGCCCTGCTTGATAGCCCAGATAGAAGCAAATTTAACAGCCAAGGCCTTCGCTTCATTGTTTGTGGCATGACCCAGACCGTGCAGTTCCCAGTAAAGCATGGACCCACCATGATCACGGCACACAACTCCAGTACCAGCACTACCCGAATTTCCTTTTGTAGCTCCATCAGTATTGATTTTGATCCAGCCTACTGGGGGAGGGTGCCATCTATCATGAGCATGTCTTTCAAGAGCAACAAATCCATCAACCAGTGGCACAGAAATAGACTGATGTTCCTCCTCAACGTAGATGGCAACTGTTTCCACCACTTTGCTCCATATAACCTACCATATTCCATCAAGTGAAGAGAATGTTTCACGGAAAATGCGAGCATTTCTCTCCAGCCACACCTGCCACAAAATAAAAAGAAAGCCCAACTCCCAGCCAATTTGGAGAGCTTTGGATTTAAATCTGCCTCTCTTCCATCGGTTCCAAATATTGGTCCGAGTCACCTCACTGTTGGCTTGAATTTTGAAGTGGGAAAACCAGCGCATCCAAATCTGCCGTGTGAAGGGGCATTCAAACATCAAATGATCAGCAGTTTCCTCATGCTTGCGGCATAAAACACACTGAGAAGGACCGATGATGCCTCTGTGTCTAAGATTTTCAAAGGTGAGAATTCCATTGTGCATAAGTTGCCAGGCAAAAAAATTCACCTTCGGCCAACCCTTGGGTTGCCATATCTTCTTCCAAACATGGACCGGGAAAGAGTGTGGGAGGGTATCTGGAAGAATCTGGTTAAATACCACCTTCACAGTGTAAGCCCCAAGGTTCCCAAAGCCCTAGGCAAGTTCATCCTCTTCATCCCGCCCAGTAAGAAACCTAGATTTCAAAATTTTTTCTAAGATTGGTGCCAGCTCCGGTGGGATTGGAATTGGCCACTCTTCCAACCTCTTGAACTTTTTGAACTTGTACTCCCCAATGTGGCTGGTATTGAAATAACTCTCAATATGAATCCAGCCCTTGTCTTCTATGGCTGATTTAATGGGTTGCAATTCGGAAACACAAGCAATGATGGGAGGGTGCCGATCCCGGAGTCGACCCGTAAACGAGCCTTCTCCCCTCTCCCCACTTTCCAAAATAATTGATCTTTGATAACTTGAGCTCCCAGCTTGAGAGTCTGCCATACTAAGGATCCATTACCCTCCAAAGGGAAACGTCCTAGATCATTGGGGTGAGCATGGCCTAGGTATTTGCTAGAAAGAATTCTGCTAAAGAGGGATTTTGGCTGGGAAATCCACCTCCAGTACAATTTACCGACCAAAGCTTGATTATTAAGCTTGGAGCTTCTCAGTCCCAGCCCTCCTTTATCCTTGGGTCGGGTGACCTTATCCCATCCAACCAAGGCCCATTTCTTCTTCCCTTTTGCACCCTCCCATAAAAAGCTTCTGGCCATTTTTTCAAGCTCTTTCCATATAGAATGTGGGGCAGCCAGGATGGAGAATTTATATATTGGCATTGCCTGAATAACTGATTGTAAGTAAGTTAGTCGGCCTCCATAGCTTAACCATTTATGAGACCAATGATTCATTTTCTCTTTGATGCCATCCAAAATATCCTTCCAGATATCAATTTTTAGTTTTTTGAAATGCAGTGGAACCCCCAAGTAAACAACAGGTAGAGAAGTCCTAGTAAATCCCAGGATCTCAGTAACTCTTTCCTGTAACCTTCGATCAAGATTGAAGAAGACCACTTTGGATTTTTTATCATTAATGACTTGATTTGAGGCCCGAAGGTAGATGTTTAAAGTATCTCTAATTCCTCTTGCTTCCCTGAGGCTGGCCACTCCAACCAATCCTATGTCATCCACAAACTGTAAGTGGGTCAAAACTTCTGTCCCCACTTTAATACCTGTTATCACGGAAAACCTATACTATTAACCAAAGTCTATTTGATCCTCAAATAATGCTACCTCAATGACAAACCTAATGGCACTTATATGTAGCTCCTTTGCATACCTTTGATATAATTTTAGATATGGTCTGGCTTAAGGCACATAAATCATTATTAAATTTTGAAGAAATATGGATGGAATTTATTGATGACATCAAGAAAAGGATTTGGGTACACTGTGGACGTGAATCAGTGGAACCACGTCTTATGACTGCAATGCAAGCTAAAAGAGCTATGAAAAAGGGTAGTAGAGTCTTTGTGGTTAAACTTAATAAAAATGAAGAAAATGAATCTAGAGCAAGTATTTTCCAAACACATCCAGTGTTGAATGATTTTCGCGATGTTTTTCCTGAAGAATTACTTGGTATTTCACCCTACAGGGAGTTTGAATTTACTATAGAATTTTTCTAGGAGCAATGCCAGTGGTTCGAGCAACTTATAGGATGACCATAATAAAACTGCAAGAACTTAAAACATAGCTTCAGGAAATTTTGGAAAAAAGGATATATTAAACCCAATTTTTCATCGTGGGGTGCACCAGTGTTGTTTGTGAAAAATAAATATGGGAAATTAAGGCTATATATTGATTACATAATGTTAAAAAAAAATATTTTTAAGAATAAGTACTCTCTATCGATAGTTAAAAAATTTGAGCTCTGGCGATTTGGCGTTTTGGCGGGAAACTCTCTGCGCAGGCAACAGGCGATGTTCTTGGATTGGTGGGGTGAAGGTTAATCCAGGACATCTGGTGGCTTCCTGTTCTATTCTGTTTTTGCGGATCTGAAGGATCGCTTGCAGCTCCAGGAGGGCCCAATGGGGTCCCCTCCAAACCCTCTCTCTGGGAGAAAGGGCTCTTACGCAGAAATGCTCAAAGACACTCCCTCGTCTTCTAACGGTGATGTTCAGAGAAATAATCTGAATATGATGCTCAAGAATGCTGGCAGGGGTTCCACAACACATCGTGTCAACGGATGTCTCCCTCAATCCGCTTCGAGGCCTAAGATTGTAATCGAACCAAAGCTGGTTGAAGACACAATTCTATACAAAGCCGATCATGATTTGATTTGCAAATTCATGGGTATCCGACCTACCCTGAATTTCTTGCACACTTGGGTCAGATAGAACTGGGAGCCCCATGGTGAGTACTCCCTGTGGTTTATTAGCAACGGGTATTTCATCGTTAGCTTTTCTTCTTTAGCTGATAGGAACAGAGCGTTTGAGTCAGAAAAGAGAAACCACGGTCCGACAGGGTTATTTGTTCAACCCTGGAGAGTGGGTTTCGATCCCCGCATTGAACCCACGGCTGTCCCGGTCTGGATTCGGCTGTACGCTCTCCCAATGGAGTTTTGGGGGGAGCAGGTCTTGGAAATGATAGGCAACTCTCTGGGTAGATACCTGGGCGTCTCCAAGGATACTATAGAAGGTAACTCTGGTGTCTATGCTAGAATCTGTGTGGAAATGGATATTAGCCAGCCTCTACCAGCAGAGGTGGAACTGGAACTGGCAGGAGTATCCTGGATCCAACAGTTAGACTATGAGGCTCTGCCTTTCAGATGCAGAGTCTGCCACAAACATGGGCATTTGGCCCGGTTCTGTCCAACTCTTCTGAACTCCAAAACGGAAGCCCAACATGGTATGCCAAACCGCTCCAAAGAGGGTAAGTCCAGTTCTGCCAAAGAAACATCCAATTCTCCTCAAGCTAATGAGGGTCAGAAAGATGGCTTTGAACAAGTCAAGAGAAGGAGAAAGCAGAAGAAAACTGGTAAGGAGCAATTTCAATCCAAGCCAGCCAACAGATACGAAATTTTTAAGTCTTTAGTAGATCAGGAGGACCAGGATATGGAAGGTGTGGATGGGAATATTGAGGCCCATAACCCTCAAACTCATGTTTCTCCTTCATCTTCTCCTGTCTTAGAACAGGTGCTTGAGCCAACTGAGGTATTGTCACCAGAAATTGCAGGGGCACTGACAGTGCACTCCCAAGAGCCGCCAGTAATTAAAGATGTTAGCATGGGAATTGCTGAAAAAAATTGAGAAAGGCCAGCCCTGGGTATTTCTCAGGTAGAAAAGAGATCCAAAAATAGCAACACTCAAGGAGCGGGCAGAAAGTCAAACAAGGACCTGATTGCAGCTCAAGGAGATAAACTGATCAATGGAGGATCGGTGAGGACTATTGATTCTTACTGCTCTCAAGGTTTTCAATGATTATTCAATCTTGGAATGTTAGGGGTTTAAACAGTAGAACCCATCAATCTGCTGTTCAAAGACTCTTAGAAAAATGTAAAACAGACTTTTTGCTTATTCAGGAGACAAAAATGTCTTTAGATATTATGAGTAAAACAGTTAATAGAATCTGGCGGGGCGCTGGTCATATGGATGTGGCTGCCCAAGGTGCTTCAGGGGGAATTGTTACCCTCTGGAACCCTCTGGATTGGACTGCTTTAGAACATATAGCTTGGAGGGGTGTTCTCACATCTCATTTCAGAAATAACTTCACAACAGAACATGTTTTAATCACCAACTTTTATGGGGCCCAAGACCTTGATGGCCAGAGGCTCCAATGGAAAGCTGTTCACAACATGAGGTCATCCAGGGAATGTTTTGACTGGATTATTGCAGGGGATTTTAATGCAAAATTATCTGCTCGTGACCAGGAAGGTGGCACCCCAATTTTGGATCCAGGGGATCGGCTTCTGATTGCCCAAGTTCAGGCCTTTCAATTAGTGGACGTTCAAGGCCCTGGAACCTTTTTTACTTGGACAAACAAGAGGAAGGAGCCACACAGCAGGAAGGTCAAGTTAGATCACTTTCTGGTCTCGGAGGAGGCCTTTTTTAAATGGAATACTAAGTTCCAGATTTTGGAGGGCCCTATTTCCGATCATTTTCCCATTCTGCTGGAGGGAGGGACTTCGATAGGGCAGCATCATAGGCCTTTTAAATTTGAGAATTTTTGGTTACAAAAGGAGGACCTTCGACAGAAAATTCCACAATGGTGGGCAGAAGGCCGTCCACCTTTTGGGACAACAATGTTCAAATTTCATAAACAGCTTCACTTTGTCAAACTTCAACTGAAACAATGGAGGAAAGAAAATAAGTCGGATTTCCAGTCCCAAAGGGCCCCCTTGGTGGCTAGATGGGAGGAGGTTCAGAAACTCTTTAGGGAAGGATCAATTACTGAGCAACTCAAATCTGAAGATGATGCACTGCGTAAAGCGGTTGAGGCCATTGACAACCAAGAGGAGATATACTGGAAACAGAGGGCAAGAAATACTTGGTTATTAGAAGGGGACAGAAATACCAAATTTTTTCATCGGTCAGCTTGCGCCAGGAGACAGATGAATAACATGGAAGCCCTTAAAGATGAGAATGGACATGCCTTCGATACTCTTCCTGGTATGCACTCCCACTCAATTGATTACTTTTCTAAACTTTTTAAGGAAAGTATGGAGCAGGATGTTGAGGCTCAGAACGAAGTTCTTAATGTTATTCCTTCTATTATCTCTGAAGAAGACAATCGAGCCCTGCTTAGACCCATTGAAAGTGATGAATTGAGAAATGTGGTCTTTGGTATGAGTACTGGAAAATCTCCTGGTCCAGATGGCTTTCCTATTGAGTTTTTTCAGGCCTTTTGGGACACTTTGGGGGAGGATGTTTTGGCTATCACAGAGGAATCCAGATCCAATAGAAGAATGCTCAGGGCGATCAATCACACCTTCATCTCTTTAATTCCAAAAGGGGAGGAGGGGACTCATATCTCTGATTTCAGGCCTATTGCTTTATGCAACGTGATTTACAAAATAATCACTAAGATAATGGCTGAGCGGCTTAAACCCCTTCTTCATAACATCATTTCTTCAGAACAAGGGGGCTTCGTTGAGGGAAGACAAATCTTGGATGGGGTGGTTCTTGCTCAGGAGGCTATCCACTCAATGCAAACATCGGGCAATAAAGGAATGTTCATTAAACTGGATATGTCCAAGGCTTATGACCGGGTGGAGTGGAGCTTCTTGTCAAAAATGATGGCAGCCTTTGGCTTCTCCCAGGATTGGATTGATTGGGTCATGAGCTGTGTTTCTACACCCTCTTATTCTGTTCTCATTAAGGGTCTTCCCTCGCATCCTTTTGGAGCCACTCGTGGTCTTCGCCAAGGAGACCCTTGCTCTCCCTATCTTTTCCTCATTTTGGCTGAAGGATTAGGCAGACTGTTCTTGAGGAGAAGGCAACAAGGCCTGCTAACTGGTATCAAGGTTGGGGAGGAAACTTTGACTCACTTGCAGTTTGTGGACGATACTGGACTGGTTGGTGTGGCCAGTCTTAGGGAAGCTAGAGGAATCAGAGATACTCTTAATGTCTACCTTAGGGCTTCAAATCAGGTCCTCAATGACAGGAAGTCCAAAGTGGTCTTTTTCAATCTTGACCAACGGCTGCAGGAGAGGGTTATTGAGATCCTGGGTTTCACAAGGACTTCTCTTCCAATAGTTTACCTGGGCGTTCCCCTGCATTTCAAAAAATTAAAAATAGATATCTGGAAGGATCTATTGGAAGGCATCAAAGATAGAATGAATCACTGGTCCCATAAATGGTTAAGCTATGGGGGTAGATTAACCTTCCTATAGTCAGTTATTCAGGCTTTGCCAATCTATAAATTCTCTATCCTGGTTGCCCCTCATACCATCTGGAAAGAGTTGGAAAAAATGGCTAGAAGATTTTTATGGGAAGGTGCAAAAGGGAAGAAAAAATGGGCTTTGGTTGGGTGGGATAAAGTTACCCAGCCTAAGGACAATGGAGGGCTGGGTCTGAGAAGCTCCAAGCTTAATAACAGAGCCTTGGCTGGAAAACTGTACTGGAGGTGGATTTCCCAGCCAACCTCCCTCTTCAGCAAAATCCTTTCCAATAAATATTTGGGGCATGTTCATCCCAATGAGGTGGGCCGCTTTCCCCTGGAAGGTACTGGATCCTTAGTGTGGCAGACTCTCAAGCTTGGATCTCAGGTTATCAAAGACCAATTATTTTGGAAAGTGGGGAGAGGGGATAAGGCACATTTCTGGACTGATTCTTGGGACCAGCATCCACCCATCATTGCCACGTTTCCTGAGCTACAACCAATCAAGACCGCCTTAGAAGCCCAGGGCTGGATCCATATTGATAACTATTTTCACACCAGCCAATTGGGGGAGTATAAATTCAAAAAGTTTAAGAGGTGGGAGGAGTGGCCAATTACTATCCCTCCGGAGTTGGCGCCCATCTTGCACAAAATCTTGTCAAAAAGGTTCCTCACAGGGAGGGATGAGGATGATGAATTAGCTTGGGGCTATGGGAGCCTTGGGGTCTATTCAGTTAAGGCTGGGTATGAAAAGATCCTCCCTGAGCCTCCCCCGCACTCATTTCCGGTTCAGGATTGGAGAAGGATTTGGCATTCTAAGGGCTGGCCGAAAGTGAATTTCTTTGCCTGGCAGCTTATGCACAATGGAATTCTCACCTTTGACAATCTCAGAAGTAGGGGAATCAGTGGCCCCTCTCAATGTGCATTATGCCACAAACATGAGGAAACTGCTGATCACCTGATGTTTGAGTGCCCTTTTACACATCAGATTTGGGAGCGCTGGTTCTCTCAATTTAAACTCCAGGCTAATGGTGTTTTAAATCGTGCCAATATTTGGGAAAAATGGAAAAGGGGCAGATTCAAATCCACAGCTCTCCGAATTGGCTGGGAGTTAGGCTTTCTCTTCATTTGGTGGCAAGTTTGGCTGGAGAGAAATGCCCGGATCTTTAGAGACACTTTCTCCTCGATAGACGGCGTTTGGCAGGTCATCTGGAGCAAAGTCACAGAAACTGTTGCCATTAATGTTGAAGAAGAGAATCAGGCTGATCTTGGGCATCTAGAAGAGGGGGTTGAGGGACAAGAGGGGCAAGGCAGAGTATGCTGGAAACCTCCCCCAGTAGGCTGGATAAAGATCAATACTGATGGAGCTGCAAAAGGCAACCCGGGCAGTGCGGGTATTGGTGTTGTCTACCGGGATCATTCTGGTGCGGTGCTTTACTGGGAGCTGCAGGGCTTGGGCAGAGCCACAAACAATGAAGCTAAAGCCATTGCTATCAAATCAGCTTCTCTCTGGGCTGTTCAGCATGGTTATCGGAGGATAATTCTCGAATCAGATTCTCAAGTCCTGATCGGCGCTCTTGATTGCATGCGGAATTTCTCTTTGAAAGCTTGGAGACTGCGGATTTTGATATCCCAAATCAAGGAGTTATGGAGGGAGTTAGATGATGTTATCCTGGTTTATGTGAGCCAAAATTTGAATACGGTAGCTGACTTCCTTGCGAAGATGGGTGCTGAGAAAGAGGTAGGGGTACAGCTACATAGTGATATGCCTTTGATAGATGAAGAGATTCGGCATGGTCTGGAACGATCCCTGCAACAATGAGCACAAAAATGGCTAAGGATGGTTTTTGTCGCGATTTCGCGACCTGTTGCGCCGTCGCGACCTTGACTGGAAAGCTGTCGCGATTTCGCGACATGTTGCTCCGTCGCGACCTTTCCTGGATAGTTGTCGCGATTTCGCTACCTGTTTCGTTGCCGCGGCCTTTGGAGGAAAACTGTCGCGATTTCATGACCTGTTGCGCCGTCGCGGCCTCTGATGAGAAGGTGTCACGATTTCGCGACCTGTTTCGCTGCTGCAGCCGTTGGATGGAAGCCGTCGCGATTTCGTGACGCTTTTGGAAAAAGTGCGTTAAGGGGAAAAATCGTCGCGATATCGCGACATTTTTGGTGAAAAGCTGCCCAAGGGAAAATTCGTCGCGATTTCGCGACACTTCTGCCGAATGGGCTCCCGGGGGAGAAACCGTCGCGATTTCGCGACATTTTTGCAGCAATGGCACTAAGAGGAAAAGTCGTCGCGATATCGCGACACTTTTGAAGATCGGGCATCAAGGTGAGAATCTGTCGCGATTTCACGACATTTTTGAGGAAAGGATGCTAAGGGGAAAACTCGTCGCGATTTCGTGACAGTTTTGGAGAACAAGCTTCATGAGGGAAAATCGTCGCGATATCGCGACTCGTTTGAGGAAAGGGCGCCAAGGGGAGAACACGTCACGATTTCGCGACACTTTTGCTGAAGGGTCGCCCAAAGGAAATCTCGTCGCGAAATCGTGACACTTCCGGTCAACTGGAGCCATGAGGAAAAGACGTCGCGATATCGCGACACTTTTGCAATGTTGGCGTCAAGGGGAGAACTCGTCGCGATTTCGCGACACTTCTGGAGATCAGGTGCCTTCTGGCTTTCTCGTCGCGATTTCGTGACGCTTCTGGCGTCTGGGTGCTTTGGTGTTGTGCCGTCGCGATTTCGCGACACTTTTTGTGTTTTGCGGCCTTGGCGTTGTTCTGCCGCGATTTCGCGACATGTCGCGATTTCGCGACTTGTTGCCGTGGTGCGGCCGTTGTTAGGTTTGGTGTCGCGATTTCGCGACATGTCGCGTTTTCGCGACATGTCGCGTTTTCGTGCCCTGTTGTCTTCTGGCTTCTTTGCTCTCGGTTGGGATGTCTTCTCTCCCACTTGTAACTGTTATTTGTTTTAATACAAGTTTTTTTCAATTTTTTCAAAAAAAGAATAAGTACTCTCTACCTAGAATAGATTATTTGTTTGATCAACTGAAAGGAGCCACAATTTTCTCCAAAATTGATCTTAGATCTGGTTATCATCAATTGAGGATACGTGAAGAAGATAATCATAAAAATGCTTTTCAAACTAGATATGTGCATTATGAATTCACATTGTTGCCTTTTGGTTTGACCAATGCTCCAGAAACTTTTATGAATTTTATGAATAGTGTGTTTCGAGAACAATTAGGTAAGTTTGTGTTGGTGTTCCTGGATGACATACTGATCTACTTTAGAAGCAAAGAAGAGCATGATCTTCATATGATAATTTTTCTTGAAATACTTAGAAGGAATTAATTATATGGAAATATGTCTAAGTGTGAGTTTTATGCGACCCAGGTATAGTATTTAGGTCATATAATTTCTACTAAAGGAGTATTTGCTAATCCAAATAAAATTGAGGCTATTATTGATTGGCCTGCTCCCACAAATATATTTGAGGTGAGAAGTTTTATGGGGATTGCTGGATATTATCGCCGCTTTATCCAAATTTTTTCTAAAATAGCCTATCCAATAACCAATCTCCAAAAGAAGGGAAAATATTTTAAATGGCCAGGGCGATGTGAAGAAGCTTTCAAAATACTTAAATAAAATCTAACATCAACACCTATTCTCAAAATACAAGATCATAAAAAACCATTTATTGTATGTACTAATGCTTCTTTGGAAGGATTAGATGGGGTTCTCATGCAAGATAACGATGTTATTGCCTTTGAGTCCTGAAAACTTAAGAAACATGAATTAAACTATGCCAAACATGACTTAGAATTGGCTGTGGTTGTGCATGCTTTGAAAATGTGGTGACATTACCTACTTGGTAAACCTTTTGAGCTTAGAATAGATCATCAAAGCCTAAAATATATTTTTACTCATCCAATATTTAATGCTAGACAAAGGCGTTGGATGGAGTTTCTAGCGGAATATAATTTTGGCATAGAATATATTAAAGGAAAAGAAAATAAATTAGCATATGCTTTAAGTAGACGAAGGCATATCAATGCTATGTCACATTGTTTATATACTATAACTGATCATAAGGAAACTACAGATTCAAGATGAATATTCTCAAAAGTATCGAGAATTGGTTTAGCAAGATTTCAATAAAGCAAAGAGATTTATAATCTGGTAAAATACGTTATTATTTAAAAATAGGATGGTGGTACCAAGTGACCAGAACCTGAGATATATAATACTGCAAGAGGCACATAGTGCACCATATGCTGCTCATCCAGGCTATGTGAAGATGTACGAAAATTTGAAAAAAGAGTATTATTGGTCGAGAATGAAAAAGGACATTGCTAAATTTGTGGCTAAATGTTTAGAATGTCAAAAGGTGAAAGCGAAACATTTACATCTAGCTGGATGCTTATTTTCGCACTATATTCCACAATACAAATAAAAAGTGGTAACTATGGATTTTATAATCGGATTGCCAAAAAAATGTTTTCAGCATGATGCCATTTTGGTAGTAGTGGATAAATTGACTAAAGTGGCATATTTTCTACTTGGAAATATAAAATATGGATATCCTGTTGTAGCCCAAAAAATTTCTAGGGAAGTGGTACGACTACATGGATTCCCTAAAATAATTATATCAGATAGGGATTCTCGTTTCACATCTAAATCTTGGCAAGTATTACACTAGGCATGGGGAACAAAACTCAATATTAGTACTACCTATCATCCAAAAATAGATGGATAAACTAAAATATTGAATAAAGTCGTAGAGGATATGCTCTGCATGTATTGTATGGACCATCAGACGAAGTGGGAAGATTATATTTTTCTAGTTGAGTTTTCCCATAATAATAGTTATCATACTTCTTTAGGTATGGCTCTATTTGAGGCTTTGTACAGGAGGAGGTGCAGAACACCATTATCATGGAGTAATCCAGAGGATGGGTTCATGATCAGGCCAAATATGGTCAGGGAAATGGAAGACCAACTCAATGAAATTCTTCAAAGGCTTAAGGAAGCCTCATATCGACAAAAGAGTTATGCAGACCTGAAGAGAACACCAAGAGAATTCTCTATGGGAGACATAGTATTCCTAAGAGTTAAACCTACTAAAATTTCTATCAAATCCTCTAAGCTTAGTCCATGATTTGTAGGATATTTTGAAATTGTTGAAAAATTGAATCCAGTCACCTACAAATTAGACTTCCCACCCAACTTGTCTAAAATTTATGATACATTCCATGTGTCCCTTATCCAAAAATATGTTCCTGATCCCTCATATGTTTGGAATGTTGATTAATTGTAGATTAATGATCCCCTGTGCATTGAAGCACGACCAGTTAGGATCCTTTATATATCATACAAAATAGTTGAGAAAGAGAAACATTGAATAATGCAAGGTTTAATGGGACCAGTTCTATGAAAATAGTGCCATGTGGGAAGATGTGGCCATCATGAAAAGATAGTTTTTGTTCTTGTTTGAATAATGTTTGAACATTGTTATCATCATGACATAGTTTTATTTTGATTTAATAGTAACAATATCATATCTGGGTTTGAGGAGTATGATACATATACTTGATATTTGTGCATGTTTTATGTCATAGTTTTATTTTGAAAAATTATCATATCTTGGGTTGTGAAGAATGATACATGTATTTAGTATTTATGCATGTTTTGATAATGAATGATGAATCACATTGGGAAGAATGTAAATTTTATGATGTGTTGGATTGATTTTATATGATCATGGCATTAATTTTTCTTTTATTTATGTTTTAATTAGTGAATGCAAACACAGGGTCTGTGTTTGATCTTAGGGGGGGAGTATGTAACAACCCTCCAAAAAACTATTTTCCTATACACCTAATTTATCTACAAGAATGAGATACTGCTAATGTATCTTTGGTTGCAGGAGACAGGTATTGTTATTGGTAAGGCAATGCGAAGGAAAGAGGTCTCCTCAATAGGCAAAATGATTATTCCGGTGCAAGGTAAGTCAAGGGAGATGATGAGTGGTGGTGTATTCGCCAGTTGATAGGGGCAAGTAACCCTATAGGCAATGCATTCTCCAGCGGTCCATGTAGTGTGCATATCATGTAGCTGCATTTATAGGAGTGTTTGATGTTTGATAATTTGTGAAATTGTGGTGTTGGATGGCAATGAAAATGCCTAATGCATGGGAGCCATAGTTAAAAAATTAATAAAATAAATATGGAATAAATTTATAAAAAAAAAACCCCCGGGGGGGGGGCCCGAGAGGAAAGAAAAACACCAGTATTGAGGGGGGGGGGCCGGGGGCACCCCCCCAGGGGGGGGGGGTAAGGAGGAATACCCCAAAAAATAAGATATGATTAAAGGTGTTTTGAGGTTTAAAAAAAATGTGTGTTATTTTCAGGAATTGATTTATTTAAAATTAATTATATATGTATGTGTTTATATATTAAAATACAACTAATTGATAATATAAATATAAATATAAATATAAATATAAATATAATATATATATATATATATATATATATATATATATATATATATATATATATATATAATATAAACAAATAATAATTATTTGTTTTATGGATGCTTTGAAGGCAAGGTAAATAAAGGAATTTAAGTAAATGTTATATTAAAAATATATATATATATATATATATTAATAATTAACATCAAAGAGTGTTGCTTGGGTATTCTTTGCAAAATATAATTAGGGACTTGTCGGCATATCTATGGAGGTTAAGATAGATGTTAAAAATGGAGTAGTGGAGACCACATGGAATTATTTTAGAATAGACAAGCAACAAACTAACACCGGTTTTTATGTACGAAGAATGGTGGGAAAAACCATCATCTATATGGCGGATAGAAGGCAGAGAGATGGGTGTGGGGTGGTGTATGGTTTTTGGAGCAAAGAGCAAAGCAAACCATGGAGGAAGGGAGAAGGGAATAGAGTGCAAAAAAAGAAGAAAAAGAATTGGAGGTGAGGTGAAAAAAGTAAGTGCTCTTTGATAATAAAAAAATTTAAGAGAGAAATTTAATGGAAAAATTTGATTGTGTTTGAACTAAGGATTCAGGATATGCATTAAAGAAAAATCGAATAATCTATGTGATGTCTGTAATGCATATGCTCTTGAATATTTACTGCATTATCTTTATGTGTTGGTGAGTGGTTGTATGTCTGGTTGGTTGAAAACTAAAACTAAATTAATTCTTCTTGAAATACTATTGCTACATGTTGTGATGACTTTAAGCAATGGTAAGTTGTTGTGTGAATGGTTGGATGGGAACCAAGAACATTTTTTCCTTCTCTAAAAAAATTATTTTGGCTGCATGTTGTGTTAAATGTTGTCGTGAAGTGTAAATAGTGTTGAATGAATATTAAAAACATTGCATGTTGACTTGTATTCTGAAAATGATGGATGCATGTAGAATTAGATGCATTGCATGGTAGAACGATTGTTCTAACCCTTGAATCCACCGAGTAATCGTGTGAGGAGAAAAATTTATGTGGAACATTGTAAAACATAATGTATGCTAATTTATTTCAAGACTACTTCAGCACTCGGGTGTCAAGATTCGTGCATAGAAAGGTGAGAGTAATGTTGTGTTATTCTTTGGGTATTTAGAAATTCTACTCAGGAGTAGTTTGACGCCTAAGTCATAAAGGGTTGTAGCTAGTCTGTTGCATGCATTAGTATTGGAATATGTGGCTCTTGAGTGAAAAATAGAGCAGAGGTTGTAGACTTCATATTGACATTGAAAATATAGCCTGAAAATATGTGTATGGTTGAACTCTAGAACATGATGTAAAAATTATATCCTCAGATGTATATACTATTTTATTTTTATTTATAAACATTATTGATGAGGAGAGCAATTCGTGTTATTATAAGAGTTGTGGATTCATGTAAAACCTTACAGAAAAATACAGTGTGTTTCATTCTTCACTTGTCATGTTGAGCTTGTATACATTAGCGATGTGTGTAATTGTTTAGGATTGTAATATTTTTAGTTATAATATGGTCAATTTTTATGAAGACTTGATGCAAGGACGTGATTCTTTAAACACAATTTGTAGTTTAGAGATAAAAGAATTTTATCAATGGGAAAAACCCCTTTTATTTTGATTTTAAACCTGATGCCTAATAAAATCTTGGAAACTTAATTTCATACTCAATGAACGTTGTCTTTTTCATTTTCTCATCCAAAATGTAACATGCCTAGAATTCACGTTAGCACACCTTGTTCTAGTATACACCAATTCAAATTAAATATGAAATTATATAAACACCCTAAGCAGTCCTTAAAACTCTATAGTGGATTGAGATAATGAGTAAAACTTTGGGTACGTATAATGGGTCTGGTTTTGACATCTGATTTACAGTTTTACTACGTCTATTTGAAAGTCTTATATCGAGAATTAGAATATGGGTTTAAACATAGGAATCATTGAGACAATTAGTAGGGAAGCTTCAACATAGTAAACAATGAAAGCTTTATTCCTTGTTGAAGGATATCCAATTCAAAAAAAGGTCTGGTCTAAGATTTTTTAGGAAAAGTATTTATGATTGAAACTATTGCATAAGATAGAAAAAGACAATAGTCAGATACCTTAGCATGGAAATTGTTGATCATTGTTATTTCATAAAGGGAATTAGTGAATGGAGTCTAGCAAGATTCACGTAGGGTGTTAAGCTTTCTTAATTAAATAATATAGAATTAATATTCTTTTAAAAATCTCTTTTAGATCATACATTATGGAGCCTTTACCCAATACTTAGTTCAACGAGAGTAAAATGCTTAATCACTTATTTGTATAGCATAAGTTTTATGGAACAATATGGGAAGAGAAGATGCTTTTATTTTAATAAATTTTAGAGGTAGTTTATATTAGTTAAAAAAATAATTAAATGGTAATATTGAAACAAAATAGTAATGTGGATTTGTGATTCCTTAATTTATTTACTATATTTCCAAGGTCTTTTAATTTTTGATTAGCCTTAAATGCAATAGAGAAGGTTGGAAACTAGAAAATGTATGGCATCTTATTGAGATTCAAGCCAATAGAGAATGGTGATTATTAAACCTTTAAGTAGTCAGACCTTTATAGTCAATTCCAACTATAGCTAAACTTGTGAAAAGTAAATCTCAGAATTGTGGATTAAACAAACTTTAAATGCAACCTAAGGTTGTGGGTAGGACAACCTTGATAAAAATCAAGATTGCGAGAAGGACAATCTTGTGAAGATGAATTAAATGGTGTTGTGGGTAGGCAATCACCATGGAAAATAAGTTTTAATTATGATGTGGGTAGGCATTCATCATGGAATAGGGATCTAACTATACTTATGATGGAAAAAGGTATCAGAACGAGAGGTAATGAAGGGTTGTATGGGCATCTCTTCTAGGTTATCCCTACTAGTGATGAGTGGTGAATTGTGTTAGACTAGGTGAAACCGACAACATGATGGTATGGGAAATCATGTTGGTTAATCTACACAAGACATCGGGTGGTTACTAGGGCATTGGTAAGACCCTAGATGATGCTCCAAAAATAATGGATGATCATCTAGCTCGAGAATGTATGTGCTAAGTCTTACATGACATAAATACACATGTTCATAAATTCATGTTAAGACATAGGAAAGTTATGCATCACACCTCTAGGTGTTATGGGCCCTAGAGGAAAAGAAACCCACTACCTGAACTTGGAATCTTGGGAGGAGAGTGAAGTTCAAAAGAGGTAACTATATGAGATTTTGTCCAATCTCGATCTCATGAGTATTTTGACTACAACGGAATGGCACTCATGAAGATGAAATTAACATGCTCATACTAGAAAATAAAATAAGATTAAAATAATAATAAAAAAAGAGATTTTTTCTCAAATTGAAATCTCTGATGTTAGACAACCAAGTGGGTAGACTTGGGGTGAATGGACAACCAAGTGGGTAGACTTGGGGTGTTACATAAATAAAATAGAAAGGAGTGGTAGAAATCATACTATTCATTTATTCCTTCATTCTAGGGATTTGTTCCTCTCCTGGTCAAGTTACTTGATCAATAAATAAATTTTAATCATAAAAAATATTTAGAATCCAATGACACGACATGTAATCCAACTACTCAAAAGATATTTGGACTAGACACATCAACAATACATGCCAAAAGTTGTTGAGCATAGTTGGTCTAAAAGCAACATCCACCATCCGCACTTGCTTTTACAAGTGTGCAAAGAAGCTTTGAATATTATTATAAGCTTAACAAAATGTAAATGTAAAACTATATATACTTGAATGTAACCCATTCAAAGATTCTACTTTTTAGCTTTTACAATTGTGCATCTTGTATGAGTGAAGGCTATAAACCCCCCGTAATGAAATATGATTTGTTGTTTGGCCTCTGTCAAATACTATTGTAGAATATGTGTATATGACTTTCTCATTAATCATTTCTATAAAAGTTGAATGACTGGTTTATTTTATAAAGAGTTATTCTGCTATCTAGATTTCTCACTATATTGTTGTTTCTTCAATTTGTAGAATGTGTAGATGTGTATGATTAATAGTTTAGTGTTTTGCAACATATGATGATATTTAACATATTAGAAATTTTAGTTTAATTAAAGAAATGAGACTCTCATGCATTTGCATCTCTTGATGTTGTTGAATCTATTCCACTTTAATCTTAGTTTCTAACCTTATGCATTGATTACTTTAGTCTACATCCCCATTTTTCTTAGTTTAGCTAGAATCATAGTAACTGGTCTACTCTAGAGGATGACTAAAAAAACCCTAATTCTAGATCATCCAATCATGGTCAAGGTCTTGAGGGTGCAACTCATCCACTTAGGAAGATTTCAAATCAAGATTTTTGGCATCCCAATGGGACCCAAATATCACCCTCTAATTAAGTAGAACCCTGATGAAGTTCTATTTTCATAGATAAAATCTACAATCACCTTGAGACTCCATTGAGAATGAACCATTCATTTAGAAAATAGCTGCCAATTCAAAAATAATGAAATATCTCTAATTATCAAAGGATTCAAGGTCTTGGTGAATATTCTTGACCTCATAAGTGGATAATGTATGTTCACCTAGTGAATCTATATAATCTAAGAATACAAAAAAATTGATGATCCCACTAGAAAAAAATCTCACACATAAATGGTGGATGGTTCAATATGTACCAATCAAATGGCTCCATAGTTACATTAGCAAACATTATCATAGCCATGGTTGTGCATATGTATCTATCTTGGAATAATGTTGAGACTCTAAATATTCTAGATCTCCATGAAATTCCTCAAGTTGCATTAAAATATTCTCCCACTTATGATGGTAATAGAAAGACTGCTTATGAGCACTATTAAGAAGTTTTAGCTTTTGCCACTATTTATAATATTACATTTGAAGATGTAATTATTAGACTTTTGATAATATCCTTCAGAAATATTCTTATGATATCACTCCATAGAATATTAAAGCATTAGGACTTGAGTAGACTTGGTTGAACCCCTCATATTATAATTTGATGACCTAAGAGATACCTTTTTGCTACTCTTTCTATTTTTCTCTATAAAAAGACATCCTTAAGAGGGCATCATAGATTTCAAGATCTGGTTTAGAAGAACCTGGAATAGGATTCCCTAGGGGATAAAACCTATGGATTTTCAAGCCTATATCTATTACATTTTATCTATGAGTCTAGATCTAAGTCTCTTGATCTAGCAGTCTAATAAGAATATTTTTTCACAAGTATTTCAAGTGGTTATGAGGGTAAAAGACATGCTTATATCAGTAGGAAAGCTACCACCTAGAACCATCATGCTAAATATCCCTCAAATTAATCAAATAGAGTCACAAGATCCACTTCTAGTAATACCTACCCCATAGTTAAGAAGGTGGCATAGGTCACATCCCATTAATATGATTTCAATAAGAAAGGTACCCACTACCAAGATCCTAGAAGCCCAAATATTTCAAGAGTTGAGAGCTACAATTTAGCACTTTTCTAATGAACTTAATATGATAAATCAAAATAATATCAAATATAGATACAATATATATCCTCAAGGGAAGGTTTATTTACAAATCCAATCCTGCATAGTGAAGAGGTAAGTAGGGAGAATTTTTAAGTTACCAAAAATAAAAAATAGGAAGAAGACTCCTATCTGGCCAATATTAAGTACTCAATATTTGGCAGTCATTATAATAATAACACATTAATATTATCAACCATATTTTCACTCAATGGTATTCCAACAGTCACATGATTTTGTAGCTCTTATAATGGACTGATACCAACTCTTTATAATAAAAAGATACTCCACAGTGCATCTAGTCAGCCCATATGTAAGTCAAAAATATATTTTCAATAGAACAAAGGAATAAAAAATTATGAATCAAGAAGATAAATATTTAGAAGAAGATGATCCAAAAAGGTCATATATTCACAAGTGGATCATCCCAAAGAGCAAATTCCAAATATAAGTGCAAAACAATGCAGCCCAAAAGCATTATGCTTACATTTCCAAAGGAAATAGGCTTACCAAAAATATTACTACTTGCCCATGACAAGAAAGCAAAGGGAAGACATGGTAGAGTCTTATCAAAGACTAACTTAGAAGGTCACTAAGATAAAAAATACTTCTCAAGGCAATATTATGACAAGTATTAAGGATCTAGAAGAAACTTTTTTGGTCTCCAGATAAGTGAATTTGGTTGAAACATCTATGCATCGCTCAAAGGTTGACAAGATTCTCAGTCTGGATTCCAAACTAGCACACAAGCAATCATATCTCAATGAGGATGTGATTGGTTCTTCGTATTTTTACTTATCTATATTCATAGAATGATGGATATTACATACTTATGTAGTGGATAAGGAAACTAATTTTTATTTCAAGCCCTAGCTGGTTTGTGGTGCTATGGGTATACAATAAAATAGAACTAGTTTTGAAACATTTAAAATCAAAGGGATGTCAATGCTAAAGGTGGGAATCATAAAAGAGGTACCAATTCTACTATATAAATGGCCAGAATTAGTAACAATTCAAAATTTTATGGTCATGTATTTTTCACCTACGTTCAGGATGAGCCTAAGGAGTTCTTGGATCAAATAGGAGAGAACTTGGCACAAGGTTAAATAATTATCCCCTACATTTTAAATATGGTTTAGATTCATGCTAAAAAGATTTGGATCTTTGATATTGGGAGATATCAAGAAGAAGAGGTACATATATCTAAACAAGTCATAAAGCTAGCTAAGGTGGAAAAATTATAAGTCAAAAGATGATAAAGAGTTAATGCATAGTAAGTTGTTATTGAGTAATCCCAAAGTAGTGTGATTTCCAAATCTAGGAAACTAGAATAATTTACAGGAAAACTACGATTTTATACAATATATGGCCATCCACCTGTCTTGACAAGTAAATACAAACATTTTGGAATATTTACATGAAAATTTGCACTTGGCCAAAGAATTTTCCAAGTTGTATCCCAATACAAAGATGCTCATACACCTTGATAATATTTCATTACTAGTTAGTGGTGTGGCACATATACCAACACACATAGAAAGAGCAATTAACCACTCATATGCTCAAGAAGAATCACCAATATTTTTTTGATGTTGGCTTTTAGACAAGCTAGGAAACTAATTCAGGTTCAAGGTCAATCATAAAAAAAGTTTGACAAGACAAGCTACACACCTCATGAAACATATCATAGAAAAAAATGTAAATTCGATACTATCTAGTTAGGTCACAATAGATTCCAATGCAAGAGCTAAAAATAAAACATCATTGGGGTGAAAAGGCATGCCACAATTTTATGTAAATACGTTAACATGTAAATAATAGCTAGTTAAAGGCATATGAAGCTAAATAAGATGACTAGTTAGACAAGAGAGCTAGATGGTAGAAGTAAATCTAGAAAAGAGTCACATGCAAAGTATTGGAAAGGGAAAAAATATATATAAAGTAAGCTTCCCTTTCTCAACATAAATACACTCTTGAGGAAGAATTATACTCTAAGAGTTTATGCTGGATAGGCCTTAGTAAAAGGTAGAAATAGGGACAAGGAAGGTCCTTTGGCAGAATCTATAGTTGGGATTGAAAATCCCTATACCTCAAGTAGAAGCAATAGCATTGAAGTAAGAGGATGATCAATCTTAGCCTTTTTAAAGTTAGCTAAATTAGGCATGATAATTTATGGTAGCCTAAGATCAATTTTGGTGTTAGATAAAACCATTTTGGTGTTAGCTAATATTATCTTGGAGTTTTCTAGAACTTTTTCTTTATTGATAATGTTTGTACTCCTCTTGACCTATAAATAAGTCTAGTGACAATAGCCATAACCGATTGGTAATTGATTTTTATCCTTTCTCAAGGACACAAAAGTGGTTCCAAAGAAGCGAAGTCCAAGGACAAAGGAGGAAGAGAAGAAGGGGCATAATTTGAAAGATATATTGGACTAACAAGCCTGCAAGTTCTTCATTCTCTATGAGCTTAACTAGTTGAAGTGATAATTTGTAGTTCCTTCTCCAATTTGTGGAATCTAGTAAGACAAAGCATGAACAAGAAAAAACAAAAATCCAAAGAAATTCCCTCAATCTAGAGGGGAATGCTTCATTTTTTTACATTTTTGCTATTTTAATTCAAAATAGCAAGCATCAAAGAGGTGAAAAGGTGAAGCAAGTGATAAAAGACAAGTGTTGGGTGAAATCAGAGGAATTCAGAGATGTCCATCATTCAAGTATTATTTTTCCTATCTATTCTTTTATTATTTCTATGTTCTTCCAACACTCTTCATATCCCATTAATTTTCCCCTTTCTTATCACCTCACATCTAATGATTTCATATATATTATACATAATTTGTCCTTCTTCCCTAACTACCCCTAAATTATCCATTTTCCATTGTTATTTCATGACTCCATAGCCCAATGGATAGGCTGGTTAAATACTTCCTTTGCAAGAAAGTAGAAAACATCTCAACACATTAAATATTCTTATGGAGATGACATGTACGAATAAATAAAAAGGTGTGTAAAGTATGTGAGATGAAATCCACGTACCTTAATGATGAAATGCATCACAACATAATGCATTGAAATATGCAATAAAGTACTAAGAAAGCTAATAGGTGGTAAGTGGCATCAACCAAGGAAATGGTATGCCAAGTTGCTAGTCATGCACCATAGTAATTAAATTATAATGGAAGACATGTGTTGCATTATAGCATAGTACTGATATGGTAAGAAGTGATTGACCAGAAGAAAGAAAAAGTATGTGCACCATATTTTCACATGAAGAAGCAAGATCCATTAAAGCAGGGCTAACTTTGACAAATGTAGGAATTCAATTAATGCTTTAGTTGTCATCATCATCCAAAAAATGCTATAAATTGAAGTATAAGCTTAATGTCCATGTATAAAGTTTATTTTCACTCTAGAAGTTTATTTTTTAGCAAGCATGCATACATCTGAGGCACCAATTCATTGGGCAACTATTTGCAACCTTGAGGAGTATCTACATAGTTTTGTTAGAAAAAGGGAAGCAATGAGAACAATATTCATGAGTGGTTGGAATATTTTCCCAAGGGATTTTTCTTGGGTGAAGAATTTCCTAAGGTGACTTTACAAAACTTAAAGTAGCTACAACTATCCAAGTATCTCTTCTTTCTTTTTCTCTTTCTTTCCTTGTATTTCCTACCTCTTTTTGTCTCTGCACACTATTTGCTTGAATATCTCTCCACCATTACTAACCCCTCTATTTTATAGTATCTCTTTCTTCCTTTCTTATTGCTTTTTTATTCTCATTTCCCTACACCATCTTCCTTCCCAATCATCTCCTTTCCCTTCATGATTCCATAAACCTCAACCTTGTCTTCCTTTTGTACTTTTCCTCCTTTGTACGTTGTAGTACATCCCATATTTTGTAGGTGAATAGTATAAATTTTGAATAGAGGTATCTTGAAAAGCATATTTTAGAAGCCTTGTTACAACTACAAAATCCATTAACCTCCCTTACATCTCCACTTTTTCTATATCAATTCCTATTATAAAATTCTTTTATTTTCCATAGCTCTAAGATTTGCTTTCTTCCATGCCCTCATTTTCAATTGGATTATCTTATAGCTCCCTTTCCTCTCAAAGTTTATATTATCCCATACAAAATTATTATTAGGTTATCTATATTTGCAAGCAAAAAATCCCCAAAAGTTACCAATAATATACGTAGATTTCATTCACAAACCTTAAACCCTGAGTAGATTGTGATATTTCTTAAGTTGTACCCCAATTTGTGTAAAAGCATCAAAATAGTAGCTAGAATTGAAGCATATTTTGGATACAAGTGGAGAACTAGATCAAGTACTTGATGAAAAACCAGCCATAAGGAAGAAGCAAAAATTAATCCAAAATATTGCCGACCAACTCAACACCTAAGAGTGCCTTGTTAGATACAACAAATTTAGCTATAGTAGGCAATTGGGCAATGAGCAATGTTGCTAGAGTTCAAAATTTATCTAAGGCATTGACCTCCAATATAGTTGACTCTTAGAAGCTAAGCTACAAAGATATGATATTTCATTACAATGCCAAACTCAAATTTTGGCTAAGTGTCAAAATTGGCTAGACTTTCTTGAGTCCTAATGTCATCAAAGGCATACAAAATTTTTGGTACCTAGCATATCAAAGTGAAGAATTTGGATAAGTCTACAAACATGATCTGATGTCTGGCATCAAAGAAACTTCTTACTAGATGTAAAATATGGCCAAGTGTAGAGGTTGGCTACACTTTTCAAGGAACTAATGTCATCATGCACAACATATAATTCTGACACAAAAAAAAGGCCCAAAAATTTATCGAAGGCATGAATCTCGGTCAAAGAAGGAAAAGAAGAAGCATTATTGGAACCTGATAATAGGTATGAAAAATATTGACTAAGTATACAAGGTAGCCAAACTCCTATGAACATGATGTCATCAAGGTGAGCCAAAAGGTCTAACATCCACCAAGATAAATAAAATAATAAGAGAAGTGTTGATAAAGGCCAAACTACTAAAGAAAATGGCATAATCAGTAAGGCCAAAGCATTTGACATTGATAAATGGATGACAAGCTATAAATTTATCCAAGGTAATAATTTTGGCATATGGTAGCCCTATCTTATGCTACCACATCTTGCAAGAAGCTCTTGGACTTAGCCTAGTTAGCAAATTAGTGTTGTCAACTAGTCACTAAACACTATTGTTTTCAGATACCTCAATGGTTGAATAATTCTCATTTGCACATCTATCATTGCACAACTATATAAATGAAATAGAAAGGAGTGGGAGAAAGCATACATTTTATGGTGCAACATGCAATCCAATAGCTCAAAAGAGATCTTGAATAGACACATCAATAGAAAATACCAAAAGTGACTAAGCATAGCTAGGATGAAAGCAAAATACACCATCTACACTAGCTCTAACAAGTGTTCAAAGAAGCTTCACATAATAATTCTAATCTTAACAAATGCAAATGTAAAATATATATATACTTGAATGTAACCCATTCAAAGGGTTGGATTTTTAGCTTTTATAATTGTGCATCATGTACAATTGAAGGCTATATACCCCTTAATGAAAGCTAATGTGTTGTTTGGCCTTTGTTAAATATTGTTACAAAATATGTATGTATGACTTTCTCATTAAGAATTTCTATAATAGTTTAATAAATGGTTTATTCTATAAATAGTTATTCTACTAGCTAGATTTCTTATTGGATTGTTGTTTCTTAAAATTCTTATAATGCATAAATGTGTGTGCTTAATAGTTTAGTGTTTTGCAACATGTGATGATATTTGGTTTGTTAGAAATTTTAGTTTAATTTATGGAATAATACTCATGCATTTGCAACACTTGATATTGTTGAATCCATTCCACTTTAACCCTAGATTCTAGCCTTATGTATTTCTTACTTTAGTCTACATCCCCTTTTTTTAGTTTAGCTCAGGGTTATGCATATGGGGTTGGACTCAAATTGTACTCGTAAACAAATGGTGAAACCTAATCAAATCAAGGTGAATCATGGTGAATCCTAAGAAAATCAAATCAATCATCTTCACACCAAAATTTGGGGTATTTGAAGCCCTAAAATGTAAATTCATATTTGGTACAAATTTTGACCTATTAAATGACCTTATAACTTTATAAAAACACCACCATTAGATCAGGCTCAAAAAGAGCTTTCCAACGAGTACAAATATACCTATGTTTGGATATATATTATGGTGAATTGACCCTAAGAAAAAATTGGTCCTAAAAAATTTTAGGCAAATGGGTTGACGTCGAGGGTCCTCATATTCACCAATTTCCAATTTTGAAAATCCTAATATTCATCCAATTTGTGAATATTCACCACTATACATAACCCTAGTTTAGCTAGAATAATAATAACTAACCTACTCAAGAGGTTGACTCAAAAGACCCCAATTCTATGTTGTCCAATCTTGGTTGAGGTCTTGAGGACATAACTCATCCACTTTGATAGATTTTGGACCAAGATCTAGCATGGTGTAGCCTAGAGTCTCCAAGTTCAAGTTTGTATGCATGTTGATAATTTTTGAGGAAGAGAATATGCTAGTTTAAAGATATCAAAATGGCCTTAATGAACATGGAACTAGCTATCCTTGTCTAGATGTAGTTATGGCATTGTGGTTTAGAGGTTTCTTTGGAGAAGATAGATTGTGGGTTTGAATCATGTATATCCCCTCTTTTGTAGAAGATGACCAATTGAGTGTCTTCTCTAAAAGGATCAACCTTTTCCTTACTATAGCATGCACTATCCAAGTGTACAACAAAGGTGCCTTATAAAGCAAAAGGAATTCAAATGAATTGCATGATAGTCATATTTGCCTAAAAATGCTATGGTTGACAATAAATAAATATTTGCATCCTCTTCCTTACCATCTATAGCATGGATAAAATAGCTAGTGCATCACACTTAGCTCAAGAAACACTCAATTTTGATCTTATTAAAATTCCTTTAGGCACCTTAAAACATCTTAGTGGATACGAGGCCAATGTGGTAGTTAGTTTGGCATTTTATTACACCATGTCAATCCATTTTTATGTATATACATACATACATACATACATATATATATATATATATATATATATATATATATATATATATATATATATATATATATATATATATATATATATATCTGCTCAACCAATGAAGTGTAGACAAATGGAAGTGATTATACGGAGAAGAAGATTTAAAGTGGTAAACCAACATTTGAGCATAAAACCATATTTTTCCAAGTTGTACGTTGGTATTAGCACTTAAAACCCTAAGGTTTGAGCATCTAGATTTTAAATTTTTTAGTGTCCATTAGGAAAAAAATTCTAGAGGCCATAATTTTTGCATACAAAATCATTTTGAGCCCACTTTTTAAATCACATAACTTTTCAACCTCTATATACTAGTGGTATTAGTTCATGAATCTGCTATAGTATTAGGGATCAAGTTATGTAATATGAACAATAAAGTCCTAGTTACTTACCTTAATGTATAGAACTATAAAGTTTGGTCAACTTGGATGATTTGCCTACTTTGAAATAAGAACTTATGGTGCATATTTCAAGAGGATAAAGTAATGGTTCTTTATGATGAAACTTTCCATCAAAGGGAAGAAGAGGCTCTTGGACTATTTTCCTTGTTGATTAAACTAGAGTTACTTTTCCACATCAAAGAGGAGAATGGTCGTATTAGTGTATGGCTAAAATTGCATGAACGTTTTGAAAAATTTAATATAACTAATGTCACTTGGAATTGGAGCTTTCTTCTCTAAAATTGGTTAAGTTTTATAATGTTGAGGACTATACTATGAGATACAAGGTTTTGAAGGTAGATATTACATATTTTAGAGGAAAAATAAAGATGATGTAGAAGATGTTAAGATTTTCCTTGCTAATTTCTCCTCTTTTTAGATGTTGAACATAATTGTTTATATGATTCCTTTATTTTTGGAAACTTATAAGAGTCATACTCTAGATCAAATTTTCCTCTCATAGTTCATATTTATATAACAATGTTGAATTGTGGTAGGACTCCATAAATATAGTATCATGCAAAGAAATTTAAATTTGAGGCTATGACCTAGGGGCTCAAGGTCGAGGCTATATCTTCAAATAAAATGAAGACCACTTGTAGATACTATAAGAGAATAGACATCAAAAATAAATTTACTTACTATAGCTACAAAGGTTTGAAGCTAAGTTATTGATATTAGGTGGATGCCTTCTAGATGATGAGGGCCAAAACTATGGAGGCCCAATAGAGCATGCATTATGAAGGGAAGATAATATAGTCACTAATGTCTTCTCTCCTTGGTCTCTCCATTTAGATTATGGGGGTATTGAAATTATAATGATTCATAGCCAGATCAACATTGTGTGATGTATTGAATAGGCCTAAGAGAATTTTAATGTATAATGTGTTTATTATTTATAATATTTTATTATGTAATCCTTATGGTTCATTGTTAACTTTGTTATGGTTAAACCTTATTATAACTTTTAATTAATATAAAGACCTCTTATTATGTTATCTTAAGTTAAAAATTATGATGTAATTAGGGTTTTGATATTTGTAGTGGTTCCCAACTATCCACATACTATTAAGGAATAAACTTGATAAATAATGATTGGAGTTTTATCTAGCTCATTGGAAACAAGTTAGAAGAAATCTTGATAATTGGGACTTATGTGAAGATCTGTTTGAAAAAATTCTTGAAAAATAACCAAAGGAGCGCTAAAGGAGACCATCCTTTGGGATAAGTCCCAATATTGGAGGTTTTGCAATCTACAATGAAGCACCAACAATAAAAATTTCAACCAATTTGTGAGAGATGCCAAAAATCCAAGCGAACATGGATGCCTGAGTCAAATCAAAAGTGATAAAGGTAGATAGGATGAGTTAATGCTTCCTTAGTTAAGGAGATAAAGACCACATACCAGAGGTATAACCTTAGTAAATATCTCAGGAACTCATTCAAGATGAAGTATGGCACTGATAGTCCCATGCTTTATCAGTCATTATGATCATAGAAGTATGTCATTCAATGATCAAAATCCCTAGGAGAAGTAGATGGGATTGTCAGATCTATTTACAAATAATTTTGGAGGGAAATTTTCCTATTGCTATAGTAAATAAATATCGATAGCCTAGACTGTAAAAAGCATCGGTAAGTTTACAATTGTATACATTTGTAGGCTTTCCTTTCATTTATCTCTATAAAAATAGTTGTGGTTCTTGAGTGGCTTATGGGTAATCTCAAACCCTCTATTCTAGCACAATCTATGTAAAATATTGCTTACATTTATATATACATAGGAGCCTATATCTATTTTTTGACATTGCCTATAGACCCATTGTTGTGTGTATGTATCTATTTGTGACCTTTTTCTTGAATTATAGGTTTTATTAAGTGTATGTGTGTGTGAGGGGCCTACTTCTATTTTTGGATCGAGTCACTTGATTTGGATCTCCAGTAAGACATGCCTTCTTATGCATGTGTATAACTGGTAACTCTCATTTGTGCTTCATTATGTCGAGGAGAGGAAGTGTTCACCACTAGAACATAGCATTTAGGCCTATTTTTGTAGGAAGATCTTAGCGGATCTCTTGGTGCATCATCCCACCTTTTTATTTTGTTGAGTTGTTTTTACTTTTACTTTCTTGCATCCCTTTTCCCTTTGTTGAGCACAAGCACCTTGAAGATCACATCCTAACAAGGAGCCAACCTTGTAAAAACTCCTAGAGACCCTCAATTGAGCCAAACCCCATGCTCTCGACTATAGCCCTATTGTGTCACTCCCCACGAGGTATGATTATCCCAAGCGAGGATAATCAAAGATAACAATAGTTTAATGACATGCCTAATGGGACCCTAGTGACACATCATTGGTCTCAAAATTATAACAAGGAGTAGGACTGAGACTTGGTGAGGGTCTTAGTCTATTCCCACTTGTTGAAGCACCTCTTTTCTCACTTGACGACTCTACTCTAGAATGAACACTAGAAGAAGTTACTATTGAAGATACCAAATTGAGGTTTGGGTGAAGACCTTAGTCTACTCAATTTTTAGAAGCAAGAAGCTATATTCACTTGATGACTCTACGTCAACAGAAGAAACCTAGAGGTATGTAGGTAGAATATGTCATAAAATTTATTATCATATCTTAAATGGCTAGCCCCTTAGTATATATCCCTTAATATGAGATAGGATCAAGCCCTTTAAGTCCCCAAAATCCACCTAATGTATGGAAGAAGCTACCTAGATCTATAATGGCAATATTACTAGAATATACTGGCAAAAGCTTGATCACTCCACTAGAGCACCTCAAAGAATTGGTATTTATATACCAAACACACAATATCATGGAGAAAGATGTGGCCTTAAGGCTATTAGTGGCATCTCTTAAGGGAGAGGCACTCAAGAAATATGAATCACTTCCTCCTCATTCAATCATAGAATGGGATCAATTGGCTTCATTACTCATGAATGACTTTACCATAGAAAGAGAAGAGGAGACAATTGAAGTAAAAAATGAGCCAACCCAAGAGGAAAATATTTCCCCTACCCATCATGATGAAAAAAGTAGCCAACCAAGTTTTCCTAGACCAAAAGGTAATAAATAGAGTTAGAGTAACAATATGGAAGAAATGATCATCCAAAAATACTCAACTTGGGAGCTAAAGGAGTAAGGCATAAAGCAACCACACAGACAACACTAAGACAAATCCAACCAAAAAACTTATTTCCCTTGCCTCTATTAGTATATGAAAATATGCCATCATGGGCAAGATCATACTAGGGAAAATTCTTAAAGCCTACATACTATATAGGAATAAATATTATAGAACTACTCTGTTGTGATGCTATTAGCAACAAGAAAAGTGGGGTCAAATAAAAAATTATGTCGATCAAGGTTTTTGCATCCATAATAAACAAAAGCTCCAAATATTGATCATGATATGGGACCCTGGTCGAAATAAGCTTAAATTTGGAGATATAGGCTAGTCAACAGCCGAGTCTCCTCCAAAAAAATAAGGAGGGGGAGCATGAGTAAATGCAAAGTGACACACAATCCAAGATAGGCCAACCATAGATCAATGAATGAAATTTAAAATTGAGGAGCTCTCCCACTAGAATATTCTTGGGAAGGAAAGCTAGTAGTTGGGCAAAAATTTTGCATTAAATGCTACCTCAAAACAGAACCTTATTCGCGAGCAAATACTGAAAAGGAATATTGTGGAAATAAATTAACCTTGAAAGGCATGAATATGCATTTAGACACTCCTCGAAGAGTATGGTATCCTCTGAAAAATAAGCAAATAAGGAGCAATAAATGCAAGGCATGTAGGGACCACAAAAAGAGGTAGGATAAAAGGAGTAATGACTTAAAAAGGCACAACCATTTCACTCCCTAATAAACATCATAGATGAAGTCTCTGTAATTCATATTCATCATAAAATTAGAAGAGGAAGCCAATGTCAAGTTCAAGATGATGAAGACAAAGGATTCCCATGTACAAGAAATACTAAAAGTACCCATACCCACATATTCTTCCAATATCAAGGTTCTGAAAAATATATATTTGAGGACTATTATGACCCTAAAATAGACAAAGGAGCCAAGAAGTTGAGAATGAATGCTTACGAGCATTTCAAAGCTAGTAGGCCTTCGAGCTTTGGAGCATAAATATGGACCAACTTCTTAGCACAATATATGGTGACCAAGGTGCATTTCTGTTACGAGTTGGAAAACATGTGCAAAATTTTATGACCCAACTACCCAAGAAATCAAAGCCTTAGATGGGAAATTTAGAATAAGAATTGATGGCCCCAACATCAAGAGAATGTTGTTGCTACTAGAAGGTCAAGTTCACATTAATGAGGAAGAATAAAAGGGAAATTTTGACAAGCTTCCATAGAACAAAAAAATGGCCTTCTTAAGGTCAGAATATGAAAGGGTAGGATAAAATGACCTAGTCATGCAAAAATTTATTCCCATTGACCATTTTAGTGAAGGTGCAAGGGATACACTGAGTATGATGGCCTTCCTTTTGGGTAGAGAAAATGACAAAATTATCAATACGAACTAGTTGGGTATTTTGCATAGAATGAGATAAGGGTAAGGAACCCTAGATTTCATCAAGCTAATAGCAAAGCAAATCAAATAAGGCTTACGATGCTTTCAATCAACACAAACATTCAGGTACTCCTCATTTCTAGTATACCTTATTTTATATCAATATTCAAGCATGTTCCCCAAACTAGGAGTAAGATGTAAATATTTGAAGGGAAATGACATCCCAGTGTATAATTGGGCCAAATATTTAAGGAAAGGTTCTTCCTATTATATTTTTGTAGATTATTTTTCTACCCCCATCATTTCTATAATAAAGGGGTCTCAAGTCCCCAGAATATCAAAAGAATGTAAGAATATTTTAGAAGGTACAGTCCCAAGGGACTGGTTTTTTGTTGAAGAAGGAACCCTAGTTAGAATGCATGGTTATAGCTACCCTATCTATCTTCTACCAAGATACATTCCTGATCGAATATTTTCCCTAGAAGTCTTTAGGCAAATTGATATTTTGGACTTCAAACATGGTAGTGGTAAGTAGAAAGCATCATACTATCTGTAACCTCTTAGTTTAGGAGGAATAATCATACATAGAAAAAGAGAAGCCTCCCTGGTAGAAGGTAAATTAAAAAGGTGGGCCTTGAATTAATAAAGGACAAATGGGAATATGACCCTGATCAAAAATTTGCTGCATACCTAAAAGGTATAAAAGGGCAAAAGTTCACTCATGAGTAGAGGCCCGAGATTGAAAAATTTAGGAGTCCTAAGGATGAAACAATAACTTGCCCTCTTAGTGAACTGACTAGACCTCCACCTACCTTGAGATCCTATGAATCCTTTTATGAGATTAAGGGTACCTTCAATCCATGGAACAAAGTAAAGCAAGAAGATATAGAAGAATTAAGGAATCAACATTGGAAGATGCCTAAAATAGAGGCATGGTGGAGGATGAGATAGCTCAATGGACAAAAGGAAGCCAAGCCTAACTCAATAAAAGAAGATATAATATTCAGTGAATTTTACAATGAGGAACATATGGATGTAGAAAGCTTCACAACCATGGAATCTAGTGAAGAAGGAATAATTGGTGAAATACACCAAAAAATAGGGGAAGCAAGGACAGAACAAGAAGAAATTCTAGAATTATTGTTTGACCCTCTGGGAGAGGCTACAAGTCCTACTACTTAGTAAAATAAAGCAATACCTTCTTCACCAACCCAACAATAGGCATTGCCTAGGTTACCTGAATAGACAACCCAAAAGAAAAGAGGTAAAAAGAGGGAACACATAAATAGTTTCAAAAAGAGGAAGAAGAGAAAGCATGGCAAGGCAATGAAAGAGACATCCAGTAGCAAAATATCAATATCAAGTCATGCTTCCCTCCATGCATCCAGGGAAAAATCTCAAATATTAGGAGAAATGCCTCCTTTGGAAAAGGCCCAAGATTCCTTGACTAGGCAAATTGCATTGTCCTCAACACATTCAATCACTTATCCTGATTATGAAGTGGGGTAGATAATGCCTTCCTATAGAATTTATCCTCTAGCCTTAGCCCTAGCTAAACCGATGACCTATAAAGTAGTTGTTTCACTAATAAAACCTATGGAAGCATTTGTCCCATCCTCAGGGTTATAAGAAGGGACATCAAAGAACCTAGAGGTCCTCACCCCTTGGAAAAAGTTTCAAAGAATCAAACAATAGATGACTAAATATAATCAAGAGAGGTAAGCTCAAAAATCTTGGTATATTGCCACCACTTAGATGGATTTCCATTTTGCTCCTCAAGAGAGAGCATTATTGCTTTAAAAAAGAAGTCCACTGGTGGCTAAACCAATACAAGAAATGATAGACTAGGACTGACACATGTCAACAATAGGCATAGATTTGAAAGATGCTCAACTTTAGGACATGTTGAAGCTTACCAGGAAAGCCAATATAATGGTAGAGCATGACTATGAGCTGACCATCCAAAGAATAGAAAGGAAGGAAAAAGAGCTTGAACAAACCAAGAAGACCCTTGAAGAATCATATAATGAAGCCAAGGCCCTAAAGAACCAAATAGGTTTATTGACTAAACAATTAAAAGAAAGAGGGTCTAAAGCCATTTTGAAAAGGCAAGAGGAACAATTGAAAGAATTATCTAATCAACTTGTTATGCAGTAGGTCCAATATGAACAAGAAAAGGATACCTTGTTGAGAGAGTTGGAAGACCTCAAATAGTAGAACAAAGAGATGCAATTGCTTGAAACCAAGGATCTTATCAGATAAACTTGAGATGCTTATTGGGATGACATCAAAAGTATGGCATTAGAGTTATTCCTAGTCCTTGAATTCATAGATTCAATAACTTTGTTGGGCCTCAAGATAGATAAAGAGGCAAAAGCTAATTTAAACAAAATCAGCATGAAAATCAGAGAAGCTAGGGCATACCAAAACTTGCTAGCCAAAACCCTTGACTCTAAAATTGCCATTTTCAGGATACAAGATAGAGAAATCATGGCACATAAGGTAATAAACCTCTTTAGAAGAGAGCAAATGGCTAAACAGTGCATAAAGTTAGTTGACAACTTATATAACACTATGGGAATATTGAAGAGAAAAATTGATTCCTTAATAGCAATAGGATTCCCTTTACCATGGAACTAGATAAATGGTAATATATGCTTGGAGGAGGAGTATATAAAGATGATTGAATAAAAAAATGAGTTTCCACTTAACTTAGAAGAGAAGATTGCCTCCCTTTGTGCAGAAGAGATAGCCCAAATTATTGGGCCATTGGCAAAACTCAAGGTGTTGATCAATGAAGCAATGAGCCAAACCAAGAATTTCTCCTAGGATGATAAGCATGAGGTTCTTGTTTTATATGATCAATTCAAACACACTCAATACCCATAAGATGAAGAATAGGTAAATGTGGGGGAGCACTTTCCAAACTCTCCAAATAACATCATATTTATTTTTAACTATCCTTTTAGTTTTTTGTGTTTTCTTTTGTAGGAATGATTAAAATTTTGACTCTGAGCCCAAGGATAAAGGTAATTTTGAGTTCTCCTTCAAGTAGGCTAGAAGACCCCTATGAGCCACCAAAACTATAGTGGTTCCCCACTACCCACTTGTGACTAAGGCAAAACCCTAATAACTAATGATTGGAGTTTTGTCTAGCTCACAAGAAACAAGTTACATGAATTCCCAATAATTAAGACTTATGAACATTTCCATTTGGAAAAAGTCTTGATAGATAACCAAAGGAGCACTAAAAGAGTCCATCCTTAAAGATAAGTCACAATATCAAAAGTTTTACAATATACAGTGAAGTGGCAATAGTAAAACTCCTAACTAATCTATGAGAGATGTTAGAAAGCTAAACAGATATGGATTCCTAAGTCAAATAAGAAGTGAGAGAGGTAGATAGGATGAGTTAATGCTTCCTTAATTTTTGAGAAAAATACCACTTGCAAAGGTGTAACCTCAATAAATATTCCAGATACTCATCCAAGATGAAGTATAGCACTAACAGTCCCATGTTGATTAGACATTGTGATCAAAGAAGTATGTCATTTAGTGAATAAAATCCCTAGGAGAAGTTGATGATATTGTCAAATCTACATGCAGACAACTTTGGAGGGAATTTTTCCCTGCTATAATATCTATATAGCAATAGCTTAGACTATTAATAACATCGATGTATTTGCAATTGTATATATTTGTAGGTTTTCCTTTCATTTCTCTCTATAAAAATAGTTGTGGTTCCTGAGCAACTTGTGGGTAATCTTAAACCCTCATTTCTAGCACAATCTATGTAAAATATTATATACATTTATATATATGAGATCCTATGTTTTTTTGGCATTGTTTAAAAACTCATTGTTGTGTGTATGTATCTATCTATGACATTTTGCCTGAGTTATGGGTTTTATTAGGTTTATGTATGTGTGAGTGGCCTACATCTATTTTTGGACTAAGTCACTTGATTGGATCTCCAGTGGGACCCACCTTCTTATGCATGCATATAACTAGTAACTCTCATCTATGCTTCACTATGTCAAGGAGAAGAAGTGTTCACCAATGGTACATAGCATTTAAGCCTATTTTTGCAAGAAGATCTTAGAGGATCTCTTGGTGCATCACCCCCTTTTTTTATTTTGCTTAGTTTTTTACTTTTACATTATTGCATCCCTTTTCCCTTTGTTAATCACAAGCACCTTAATGATCACATCCTAATAAGGAGCCAACCTTGTAAAAACTCCTAGAGGCCCTTGATTGATTCAACCTCTATGCTCTCAACCATGGCCCTATTGTGTTGTTCCCTACGAGGTATGATTGTCCTAGGTAGATACTATCAAAGATGATAACAATACTGGTATAAGTAGCCTCACCACTCTTCATTTCATTAGTGAAGTGTTGCATAATATTATCTATGGATATAGTGATTATTTATGGTGCCTATGGGTGCCCACCAAAAATCTCTCTTTTTATCCTTTTTTATATTTATTTTTAATATAATGTTTAAATGCAAGGTTAGCTTCTATTCATTTTTAAAAAATATTGTGAATTCCAACATTTGGCCTTCTAACTTCCCACATAGGGTCTTACACCTAGTAAGGAGTATATTGCAATGGATTAGAGGGAGTCATAAGAAGGAAAACTACTACCCCTCATATACCATCTTGGCCATGTATCTAGGAGGTCACTTTCCAAAATAATTGGGATCCCATGTATTGGCTTTCTGTCATATACCAAATGGTATATAAAGAGGAGTTAGGTATTGTTGTGGCTAATCCACAACACACCCCAAAATTGGGGACCCACCTTTTTTGCAGGTTTTCAGAGAAAATCTCAGTGACCCAGATGCTAAAAATGAAGAAAAGGGGCAAAAATGCACAAGTGTAGAAAGTGTCGCGAAATCGCGACATGTCGCTCCGTCGCTGCCAAAAATAGAAAAGTGTCGCGATATCGCGACATGTCGCTCCGTCACTGCTGAAAAAGAAAAGTGTCGTGATATCGCGACATGTCGCTCCGTCGCTGCTGAAGAATGAAAAATTGTAGCGAAATCGTGACATGTTGCTCCGTCGCGGCCCAGAGAGGAGAGAGAAATGCAGAATGAAAAAGCGTAGCGAAATCATGACGTGTCGCAAAATCGCGGTCAACGTGGTCAACGGCAGCAGGTGGGCGAAACGTCGTGAAATCGCGACGTGTTTGATTTTCGTGGCTTGAAAGCGGGCAGGAGGCACAAGGTAGAAAATGGTCATGAAATCGTGACAAAACTGAGACAAAGGTGCATAGCTCGAAAGGCATGACGTGTCGCGTTTTCGCGACGCAAGTGGATAAAAAAGCTTAAGTATCAAAACGGTAGCGAAATCAGAAAGTGAAGACCATGCCCAAAAGAGAAATGGTAGCGAAATCGTGACAGGTTTTGGCAAAGTGTACGGAACAGAGAAGACGTCACGAAATCGTGACAGAAAATGAAGACCATGCCCAAAACAGAGAAACGGTAGCGAAATCGCGACAGGTTTTGGCAAAGTGTACGAAACAGAGAAGACGTCGTGAAATCGTGACAAAAATGAAGACCATGCCCAAAATAGAGAAATGGTAGCGAAATCGTGACAGGTTTTGGCAAAGTGTACGAAACAGAGAAGACGTCGCGAAATCATGACAAAAAATGAAGACCATGCCCAAAACAGAGAAACGGTAGCGAAATCGCGACATGTTTCGACGAAGCGTACGGAGATCAAAATGCGTCGCGAAATCACGACAGATTGCGGTGAGAGGGCCCGAAGGAGAAAATGGTCACGATTTCGCGACAGGTTTCGGCCGGAGCGTACGGAGAACAAAGGCGTCGTGATATCGCGACATGTCACGATTTCGTGACATGTCACGTTTTCATTGTGAAAGCGAAGGAGCAAGGCCGCGGGTTATTTTTAGTCACGATTTTCATGGGACCGTTATTGAACATGCAGAGAGCACTGAACACGTGGCAGAAAGGCATGAGGATCAGAGTAACGCTTCAGATCGACAGTTACTGGCCGTAGAGAAGATCAAGCGTTGCAGATTCAAGCGAAGGGTTAAAAACACCAAAAGGCGGGAAACTGAAACGAAGCGTCCTGGGAACTGAAATGAAGCATCACAGAGCAGCCGAGAGCAGCAACAGAAAGTTTAAATAGCAGAAATGTAGATAGATACGGGGCTAGAAATTGTAAACAGAAAGCATTATTTTATTGAATAAAGGAGTTATTTGGCAAGAGTAACTTTTGTGTGTGAAACCAAAAGGAGATTGAAGGCTAAGACTACTATTTTCCTGTATATCTTTCCTTTGCATTATTTTGTTTTGTATCTATTCGTTTACACCGTAATGTGGGTTGCGATAGGTGAATGATAAAATAATGCAAATTATTTATTTCCTTAGAGTCTAGCATCTGATTTGATTTGACTGTGTTTATTACAGGTCTGTTAGGTCAGGTTGTTTTAGAGCTTCATCTCATAACTTGGGGTTTTGCAGGGAGGAGATTGCTAACCAGATTAACGTCCTTCTTTGGTTTTCCAGCTGATTCGCATAAGAACATTTCTGTTTCAGTTTCTGATATATTTTTAATCTCATTTAGAAGCTAACGTTAAAATAGCAGAACAATTAAACAAAAGATAAAATGAACCAATTAACATTAAAATAAACCGCATGTTAATTTCATTAATGTCAGAACATAAAAGGATTTTTCTTTCTTTTGTTACATGATTGGTTATTTTAACAAATTAGGGTTACAAAGTTTGTTGTGAATCAACAAAGGCCCCTTGTTAACAGTTACTTGCAGGATCTGAGCTATTCTGGGATACTTTCATTTATTTGCATTAAGTCGAAATTGGTTTTATGCATATAGAGATCTGTTCACAAGAAGCTTGGAGAAATTTAAAAAAATAACATATTTCTTTGCAAGAAAGAGTCTTCTGGTTTGAGACTCCAGTTGCGTGTTCATTTTGTAATGGGACAAAAAATTCACTCAACATTTTGGCGCTAGAAGGAGGGCCTTCTTTATCGCTTTGTGATTTTTGATTTGTTCTAACAATTAATGTGGGTAGTTTTGTTTCCACTTATTGTGCTTGCAGGTATAACATTTAGATATTGTATTTTGCAAGTAAGTTGAGAGAAGTCTTTTGAGTTCTAGAGTTTCCAAGCTGGCCCAACCTGAGTACATTGCTACTAGGTCCAAAACCACAGGGGAAACTATCTTCCAAAGCCTTTCTCCCACTGCTAGGAGGCCGAAAAACAAAACATTAGAGATAGAAATACCACCCAGTATACTTGAGTTAGGGATTTCTTTAGACTCAAGTACGTCTAGCGGGCCTGAGCCCTTAATTTCAAGTGCGACAGTAACACCAGTTGTATCTGTCTCCACAGTTCCAAGCGTTTCCATTGTTCCCACAGGGTTAACACCTTCGAACAACATGGCCCAACAACAACAACAACAACAACAGCCACCTGCCCTTTGGTATGGTGCTCAAAGTTCCCCCTTAGATATTCCCGGGGTAGTCCATGACTTGCCTAGAAACATTGAAAGGGGATTACCCAAATTCATTCACGATGGTCCCACAACAGTAGAAGATCATGTCCAAATCTACAAAGATTACATGTTTAGGCAAGGGGTTACTCACGAGGATGTTGCTTGCCGAGTTTTCCCTGCTAGTCTAGACCCCACGGCCAATGAATGGTATCGAAATCTGCCAGCAGGGTCCATCACTTCATGGGCCCAATTAGAAACCGCATTCATAAGCCAATTTAGAATGTTATTGGATCCCTCCATAATCTACAATTTGTTCGTATCATGCAAAAGATTACCCAATGAACCCATACGAACATTCAACCAGAGGTTCCAAAAACTATACACGAATCTGACTCGTCACTTTGCGGTAGATCCTGCGGTCGCTTTGCAATTATATTTCGGAGCCTTAGATCCTTTAACGTCTTTGTTGACTAGAAGGAATCCTCAGGTTACGACGCTTCCTTTGGCCTATGCAGAGACAATGACTCTCGAGCAACAGATGAACTTGCCAGGAGCGAGGATTGTCTCAGTTGATCGGGATGGGACAATATGGCCCATATAGTCAATTTGCCATGATGAACCGGTTAATGGCACCACGAGGTTCCTATGATGAACAATTTCCAAACACCCACCCAAGTGGCGCCATTTCCAAGTTATCCGAATGCCTCCATGCAAACGCAAGGATTAATTCAAAATAGCCCGATGGGTTTGCCTGGGTTCGGCATGGGCAGTAATTTGTTGACCTTGCCGGGGTTTGCTCCGATTAGCACGCCAAGCCCAACGACCTATCCAACAATCACTCCCATTCAAAGTGTGAATCCAGGGTGGAATCCTCCTGCCCAGACCCAAGCTATTCAAAGTGTGAATCCAGGATGGAATCCACCTGCCCAGACCCAAGCCATTGTACCTATTCCAGAGGTGGCTAATGCAACAAACACAACTGGACCCGGAATTACAGTGCCTCAACCACAGGGGTCCGAATCCGCCATAGAAAACATGAAGGAAACCTTGGCCAAAGTTTTGGTTACGGTGGGAAATGTCAATAAAAAAGTGGACCAAGCCATGGGTCATAACCGGCCTCATAACCATAGAGGAAAAGGAACGTACAACACGCAGCCGAATAATGGGCGAGTACCCAATCCCGTAGCCAATCAGGCAGATGTCTCGAAAGATTTTGGAGAATCGGGACCTTGTGATAACGATTGTATGCACTGTGGCCACGGGAAGCATGAGTCTATATTGACTGAGGTTATACATTCCCAAGAAAGTGAAGAAGAGGAGGATGTGGAATTTTTTGGAAACGAAGATGAAGAAACATTGGAAGTTCATGCCAACAAACGTTTTGGGAAAGGAAATCACAAGTATTACACTAGGAGTTCTAAGGAGCCCAAAACTTCCTCTACTCCTCCAAGCAACCAATTACTCCCTCCTGATTTCAAAGGAGATGTCAATCCCCCTCCTCCATCCAAAGTGGAAAAGTCTAAGATGGTGCAAAATATGTCAAATCCAGAAAAACCCACTTATGACTTGGTGGAAGACATGAAGAAAACTAAGGCCAATGTCTCAATGTATGATATGTCCCGATTATTAGGCCAGGAGGTAAGTCCACCAAAAAGCTTAGATCCATCTGCCCAAGTTCATGAAGCTAAAAGTGCTGAGTCCCGATTGGTTTTACAAAAGGAAAAACGAGATATACCTCCTTTTCTGATAACCATTAGAATTGCAGGTAAAAACCTGCACAATTGTTTAATAGATTCAAGGGCCTCGGCTACCATCATGCCCCTAGAAATCTATAGAAAATTGGGACTTACACCAAAACCTTCTAGAAGCAGGGTGGTGCAGCTGGATAGATCAACCATGGAGGCAGTGGGAGAAGTGGGGGATGTTCTCATTCAGGTCAATTCAGAACCCAGGGTTCAACATCACATAGACATATTGGTGCTCGACATTCCTATCAAATATGGCATGGTTTTGGGAAGAGATTGGAGTAAAAACCTGAATGGTTACATTGTGACAGATTCTTCACATATGTGGTTGCCGTGGAGGGGAGTGGCCAACCAAATTCGGATTGATAGTGAGCCTAGGCTCAAGGAGATGATCACGGAGTATAACAAACCGAATGAGATCCAATACATTGAGGCAGAGCTGGGAGCATATTGTTTGGACATAGAAACACCTGAAAGTTCCCAAAATGAAAATATTGGGTGCAACGTTACTGAAGGACATCAGGACATTTGGACTTTAAGATTTGATGGATCCAGGTCCAAACAAGGAGCAGGAGCCGGTGTTGAATTGTCATGTGCGGATAAGGAGCCTATGTTCGCTGCATACAGACTACAGTTCCCTGCCACCAACAATATGGCAGAATATGAGGCCTTGATTCTCGGACTTCAATTGGCCCTTCGAAAGAAAGTTAAGTGTATCAAGGTCCTTGGTGATTCGGAACTGGTGGTAAAACAAGTGAAGGGACAATATGTGTGTAAAGATAAGCGGCTCAGACTTTACAGAACCAGGGTCAGAGATTTAATAGATGAGTTTGATGCTTTTAACATATCTCTGATCTCTAGAAAAGGCAATCGTCTAGCAGACTCTCTAGCCGTAGCCGCGAGTATGTTGAAACCAGTGGATCATAAGAAATGCAAGAAATTCTCCATAGAATTGGTCCCTTGTCCCTCGATACCAGATAATGTCACGAATTTCCAAGTGTTTGATAGTGACAGGCACATATTCCATTTTGTCACTAATTCTGGTATATTTGAAAAGCAGGTTATAGATGAAGATGAGAGGGATTTAGAGGAGGAAGATTTGGAAGAAAAAGCTATTGGAAAATGCAATAAGATGCCAGATGAGATGGCTTCATTAGAAAAAACTTTCGATATCGGATACCAACCAAGAGAGGGTAAAAAGGTTCCACCTCCCAGAGAAGCCTGTGATTTGGTTAACATTGGAAGTGCAGAAAACCCTCGAGAAGTATTTATAGCAAAAGCATGTACCAAGCAGGAGAAGGATTCCATAGTCAATGCATTAAAGGAATACATAGACTGCATAGCTTGGAGTTATAAGGAGTTGAAAACCTATGATCAGAATGTCATAATGCACACGATTCCGTTGAAGCCAGATTCCAAACCCTTCAGGCAAAGACAAAGGCGAGTCAATCCATTATTAGAACCCTTGATAGAGAAAGAGGTGAAGCGACTGTTAGAAGCTAAGATCATCTTTCCTGTTAGGCATTCCACATGGGTTGCTAACCTGGTCCCCGTGAGGAAAAAGAATGGAGAAATAAGGTTATGTATCGATTTTAGAAATCTTAATAAAGCCTCACAAAAGGACAACTACCCGTTGCCCACCATTGATGAAATACTCCAAAAGGTAAATGGGTCGGAGATGATGTCATTCCTGGATGGTTATTCGGGATATAATCAGGTCCTTATCCATCCTAGTGATAGGATGAAAACTGCTTTCACCACAAAGTGGGGCACCTTTGCATACAGGAGAATGCCTTTCGGACTATTGAACGCAGGTGCCACCTTCCAACGAGCTATGGACTTTGCTTTTAAGGGACTCATAGGTAAGTGCATCATCGTCTATGTAGATGACATTCCTGTCTTTTCTAAGAACAGGGAAAACCACGTCAGGGATCTTAAGAAAGTCTTTCAAAGATGCAGGGAACATGGCATTTCTCTCAACCCAAAGAAGTGCATTTTCGGGGTGACAGAAGGGAAGTTATTGGGACATATAATATCTAAGGATGGAATTTCCATTGACCCTGAGAGAATAGAGGCCATACAGCAGATTCCTTGTCCCAACAGCAAGAAGGGGTTGAGATCATTTTTTGGGAAGATCAATTTCGTCGAAAAGTTTATTGCAGATTTTGCAAAAATAGCAAAGCCTTTGAACGACATGTTAAAGAAAGAGGTCCAGATCAAGTGGACGAGATGAAAATAGAGATGCTTTTAAAAACATCAAGGACGCGATTTCTAAAGCCCCGGTTTTAGTGAGTCCCGATTATACGAAGCCTTTCTATATCTACACATTTGCTTCAGATCACTCCTTTGCGAGTGTTCTAACTCAGAAGAGTGAAGGCAACATTGAAAATCCTATTGCCTTCCTGAGTAGTCCTCTCAAAGATGCGAAACTGAGATACTCCATCTTGGACAAGCAAATGTATGCTCTGGTTAAGACTGTGAAAAAATTCAGGCATTACATAGTCCACAGTAGGGTCTTTGCTATCGTCCCGGATCCTGCAGTCAAAGCCATGTTCATACAGAATGAATTAGGTGAAAGACGTGGTAAGTGGGTTTCAACTTTGCAGGAGTTTGATCTTGAGATTCAGTCGATGAAGATAGTGCGGGGACAAGGGTTGGTGAAGGCAATAGCAGAAAAGGATCTCACAATTTCATGTCAACATTATGAAGTCGCAGATATAACCAAAGATGAGTGGTATACAGATGTGGTGTATTTTCTACTAAATGGTAAATGTCCACCGCACTTGAATTCTACTCAACGAAGAGCCTTGCGCTTGAAGTCTGCTAATTTCCTAATTAGATCCGACACGTTATACAAAAAAAACCATGAAGGTATTTACCTTCGTTGTGTTGACCAAAAAGAGGCAGTGCAGATTCTCGAGGAATTTCATGGTAAACATGGAACAGGACATGGGTCCGCCAATGCCACGGCCCATCAAATCCTCAGAGCCGGTTATTATTGGCCTCGACTGTTCAAAGATGCCCATACTCATGTGAGGTCATGTCATATATGTCAAACTGCAGCCAATAGAGACAGGGGTGTTGCCATGCCTTTACAATCCGTAATTGAGTCTAGACCTTTTGCGCAATGGGGCCTGGATTTTGTTGGGATTATCAGTCCCAATTCATCCGATTCCCACAAATACATTCTGACAGCTACGGATTATTGCACAAGGTGGACTGAAGCTATCCCCACAAAGAATGCTACGTCGGAGGTTGTTATTAAATTCCTAGAGGATAATATTGTCACTCGGTTTGGGATGCCTAACTCAATTGTAAGTGATAATGGTTCAGCTTTTTCTTCTTTGGAATTTGCTAATTGGGCATTTGACAGCGGTGTGAGTTTAAAATTCTCTTCCAATTATTATCCGCAAGGTAATGGATTGGCCGAATCATCTAACAAGAATTTGTTAAATGTCATAAAAAAATTGTTGGAAAGAAATCCGAGGGACTGGCATAACAAGCTTAAGTTGGCTCTTTGGGCTGACAGAATCAAAGTCAAAGAAGCAATAGGAACATCTCCTTACCATCTGGTTTATGGACAAGATCCCATTTTTCCTACAAATCTCAGGTTACAAACGCTGCATTTCATGAAAGATTATTTCGGAACTGATGATAAACTTGAGTCTAGACTAACACAATTAATGCATCTGGATGAAAAAAGGGATGAGGCTATGCTTCATTTTAGTAAACACCAGGATGTAGTAAAGAGATGGTTTGACAAAAAGTCTAGAGCCAAGGCCTTTAAAATATCAGATCTAGTGCTGTTATGGGACAAAAGACATGAGAAGAAAGGGGATCATGATAAGTTTGACTACTTATGGTTGGGTCCGTACCAAGTTTCAGAAGTCCTAGGGGAAAACAGTTTTAGACTAAGAACCTTGGATGGAAAGGATTTGGCATTACCTGTCAATGGGTTGCACTTGAAACACTACTTCCAGGCTTGAAGCAGTTGGGTTTTGTATTATATGTAATTAGGCCATGCTTTGTTTCTTTTGTGTGTGCAGATTTGATATTTAAGTTGTGTGTTTTTGACATGTTCAGGTTTTTGTATTAATGTTGTGCTTTGTTCTTTTGTGTGTGCAGGTTGGACATTTAGGTGGTGTGTTTATTTGACATTTTTCATTGTCTTATATATAAAAAAAAAAAAAAAAAGGAATAAAAGTTTGAAATGTTAAACACATGCCTAAGATTGGGAGAATATGAAGCATTGGAATTATGTTGTAAAAGCTCCACATGTAATACAAACAGTTAATTAATATCGTTTGAGGCTTGTGATGCATGAAGTAGTCAGTTTTACAAATTATGGCAATACTTCATCTGCAATTCAAAGGGCAATGCATTCATAGTACATCTCACTTTGCATATACATGCCATCTTAGTTGCATATGCATTTCAGATACAAATCATTAAAGTGTGTCAAATCCTCTTAGGGTTATACTATAACATAAATAAAGAAAAATCCTAAGGTTGGAAACTGAGCCCCAAGATATCTAGAACCAAGCACATTTTGTACACATTAAAAAGATCTTGGGCAAAATGATCAAAACCTTGCTTGGAGGAAAAGGGTCAAGCGAAAGGAATATTTCATGTCTATCCTATTATGCAACATGATCCTTAAAACAGTGGTTTTTACCACTTCCATTAAGCTTAAAGCCTAAAATCGAGTAGTAAGGATAGGGTTAAGTCCTCATCGAACTTAGGTTGAGGATCCAACTCCCCAAAGCTTTGATTTGACCTACATGGAGTAGTAAGGATAGGGCATAATTCTCATCTCGCCTAGGTTGAGAATCTGATTCCCCAAAGCTCCTATGTCTCATTTCATGATAAAACTTGGATTGGAAGGATCGTACTACTTGTCCTCTACAAAGGATGGGTAGTCATCCCCAAGGTCCAAGTAATAAAATTAATATTCTCCATTTTCATCTAAGACTTGGATTGGAAGGATCGTACTACATGTCCCTAGCAAGGATGGGTAGTCATCCCCAAGATCCAAGAAGTAAAATTAATGTTTCCCATCTCATCTTTATATTGGATTGGAAGGATCGTACTACTTGTCCTCTGCAAAGGATGGGTAGTCATCCCCAAGGTCCAAAGAAATGAAGTTAAGTCATGGATTATGGGGTTAGGTATGCCCATGCATGACAGCATGTCTTGTCTAAAAAACAAGACCACTGACTGTTCAAAGGGTTAGACTAGCATGACCATTTCTTCCATAATTGGTTAAATCATTTTTCTCAAAGTGAGGTAATGAATTCCAAATCAGAGTAGTAAGAATAGGGTTAAACTCTCATCTCGATTAAGTTGGGAGTCTGATTTCCCAAAGCTCTGATTTCACTTTCACTTACACATGGGTTCAAGATAGTAGTGACTCATAACCAACTTTGGGATCTAATAAAACAATTCATTATACACATGGTTGATCCTAAGAGGGTTTGATAATCTTGAATATTTGTGTATGATATTAGAAGGTCTATGCATTTGTAAAAGCTAAATCTCTAAGCATATTCATTAGGTTACACAAATCATTTACAATCTCACACATGCATGCATGTAAAACTGACAATGGAATGTTGATCAAGTCCAAGCGATATGGAATGAAAACAAATAGCACACACCGAGCTAATACTAATGATTCTGATGTTTCATGTACTTCTGATCTATCGGTATTTGTTTATCTTTTATGTGCTAACGCCTGTATCTAAGCTCGTATATTTCAGGTTGGGTTCTCACAAAAATGCTCTGGAGCATTTGACAGCAGAGTCGCCATTTGTTGTGGCTAATCCACAACACACCCCAAAATTGGGGACCCACCTTTTTTGCAGGTTTTCAGAGAAAATCTCAGTGACCCAGATGCTAAAAATGAAGAAAAGGGGCAAAATGCACAAGTGTAGAAAGTGTCACGAAATCGCGACATGTCGCTCCGTCGTCGCTAAAAAAAGAAAAGTGTCGCGATATCGCGACATGTCGTTGCTGAAAAAAAAAAGTGTCACGATATCGCGACATGTCGCTCCGTCGCTGAGAATGAAAAATTGTAGCGAAATCGTGACATGTTGCTCCGTCGCGGCCCAAAGAGGAGAGAGAAAGGTAGAATGAAAAATTGTAGCGAAATCACGACGTGTCGCAAAATCATGGTCAACGTGGTCAATGGCAGCAGGTGGGCGAAAATGTCGCGAAATCGCGACGTGTTTGATTTTCGTGGCTTGAAAGCGGGTAGGAGGCACAAGGTAGAAAATGGTCACAAAATCATGACAAAACTGAGACAAAGGTGCATAGCTCGAAAGGCGTCGTGAAATCGCGACGTGTCGCGTTTTCGCGGTGCAAGTGGATAAAAAAGCTTAAGTATCAAAACGGTAGCGATTTCGCACCTGTTGGTGAAGCATTTCGGTGTAGGTGGTGGTGGAGACGTGAAATCGTGAAAAGTGAAGACCATGCCCAAAACAGAGAAACGGTAGCGAAATCGTGATTGGTTTGAAAGTGTACTGAGAGAAGACGTCAGGAAATCAGGAAAATGAAGACCATGCCCAAAGCAGAAGGAGTAGCGAAATCGCGACGAAGGTTTTGGCAAAGTGTAGGGAGGGTAAATGGTCGCGAAATCGCGACATGTTGCGGCCGAAGCATATGGAGATCAAAATGCGTCGTGAAATCGTGACAGATTGCGAGAGATGGCCCGAAGGAGAAAATGGTCACGATTTCATGACAGGTTTCGGCCGGAGCGTACGGAGAACAAAGGCGTCGCGATATCGCGACATGTCACGATTTCGCGACATGTCGCGTTTTTGCTGTGAAAGCGAAGGAGCAAGGCCGCGGGTTATTTTTAGTCACGATTTTCATGGGACCGTTACTGAACATGCAGAGAGCGCTGAACACGTGGCAGAAAGGCATGAGGATCAGAGTAACGCTTCAGATCGACAGTTACTGGCCGCAGAGAAGATCAAGCGTTGCAGATTCAAGCGAAGGGTTAAAAACACCAAAAGGCGGGAAACTGAAACGAAGCGTCCTGGGAACTGAAACGAAGCGTCACAGAGCAGCCGAGAGCAGCAACAGAAAGTTTAAATAGCAAAAATGTAGATAGATACGGGGCTGGAAATTGTAAACAGAAAAGCATTATTTTATTGAATAAAGGAGTTATTTGGCAAGAGTAACTTTTGTGTGTGAAACCAAAAGGAGATTGAAGGCTAAGACTACTGTTTTCCTGTATATCTTTCCTTTGCATTATTTTGTTTTGTATCTATTCGTTTACACCGTAATGTGGGTTGCGATAGGTGAATGATAAAATAATGCAAATTATTTATTTCCTTAGAGTCTAGCATCTGATTTGATTTGATTGTGTTTATTACAGGTCTGTTAGGTCAGGTTGTTTTAGAGCTTCATCTCATAACTTGGGGTTTTGCAGGGAGGAGATTGCTAACCAGATTAACGTCCTTCTTTGGTTTTCCAGCTGATTCGCATAAGAACATTTCTGATTTAGTTTTTGATATATTTTTAATCTCATTTAGAAGCTAACGTTAAAATAGCAGAACAATTAAACAAAAGATAAAATGAACCAATTAACACTAAAATAAACCGCATGTTAATTTCATTAATGTCAGAACATAAAAGGATTTTTTCTTTCTTTTGTTACATGATTGGTTATTTTAACAAATTAGGGTTACAAAGTTTGCTGTGAATCAACAAAGGCCCCTTGTTAACAGTTACTTGCAGGATCTGAGCTATTCTGGGATACTTTCATTTATTTGCATTAAGTCAAAATTGGTTTTATGCATATAGAGATCTGTTCACAAGAAGCTTGGAGAAATAAAAAAAAATAACATATTTCTTTGCAAGAAAGAGTCTTCTGGTTTGAGACTCCAGTTGCGTGTTCATTTTGTAATGGGACAAAAATTTCACTCAACAAGTATATTGGGAACTTTGTTATATAGGAAGATGTTGAGGGGTAATTTTACCCAGTTGCAAAATCACACTCACAGTTAGGATTTTAGAGTTAAAACCCTCTCTTGCAAAATAATACTTGATTCTTCCAAGGTTCTTTGTTATAATGTGTCATAAAAGTGTGGAACATCTAGATATGAAATAATGCTAAAAATAACTCTTGAATGCACATAACTTGTTAACAAGGGGCTTGGATTTTAGGTGTCTTGATCTGAAATCATTTTGATACACTCTCCAATAAAATTCACTTTTCCAGAATAAATAAATTTACCTTGAATTTAATTTTAAACTATGCAAATTTATTTTAAAACTTCAAAAAAGAATTTAATTAAAAATGCTTCAAAACTTTATATTAACATACATTTCCTTAAGCATTTTAATTAAAACCAAAATTTACTCCATCAATGAAAATTTACGTAAAATTAAAGTTTACGTAAATTCCAACAAAGCCATTAAATATAAAACCCTAATTATAAAGTTTGAACTTTATAATATTAAAAATTAAGGTTTTTATTTAATTTGAATACTTGTTCATCCCGATATAAAATTGAAATGTGAATACCCGAATGGTGAACAAACATAAAAAAGTTTTAACCCTAATTATAAGATTTTGAACCTTTATAATTATGGAGAGCAAGTGGGTAGTTAAAACTCTCTAGTTATGGAGAGGCCTAGGTTCAAATCTCTCCCCTCACATGTTGCGGATATGTTGTATATAAAAGGTTCCTCATCAAAAAAAAAAAAAAAAAAGTGTTTCAATGAAACTTTACATAAAATTAAAGTTTACCTAAGTTTCAACAAAGCCATTAAATATAAAACCCTAATTATAAAGTTTGAACTTTATAATATTAAAAATTAAGGTTTTTATTTAATTTGAATGTTTGTTCATCCCGATATAAAATTGAAATTTGAATATCCGAATGGTGAACAAACATAAAAAATTTTAAACCCTAATTATAAGGTTTTGAACCTTTATAATTATGAAATAGGGTTTCAATGAAACTTTACATAAAATTAAAGTTTACGTAAGTTCCAACAAAGTCATTAAATATAAAACCCTAATTATAAAGTTTGAACTTTATAATATTAAAAAAATTAAGGTTTTTATTTAATTTGAATGCTTATTCATCCCGATATAAAATTGAAATGTGAATACTCGAATGGTGAATAGACATAAAAAAAAGTTTAAACCCTAATTATAAGGTTTTGAACCTTTATAATTATGAAATAGGGTTTCAATGAAACTTTACATAAAATTAAAGTTTACGTAAGTTCCAACAAAGTCATTAAATATAAACCTTAATTATAAAGTTTGAACTTTATAATATTAAAAATTAAGGTTTTTATTTAATTTGAATGTTTGTTCATCCCGATATAAAATTAAAATTTGAATATCCGAATGGTGAACAAACATAAAAAGTTTGAACCCTAATTATAAGGTTTTGAACCTTTATAATTATTGCAGTTAGGGTTTTTGTAATTTTCCAATCATGTTTATTCACTCAAATATCAATTAAATTTAATATTTGGAAAAATGAATAAACATAAGCCTCTAATTATAAAGTTTGAATCCTTTATAATATCAAATTAGGGCTTTTGTAATCCAAACTTATAATTTAAAATAAACTCAAAAGAAGAGTGAGGAAAATAAAATAAAATAGTGAACAAAGTTGCAGGCTATGAAATAATAAACAAAAACTCCTGAAATGTAAATATAACCTATATTAATCAGAATTCTCTCAATTAAATATAAGTAAGATGCAATATTCTATGGAGCAACAATCGTAATTCAAAATAAATCAATTTTATTGATTAAATGAAACACCAAAAATTATGCTTGTTTCAATACAATAAAATCAATATATTTGATAGATAAACCTTATAAACTAATCTCAACGAGCTCCTGTGAAATTTGTCAATCCATCTCCTCTGTAACCTACAATCAACCTTCTCTTCGAACGCTTTCTTTAGAATTCTTCTCTTCGCAATTGTTCGACCCCATTTCTTGGTTTCCAATGGCCTATTTATAATTTAACATTGTGTTTGTTCATTTCGTTCTACAATTTAAAATGAATTTTACAACCACATTATTCTCTTTGCTTTCCGCTCCTTTGTTCGTTCATTCATATTGAAAACCTGCAAAACCAACACAAAATTTTTTATAATAATGTACTTTAAATATTTTAATTAAAATATTTACAATACACTTTGAAATAAAAACATTCAAAATGAACTTTAAATATTTTAATTAAACTTTAAAATGAATGATTTAAAACATTAAAATTATGTACTTTAAATATTTTAATTAAAACATTTACAATACACTTTGAAATAAAAACATTCAAAATAAATTTTAAATATTTTAATTAAAATTTAAAATGAATGATTTAAAACATTAAAATTATACTCTAAAGTATTTTATTTAATGATTTTAAATTATTTATTTTAAACATTAAAATTAAAAGTTTTTAAAATTAAAACATTTAAAATCACTCTTATCAAGTCTTAAAATTTTCAAAAGAGGCCCAACAAAATATGAAATAAAGTAAAGAAAGGTTTTACTTTAAATCAAACAATCAAGATCATGCAAACCAAAATCTCAAAAATTTTAGTGGGTCCCCAATTTTGAGGCGTTGTGAAGTGGTCACAATAGAAGACACCTAAGATATATAGATTGAATTTAGAATAATTATGGAAGGGGTTATAAGGTTGTTGAAGTATATTCATTTTCTTATCTAATCAACTCTATAAGCATTAAAACTTAATTAGTCATCTCTTCTCCTAAAAAATGGCTATGAAATGCTACCTAAACTATATCACTTCTCGTTAGTTGATCATTAACCATGATCCTCTTATACAAGGTTATGATGACCAACCCACCTTTGAGAACATCATCTTTGATCAAGAAGATCGTCTTTGATCAAGAAGATGAGGTTTCTACACATTTATGTTCTCTAACCCCTACCCATGATGCGGATGAAAGAGAGGACTTCCTCTCTACAATAAATTTGTCCTATTTATTGTAGAAGAATATGGGAACCATGGTCAAGAAACCCTAAGCATCTCTATAGGGGAGGTTTCACTTATGGACCATACCTAAAAATCTAAGCTCAAATCCCTTCTCATAAAATCAACTAGATCCATCTTTTGAGTCTATAAGTACAAACCATAATGCATCAAAATCTAGTTTAATTGATTCAAATCCTCCGATCATCACCACTTCCATGGATGCAAAGAGACAAAACCTCTATCCTCCATTGGAACATCATTCATTTTTTCTTACTCTGTAGGAATTACTATAGGGTAATGTTAATTATCACATATCTCAACAAGGAGGTACAAGCTATATTTCCAATTAGAGTGTTCCATCAAGTGTCTCAATCTCTAATCCTCCTATCAGTAATCCTTATTGTAATATCAATAGGGTGGGTTTGGGATTCACATGAAACCCTAACCCTACAATATCTCATCCCTCATCTTCTAATCCTTTTATCTTAGGTGCCTTGGGAATAAACTATATGATACCAGCTTCAAGATTGTATGCCTAAGTGTACCAACCTCCTTATATCAATCATCAATAAATTCCTCTTGTCATTCAACTTTTTTGTTCCATTAAATCATACTTCTAAATTTCAAGATTTAAATTCTCAATTAAATTAATTGAAACAACAAATTATCATCATCTAATGGTTTTCATCCAGCCACAAGTATTTGTATGGTGACTTGTACAACTAGCCCATAGATCCTTTTGTAGCTAGTCATTGTTTTCCTCCTAACTTTGAAATCCTAATGTTTCAAATGTAGAAGGGAAAATAGGATGCCATAAACCACCTTAAGTTGTTTAGAACTACTTTTAGTGATATTTCTTATGATAAAGCATTGCTACTTAAAATATTCTCTTAAAGCCTTAGTGGTCCTGCCATGGATGGTACTAAAAAATACTAAGGCATTCCTTGGTAGTGATATTTCTTGTGATAAAGCAATGCTACTTAAAATATTCCCTAAGAGAATTATTTGTCCTACATTGGAATGGTACTAACAAATACTAAGACATTCCTTAATTTTTTTTACAATTTTTCTTTAAATATTTGTTAAGAAGTTCTCCATCTACATTGAGAACAAGATCACTATTAGTGATATATACCAACTCAAGCAATACAAATACAAAAAATTTTCCAACTTCTTATCAAGATGGTGAGTACTAGTTGGGAGAATCTACTATGTACCTCCACATTAACACCTATTAGGCATTATTATAGGAAATATTAATGAGCAATTGACCTTCTACTCAAATATGGGGATGTATCTTCCTTCAAAGATGCAACTTATATGATCAAGGAGTAGAGATCACCTTTGTCAAAAAAGGGTAATTAAATACCAAGTTCCATAAATAGGAAGATAAGTCCTCTAAAACAAAAGGGAAAAACAAGAACAAACACATTATAAGCAATGGATTCATAGACTCATGCTAGACAAATAATGTTAGTGTTACAACAAATTTTCCAAAGCCTATATTTGGGAATATTCAACAATAAAAATTGTAAAGGAGCTGCTCTTGACTAGATAAACCTCTTACATCCACCCTATATTATCCCCTAAATGTCAAAATTATAAAGCCTCTACCCATTCAATTTGTTGAATTTGGAAGAAAAAAGGCTCCTTGTTTTCATTCCAATGAGTAGTGTGCCTTACACCATATCAACAATCATGCAACCAATAGATGCATTAGCCTTAGGAATATGATATAATACCTAATAAACAATGGTCAAGTTGTTTTGAATGGAGTTGAATCTTAATCTTCTTCAAATAAAGATCTTGTAATATTTCAAAATCCATTACCTAATCATAATCAAAATCAAAATATTATTCTTGTCATATCTCTCATGTTTGTGTTGTAACCAAACAACAACACAAAAATCCATCATATAATCAAATTTCAAGACCTCCCTCGGTCCCTCATATAAAATAAACTTCTCCATCTAAATGACCACTTCTATCATACAATTAGGGACTAAGGCTAATAGTGCTTTTCATTTGTTTCATCATTTTGAGAATAGCCTAGCCAAAATATCACTTATTGAGCTCCATAGGTCTTCTCTAGCTCACAAAGAGACCTTACTCAAAATTTTGAGGGAACAAATTGTTCTTCAAGACCTTAACCTAAATGGTCTTACTCCTAAAGTAGAAACCATTGGGGTTAATCATGCAATTATATCATTCCATGAGGATGATATCCTTCAATACTTTATGGTTAAATATATCTTATTATATATCATATGCCATATTAACAATAAATTTTTCAAGAAAAACTTAGTTAACAATGACTCTAGTATCAATGTTTGTAATCTAAAATTTATTAGTCACTTTAGGCTAACCAAAAATGGTTTGGAGAAATATGATATTATTATAATATATTTAAACAATTAGGAACATAGGGCTAGTGGCACTATAGTTTACCTCTCATAATTGAACCCTACACTCTCAACACTCTTTTTTATGTCATACCATGTGACTTAACCTATAACATTATTCTTGGGAGGCCATGGATCCATGAGATAAAAGTTGTCCCTTCAAATATTCATCACTGCCTTAAATATGAATACAAGAAAATGACTTTTCACATTCATTTCACCTTGGACCTTTTTATTACTATCAAGTTATCGAGGCCAAAAATCCTAAAGTTTTCCTTTGCCCTTCTCTCAATTCATATTTTGAATCATCATATTATTCTTCTCAATTTCTTATAACTAATGCATCAAGGTATCTCACCTTAAATAATTAATCTAATAATGAACTTGAGGGTCAAAGTGATAAAAAAATTATCATTAATAATAACAAATAAAAAATAATCAACTTGTCGAAGATCTAGCCAAGCTCCCTCTATATCTTTGAACCTTAGGGTTTTCTTCTAGAATTAAGTGTAAAATAGTACAAATAGGAATTTGCTCCTTCATTTGTGTTGGTGTTTCCAATAAGTATAATATCCATGAAAGTAACCATTTCTAAACTAAATGATAATTTACTTCATGCTTCTTGTTGAACTCATATCCCATCCCATAGTAGATGTTTTCCAACATGGAATATCAAGGCAAAAGACTAGGCCTATATGAGAAAGTCATAAAATTACCCTTATAGACCAAATCCTAGCTAGGATTTTTTGGGATTGGTTATATGCCCATACATACTAAGCCTTTTACCTTATTTTCCAAAATCAAAGGAGAAGTTAGTCATCGTTATAAAGTGTTGCATGATGAGACCATTTCTTTAAAAAAATTGGATTGGTATGCGGATGATGATGATGGACAATCACTTTTTATAGATCCTAACTTATCTATATTTACTCAATATATTAGGGTAAACATTCTAACACTTTCCTATCCTAATTTGATTTCTAATGAAGGCTATTCTGATATGGAGAACTTCCCACATGATCCTCCTCAAGGTGGTACCTTGGACTATCTACTGACAAATAATTTTAATTTAATGGATCTTTTCCCCAGATTTACAATGTTTCTATATCAAAACTAATCAATGAGATTCATTCAATATTAAATCCTACAGATCTAGATAGCCTAGGAGTGTTTCTAGATCCACCTCATTTGGAAGATCAATATTGAATTTTGATTGAGAATGTTATGAATATCAATATTAGGATTTTTAAATATTTCAAGATCTTAAGATAGACAAGGTCTTGACCCCAACTACACATGAGGAATACACAAATATTTTGATGGATTTAAAAGTCATATTTTCTTGATCCTATACCAACATACCTATTATTTACTCTACCCTTATTGTCCATCACATAGACGTCACTCTTGGTGCAAAACTTGCAAAATAGAAATTATGAGAAACACACCTAAAAGTCACATTGGTAGTCAAATAGGAGCTTGAAAAGCTCCTCAAATTCATATTTATCAATTCCATCAAGTACTTTGATTGGATATCTAATGTTATTCTTATTGCTAATAAAACAAGCAATGTTAGGGAGGGCACTAACTTTTAGGATATCAACAAAGCATACCTCAAGGATAACTTCCATTTGTCCAACAATGGCATTATCATCAATTTCACTACAATATTAGAATGTTCCCTTTAATGTATGGATTCTTAGGATATAATCATATCGATATCACTTATAAGTATGAAGTCAAAACATGGGAAACCTTTTGTTATCAAGTCATGCTTCTTGGCTAAAGGACATAGGGGATACCTACTAGAGAGCCATGATAAACATCTTTCATGGTATGATGCATGACATAATGTAGGAATATCTTCAAGACATTATCAATCAATATTTAAACTAGGAGGATCATGTCTGAGATCTAATATCATATTCAAGTGGTTATAGGAGTACAAGGTATGTCTAAAGCCTTAGAATTACATCTTTGGGTTACATAAAGAAAACTATTCAGATATATTATATCTTAGCATGGCATCAAAGTTGAACCTGATAAAATATCAACTATCATAAATATGCCACCCCCTTAAATAATAACCCAACTTAGGAGTCTCCAAGGCAAAATCCAAACCATCTAGGGATTTATTTCCTAGCTAGTTAACAAGTGTTAAACCTTCAAGATTTCTAGGAATAAAATAGTCTTTGAATGGGACATTGACTAGTAAGCAACCTTTACTACCCTAATGTCCTACCTTATTTCTTTTGATTTCCTTATACCACCTAATTATTATAGGCCCTTGTTTTTATACATAGTATCCATTGACCATGGCTTAGGAGACATGTTGGCATAGTATGATGATCAACATAGAGAAAGGTCTATTTTCTATTAACAAAACTTTGTTCAATTATGAAGTTTGATACACACCCTTAGAGAATATTTTCTAGCCATAGTATTTACTTCTTAGAAGCTTAGACACTACATGCTTATACATAATATATTTTCCAATGTGAGGGTTTATCCCTTGCACTATCTCATGTTCAATCTCACCTCTCTAGATGAACCACTAAGTGGGTCATTGTGCTTATAAAATTCACTCTTGAGATTATTAACTAAAAGTATATGAAAGGTCACATCATTACTAACTAATTAGTCGTTATACCTTTAGAAATTGGCCATCCCTTAGTGATAACCTTTCTCTATGAGTAAATATCCAACCTAGAAGTAGATCAACCTAAATTTTGAATTTTATACTTTGATGACACTAAATGTGTCAAAGGAATAGGGCCAAGAGTCATCTTAGTCACTCCTTAACAATATATAATCCATTTGTATTTTAAGATTATGTTTTCTTGTACCAAAAATACCATTGGATATAAATCCATTATCTAATATTGCATGTAGTTTTAACTCTCTAGGTTATAATCCGTTTTGTCTTTGGAGACTTTTAGCTAGTAGTAAACCAAGTCAATGGTTCTATCAAACCAAAGATAATAAGCTCAATCCATACAAAGACTATTAATAAACTTATGATTGTTGTCAATAAAATCATCATTGACTATATCCCTAGATCTAGTAACCCTTTTGCCATTATTATGGTCTTAGATACATCCCTTATCCCCTTATATCTATATAAAGGAAAATATACAATCATTATTTAATAAATTAAATAACCTTCAATTTTAGAATCTAGTCAACTTCCCTAGAGGTATTTTCCATAGAAGTAGCTTCATCCCTTGATCCTTCATGCAAGGATATATTTTCTTACCATAAGGATGGCACTTTTCCTAGTGGTTTAAATTGTAATGAGCAAGAACCTCGAGCAATAAACTTGTAGAAATATCATGAATGAAAATATCTTATACCCTTGATGTAATTTTGATTAGATTCTAAGACTCATTCAAATCCCAAGTAGTTGTCAAAGAAGCCGATGATGGATATTATAATAGTTCCTTTATTGGTGTCATCATTGCTAAGAAACTCCTATGCATGGGTTATCATTAGCCCTTCATGGAAAAATACTCTTATAACTATATCAAGAGTTGCAATAAGTATCAAAATCATGACAACCTTATCCATGTTCCATACCAATCTCTCTAATATTTAACCTCTCCATGGCATTTCTCCATTTAGGGAATAAACATTATTGGAAGATAAAACCCATATTATTTGATAGAAATAATTTTATCATAATGGATATTGAATAGTTCACCAAGTGGGTCAAAGCTATGATTTTAGCCTCAAACACTGATTCTAAGTCTCCAAGTTAATCCTCAACCACATCCTTATCTATTATGGCATTCCTTATATTCTAGTTTATAAAAATGGAACACCCTTCAAGAATAAAGATGACTAGAAAAAATTGTGGTAAGTACAAGATCCATCACGAATGGTCTATGCCTTAATATACTTAAGGCAATGGCTAAGTTGAATCTTCTAATAAGACTCTTGTAAACATACTCAAGAAGCCCATCAGTAAAATAGACAAAAATTAGAATCTTTAGTTATATTCAAATTTGTGGCCCTATCACACTAGTGTCAAAACCCCCATTGGCATGATGCCCTATGCTTTGGTCTATGAAATCCAAGTAGTCTTCCCCTTTGAGCTAGAGGTTCCTTCCTTGCACATTTTGCTACAAGATTCATCTATAGGAGATAAATATTATCTTTCCATCATAGCTAGTTAGAACTACTTTACAAAAACTGAATCCATGCTTTAGAAAACCTACCAGTCTACTAGCAAAGGCTTAAGCATGACTATAGAAAAAGGTATGATCTCAATATTTTTATGTTGGTGATCTCGTCCTCAAAGAGAATTAGAAAAATATCAACACCAAAACTAAGCTCAAAAGGTAAATTTGAGTCTAAATGGCTAGATTTGCTATTATGGTTTAGGTGTTTATAAGCTCATCAAACTTGATGGAAAAGAACCTGTTGTCACCATTGCACAACTTATCCCAATTTGGGGACCCACTTGAAATTTTGGATTTAATTTAAAATTTTTCTTGCATCAAGATCTTTGAAAATTCACTTACATCAAGATTTTTTTAAATTTTGATTACATTGGGATTTTGAAATTGTTGGCACTTTGCATTTGAAGACTCATATTTAATTATAGTGATTCAAATTGAATATTTTTGAATATTTACATATAATTTGCATTATTCTAGATTGAATATTTTAGAAAATTTGAGCTTCAAAGGTTTAAAATTTTAAATTTCATTTTAGGGTTATTCAAATTTTGTCACTTTTGCCCTACAATTTGATGAAAAATTAAAATGGCCATAACTCTTGCCACAAACCTCTGTTTGAGATGATTCAAAAACTGGTGGAAATATCTTGAGCTCATATTCACAATGGTATCATATTTTAGATGTAAATTATTTTTAGAAATAGAATTTTCCTTAAACATATTGTGAACTTCTAAACACCATATCGCATGATCCACAATGAAGTTTTGGGTTTTCTCAGTAGATTTGGATACCCATTTGGCCCATTTAGACACATGAAAAATATTATTAAATTCTAGGTAGTTTTATGTTTGACCTATTTTTTTCAAGCTACGAGAATTAAGATGCAAAATACAATTTTTTTTAAATCTGCTAAATTCAATGGAAGACAAGGAAATGATCAAATCCATGAGAAAAGGAGAAAAAAGCAAGAGATTTCTCAAATTTGTCAAAATCCTCTAGCCCTCGATAAAAAGAGAAATGAAAGAAATTTCCAAAGTGTGCTTTAAGTGGTATGGATTCTAGATTCCTTTGTATATGGTGTGATGATGAGAAAGGGTTTGAAAATTCAAGGTTGTTCAAAATCACCGAAATCCTCAAAATCACTAAAATCCTCCAATTTGTGGTAAAAAGGGAAATGAAGAAGATTTCCAAGGTATGCTTTAGGTCACATGAATTCCAGTTTCCTTTATAAAGTGAGCACAAATGAAATTCTTTGTAATTTGAGCACAAATAAAATTCTTTATAATGTAAGTGCAAATAAGATTTCTTTATTCCTTTGCAATTTGAGTAAAAATGAGATTTCGCACGCAAATGAAATGCATTATAAAGTGAGTGCAAATAAGATTTTCTTATTCCTTTGTAAGTTGAGCACAAACGAGATTTCGCATGAAATGAAATTTTGGGTGGAAATGAGTTTTCTTTGTATTTTGAGCGAAAATGAGTATTCTTTGCAAAGTGAGCACAAATGAGATTTCTTTATAAAGTGAGCGCAAATGAAATCCGCCAAAATATTCAAATTCGTGAGAAAATGAGAAAATAAGGAAACATTCTTAAATCCATTATTTCCTTTGTAAATCGAGTGCAAGTGAAATTCGTTGCACAAATGATTTTTATTTATAAGTTGAGTGGAAATAAGATTTCTTTGCTCCTTTGTAAGTTGAGCACAAATGAAATCCACACCGTAAATGAGATTTGTTTATTCCTTTGTAAATCGAGTGAAAATGAGATTTCTTTGTAAATTCAACTTCATAACCCTAAAGCCTTGGATTTTAATTAATGAAGAAAACCTTAGGCAAATATTTTAATTAATTAAAATAATTAAGTTCTAAACCTTAGAATTGGACTTAATACTTTTGGATATTTTTTAATTAATGAGAAATATTATCATAAAAACCCTAGTATTAAGTTTAATACTTTGGCATTAAAAATTGAAATGGATTATTAATATAAATATAATAATGTGAACCTAAAATTAAAAGCAAAACCTTAGAAAATAACATAAAATTAAAATTTTAAATGAATTATAATGTTAAACCTTAGAAAATCAATTAATAAATTTAATAATCATCAATATTAATAATAATAACAATAAAATGATTTTTTTCGCCATAGTTTTAATTTGATCCTTTATTTTGTGTTGTAGGTAATTGAACCAAAAAATGAAGAAGATGAAGTGTCAAACAAGAATATGAAATTATGAGATCTAGGAGATTCTAAAATGATCTGAATGACAAAATGCAGTTGAAAATCTACCATGGAGTATTGTTGCAAGAATAAGGGATGGCTCAAATTGAAGTTTGACCAGATGGAAGCCATTAAAGCTTAGCAAATTACAAAAACCATTCATAGAGAATGAGAGCCAAAGGAGATACATTAAACCTAGACTTGATTTCAAACCACCTGGAACACGGCGATTTAGCTACCCTATCTTTAGAAAGAAGCTTTCAAGGTAGTTACAAAAATCAATGGCTGAAATTATAGATTTGAATCAAGAAGAATCTTAAGATGACACATCATTTGTCCAAACAATGACATACAAATCATCTATCAATTTAAACCATTGAATTCCAACTATAAAACACCAAAATACAATTGTAAAACCATTGTAAAGCATTGAAATTTGAAATTATAATGTTATAAATAGCCATTAGACCCCATTCCAAAGGGTTGGATTCCACTATTAGAAATAGGAATTTTAGAATTTTCTTTTCTTTGGTAGTTTGTGGAAATTTTCACCCCTATCATTGTACTTGAAGAGTTGTATTTGCAATCATCTGTAACAAGTAATTTTGAGAATATACTTATTGAACATCTTTATTCATGCAACATACTAGATTTCTTGGTGTGATTTGCGCATGCTGATGGTGGTCTCATTTGAGTCAATTATAGTGTGTTGTTTCTTTTCCCTTTGAATATGGTACCACTTTGACCCTATATTGTGCAATATATGATCTATTCAGAGTTGGTTTGATTCAGATTTTATTGCTTCAATAGATTCTTCCATAAATCTTCCATGATGCACTGACTTGTTTTTCTTTTCTTTTTTCTCTAACCCTTTTCTTTTGATTTTATTTGAAACTTGATTAGATTAGGAGTAGATTAGTTGAATTTTAGTTTCTAAAGCTTATTATTATGATTATGTGCTTCATTTCTTTCAAGTTTCAGAACAAACATTGCAATTTGCTATAAATATTATGTTTCATAATGCAATGAATGTGATATATTGATAATTTCAAGGTAGCAAGCCTAGAATCTTGCTTTTCTTTGATATTTTGAAGTAATTTGTGCTATTAAACATTCATATATGATGATTAATTGATAAATTAAGCTATACCTTTAGTTATTCATGCTTATACAATGAAATAAAACTCACCCTTGTAACAATTATATGTAACCCTGAGTGATCCACATGCTTTATATTCCTATATTCTTTTGATTTAAGACTTGAAAATTGACATACATTATCAACCAGGTTAGACCAACCTTACTCAAACCTTGGGGGATCAATGTTCCCTTTCAAGAGAGGACACCTTGTCCTAATTGTTGGTGTATGTTTGCAACTGGAAAAATATATCACTCAATGGAACCTAAAGAACCAATGAACATAATGCATGTCAAATAGTATTATATCTAAGTCTACATCAATTGTCCATTTAATTTCAACTACTTGTCACAACTTGATTTAATATTATTAACTCTATATCTACCTACAAGCATGTGCTTATCTCTGTTTGGATTACCTATTGCATATTGAGTAAGGGATCCATGATGATATATAAATGATGATCCTATTTAGGAAATAATTTTTCTTTCATGAGGTGACTGATGGTAGTGGATCCTCCTCATCCCATTTTGTGAATTAGTCATGGTTTGTATAATATAGTATATCTAAAATGATCTCTTGTTTGGTTTACCTCAAGCTTTATCACATCAATTTATTTCCACCTGGTGAATACCATGAGATTTGTAGGATTTTATAGCAAGATCAATCTTATCAATCACTTGTCATTTACTACAAGGATTGTACATTTTGAAAATAAAATTAATCATATTTTATCACAATAAAATATTCAAACTCACAGATTCATACTTAATAGATAAAACCAACTAGAGATATTTTTACTAAGTGCCAATCCTTTAGGCTAATAAGTTTATAAAGATATTTGGCTATAAATATATCTTCTTCCATTCAAATGATGAATACTATGAACTTTCATAGGTGCTAATGATAAACTTTAACTCTTTGTCTTCATTACCTCTTGCCACAAGATGAAGACTATGAGGTTTATAGGTGTTGCTGACAAGGTCAATCATATCATCACTTGTCTCCTATGCATGGGGGAACCATGTCAATAAGAATTTCTCCTCTAGATTAAGACATAATAAATTGTTGTACTAATATCTAATCAAAAGTTCTCTATGAAACTTCTTTATAATACAAATCAATCCAAGTAAAAGTCCTTTAGCAATTTATATAAAGGAAAATATATAAAGCTAAATTAGAAGACCTCTAGGAAAAAATAAATCAGAAATCCTCTAGGTAAAGCTAAATAACAAGTCCTTCAAGTAAAATAGATGTCTTTTATATATTTGTCTAAATAAAAATATATTTTTTAGCTTTAAATAAATCACAAATTGCTCCTTAGGCATTTGTTTGAGGATTCCAAAAATAATATATTTAAGCTAAAGTCCCCCTTGGGGTAAATCTTTTATCTTTATTTGTACATAGTTATAAAGTTGTACATATTTTTTATATCAAACTAACAAAATCCCCCCTAGGTAAATTTCAAAGATAAATAAAGTCCCCTTGGGTAAGTCTTTGTATATAGTTGTACATATGCGTGTGTGTGTGTAAATCCCCATGGGAAAATATTTTATTTGTGCTAAAGTTCCCTTTGGAAAATCTACATGTTTACATAGTTTTATATAGTTGTATTATAGAAATGCCTCTTCACATTATCCAAAATATTTCTTGGACACATCACTTATTAACTATGCATCTATCATATATTTGTCATCCTAAATCTTGAGGTTTATTCCTCTTCAATCACATTCAATCAAATATATTATGTCTAATCATCTAATCATTAGTACATTAATCATAATTAAATCATTCATTATTAATCAAATTAACGATCATATAATCTATTTTATTCATCATTAACATAATCTCAATCATTATTAATCACATTATCTATACTATCTATCATTAATCATAATATCAAATAACCATCAAGCAATTAAATACATAATCAATGATGAGGATCAACAAACATGAACAAAAAAAAAAATCCAAGGAGTTAAATTAGAATTATTTTCATAATGCCAGCCTAAAGGGGCAGAAATTACAATTCCAGACTTGTTTAATATTGGAGCCCAATCCCAGATCGAAGACCATATTTCCAGATCCAAAATCCCCTTTTAAAATCTACCTTCCCCACCCAACTGGCGGTTGACAAAATTTTAAATTCTACTTTCCCGCCCAACTGGCGGCTGACAAAATTTTAAATTCTACTTTCCCGCCCAACTGGCGGCTAAAAATTTAAATTCTACTTTCCCGCCCAACTATCGGCTGACAAAATTTTAAATTCTACTTTCCCGCCCAACTGGCGGCTGACAAACACCAAGGCAAAACACTTAGAATTTTTTTTTTTGTTTTTTTTTTCTATTGATGCAAGATTGCTCTGCTGCCACTGGATGCTCCTGCATCAGACACCCAGGGTAAGTTTGAGAAGTGACCTCACTTCTTTGTTTTTGGAGGAAAACCAAGGCGGTCAACCTTGGACTTGGACATCCAAGTCGAATCTTCTACAGGCCTTCCCTTCCATTTCACCAGATATTCTTCATACTGCTTATTTCTTTTAATTCTGTCGATGTAGGTATCTAGGATTTCCTCTATCTCTTCTGTCACTAGAGCCAATGTCGGAACACTCCACAACTCTGCAACTGGTTCCTTAAAACTGTCACCTTCATGATACTCTACCAAATCAAAAATATTGAACACATGTGATATGTTCAATCCACTCAGCAACTCCACCTCATATGCATTTCTTGAATCTCTTTTTTGTATGATCTTGCATGGTCCAAACTTCTTCATTTTTAGCTTGTTATATGTTTTAGCAGGAAACCTCTCCTTTCTTAGGTGCACCATGACTTCATCACCAACCTGGAACTCCTTAAACCTCCTTTTTTGATCAGCCTTTGTCTTGTACTGAGTGTTCATCTTATTGATGTGTTGTTTTACTTCTTCATGCAAATCCTTCAGGTGCTCTACAAAGTTCTCAGCTTCAGCACTATTATTTTCTCCCCTATCCAACTTCCTCAAATCAGAAGAATTTCTTGGACTACTCCCATATACAATCTGGAATGGTGATTTACCAGTACTCCTATTGACAATCCTATCCACAGTAACTGGGGCTGTACAAGCTCTTCAAGCTTCAAAAAAGTATGGGTCTTCAGGGTACAAACCCTTAAGTTCTTCAAACCCCACAACTTCCACTCCCATTGTTGTCAACAAACTCTTTTCATCCATCTCCTTCAGTGGCTTCATTTTATGGTGCACTCCTTCCTTTGTTAGGGAGTAAGTGTTGGCATGTCCATCATGGACTACATGACGATCAAACTGCCATGGTCTTCCTAACAACATATGGTAAGCATCCATAGGAAGGATATCACACAAGACCTCATCCTAGTATCTCCCAATATTAAACTTGACCAAGCACTATTCACTGACCAATGCCCTATGGTCCTTCTGCAACCATGCAATCCGGTATGGATGCGGGTGTCTCCTCCTCTCTAGTTGTAACTTAGTAACCATTTCTTCGGAGACCAAGTTATCGATACTACCATTATCTATAATAACATTACAGACCTTACCTGAACATTTGCATCTTGTGGGGAACAAACTCTTCCTCTGGTCTGGTTCCTTCTCCTCATTCAACAAGGTTCTCCTTGTGACCATAACTTCTCCTCTCTCTGCCTCCTCAGAGTACTCTGATTCAGCTCTTTCATCTACAATAGTAGCTCTGGAATTACTCGCTGGCCTCCTATTTGGCTTCTCTTGGTGCTGTGGACACTCATATGCTTGATGTCCTCCTTCTCCATAGTTGAAGCAGCTTCCATAAAACCCTCTTTCTCCATTTCCTTGACCAGATCTACCTCTTCCTCTTGGGTAGTTTTTCTGACCATGGGATCTGTAATCATTATCTCCCTTCTGATCCTTACTACTGCTAGCTTCTTCTTTCTTCTCATCTCGTCCTCCATCTATTCTTCCACCAGTTCTTTCTCCATGACCTCTTCCTTTTTGTTTGCTTTCAAATCTTCTGTTCAGCTTCTCTTCAACCTTCAAGGCAAACTGATATGCATCCTCAATGGTGGTCATCCTGAACAAACTGAGTTCTTCTTGGATATTCATTCTTAACCCATTTATGTAACGAGCTACTTTCTCCTTATTAACCTCTAAATGGCCAGTTCTGATTGAGATCTTGTAAAACTCCTATGTATATTCTTTGACAGATTTGCTTGACTGTCTCAAACTCTGCATTTTCCTCAACAGATCCAATTCGTAATCTGTAGGAATAAACTGCCTCTTCAACTTCTCTACCATTCGATCCCATCTGGTTATCTTTTCCTTTTCTCTTCTATTTATTTTTAGCTGCACTTCTTTCCACCATATGCTAGCATGGCCTTTCAACTTTGTTTTTGCAAACTTGATCCGATCTAGATCTACAACCTCCTCATACTCAAAATACTCCTCCATATCATTGATCCAATCAATCAACTCCTCTAGATTGAGATTCCCAGAATACGTGGAGACATCAAACTTTGGCCTCTTCCCGATCAGAGATATGGCCCTAAATAATCTAGCTTCTGTAGGATCCATTGCTTCTTCTTCATCTAATGGATCATCAACCTCCCAAGCTTCATCTTCACTACGGTCTTCTCTCCTTGGCTCAACCCCTCTTTGCAACTCCTCTTGCAGGGCTTGCACTTGCCTCTACAAAGCTCTAAAATCTCCTTTAGGTACCACATTTCTCCCACCACCATGGTTTCTTTGTGGAGGCATTCTTCCTCACTCTCTTCTCACAACCCTTCCATAGATCCTAGTGCAAACTGCCTCACTTTCGGTGATCTACTCACACACTCAGGAACCCTAAGCTCTGATACCACTTGATGAGGATCAAAAAACATGAAAAAAAATAAAAAAAATCCAAGGAGTTAAATTAGAATTATTTTCATAATGCCAGCCTAAAGGGGTAGAAATTACAATGCCAGACTTGTTCAATATTGGAGCCCAATCCCAGATCGAAGACCATATTTCTAGATCCAAAATCCCCTTTTAAAATCTACCTTCCCCACCCAACTAGCGGCTAACAAAATTTTAAATTCTACTTTCCCGCCCAACTAGCGGCTGACAAAATTTTAAATTCTACTTTCCCGCCCAACTAGCGGCTGAAAATTTAAATTCTACTTTCCCACCCAACTTTTAGTTGAAAAAATTTTAAATTCTACTTTCCCGCCCAACTGGCGGCTGAAAAACACCAAGGCAAAACACTTAGAATTTTTTTTTGTTATTTTTTTTTGTTGATGCAAGATTACTCTGCTACCACTGGATGCTCCTGCATCAATCAATATCATCATATACACAATTCATGAATATATATGCTCAAGTGTGATACACATTAAATCAATATCCATTATGTACATCAAGTCTATAGTACATCAAAATGAGTATATATAGTAGTAAAATAATTAACCTTTATAAGGGCAACTAGCTCTAGGAGCTCAAGTCTAGCACTATTGTTGCCTCTTGCTGATGGTAACATCCTAATTAACATTTGAAACTATCAGGTCATAGAATTTCATTAAAATTACAATCACATCTATGTGGGTGGAAAAAAGTAATGATCTATGAGTACTACTACATGACAAGTCATCTCGTAGTGCATTATCCACTTGATCTCTATCTATAGGTCTCCCTAAACCTATGCCATCTAATCTAGTAATTCTATGCTAGTTGGCTATTATTGACTCTCCTACTATCTTTGCCATTATCACTATCACATATCATTTTATAGTTTGAATCTAGATAGTTTATAGCATGACTACAACATATGTTGTAGTTCATCTCTCTTTGCTATCCTAGCTATCACTACCATCAATAACGTCACCACCTACCCTACTAGGGCATCTTGCTTTACCTCCATAATATATTGAGACGATATTATAGGTCTTACCTTGCCTATCATGACCAATGGTAGTGGTGTTGGTGCTACCATTACTGATGTTGTTATCATTGTCACTACTTGATTTTATCTCTATTGGCAATACTTATTATGCTACCTAAATAGGGTATACATTTCTCTCTACACCCTCATGTCTCATTGCATTAGCATCAATCACTCCCGTATCCACAGACTAGTGATTGTTAGGCTAAAATATCATATGATTTGATATCATCCTTAATACCCATCACTAATCCTAGGATCATTGCTACTTAGATTTGATATTATTAGATCATCAATATCCAACTCAAGATATGAATTTAGGTCTAGTTATAGCCTAAACCCCATCTCCTATGTGGTCCTCCTATACCACATAAATACACCTATTATTTCCTACTAAACATTAAACTCGCATACCATGTGATCAAAATAAAAGAGCTTTCACTCTCCCTATGGTCCCACTATCCATCTGACCTACCTAACATGAACTAGCTGGAAGGCATCCTCTTGTTAACCAAGATGTTATCTGTATGGTTTCTAGATGAGTAGTTAGTAGTGCAATTCATCCAAGGTCCTTTGTGTTAGAAAATATATTATATTATTGGGTACATATAAATATACCACCTTTGGTACATTATTAGAGTAGTATTTTACTTTTGGGTAAAGTTAAGTAGTTACTTCAGCATGTAATAAATTTAAAAGTGTTAGAATGTGCATGTAGTCCACATGTACATGAGTCATATGATAGAGTCAAAGGTAGAGTGAGGGTCAAGGAACTAATATTCCTATATAAATGCCTTATAGTGAGTGAAATAGGTGAGGAGAGAATATAAAGAGTGCATAGTATAGATTTATAGATGAGTACAATGTAGTTCTTTTAAAAATATTTGTGGAGTGTTCATGTTCTCCATTATACTGCATTGTACTATTTTTGTAATATTTTATTAATGGCATATTTTTGAGTTATTGTAGAAGTTTATTTCTTAATATTCCTGCATATTATAGTGTTATTATCATATAGATATCATAGATTGCTTATATTGCATCTTGTGGTTGTATTTCCTATATCATATACTCATCAAAAGCTAATAGTGGTATCAGAGCATATGGTAGATCGATAGGAAATAGGGAGAGCCACAAGTGATATTGAGAGGAATCCAAAAATATCATTTTCAAAATTTCTAAAATTACATTTGGCTAAAGTCTTTCCATAGGGTTGTAAAAAAACTCGTGAAGACTAGGACTCAACATTAATACCACTAGATTGACAAATCAACTAGTGAAGATTGATTATCTCTAGATTTAGAATGTCTTCCATTACAATCCTAATAATTTTTTGTAGGAAAAAGGAGATTCAAAAGTTACGAAGCTTCCTACAAAATATCTAGGAATAATATCTTCTTTAGAATCAATTCATAACTAGAAGCAACAAATGAAATAACGAATATTTGAAGGTCTAAAGAAAAGGTCTCATTGTTAGAGTTTGCAAACCTATAGAGTGTAGAAGAAGAAAATGTCGTAGGAGCCTTTTTGTAGATTCAATAAAGAGACTCTAGAGAAGAGTCTTGAAGAAAATTGGAGGTTGGTGATCTTCATTGAAGATTGCAAATAGAAGATTCAAGAGACTCCAAAGAAGAGTCCCGATGAATATAGGAGATTGGATATCTCCCTTAAATATTGAATACTTCACCTTGAAGGAGTAGAAGAAATCAGATTGAGAAGCTAAAGAGACCTACAAGAGGTCACATTGAGGAACTTCCAGTTTTGGAAGAGATAAAGAAGGATTATCAAAAGTCTTGTTTCTGAAGTAGCATATTTCAAAAACATTGAGAGGGAGATCTCATTGCCAAAATTCCATAGTAGAAGGTTGAAGAAAAGTTCTCATTGAGAAGACCAGAGAAGCTACAAGAGTGAATCACCTAGAGAATAGGTCTCAAGGAGAAATAAGAAGAAGTCTTGAAGAGCCTCATTGAAGGAGATTCGGAGAAGACTATTAAAGGATGTCCTAAGAGAACTCATTGGAGAAATTTACCACCAAGGAGAAGTTCCTGATAAAGGAAGAATTTGGGACAAATTTTTCCATCTGAAAACAAGCCCAAGGGAGAAATATTTAGTAAGAAGCTTACCAAATTTACAAGGAGATTAGTGAATACCTCAAGACTTTTAGATTCTTGAGAGGAAGGCCTAGATTGAAGTCAAAATTTGACAAGGAGCTTGAAGGAAAAGGAGCTAGACATTACTACCAAACTTGAGAGGTTTGAAGATTTTATTTGAAGGATAGAAGGCTCATTCAGAGAAAATCTTTTCCCAGGTAGAGTTTCGACACCGGCCTATACTACTCCAAAAAATATTAAAGAATATCTCTTTAAGACAGCAAGGTCTCAAGAAATCTCCCCCAGTTATGATGAAGTTGTACAACTGCCAGTTTTCATGTGATCTTTGTCTAAACAAAAATTTTCTTGGACCTCTCTATGAAAAATGGAGCAAATACCCTCATATCTCCCATATCAGTCATGGCATCATCTGTTGGAGAAATAGCAAAAATATGAAGAAATTTCTATGTTGCAACTGGGTCGTGAGAACCCAGGCCAACTTCAATCAGCCATAACTTTTGCTATAGGGCTTCAATTCTCAAACCGTCTAAAGCGTTGGAAAGCTTATAAAATTTTCTACAACAAAAACAAAAACCCATTGGGTTTCCAAGCAACAAGCCCTTTTCGGGGCCTCTAGACCCCTCAAAAATGAGTTTTAAAGTTTAGAATTGTTTGTAACATCTCTTTTCGGCAATCAATGCCTCGTATTCATGGGTGCACATCTCGAGGAGCATTTTTTAATATTTTAAGGCACTTTCGACCGTTATCCTTGGTAATCACTTCCTTTTTTGGCATATCCCAAGGTAATGGTCCCTTTTTCTTGATTATCGCCATGTGGCATGTCGGCTAGGGCACCCACTAGCTTGAGAAATCTATATAAACAAGATGGATTGTAATGTTTGGTCATCAGCAAAACTGATGAGCACTTAAGGTGTGAAACGCATTTTCAAAATTTTCCCTTTCATTTTAGTCTCTCTTGTTCTTATATCGTGAAGTGCCCTTTTTGCATTGATCACTTGTGCTTCTACTTCCTCTTCGTTATTTGATTTATGTTGCGCTAAGGTACTGCTGCAAAGTTTTTATTTCTTTTTGAATATAAAAGTTATCTTTTCAATTTGATGTCGCACACTGCACTAGTTATCCAAAATCTGAAATAAGATCCCCATTTATTTTACGAAGGCTCTCCTATTCTGGAATCCACCAGATCTGCTCAAAAGAGGCCCAAGATGTTGCTTTCGAAGATTGAAGCTTCCACTTCACGCGTAGAATGCACTCAAACAACATCCTGATCTTCTTATCCTAAAGTGTCGTAACCCTCAAGGCGTATTCCAGAACTAACACAAAATCTTAAAGATCTCAGCTTGAAATTTTGGGAAACCTTTAGATCTGCGTTCATCACGATCCACAAAACTGAGACCTTCATCATAAAAATATACAAAGGCATGGACGAGGGTACCATGCCAAAAATTTTGTGCATGAAGCCTCCAAGACTTCGAATTCCAGATCCTACTCTTCAGGAAGAGATGGAAAATAAATTTGCCGAGCTCACCTTGAATTTCCAAAAAGCATGTTTGAAAGTATATATTTCGACAGAAAAGAAATTACTTAAGAGCTTGAAGGTTCAAAAGGATGTCGTTGTCACATAAATCGATGCACAAGTGGAGCAAATATTTAGAAAAATGACTTTCATTTTAGATTTTGAGATTGCATCCTATTGGAAATCACAAATCATGGAAGATTTTACTGTGAAGGCCAATGCTCTCAAAATGGAACTGTGTGTGGATCATCAGGTCCAACAAGGTGCAACCAACACTCAAAAATCTATTGAGAAACAACAACAAGATACTATCATGGATGAATCCAACACCTCGGTGGCATCCCTCATCAAAAAGGAGTGCACTCCACTCTTTTCTGAGATCCAAGAGCTTAGAAAACTTGTCACAAATCTTACCGTTTCCTCTCGACCCAACTTTTGTAATCCCTTGCCCCAAAATCAAAGGAGAAGGAATAGGAGTTAGAGTCATTCCCGTAGCAGACAGTAGCAACAACAACAACCTCAATAGTTAGGCTGATAGTAATAGTAGTGAAATCGTCCCGACAGACAAAACCAACGATCTCAATCAAAAAATGGGTCGTGAGACCAATCCACCAAAGTAGAGTTCGCTGGCAACAACCAGAGAAAGAATTCATACCTCTTGCATAGCAGTAGTCACGACGAGGCTCTGGCAAAACTTTCCAAGGATTTGGTTCCTGAATGAATCAGAACTCTACAAGATTTGTTCCCAGGTAGTCAGGTCTAGGATTGTAGCAGACCCAAGGTTGTCCTCGTGACAGTGACATAAATCGCTACTAAATCATTGGAGTGCCATCTTTAGCCATGTCGATAGATGCTTGCTCTTATTCAATAGGAGTAATGTAGGTGTTGTTGATGGCATGATCATAAATGTCGCTATTCATAATTTCTCTAATAGACCTCTCACAGTGATAGAAAAAAGAGCTTCCTGGGCTAGGATTGAAATATATCACTATCCCACCTCCCATGGTCCATGATGATGTCTATGGGGAGTATGTTCTATTTTCTAGGCTTCTCAAGCTCTGGTGGTTTTTCAGTCCAAAAGAAAGGAACATCACGAACTGGGAAGAACCTGCCTACTATCCCTTTTGTATTTCAAATTCTACATGGGAACCTGATGTGAAATATCAACCCCTACTGGATCTTCTTAATGACAGAAAGCATCAAGCTAAACAACAACTTGTTGCCATGGATAGTATCTTACAACATCCCCTACCCAGGTATCTGGAAAGAGCCTTGCACTCTCTTAGATCTGATGATTCCATTATCATCAGACCTGTTGACAAAAATCTCGGTCTCACTGTTCTCAGCAAGGCATGGTACCTAGAAGAAGGGATCTGAAAACTTTCAGATCTGGAAGTTTACCAAGAGGTTATTTTTGTTCCCTGGAACTCTCTTTTTTCTAGATTGGAGTCCATTGTTAAAAATGCACAAAGAAGTCTTCTCCTTGATCAAAAAATAGTGGATTATCTTCTGCAAAAGAACCCCATAATTCCAAAGGTTCACAAACAACCTATGAATGGTAGACCCATCTACTCCTATTACGGTTATATGTTGGATCTTGTTTCCAAATGGCTTCACCACCAGCTTCTCCCCATTCTCTTGGAGCAACCAAATCATCTACAAGACTCTCTGAACCTAATGAAAATCCTTCATGAAAGATATTTTCTTCCAAGCTGCATTCTATTCACCTTTGATGTTGAGATCCTGTACCCAAGAATTCCTACAGCATCAGGATTGGCCGCTCTTCAACACTTCATCTCGGGGAGGTTCAAGCCAGGTTTGGTCCAATTGATCCTCGAACTTGCAGAACTGGTCCTGAACAGACATTATCTGGAATTTGATGGTAAGATCTATAGGCATAAAAGAGGTACAACAATGGGGAGCAATTTTGTAGTTGTCTATGCTTGTCTGTTTCTTTGTTACTTGGAATTGCAAGTTTTCGGTATTTTTCCATCTATTTCAAAAAATATTTGCTTGTATAAATGATATATTGATGATGCTTTTGGAGTTTGGAATGGTACTAATGATATTCTTCAAGATCTCCTTGATGCTTATGGTTATTTTTATCCCAACATCAATATCACTACTGCCATTTCCACTTCTGAAGTTAACATCCTAGATATTTTGGTGGTCAAACCACCCTCCATGACTGTTCTAGGTCATTTGGGTACTAAAATGTACTAGAAACCAATGAATGTGTATCAATATATCCCTTTCTATTCATTCCATCCACCCCACCAAAAAAAACCTTCATAGTCAGTGAACTCAATAGGTTTCTAGTCAAAGAGGCGGATGATGAAGGATTTAGAAAGATGAAGCATCAATTTTTTCACAGGTTGAGAGCCCGGGGCTACTCGTCCCATTTCTTATTTCCACTCTTTTCCCAGGTAGAGTTTCGACACCGGCATGCACTGCTCCAAAAAATATTCTAGAATATCTCTTTAAGATAGCCAGGTCTCAAGAAATCTCCCCCAGTTCTGATGAAGTTGTACAACTACCAGTTTGCCCATGATCTTCGTCTAAACAAAAACGTGCTTGGACCTCTCTACGAAAAATGGAGCAAAGACCTTCAACTCTCCCATATCGGTTGTGGCATCATCTGTTGGAGAAACAACAAAAATATGAAGAAATTTCTATGTCGTAGTCGGGTCGTGAGAACCTAGCCCAATTTCAATCAAGCATAACTTTTGCTACAAGGCTCCGATTCTCAAACCATCTGAAGCGTTGGAAATATTATAAAATTTTCTATGGCGACGGATGATACCCGATGGATTTCTAAGCAACAAGCCCTTTTTGAGGCCTCTAGACCCCTCAAAAATGAGTTTTAAAGTTTAAAATTATTTGTAACGTCTCTTTTTGGCAATCAATGCCCCGTATTCACGGGTGCACATCCCAAGGAGCATTTTTTAATGTTTTAAGGAACTTTGGATTGTTATCCTTGGAAATAAATACCTTTTTTGGCATATCCCAAGGTAATGATCCCTTTTTCTTGATTCACGCCACATGGCATGTCGGCTAGGGCACCCACTAACTTGAGAAATCTATATAAACAAGATGGATTGTAATGTTTGGTCATCAACTGAACTGATGAGCACTTAAGGTGTGAAATGTGTTTTTGGAGTTTTCCCTTTCATTTCAGTATCTCTTGTTCTTATGTCGTGAAGTGGCCTTTTTGCATTGATCGCTTGTGCTTCTACTTCCTCTTCGTTATTTGATTTTTGTTGTGCTAATTACTACTGTGAATTTTTTATTTATTTTTGAATATAAAAGTTGTCTTTTCTTTTTTTTTTTCGGGGGCTGAGTTGTGGAAAAGTTTAAGTGTGTTTTGTTTCTCTTTTTTTTTTTTTTGTTTTTTTTTTTTTTTTTTTTTTTTTTTTTTTTAAAGAGAGAGAAAAATTTTTTTTTGGGGTGGGTTTTTGTTTGGGGGGGGGTTTTTTTTTTGCCCTGGTTTTTTTTATTTTTATTCCAAGAGAGGTGTTCTTTTTTTCTCGGTGTGGTTTTTTTTTTTGGTTCCCTTTTTTTTTTTTTTTTTCTTTTTTTTTTTTTTTTTTGGTTTCTTTTTGGGTTTTTTTTTTTTTTGGTTTTTTTTTTCTTAATTTTTTGAATTTTTTTTTTTTTCGCGTTTTTGTTTTTTTTGGTTTTTGACAAACCCCACCAAAAAGATCACATTACAATTTGGAGAAGACACTTGGGAGCAAGTAGTGGACTATGATAACATTCCTTTTCATTGTGGAATTTGCCATGAATATGGTCATTTGGCCAGTGCTTGCCATTTTTTTAATTCTTGATCAAAGTAAAGAAGATATAAACTCAGCAGGTTTCCAAATACCTAAGAAGAACACTCAGAAAAACCAAGTTATGAAGGATCAATCAAAGTCATCTACTAATATGTTTGAAATCCTTTCCACAAATGATGTCCCAAGTGAGGAAGAGGAAATAATGGAAACTAAAATCTTAGAAACACAATTTAAATATGAAGGGAAGAACTCAGAGACAAACCAACAAATCAAAGGTTTTCAACAGAAAAAAAGGGAGAAAATTTACACAAGAAAAATAATCTTTCAAATGTCAAAACTTCAAATAATGCAAGTCCCAATATAGACTCCGTTGAACCATCTAGTAAAATTTTGGTTGTGTACGAGCATTCTTCAAGGTTAGAAGCCATCTCAGATTCAATTGGAATAAGTCAAGAAACAGGGAAAAAAAATTGAAGATGGATTCTAATCAAAAAGCAAGTCGCAAGACCAATCAATATCATATGGTAAAAGAAGGTGAAAAGCTTGTAGAGGAAGGTAAGATTAATGCCCTTCCCAACTTTTTTAGCCATGGTATTAATGAAGATCATCACTTGGAATATTAGAGGACTCAAAGGGAGTCTTTCAAAACAAAATGAAATTAGAAGAATGATTCGAGATAAATCATCCACATTTTGTTTTCCTTCAAGAAACAAAGATGTCAATGGAGGATATGGACTCAATTGCCAGTAAATTTTTTCAAGGCTGGAAAAGTGGTTTCCCTCAATTCCCAAGGGACTTATGGTGGCATTGCTTGTCTTTGGGACCCAAAAGAGGTAGTTATTCACCATATGGTTGGCAGTTGGGGTTTGTTGGCTATAGCTATTCAAAGTAGACATTCCAACCAAATTATGCTCTGCATTACTGTTTATGCTCTGACTTCTTTGGAGGAAAAAATAAGATAGTGGAAGGATATTACTCATATTATCTCTCATTTTCCTGAAGCTTGGATCTTGATCAGAGGAGATTTCAATACCATCCTCTCTCTAGATGAGAAAAGGGGGGGAAATAGAAATTTGGACAAAAGCACTGACCTCATGAGAGAATATATTGCAAACCTCCATCTTGTGGATATCCAACCAGATAATGGCCTTATGACTTGGTCTAACGAAGGCAAGGCTTAGCTTGTATAATGGAGAGATTGGATAGGTTTTTGCTCTCTGAAAATTTCTTAATCCATGGTCACATTCCTAAAGTGAAGACTCTTAATAATGTTGGTTCGGATCATTGGCCGGTCATGGTGGAAATGTGGAAAACCAATGTGAGTTTCTCTCCTTTTTGTTTTCAATTAATGTGGCTTAGAGACATTTCCTTCAGACCTCGTGTGCAACAATGGTGGAAGGAAGGTAAACCTAGGCATGGGACTAAGATGTTCTGTTTTGCCAAAATACTGCAATACATTAAATCCAAAATCAAGACTTGGAACTGGAAAGAGTTTGGGGATGTTCATAAAAAAAAACATGAAGTTATTGCTCATATTGAAAATTTGAATAAGAAAATCTATTTAGATGGCCTCCTCACGGAGAAGAGAAGTGCAGATGAAATTAAACTCACAACTCAGTTAGAGGAATGGGAAAAAAGAGAAGAAATCTTATGGAAACAAAAATCTAGAATTCAATGGCTCAAAGAAGGAGATCAAAACACAAATTTCTTCCACAAATATCTTCTAGCTCGAAGATCTCACAACTTTATTTCTTCCTTAAAATCAGATTCTGGAGATGTTGTTTATACTTGGGATGGCATGAACTCTATTGTTGTTGATTACTTTTCCAATATTTTTGCTGCTACTCCTCTTGACTCGGCTTCACAACAAAAATGTTCTTCAAGCAATCCCTTCTCTTATCACTTCTGAGGAGAACTCTATTTTGACTACTCCTATTACTATCAATGAGCTTCAACAAGTAGTTTTTAAAATGCAAAAAGGGAAAACCCCAGGTCTTGATGGTTTTCCCATTGAGTTCTACCAAGAGTTCCGGGATATCCTTCATGTTGATTTATTAGAGGTGGTGGAAGAAGCCGGGAAAGCCAAAGAAATTTTGAAGGTTATCAATAAAACTTATATTACTCTTGTTCCAAAAGCTCAAGAGGTTGATCATATCTCAACTTTTAGACCTATTGCTTTATGTAATGTTCTTCTCAAAATCATTACTAAAATCATGGTAGAAAGGTTGAAGCCTCTTTTGCATAAGATTATTTCCCCGAGCAAGGGGGTTATGTGGAAGGATGTCAAATAGTAGATGAGATAGTTCTTGCTCAGGAAGCCATCCATTCCATGGATATGCAAAAATCTCCTTCCATGTTCATTCGGTTAGACTTATCCAAAGCTTATGACAGAGTGGATTGGCACTTCCTTATCAAATTTTTGAGGCAATTTGGTTTCTCTAAGGATTGGATGGATTGGATTATGGGATGTATCTCTTTAGTTTCCTACTTAGTTCTTATCAATGGTAGGCCTTCTCAGTCATTCCCAGCTTCCAGAGGTATTAGGCAAGGTGACCCACTATCCCCTTATTTATTCATCATTCTTGTTGAATGCTTGGGTAGGACTATAACCAAAAAGAGGGAAAACAAAACCCTTGAGGGAGTTACCATTGCTCATGGAGCTAGACCTATCTCTCATCTTCAATTTGTGGATGACTCTACTCTTTTAGGTAAAGCTACGAGTTAAGGAAGCTTCTAATATTAAGCAAATCATTAGCTATTTTTCTAAGGCTATTGGGCTAGTTGATCAATGAAGACAAATCTAAAGTTATTTTCTTTCACTGCTCTGCTAGACAGGAATCCATGGTCTTGGATAAATTAAGATATAAGAAGACCTCCCTTCCAATCACTTATTTAGGTATTCCCATAAATATTCAAAGGCAAAAAAATAAATATTGGAATTGGTTGTTGGACAAAGTCAAGAAGAAAATTGGAAAGTGGACCAACAGGTGGCTTTCTTCTGGGGTAGAATCACCTTGGTAAAATCAGTCCTTCAAGCTATTCCTATTTATGTTTCTTCCATTTTGAATATCCCAAAGGTTGTTCTTCGAGAATTGGATCAAATCGAGTCATCGTTTCCTTTGGAGTGGTACTAAGGAGAAAAGAAAATGGGCCTTGGTGAAATGGGATACTTTATGTCTTCCTAAGAGTGAAGGGGGGTTAGGATTCCAGTCTTCTATTAATAACAACAAAGCTTTAGCTGCTAAATTATATTGGAGGATGTTGCATAACCCCAATGCTCTTTGGGCCAATAATCTCCGTGCTAAATATGTTGAGAACAAAAGTCCTGAAGACCTTGTTCGCTATCAACTTCCTACCAAAGGTTCTCCCATTTTAGCGGTTCTTAAGACTGGTGAGGATTTGATAAAGAAAAAATTATTTTGGATCATTCATAATGGTCAACAAGTAAATTTTTGGACAGATTCTTGGGATGGTCACAAGCCTTTGATAACTCAGTTTCTCGATTGGAGGCCTTGGATGGAGGAGCTTCACCAAGCTAATTGGATAAAGGTGGCTAATTATTGTCGGTACCATATTGGTAATTCAAAGGTTGGTAGATATTGGATCCCTATTGAGGACTGGCCTATTCAAATCCCAGAAAGGCAAAGACAAGATATCCAAGGCATCCTTCATATGAGATCCCTCTCTTGGTCCCATGAAAAATATTGTTTTGGATGGAACAACACTACTAAGGGTGAGTATTCGGTTGCTCAAGGTTATTTGACCTTATGCCATAATAATCCCAACCATTCTTCTGACATATTTTCTCGATTGTGGGCTCAAAATCTCTGGCCTAAGGTGAGGTTCTTTAATTGGCTTTTATTGCATCGTAGGGTGCTTACTGGTGAGCAACTTATGAAGCATGGTTTTCATGGCCCTTTTAGATGTGAAATGTGTGAAGAGAATGTAGAAACTCTCAACCATATTTTTATTGAGTGTACTTTACCCTCTGAGCTATGGAGGAGAATGGCCACTTTACTTGGCTTACGGTGGTCCAATTTTTTTACTTTTGAACAACTTTGGAGGGATTGGCCTAATCAAGAGGGTGTTGATCATTTTATTAGGCGTTAGTTTGGATGGGTTCTACCATTCTTCTTTGGAATATTTGGAATGAAAGGAACAACCAAATTTTTAATCAAGATAGGAAGGATATTCACTATATTTGGCAAAATACCATAGCCAACTTAGTTGAATCTGTCCATCAACTCCTTAATCACCCCCAAAACTCCCACCAAAGATGGGATCAAGTGATGCAAAGATTGAAGATTAAATATTCTAAGGGCAACCAACTTAAAGGGAATGTGAGTATTAGTAAGATGGATAGGACTAGAAATTGGCAACCTCCTCCTAAGGATTTTGGAAAAGTCAATACTGATGGAGCCTCTAGAGGGAACCCTGGAAAAGCCAGTGTGGGAGGAATTGGTAGACTTTTAGATGGCTCCCTGGTTTTTTATTTTGTTGAGAATTTGGGTATTCTTTCCAATAACCTTGCTGAGGGGTATGGTATCCTCGAGAGGCCTTCAGGAGGCTACTAAGGTTGGATGGGAAAAGGTGTTAGTTGAGTCGGACTCTCAACTTATGATTAATCTCTTGAAGACTCCTTCTAAGAATCATAAGGTGGATTGGAGAATAAAAAGAATTATTGAGAAGATTCAATTAATCCAGATGGGATTTTTGAAAGTTGATTACAATCATGTGGTCAGAGAGATCAAAACAAGAGTGTTGATGCTTTAGCTAATTGGGCTTTGGACAAAGGTGATCTTACTTGTTATGGCCACCCTCCTAGATGGTGGGCTTCTCAAATTAGGGAAGCTCTTCTTTCTATCATTTCTTTGGATGGCTCCAAGTCTGAAGGTACCTAGTTTCTTCTTGCTTTTTTTTTTTTTGCTTCTCTTTGGTTCATTCAGTTTTTTTTAGTTCCCTAGCTCATTCTATTCTTTATTTTGTTTCCTCTGTTGATTCTTGCCTTAATAGTCTTCTGGTCTAGATAGGTCATTGTTATGTTCAATTTTTTTTTTTTTTTTTGTTTTTTTGTTTTTGTTTTTTAAGGTGGGTGGGTTCTTTTGTTTTGTTTTGTTTTTGTGTTCTTTGTGTTGTTTTTTGTTGTTCTTGTGTTTTTGTTGTTTTGTGTTTTTTTTAATGTTTTTTGTTATTGTTCTTGTGTTTTTTTCATTCTTGTTCTTGGGTTTCTCTTTGTTTGTGTTAATTCGTGTTTTTATGTGTGAGTGTTTTCTATGTTTTTTTGTTTTTGTTTATTGTATGTTGTTGGTTGTTTTTTATTTTTTTTTTATTTTATTTATTTTTTAGGTTTTGGTTGTGTTTATTTTTCATGTTTTTTTTGGGTTATGTCTTTGTAGTGTTCTGTTGTTTTTGTCTTGTTTGTGTTTTGTTATGTGGTTCTTGTGTTTTTCTATGTGGTTTGTGTTGTGGTTTCTTTTATCTTATTGTGCGTGTTTGGTTGTGCTTTTGTTTTTGACACACTCAAGGAGCATGTTTTTTATTTTATTTTATTATTTTTGTTGTTATTTACTTATTTTTAAATTGGTTTTGTGTGTTTGTTTGCTCCTTGAGTATGTCAAAGGTGGTAGGCCAGGTCCGAGTCCTGGGCATTTTTGGTGGAATGGATACCCCTGCCTCCTTGGGTCTTACCCGAAAGTGGCATCCCTTTTGGGATGTTTTCCACAAATAAAAAAATGGTAAAACTACAATATAAATATCTTGACAATCCAATTATCATGTAGTATAAGTAAGATTTATTTCAATTTATATAACCAATTAAAAATGTTTAATATAATATAAAAAAAATGCTAATTCGCATTCTTATATTATAAAAATAATCATAAAATAATATACCTTTTAAAAGGAAGGCTAAGACACCTTTTAAGTTTCAAAATCAAACTCATTTTGACATTTTTATTTAAAGTATAAGAACTTTTTAAAAGGATACATATTTCTTGCATGATTTATAATAATATATTTTATTAAAATATTATAGCACAAGTATAATATAATGAGTTTTATTGTTCACAGCCCGCTTGTTGTACTCAAGAGGACATGAGTATGGAATAGAGTGAAAGGGGTGCAAACCCTAGGTGCAATCAAGCATTGTAGGAAGAGATTTGTTCACAACCTGCTTGTTGTACTCAAGAAGACATGAGGATGGAATGGAGTGAAAGGGGTGCAAAAATTAGGTGTAGTCAAGCTTTACAGGAAGAGGATTGTTTGTGACCCGCTTCTTGTACTCAAGAGGACATGAGAATGGAATAGAGTGAAAGGGATGCAAACCCTAAGGTGCATTCAAGCATTGCAAAAAGAGGATTTTTTACAGTTGGCTCGCTATACTTAGAAGGATATTAGTAGCTCTTTAGTATGTGAGAAAGCATCTTTGATCAGAAAAAAAAATAACCCAGGGATCTTTAGATTATGGGTGGAGTTTTTTGATGAACCTCTACCCTCTATCAGGATTTTAGAGGTTGAATTTGGGTTGAATATGATTGATCATGAAGCTCAAATAATTATTTGTAAATTCATGGGAAAAATACCAAGCAGGCTTGAAGGAGCCCAAAGGATACATTAAATTTTTGTGGTCCAATAAATTCCAAGTAACTTTCATATCCAAAAATTTCTTTTATGTTTCATTTTCTGATTTAGTGGATAAATAAAGGGTAATATATTATAGATACAATTGGTTTTTCGGATAAAGGGGTGTCTATATACAACCTTGGACTCTTGGTTTCAACCCCCTTATAGAAGAAGTTGATGGCTTCCTAGTTTGGGTGAATCTATATGCTCTCCCTATGGAGTTTTGGGGAGAGAAGATATTCACCAAAATTGGTAACGCCATTGGTGCATTCGAGTATATGGATGCCTAAATAGACAAAAATTTCTTCAGTAAAATTACTATGAGTAAATCAAGATTAGCTATTTGGATGGATGTTTTAGTTCCTTGGCCTCAATCCATTACTATCTCTTCAAGCAAAGGGGAATGGATCTAAAATATTGAATATGAAAACTTCTCCTTGAGATGTTATGGCTATCAATAATATGGCCACCTAAAGAAGAGATGCTCAATCATCCTATTATGCTCTGATTCTCCTTAGTGGAGGAGAAGGCCCTACATGCAAATGATCTCGAACCTTCAAATGTACCAGTTCACAAGGAAGAAGCTCATCCTCTAGCTATGCCAAGTTTCCAAAAAAATCGCATAAGCAACAAGACTCAACCTTGAAAGGAGAATTCAAATCAGATCATTGATAAAATCCAAATGGTTGCTAAAGACCATTCAATCATTTCCATGGAAAACATTAACACCTTAAGTAGTATTCTTGAAGTTAATTATGAAACAATATATGAAAATCAATTTTCTAAAAATGAAGATCATACAAAATGTGTTACAACTAGGTATTACATTAGGAGCTTGAAGTGCAAAAATGCATTCTCATCTATTGCCACTATGAAGGAGGAAGAACCTATGTTACAAAAGAAAACCAATCAAAATATCTATGAGTTACGAACTCTGTAACATCCTCAATGGTTTTGGACTGTTATTTTTTTATGATTGGGTGGTAGCTAATTTTTTTTGTTTCTATTTTGGAAGTGGTCTACTAATCTCTCATGTTTTGGAAGTTGTTTTGTTGATATGCAACATTCTAACGTTCAATTATAATAGTAAGTGGATGATAGTATTTTGTAAGATTATTGCAACATATTGTACTATCTTACATAGTTTTATGTATGTGTTTTGGGACCTTAAAACCCTTTTTTACCCTAATAGAAAAAAAATATTAATATTTTGTAAGGCTGTTGCAACATATTGTACTATCTTATACAGTTTTATGTACAAATTTTGGGACCTGTTGAGTGGAAATTTTGCCCAATTGCAAAACCACACTCACCCTTAGGATTTTGATCCCAAAACCCTCTCTTGCAAAGAAGTTAAAACAAAACAACTTCTCCAAGGTTCTACTATATAAGAATTGCACATGTGTATTAGTAATCTCAATGAAGATATATCAAATAAGTGCTAGGAACACCTTAGTGATTGTAAGTAAATATTAACAAGGGGCATGTGTTGGTTTATTTTACCATTCTATATTAATGATTGTTCATAAAACATAAAACAAAACAAATGTGAATTAGCCCTCATATGACCACGATGTCAAGCCTTAATTCCTTTTATCTTGAATGTTTTTAGGTAAATTTTATCTTCTTTTGATTAAGTAGATTTTAAACAAGTTTTTATCTTGCATTAAACCCTACTTTGAACATGAAAATGAAGATTAAAATATATCTATGAATGTGAATATGAAATGATGAATAAATTCATTAAATGTAGCTTCTATCATGAAGATAAAGATAGCCTTTGATATAATTAATAAATTGTCCCTCTTTGATGAAATTAATTTTCATAAAGAGACAACAATTTATTGCTTTAAAATAATGGCCTTAAAATGTCCTTATAAATTATCTCTCTTTAATGAAATCATGATTTTCATAAAGAAGAAATAATTTACTGCTTCAATAACAATAACCTTTGATGTAATGTATAAATTACCTCTCTTTAATGAAATCAGAATTTTCATAAAGAAAGGCGAATTTATTGCTCCGAAAATGATGGCCTATGGAATGCCATATAAATCACTTCCCTTTAATGAAATTGGAATTTTCATAAAGGAAAGTCCATTTATTGCTTGTGAATAAAAAATCAAAATTGAAAAAGTCTTATTTGCCTTCAAAATGTGAAAAAAATAAAATTCCAAAATTATTAAAAAAACTCATAAAACAACGATTTTCAACAATTTTTATAAAATCGAAATGGCTTCGAAATGAGTTCGAATTTGTTTCGGATGAAATATTGTAACTCATTCTTCACACCTATGTATTTTTTTTTTTTGTCATTTTTTTTTTTTTTTTTCGATTTTTATTTTAATCCTTGAAGTTTTAAAAAAATTTGCAAAAGAGAAGTTAGAAAAATAAAATAAAATCTGAAAAACGAAACGGAAAGCTGAAAATGCTAAAACGCACTACAACCAGTATGATGTCATCCTATTCTTGCAAAATCAAAGATGTGAGAAATCCATGCATGCAACCTAGTTTACCCGAATCTGCATTTGCACAACTCGCAATAACCTAGGTGCGAGCTTCTAAGGAAAATGAAAATAAAATTCATGCTTTAAGATGTTCAATGATGCAACCATTAAAAATGCATTCAAAATCATCTATAAATCCGAAACGTGAAAGGGGAAAATAAGCATTAAAAAAAGCATGCACAAATAAACTCCTATATTGCCAATAAAATGTAAATTTCTGGTGTATAATATCTCTGCTTTTACAAACATTTCCAGCATCATTTGGCCTCCAAAAGGGTCCAACAAGCCTGTAAAATTTCAATAGCATGTGGCATCCTAGGGATCCAACCCTTGTTTTTTCATTTGATAGCGTATTTAACATTGCACAAAAAAACCCTTCGTTTTCTTCCATTTAATTCATTTCCTACCCTCTATATATAATTTCATATTCTTGATTCCACAAGCTTCTTTATTCCCTTTGTTCATTGTATTTGCAATATTTCTTTTAAACTTTCATACTGATGCATTAGTCATAAACATAGCCTCTCTTTCTTTTTTATTATTAAGGAGCTATTAATCCCATTGAGGCCCTACGTCACCACACGTCCTCTTCTGTGTTGCACTCCAAATCCACCTTAGAATAAGCGTCATCATTTAATTGAACATATTCATGGACAACTTCATAAACGCCTATATCCTGATTATTATCCTTCACACACAACCATACATGTTTTTATTTAAAATAGTTTGTGTGTTTCCCCACTTTATACCTTGATAGCTACGTGCTTTAAACTCATTGGAGGAGTAAAAGTGATATCACTATTTTAAGAAGTATTTTGCTCAACGAAAATACCCTATATTTCATCTGCGTTCGATAGCCTTGCGTAGCAGCTATCGTTTCATCCAACTCACTGTTCAATCGATAAATGGTCAAATTCCCATAATAGCACTTAACCTTGGAAGTTGGCATTTACATGGACTCACGATAGTTTACCTCCACGTTGACGCTTGAGGGATCCACCTCACCTGGAGGTCTCACTGTGATGTAGCCCCAATTAACCTATTGGTCCTGGTCGTCATCATTTAACCAAAACTTATATGTGGGTAAGTCAATTGTTACCCATCGGTAAGTTTATAATCTTCGTAAATCCTCCATGTCACATGCTTCTATGCATTGATCATCTACATTTTCACCCGTTGTGTCTATACCACCACCTAGTCAATAATTATGTTTTCGCTTCCTATGTTGGTCACTTGTTATCTTGGCTCCACGTTCACAGCCACTATGGCTTATTCGATATTTCTCTATGGTAACCATCTCCTTAGGTGACCATTCGCTACATCGACTTTGGTTCATGTTCGTTGACATTAATTTACCCAATGTTGTTTTCATTATTTCAGCACCTACCAAAGTTGAACAATGTCAAAAATTACCCATAGCTCGAATATCCCCATTTATGTACTTTGCCATTCATGTCTGTCTCGCTCCTATGATTTGGGCTTAGATTAAGTGATTGTCCACTTTTCATTGATGATGGCACCCATTTAACAATCTTTCCATTATAACCTGTCGTATATTATGCTGATTGATATTCGATAATTACATTTGCGTCCTCACTACCAGAAAATCCCTCCACCATTTTAGAAACTGACTGCCTATTTGAAAATAGTTAGTGTCTTCGCCTGATGTCACGTTGAATAGACATGTCAGGATGAGGAAAGATCATCCACGGAGGTTGTTGAGAAACTCTCGTTCTCGCCACATATAGGGTTGTCATCCCAATCATCTCCATTTGAAACACATCGTCCGGTCCCATTGCACATCCCACCGATCAAAACCACCTGGTCCATGTACTCCTTACCTACGACCTCTGCCATGTTGAATTTAGTGAATTCCCCATTGTTTCGTGCTAACGATGATGGCCGCATATCAACAACATCCGGTCATTACCATCGTGCGCGATGATGTTTAAATATAATTTTACTACTTCCAAATATTTGCTCATATCATCGTGGGGATTATTTTATTAATTTTGACCCCATAAACATTATATAACCGAGACATAAAATAGGTCAATCTACGTATTTTCCCTTAAAAATCTTGGTTATCACATTTGGTCTCCATATTTCAATCATAGTCCCATGGAGATAGTCTCATCGAGGTTCGTGGTATTCTCTATATTGAACACTACCATTTCTACACCTACGATGTGCCTTCATCAATCCACGACGTCCACTATTACTCCCTTGAATAGTCTGCATCTTCAACTATTTATCTGCTCGTGTTATCCATATCATGTATCCCAAAACTACTGTTGTGGTGTCATCCCATTCACGAGAAGCTTCTCCAAGTAGCTTTCATTTTTATTGTGAAGCCCGACGATGGGTTGTGATTGGATGCCAAATATCATTGTGTGTTGTTGTTCATCAATATCGACTTTTGATTTTTTGCTTGTTTTGATAGTAGGATTATTCAGGATGATGAATCTAGATGACGTCTAATCCACCATCGTGAATCTTAACTACCATTCAACATCATAGATAAAATTCTCTCTTTCGCCACTGATAGTCTAAACTGAGGCCTCTTCATGTTAGTCATCACATGTGACGCATACCACTTGTGCTATGTCCATGATCATTGTTGCCACGCATACCATTGGACTTGCTACTAGCCCGATCATTGTCTTGAATACACTCGCACTTCTAACAAATCTACCTTTACATGATGCTTGTATCATGAAATCTGTTGGATGTCCAAATTCATGTGGCATTACCTGCCTTAGATCTCCATGCATAGGTTACTGTCCTAATCACTCGCTTCGTCGTTCATGTATCACATCATCCGTCTTGCATCCTATCTGGATGGCCATGTCTATGTGGATAAATGTCTTCCTGTGTTCATCATACACTGTCGATGATCATTGTGTTTGAGTTCGCCTATGGATCCATCGAAATCCACATCATCTCCTATTTGAGAATGTTGTTGCAAGTCAACTACTATGGCCCACCACAAATTCATCCCCTCAGTAGTCCAAGTGTGCCGCCATGATCCCAATCAACATTGGCCTCTTCTCGATCAACTCTCAGAGGTGCCACATCTGCCTATTATGCATCTAACACAGCATCCGCATTCGGTAGCTCATTCGAGCTCATCACACATACCTTCAATTCGATGTTTAGTCATTTACGAGTGCCTCACCATCGAAAAGGCCACGTCATGGTGTTCGACATCATCGTCCATCTTGGATTCGAGTTGGCATCACCATCGTCTGCACCTACATACCAGAAAGCCACCCTTATTAGACCATATAAATATAAAGTATCACCATATTATGACCTCATAAAATGGAGATGTACAACTATGAACATGATGACATAAAGGTTGCTTTGCCGCTATATTTTGATTTGATTTTATTTTATTTTATATGTATACATATATTACATATTATATATTATATAATATAAATATATATAGCTATTTTTTTATTCTTTTATTTAATTAAATTTTCTTTCTTTTTTTATTTTAAGTTTGATTTAATTGTATATAAATATATTAGAAATCATTTTATTTTATTCCAGGGACATATTCCAAAGTTGGAATTTCATTCCACTTTAATACCTCTTCTATATATATATATATATATATATATATATATATATATATATATATATATATATATATTTCAATATTGCCTTTCTTTTCTTTTATTCATTTTATATTTGATTTACTTGAATTCCCAAAATGATTGGATTAAAATGGAGAAACAAAGGGAGAACATTAAAATAAAATTGAAACTGAAACAAAAGCCCCAACCAAATACAACACATCATGATGAATGAACACAAGAGGATACAACCCAACCAGGAACATTTGAAACTAAAACGCAAGTATCAAGGATGGGATCTATCGAAATTATCACTCCAAGGACACCAAATCCCTCAAAAACCCAAACAAAAAGGTGGGTCCCCAATTTTGGGGTTAGTTGTGGAGCAGCCACAACAAATGGTGACTCTGTTGGGAAATGCTCCTGAGCATTTCGGGTGAAGAACCCAATCTGAAATGAGAACACAAAAGATCAGTGAAATAATAATTATTTAGCGATGTCCCGAGAAGGTGGGGGTAAACAACTTCGAATAAAAACAACTAATCCATCTGCCTTTGCTTAGTGTGTGAAAAAGTGATTCATTTTTGCACCTCTGAAAACCTTTCGGATTCCATCATCTAGTTTACATTTAGGCTATGAAGCATGACTCATAAAAGAAAACTTTTACAGATAGAGCCCTACTACCAGTCAGGCGTCTATAGCCCCGATAGGGTTTATCTAACTCACCCTTGTGTTTGCTTAATACTTTGCAAAGCCTTTCTTATAATCGAGCTGTGTCTAGACAGAGCCCTACTATCGGTCAAGCATCCATAGCCCCGGTAGAGTTTATCTAGACTTTGTGACTGATTTGATCAAGCTTTTCAATGCTCATTTTTTCTTTTTTTTATAGCTTTGCAATAATTTATGTATCACTAGGGTTAGGAAGCATAGAGATAGAGCGTGTTGAATTTTTGCCTTAATTTGCAAATCAAGATAACTTCATCCTTTAGGACTTCCAGAAATACCCTTTAATATATGTGAGTTACATGTGGAGCTTTAGCGAAATATTTCATTGTTCTACTCTCCACCATTTTAGTCCCAAAATCTGAGCATGATCACAAAATAATTCATCCCCCTTTTCTCAGGTTCACCTGCTTTCAGATTAGGTATTCCAACCTACTTAACAAAGGAACACAAAAAATGGACAAGAGGCCATAAGTTAGCGACCACGAAACATCACCTCAAAACAAGGGAACAACCCAACACACAAAACTAAAAACACAAACCAAAACTACATCCAACCCAAAATCAAGGACAAAGCACAAAAATAGAAAGCAAAAACCAAAACTATATACAAATGTACAATATGGTACAAGATGGTGCAAAGTTTGAGCTATCACTTCCCTGGATCCCAAACATGATTAGCACATTTCAAAAGACATATAACATGATACGCACGCCAAGCTTTACAGGAATCCAACGAAAACAAGATTAGGCCAAACAATACAACAATTTTCATCTTGCCTCTCTCACCCCACCAATTTGATTTAGTTCTATTAACAATCCCATAGGTGAGCTTCAAATCATTAAATTGATTAGACAATAATTGATTTTCAATTCTTTCTTGTCTATTCCTTAATATGTCAATTTCACAATTCAATTCATGATTTAGAATTAGGCTTTCCTTTTCAAATATGAGATCTTGCAAACAAGAGCCTATTTCTAAAAACTTTAAAGCCAATTCATTTTTCATGTTTGTAGGCCAATCAAATTTATGCAACCACTTGCAAGCATCTAGGATATTTATTAAATGAGGATCATCATAAGTTTGTATCCTAGATTCAATAATTAATTGATTATGAACTTGATTTAACACTTCAAGCACATCAACTTCTTTTTCATTCAACAAAGCAATATCATTAGTGGTGTGAGGAGAAATTAACTCAAATTCTTTATCAACCACAAATGGCATTTCATCATTGATAGCATTTGAATCCAACAACCAATTAGACAAACCTTCACCTGGAGTTCGAATGGTGGAACACAAAAGGTGAGATTTTACCTTTGGCACATTTCCATTTACCAATACTTGGAGAGGATTTGTAACTTCCTCTTTTCTTCATGATCTTCATCATCATCATCATGTAGCACTTCTTCTTTGTCCATGACCTGTTTATCAAAGACACCAAAATTAGGCACCCAATTAAAAACATGTCCATCCTTTTCAAACCATAGGTCTTGTCTATCTAGGGATGTGTCAAATAACACATCTCCATGATCAATCACTTGGGTTGTTTCAGATAAAGTAACATTTTCAATTGGATCATCAGTGATATCAAACCCAAACCATTCAGGTTCTAGAATTTCCTCATTTTGAGATGGCATAGACATTGTAGAGCCAATAGGTGGATCAAGATTTTTAATTTCTTGTCCCTCAAAGGGGACCAAAGCAAGTGGTTCTCCTTCTTTATCCATGGTAGTAGAATCATTATCATTTTCCAACACTTGATGAGATTCCAACCCTTCTTCCAAAACATTCTCAGATTGTACAAGACTTGTAATATCCTCATGTGAGAAAGCAATTGTATTATCCTGCATATCAATTGACACAAAAAGTTCATTAGAAGGTTTGGAGTGAGCATATTCTTCCCATTTCTTCCAAGAATCATAGTAATCATCTTCCAAAATCAAGTTGTGATGCTCAACTACTTCTTCGTCATCTTTCGATTCATCAACATGTTTCTCATCAAATTCATCTTCACCTTCCTTAGATGGTTCAATTATTTCCAAAAGTGGGTTATTTCTTGTATTCAAATTTGTAAGGCTATCATAATCCACATTGGTAACCCATGATTCAATTTTATCACAATTTGGAAGGTGTGGGTTTTCTTGGCCATCAGTTTCAACAATATCATCCAAAGTATCTTCCGAGAACAAGTGGTGAAATTCTGTTATGTCTTCGAATTCATTTATTGATTCTCTTTCAAACTCACTTTCAACCACTTTTGATGGCTTAGGGGTTTCTATAATGGGATCAATTTTTACATTCTTCTTTCTATGATCATCCCAATCCTCCTTTGTGAATAATGATTCTAAATCCTTTCTTTCCCAAACAAAATGGTGATCATTTGGTTCCAACTCCTTGTTACCCATCCATAGTATTTCTTCTCCAAAATATTCAAGCTCTTCAAGAAATTCTGAATAGGCATTTACTTCAATGTAAGTCAGATCTAGACCTTCTCTATCATCTGAAGGAGCATAACATGGAATATCATTAAGATTAGTATCATGAACTTGATTCCTAGGATGATTTGGAAGCATACTTTGATGCACTTGTTTTTGTAATGGAACCATATCTCTACTTAACTTCTTAACCAACTTCTTTCGATCTTTTATTTCTGATACAAGCTCCTTGGGTTGGGTGGTAGAAGTAGTAGGATTAGTTGGATTGACATAAGTAGGTAAAGCTTGAGCACTTGTTGTTATGGCTCCATGAGTGACCAAATGGTTCTCTAACCGTGATGGAGTGGTTGGATGGATAGATGTATTCGTATAAGTGCATGTGGGAGGATAAGTGGGTATGGTAGGATAAAATTGATTGTAGGGCAAAGCATTTAACATCAAATTTTGTTGTGCCCATGCTTGGTTTATCATCGAGGTTTGATTTTTGTTTCATGTAGGCCGAGGCAAGGGTAGTGACCAAAGGATTTGTCCTAGTGAACATGGCAAGCAAGGGATCCAATGCCCCAAAGTATATTTGAAGGCCAACGCTTTCCACAATAGTAAAGGGAGCAATCAATCTTGCATAGAGCTTTCAAAATCTCATGTTGAATGTTCTCAATGGCTCATTAGGTTCCCTCCTACAAGAAGCAAATTGATGATAAATCATGGCAGGATCTATGGGCAACCTAAACTGATTGATAAAAGTAGTTTCTAATTGGGCCCAAGATGTAATAGAGCCAATGGGTAGATTGATGTACCAATCATATGCCGTATCATCTAGGCTCCAAGGAAACAATCTACAAGCCACATCCTCATGTTTGACATTTCGTCTAATTAGGATATCCACATAGGACTGAATGTGCTCCTCGGCTAATATTGTGCCATTGTGTTTAAACTTGGGCAAAAGTTCCTCTATGTTCTTGGGTAAGTCATGAGCATCTCCACTAATGTTCAAAGGATTACCATGCACCCCATACCACTTTCCAACATTTGTAGCCATTTGATTAAGTTGTAATGTGATTAACAATGACAACAACAAATGATTGTTAGCAATGCCTCACAATAAGAAATATTCCCAAAATATGGTTAGCATCAACCAAAATATATGCATCAATTAAACCATGGCATCAAAGAACATTTTCCAATTTGCAACAAGGTTAGCATTAAAGCATCATCAATTAGAGAATGTTAGAATCAATGAAAGTGATCATATGTAAACAAAAGTTCATTAGTCCAAACCAATATCTTTAAATAAATATTTCAAGTAACATGAACAATTTAGCATCTAAATAGCAATAAAATAAATCAATTCAGGCCCTCCTAGCTCCCAAAGTGTTGAGTGCTAAAGGAGGCCAAAGATGCTAATCAAATGAACTTGAAATATTTAGCAATTTAAAGCTCTCAAAGTTACACCAAATCATATTATTCATTGTATGAACAATTCAAAAGCATTTGAAACAACAATGAATAATTTAGCATAAATAAAATAACACCAATTCATGCCCTCCTTCTAGCACCAAAATGTTGAGTGGTAATTTTACCCAATTGCAAAACCACACTCACCCTTAGGATTTTGATCACAAAACCCTCTCTTGCAAAGAAGTTAAAACAAAACAACTTCTCCAAGGTTCCGCTATATAAGCATTGCACATGTGTATTAGTAATCTCAATGAAGATATATCAAATAAGTGCTAGGAATACCTTAGTGATTGCAAGTAACTGTTAACAAGGGGCATGTGTTGGTTTATTTTATCATGCTATACTAATGATTGTTCATGAAACTTAAAGAAAAGAAAATGTGAATTGGCCCTCATATGACCACGATGTAAAGCCTTAATTCCTTTTATCTTGAATGATTTTAGGTAGATTTTATCTTCTTTTGATTAAGTAGATTTTAAACAAGTTTTTATCTTGCATTAAACCCTACTTTGAACATGAAAATGAAGATTAAAATCTATCTATGAATGTGAATCTGAAATGATGAATAGATTCATTAAATGTAGCTTCTATCATGAAGATAAAGATAGCCTTTGATATAATAAATAAATTATCCCTCTTTGATGAAATTAATTTTCATAAAGAGACAACAATTTATTGCTTTAAAATAATGGCCTTAAAATGTCATTATAAATTATCCCTCTTTAATGAAATCATAATTTTCATAAAGAAGAAATAATTTAATGCTTTAAAACAATAGCCTTTGATGTAATGTATAAATTACCTCTCTTTAATGAAATCAGAATTTTCATAAAGAAAGGCGAATTTATTGCTCCAAAAATGATAGCTTATGGAATGCCATATAAATCACCTCCCTTTAATGAAATTGGAATTTTCATAAAGGGAAGTTCATTTATTGCTTGCGAATAAAAATGCAAAGCTGAAAAAATCTGATTTGCCTTCAAAATGTAAAAAAAGTAAAATTCCGAAATTATAAAAATCTGCATAAAACAACAATTTTCAACAATTTTTATAAAATCGAAATGGCTTCGGAATGAGTTCGAATTTGTTTCGGATGAAATATTGTAGCTCATTCTTCACACCCATGTATTTATTTTTGTCATTTTAATTTTTATTTTATTTTTTATTTATTTTAATCCTCGAAGTTTAAAAAAAATCTGCAAAAGAAAAGTTAGAAAAATAAAAATAAAATCTGAAAACAAAACGGAAAGCTGAAAATGCTAAAATGCACTACAAACTAGTATGATGCCATTCTATTCCTGCAAAACCGAATATGTGAGAAATCCATGCATGCAACCTAGTTTACCCGAATCTACATTTGCACAACTCGCAATAACCTAGGTGTGAGCTTCTAAGGAAAATGAAAATAAATTTCATGCTTTAAGATGTTCAATGATGCAACCATTAAAAATGCATTCAACATCATCTACAAATCCAAAACGTGAAAGGGGAAAATAAGCATTAAAACAAGCATGCATAAATAAACTCCTATTTTACCAATAAAATGTAAATTTCTGGTGTATGTGTATTCAAAATAATATCTCTATTTTTACAAATATTTCCAACAGCATCTGGCCTCCAAAAGCGTCCAACAAGCCTATAAAAATTTTATTTTCATTGTTTTAGCACCTACCAAAGTCAAACAATGTGAAACATTGCCCACTGCATGCTACTCGGATATCCCCATTTGTGTACTTTACCATTCACATCTGTGTCACCTGCAATTTGGGCTTAGACTAAGTGATTTTCCATTTTTCATTGATGATGACAGCCATTTAACATTAGTTCCATTATAACCCATTGCATATTATGATGATTGATATTTGGTAATTACAACTGCATCCTCACTGCCAGAAAATCCCTCTACCATTTTAGAAAGTGGCTGCCTACGTGAAAACAGTATACGTCTTTGCCTGATGCCACATTGAATAGTCCTGTCGGGGTAAGGAAAGATCATCCATGGAGGTCATTGAGAAACTCCCATTCTTGCCACATATGGGGTTGTTGTCCCAATCATCTCCATTTGAAACACACTGTTTGGTCCCGTTGTGCATCCCATCGATTGAAACCACCTGTTCCATGTCCTCCTTACCTACGACCTCTGCCATATTGAATTCAGTGAATTCCATTTTGTTTCATGCTGATGATGATGGTGGCGTATCAATAGCATATGGTCGTTACCCTCACGCACAATGATGTTTAAATATAATTTCACCCCTTCCAAACATTTGCTCATATCATCATGGGTATTATTTGATTAATTTTGGTCCTCATAAACCTTATATAACCGAGACATTAAATAGGTCAATCTACTATTTTCCCCTGCAAAGCTTGGTTATCACATTTGGTCCTCATATTTCAATCATAGTCCCATGGAGATAGTCTCATCGAGGTTTGCAGCATTCTCTATCTTCAGCATTATCATTTATGTGTCTACGAGGTGTCTTCATCAATCCACGACGTCCACTGTTATGCCTTCGGATGGTCTGCTTATTCAACTATCTATCTGCCCGCATTATCCATATCATGTAGACCGAAACTACTATTGTGGTGTTGTCCCATTCACAAGAAGCTTCCATTTTTGCAGTGAATCCCGAAGATGGGTTGTGATTGGATGCCAAATCTTATTATGTGCTAATGTTCATCAAAGCCGACTTCCACTTGTCTGCTTATTTTTGTAGTAGGATGATTTGGGATGACGAATCCGGGTGACGTCTAATCCACCATCGTGAATCTTGACAACCATTCAACATCGTATATGAACCTCTCTCTTTTGCCACTAATAGTTTGTATCGAGATATCTTCATGTTAGTTGTCACATGCGATGCATACCACTTGTGCTACGTCCATCATTGCCACCACGCATGCCGTTGGACTCGCCATCGACCCAATCGCTGCCTTGAATACACCTGCACTTTGAACAAATCTGCCTTTACACGATGCCTGTGTCATGAACCCTGCTCGCTATCCAAATTTTTGTGGCATTTTTTGCCTCGAATCTCCATGCATAGGTCGTTGTCCTCATCACTCGCTTCATCGTTCATGTATCACATCATTCACCTTGCATCATATCTAGCCGGCCACGTCTACGTGGATAAATGCCTTCTGGTGTTCATCATACACTATCGGTGATCACTGTGTCTAAGTCCACCTATGGATCTGTTGAAATCCACGTCATCTCTTATTTGAGAATGTTGTTGGGCCACCACAAATCTATTTCCTCGGTAGTCCAAGTGTGTCGCCATGATCCCGATCAACATTGTACTCTTCTTGATCAATGCTCTGGGGTGCCACATTTACCTATTATGCATCCGACACAACATTCGCGTTCAGCATAGTCCATTTGAACTCGTCACACATACCTCCAACTCGGTGTCTAGTCATTTACGGGTGCCTCACCGTCGAAAAGGCCACGTCGCAGTGTTTGGTGCCATAGTCCATCTTGGATCCGAGTTGGCATCACCATCGTCTACACCTGCATACAAGAAAGCCACCCTCATTAGACCATATAAATATAAAGTATCACCATATTATGACCTCATATAAATGGAAATGTACGACTATGAACATGATGACCTAAATCTTGCTTTGCTGCTATATTTTGATTTTATTTTATTTTATATGTATACATATTATATTATATTATATTATATTATATTATAATATAATATAGTTATTTTTTTATTCTTTTATTTAATTAAATTTTCTTTTTTTTTTAATTTCAATTTTGATTTAATTATATATATAAATATATATAAGAAATCATTTCATTTTATTCTAGGGACATATTCCAAAGTTAGAATTTCATTCCACTTTAATACCACTTCTATATATATATAATTTTTTTATATATTTATTTCTTTCAAAATTGCCTTTCTTTTCTTTTATTCATTTTATATTTGATTTACTTGAATTCCCAAAATGATTGGATTAAAATGGAGAAACAAAGGGAAGACATTAAAAATAAAATTGAAATTGAAACAAAAACCCCAACCAAATACAACACATCACGACGAATGAACATAAGAGGATACAATCCAACCAAGAAAATTTGAAACTGAAATGCAAGTATCGAAGATGGGATATATTGAAATTCTCACTCCAAAGACACCAAAGCCCTCCAAAACCCCCCAAAAAAAAATGTGGGTCCCCAATTTTGAGGTTAGTTGTGGAGCAACCACAACTGGACCCTAAAATTCTTTTTTACCCTAATAATTTTTTATATATTGAAATTCTCACTCCAAAGACACCAAAGCCCTCCAAAACCCCCCAAAAAAAAAGGTGGGTCCCCAATTTTGAGGTTAGTTGTGGAGCAACCACAACTGGACCCTAAAAATTTTTTTTACCCTATTAATTTTTTTAATATTTTTTATAGTCTCGACAAAGACATTGCAATGGCAAAGGGTATTTGACTCTCCTAACATAGACCCAAGTTTAATTCATGGAGAAGATGGCCCTTGATGTCTCCCATATTTTCTATTTTAACCTTTAGTACATCTATTCAATAAAACAATGTAAAAAATTTTGAGTTTTAATTTGTTTTGTAAGATAATAGTATGTCTTTGAATTTTCATGTAGGAGACCCAAATTCAAACCATATACAAGAGAAGAAGGGCCCCTTTTAAAAACCTATACTTTACTCTAAATTTTCTTACTTAAGATTAGATCCATAAACTCTTGGGTTCCATTAACTTCCTCTTTACCTACAAATTAGAAATTAAAAAAAAAACACAACAAATAAATAAATAAATATATATATATATATATATATATATATATATATATATATATATATATATATATATATATATAGATCCATAAACTCTTGGGTTCCATTAACTTCCTTTTTACCAACAAATTAAAAATTAAAAAAAAAACACAACATATATATATATATATATATAACTTAAATATTCATCCAAGAATTGAAACATTAATAAGTTTTATTAATTATTATAAATCAAACAATCCAATCAATTACATTCAAGATCGCATTGTCTTTATTATTGCTACCGAATACTTTAAGTAATATACATAAAACATCAACATGTCTTCAAAACTTTTTTTTATTTTTTTATATGCAATTAAGGTATCATACCAGACTTTTTAAAGGGTTTATTTATTTATTTATTTTTTTATATGCAATTAAAGTATCATACCAGACTTCAAGTAATATACATAAAACATCAACATGTCTCGGCTGCAAACATTAAAAGTGTCCCCTTTTTAAAGGTTTTGAATCTGATTGTTTTCCGTATGTAATATAACAATTATAAATTCCATGTTATATTTAGCCAAGCAATGGGAAGCTTAGTAAAATTTATCTTAATAATGACTCATTGTTGCCCGTTTTATTAATTTTAAAATAATAAAAACAAAATTATCTTCCTTTAAAAGCAAAATTATCTTCCTTTGCGAATAATGTGGACAGTCTTCTTTCTTTTAAAACGTTTGCAAGGAATACCAAAAAGGTGGCGGCAGAAGAAGCAGGACGTACGCATATCGGAAAACCTTAAACGAAGTTAATGCCTGTAAATTAGTTTCTTCTTGCCTAAGAAATTCTGAAGTCACAATCTTAATTAGGCGCGTATATTAAATTACTTCTCTGAGAGATGTACGGATTAACTTTTTTCAAAACGTGAGTAACAAAACTGGAATCCTCTCTCGTCCTCCCATGGAAGCCGATACTTTCACTGAGCTTCCTCCACACACATGGCAAAGTTTACCTACAGTAAACATAGTGTAGTTACATGTTTTCTATATATTTGAAATATGTGAATGGAACTTATACATTCGTGCTACTTCACTTTGGTTCCATCAACTCCATCCCTCTGGTAACGCATGAACATACTCCAATCTTTTGTTATTGATATTTCAGTTCTTGAGTTTAGTGTTGTTTTTAGTTGATTACGTAGTTTTGAATTCAACCCAATTTTGGGTCCCATATCATCCTCTGTGTGGGTATGCAATTGTTTTTATTTCAGGTTTTTTTTTTGTTCGATGTAACTTTATTAGTTGTCTTAGCAATTTTTGTTTCTGAATCCCTACCTTTCTTTGCCTCATAAGAAATTATGAACTTACAAATGCAGAGCAAAAGCCATTGCAAAAAGTTCGTAATAACAATCCTATGCCATCTTATTGTTGAGACAGAATAGGCAGATAAACCGTCAAAATAAACCTTCGTCATGAATACTTGTTGAGACAGAATAGGCAGATGAACCGTCAAAATAAACCTTCGTCATGAATACCACAAGACCTTAAAAAGAGTGAATTAAGTAACCATTAAAAAGAGTCTTGGTTTTGTGAACATAATGAACTTTTGTACTGTTTTCCCCTTCTGTTCTTCTTGAATCTGCTCTGTGTAGAATGTCCTTACAATGCTATGACAAGCTATTATTCTGTTTTTATCTTATTTAGATTAATTTGCACTTAGAAGACGATGATATTAAATCTCTGAAGCGACCTTAAAACGAAAGGAGGAGTTGCTTGATGTTGTTGATAGTGAACCTGTTATAGCTCTAAGGGCAGTTAAGGTTGGCGATTTCTCAGGTATGTTTTTCTGCAACATTATGCAATGTTGCATGTTCTTCCATTGTGGTGGCAGCCACTTATATTATATTGGTTATTACTGGTATTTGTAACCGTATTTTATCAACAAGTATTAAATTTATCGGAAATACAAATCATTAAATCTTAATTTGGGTGTGTCTCGCTTCATTCCTGGTAATATTGTTTTTAAGTTTACTTTTAATTATTATTGTTTTTAAGTTTACTTTTAATTATTCTTCAAATGACCTCCAGTTTGACAGCATGTAGCATATAATAATTTGTAAAAATTAAGTTTAATAATTATATCATATATGCTACTCCTCTCCTAATAAAAAAAAAAATAGGGGTTGTAGGAAAAGTTTTAATTAGCTTTTTTTTTTTTTAAGCCTACAATTTTGTAGACACTCCAATTTTAAAGTTCTGGGCAGATTAAAAGAGAGAACTTCAAATTTTGTAGAATTAATTTTTTTTAAAAGTTTTAAAATTTTAGAATTTATTATTGTGATTTTGGTTGAAAATTATTTTAAAATATTAATAATATTTGTTTAAATTATTTATATAAAAAAATTATTTAATTGATATTTAAAAATAATTTAAAATTTTAATATTTTAAAACTTGATTTTCATATATTTGATTAAATTATTTACCTATAAAAATTACTTAACTAATATTTAAAATAATTTAATAGTTTAGTATTTTAAATCTTTATTTTTATATATTTGGTTCAATGCAATTTGCAAAATATAAAAGATTAGATTAAATGGACTATTTAGTTGTGAAAATGACCAACTTTTTTTACAAATTTTTGAAAACATAAAATAAATAAAAAATTGCTACATGGTAGGTTATCTTTTCAGATAGATATATTGATTATTGGAATTTAATACTTGAGTGAAGTGTGCCTTTCTCTAGATTAAATGATAGACTTGCACCTAGAAGGACCTCGTCAAAAATGACATATTACCAAATTAAAACTTCATGCCTCTAAGGATCATAAAGATGATATGCATTTGTGATATCTGGATACCCCACAATGATGTGTTTATGAATCTTTGGTGCTTACTTTTGAATATTATTGGGTATGTAAGCCCATATTGAAGGCCCAAAGATACAAAAATGAGACACATGAAATTTATCTCCTATCAATCACTCAAAAGATGTCATGCCCTGCATTGCCCTCATAGGAACCTTATTTATTATGTATGTTGCACAAGTGATGGCTTCACCCCAAAATTTGTGCTTCATCCTCTTGGGATGAACCATCCACTGTGTCATCTCCATGATCACCCTATTATTCCTTTCATCCATATTATTCTCCTTAGAAGTGTATTCAACAATCCTCTAATATGCAATCCCATGAAAAGCCAAAAAATCATGAAAGGCATGACTTATACATCTCCTCCATCTATCCTAAGACATTTGATTTTTCTATCCAACCAATTCTCTACAAGATACTTGAAGATATTGAATCTCTCAAATACTTCATCCTTAGTGCAAATAGTATACAACCACACATATCTAGAAAAATCATCAATAAAATGAAGGAAACACCTATTTCCATAAAGGTATGGTGTACCCATAGGTCCATACATGTTACTATTAGTTTTAGAAAAATCTCCCTCTGATGTTTCGATAAAATACATCCCTTACATGCAAGACTTGGAAGGGATATATGCAAAATTCTAATGGCCATATGATGATGACTCATGTATCTCAAGGATCCAAAGATAAGATGCATAAGCCTATGGTGCCTCCTTTGACTCTCATCATCTGCAAGTGCAACCATGGCAACAAATCTTTCTTGTTAGGAGAAGAAACACAAGTGGTCCTTTCTCCCAACTTATACATTTGGTATGGATCATCACAATAGCCCAAAGCACCATCTTTAAATGCGTTTTTTATATCCTTAATTACCCAATGATTAAGCCAAAAAAATCTATTTTTTTTATTTGTATGAGTATGCCATAGATAAACAAGAGATGCGGGCCAACATTAGGAGCAAGAGTTACCTCATCAAAAGAAGAAGATCCAATGTTGATCTCTCCACATCTTGTAGCCTGTAAAGAAGATTTATCTCTAATAACAACACTCTCCTTTGAATATAATTTGTTCCACTCATGTAGGAGATGTTTGTGCTTGTGCCTAGTTGCCTGTTAATCTATAATCCATTCACCATAAGAAATGGATGTCCAATACACTAAATGAACAGTTACATATGTGTGTGTGGTTTCTCCATCAAAGTTGTCCTCTTATACATCGAAGAGAGTAGCATAAGCATCCCCCTTTTTGGTACTTCCTCAAGTTTCTTGAAGCTAATCTGAGAAAATTTTGTTGTATGTCCTTCCTTCTTGGAAAACTCACATGTTGGCTTTTTGAAGGGCTTCTTGGGTTTATTCTCATTCTATTTTGGCTTCTTGTTATTTTTAGCTTTTGATAATAGCTTCTTTGGATGGCTCTAGTTGATCACAAATAGCCTACCCATGTTGAACATAAAGTCGAAATATTAAACCTTTGTGATGTAAAGGAAGATACAAAAACAATATTCTATATATACTTGAATGAGACGATACTATCGGCCACCTAAGAGAGGCTCTAGAGGTTTTATCTCTACCCTAAGAGTTTTAATAGTAGCATGGGCGAATATGTGAGAGGGTGTGTGTGTATGGTTGTGTGTTAAATTTCCTATTGATAAACTCAACTCTCCTCCTTATAAGAGGTCATGGTGGGATGAGAATGCTCAATCCTCCAACCCTCAACATTGATAGTAAAAGTTTCTCATACTAACCAAATCCAAATAAATAAATAAATAAATAAATATATATATATATATATATATATATATATAATTTATTAATTATAAATATTAAAACAATCCGACTCATTTAACTGAGAGCACCTTGTCTTTACGATTAGTACCCAATATTCTCAGTATTTAGACATTAAAATAATATTGAAATTTCAAATGTTAGTTTTATAGCTATTCTTCTTTTAAATCACACATATATAAGTAATCAACCTATAATATACAATCACATATTACAAAACATAAACATATCTTCCACTCTTTATTACTTCTTGTCAATGCAATCAAGGTATCCAATCAAGGTATCCTGCTAGACTGAAGGCTCAATTTTTGTCTGTCGGTTTTTTTTTTTTTTTTTTCTTGTTTTAAACCATTAACAACCTCTGAGTATTTTTTACAAACATTCGAAGTGTCGGCCCTTTTTAATGGTTTGAATCTAATTGTTTTTTTTAACTATTTAAAAAATTTGAAGTATATAATTAAATAATTTTTTTAATGATTTAAATTAGAATTTTTAAAATAAAAACTTAAAATCATAATAATATACTATTTCCCTAAAAACGAATATAATTGTTTTTAATATAATAATTAAAAATTATGGCTCGCATACATCACTTTCAATAACAATAATAAGTCACCTGGTTTTAAAATGTTATGAAGGTGATTTAGGTTTTAAACTATCTACAATGAAAGCAAAACCTATTTAAATTATTTGCACATAAAAATATTTTTATTAATATTTTAAAATGAAAGTTTTTGGAACTTTATTTTTATTTTTGGTTTTATTGTTTTTCACACTAACCAAATCTAAATAATAAAAAAACAAAATTAAAATATTTAAAATATTTAGTCTTGAGAGAAAGCGCAATGGTTCGGAGCTTTGGCTCTTTTTCTTGAGGCAAGGTTCAAAATGCCGTGTGGGTGAGTATGAGGGGGTAGGTGTGTATGGTTGTGTTTGGCCCCTATTGATAAGCTCAACTCTCCCTCTTATGAAAGGTCATGGTGGGATGGGGATGCCCAGTCGTCGAAGGGGTTTCTCACACTAATCAAATCTAAAAAATATTAAAAAAAAAAGGTCCGCCTTTGTAGGAAGTGGAGAAGGTGAGCCTGGCCCTATTGTTCAAACCTCTGCCTCTCTACGATGCGAAGGAGAAAAAAAAAATCTCTCATAGCTTCCCTCTAGATAGTGGTATCCCGGGATGGCCATCTTGGAGGTTTCTTTCTAACCTAAAAGTTACCCAAGGGTTAGGTGTATTGTTAGCTGTCTATCTAACCAGAAACTTACCAAGAAGAAACTTGAGTTCAAACTTTGGAGGCATACCTATTGCAAAGATAATAGTCTGTCTTGAATCCTTTAAGTGCCTTTAAGTGCGTGTCAGACCAACTACCACTGGATTATAGTATGAATCCAAGAGTGACTGATACTGGATTATAGTATGAATTCTAGAGTTTAAAGTGGTTTAAATTTATTGAAGCAGCCCTGAAATTTGAACCTATATTTGACAATTGCTATAAAGAAAAATATAATGTAACTAACTCCTTTTTTTTTTTTTGAAAAAATTGAAAATCTTGAATTAAAACAACGAGCATATACAAGAGGGAGCCAGAACATCCCTAACAGGAACCCAAAGACAAGAAACCTCAGCAAAGAGCGAGAGGGGAGCACAACCCAACCCAAAGCACAAGAAGAAGGCAAGGCGCGAAATCGCGACATGTCACGAAATCGCGGCAGTCAAGCCGACCGAGGCCATAACCGCGCCACAGGTCACGAAATCGCGACGTGTCGCGAAATCGCGACGGACGAAGCCAGCAGCCCCCAACCGCAAAAGATGTCGCGATATCGCGACGGAAACCTTACAGAGCAGACAGTCCATAAAATTGTCACGAAATCGCGACACAAAATCCAATAGCCACCATTGCGCCAGAAGTGTCACGATTTCGTGACATGTCGCGATTTCGCGACATGTCGCGAAATCGCGACAACCAAATCCAGCGGCCCCCAACCACAAAAGATGTCGCGATATCGCGACGAAAACATCTCAAAGCAGTCAGTCCTCATAATTGTCGCGATATCGCGACGCATCCTCCAATTGTCACCTTTACGCCAAAAGTGTCACGATTTGGCGACATGTCGCGATTTCGCGACATGTCGCAAAATCGCGACAACCAAAGCCAACAACCACCGACCACAAAAAAGTCGCGATATCGCGACAAAAACCTCACAAAGCGGTCAGCCTCGTAATTGTCGCGATATCGCGACGCATTTGCCACTTGCCACCATTGGGCCATAAGTGTCGCGAAATCGCGACAAAAAGACCTTTCTGCATCAAAACATCCCAAGTGTCGCGAAAACTCGACAGGTTGACCACTTGATGACCAGTCTTCAAAAAAGTCTCAAAATCACTACTGTTGTCCTCTGTGATGCCCCTGCAGCCAAAATGACGCGAAAATGTAGCAATTTCGAGCCAAAGGTCCCAGCGACATAACATATCGCAAAAAATAGACATCTTCCAACCGTTAGTTGCAACCACAAAACCGGTCGCGATATCGCGACAGGAACTAGCCAAAGAGCGCATCGGCTCGAGATGTCGCGATATCGCGACAGGAAGTCTCCAAAGGTCGTGGCGACGGAACCTGTCGCGATATCGCGACAAGGTTGCCACCAAGGGTCGCGACATCACAGAAGGTCGCGAAAACGCGACGAAAAACTCCCTTAACACAGAAGTGTCTCATTTTCTCAAAAAGTTAGCAAGCCCTTGTCGAATCACCGGATCTTCCACAGGCATATTACTGTGTAGCTGAACTCCAACCTCCTTCTCCGCACCCATCTTGGCGAGGAAATCAGCCGCCGAATTTGAGTCCCGATTCACATGGATAGGGATCACATCCTCTAATTCCCTCCAAAGGACTTTGATTTGAGAGACTAAGATCTGAATCTTCCACGCTTTCAGAGCAAAATTTCTCAAACAATCAAGCGCACCAACCAGAATTTGAGAATCGGTCTCCAAGATAATCTTTCTATATCCCTGAGTGACAGCCCAGAAGGAAGCAACTTTGATGGCAAAAGCTTCGGCTTCATTATTGGTGGCTCTTCCCAGGCCCTGCAACTCCCAGTAAAGCACAGTTCCAGTGTGATCACGGCACACAACACCGATTCCAGCATTTCCTGGATTTCCCTTTGCAGCTCCGTCCGTGTTAATTTTAATCCAGCCAACCGGAGGGGGTTTCCAACTAGCCACTTTTTCTCTACCTTGAGCCACAACTCTCTCTTCCTGAGGATCCAGCTCACCCATAATATCTTCTGAAGCATGTAATGCAACCGTCTCAGTGACTTTGCTCCGTATAACCCCGCCAAACACCATCAAGGGAGGAGAAGGTCTCTCGGAAGAGACGGGCGTTTCTTTCCAACCACACTTGCCACCAGATGAAGAGAAGACCAAGCTCCCACCCCAATCGGAGGGCTTTTGATTTAAATCTAGCTTTCTTCCATCTTTGCCAAATATTATTTCGAGTCAGAGCACCATTACTCTTAAGTTTGAAATGAGAAAACCAACGATGCCAAATCTGACCTGTGAAAGAACACTCGAACATTAAATGGTCAGCAGTCTCTTCATGCTTAAGACACAAAATACACTGAGAAGGACCATTAATTCCTCCGATTTTGAGATTATCATAGGTGAGAATGCCATTATGCATAAGCCGCCGTGCAAAGAAGTTCACTTTCGGCCAAGCACTTGGAATGCCGTATTTTCTTCCAGCCTTGAACCGGAAAAAATGTGGAGGAGGTTCTGGGAGAATCTGATCATAACCATCCTTCACAGAATAAACTCCAAGATTCCCATGACCCCAAGCTAATTCGTCCTCTTCGTCTCTGCCCGTGAGAAATCTAGCAGTCAAGATGGTGGAGAGAATGGTTGCCAGCTCCGGAGGGATAGTGACAGGCCACTCCTCAAGACGCTTAAATTTCTTGAATTTGAACTCCCCCAATTGACTAGTGAGGAAATAGTTCTCAATAGTAACCCAACCCTTGGATTCTATGGCAGTTTTAATTGGAAGCAGCTCAGGATGCTCAACAATGATGGGTGGAAACTGGTCCCAAGAGTCAGTCCAGAAGCGAGCTTTGTCCCCTCTCCCCACTTTCCATAACAATTGGTCTTTAATAATTTGAGAACCCAACTTAAGAGCTTGCCAAACTAGGGAACCGTTGCCATCCAGAGGGAAACGGCTAACTTCAGAGGGATGGACTCTACCCAAATATTTGCTGGTCAAGATTCTACTGAATAAAGAAGATGGCTGAGAGATCCATCTCCAATACAATTTACCCACTAAGGCTCTGTTGTTGAGTTTAGAGCTTCTCAGACCCAGTCCTCCTTTTTCTTTAGGCTGAGTGACTTTATTCCAGCCAACCAAGGCCCATTTCCTACCACCTTTTGCTCCTTCCCATAAGAATCGTCTAGCCAGTTTGTCCAACTCTTTCCAAATAGAAAGTGGGGCAGCCAAGATTGAAAATTTATAGATAGGCATGGCCTGAATTACTGATTGTAAGAAAGTTAAACGGCCACCGTAGCTTAACCATTTGTGAGACCAATGGTTCATTCTATCTTTGATGCCATCCAAAAGATCTTTCCAAATATCCTTTTTCAATTTCTTGTAGTGCAAAGGAACTCCCAAGTAGACTATAGGAAGAGAAGCTCTAGTGAAACCCAAAATCTCTAAAATTCTGTCCCGCAACCTTTGGTCGAGGTTGAAAAAGACCACTTTAGATATTTTGTCATTAATAACTTTATTAGAGGCCCTAAGGTAAACAGAAAGAGAGTCTCCGATTCCCCCCGGCTTCCCCTGAGACTAGCCACTCCAACCAAGCCAGTGTCATCCACAAATTGTAAATGAGTCAAGACTTCTTCACCAACCTTGATACCTGATATCATGCCTTGAAGTCTTCTTCGCACGAAGAGCCGACCTAATCCCTCAGCTAAGATAAGGAATAGATAAGGCGAGCAAGGGTCCCCTTGTCGGAGACCACGAGAGGCTCCAAAGGGGGGGGAGGGAATCCCCTTGATGAGAACCGAGTAAGAAGGCGTGGAAACACAGCTCATAATCCAGTCTATCCATTCCCGGGAAAATCCAAAGGCAGCCAAACATCCTTGACAGGAAACCCCATTCCACTCGATCATAAGCCTTAGACATATCCAGTTTGATGAACATTCCTTTGTTACCAGAAGTTTGCATTGAGTGAATAGCCTCCTGAGCAAGAACCACTCCATCCAAAATCTGTCTACCCTCAACAAAACCCCCCTGTTCTGAGGAAATGATGTTGTGGAGGAGAGGTTTAAGACGTTCAGCTATAATTTTTGTGATAATTTTATAAATCACATTGCATAAGGCAATGGGCCTGAAGTCAAAAATGTGAACTCCTTCCTTCCCCTTTGGAATTAACGTGATGAAGGTGTGATTTAGAGCCTTGAGCATTCTCTTATTAGATCTGGATTCCTCAATAATGACCAAAACATCTTCCTCCAAGATATCCCATAAGGCCTGAAAAAATCAATAGGAAAACCATCTGGACCTGGAGATTTGCCTGTGCTCATTCCAAAGACCACATTTTTCAATTCATCCCGGTCAATAGGTCTGAGGAGAGCCCGATTTTCAGCTGGAGTGATAATAGAGGGAATAACAAAGAAGAACTTCATTTTGAGCCCCCACATCTTGGTCCCTATTTTCTCGCAAAAAGCTTGGAGAAGTAATCCACCGAATGGGAGTGCATGCCTGGAAGAGTATCAAAGGAGTGCCCATTTTCATCTTTTAAAACTGCCATATTATTCACCTGTCTTCTAGCACATGCTGAACGATGAAAAAATTTAGTGTTTCTGTCTCCTTCCAATAGCCAAGAATTTCTAGCCCGCTGCCTCCAAAAAATTTCCTCTTGGTTATCAATGGCCTCTACAGCTTTACGCAAGTCATCATCTTCAGTTTTGAGCTGTTCAAAAATTAAACCTTCCCTAAATTGTTTCTGCACCTCCTCCCAACGGGCCAACAAGGGAGCTCTTTGCAGCTGGAAATCCGATTTATTGGCATGCCTCCACTGTTTTAGTTTAATTTTGACAAAAAGAAGCTGTTTGTGAAATTTAAACATCGCAGTCCCAAAAGGAGGACGACCTTCTTCCCACCATTGCGGAAATAACTCGTGAAGGTCCTCCTTCTGGAGCCAGAAGTTCTCAAATCTAAAAGGTTTGTGGAACTGCCCTGTCTGAGTCCCACCCATCAGCATGATGGGAGAGTGATCGGAAATAGGGCCGTCCAAAATCTGTAATTGCACATTCCATTTAACAAAAGCCTCCTCTGAGACTAGGAAGCGATCCAATTTTACCTTGCAACAGTGTGGATCCCTCCGTTTATTAGTCCAAGTAAAAAAGGATCCAGGCCCTTGAACATCAACTAGGTGAAAAGCCTGCACCTGGGCAATCAGAAGCCGATCCCCCGGGTCCAAAATAGGGGAGCCACCCTCCTGCTCCCGAGCAGATAATTTGGCGTTAAAATCTCCAGCAATGATCCAATCAAAAGCTTGTCTTGAGGACCTCATGTTGTGAACTGCTTTCCATTGTAGCCTCTGGCCATCAAGGCTTTGAGCCCCATAAAAATTTGTAATTAAAACTTGCTCAGCGTGATATTATTCCTAAAAAGAGATGTGAGAACACCCCTCCAAGCTATGTGTTCTAGAGTAGACCATTCCAAGTGGTTCCAAAAAGTAACAATTCCTCCCGAGGCACCTTGAGCCGCCACATCCATATATCCAACCTCCCTCCAAATTTTACTAGCCGTTCTACACATCGTATCTAAAGACATTTTTGTCTCCCGAAGGAGCAAAAAGTCTATTTTACCCTTCCCTATGAGTCTTTGAACAGCAGATTGATGGGTTCTCACTGCTTAAACCCCTAACATTCCAAGATTGAATAATCATTGGAAACCTTGAGAGCAATATGAATCTATTGTTCTCACTGATCCATCAGTGACCAACTTGTCTCCTTGCGTTGCTATTAGGTCCCTGTTAGACTTCCTACCTGCTCCTTGAGAATTGTTATTCTTGGACCGTTTTTCCACCTGCGTAATCCCCAGGGCTGGCCTTTCTCTAATCTTTTCTGTATTTCCCATGATGACATCCTTAGTAGCTGATTGGGTTGAGGAATGAATTACCAATGCCCCTGGGTTCTCTCGTCTCGCAAACTCTCGTAGGGTTCGACCACCTGCTCGAGGACAGGAGTTGAGGAGGGGGAAGCGTGAGAGTGGATGTTAATAGCCTCAGTATTCCCATCCACGCCTTCCATGGTTTGATCTTCCTGATCCACAAGGGATTTAAAGATTTCATACCGGTTAGTTGTCTTGGGAGGAGCTTGGTCCTTGCCATTTCTCTTTTTGTTTCTCCTTCATTTTTGCTGTTCAAAGCCATCTTTCTGGCCTTCAGAACCTTGGGGGGTGTTTTGTGATTCTTTGACCGGGGTAAACTTACCCTCTCTGGGGCTATTTGAGGTTCCAAGCGGGGCCTCCACTTTTGTGCTCAAGGTATTCGGACAAAACCTAGCCAAATGACCATGCTTATGGCAGACCCTGCATCTAAAGGGAAGAGCTTCGTAGTCTAACAGCTGTATCCAAGATTGTCCTGCTAACTCCAGGTCCACCTCAGCTGGTAGTGGTCGGCTGATGTCCATTTCAACACAAATTCTCGCAAAGACAGAAGTGTTTCCCTCTATGGTATCTTTGGAAACTCCCAAAAATCTACCTAGAGAATTACCAATCATCTCAAGAATCTGCTCGCCCCAAAACTCCATCGGGAGAGCATATAGCCGTATCCACACTGGAACAACCGTGGGCTCAATGCGAGGATCGAAACCCACTCTCCACGGTTGGACAAATAACCCTGCCGGGCCGTGGGTCCTCTTCTCATATTCAAAAGCTCTGTTTCTATCTACTAAAGAAGAGAAACTAATAATGAAATACCCATTGCTTATAGGCCATAAGGAATACTCACCGATAGGTTCCCAGTTCTGTCTAACCCAGGTGTGCAGAAAGTGCAACGTGGGTCGGATACCCATGAATTTGCAGATCAAGTCATGGTTAGCACGGTAGGTGATCGTGTCCTCAACCATCTTTGGTTCTATGACTATCTTAGGTCTGGATGCAGATTGCGGGAGACATCCATTAACTCTGTTTGCAGAAGAACCCTTGCCAACATTCTTGAGAAGCGCATGGTAGGCACCCCGCTGGGCTTCATCGGAAGAAGGCGCAAAGTTCTCCTTTAGAATCTCAACATAAGAGCTCTTCTTCCCGTCTAAAGAACCTGGAGGAGACCCCATAGGGCCCTCCCAGGGCAACGAATAAGCCAACAGAGGGGAACATAATCAAACCAACCGAGACACTAGTAGGAGCCGTCTACCAGAACCCTGGAGCTTCGGCCTCCGATAGTTCAGAAGGTTTCCCGCCAAATCGCCAGAGCTCGAACGCAAGTTATCCTCTCAATCGTCCGATTCTACTTCATTATAAATTGATTTTTGCTCCTAAGGTTGTGTCGTAACTAACTCCTTTATACATCTAATTTTTTTTAATATTTAAAAAAAATAAAAATTAAATTAATTAATTAATAATTACAGCGTTTAACTTTTCGGATTGATTATTGGAATTGCATATCTGTGTGAAGTGCTACGTGCTACTTTCTCCGGTCTAAGAGAGAGATAGGCTTGTTTGTAATTCTTAGTTAAGAGTTTAAACTACATCCTTGTTATCATTAGTTCAAGCAAGTATAAGTGGTGACTAACTTGTATGAATCTGATTTACTCTTGTATTTAAATCAGAATCAAAATTACTGGTTTAATAAGAATTGGTTGAAATTTTCAAAAAAATTATTTATCTGCATGTCAGTATATAATCTTATGACTTTTTGACAGTTCCAACAACAGCGTATGTTTCTTCCAATTGCAGTGACAAGAAGTCTGACCCAAACCTTTCATCTGAAGAACATATAATCAAGACCTTATTATCACTATTTGAAATGGAACTGGGAGAGGGAGTGAATGTGGATGCCTTACCAAAGGAGGAAATACAGCCTGCACCAGAGATTTTTGCGACTGATGATGGGGAAATGCAATCTCGGGACGCCTTACAAAAGGAGGAAATACAGCCTGCACCAGAGATTTTTTCCGCTGATGATGAGGAAATGCAATCTGCCCCAGAGAGTTTTGCCACTGATGATGAGGAAATGCAGTTTTCATCAGAGAATTTTGCCACTGATGATGAGGAACGAGAGATTCATACCACGGATGATGAGGAGCCAGAGATTCCTGCCACGGATGATGAGGAACCAGAGATTCCTGCCACTCATTCACACCCGGAAACAGTTGCCACAAGCCCAGAACCTGATTTGCCTAACAACAAATCACAGGTTTTGCAAGTCATGAAAATTGTATCTGACAAGCAGGAGTTGAGCTTCGTAGAGAAGGTGCACCTTCCAGAAGACCAGATTTTGCACCTTTGTAACCGAATTCTGCCCAACTCTGCAGAAAGCCAGTATCCTGAAGTAAGAATTGATTTTAACTCCTTGAATCAACAATCCTTCCCAACATTTGGATTTTACGGAGACAAACCAATGATGGCCGGAATACTGAAGAACATTGGCGTGGTAGATGACTCGACTGCCACCAAAATGGAACAAGGAAAGCTAGAGCCAGGTTTGTATGTAAGCCTTTACCAGGACGTCTTATTTGTTTTCTATTGGCATCAAGGAAATCTTCTGAAAAATGCTTCCAGGAAAGAGGCTTCCTGCAATTTCATTCGTTATGTGGTAGATCTGTGTGATGATGTTTGTGTGTGTGTTGAAGATAAGCATGGATTTGAAGCATTAGCTGCTTCTGTGGCTACTACTGCTCATAATCGGAGGCGAACAGAGAGCCTCAAGATAAGCCACGTTCAAAGTTCTGAGAATGATGTCAGAGTTTCTGCTGGTTTCAATGTCAATATTGGAAGTTACACGAGTAATTTACCACCTCCCCAGGGTGTGGTTGCACCCAGGGGTGCAATGTTTTTTGCTGAAGGATACTACCGTTGTGCGTTTCTCAATGCCCATTATAAACAGTCTAGAAAGTGTGTTAGAACTGAAACGAAAAAGTTCAAGGTTGATGAACTTGAATTCCGGTTGAGAGAGTTGTCAAAGCAGTATGATCTTGATTTCACCAAGCTTAACAATGACGACTTTGTTCTTCTCTTAAATCACTGTAAGCTGCCAGAGCTTCAGAAATATGATGATTTGATAAAATCTATTGAACGTCGTCGCAATTTGAATCGCAAGTATGACATTGAATTTGAATGCAATAGATTGAGCGATGAGGTCCTGCAGAGTTTTCTTTGTGTTCTACCTCAGTTCTGCAGCTTTGTTTTGAATTTACCCGAGGAATATAAAGATAGAGAGCGAGAGAATGCAGCAAGGAAAGAAAATCTTACTGCGGTCACTCCGTTTGAACACCTTGAAGATGAATTGGCTGCTATTTGGGGTAGCATGCCAGGTAAGCAGAAGCTGCTTTTTGGTGGCTCAAAAATAAATTTCAAGTCGGAAAAAGGGAAAGCCCGGATACTTGTTGTTGAAAAGTATAAAGGCCCAATTTATTTTGGAAAGGACTATATAGTGCAGAACATAGGAGGTGGTCAGAAGACGGCTAAATTTAAGCCCAGCAGTGACACGAGGGAAGGTCCGGTGATGTCTAGAGAGAGTCATTATTGAATAAGAGAGTAAACACTCAAAAAAAGGGGTTGTGAAGGCCAGCCAGGTCTCTGATAATGTAATCTATGAATGGGTAAAACATTTAGTTCCAATGGAATTACTAAGACTATCCCAGAACATTAATTTCTTGGGTTTTCTACTCAGCAGTGGCAAATTACAGGAAACCACAAGTTTTGGTCTGCCTGTTCTTAATAAGCTTAAAAAGTCAAAAAAGCATTCCATCGAAGAGGAGCTCCTTATGGCATTCCTCACGAGTGATGCCAATATGGATCAACTTAAAAGTTTCAGCATGTCTAGCATAAAGAGCTTTCTGACTGCTGGTAGACTTGAAGTCATCGAGGGCCTGTTTGAGTCTGTTAAAGAAAACTCTTCACCAGAATCAAAAGAATCTTATTTGCAATGGAAAAAACGGTTATCTGAATTTACACTTGATGAGACCTCAAGTAGTCTTCTGTTTTCCATGGACTCCTGGAAAAATCATTGTTCATCAATATACAATAAGGGGAAAGAAACATTTAAGGAAAATGTGAAAGCAATGGTCAGGAAAGATATGTTACCCGTGCTTCGTGGAAAGCTTCAATCTGAAAAGGAAGCAGCAGAAAAGATTCAGGAGCAAGATTTCAAAGATGAAAAAGAAAACTTCCTCACCCAAACAAAGAAAAAACTATCCCAGGGCAGAACTATGGAAAGACGTATGTATATTCGAAGCTTCTCTGTTGCAAGTATATATTATTATGGTGGAGGTTTAGAAGCAAACATGCAGGTTGAGAGTGAAGAAGAAGAAAAACCTAGTATAAGATGGATGTTTGTGGAGTTGGCACCAAAGAAAAAGGACTTGGATGAGTTAAACTTGAACCCCATGCATGTTATCAGCCCTTCATGCTCAAATATGGTTGAGTTAGTTTGTTGTGATCCTGAAATAGAAGATGTAAAAAAGGTTGCACTTCTCAGATCTGGAGAATTTCTGGTTTTTATTCAAGACAAGAAAGAAATTTGTCTGATTTTGTACATAACCCCAAAGCTAGGGCCACTTCTACATCGGAGCAGTTGTATTCGTATATTTAGAAGGGGTTTTGATTTGATATCTTTTGATGAACACACCAGATTTTTGGCTCTCTATGATGCTCAATTATCAAAGGTTCAAATTTTTAAGTTTGATGGATCATTTCGTCACATAGATTGGACAGGCATTGACATCAGGCTTGAATTATTCTCTGGAAGTAAAGCCATAGTATGGATGCAGTGTATTCCAGGGAAAGCTGAATTGCTTTTGGTCGATGACACAAACAGGGCAAGGGTGGTTGAACTCCATCAGCGGCCACTGATGAAGCCCAAGCATATATCTCTTCAATCTGAGTTTGTAAATGCATGCACTTCAGGCGATGGTTCCTTTCTCTTTGTTTTCCAGAAAAATGCAAAGTCCTCAGATTGCATTGTTGAAGAAAATTGTTCTTCACCCACTTATCAACAAGGTTTGTCTCCTTCCAAATTTGAGATCGAAGTTTATATGCTAGGTGATGCAATGTCCTACTTGAAGAACATTCTCTTGGATCTAAAAGTTGAAAATGTAGCTGATCTTCAGGTCAATATTGTACACTTTGGTTATCAAATTCACCTCGTACTGTACTCTAGTGTTGGGGCAGGCTTTATTTCTTCCAATATATTAACTCTGGTTTCAGCTACTGAAGTTTTGGAGTTTCAAAAATTATCAGAAGAGAAGTCAAATTCTGAAATAGATGATAAGGATGCTGTGGGCCATGTTTCTCAGAAGAGTTGTGCCGCATTAGAATACATTTATCACATATTTGATAAGTTTCCAGTCAGCCCTGCACTTTATAGAGGACTTACCAGGGATCTTAATTTCCATGTTTATCTAAAATCAAATGACATTATTGAAGAAGACCTTGGTCAGAAAAAATGTCAAGAATACTTGAACAGTCTTATTGGACAGTTGGTGAAAGAAAAAGGGAAAGATTTTAAAAATCTTAGGATTCAGTTTCAATTTCATGAGTCTGAAAGCTGGGACTTCAATAGTGTGGGTGTCATGATGCCTTCTTGTCAAAAGAAGCTTATGGGGAACTGGATTCGTCAACTCATTTGTCTTGTACCTATCCAAGTAGCTCGTGCTGAAAGCAATGGAATACAGCCAATGCTTGATGGGCTTCAGATACCTGCTCATCTCACATATGGAGACAGCATATCACTAGCAAATTTGATACGCTTTGGGTTATATGATGCTGTCCTGAATCAGTGGGATGGTAAAATCAAGGTCATCTCTTCAATGGGCAAACAAAGTAGTGGTAAATCATATCTGCTAAACCATCTCTCTGGCTGTCTTCTTGATGTAGCAGGGGGTAGATGTACTGATGGAGTATGGATGACAATTAGATTGCATGCAGACTGCCTCTATGTACTCATGGATTTTGAAGGACTAGGAAGTTTTGAGAGAACAGAGCAAGAAGATATGCTTCTCTCTGTACTTAATGCTGCCATCAGTAATCTAACAGTATTCAACAAGAAAGTAAGTGCCGAGTTTTTTGTTTCTTTTTAATATACTTTAAAAACATTACTGCTTTGATTTGCGTGTATTGCTTCCTTTTAAAATTCTTGAGATTAAGTGGCAATGACAAGTGGGACTTTGCTTGTTAGGACTTTCATCTTGACAAGGAGACAGAAAATCTGTTTCAACGTTTTCAAAGTGGAGTGAGCTTGGTTAAGAATGATGAGAAGCTATTCAAGGGAATATTCTACATAGCAATCAAAGATGTCGATGTCTCTGATGTAGAGGACTTAAAAGATGAATTTCGTACAAAGTTGTTACAAATTTGTAGAAGATCTCGTGATAACTTTCTAACGAAAATGTATGGGGGGATGGTTGTACTTGCTGCACTGCCACCTTTCACCAAGAGGGAATATCATCAAGAAAGTCTGCTTGATATGGCTTTGACTGTGGAAGAAAAGGTAGGTCATAGTCATGAGAATGGTCATGCCTTCTTGATAGATTTGAAGCTTGTTATTGCGCAAATAGCAGCCAAGGATTGGACACCTGTTGATTTGAAGCGTATTGCTATGAAGGTAGACATCCTTCGCAGAAACATGGAATTTGCAATCAAAGCAGGATGTCTTTCTATTTCAGGTGTCAACAAGGTGCTTATGAATTTTGATACTCAGGAAGCAGTAAATGATGCACCCATTAGGCTTGGAGATCTTTCGATTGATTTGCCAGATACTGGCCTGGAGCTTGCAGCTTTAGAAGAATCCACATCAAATGACAAAATCTTGTCCCATCTCAGATCAAGACTAGAATCTGTCTTGGAAAGAAGAGGTGTACATGGTGATCAGTGGCACTCTACATTTGAGAGTTTCTTAAAAGCATTGACAGATAGACGACATGATCGTGTCAAAAAATGGCTCTCCAGCAACACTGCAGAATTTGTTGGCAATGAAGATGTGCAGAAGTTGCAACTAGAGGCAGTTGCAGCCCTTGCAGAACTCAAAGAGGGGCTCTCTCTGTGTGGTTGCAAGTGCTCCATCTGTTTTTGGCGATGTGTTATGGAGAAAGGTCATTCCTCTGATCACTCTTGCATGGGTAATCATGCATGTGCTGAGAAGTGCACTTATTGTTCTCTGGAAGCAGGGCAAGTAAATGAAGTGGAGGAATGTCGCAATTTGGCAGGTCATGAAGGAGATCATGATTGCAAAAGGAAAAACCATACTTGTGGGAATGTCTGTTCTTTATTTGAAAATTCCTCCAACTGTAGTAAGTCTTGTTGTTTAAAAGTTGGACATGAAGGCCCTCACAAGTGCAATTCACCGCAACATATGTGCAAAACAAAGTGCTCTCTTGCAAGCTGCAAAAATCCTTGTGTGGTGCCAGTTGAGCTTGGGTATCATGAAAGGCATGCTTGTCAAGAAAGATTTTGCCCCAGAAAATGCATCATGAAGGGCTGTCCCAGACTCTGTGGTTATGAGGATCATTTCCATGAACTGAAAAGTGATGAACATCTCTGTGGTAATGAGCATGCTTGTCCTGAGAAATGTAAGGCAGATGGCATCTGTGAAATTTTCACTGAACTTGTGAGACAGACACGCACTTTTCAGGGCAAAAGAAGTTCCTTTGAGTATGAACATGTCTCTGAGCAAAACGGATTGAGGAAGGACTGTTGCATCCCCATCCCAGAGTTCAAACAAACTCACGAGGGCTTGCATGTTCACACACTAAATCCAGATGTTGTACACTACTGTGATGTTAGGTGTGAAGCATGTGGGTATTTTTGTCAAAGGCCCATTAGTCATTCTGGATTACATCATACAGTTCATGGGAATATGAGAAATATGATCTTTGCATCAGAGAGTGAGGAATTTGAGATTAATGGCAGGATATATGCATTGGGAGAGTCTGGGATAGCAGAAATGTGTAACATGCATTGCAAAGCACAAGGCAGGGGTCATATTCATTTGATTAGTTGCCCTGTAAAAGATAATTTACAGTGCACAAGTCATATATATGATGGTTCACGGCATGAGACAAAGAAATATCGTCCTAATGAATATGTTCCAAAAGATGAGCTTACTCATGAGACTTACTGGACACATATGCGTTTTGAAGATCCTTGCACAGAAGAAGATCAGAAAGAGTTTTCTCTATGTAATCATTTTTGTAGATCAGAAGAGCATAATAAAAGTGATGGCACTATGTCACGGTCTTATTGCACAAAGGAATTATGGCATGATCCAGTGAAAAAAGGTGACTTTTCGGCACCTTCTGCAGGTTACATAACAGATGATGGACATGTTTTTCCATGTCAACATTCCAAGAATATACCTCATCATGTGGTGTTTGTCATTGACAAGTCTGGTTCCATGTGTTGTGATGATAGAAGACCCAACGAGGTTAAATTTCAGCCTAAGCATAACTGTAGGTTGGGATGTGTATATGAGGCCATCATTCGATTTATTGTGACACGGTGCAGAACAGCTAGTGATGATTCTTTATCTGTAGTTTTGTTTGATAATACAGCAGTTCTTGCTCTAGAAATGGTGGAAATGAAAGAAGATGCAGTGGACTGCCTTCTTCAATATTATGCCAGTGGTTGTACCAATTATTGTAGTGGCTTAAAGTTGGCAGAGGAGGTGATTACTCGTGGATCAAAAGATCCTAATGTGATGAACAAGAAACCAACAGTTATTTTCTTGAGTGATGGTGAAAACAACAGGGGAGAAGATCCTATTTCTTTTGTGAATAGAATGAAGCAGAGGGAACCAAGAATGACACTTCATACCATTATGTTTGGTCCTGAAGTTGAAATTTTGCAGAAAATGGCAAAAAGTGGAGATGGCATATTTCAGTGCAGTCTTGATGAAGTGCAGTTACAATGGAGCTTTGAGAATTTAGCCAATAGTCTCCAACCTGATGTTGCAGCTTTAATACTGCTTTAACTTGTAGAGAATTTTCTACATTCAGATCAGCTCCCGTGAAGATGTGGATGGTGAAGCATCACTTGGTTTCCAACTGCTTTGGTTATGTTAACTATAGTATGCAGGGCTCTCACAAGTAGCAAGCAGAGGATAGATCATAAGTCCACTATAAGCTGGGGTGATGGCTATTCTATCTCGTGAATGAGCCAATATTGTTCTAATGGTATGTGTTTTCTTCAATAGGTGTAGGTGAAGTTGATATGTCCAAATAAATATTTGAAATTTTGAGGAGATTGTAGCATACATATTCTCTTATTCTAGTGACATTAAAAGTGGTTCAATATATGCTTACATGCATTCTGTTCATCAACTTTGGTAATTTATCTTGAGCAAGTATGTACGTTTAAGGACATCAATATCTTTATCATATTGCATAGACATAGCTTGAACAGTTGTCCTGACTTCTGGATATACAGCGCTTAAATCTGTTGCTTAAATATTTTGTTTTCCATTGTCAGTTACTGTAAACTTAAATATTTTACAAAGGGTACCCTATTACATTCAATCTTATTAGGAATATTCTATTAGCCGTCATCTTAGTTTCTTGCATTTTGTTTTACAAATCGTAGTATATCTTTAACTAAATGGAAAAGTTCACAGCTAGACATATCGCTTTTCTGTTGCATTGGTTTGGTTTTTTTTTGGAAAGGTTAAAAATAGGGTGGGGGGGGTGGTAACAAATAAGTGTTGGACCAACTGCATTGACGCATGGATGTGGTTTGAGCATTTTGATATTTGTCATTTATATCCGATCAAATATTTTATCTTTTGGTATCATCTATGAGATTTAAAAAAAAAAAAAACTCTGTTTTTGTGGGCTTTAGACCATAGTTACCAGATACAGTTCAGTTTGAAGGTTTTAAAGGTCAAAAAAAGTTCGGAAGTTTGGTTAGGTCTGAAAAAGAGGTGTCGTTCTGTTTGAAAGAGACTTATATAAAATATTTATTAAAAAATATAAATATATGAAAAAAAAATCATATTTTTCATATTTTTTACATTCAAAATATATTTTATAAGTTAATTTTTTTTATTAAGTAGATACTTCTTTACAAATTACAAAGTGAAATGCGTCCTTACCGTAAACCTTGTTTTTAGTTATGATTTTGGCTGCAAATTTCGACCTCGTGGTCCAGGTTCAGATGAACCTGGTAACTATGCTTTAAACAGTTACTCATCATTAGTACCTGGTAACTTATGAATTTTTTTAGTAGATAAATGTAAATCTCAAATGAGTATCATAGCATTTTTGACATTATTCTGAAGTGCCTACAAGTTTCTATGCCAGTAGTCTTGCATTTTTCAGTAATGGGCTAAGAATCCTGCTGCCTGTCACGAGTACTCACTATCTACTAGAAGATCATTCAACCCAACGATTTTAAAACAGTGTGCTGCCAGAGAAAGTAGACATTGCTAGAAATGTGTGTTGCTTGCCACTCTGCAGGTAAAAGGGATACTAAGAAACCCAAGGATTTTTAAAATATTGTGCTGCCAGACAAAGTAGACAATGTTAGAAATGTGTGTTGCTTGCCACTCTGCAGGTACAAAGAATACTAATAATGGACACGTGAAACTGATATTACTAGTAGTAACTAGGAGTGTTTTGCATAATACCATGGATATTTAGTTGTTAAATCTAGAGAACTGTTAATGCAGCACAATTCCTTCATTGTGGTATTTTTGTCACTCATTCCGGATTACATCATATAGTTCACAGTAATTTTTTGCATAATTTTATTATCATTAACATAAACCATTCATCAATATGTAGAAATATTAAATTATTCATTCACAATACATTATTCACAATAACAATCTACAAATGAGATAGATAGATAATACCCTTAAGGCAAGGAAACACCAATAATAATTCTTAAGGAAAGAATAACTCCACAAGATCTCCCAAGATGAGAGACCACTTCGTGGGCACGACGACTACATAAGATTCTTCTTCAATGATATGAATGATTACAATGACAAATTTCTCTTCTTTATATATTCATATTCTTATTCTACTTTGGAAGGTCTATTACTAATATAATATCATATTATAATATAATATAATATTATAATACAATCAACCTTGGGTTATGTGTGGCTCATGCCAACCCTTATACAATATAATAATATATCCCCAAATATCTATTCCTAGGTACCCTACCATGCCACCCTCCTTACAAATGTTTCGTGCTCGAAATATATGAAGAAACCTGATAGTATGATTTTCTAAGCAATGTTAGCAACTGGTACCAATCTCGATCATCCATCCACACAAGTGAAACATGTTGATGATAATATGTCATTTTGTTACTAGAGTATCCAAATCTACTTTGTTGGCTCCACGTTTTTGCTGCTGTATTTTGATAACTTGATTGATGGGTCCACTTTTTCCTTGATGCTGATGATCCACTCTGAAAACCAGGATCCCTATGCTTTCTTTGCCAAACATTGTCATAGTTGTTGCCCTTATGATTCTATGTTGAACCATAATATTGTTGCCTTGAGCCATACCTCCAAGAATGTTGCCACTCATGGTGGTGTGGATGGCGATATGGTGCAACCTTAACTTGATGTTCTACCTTCTTTGACTTCCCAACATTTGGCTCCATTGTTTTAAATTCTTCTACACATTGTTCTTTCCTGTTCTCTTTGTTTGGTGAGTCTTTGTGCTCTTCTATCAAAGCTTCCTTGGACTCTATTACTATTATTTCCACTGAATCAATTGCTGCTACTTCTTTCATAGACTCTGTTGTTGCTACTGCCTTCTTGGATTCTGTTTCAGGTTCTTCAATTTGTTCTTCTACAATCACTTCTTGATTTTCCTTGTATACTTGCTCTTTAAGCTAAGAAATACCCTGTAATGTTATCTTTTTTTTCCTGTACCATAATTTCATAAACTTCTTTTGCACATTAATGTTAACAATACCCAAAGAATCTAACCAAGGATAACCAAGAACAATATCCTTATCATCCATATCAATAGCATAGAAATCTGAATGTAAAACATATTTATCCATGGTGATCTTCAAATCTTCAAAAATCTAAACATTCTCACCCTCTAGCTGTATGTCCTTAATTTTTGTTGCTTGAACTTGCAACTTCTTAGCCAAGAAAATATTAATAAAATTATATCTGCTACTAGGGTCAATGGAAATAATAACCTGTTCTTTTTGAATGCTTCCATGAACCTGCAAAATAGACTTTTTAGATTCAAATGAATTCTTTTGTCAATTTCTGAATTTATCTTCTACCAAAGATATGGTTTCCTCTGTCTGCATATTGACATCTTTTTATCTTCTACCACTCTTTTTATTTCCTTTTATTCTTTTTGAAGCATATTTATTTCTTCTTCATATCTCTTGATGGTGACCTTCAAACTAGCTATCTTTTTATATGGGTCCCATCTACTCAAGAATTCATGCTCCATTGTTTCCCAAGTTAGTTCATCTTGATGGGTGCGAGGAATTCTAGAATACCAAATCATAGCTTCTTCTCTAAGATAATAAGAAAGTCATCTTTTCCAAATAGGATTCTGATAATGCTAGGATTTAAAAATTTTCCACCACTCTAGCATCAATATCATCTTCTCCAGAAAAACCTTGGAGTGTCATTGTTCATGCCCTAATACAAACTAGGGTTTTATGTAAATAAATAACTTCTTACTGATTTGAATCTAAAAATCCAAATAGACAACTAGTTCTGCACTTTTTCTTCCAAACAAAATAAAGTGCAATTGATTTTCTTACCCGAACTAAACAAATTTCGTCTTTTGAAAAAATCATGACTTGAAAATTCGTCACTACCCTTGTTCCAAACGATTGACTTTAGAAGGCCATATCCCCCTTAATACTACTCGTATTCCTTCATATGACCAATCATTTTGAAGCTCTTAAAATTATGCACAAACGGATTCAAGAATCACGTGAATAGAAAAACATCTTGCAGAGATATGACTTCTGAAATATGAGACGTTTTTCCAAAAAAAATCTGCGAAATTCATCACTATCCTTGTTTCGGATGACTAACTTCAAAAGGCCGTATATCCCTTAATACTACTCAAGTTCCTTCATATGACCACTCATTTTAAAGCTCTTAAAATTATGCACAATCTGATCCAAGAATCGCCTGAATCAGATAAACTTGCACAGAGATATGGCTCTTGAAAGATGATATGTTTTTCAAAAAGACAAATTACCCTAATTTTACAATTTCACAAAAATCCCCACTTTGTCAAAATCGTTGCTTTGATACCACTTGTTGCAGAACTTTATCATCATTAACATAAACCATTCACCATTATGCAAAAGTATCCAATCGTACACCCACAATACATTATCCACAATAACAATCCACATATGAGAGAGAGATAGATAATACCCTTAAGGTAGGGAAACACCAATAATAATCTTTAAGGAAGGAATAACTCCACAAGATCTCCTAATATAAGAGGCCACTTCGTGGGCACGACGATTACATAAGATTCTTCTTCAATAATATGAATGAATACAATAACAAATATCTCTTATTTATATATCCATATTCTTATTCTACTTTGGAAAGCCTACTACTAATATAATATTATAATACAATCAACCTTGGGTTATGTGTGAGTCATGCCAACCCTTATACAATATAATAACATATCCTTAAATATATATTCCTAGGTACCCTACCATGCCACCCTCCTTACAAATGTTTCGTCCTCGAAACATATGAAGAAACATGATAATATGATTTGCTAAGCAATGTTAAAAACTGGTACCAATCTGGATCATCCATCCATCCAAGTGAAACACGGTGATGTTGGTATGCATTTTGTTGTTTGAGTATCCAAATCTGTTTTGTTGGCTTCACGCTTTTGCTGCTGTATTTTGATAACTTGAATGATGGGTCCACTTTTTCCTTGATGTTGATGAACTACTTTGAAAACTAGGATCACTATGCTTTCTCTGCCAAACTCTGCCATAGTTGGTGCCCTTCTGATTCAATGTAGAACCATAATGTTGTTGCCTTAAACCATACCTCCAAGATTGTTGATGCTCATGGTGGTGTGGATGGCGATATGGTATGTTCTCCCTTCTTTGACTTCTCGACATTTGGTTCCATTATTTTAAATTCTTCTACACATTGTTCTTTCATGGTCCCGTTGTTTTCTCCACCATAGATACCCTACCACAATTTGCATCAACGAGTGAAGAATTTAAGATGAATGGCAGGATATATACATTGGGAGAATCTAGGATAGCATAAATGTTTAACATGCATTGCAAAAGGCAAAGTCATGAAAGATAATTTACAGTGCACAAGTCAAGTCATACATATGATGGTTCACGGAAATATCGTCGTCATGAATATGTTCCAAAGAACTTACCCATGAGACTTATTGGAAGCATATGCTTTTTTGGGAGATCCTTGCACAAAAGAAGATCAGAAAGATTTATTTATTTATTTATGTATGTGATCACTTTTGTAGATCAGAAGAGCATAATAGAAGTGATGGATATCGTTTTGCATGTCAACGTTCCAAGAACATAGCTTATCACGTGGTGTTTGTCATTGACAGTTAGTTCTAGTTCCATGAATGGTCATGATATGCGACGCACTGAGGCCAAATTTCAGCCTAGACACAATTGTAGGTTGGGATGTGTTTGTGAGGCCATCATTCTATTTATTGTAAGACAGTGTAGAATGGCTAGTGATGATTCTTTATCTGTAGTTTTGTTTGATGGTAGCATGGATCTTGCTTAAGAAATGAAAGAAGATACAGTGGACTGCCTTCTTCAATATTGTGCCAGCAGGTGTACCAATTATTCTAGTGGCTTAAAGAAAGTTGGCAGAGAATGTGATTATTCGGGATCAAAAGATCCTAATGTGGAAAACAAGAAACCAACAGCTATTTGCTTGAGTGATGGGAAAACAACAGGGGAGAAAATCCTATTTCATGGAACCAAGAATGATACTTCATACCATTATGTATGTTTGGAAGAGATTCCGCGATTAAAATTTGAAGAAAATGGCAGAAAGTGGAGAGGGCAAATTCAAGCACAGTCTTAATGAAGTGAAGTTACGACAAAGCTTCGAAAATTTAGCCATTAGTCTCCGGGATGATGTTGCAGTGTTAATGCCGCTTTAAATTTTACTGAATTTCTTACATACAGTTCAGCACTTATGAAGATGTGGATGGTGAAGCATCACCTGGTTTTCAACTGTTTGGTTATGTTAACTATAAAATGCAGGGCTCTCACAATTAGCAAACAGAGTGCAGATAATAAGACCAGTATAAGCTGCGGTGATTGCCATTCTATCTTCTAAATGAGCTAATATTGTTGTAATGGTACGATTTGCTTCAATGGATGTTTACTCGAGAATGTTTACTGGATAATTTAGCATTAGTATTCTCTTATTTCAATGATGTTCAAAGTGTTTCAATATATGCTTTCACGGGATGCTGTTGATCAACTTTGGTAATTTATCTCAAGCATGTAAATTTAATGACATAAATATCTTTATTATATTGCACAGAAATAGCGTGAACAATTGTCCTTCAGTGCTTAAATTTGATATTTTGTTTTCCATTATCATTTATTTTTTTAATGAAAAAAAATAAAATTTATTAAATTAAAATAAACGTTTAGGTGAGTTAAAAATTTTTATGATGAATCAAACTAATTTTTATTGACAAGGGTTTGTAAACAAAGCCACCAACAAAACATAAATTTATCAATCATGATCATTGATGATCATTACATCAAAGAAAACATATCATACATATCATATTTGTCCTGCAATGTGATTATGAGATAGGAATTCATCCTTCAGCATCCCAATTAAGGCCTTCACAACTATCATTGCTCCAACCAACAACTCGCCATCTTGCTCCAACCAACAACTCGCCAGGTAAAACTAGTTGAACATCATCCCACTTAACAAGCAATAAATATTTAAAAAATAAATATTTTGTAATATTTTATAGGGTACTATTTTTATAAGTAATCTTTGTTACAAATATTTTATTTGTCATTATCTTGTTTTATTGCATTTTGTTTTACAAATTGTAGTAATATTTTAAATTAAATGGAAAAGTTCACATACAGAAATATTCTTCTTCTATTGCATTGAATAAGTGTTACACCATCTGCCTTGACGCAAGGATGTCGATTAGCATTTTGATTTTTGTAAATTTTATGCAAACAATTATTTTATCTACTATTTATGAGATTTTGAAGAAAACTTTCGTAATTTATTTTAGGTTTTTAAAAATTCAAAGAGTCCACCATTATGCTAGGTATACATGGTAGCTACTTAATAATTTAATGGTACGAGCAATAAATGAATTATTAGTTAAAAAAGGACCACTATAAAGAAATGTCATATATATATATATATATAATAATAATAATGTCATAGAATATAACCGTAAAGATATATTGTCATATCATTATGCACTTTGTAATTCATAAAAGGTGAATTACACATTGATGACCTTGTAACTCATGGAAAGTGAACCACCACATAGATGACTTGTAACTCATAGAAGGTGAACCACCATATTCTTGAAAGATGTACCCTCACTGTAAGAGGGTCATATATGAAGTATTCTTTGTAGAAGTTTTGGCTCGTGAAATTGGAGATATTGTGGAGTAACTTCTTCCAATATCGATGTCCTATCTCAAGGGTTCTATCAATATCTATTTTATTGTATGAATTATTATTGTGGATATTTTTACATATTTATGAATGATTTATTGCTAATGAGAAAAGAGGTTCATATCACATCATTAGTACATGAACTTACATACTTTTTTTCTTTTTAAAAATCTTTTTTTATTGAGCAAATAGTTCTTATACATATACATATCCGTCGTGGAAATTGAACCCGGGTCACATCACCGATATCTTTTTAAAAATCTTAGATAAGTGTTAGCATTTTTTATAGTTTTTATGTCAGTTATCTTACATTTCTCATTAACAGGCTAAGAATCCTGTTGTCTCGCATGAGTACTTACTATTTACTCAAAGCTCTTTCAAACCCAATGACTTTAAGACGTGTTGCCACAAAAAGTAGACAATACTAGAAATGTGAGTTGCATGTGGCTCTATAAGTGAAAGGGATACTAAAAAACACTAGGATGTTTAAAATATTGTGCTTCCAAAAAAAGAAGATATTGCAAGAAATGGGCCTTGCTTGTCGCTATGTAGGTAAAAAGAATACTAAAAATGGACATATTAAATTTATATTACATCTAGTAACTAGTTGTGTTTTGCATAATATCATGGATATATGCAAATATAAGTATGTCTTCGCATAGTCTAACAGTGAGTATGGATTTTCCTTATAAAGTGTTTGTTATATAGGTTACAAGGAAAATATTGGTTTTTGTGCCACAATATGCCTTTATTAGGATCCTCCACTACAAGTTTTTGTTGGAAAGGAATGAACTATTGTACCTGAAATATCAAATAAATAGAATAGCATCAAGATCTACTTGAAAAATAAAACTGTTATTGCATCTAAAACTCACTCCCAATTGATTCGATATACATACTTATAGAGGATACAAAAGTAACACAGTACCAAAGAAAGTAAACTTTGGATTTAAGCCAACAATGAGTAAAGCACAAGCCAAGGAAAAAGTAAAAGTTTCTTTTTATAAACTAAAGTTTAATAAACAATAATAAAATCAAACATTGCAACAATTTGAATGTAACTCTCAATAGAGTGCTTGATACTGGCCCATAGAGGTAATGAAGTAAAAGAGTCCTTGAATAATTGTGAAGCTTCAGGGTGTGTAAATGGTTGATAGATTAGCAATTTTTAGGTAATCTTATTTTCAATTTGGTGTAGTCTTTAAACGCTCATCAATTAACATGCAAATGCCTGCTATTCACATGACCATTTCTAACAAAATGCACAATGATATCATTGCACTAAAAAAATATTGGATTCTCTTCTAGAGGTAGAGGAGACAATGAGAGACTCTCAAAAGATCTCAAACTATGTCAAGCTATAACAAGGATCTTCAAAAAAGGAACTTCATACAAAGTGGATGATCGATCTCTCCTCGTTAAAATATGCAAGGATCCTTTTAAAGATGACAAATTCAACTCACTATAGTTGGTACCTTATCACATTTAGAAACACCTATGATCCAACTCAATACTTGGAAGAGTTGAACCCTTGGATGATACTATATTTCATTCTAGTTTTGACTCTTCCCTTATAATTACTTTTGATTTGTTTTTGTTTCTTATTGGCAAGTGATCACTCTATATTTGAATAATCTTAACGATCCATGTTATGAAATTTGGTTTCATCCATGTATTGATCCTTTTGCATATGTTTGATGGGATTTGATTGCATGAAAGAAATGTCTAAATATTTTAATTATGTGGGGGCTTCTAATAATCGACCTAATAAAAGAATATAATAGAATAGGTGTTTTTTACCATCTATAAAGCCAAAAACATCCTATGAGAGAACCATCAAAGCAAAAGTAAAGAAGATTGCAATGTCTATAATGTGTTTATCCAACCAAACTTTAGTTATTGAAGCATGATGTCCAACCCTACACCCCTTAGATACCAACCTTGGACTTCCTATTTAGAGTTCTATAGAGAGAAGTAACTTGCAGGAGAACCATCAAAGTTAAAGTAAAGTAGATTTTAACATTGAAGATGTGTTTTACCACATGTATGCTTATCCAACCACATATGTGTTTATCCAACCAAAATCTAGTGGTCATTGCATGGTGTACAACCCTACCTGCTAGGCTTTCAACCTACGATGATAGTTAGGGATAGGTATATGGGGATATGATTTTATATTATATAATATTATGGATAGTTTGTGTGGGCCATGTAAACCAAGGTTGATTATATTATAATAATGAGTGGTATAAGGGTTTAGGCATCGGTTCATCAAAGTAACATTAAAAAATGGGTATATAAAGAAAGGAGATTGTCATTATAATCATCATTTATATTGACTATTCTCTTGCAATCATCTTTGGCTATGGAGTGGCTTCTCATATTTAGAGATCTTGTGGAGTTATTCCTTCCTTAAGGAGTATTATTGGTGTTGCCCTACCTTAAAGGTATTATTCATAGCTTTGTCTTGTTGTATGGATTAACATTGAGAAATATTAAGTGTGGATGAATGTTTTCATGATTTTTCATCATAATGATGAATGATTTATGTTAGTGAGAATAAAGTTGTATAACAAGAAATATCAAAGCAACGATTTTGGTAAAGTTGAGATTGTTTTTTGTGGATTGCATAATTTAGAATTGTTTTTTCAAGAAAACAACTTATTTTTTGGTAATCATATCTTTGCTCAAAGTTGTTCGATTTAAATGATTCTTGTGCTAGAGCTTTAAAAGGAGTGTCATACGAAGGAATTAGAGCAATATTTATGGAGATATAACCATGTGAATTTAGTCGTCTAGATCAGGGATAGTGAAATTTTTTTAAATCGCATTTTTTCCTCCAAAAAATAGAATTTGAGATATTTGTCAATTAAGGCAAGCAAATCATTTGTTATTTGCTGGAAATTTGTAAGTGTACATATTTATGTATATTTTTATCTTCAAATTTGTTAGGCATCAATATGTGTACTTAATAATTAATAATTTAATATTGTATTACATAATGGTATGAACCATAAATTAATTATTAAGTAAGGAAGGCCACATGTCAAATTAGAAATAGGTATGTCATAGAATCATATATGTAATCGTTGAGGGAATATTGTCATATGTAACTATAAGGAATATTATCATATTATTATGCACTTTGTAACTCATGAAAGGTGAACCACCACATGGGTGATCTTGTAACTCATGAAAGGTGAACCACCACATGGGTGATATTGTAACTCATGGAAGGTAAACCATCACATTCTTGTATAAAGAGAGATGTACCCCCATTGTAAAAGGTATCTATGATGTATTCTTGGAGAAGTCTTGGCTCATGGAGATAGAGATCTTATGGATTGGCTTATGTTGAAATTTTTGACATTACGCCACATTCAAATTTTGTGGGTAAAATTTTGTTGAATAGTTTTGATTGTAATTATTTGACAAATATGATTGACCAAATTTGTATCATTCATGTCTCAGTTTTTGTTTTAAATTTTTCTTCCTGTGAATGTTGTCTTAGGAGGTAAAACTAAAGTATCAATGTGGTACAAAATAAGTAAATCCTTAAAGACATAATATGGTTCAAAATGCTCAAAGGTAGAAGGAGAATATATCAAGTGTTATCACCCCTCTAAGGAAGAGTGCCCTTTCACTATGACAATGGCATAATTTGAGTTCAGACAAATGGTGACCAAGGTGCTTTCCCCCAAGAAGAAGGGAAAAAAATAGAAGGGTGAAACCCCATTCACATCTCCATGAGTCGAATGTTATTTAAAGGGTAATAATAAGTTCAGAGGATGTAGTGGAAGCAATATTGAAGACTTGAGAACTATTTTCGCCCATTGATTTAAAATGAGTTTGTATGTCATGAGAAGTCGAGGTGAAAATAATAGAAGAAACATTTTTAGTGTCGATTGATTTGAAAGTGCTTTTATAAATGACATCTTCGCCCCTCCTTGGGGTGAATTTATGTCTTACAGATAATTTTCATGGTAGGCCCGACATCAATTTTCAAGAGCTCAAGGATTAAAAAATTGTTCGCTTTGCATTTTGGGCAAGTGTTCCTTCGAAGATGTTCATTGAAAACTCAACGAGGGTTTCACCCTGAGTGTGAGGCAAAACCTCCATTCGCCTTGCATTTAAGGTGAAAGCATAACCCCCATGAAGAACATAGCACCAACATTTAAAGGTGTTCAAAAAGCGTATGTGCAAAGGAAAATTTTGAAAAACTTGATTCGCCTCACTCGAGGTTGACAACTCAAACATGACTTTGCCCCAATAAAGAGTCAAAAGTTTGGTTTGCCTATCTATGAGGAAAAACTATATTGCACAAAGCACGACTTCATGTGCCCGAAGATGAAAGTACCAAGGTAGCTTTAAAAAGTTAAAAACCTTGTTCGCCCCGAGAGAGAGATGAAAACATCTTTTGCCTCCTCTTCGAACAAACATATATAAATGAAAAGGGTACAGGTGGACCCCACTCTAATAGAAATCAAATGAGTTTAGCCCCAAACGAGGGGTGAAAGCCTTCTTCATCCCTCCTTGAGGCAAAAATGGATTTCACACAATATGACATCATGGAAAAGTCGTGGCAGTTTTGAGTGGATTTAAAGAGGGAGATCAATGTTATTCAAATATCCATTGTGTGAACCTCGCACCAAAGACATACAAATATAATTTTACGCACTGGTTACCATAGCAAAAATTCTCAAAACAGAAGGTACACTATGGTTTGGATACAAAACAAAGAGAAGGTAATTTCGTGAGTTTTGTTGAGGTAGCACAAAGATGTTTTGGGGTACATTGCTATGAGAGGATTGCGAGGTCAAAACACAACACTGGATGGTCAAAGGTGCTTTCACCCCAAGAGAGGGGTGAAACCACCATGTGTTTCTCTTCGGGATGAATATATATTGTAAGGAGCATACGTTGGGACTGCATAGACCAAATATTAAAATAAAGCAGCATTTAAAATTTCTTTTGTCTTTGAAGTGCATTCACCAAAGCAACTAAGGGAAAAGGTCAAAGATATTTTTGCCTCATGAGGTAAAATCGTATCAAAAGGAGAGTATGATCGTGGGCAAACATAAAAACTGATATAAATATGGAGCAATAGTACGAAAGCTACCATATGACTAATAAAGTCACATTCTCCTTACAAGGGCTAGACTATATAATGTGAATATTCACAGTCCAAGAAATGGGCCCGTATTGGGATTTCGCCTAGGAGAAATATTCAAAATTGTACATGAGTGAAAGATGTTTAAGTACGTGCTGTGAGCAAAGGGTTGTTCAAATACTATGGTCAAAGGTATTTGCACCCTAGGGGAGGGATGAAGCTGTCGTACGCCCTCCCATGAAGCAAACTTATATTATGTAGAATATATGAAGGCGCTCCAAGACGATGTTAATTTAAAACAAAATGCTATCTCAGGAGGAGGTTTTGGTTGATATGACAAAGTAAAAAAAAATATAATTTATTTTGCCTTAGTTTTGATCCCAAAATGACGATTGCTCATTTCGAGAGAAATTGATTAGAAAACATTTTAAAAAGAGTTTTTCAAAGGCACCCAAGGACAATTTAATGAAAGAGGCATAAGTGGTCATGTTTCTTTGTTTTCATGATGGAAAGATACAATTTTGGTACTACAGGGTGAACTTCATGATTTTTGAGGCACCACCCACCAATTTTGCTCCTTTTCAAAATATTTTAAATATTTGGTGGGCTTCATGGGCCAATGCAGATTTCCAAAGTACAAAGGTGGTCAAAATTCAACAATAAAATTCCTTGTTTTCCTCCATTACTATTGTGTTCCAATGCACTTGTTCCCATCATGGTCAAGCTTTGCAAGATTCTTCCTTCAAAACTGGATCACGGTTTCCTTTTAAAGATTTTCAAGGAGGAATTTATTCTCAAATATTCTTGATTTATAAGCATTTTGTTTCCTTGTAAATTAAATGAAAGAGGCAAAAATTTCTATAAATACTAAGAATTGTAATGTAACAAGGGGTTAGATATTTTACGAGAAAACCTTTCAAGTTCTTTGCATCAATACAAGGAATTTGGCTTCAGACTTTACAAGCAATTTTTGTGTGATATTTCTTTCTACTTTAAGCATTTATGTTTTATGCTCACATTCATTATCTGCTTCCAAGTTTAAATTCTGCATTTGAATTTGAACACTGGTGGTGAGGGAGTGAGTCCTAGAATATAATTCTAGAGGTCGTCTTCACAAAGTTATAAGTAAATTATGCTTCCTTCTTTTATTACATGCTGCTACAAAATTTGGGTGGAATTCTTGCTACTAGTCTTTCCTAAATCCAACACTTTGACCTGTGGCTATATTTACCATTTCTTTTTGTAATTTCTATTTATTTTTTACAACTTGGACTTCAACCCAGTGTAGGATTAGCAAGGGAGCCAGCCCTATCTGGATATTGGACTGAAGGACATCTCTTTCCTTTAGCCTTTCAATGTTGGTCGTGTCTAGGGCGCACAAACAAGTTTTTTTTAGGCAGATATTTGACCAACAATTTTTGACATGCCCGGTGGGATACTAAAAGTTCCACTTTCAATAGTATTAAGGTTCGATGTTCACCTTCGTGTTGTTAATCTAGAAAATTTGGCGATTTAGCTATACCCAAAAGCCTTCGAATGTGAAGGAAGTGAAATTTGTATTTCATGATTACAAGATCGAAGGCCAAAAATTTTGAAAACCCATTGAGTTCTTTGAACTTGACACCCAAAATTAGGATAACATCCCAGGTTAGTCACCCCATCTCGTACATCATTCATGACACCTTATCAGTTATATAATGTGTTTTCCTCTCCTTCGATTCTAGCTAGTACTGCTACTAGTGTTCCACCTCCTCAAGGACACACACTAGTCCATATGGCTCAGAATCCACCACCACAACAAACACAACCACCAAGGTAGTTTCTAGCATGGAATAGCTCAAGATATTTGAATATCCAAGCATAAAATCTAGTCCCTCAAGCAACATTGAAGGATTTGCCTACCTATGATGATACTAGTAATACTGCTTATGAGCATATCTAGGATGTAGCTTATTTGGCGATAATCCACAACATCACAAATGAATATATTATGGTGAGATTACTAGTGTTGTCACTTAGAGGAAATTTGATGTATTGGTATTGATCCTTGCCACCTGCTACTATTACCACATAGGACCAGTTGGAAAAATTACTGATCAAGAACTTTCATGAGCAAGCTGATCCATTTTCCTTGCTGCACCAATTTACAAACATTCAAAAACATCCGCAGGAGGAATAGTGGATTTCAACATCAATATTTCCCAAAGCTAGTAGAGATTTCCTAATGGTCTTTGACCCACTCATGAGCAAGCAATGTCTTACTATCTCAAAGCTTTCAACTCTTACATCATCTGTGACACCTTCTTAGTTAGCTGGTGTGTTTTCCTCTCCTTTGAGTCCAGCTAGTACTACTACTAGTTTTCCACCTCCTCAATCACACACACCAATCTATATGGCTCAAAATCCACCACCACAGGAACCACAACCACCAAGGTAGTTTCCAGCATGGGATAGCTCAAGAGCTTTGAATCTCCAAGCATAAAATTTAGTCCCTCAAGCTTATACTGAGAGGGAGGGTGAAAAAAATAAGATCACTTTTTACTTTTCTTTCCCAATTAATGTTATGCAATGTATCAATATTAGTATCAACAATAATAACCAAATAAATGGAAAAAATACCACACACAATACAGACACCAATTTAACCTGGTTCACCCAATGTGGGCTACTCCATGGAGAAAATATTTTACTAAAACTTTCTCAACAAATATTTTAGAAAAACTTTCCCTATTACAATGTTTATGGATACCTATCCAAAGGAGATACAAATCCCCTAATCTGGTTCATGGATATCTATCCATGGGAGAACTCCTTATCCTCTAATCTAGCTGGTGATCTTCTAGAAGAACTGCTATCTCCACTGCCCTGGCTTATGGATCTCTATCCACTGAAGACTCTTACCATCACTCAGAAGACCTATCCTCATTTCCTTGGCTAATGGACCTCTATGTACTAGATACTATCGTCCTATATACTCTATAACCTCTAAATATTTGCTCAAAATCTATCACAAATTTTTACTAAACATAGTCCTTCAGTATAGTACAAATCTACTCAATCCCAGTCATGTTCTGTACTAAAATCAGTCTTTCGATCTAGCACAAAACTTGCTCAATCTCTGTCTTTGTTCTATACTAAACTTAGTCCTTTGGTCTAGCACAAAATCTGCTTAATATATGTCTCTAGTTGGGTACAAATCTATCCTTAGATCTGCATCAAACTCTTTCCTCAAATTATCTTCAACATTTTCAACAAAGCCTAAACAATCACCTCTGCTAGATTTTCCCCAAAACCTAAATCAAAGTTTGAACAAATCAATAAACTTAGCTCTTAAGTCTTCTCAAAGACCTATCTCAAATATTTCCACAAGTCCTCTCAAGAACTTGTTCAATTAGCTCTCCAGTATTTACAAATACTTGCCTCAAATCTGCTCAGCAAGTCCGTACTAGAACTTGTCCAATCTGCTCTCAAGTCTTCACTAAGACTTACCTCAAATATGCTCAAAAAGTCCTTACTAGAACTTGTCTAATTTGCTCTCAGGTCTTCACTAATACTTACGTCAAGTCTACTCAACACGTTCTCACTATAACTTGTCTAATATCTAATTGTAATCTTCCACAAAAGCTCACACAAATCTATCCTTAAGTCCACACTAAGACTTACTCAAGTCTGCCACTAGCTTTTACAGAAGCTCTTTATCATAATTGCAAACTTTTTTACTCAATCTATCACAAAAAACTCTTTTTAGATAAAGTTCATATTTCACAGTAACAAATAGAGAATGGTTAGAGAATCAATATGTTCACTTAATCACTCTCTCAAACCCTTTTATTCAATTTTATAAACATATAGAGAATGGTTAGAGACTCAATATGTTTCACCCACTCAATTCAACTCAGTTTAGGATAAGGATTTAATGTTTCACAGAACATGAACTATCACTCCAACACATTCAACCACTCTTGCTCAATCAACTCAATCAATGAAACCAACTTGCTTGCAAAACCCTAAGCCAATGTTTCAGTCAATGTTCTCACAATGGAACTTCAATCACAACTCAAGATGTATTCACATAACAATGATACTCATGATCTTTACATTCAAGAAACTTTACAACTTCTCACTCAACCAATTATTTAAACAACAATGCTTATCAAGCCAAGTTTATATCATTCACTTCTATTTCAGAAAATCATCAACCCAACAAAGGAAACCTTAACCAAATCCTTTTCACTCCAATATTGTTTTCAGAAAATCTCAATCAATCACTTTAACCAAAGAAGAATGTGCCCATACCTTTTTGTTTGAAGTAGAGTAGATCTCAAAAACCTGTCTTAAACACAATTTTCTCCTTTGCCAATTACAATAGTTAGATGATAAAATATCACACTAACACCTTATCAAAATATTTACCAATTACAAAAATAATCAAACTCAATTACACCTTATTAATCCTTCTTTGAAATTAGCATCCATCAAATCATACATGAAAAATAATTATTTAGATATACCTTATAATCTCCAACTTAAAATAATATTCAACACCACAAAAACTCAAACAAACTTCCTTAACAACCTTATTGCTCCTTCTAAACACTCAAAAAAATATCACCAAAAATATTTTGCATAAACCTTATAAATCCCCTTAAAACCTTATAAATTAAATAAATTAGGCAAAAATTAAACTTTAGGGCTTATATTTAATCCCTCCCAAAAATCCGGTGCCAAAATAAATGCATACCTTGTCTTTTACCCAAAAAGGGGGTTCAACAGGTTTCAAACCACCGTCTCCCAAGCGCCAAGCACTTTGGCACTTTTGTGGCCACCACGTGGGCTATAGGCACCCACGAGAATAAAGGTAAGCCTTATTCCTTTTATCACCTTCGTTCATTGTCGACTATTCCAAAAAGCACACTCTCACAGATTCGAACCTCCACCACTCGCTGCCCCTAGAGCTTTGCTTTCGTCATGGTTGCCAACTATGCTACTTACGCTTGGTGACCAAGGTACCTTCTTCGGTGGGTGAAATTCCTGTGCCTACCTCTTGGCACTTTTAAAAACTAATGAAACCCTCTTGATTTTGCAGAATTATTTGCACGTTTTCGCATAACACCAAGATTAATTCAAAGGCCTACTTCATTGGGCTAATGTGGAGGAGTCCCTTTTTATACACACTTTGAAATTTGACTCCCACATTGACGCTCAATGGTCGAATTCAAAATTCAAATTTTGATTTTAATAACCCACCTTAGGGTTATTTAAAATAACCATAAATTAACATATAATTAATATTAAAATTAATTAATAATTAATTTAAATAACTTATAAGTTAAGTAAATTAATTTATAATAAAATTATATTAATTAATTTATAATTAATTTAAACTTCCCTATATAATATTATAAATAAATATTATAAAATTATTTGTTTGGGCTTCTTCTTTGCACCTTGGACCTCATCTTGATCGCTTGGAACTAGATTTGACCAACTGAAGGTAAACTCTCCTTTTTGCACTAATTGTGGAACTGCTTCTCCTTGCACTGCTCATTGAAACTGACTTTTGACATCAATGACTACTCACTATTGAAATCAATGTCAACTCATCTACTCAAAATATCCAACACATTGAAGGCTTTGCCTACCTATGATGGTATTGGTAATACTACTTACAAGCATATCCAGGATGTGGCTTCTTTGGCAACAATCCACAACATCACAAATGAAGATATTATGGTGAGATTACTAGTGTTGTCACTCAAAGGGAAGTTGATGTATTGGTATCGGTCCTTGCCACCCGCTACTATTACCACATGGGACCAGTTGTCGGAATTGCTGATCAAAAACTTTCATGAGCAAGTTGATCCATTTTCCTTGTTGCACTAATTTACAAATATTCAAAGACATTCATAGGAGGAAATAGTGGATTTCAACATCAGATTTGCCTAAAGCTAGCAGAGAGTTCCTGATGGTCTTTGTCCCACTCATGAGAAAGTAACATTTTACTATTTTAGAGCTTTCAACTTCGACATTGGTATGGCGGTCTAACAAGCCAGTGTCAATACCTTTCCATATTTGTATTTGTAGGCATAAAAAGCTAACACAGATATGATTTCCATAGGTAAGTTGCCTCCGAAGGTAACCATACCCATTCTTCCTAATATTCCACACCATCTATATTTGAGTGCATTTTCATAGCCTATGCCTTCTATGTACCTTGTTCCCTCATGGAGCTCAGGTCCACCTCAAATCACTCCAGTTCCAGCACCTCAGCTCCCTACTCCAAGCATTCCACAATCACTCATATCAGTTGTTTTGTAGTTGCTAGCCCTAATCCCATTCCTAGCATTGCTTGCTCCACCAACACCTTTGCCTTTACCTACACATCCTACCCCCTCAAATCCTGATCCCTACATGAAAATATTATAGGATATGCAATCACTCAATCCAATAGTGAGGACGATGTCAAATGAAATCACCTCTTTTAAAAAGAAGCAAGCTAAAGCTACCTTTAGGTCAGGGAGATTTCAGACTTTGTCGATTACTAGAGAGAAAGCGACTGCTAGCAAATATCTTGAGAGAAATACCACAGTGTTGGCAAATGAAGAAGCTAGTACATTAGAGTGAACATATTGGTGTTCCACTTGTAACGATCCTCATGGTGAAGATACGTGCATGGTTTATTTGAACTATATACAAACATTAGCAAAAATTTTAGTTTGTGGACAAGTCAATATGATAATGGAAGTTTATCATAATTTCATGGTCCCTTCCTTGGATCAAGTTTCAGTACTTATGAGGGCTGGAAATAAGTCGATGACTATTGATCCAACAAAAATGGAGTCATTGAAGGTCCCAATATATTGATGGAACATTCCTATCATTTTGCACAATATGTCGCAGATCACTATCATCCAAGAAGTAGTGGTTGTTGACTTGGAACCATACTTTAGCATGTGTCTTTTGAGGGAGTTTACATCAAAGCTTGGAGGATATATTTTCTTGAATTTTTTACATTTGGAGATTCATTTTAAGGGAAGAAGAATCCGCATCTATAATGAAAAGCCATTTACTTTTCATATAGAAAAACTAGAGGAAGAAGAAAAGCCTATTGGTGCAATCAACATGATGATAGAGGAAGTGCAAGAAGTGGACTTGATGGAGGAATATCTTGGTGAGCTCTGCCTTGAGGATGAGTTTTCATTGATGGATTTCAATGCAATGGTAGAAACTAATATTGGTTGTTACACCATAACCAAAACTAAGCAGTTTGAGGAAGGAGTTTTTGACTCTCTGGACCTTATTTTGGATCAATTATGGAAGCTATATTTTGATGGTGAAAGATACAAGAATGGTGTAGGAGCTGGGATTGTCCTTGTTTCTCCTTTGGGGTTGCAAAAAACCTACTCATATCATTTAACTTGGAGCTGCACCAATAACACCGCTGAATATGAAGCATTATGCCTTGGACTGAAGAAGGCAAATAAGTTAGTAATCAAGGAGTTATAAATTTTTGGAGATTTCGAGCTTATTTTTAATCAGACTACAAACAAATGCGTCTCAAAGCATCACTATTTGAAGGCCTACCATAACAAGGTATGGTATTTTTTTAAGTCCTTTACAACATTGAATATTCAAGCAATTTTGTGAGAGTAGAACAAACATGCAGACATCTTAACTTCTCTTGGTGCTAATTTATCTCTCGTAGAGCAAGTGGTCAGGAGACCAAAGACTATGAGAGTAATTTATAGATCCTTGGTCCCTGATAAAAACCTTTATTGGCAAGTGTTTGACAATGATGAACAAATAGTTAATTTATTTATTAAGGAAGTTGTCAGCGCAGAAGAACATTGGCCAAGGAGGGGATGGAAGAGATGATTCAACTTAAAAATAACCACATACCTAGGGGACTTATGTCACTTGAGAGTTTGTTTGATCAAAATGACAGGGAAGATAAACACAAAATCAATGTGGATGCAACAAAGTATAAGGAAATACAATTGGAATCTGATAAGATCATTAAATTTAGAATAGATTATATGTTATGGATATTAAAAATCTATGTTGTGAGTTTCCAGACATCGTCACTTGGATCTATAATGATCTAAAAGGATACGAAAAGAACGTGATCCATCACACCATTAAATTGTAGAAAGGCATGAAACCTTTTCAACTAAAACAACAACCTATCAATCTAAAAATTGAAGTTCTTATGAAAGCAGAGTTGCTAAAAATGCTCAAGGTAAAAATAATTTGTCCTATTCAACACTCGACATGGGTGGCGAACTTGGTTAGTGTCTAAAAAAAAATGGAGATATTTGCCTGTGCATGGACTTTCATAATCTAAACTATGAATCCTTGAAAGATCACTATCCATTGCCATAGATTGATCAAATTCTTCTCGTAGTCATTGGAGTACAAAGATTGTCATTGCTTGATGGTTTTTTCGGCTACAACTAGATATGGGTGAAAGACAAAAACAAAAAAAAATGATATTTACTATAAAGTGGGTCACCTTCGCATATCAAAGAATGTCATTTGGTATTTATAATGTTGGTGCCACCCTTCAAAGAGCTATGAATATCACTTTCAATGAGTTGTTAAATAAGATTATTGTAATTTATCTTAACGACATGACTATTTTCTCACATCACAAGGAAGAGCACGTCTCTCATCTGAGGAAAGTGTTTGAAAAATACTAGGAATTTTTAATTTCAATTAACCCGAAGAAGCCCATTTTTACTACCAGAGAGAGAAAACTCTTGGGATAGGTGATTTCACAAGAAGAACTGGTGATTGATAATGCAAGAGCTGAAGCACTTTTGATATTGTCGCTGCTAGTTAAAAAGAAAGATCTATAGTCATTCTTTGGCCATATCAATTTTATTCAGAAGTTCATTATCGATTTTGCTCAGGTAGTCAAGCCAATGACTGAACTTCTAAAGAAGAATACATATTTTAAATGGATAGGAGTAAGAAGACATACACTCTAGAAAATCAAGGAGAAAAATCATCCAAGTGCCAGTACTAATTAACTTGAATTATTCAAAATATTTCATCCTTTATGTAGTAGGTGAATTGGAGAGCTAAGCTATTGTCCTCACTCAAAAGCAAGATGATGGATATGAGAAACTGATTGCTTTTCTCAGTCAAGTCATTGCACCACACCAGGAGAAATATAATTTTATTGAGAAGCAAGTGTATGCGATCATGAAGTCTCTGAAGAAATTTTGGTATTTTATTTTGTAGAGAAGATTAGTTTTTTATGTCATCCATCCAGATGTTAGGAATTTCATCATTCAAGGAGAGATGGGTGATAAAAGAGTAGACTAGGTTTCAAAAATTTAGAAATATGATGTGGAGATTCAACCTACTAAGTTGGTTCATGGTCAAGCCCCCTGCCAGGAATTGACCAAAAGTGTAGCTTCTGGATCAATGGCTCCAATACAAGATGATATCATTGACGAGAGTAATCTTGCAAATCAAGTAACAAGCGATTATGAATGTACAGAGGACCTTGTAAAATTATTCACATCTAGAAGATGCCCATCACATCTTGATGCCTCACAATGACAAAGATTCAGACTATAGGCACTTAGGTATGTCCTATTACCAAGTGGACTATTCCATAAAAACATAGATGAAGTACTCCTCAAGTGTGTGAAAGAGTCTAAATAGCAAAAAAATCTTGGAGGAGTTCCACTCTAGCTTATTCGGTAGTCATTATGCAAGAAGGCCTATGGCCTTGAAGATCATCTGAACTGGGTATTTTTGGCCAACCTATTTTTTAGATACACATAAGGTAAGAAAAAATTGCGATAATTATTAGAGGTATGTCGATAGGAGCCAAAAGGTATCTCTGCCCTTACATCCAATCTAGGTAGAAGCTCCATTTCAATAGTGGGGCTTAGATTTTATTGGATTTATTTTTAGAGTTAAAGTGCACTATGCCTTCACCTTGACACTTGTCAGTTTCTCTTGACAAGTGTCATGTGTTGAATATAGGCTTATGCCTATATATTGTAACCATTTATATCAATAATATCAATCCCTTTCAGTTTTAGTCCCAACACACCTTCTAGATTGAGTTCACCATAAAGAGAGATTTGATATTTATGGTGAATCTAGTCAGTGACCTACAAGAGGCAACATCCTTTGAGGATGACTTGCAAAGGCAACAGACCCAGAAGTGGCTGACCCTGAGGCACCCATGATGACCCCAAGGCACTTAGACAGTTGACCCAGTGGCAACAGACCCGTGGAAGTGGCTGACCCTAAGGCAACAGATCGAGATGTATACACAGTGAATCTAGCATTATTCACAGTTGGAGAGCCAAGCGCAAAGAGCACGAGCCTAGACCAAATCAACAATAAGAGAGGATGATAGGTTGTTTTAGAGAAGTCAACATTAAGGGGGAATGTTACCTAATGTTGACTTGATTTGTTTCTTCTTTAGTTAGGATAGTGCACTTTAAGGGGGAATGTTAGAGTTAAAGTGCACTATGCCTTCACCTTGACACTTGTCAGTTTCTCTTGACAAGTGTCATGTGGTGAATATAGGCTTATGCCTATATATTGTAACCATTTATATCAATAATATCAATCCCTTTCAGTTTTAGTCCCAACAGTTATCGATCATAATTCCTCTATCGAGCATAAATATCTTGATAGCAATCAATTACTTTACCAGGTGGGCATAGGCCATTCTAACCAAGAAAGTTGACCAAAATATAGTTATCTCCTTCCTCAAAAGATTGATTACCTGATTTGGTGTTCCAAACGCTATTGTGATAGACAACGAGACTCCATTTATTGGAGTAAATATCATCGAATTTGCAAGTAGGTATGGGATTTATCTGAAAACTTCCTCCAATTATTATCCATAGGGAAATGGCCTAGCTGAGTCCACTAATAAAAATCTACTTTGAATACTGAAGAGGACTCTTGGGAGTAATAAATAGAGTTGGCACTTACTTTTGAACCAAACTTTTTGGATGGACCACATTTTAGTAAAAAAATCTATTACTCCCTAGTGTATGGAAAGGAGGTGGTCCTTCCTACACACATTGAACTTCCTGTGCTCCAAACCTTACACATGCTCAGAGATGAAGAAAATGAATCAGATTCCATGAGCGCAAGGCTAGCACAACTCTTGTTGCTAGAAGAAGAATAGGAAAAAACTTATGTTGCCTTTATGGAGCATGCTTGAACAATGCAAAAGTGGTTCAGTAAGAAGACATCTGAGCAAAATTTTAAAGTCGAGGATCTTGTCCTCAAGTGGAATGAGAACAAGGCAAAGTTAGGTAAGCATCACAAGTTTGAAGCAATCTAGGAGGGTCCATTTCAAATATTCGGGGTCAATTCTGCCAATGCTTATCATCTACAAGATATGGAGGGACGAGATCTTCCAATACCAGTCAATGGCCTTCATATGAAGGCTTATTTTTAGTAAGATATCACAATCACAACTCTGTAAATATGTACATATTTCTCTTCAACGAGTATTTTGGGTTGTTTTGCAAAAGATATATATATATATATATAAAGAAAAAAATAGATCATGCCACCCTCAAGAAAGTATGTTTTCCCATTCTTCTCGAAAATCAATCCACCCAAGTAAATTGTCCCAAAAAATTTTATCACATGTGGAAGGGCGAAATTAATTTTAATTATGTCTATTTCTAGCTAAAGGTTTAAAATGTTCAAATTGAAAGTTTTTTATTAATTGGGACAAAAGTGAAGAAAGAGTTTAAAATTATGAGTTTGCCCAATTAAAAAAGAAGTTGGAAATAAAATAATTTAAAATTAAAAATATAAAAAAGGAGAAGAGAAAGTATTTTAAATTTTGCATGAGTTTATTTTTACATGAGAAAAGGCGAAATTAAATAAAAGAAAAAATAAATAAAAGCAAAGTCCTAATTCAAAAAGAAAAAAAAAGAGGGATTTTAAATTGCTTTTCTTATTTTGGGTGAGAATAAAAGAAGCACAAATTTGGCATTGAGCAAAGTTAAATAGGTGCAAAGCATTTTGGGAGAAAATCAATTGCGGGAGCCAAGAAAGAGAAGCTGAGTGCAAAGCAAATCCACTCATTGGTTGTTTTTGAGCACATGATAGTTTTTAAAGGTGCAAGTGAATTTTTTATTGCATTTTCGGGGTATCCTCGTGGAGTGAAGTCGTCCAATATTTCCTTGGTCCATGTTTTGGTGATTTCGAGGATAAAATCTCTTGGTTTTTCTACAAGGGCACCCATTGGTTGATTTGGAGCAGATTTATTTTTTCAAAGTGACCATTGAAAGCTTGGACACATTGCACGAGGGTTTACATGGCACAACACACCTCTCAAAGTTGATTTTGCACCAATATAAGAATGATGGTGATTTTAAATTTATGGGAAATAGTGATGGGTGAGAGAAAAAAAGCTTGCATCTGCTCAGCTTCACAGAGAAGCTACATCACATTTATTGTGGTTGTTGAAGGATTTTTCTATAAATCCAATGTAGGTAATATTGTACAAAAGTTAAATTGATTTAAAATTACCTACCATTATTTTTCTTGGAACTCTTGTTTTTAGAAGTTGTAGAGCATTTCTTGGAAAATTTTGTAGTGCTATAGAGATTTGATAGATGGAAAAGAGGACAACTGAATCAAAGGATACTGCAAAACCAAAGCAGTAGAAGAAAAATTTAGAGGGTGGGAAAAATCTAAAAAAACAAGGAAAAATCAAAATGTTGACCTGGACCCATTTTCTAACACCATGACAGAAATTGGAGACTGCAGTATCACCAACAAGGGTATCGTTAAACTATGCCATGATGTGCAACTCATAGTTAGACATCAGCTAACGCCAGAGATCCCACTCACAGTTGCCTATTATGCATAGTTGTACTGGTATTTGTGCACGCCAATACACTCATACCTTGAGCTGATTAAAATGATGGCAAGATTTTACAACTCGATAACACGAGCAATGAGAAAGGTAAACAAACAAGTTCTTTTCACTATCTCAGCTAACTCAGTGTGCCAAAAATTTGTTTGTGGGTTGAAACCCTTATCTGATGTAATAATTAAAAAATTACACCTGAATTAACAAGAAGAATGGTACTTGTCTACCATCACCATGCGGTAGTTCAACAAGATACAACTCATAAAAGAGTCGTGGCTTGGGCAGTTGGCTGAACTTCCATAGGAATTGTCTGAGTTTAAAAGTATGGATTTATTCTCTATGCTCACATGGGTGGTAGGTATCCCAATCGACTCCACAGTGCACAAATGGTAGGCTGCTCTAGCACAATGTATATCCTAGGTCAAATTTTATGCTCCCACGACCATGACAGCAGGACCCAATCTAATATATTTTGATTGGGCAAATTTTATTATGTGATGGATACACATTCAACTTGATAAAATGAACACTGGTGAAGCAAACTCATTCTATTATGCATCCTTTCTCATATGGTATTTCTTTTATCACATGCACCAAAACTTTTCTTTTATTGCTATGGAACAGGTGGATGAATGAACATGACTCTTCCAATATATATGTGGACTCTCAGCTTGACAAGAAAGGAGTTAGTTTATATTTTTTATCAATTATTTTTGGGATCTATGATTGAGCTGATATGCGGTCAGTGTGAGAGAGTGTCGTAGGTGTTAAGGGATACAATCATTTTTTTAGATAAAGGTAATGTTTTACTATTAATACAGGAAGTAGTTGTCAGGATTTTTGGCTTTGTTGGCAAGCCGGTTTTACTTCCTTACTTTGTCATGGAACGCGTTTTTGCCATGGAGGTAGTTTGGCAGAATGATTACATTAATGAAATTTTTGGAGCTAGCCAAGGGAAGAAAACCACTTGTCTAATGCCTTTCAATTTTGGGTGTATAGAATTCAGCCAAGTCAGACCAAATAATTTAATTACGAAGGCCCTCCAAGACTTGGGTTTGATTGAACTACCTCAAAGATGGCAATATGATCCTTTGGGTCATTTTATAGCATTTATTAAAGCTAAGGACTTCTACTGCTACCCGAGACTTGATAGACAACAACACCAAAATAATCTTGAAGGGAAAGACCTAGAATGGCACATTGAGGCCATGAATTCTCTTTCACCTTGGCATGATTTTTATGAATAAGAGGTAAAATATAATCCAACAAGAAATAGATAGCACATTTATTCACCAGGTTTATTTTATCAGATGAAATAATTGTTGTGTAAGTGGATTGAAGAAAATATCATCAACTGGTGGGTCATGAGAGTACATTGAGGAAATCCCACATCAGCATGTGGGTTAAAAATGGATCTAGAATTTTTTGATGCCTATGACGAGTTTTGTAAAGTTTATCAACCTATGCCCTTTTCAAATATTGTGCCCCCAAGCCTATAGAACTCTAGCATAGAAGAAAACATGGTAGAAAAAGAACAACTCCCAAGCACTGAAGAAACACCTCTGGAGGAGGAGTGGCCACTAGTTTTTAAGAAAGGCATCAATGGATGTAAAATAAAGGAGAAGAGGTTACCCCTATTTCTAAGGATGCAAAAATTTTGCGGTCTAGTATAGTTCCTTCAGCTACAAAATATCCTTCACCACCAGTATTTGTGGTTCAAACTTGTGTTGTACATGCACTTCCCTTTGTGCAGTAGGAGCAAGTTCAGGTAGAACAAGTGGATCATCAAAAAGAGATCATTGATATCTTAGTAGAACTAGAAAAGGATTTACCTATAGAGAATACTGATTCACTCTTGCTGCCATCACCAGTTCACATAGTGCCCAAGCACCAAGGTATGTTACTCTTACCCTCTTCTACTTCTACATGGTTAGTGGTTGTATCTTTTTTTTCCATAGTTTATTCCACTGTTGCACCATCCTTTAGTGTTCCATCTATTTTAGTTTCATTTTCGACTATCCAATCGCCAAAAAGTACTATGTTAACTTCTATTCACACTTCTTTAGTATCCCTTTCTTTTACCTCATTTGCCTCCATCCCAAATCCATTTGTTCTTCCATCATCATTTGGTCTGTCACATCTATTGTAGCTATTAGTACACATGCACTCCTTAAGTTCAGTGTCACTGCAGCTGCATCTATCACTTCCACTTTCACCATCATTTACACATCATCTTCCATTCTCGTTTCTACTACATTCCTCAAGTCACCTATTTCATAGGTTGAATTCCCTTTCACACAAATTTTGGAGCTGTAAGTGTTGTCGAAGTCTATAACAAAGGTCATACATGAACATCTAGTTGCAACAAAAATCATTTGATCCCACCTAAGTTCTTCCCAATGGTTGAAAATCCATATGAGGAAGGAAGCACTCGCTCTAGCAAAGCCATTGAAGAAAGTCTCCTTCAATCCTAAATCCATGGAGGTCTATACCATCAGAATGATTCCCCAAGTCCAAAAACTGCAGGGAGAGATGACTTCAAGTGACTATACCTATAAAGTCACTATACATGACTTGACACAAATTAACATGATTGAATATGTGGGAGATATACCGGTTGGCATCAACAAATTTTACCTTCATGGTGAACATTACAAGAGAAAAATCTTTGAAGTTGAAACTAAAATTGTTAGGCTTGAGGAGACCTTAGCTGAAAGTAAAGCACATCAAGAGAAGCTAGCCCAATAGGGTGAGTAGATGGCCAATGAGGTAGAGAAATGGAAGAAGTAAACAAAGGCCCATCAGAAAGCCAAGGAGGAAGAAAACCAACAGGTACAATTTGTAATAACTTAGCTTGAGTCCATACAAAATCAAAAAGTAGAGAAAGTCACTTAGGCAACAAGCTTGTCGAAGGAGAAAGTCATAGAGGCTCACCAATATTTATTTGGTAGCTGTGTGAAGATGGATGTGAAGGCTTGTTTAGTTATACAGTATATTTATAAGGCCAACATGCTGATATGCTTGAGTGATCAAAGCATTGAAAAATTTGATGAGGACCTGGAACCACATCTTGAGATGAACATCAGAATTCAAGATCTATCTCAGTAAAATATTTACATATACCCTATGAGTAAGATGGATTGGTCCTGGTCCATAGCCAAGGTCACCTTGTATAGCTATTTCTAGAAGCTAGAATTTGTGAGAGAGGGTAGAAAGCTACTTACATTCATTGAGCAAGATCACTCTGTTGCAGTGGTATATTTTGATGCCCTTGTAGATTTAGGATTTCCAAGTTTTGTTGATGAGCAGTAGGAGCTCCTACCAGCTAACCAGTTGGAAGAAGCCTAGTATAATTTTATACAAAATAACTTAGAGATTAACAGTTGGGAGGATCCGATTGCAGAAGAATAGATCCTAAAACTTATGAAGGGGCATACCTGCATGGAGACATTTATGTTTGAGTTGACTAGGAGGTCCAAGTGCATGAACTTGTAACACATTGAGATACTCTAGTTTATCTATGATTGTTTGAGTAATCCAACCATGTTCACCCAAAATAGATGGTCCTAGGTAGTTTCTGCCTATAATGCCACTAGTGCAATTCTAGCACAACAACAAGAACAAAAGTAAGTTGAGAAAGCAACAAGGGAATAGGCTATAGAAGAGCGGCAGGCAACCTAACTATTAGAGGTGGAGGATTTTAACAAGAAAGTAAGAGCATCAGGACCGCAAGCCCGCAATGATGAAGACAATGGAGAAGACTCTTGACAAACCAATGGATAAAGGCCTAGGATCACTTGCATCCATGCCAGTTGGATACCCTGAGAGCTGCCATAAATGTTGGTATTTTTGACATTATGCCACATTCAAATTTTATGGGTAATTTTTTTTTGAATAGTTTTGACTTTAATTATTTGACAAATATGATTGATTAAGTTTTTATCATTAATGTCTCAGTTTTTTTTTTTAATTTTCTTCTTGTGAATGTTATCTAGGGAGGTAAAACTAAAGTATCAATGGTGGTACAAAATAATAAATCCTTAAATATGTAATGGGGTTAAAAATGCTCAAAGGTAGAAGGATAATAGATTAAGTGTTATCACCCCTCTAAGGAAGAGCACCATTTCACTACGACAATGGTAGAATTCAAGTTTGGAAAAATGGGGTCCAAGGCGCTTTCGCCCAAGAAGAAGAAAAAAAATAGAAGGGTGAAATCCCATTTGTATATCCATGAGATGAATGTTATTTAAAGGGAAATAATAATTTTAGAGGATGTAGTGGAAGTCACCCACTGGTTTAAAATGAGTACGTAAATCATGAGGAGTCAGGGCAAAAATAATAGAAGAAACATTTTTAGTACCCATTGATTTGAAAGTGTATCTCTAAGACATAATTTCACCCATCCTTAGGGTGAAGTTATGTTTTAGAGATAGTTTTCATGGTAGGCCCAACATCAATTTTCAAGAGCTCAAGGATTAAAAATTGTTTTCTTTGCATTTTGGAAAAGTGTTCCTTCGAAGATGTTCGTTGAAAAATCAATGATGGTTTCACCTTGTGTGTGATGCAAAACATCCATTCACCCTGAATTTAAGGCAAAAGCATAATCCCCATGAAGAACATAGCACAAACATTTAAAGGTATTCAAAAAGTGCATGCACAAAGGAAAATTTTGAAAAGCATGATTCACCTTGCTTGGGGTTGACAAGTCAAACTCGACATCACCCCAATAGAGAGACAAAAGTTATGTTTGCCTATCTATGAGGTGAAAATATATTGCACAAAGCATGACTTAGTGGGCCCAAAGCTGAAAGTCCCAAGGCAACTTTGAAAAGTCAAAAGCCTTGTTCACCCTAAGAGAGAGGTAAAAACATGTTTGCCTCCTTTTTGGGTGAACGTATACAAAGGAAAAGGGTGCAGGTGGGCCCCACTCTAATAAAAATTAAATGATTTTAGTCCCAAGCGAGGGGTAAAAGCATTTTTTGCCACTCCTTAAGGCGAAAATGAATTTCACACAATACAACATCATGGAAAAATCGTGGTGATTTAGAGTGGATTTAAAGAGGGGGGTCAATGTTATTCAAATATTTGTTGTGTGAACCCCACACCAAAGACATATAAATGTGATTTTATGCATTGGTTACCATAGAAACAATGCTCAAAGAATAAGGTGCACTGTGGTTTGGATATGAAGCTTCGATACAAAAAAAAGAGAAGGCAAGTATGTGAGTTTTGTTGAGGCAGCATAAAGATGTTTTGTGGTACAACGCTATGAGAGGGTTGCGAGATCAAAACACAACACTGGATGGTCGAAGGTGCTTTCACACCAAGAGAGGGGTAAAACCACCATGTGCCTCTCTTTGGGGTAAATACAAATTATAAGGAGCAATGTAGGGTCTTGCATCGACCAAATATTAAAACAAAGCAGTGTTTAAATTTCTTTTATCTTTGAAGTGCATTCACCAAAGCAACTAAGGAAAAATGTCAAAGATATTTTTGCCTCATGAGGCAAAATCATATCAAAAGGAGAGTATGATCGTGGGTGAACATAGAAGCTGGTATAAAGGTGTAGCAATGGTATGAAAGCTACCATATGACTAATAAAGTCATGTTCTCCTTACAAGGTCTAGACTGTATAATGTGAATATTCATAGTTCAAGCAATGGGTCTGTATTGGGGTTTTTCCTAGGAGAAATATTCAAAATTGTATGCGAGTGAAAGATGTTTAAGTACATGATGTGAGCAAAGGGTTGTTAAAATACTATAGTCAAAGGTATTTGCACCCTAGGGGAGGGATGAAGCTGTCGTGCACCCTCCCGTGAAGCAAACTTATATTATAGAGAATATATGAAGGTGCTCCAAAATGATGTTAATTTAAAAAATGCTATCTCAAGAGGAGGTTTTGGTTGATATGATTTAAAAAGGAATTTTGTAACAAAATATAATTATAATATAAAGTAAAAAAAGCAATTTATTTTGCCTCAATATTGATCTCGAAATGATGATTTGCTCATTTCGAGCAAAATTGATTAGAGAACATTTGAAAAATAACTTTTCAAAGGCGCCCAAGTACAATTTAATGAAAGAGGTATAAGTGGTCATGTTTCCTTTTTTTCATGATGGAAAGATGTAATTTACATATTACAGGGTGATCTTCACGATTTCTGAGGTGCCACCCACCAATTTTGCTCCTTTTCAAAATATTTTAAATATATGATGGGCTTCATGGGCCAATGCGGATTTCCAAAGTATATATGTGGTCAAAATTCAACAATAAAATTCCCTATTTTCCTCCAATGTTGATGTGTTCCAATGCACTTGTTCCCAACATGGTCAAGCTTTGCAAGATTCTTCCTTCAAAACTAGATCACTATTTCCTTTTGAAGATTTTCAAGAAGGAATTTCTTCTCAAATGTTACTAATCTATAAGCATTTTGTTTCCTTGTAAATTAAATGAAAGAGGTAAAAATATCTATAAATACTAAGCATTATAATGTAATAAGGGATTAGACATTCTGTGAGAAAACCTTTCAAGTTCTCTGCATCAATAGAAGGAATTTGACTTTAGACTTTGAAAGAAATTTTTGTGTGATATTTCTTTCTACTTTAAGAATTTATGTTTTATTCTCACATTCATTATCTGCTTTCAAGTTTAAATTTTGCATTTGAATTTGAACACTGCTGGTGAGGGAGTGAATCCTAGAATGCAATTCTGGAGGTCGTCTCCACAAAGTTATAAGTAAATTCTACTGACTTCTTTTATTACATGCTGCTCCAACACTTGGGTGGAATTCTTGCTTCTAGTTTGTCCTAAATCCAACACTTTGACCTGTGGATATATTTCCCATTTATTTTTATAATTTCAATTTCTTTCCTGCAACTGTGATATATTGAAAGAGTTACAACTATTTGAATTTGGGTTGTTGAGGTTGTTTTTTAACTACACAATTTTTTTTCAAGAAGACAAAATTTGTATTACATTTTTTATTTGTTGTTTTTAGAATCCTTTTGCATCAACATGTAGATTATTTTGAGTACTACAAAAATGACTACTCATTTGTAAAATTTTAATAAGTATTGATAGAGTTACAACTATTTGAAGTTGGGTTGTTGAAGCTATTTTTGGGCTACGGGATTTTTTTTCAAAAAGAAAACATTGTATGAAAATTTTAGCAGTCATTTTTAGAATATTTTTACATCAGCATACAAGTTATTTTGAATAATACAAAAATAACTATTTCCTTGTTAAATTTTGATAAATATTGAGGGAGTTACAACTATTGCAAATTGGGCTTTTGGTGTTGTTTTGGGGCTACACGAAAAAAGGGAAAAAGTTCATAACTCTCAATTCGGACAAGCAAATAAATTGAAATTTATTTTGTTTTAAATAAAATCTACATATTTCATAGGAAACATTATAAGGGATATTTTTCGCAAAATTGCCCAAACTACTAAATTTATTTCAGCCATATTTCACGCATTCAGACTCTGATTGAGCTGAATTTTTGAGGGTAGATGCCAGGCAAAATCTAGAATGTCTCCACCAATTTTCAAATCAGTTGTATCAACACATATCCTAGTGAATCCCTATGTGTGAAAATTATTTTTGATAAGTGATTGTGTGAGTGTTTCATCTAGGTTAAGTGCAATCAGCTCTAGAGGCTGGTTTTTGGGGTCTTCAAGCCCTAGCGACCAATATTTTTGTGGTTTTTGCTCAATATTTTAGCAAGAAATGTTGTAGGGGATCCAATATGGGTTATAAATCTATCTTTCAACAAATATTCATGTTGTGAACTTGAGTGACAATGACTTCCAATTTGCTACAAAAAAAAAAGTGAAAATCATACCTTTCCACAGTGTCTAGGGCATTGATTAAAGAGATCATGAAATAAGTTTCAAGCAAATGATCAAAAAATATCTTAGATCTCAAGCGAATCTTGTTCTAAGGTGCACCCACAAAATAAATCTATTGTGGAAATCCCTATCAAGGGTAATAATTTCAAAGAATCAAGCCCAAAAATAAATTTTAGGGATGCCCTCCATGGTGGATAGCCTCACCCTAATGCTAATATTAATATTAGGGATTCCCATAAACCTCTAAGAAAGCCTAATATTGATCCCAAGAAAACAACATTAGGATGTCTTAAATTAGTTGATGGAACTCCTATTTTTAAGATTGATATGTGCAACATTTAGACTGGCATTGAAGATCTAGAAAAATAATACTAATATGTCTTTTCATGGGTTTTCGTTTGAGCCTATCCACTTTTAAAGTTTGGGCTGTAAAAATCTGAAAAACTAAATGTAAGTTACAAATCTCTATTTATCCAAATGGTTATTTTCTTGTTTTATTTTCTAATAATTAAGATAGATATAAAACCTTTCAAGGGAGTCCCTAGTTCTTTGGAACGACAGGGCTTTTCATGAAGCCTTGGCATACTAAATTTAAAGTCTAAGACAAGATGCCTTCTACAGGTCCTATGTGGTAGACTCTTTGGCCTCCCAATTGATTTTTGGAATCTGACTATTTTGTTTTTAATAGGAAACTCTTTAGGAACATTTATGATGACTGATGATTATAATCAAAAATTTGAACATAATATTTATGCTCAATTTTGTGTTTTAATAGATTTTGACAAACCCCTACCTAAAAATATCACTTTACAATTTTGAGAGGACACTTGGGAGAAAATAGTGGACTATGAGAACATTCCTTTTAGTTGTAGAATTTACCACGAATATGGTCATTTGGCTAGTGTTTACCCAAATAAAATTCTATATAAAAAGACAGAAGATATAAATTTAGCAGGTTTCCAAATGCCTAAGAAGAACACTTAGAAAAAATAGTTATGAAGGGTCAATCAAAGTTATTTGCTAATATGTTTGAAATTATTTCCACAAATAAGGTCCTAAGTGAGGAAGAGGAAATAATGGAAACATAAATCTTAGACACAAAATTTAAAGCTAAAGGGAAAAGCACATAGATAAACCAGCAAATCAAAGGTTTTCAACAGGAAAAAAAAGGAAAAATTATTCATAATAAAAACAATATTTTAAATGTTAAAACTTCAAATAATATAGGTCCCAATATAGAATTTGTTGAACCTTCTTGTAACATTTTGACTGTGTACAAGCATTCTTCAAGGCCAGAAGCCATATTAGATTCAATTAGAGTAAGTCAAGAAACAAGGAAAAAAAAATGAAGATGGATTCTAATAAAAAGGTATGTCACAAGACTAATCAATATCATATGGTAAAAGAAGGTGAAAAGCTTGTAGAATAAGGTAATATTAATGCCCTTCCCAAAATTTTTAGCCCTAGTATTAATGAATATCATCACTTGGAATATTAGAGGACTCAAAAGGAGTCTTTAAAAACAAAATGAAATCAAAAGAATGATTCAGATAAATCATCCACATTTTACTTTCCTTCAAGAAACGAAGATGTTAATAGAGGATATGGATTCAATTGCTAGTAAATTCTGGCCAACTAGAAAAGTGGTTTCCCTCAGTTCCTAGGAGACTTCTGGTGGCATTGCTTGCCTTTGGGACCCGAAAGAGGTAGTTATTCACCATATGATTGGTAGTTGAGGTCTTTTGGCTATGGTTACTCAAAGCAGACGTTCCAACCAAATTATACTCTGCATTAGTGTTTATGCTCCGACTAATTTGGAGGAAAAAAGAAGACAATGGAAGAATATTACTTATATCATCTCTCATTTTACTGAAGGTTGGATCTTGATCAGAGGATATTTCAATACCATCCTCTCTCTAGATGAGAAAATAGAGGGAAATAGCAATTTTGATAGGAGAAATGACTTCATGAGCGAATATATTACAAACCTCCATCTTGTGGACATCCAACCAGATAATGGCCTTATGACTTGGTCTAACAGAAGGTAAGGCTTAGCTTGTATAATGGAGAGATTGGATAGGTTCTTAATCTCTGAAAATATCTTAATCCATGGTCACATTCCTAAAGTGAAGACTCTTAACAATGTTGGTTTGGATCATTTTCATGTCATGGTGGAAATGTGAAAAAACAATGTGAGTTTATCTCCTTTTTTATTTTAGTTAATGTGGCTTAGAGACAATTCCTTTAAACCTCGAGTTCAACAATGGTAGAAGGAAGGTAAACCTAGGTATGAGACTAATCTGTTCTGTTTTGCCAAAAGATTGCAATACATTAAATCCAAAATAAATACTTAGAACTAGAAGGAGTTTGGGGATGTTCATAAAAAAAATATGAAGTTATTGCTCAGCTTGAAAATTTGAATAACAAAATCTATTTAGATGGCCTCACAAAGAGTACAAGTGCAGATGAAATTAAACTCACAACTATAACAACCCTCCAAAAACCTATTTTATTATACGCCTAATTTGTCTGCAAGGATGAGATACTGCTAATGTATGTATGGATGCAGGAGACAGGTATTGTTACTGGTGGGGGCAATGCAAAGGAAGGATATCTCCTCAATGGGCAGAAGGATTATTCCAGTGCAAGGTAAGTCAAGGGAAATGATGAGCGGTGGTGTATTCTCCAGTTGATAGGGGTAAAGAACCCAATAGGCAATGCATTCACCAACGGTCCATGTAGATGCATATCATGTAGTTGCATTTGTAGGAATGCTTGATGTTTGTCAAATTGTGAATTTATGATATTTGGTTGGCAATAAAAATGCTTAAATGCATGGGAGCCATAGTTTAAATTGTTGGTTGGCAATGAAAATGCTTAAATGCATGGGAGCCATAGTTTTAAATAAAAGGATGAAGGTGGAATAATGATATGGTTTTTATTAAAAAAACAAAAGAAAACTGAAAGGGAAGGTAAAGGAACAAAGTAAAGATAATTAGCAATTATATACTTATATAAATATATTAATGTGTGCTTTGAGGAATTTATTTATTTAAAATAATAATATATATTACATATAACTATATATATATATATGTATTAAAAATAAATAATAATTGTTTGTTCTATAATAAGGTAAATGAAATATTATAAATAATAATATATATATTAATATATAATAAATATATCATGGATATTCAAGAGTCATGGCATTGCATTATTTAAAGGATGGAAATTTTGGTTGTCGGTAATTGCTTTGGGAAACTTATTAGCTAAGCTAAGTTTGTTGAACGTGGAGGAGAATGGTTTCCATCTGGCACGCCTTGGATCGAAGAGTCTAAAAACTAACGCTAGTTGCAAATGAGAAAAATGGGAACCATATTCTAGATTAGGGAAGGAAAGTGAAGGGGGAGATACGGAGAAAGAGGGAGCATGTGGTGTGCACAGTGAGAGGATTGTTTGGTTTCAACAAGGGAAGGAGAGTAGTGAAAGGAGAGAGAGAGGTTGGAAGCTAGGAGAGAACCGTAAGTTTAATCTGATGATTTTTTTAAGAAAAATTAAATAGAAAAATCTGAAAGAATAAGCTCAAAGATAATATGATGTATGTTGCTCTGTGTGAGAATATAGGATATCAATTGCATTGTAGAAAAATTGAAATATTTCGTGTGCAAATATGGAAACGTTTGTGATGCATGCGCTTGAAGGATTGTTAGAAACATTAAGCATTAATGTTTTGTTATGGGTCTGGTTGGTTGTGAACCTAAGACAAAATTTATCCTTCTTGAGATTAATTGATGTTGCATGTTGTACCAAAAGTCTCTGTGATGTATGTATGACGTGTTGGGAAACTTTGAGAAGCTCTGCATGTTATTCTGAGTATGGAAATGATGTATGCATATAGGGTATAGCTGCATGTCATTGTAGTATGACCATTCTGACCCTTGGAAACCACCAGATAATCGATATGTGAAGAAAGAGCTCTGATGAACACTACAAAATATATTGCATGCTACCACATAGTGGTTCTATTTGCGTTCGAGCATCAAAGAAATGTGTCTAGCAAAAAAATAATTTGTTATATATTATGTGGAACTTGGAAATTCTACTCAGGGGTGTGCCGGAGCCTGAGTCATTAAAAAAATATAGTCATCCATTACATGCATTTGTAATTGAATATGTAGCTCCTGGGAAAAGTGTAGGGCAAAGTTTGAAAATTATGTATTGATATTAGAAAACGTAGCTTGGGGAACATGCATGATAGAACTTTGGAAATAAGGTGTAACTTGCATTTCAAATGTATATACTACAATTTTCTTTCATATGTATATCCCCTTGATGAGTATTTTTATTTATATTATTTTTAAAAGCTACTACATAATGTATAACTTCTTCGCATATTAAGGAATGATTGTTTCATTTGTCTTCATGTTGAGTATGTTTGCAATAGCATTGAGCATAGCTAAGTGTGGACTATGATATTTTGAAACCATATTGCTGGGCAAATTGTCTATTGAAACTTTGATTCGTAGGATGAGTTCTTCCATAATGCAAATTCAGTAGCTATGAGGTGAATGTTCTAGTTAATGGGAAACTCTTCTACTTAAGATATAAACTTAATACCTATTACAAACTTGAAATCCTTCTATTGTGTGCAATGATTATTATCTCATTCAATTTCTCATTTAGGAATGAATCTTGCCTAGAGTCGATGCTTTAAAACATCTGGTTTTAGCTCAAACTAGTACAGTATAGATGTAAAATGTTTAAGCTTGAATACATTGAATAAATTAGAAACACTATGGTGGTTTGAGGAATCGAATCATTCTTAAGTGTGTAAAAATGGACTTGTTGTGATACTCCATATGAGATTTTATTATATTTGTCTTAATTCTTTATACAGAGCTTATGTTAAGGGTATATGCATTGGAAAATGTGGAAACAATAAATAGGGAAGCTATATTGTAGTAAGCAATGATAGCATTATTTTCAGACCAAAGAATAGAGGAGTCAATTTAAAACCAAGACCAGTTCCAAAATACTTAGGAGATCATTACTATTAAATCCACTGCGTATAACTTGAAAAGAGATGATTGATGGATGTTTAAATGAGAGCTACTTTTGTATGTTAGTTGTATATCATCATTATATTAAATTGGTATGCAAGACAACAAAGGTGTTTTGGTATGAGGTTGCCTTACAAGAATTGTCGAGTGGTGTTATCTTTTCTTAAATAAAAATAGAATGAATCAAACCTCTTTTTAAAACTCATTTAGATTAAATATTAATTTTAAAGACAATAGAACAATTGCCACCATACTTAAACTGATATGGGTAGACCACTTTATCTTTAGTTTATGTAGTAAAATTTTTATAGAGTAATATAAGGAAAGAAGTGTTCTTCAATTAAATTTTAGAAGTAGCAATTACTCCTTTAAATAAAAAGAATAAGAAGGAATCATAAAACAAATTAATATCGTAGGTTTAAGATTCTTTAGTTTAATTGCAATGTTTCCAAAGTCCTTTGATTTTTATTCAGTCTTAGTGATAAACATATAAGTAGAGAGATGGAAACTAGTAATCTTATGTTATATAATAAAATCTCATAACCCATTAGGAAATTGTGTTTGTTTACAAACCTTTGCTTAGTCAAACTCCTCTAGACAATTCAAACTATAGTTAAGTTTAAGATAAGGGATTCCAAGATTGTGGGATAGACAATCTTAATATGCAACCTAAGGTTATGGGTAGGATAACCTTGACAATATTTCAAGATTGTGGGAAGGATAATCTTGTGAAGATAAATATTAATGGTGTTTGTGGGTAGGCAATCATCATGGATTAGGGCTCTAACTGTACTTTTGATGGAAAAAGGTTAGAATGGGAGGTAATGAAGGGTTGTATGGGCATCTCTTCTAGGTTATCCCTGCTAGTGATGAGTGGTGAATTGTGCTTGACTAGGTGTTACCGACAACATGATGGTATGGGACATCATGTTGGTTAATCAACACAAGTCATTGGGTGGTTACTAGGGTATTGGTAAGACCCTAGATGATGCTCCATGGAGGATGGTTGATCGTCTAGCTCGAGCATGTATGTGCTAAGTCTTACATGACATAAGTATAAGATATAAGTTCATGAATTCATGTTAAGACATGGGAAAGTTATGCATCACACCTCTAGGTGTTATGGTCCCTAGAGGAAAAGAAACCCACTGCCTAAACTTGGAATCTCGGGTGGAGAGTGAAGTTCAAAATAGGCAACTATATGAGATTTGGCCAATCTCGATCTCATGAGTATTTCTACTATAATGAAATGGCACTCATGAAGATAGATTTAACATGCTCATACTAGAAAATGAATTAGAAAAGAATTAAAATAAAGAAAAATTTTCTCATACTGAAACCTCTGATATTGGACAACCAAGTGGGTAGACTTGGGGTGTTTGGACAACCAAGTGGGTAGACTTGGGGTGTTACATTTGGTATCAAAGCAAAGGTTGCGAATCTTTAGACAATAAAATTTTAAGAAAACCTATGTCAAATCTAATTGATGTTAATAATGTGTTCACCTAGACTCAAAAAATTGACAAGGCTCTTTGTTTTGTTGGGTAGGCAATGGCATCCGGACAAAAAGCTAGTTCCTCAAAAATACCTATGGTGGTTCAACGGGAAGGGTTGACCAAAAATCCTAGAAGGATCATCTAAAAATTTATGCGGATCGGGGCTAATGAGGAAGCCGTAGAACATCCTCGGGAAAGGAGGAAGGAAAAAGAACCAGCTATCAAAGAGGATAAAATGGTCCAGATGGTGCAATTATTGTAGGAGCAAATGAGCCAATAGAAAGAACAAATGGAGCAGCAAAGTGCTCAAATGGCTGAACACATAGCTCAAAAATAGACCCAAATGATAGAACACATGGAGCAACAAAAATCTCAGCTGGCTCAACAACAAGAGATGATTTCCCATCAATAGAAAATAATAGAAAATCTATCCAAAGGAAAAGAAACGGTAATAGTTGAGGATGAGATAACTATTGACCCAGGAAGGAAACAAGTAGGTTTCGAGTTGGACAAGGATATGCGAAGGCTTGATATAGCCAAATTTTATGGCAAAGGTGATGGGGAAGAGGCTGAAAGATGGTTGAATAGTGTGGAGGTGTACTTTGCAGTTAGAACCCTTTCATCTAAATCAAAAACCTCGTGGGCAATTTTTCGTTTGACTGGAGCTACCGTTGATTGGTGGGATACCTATAGGAAAACTCACAATGTGGAGGCTATCGATGTTCATTGGGATACATTTGTATTAGCATTCAAAGATAGGTTCCTAACACCACAATTTTACCTTGAAAGGACTACAGAATTTTCAAGGTTAACATAGGGTAGTATGTCCGTAATTGAGTACTATCAATGATTTGTGCAATTTCTCAAATACATGCCCAAATATGAGCAGTAGGAATGAGATCAAAATTCAGAAATTTCTCCTAGGGTTACATCCAAAAATTGGACACCTGATTCTTATGTTGAAACCTGCTACCCTAACTGTTGCCTATGACTTGGCTCGATAGGAAGAGGATAATTTTAAGGCTAAGAAAGCTTATTATCAACAATATTCTAAAAAGGAAGAACCATAGAAAAAGAAAAATGTGGGTCCAACAAAAGGAGATAGGAGTTGGAACAAGAATCATGGTAATGGGAACAGAAATAGGTTTGACAAGAATAAGAATAGGTACCAAGGAAATAGGGGAAATCAAAACTATCGGGGTGGCCAAAGAAATTTTAAGGATAGGTATGACCAAAGAGCTAATGCACCAAGAGTTGGTACTTAGGAAGATAATGAGGGAAATAAGAAAGAGAGGGCACCACGAACTGGTTGCTGGATTTGTCAAGAACCTCATTATGCTGATAAATATCCTTTGCGAGCTGATAAGAGAAAAGAACCTGTGGAACCTGCTCATAAGATATATGCAACAATAGGTAATTCTAAACTCAATGGTCAAGCAACACCTTTCCTGTTGAAAGGAAAAATTTATAATAGAAATGTTTACATTTTGGTTGATTCTAGAGCAACTGATAGTTTTGTTTCACCAAATATTTTGAGGGACATACCGAAAGTACCTGGATTTATGGCTAATGGGTGGAAAGTTGAGTATGGGTCTGGGAAAACCTATACCGTTAATCAATATCTATTTGATCCTCAAATAATGCTACCTCAAGGGCAAACCCGATGGCATTTATATGTAGCTCCATTACATGCCTTCGATATAATTTTAGGTATTGATTGGCTCAAGGCACATAAAGCATTGTTAAATTTTGAGGAAAGATGGATGGAATTCACTGATGACACCAAGCAAAGGATTCAGATTTTCTACGGATGTGAATCAGTGGAACCACATCTTTTGATAGCAATGCAAGTTAAAAGAGCAGTGAGAAAGGGTAGTAGAGTCTTTGTGGTCAAACTTAATAAAAAGGAAGAAAATGAGTCCGGAGCAAGTCTTTTCCAAACCTATCCAATGTTGAATGATTTTTGAGATGTCTTTCCTGAAGAATTACCTGGTCTTCCACCCCAAAGGGAATTTGATTTTACTATAGAAATTTTTCCAGGAGCAACTCCTATAGCTCGAGCACCATATAGGATGACTACAATAGAGTTGCAAGAACTTAAGACTCAACTTCAGGAACTTTTAGAAAAAGGACATATTAAACCTAGTGTTTCACCATGGGGTGCACTAGTTTTATTTGTGAAAAATAAGGATGGATCACTAAGGCTATGTATTGACTACATAATGCTAAACAAAATGACTGTTAAGAATAAGTACTCTCTACCCAGAATAGATGATTTGTTTGATCAACTAAAAGGAGCCACAATTTTCTCCAAAATTGATCTCAGATCTGGTTATCATCAGTTGAGGATTCGAGAAGAAGATACCCATAAAACTGCTTTTCAAACTAGATATGGCCATTATGAATTCACAGTGTTGCCTTTTGGATTGACCAATGCTCCAGCAACTTTTATGAATTTGATGAATAGTGTGTTTCGAGAGCAACTAGATCGGTTTGTGTTGATATTCCTGGATGATATACTGATCTACTCCAAAAGCAAAGAAGAGCATGATCTTCATATGAGAATTATTCTTGAAATACTTAGAAAGAATCAATTATATGGAAAAATGTCCAAGTGTGAGTTTTATGCAACCCAGGTACAATATTTGGGTCATGTAATTTTTGCTAAAGGGGTGTCTGTTGATCCAAAGAAAATTGAGGCTATTATTGATTGGCCTGCTCCCACAAATGTTTTTGAAGTGCGAAGTTTTATGGGGATGGCTGGATATTATCATCATTTTATCCAAAAATTTTCTAAGATAGCTTATCCAATAACCAATCTCCAAAAGAAAGGAAAAGCTTTTAAATGGACAAAACGATGTGAAGAAGCTTTCAAAAATCTTAAAGAAAAGCTAACATCAACACCTATTCTTAGAATAGCAGATCCCAAACAACCATTTGTTGTATGTACTGATGCTTCCATGGAAGGATTAGGTGGGGTTCTCATGCAAGAAGATGGTGTTATTGCTTATGAGTCACGAAAACTTAAGAAACATGAATTAAACTATGCCACACATGACTTAGAATTGGTTGCGGTAGTGCATGCTTTGAAAATGTGGTATCATTACCTACTTGGTAAATATTTTGAGCTTAGAACAGATCATCAAAGCCTAAGATATATCTTTACTCAACCAATGCTCAATGCTAGACAAAGGCGTTGGATGGAATTTCTAGCAGAATATGATTTTGGCATAGAGTATATTAAGGGAAAATAAAATAAATTAGTAGATGCTTTAAGTAGAAGAAGGCATATCAATGCTATGTCACACTATCAATATGCTATAATTGATCAAATAAGAAAATTACAGATTCAAGATGAATATTCTCAAAAGTATCAAGAACTAGTTCAACAAGATTCTGATAAAGCAAAGGAATTTAGAATCTAGGAAGATACATTATTCTTCAAAAATAGAATGGTAGTGCCTAATGATCAGGACTTGAGAAATATGATACTGCAAGAGGCACATAGTGCTCCTTATTCCGCTCATCCAGGCTATGTAAAGATGTATGAAAATTTGAGAAAAGATTATTATTGGCTAGGAATGAAAAAGGATATTGTTGAATTTGTGGCTAGATGTTTAGAATGTCAAAATGTGAAGGTGAAACATCTACATCCATTTGGATGCTTATTTTTGCATGACATTCCACAATACAAATGGCAGGTTGTGACTATGGATTTTATTGTTGGATTGCCTAAAAATCATTTTTAGCATGATGCCATTCTGGTAGTAGTGGATAAATTGACTAAAGTGGCACATTTTCTTCCTAGAAATATTAAATATGGAGCTCTCATTGTAGCCCAAAAATTTTCCAAGGAAGTGGTATGACTACATGGATTTCTTGAAATAATTATATCAGATAGGGATTCTCGATTCACATCTGAGTTTTGGTAGACATTGCATCAGGCATGGGGAACAAAACTCAATATTAGTACTACTTATCATCCTGAGATAGATGGACAAACTGAAAGGGTAAATCAAGTCTTAGAGGATATGCTCCACATGTATTGTATGGATCATCAAACGAAATGGGAAGATTACCTTTTTTGGTAGAATTTTCTTATAATAATAGCTACCATACATCTCTAGGTATGGCTCCATTTGAGGCTTTATATGGGAGGAGGTGCAGAATGCCATTATCATGGAGTAATCCAGAGGATCGGGTGATGATCAGGCTGGATATGGTCAAAGAAATGGAAGACCAACTCAATGAAATTCGTCAAAGGCTTAAGGAAGCCTCAGATCGACAAAAGAGTTATGCGGATCTTAAGAGAACACCAAGGGAATTCACTGTGGGAGACAGAGTATTCCTAAGAGTTAAACCTACCAAAAGTTCTATCAAATCCTCTAAGCTTAGTCCATAATTTGTAGGGCCTTTTGAAATTATTGATAAACTGAACCCGATCACCTACAAATTAGACTTGCCACCCAATTTGTCAAAAATTCATGATACATTCCATGTGTCCCTTCTCAAGAAATATGTTCCTGACCCCTCACATGTTTGGAATGTTGATCAATTGTAGATGGATGATCCCCTATGCATTGAAGTACGACTAGTTAAGATCCTTGGATATCAAACAAAATAATTGAGAAAGTGGAATATTGAACAGTGCAAGGTCCAATGGGACTAATTTTTTGAAAATAGTGCCACGTGGGAAGATGTGGCCATCATGAAAAGATAGTTTCCATTTTTATTTGAATAATGTTTGAATAGTGTTATCATCATGTCATAGTTTCATTTTGATTGAATAGAAATATTATCATATCTTGGGTTGTGAAGTATGATACATATACTTGATATTTGTGCATGTTTTGTTTTAGCAATAAATGATGAATCAGTCTTGGAAAATGTAAATTTGTTGATGTATTGAATTGATTTTCTATTATCATGGCAATGTTGCTTTTTATGCTTCAATGGGAAATGCAAACATAGGGACTATGTTTAATCTTAGGGGGGAAGTATGTAACAACCCTCCAAAAACCTATTTTATTATACGCCTAATTTGTCTGCAAGGATGAGATACTGCTAATGTATCTGTGGATGCAGGAGATAGGTATTGTTACTAGTGAGGGCAATGCAAAGGAAGGAGGTCTCTTCAATGGATAAAAGGATTATTCCGGTGCAAGGTAAGTCAAGGGAAATGATGAGCGGTGGTGTATTCGCTAGTTGATAGGGGCAAAGAACCCTATAGGCAATGCATTCGCCAACGGTCCATGTAGATGCATATCATGTAGTTGCATTTGTAGGAATGCTTGATGTTTGTCAAATTGTGAATTTATGATATTTGGTTGGCAATGAAAATGCTTAAATGCATGGGAGCCATAGTTTAAATTTTGGTTGGCAATGAAAATGCTTAAATGCATGGGAGCCATAGTTTTAAATAAAAGGATAAATGTGGAATAACGATATTAAAAAAAAAAGAAACTATAAGGAATGGTAAAGGGACAAAGTAAAGATAATTAAAAATTATATGCTTATATAAAAATACTAATGTGTGCTTGAAGGAATTTATTTATTTAAAATTTTATATATATATATATATATATATATATATATATATATATATATATATATATATATATATATATTACATATAACTATATATATGAATGTATTAAAAATAAATAATAATTGTTTGTTCTATAATAAGGTAAATGAAATATTATAAATAATAATATATATTAATATATAATAATAATATCATGGATATTCAAGAGTCATGGCATTGTATTATTTAAAGGTAGAAATTTTGGATGTCGACAATTGTTTTGGGAAAATTATTAATTAATTTAAGTTTGTTGAACGTGGATGAGAATGGTTTCCATCTGGCACACCTTGGATCGAAGAATCTAAAAACTAACGCTAGTTGCAAGCAGAAAAATGGGGAACCATCTTCTAGATTAGAATGAGGAAAAAAGGTGAAGGGGGAGATACGAAGATAGAGGAAGTGTGTGGTGTGCATAGTGAGAGGATTGCTTTGTTTCAGCAAGGGAATAAGAGCAATGAAAGGAGAGAGCGACGTTGGAAGCGAGGAAAGAATCTGTAAGTCTAATCTTATGAAATTTTTAAGAAAAGTTAAATGGAAAATTTTGAATGATTAGCCTGATTTTTTTTTTTTTTTTTTATAAGTTCAAAGATATTATGATGTATCTTGCTCTGTGTGAGAATATATGATATTAATTGCATTTTAGTAAAATTGAAATATTTTATGTGTGATATGGAAATGTTTGTGATGCATGCACTTGAAGGATTTTTTTTTTTTTTTTTTTTTTTTTTTTTTAGATTTGTTAGAAACAATAAGCATTAATGGATTATTATGAACCTGGTTGGTTGTGAACCTGAGATAAAATTTATCCTGTTTTGAACTTGATTGGTGTGCATGTTGTGTTGAGAGATATTGTGATACTTGCATGACGTGTTGGAAAAATCTAAAAATCTTTGTATGTTGTGTTGGGTGTGAAAATGATGTATGCATAATAGGAATAGCTGCATGTCATTGTAGTATGACCGTTTTGACCCTTGGAAACCACTAGATAATTGATATGTGAATGAAGAACTCTGAGGAACACTGCAAAACTATATTGCTTGCTATCTTTTTGTTGTTTTGTCTATGTTCAGGCATCAAAGAGTTGTGTCTAAGAGGAAAAAGAATTATTATATATATTGTAGATACTTGAAAATATTACTCAAGGGTATGCTAGGGTCTGAGTTATTAAAAGAATAAAGCCAAATTTGATATCATGTATTTGCAATTGAATACGTAGCTCCTGGGAAAAATGCAGGGCGGAAATTGAAATTATGTATTGTATTAGAAAACGTAGCTTGGGAACATGCATGACAGAATACTAGGAAATAAGGTGTAACTTGCATTTTCATATGTAAATACTATATCTTTTCTTCGTAGTTTAATTTGTAATATTTTTAAAGGCTATTACTTTATGTATAATTTCTTCACAATACATATAATGATTATTTCATATGTTTTTATATTATGCATGTTTCCAATAGCGTTGAAAGTAGTCAGATATGGACGATAATATTTTGAAAACGTAATGTTGGGTAAATTGTCCAAGGAAACTTTAGTTTGTAGAATAAGTTTTTTCCATGTTGCAAATCAGTAGCTATATGGTGAATGTTTTGGTTAATGAGAAACACTTCTAACGGAAGTTACAACTTTAATCCTTCTTACAAACTTGAAACCCTCCATTCATGTCTAGCGATTATTGTCTCATTCAATTTCTCATTTAGGACATAAAATTGCATAAGAGTTGATGTTTTAAAACATAAGGCTTTAGCTCAAACCACCACAGTATGGATGTATAATGTTTTAGTTTGAATAAACTGATTAAATTAAAATCACCACAATAGTTTGAGGAAACGAACCATCCTTCACAGTGTATAAAAATGGACCTATTATGATACTCATTATGAGATTTAATTATACTTGTCTTACTTATTTAAATAGAGCTTATGTTAAGGATATATGCATTGGAAAATATGGAAACAACAAATAGGAAAGCTATATTGTAGTAAGCAATGATAGCATTATTTTCAGACCAAAGAATAGAGGAGTCGATTTAAAACCAAGACTAGTTCCAGAATACTTAGGAGATCTGTTACTATTAAATTCTCTATGTATAACTTGAAAAGAGATGATTGATTGATGTCCAAATGAGAGCTACTTTCGTATGTTAGTTGCATATCATAATTATGTTAAATAGGTGTGTAAGACAACAAAGGTGTTTTGGAGTGAGGTTGCTTTACAAGAATTGTCGAGTGGTGTTACTTTTCTTAAATAAAAATAGAATGAATCAAACCTCTTGTTAAAACTCATTTAGATTAAACATTAACTTTTAAAGACAATAGAACAATTGTCACCATACTTAAACTGATATGGGTAGTCCGCTCTATTACATGCTTATGTAGTAAAATTATATAGAGTAATATATGAAAAGGAAGTGTATTTCAATTAAATTTTAGAAGTAGCACCTACTCCATAAAATAATAAAATAAGAAGAAATCATAAAACAAATTAATATCGTGGGTTTAAGATTCTTTAGTTTAAATGCAATGTTTCCAAAGTCCTTTGATTTCTATTCAATCTTAGAGATAAACATATAAATAGAGAGATGGAAATTAGTCATCTTATGTTGTGTAATAAAGTTTCAAAACCCATTAGGAAATGGTGTTTGTTTACAAACCTTTGCTTAGTCAAACTCCTCTAGACAATTCAAACCATAGTTAAGTTTGAGAAAAGGGATTCCAAGATTGTGGGATAGACAATCTTAATACGCAACCTAAGGTTGTGGGCAAGACAACCTTGACAATAATTCAAGATTGTGGGAAGGACAATCTTGTGAAGACAAATTTAAATGGTGTTTGTGGGTAGGCAATCATCATGGATCAGGGCTCTAACTGTACTTATGATGGAAAAAGGTCATAACAGGAGGTAACGAAGGGTTGTATGGGCATCTCTTCTAGGTTATCCCTGCTAGTGATGAGTGGTGAATTGTGCTTGACTAGGTGTTACCGAAAACATGATGGTATGGGACATCATGTTGGTTAATCAACACAAGACATTGGGTGGTTACCAGGGCATTGGTAAGACCCTAGACGATGCTCCATGGAGGATGGTTGATCGTCTAGCTCGAGCATGTATGTGCTAAGTCTTACATGACATAAGTATAAGATATAAGTTCATGAATTCATGTTAAGACATGGGAAAGTTATGTGTCACACCTCTAGGTGTTATGGGCCCTAGAGGAAAAGAAACCCACTACCTGAACTTGGAATCTCGAGTGGAGAGTGAAGTTCAAAATAGGCAACTATACAGGATTTGGCCAATCTCGATCTCATGAGTATTTTGACTATAGTGGAATGGCACTCATGAATATAGATTTAACATGCTCATACTAGAAAATGAACTAGAAAAGAATAAAATAAAGAAAAAAATTTCTCATACTGAAACCTCTAATATTAGACAACCAAGTGGGAAGACTTGGGGTGATTGGACAACCAAGTGGGAAGACTTGGGGTGTTATAATAACTCTGTTAGAGGAATGGGAAAAAAGAGAAGAACTCTTATGGAAGCAAAAATCTAGAATTCAATGGCTCAAAGAAGGAGATAGAAACATAAATTTCTTCCACAAATATCTTCTAGCTCAAATATCTCACAACTTTATTTCTTCCCTGAAATCAAATTTTGGAGATGTTGTCTACACTTGGGATGGCATGAACTCTATTGTTGTCAATTACTTTTCCAATATTTTTACTGTTATTCCTCTTGAATTGACTTCTCAACAAAATTTTCTTCAAGCAATCCCTTATCTTATAACTTATGAAGAGAACTTTGTTTTGACTACTCCTGTTACTATCAATGAGCTTCAACAGGTAGTTTTTAAAATGCAAAAAGGGAAAACCCCAGGTCCTAATGGTTTTCCCATTGAGTTCTACCAAGATTTTTGGGATATCCTTCATGTTGATTTATTAGAGGTGGTGGAAGAATCCAAGAAATCCAAAGAAATTTTTAAGGTTATCAATAAAACTTATACTACTCTTGTTCCAAAAGCTCAAGAGGTTGAACATATCTCAACTTTTAGACCTATTTCTTTATATAATGTTCTTCTCAAAATTATTACTAAGATCATGGTAGAAAGGTTGAATCCTATTTTGCATAAGATTATTTACCCTGAACAAGGGGGTTATGTGGAAGGGTATAAAATAGTTGATGAGATAGTTATTGCTTAGGAAGCCATCCATTCCATGGATATGCAAAAATATCCTTCCATATTCATTCGGTTATACTTTTCCAAAGCTTATGATAGAGTGGATTGACACTTCCTTATCAAAATTTTGAGGCAATTTGGTTTCTCTTTAGTATTGGATGGATTGGATTATGGGATGTATCTCTTCAATTTTCTACGTAGTTCTTAACAATGGCAAGCCTTCTTAGTTATTCCCATATTCCAAAGGTATTAGGCAAGGTGACCCCCTATCCCCTTATTTATTCATCATTATTGTTGAATACTTAGGTAGGGCTATAACCAAAAGGAGAGAAGAAAAAACCCTTGAGGAAGTTACCATTGCTCATGGAGCTAGACCTTTATCTCATATTCAATTTTTTGATGACTCTACTCTTTTAGGTAAAGCTACAGTTAAGGAATCTTCTACTATTAAGCAAATCATTGGCTATTTTTATAAGGCTACCGAGAAATTGATCAATGAAGACAAATCTAAAGTAATTTTCTTTAACTGCTCTTCTAGACAGGAATCCATGGTCTTGGATAAATTAGGATATAATAAGACCTCCATTTCGATCACTTATCTAGGTATTCCCATCAATATTCGAAGACAAAAAAAAATATTGAAATTGGTTGTTGGAAAAAGTCAAGAAGAAAATTAGAATATGGACCAATAAGTGGCTTTCTTTTGGGGTTAGAATCACTTTGGTAAAATCAGTCCTTCAGGCTATTCCTATTTATGTTTCTACCATGTTGAACTAGATCAAATCAGTCATCAGTTCCTCAAGAGTGGTACTAAGGAGAAAAGAAAATGGGTCTTGGTGAAATGGGATACTTTATGTCTTCCTAAAAATGAAGGGGGGTTAGGATTTTGCATAACCCCAAGGCTCTTTGGGCCAATAATATTCATGCTAAATATATGGAGAACAAAAGTCCTGAAGGCCTTGTTCGCTATCAATTGTCTTTCCAAGGTTCTTCTATTTTCGTAGTTCTTAAGACTGGTGAGGATTTGATAAATAAAAAATTATTTTGGATTATTCATAATTGTCAACAAGAAAATCTTTAGATATATTCTTGGTATGGTCACAAGACTTTGATAACTTAGTTTCTTGATTGGAGGCCTTGGATGGAGGAGCTTCACCAAGCTAACTAGATAAAGATGGCTAATTACTGTTAGTACCATACTAGTAATTCAGAGGTTGGTACATATTGAATCCCTATTGAGGACTAACCTATTCAAATACTAAAAAGACAAAGACAAGATATCCAGTGCATCCTTCATATGATATCTCTCTCTTGGTCCCATGATAAATATTATTTTGGATGGAACAACACTACTAAGGGTGAGTATTCAGTTGCTCAAGGTTATTTAGCCTTATGCCATAATAATCCCAACCAATCATCTAACATATTTTCTTAGTTGTGGGCTCAAAAGCTCTGGCCTAAGGTGAGGTTCTTTACTTGGCTTTTATTGCATCACATGGTGCTTACTAGGGAGCATCTTATGAAGCATGGTTTTCATGGTCCTTTTAGATGTGAAATGTATGGAGAGAATGTGGAAACTGTTAGCCATATTTATATTGAGTGTACTTTAGTCTCTAAGCTTTGGAGGAGAATGGCCACTTTACTTGGCTTATAGTGGTCCAATTTTTTTACGTTTGAACAAATTTGGAGGGATTGACCTAATCAAGAGGGTGTTGATCATTTTATTAGGCAAGTAGTTTGGATGGGTTCTATAATTCTTATTTGGAATATTTGGAATGAAAGGAACAACCAAATTTTTAATCAAGAAAGGAAGGATATTCACTATATTTGGAAGAAGACCAATGCCAACTTAGTTGAATCATCCATCAGCTTCTTAATCACCCCCAAAACTCCCACTAAATATGGTATCAAATTATGCAAATATTGAATATTAACTCTTCTAAGAGTAACCAGCTTAAAGGAAATGTGAATAAATGCAATATAGATAGAACAAGGAATTGGCAACCTCCTCCTAAGGATTTTGGAAAAGTCAACACTGATGGAGCCTCTAGATGGAACCTTGGAAAATCTAGTGCGGGAGAAATTGATAGACTTTTAGATGGCTCCCTGGTTTTTACTTTTGCTGATAATTTGGGTATTATATCCAATAACCTTGTTGAGGGGTATGGTATCCTTAGAGGCCTTCAAGAGGCTACTAATTTTGGTTTGTAAAAGGTGCTAGTTGAGTCTGACTCTCAACTCATGATTAACATTTTGAATAATCCTTCTAAGAATCATAAGGTTGATAGGAGAACAAAAATAATTATTGAGAAGATTCAATTAATCCAGATGGGATTTTTGAAATTTGATTACAATCATGTGGTCAGAGGTCAGAATAAGAGTGCTAATGATTTAGCTAATTGGGCATTGGAAAAAGGTGATCTTACTTGCTATGGCCACCCTCCTAGATGGTGGGCTTCAAAAAATAAGGGAAGCTCTTATTTCTATCATTTCTTTGGATGGCTCCAGTTCTGAAGGTACCTAGTTTATTTTTGCTTCTCTTTGGTTTAGTCAGGGTATTTTAATTCCCTAGCTCAAAATAATCTTTCTTTTGTTTCCTTTGTTGATTCTTGCCTTAATAGTCTTTTGGTCTAGAAATTCCATTGTTGTGTTCTATTTTTTTCTTTTTTCTTTTCTATTTATGTGTGTGCTTTTTGTTGTTTTGTTTTGTTTTATTTTTGTGTTTTTTGTTGTTCTTGTGTTTTTGTTATTTTGTGTTTTTTTTGTTGTTCTTGTGTTTTTTTGTTCTTGTGCTTGTGTTTCTGTATGTCTGTGTTAATTGGTGTTTTTGTGTTTTGGTGTGTGACTGTTTTCTATGTTTTTATTTTTCTTTGTTGTCTATTGTGGGTTATTTTTTTAGTTTATTTTATTTTTTATTTTTTATTTTTAATTTTAAGGTTTTGGTTGTTTTTGTTTTTCATGTTTTTTTTGGTTGTGTCTTTGTAGTGTTTTGTTATTTTTTGTTATGTTTGTGTTTTGTTATGTTGTTCTTGTGTGCTTCATGTTGTATTTTTTTTATATTATTATGTGTTTGTTTGGTTGTATTTTATATTTTTGACACACTCAAGGATTTTTTATTTTTATTTATTTTTAATCTTTTTGTGTGTTTGTGTTGTGTGTTCTTGTTTTTTGTTGTTTCATGTTTGCTCCTTGAGTATGTCAAAGATGGTAGGCCAGGTGTGAACCCTGAGCAATTTTTGCAGAAGAGATACCCCTACCTCCTTAGGTCTTACCCGAAAGTGGCATCCCTTCTAGGATGTTTTCCATAAAAAAAATCTATAGATTTAAGTGTTTGAAGAAATTAATGAATAAGATCTCAAAATTTTAATTTTTGAGAGTTTTCGATTATTTAAAACCCTAGCGACTTTATATTTAAAAAATAGATTTACAAATATTTACTATAGGGGATGATAGTGATGCTGGTGAATGGTTCATGAAGTGGACAACTTTTTCTTTACATATTTTTGAGAGAGAATGGAAAGTGAAGGATTACTTGAGAGGGAATGTTTTTTTATGGTTTATAAACTTTGTTGTTGCTCATAAATACAAATATACATGGGAAGAATTTGAAGTTACATTTTTAAGCAAATGGGGTTCCAAGAAAAAGGATAATGATGTGCATGATAAGGAAAGTATATATTTTATGACAAGACCAAACAAAGGTCACAAATATTTTTTGAATGTAAAAATGATATTTTGAAAGTTCATGGTTGCTTTCCAAATCAAAAAATATTGTTTCCATTAACCCTAGCAAAAAATATAATTTAATCAATATGTATTTGATGAAGAGGTTACAATTTCAAGCAAATAGAATCAAAGACATACAACTTGAGGGTCACAATGTTCACATTTTTGAAGATTTGAAAATTACCATAAATAAATATGTTTTACATTCAAAATTTCATGCTATTGAGATGAATGATGTAGATATTGTTCTTGGTTACCCTTGGTTGCATTCTTTGGATACTGTAAACATTAATGTGCAAAAGCAATTCATAAATTTATGGTACAAGAAGAAGAAGATAACCTTACAAGATATTTCTCAGTGTAAGGAAAAACAAGAAGTTATTGTTGAAGAAGCAAAATAATCTAAAATAGAATCTCAATAGGATATCAAGGAAGAAGTAAAATAAAGAGATAAAACAAATGAAGAAAGCAATAAGGAAGAGTTAAAAAAAGTAGAACATCAAGTTAAGGTTGTAGCATATCACCACCCACACCACCATGAGAGGCAACAATTTTGGAGGTATGGCTTAAGGCAACAATCTTATGGTTTTACATGGAATTAGAAAGGCACCAACTATGGCAAGGTTTGGCAAATAAAACATAGTGAGTTTGGTTTTTAGAGTGGTGTAGCTGCATCACAAAACAAATAGACTCGTCATCAAAGTAGATCAATAGAAGCATGAAGCAAATCAAGCAATTCTGGTTTCTCAAATGGACAAATGGCATATTAGCATCAACAAAGGCCACCACCCATCAAAGTTCCCCTAGGATGGATGTGTGATCACAATTGGTACCAATACTCAACATGGCTTCGAATATCATATTATTTAGCTTCTTCTAATGTTTCAAGGATGAAAAATTTTGTAATGGGGGAAATTTTAGGTACCAAGATGGGTACTTAATAATTAGTAATTTAATATTACATTGTATAATGATATGATCCATACCCACGTGTTGTAGGCGAGTTGAAGAGGGTAGGGAAATCCTCCAAGGGAGGTCCCTTGTTCGAATCTCCACCCTACCAAATGCACATTAGGTACCCAAAATCCAGTTGATTATGCTTGTGTGATCAATATTGGGCACAACTCTTGGGTGATTTTGATGGTGTAGAACTCCCTGATCATGGTTTCTCAAACCAAGGTGGTCTTGCAAGGGTTTTTTGCTAAATTCAAAAATAATAATAATGGTATGATACATAAATTAATTATTGAGTAAGGAAAGCCACATGTCAAATTGAAAATAGGTATGTCATATAATCATATATGTAACCATTGGGGGAATATTGTCATATGTAACTGCAAGAAATATTGTCATATTATTATGCACTTTGTAACTCATGGAAGGTGAACCACCACATGGGTTATCTTGTAACTCATGGAAGGTGAACCACCACATGGGTGATATTTTAACTCATGGAAGGTGAACCATCACACTCTTGTATAAAGAGAGATGCACCCCCATTGTAAAAGGTATCTATGATGTATTCTTGGATAAGTCTTAGCTCATAGAGCTAGAGATCTTGTGGAGTAGCTTCCTTCCCAAAGGAGTATTGTATGGTGTTTCCCTACCTCAAGGGTATAATCAATATCTATTTTGTTGTGTGGAATTTATTGTGCAATTTATTTATGGATGCATGTTGAATATTTCTTCATATTGATGAATTATTTATGGTATGAGAAGAGAGGTTCACAACAAAATCATTGGAGATATATATATATATATATATATATATATATATATATATATATATATATATATATATATATATTTCATGCAACCCTAGTTTGCATTATTATTTTTGTGGATGAAAATGCATGGAGCTACAAATTTTTGAGGGGGAGGATGATATTGATGTTAGAGAACGGTGGACAAAGTTTAGGTCTCAATATTTTGGTGATCCTTTTTAGAGATTAAACCTTAGTATATTTTTAAAAAATAAAGTTGTAACATGGTTGTTAAATTTTATGATTTAAAAGAATAATAAGTACACTTGGGGAGAAATGAAGCATGTATTCTTAAGTAGCTAGGACCCATATAAAAATATAGGTAGTTTGAAGGATACCCTCAAAGGCTATACAAAATAAATTAAAAAGGAAGATAGAAAATTTCAAAGAAGTGGTAGAAGGAAAAATTATGATAGTGTAGGCTGACAAAACCATAATTTTAGTGGCAAATAAGCCAAAGTTTGAACTAAGGAATTCATTTGAATCTAACAATTCTATGTTGTAGTTTTATGGTTGCATTAAAAAAAAATGTTATTATTTCCATTAACCTTAGTAGAAAATAAAGTTTCATTAATATTGCTTTGGCTAAGTAGTTGCAGGTTCAAGCAACAAAATTTAAGGACATACAACTTGAGGGTGAGAATGTTAAATTTTTTTAAAGTTTGAAGATCACCATAGAAAAATATGTTTTGCATTTTATTGGAATATATTACATTATTTAGTACATGCTAATGTACCCTTAGGTACATTTGTAAATAGTAGATTAGGATTGAGTCATGGTTTAGAGTATAAGTTATATTTCCCCTTTAATGTAAGTGTGAATGTGCAAGAAATGCACAAGTATCATGTAAAGTTGTAATGTGCAGGAAATGCACAAGTGTCATGTGAGTTAGTGTGCAAGTGTAAGTTGAGTTTATATGCACAAGTGTCTTGTAAGTATGAGAAAAAATATGTAATATAAATATGTGCACAAGTGTCTTAGATTAGAGTGTGCAAGCTATAGAAGTATAAGATTCATGTATAAATGTGCATATGTTATAGTGGTAAGTGTTCATCAAGTATGCAAGTGTCAAGTAGTCAAGCCAAGAGTCATGAGACTTGGCATATGGAGAGAAATAGTCTAGTACTTGAAGATTCATACTACTATGGCTATATTATGGAGACAATGCTCCATAGATCACTTATCAGATCGGATCAATCATATCATATCTCATTGTAAGAGGAAAAGGAGCAATAAAGTTTGTATACATTTTTGCTTAATATTATAAGTTATATTATATGCTTAGTACATGTTTCATTGAGGCTATTTACATTCATATTGTTGGAAATTATTGAATGTTAGTTGAGTTATTATAAGATTGGATTTACATATTAATTTACTCATATTATTCTACTATTATTATTATCTTGACCTTATTATATTCTGGTTATATTATATTCAATCATGTGATACATAACCTGTGATATTCATGGTAGTCTTAAGCCTTAAAAAACCATCACATTCAAATTTTTATACTATTAAGATAAATGATGTAAATATTGTTTTTTATTATCCTTGGTTGGATTCTTTGGGTATTGTTAACATTAATATGCAAAAAAATTTAATAAAGTTATGGTACATGAGAAATAATATAACACTACAGGATATTTCTCAACTTGAGTAAGGATCTAATGAGAAGCAAGAAGCAATTATGGTAGGGCAACAAGTTAAGGATAATTAGAGGAATCAAAATTTGACTCTACAATAGATGCAACAATATATACAATAGAAGTACTAGCAACTGTTGGACATTTTGAGTCCATGGAGTTGTCATTGATGTCAAGGCATGAAGTTGTCATTGATGTCAAGGAATAAGCCACCATTGATGCCAAAAGTTCAAAAGGAGCAATGCAAAAGGTTGATGGTAAAAGAGCTTCATAATATTCATTTTTTATATTATAGGAAGCATAAATAAAAGGTTTTATTAAAAACCATGGATTGGAAAAATAAAAGATTTTTCATAAAAACCCAATGAGGATTTTTATTCCAAGTTAAAAAGTCTAAGGAAGGTTTAAATATTTAATTTATAAATATTTAAATTCAAATTGAATTTAAATTTTATAAATAAATATTTATTTATTCGACATGGTATAACCCTAAGGTTACCCCACCAACGTGCAAGACGAAAACCACCCCACCGACATGTTGGAAGAAATAATAAAGCAAGGCACTTAGCAATATAAATATTGCCTTGCTAAGGCCAAGATAAATTGATCATTCGCATCTTGAGAATGCATGAAAAGAGATAGAGGAATTTGTGCACTATTTTTATCCCAAAGTTTTGGGTGTTGAAGAATACAAGGCGCTTGGGTTATATCACCATGCAGTGGCTAGCACAGGTGGCAAGTGCTTAGTGTTTGCAAAGGGAAGGTTACAGGTTCAAAACCCAATGATAGCAGTTTTGGGAACCCCTTTGTCATTTTGGTTTCAATGCCAGCAGCAAGAATAAGGAGTGCATCGGGAGTTTAGCTCCCATGTGAGTGCTTAGCTCACACAACAGCCAAGGCCACGACTAAGGCACTTGAGGAGGTAGCATCATGGGTTCAAAACCCACTAAGGGCAAAGGTACAATTTTTTATTTAATTTTTGTTTTCCCTAAGGTTGTTGTGAGTAATTTGGGAGGTATAAGGTGGTAATAAAGTTGGGATAATTACCTATGTGTTAAAGTGATTTTTGGGCATGATAAAAAGTTGTTTTTGATAAAGTAAAACTAGGGTAATTAATTTTTACCTTAGAAGAATAAATTGCATTGTTTTATAAATCATTTTATTTGATAAGTGCAATTTAATAAAGGAGTTATAAGTAGAATTTGTGTTATATTTTATAAGAGGTTTTTTTTAATGAAAATTATGATGTTGAAATTTATTATTAATATGGAGTAATAAGGTGTATTTGGGATTTAATTTATCATTGTGTTTAAGGTGAATTGTGAAAAGTGTTAAGTTGATAATTCTTGTCATCTAACCCTTTGTACTTGGCAAAGAAAGTTGTGATAATTGATCTAGTCTTTTGAAGATCATTCTACATCAAAGAAAAAGGTATTTTCATATTATTCCTTGATTGAGTTGATTGGTTGATTTTCTAGAAAACAAATTTGGAGTGAAAAGGACTTGATTAGGTTTCCTTATTGAGTTTTTGAGCAATTGTGAAGTGAATGCTATGAACCTTGGTTTATAAGCATTGTTGTTGAAGTGAATGGTTGAGTGAAGAACTTGAACTAGGGTTTGAAAAGAACATGAGTATCATTGTTATGTGAAGATTGTTTTATAAGCATTATTGTTGAAGTGAGCAATTGAGTGAAGAAATTGAACTAGGGTTTGAAAAGAACATGAGTATCATTGTTATGTGATATTGGTTAATAAGAATTGTTGGAAAAATTTTTAGTGAGTATTCATATGCTTGTACTAGGGTTTATGAGTAAGGATTATTTCATTGAGTGATTGGTTGAGTAGAGTTGGTTGATCCTAGTCAAGTGGATGTGTGAAGTGATTACTCAAGTTTTATGAAACAAATTATTCTATATTCTAAATTTATTTGATACAGTGGTTGAGTTGTGATGAATGTGAAGAATATTGAGTCTCTAAAAATTCTCTTATGTTTCTATGATATTTGACAAGTTCTAGTGATGACTTGTTGAACAGATTTAAGACAAGTATTAGAGAAGACTTGTGGACAAATTTGATTGAGCTTTTGTAAAATCTTAAAACACAGAGTTGAGGATAGATTTGAGTACAAATATTAAGGATATATTTGAGGATAGAATTTGGAACATATTTGAGGACAGGTTTGTTCCAGATCAAAGATAGATATTGAGGACAGATTTGTGCTAGATCGAGAGACTATGTTTAGTGTAAATTTGAAATAGATCTTTGGAAGTGATAAATTATAGAGGATGATAGTATCCAGTGGATAGAGATCCATTAGCTAGGACAGTGAGGATAAATGTCTTTAGTGGATAGATATCCATTAGCTAGAGCAGTGGGGGAAGCAGTTCTTCTAGAAGATCACCAACCAGAGAAAGAGGAAAAAGGAGTTCTCCTATGGATAGATATCCATGAAATTTATTAGGGGATTGGTATCTCCTTTGGATAGAGGTCCATAAACATTTTAGGGAAAGCATTCTCAAGAGAATTTATTTTAGAAAAAATTATAAGAAATTTTTTCTCCGTGGAGTAGCCCACATTGGATGAACCACGTAAAATCATGTCTCTCATGTGTGTGATACTTTATGTGATGTTTATTTCTTTAATATTGTTGATGTTATTATTTGGATTAAAAAAGTAAAAAAAATTATCTTATATTTTTCACCCCTCCTCTCAGTATAAGCACATGTTCTTCAATTGGTATCATAGTGGGTCTCTCCATGAAAAGACTAACAACTTGGAGGAGGATCCATCAGAAACACACATGAATTCATAAAATAAATAGGATACTATGTTTGATATAAAATATGAATTATTTACTGCTCTCAGAAAGTTGGAAAGAATTAGAGAGAAAAATTCAAGCTTAAAGGAACAAATTCAAGAGGATGAAGAAGCAAGGATGAAACTTCTACAAAATCTCATAGAACTCAAGATAAGGGTAGAATAAGGAAAGAAATTGAGTAGGATATGATAGATCTATTAAGAACAAGAGAAACAAAATGTGAAATATTGGAAGCAAAAATTGTTTACCTAAGGAATGAAGTTGAAAATACCAAGGCACTACAAGATGTAGAGTATGAGAAACAGAAAAAAGAATCAAGTCTTCAAGAAGTAGAAACTTCAAATAAATATAGGCAAGCGAAGGATATCAAAAAGAAATAAAGAAAATAAGAACCTTGGATGAGATTTAATCACAAAAGGAGAAGCACTCCACCACAATCTAAAAGGCATCCAAGCAGATTACATAATTTATTCCATGGTCATTTCTTTTCTTATAATAAATATGGTTATAGATATGTACATTGTATTAGTCATGCAAGAAACAATGTCAATAGAAATTCCAATGCTTTTGCACCTCTTATGGATGATGATATTATATGTTGCAAATGCAATAATTTTGGGCACAAGGCTAGATGGTGTAAAATGATACTTCCTGAGTCTAGAAAAACAATTTCAACAACTAGGAAAGATGAAAGGGAAAATGTTAAGGCTAGATAAATATTAGTTCAAACAACCCTTTATGCTTAGGATAAATAAGAACAATGACATATTATGAGTGGTTTCTCTAGTCACATGACATGTGACAAATATAAATTCATTGTACTAAAAGGAACCAATAGAGGATCAATAAGTTTTGGTGATAATGGATCAACAAGGATTGGTGGAAGAGGAACTTTGAGTTTAGACAATGAAAAACAAGAACATAAAATGTGTTGTATGTGAAGGGGTTAAAACATAATCTGCTAAGTGTAAGTCAACTTTGTGATCAAGGACATATGGTTACATTTCACCCAGATAGATGTGAGATAAGAAAATAAAAAACTGGAAAGGTCATTGCCAATGCAAAAAGAACTCCAAACAATCTATACATGCTTAGTGAGATAAAGGGGAAAAGTGTTTTTTATCACAAGAATATGAGAGTTGGTTGTGGAATAGAATATTGTTGGCAATTTTGGGTACTTTGGGTACATTGCCTTTGCTCAAATGTATAATTGTCATTGATGTCAAAAGGCATTTTTGTGTTGATTTCAAAAGAGTGTGATGTCAAGAATATCTTGAGAAGCTTCATTATGTTAAAGGTTTTTATTAAAACCATGGTGACAAGGCTAACGGTTTTTCTTAAAACCATTTGGACTCATTAAGGGTTTTTATTAAAACCAAGCTTAAATTAATGCAAAGTTCCATGTGTATTATTAATAATTAAATTAACTCATACCTTTGTCAAAGGTCTAAGTTTAATTTATTATTAATAAAATAATAATAATAATTATTTTAATTATTATTAAAGGTTTTTTCAACCCTTAAGCGTCGCTGATTTGTTGCCATCGTTGGAGGAGCGCCGACGTCAAACAGTGAAGGATAAATTGCTATATAAGTTGGCATGGTTTTCAAAAGTGAGGACCACCGATTATTATTTTGATATCTACGATTTGTGGTTCTCTGTATTTTTTGATTTGTGCTTGGCATCTATGATTTGCTTTTACACCGTTTCATTCGATTTTCTCTTGGAATCCATGATTTTCCCTTGCACTATTTCATTTGATTTGCGCTTAGCATTCATGGTTTGCAATTGCTCTATTTCCTTCGAACAGCACTTGGTGACTTGAGTTGAGCTTGCTTTGTGTTTTTGATCTCCGTTTGACGTCTTAGATATCGTGCTTGTTCAGTGTCTTGGAGACTATGCTTGGCAAAATCATATTTGAGCTTGGGTTGCATCCTTACTCCTTGGCTTGACGGTAGTGGATTGTTTGCATGCGGTTTGTGGAAGACGTTTACGTTTTCCAGATTCTTGGCGTCAAAGAAAGATAAAAGAGAGGGCAGTGGTGTTTTATTTCGTTGGGCACTTGTGACCCAACGACGATGGCATTTAAGCGAAAGCACTAGACGAAAAAGGTGCTGAGTTTGATTCTCTTCGTTGGGATTTCTTTTTGGTCGTGATGTGTAAAGAATGGTGGCTGTGAATGCGCGAGAGGTATAAGGTTAAGGTATCATTTTTTGTTTTGAAATTGATGTTTAATGTTTAATGTCTATGTCGAGTAATAAGGTGTAAAGAGTTTTTACTTTGTATGTTATTGTACTTTGGTGGTTTTTACTAAGTTGGAGAAATAATGTGTTATATTTGGATCTTTATTATTGTGTATTATTGTATAGTTGCTAACTCTAATTGGTGGCAAATTGAGAGTTAGTGTTGTGACAGATTTTGAGTTCTCCTTCTTCATCAAAGTAAAGGTATGGGCAACTTCTTCCATGTATGGTGTTTATGGTATATTTTCTGAAATTGAGTTTGGAGTCAAAAGGTTGTCTACTAGGTATTTTGGTGTAAATCTTATTTTTCTAGATATTGAAGATTGTTTATGCATTAAAGTCATTGATGAACTTTTGGGTGAATGCATAATTTTGGTTGAGTATGAGGAAGCACTTTTGCACTAGGGTTTATGTTAGTGAGACTTTCTACTTGCATTGAGATGATGAAACCCTAGTTGTTGGTAAAAAGAATATAAGTATCATTGTTATAGGAGATATTGCATGGTTGGCAATTGTTGGGTTGTGTTTCATATTCTTAAGAAAAGCATACTACATCTATCTTATTCTTTTGAGATTGAGTTTGAGTTGAGATTGAGTTGAGATTGAGATTGGGAGTTAAGTATAGAACATATTGAGTCTCTAACAATTCTCTTTATGCTTCTATGAGTTTTATGAATCACATTGGGTCTCTAACAATTCTCTTTGTGAGTTCATGCTAAGCAAGTTTTTCTTGGTGAGCTTGCTGAGATTTTGGACAGGTTCGGTGGGGACTTGTGAGCAGATTTGGACAGGTTCCGATGGGGACTTGTGAGTAGGTTTTGGACAGGTTTCGATGGGGACTTGTGAGAAGATTTGGGCAGGTTTTGATGGGGACTTGTGAGCAGATTTAGGCAGGTCCTAGCAGAGGACTTGTGAGCTGAGTTTTTGAGAGTTCTATCAGAGAACTTGAGGACAAAAGTGCATTGGTTCTTTGAGAAGAACCTGAGGATAGATTTGGTAAGTCTTTGAGAAGGCTTGTGTGTAGAAGATTGATTTGTTCATAGAGTTGGACAGATCTGACAGACAGAGGAAGACTTGTACTAGATCGACTGACTATGTTTAGTACAGGTAGTTGAGCTGCTATGGACGTGATCATAGAAGGTAGAGGTCTCTTAGGCTAAGCATTAAGGACAGGATGTCTTCGATGGAAAGGAGTTCCATGTGCTGGAAAGAGGTAGAGGCAGTTGATCTTCTGAGGGATCATTTTCAGAGCAGAGGGGAAGGTATCTCCTTTGAGCAGAGGCTCATAAATTTATATTGGGGGAAGGTGTCTCCTTTGGGCCGAGGATCATAAAAATTGTAATTGGGAAGGTTTCCCAAAGAACTTTGACATAAATTTTAGAGAAAAGTTTTGCCCAGGCCTTCTGGGTGAACCACGTTAAAAATGGGCTTCCAATGTGTGATGCTTTCTGTCGTGATTAATATTGTGTTGATGCTACTGCTATCTAAAGTTAAAAATATTAAATGGTTAAGTCTTATATTGTTCACCCCCCCTCTCAGTATAAGTCCATGTTCTTCAATTGGTATTAGAGCGGGTCTCTCCAGAAAGAGCCTAACAACTTGGAGAAGGATCTATCAGAGGATCATACAGATTCAGAAAGAGATGAAGAGTTTGAGTTTGATCTCAAGGGTGAATTCTTCTTGGCTTTGAGAAAGCTTGAGAAATTTAGGGAAGAGAATTTTGTTCTCAAGCATCAATATCAGGAAGAAAAGATAGCAAGATCAGAATTGGTTCAAAGTGTTATAGACTTCAAAATTTAGCTGAAGAAGGGAAGAAGGTTGAACAGGTTCTGACAGAGGTTCTCAAAGGAAAGGAAGCTAATTGCGAGAAACTAGAAGAAGTTATGTCTCTTAAAGTGAAGTTGGAACAGTTGGCTCTCAGACAGAATACTCCGTGTGAAAAGAAAAAGAAGGATGGTATCACCATTCAAGAAATAGGGTCTCCGAGCAAGATCAATCCTCATCCTGAAGAGCAGTGGATTCCAGTTGGTCATAATAAGAACAATCATCCAAGGCATCAAAACAGGTTACATAATACTTTCCATGGCTATTGTTTTTCTTGCAAAAAATTTGGTCACAAAACTATGCATTGCAATAAGTCCGTGAATAAACATAGTAAAGAAAATGGTAACTCTTTTGCACCTCTTATGAATAAAGATGTCATGTGTTACAAGTGCAATAATTTTGGGCATATTGCTAGGATGTGTAGTTTGGATAGATCTAGCCTTGAGTTCACTAAAAAGAAAAATGAGATAAAATCTAAGTCAATGATAGCTCAAACTGCTTTTCATGTTCTAGACAAAGTAGAAAAATGGTATCTTGATAGTGGTTGTTCAAAACATATGACTGGTGAAAAGGAAAAGTTTTTGGTCTTAAAAGAAACAAACAGAGGAATAGTCAGTTTTGGAGATAACAGGTCAACTAAAATATGTGGTAAAGGGACTCTTAGTTTGGATGGGAAATCCAAAATAGAAAATGTGCTTTATGTAGAAGGTCTAAGACATAATTTTCTAAGTGTGAGTCAACTTTGTGATCAAGGGCACATAGTATCTTTCTTTTCAAATAGAGGTGAGATAAGTAAAGAAAAAAATGGAAAACTCATTGCTAGTGCTACAAGGACTCCAAACAATCTTTACATGCTAAGTGAGATAAAAAAGGAAAAGTGTTTCCTAACTCAAGAAGATGAGAGTTGGTTATGGCATAAAATATTGGGGCATTTAAGCTTTGATAATCTTGTCAATATTAGTAACAAGGAAGCGATTAGAGACTTGCCCAAAATAAAAAGGCCCCATAACATCATTTGCGGTCCTTGTCAACATGGAAAACAGGACTGCAACCGGTTTCAAAGCAAAAGGGTACACTTCTTCAAAACCATTGGATCTTATTCATACTGATTTATGTGGCCCTACCAGAAATTAGAGCATTCAGGGAGAAAGCTACTTCATGCTTTTTATAGATGATTATTCTAGAATGACTTGGGTGACTTTTCTCAAAGAATAATCTGAAGCTTTTGAAAAATTTAAATCTTTCAAGGAAATGGTTGAAAATGAAACTGACAAGAGAATCAAATGTTTAAGATCAGATAGAGGAGGAGAGTTCACTTCAAATGAATTTGTGGAATACTGTGAGCAGCAAGGAATCAAAAGAGAATATTCAGCAATAAGAACTCCTCAACAAAATGGATTAGTTGAAAGGAAAAATAGAACTATTGAAAATATGGCTAGAGCTATGTTGAATGAGTCAAAACTTTTAGATGGCTTTTGGAAAGAGGTAGTCAATACAGCAGTCTACATTATCACCAGGGCCCAACTTAGAGTCAATCATCATAAAACTCCTTATGAGTTGTGGAAAGGAAGACCAACTACAGTAAAATACTTCAAAGTGTTTGGGAGTAAGTGCTTCATTAGAAGGGAAGATCAGAATTTGGGTAAGTTTGATCCTAGATGTGATGAGGGAATCTTTCTTGGGTATTCCAACAAAATCAAGGCCTACAGATGCTTCAACAAAAGAACTCATACAGTTGTAGAGAGCATAAATGTAACTGTTGATGAAAAGATAGGGATAAGAGAACCAATCCAGGAACTTAGTGATGAAATTTGTCAAGAAGAATTTAGAGAGGTTTCAGATGAAGAAGAGGAAAGACAACAAATGCTTCCCAAAACTCCTTCACGATATGTTCAAAAACATCATCCCAAAGATTTGATCATTGGTGATCCAAATAGGAGGAAAAAAAAAAGAAAAGGCATTCCCTCACATGATTCTACAAATGTTTCATTATTATCTCAAATTGAGCCAAAAGATTTCGATGAAGCATGTGCAGATAAGTTTTGGGTAAAATCAATGGATGAAGAGCTAAATCAAATAGAGAAAAGTGAAACTTGGGAATTGGTTCCAAGACCTAAGGACAAGAATGTCATTGGCATAAAATGGATATTCAAAAATAAACTCAATGAGGATGGAAATATTGTCAGAAACAAAGCCAGGTTAGTCTGCAAAGGTTATGCTCAAGTAGAAGGTGTTGATTTCGAAGAGACGTTTGCTGCTGTTGCTTGTCTTGAAGCTATCACAATTTTTTTGGCCCTTTCAAGCTTCAAATCCTTCAAGGTGTATCAAATGGATGTAAAGTCAACTTTTCTAAATGGGGTGTTGGAAGAAGAAGTTTACATAGAACAGCCAGAAGGAGTGTCTCTCTCAGAATAGTCAGACTATGTGTGTAAACTAAAAAAGGCTTGTATGGGTTAAAACAAGCACCTAGGGCTTGGTACTCAAGACTAGACAGGTATCTTCATGAGCAAGGCTTCAGGAAAGGTGTGGTAGATAGCAATTTGTATATTAAATATGAAGGTGATGATATGCTTATTATGGTTGTCTATGTTGATTATATTATTTTTTGGGGAAATAATACTCAGATGTGCAAAGTTTTTGCTAACACCATGCAGAAGGAATTTGAGATGTCTATGATTGGAGAGCTGCCATTCTTTTTAGGTCTTCAAATTTCTCAATCAAAAGATGGTGTATTTCTCTCTCAAGGAAAGTATATCAAAGAAATGTTGAAGAAATTTGGGATGATAGATAGCAAACCAGTATGTACTCCAATGATTACAGGATGCAAGATGAGTAAAGATGATGAATCTCCAGCAGCAGATCAGAGGTTGTACAGATCAATGATTGACAATTTATTATATGTTACAGCTACCAGACGAGATATCATGTAGGCAGTTGGGTTAGTAGAAATATTTCAGGCAGTTCCTAAAGATTCACATGTTATGGCAGTTAAGAGAATATTCAAATATTTGAAGGGCACTATGGACTTTGGGCTTTGGTATCCCAAAGGTGATGATTTCACCCTCATAGATTATACAAATGCAGATTGGGCAGGAGGTATTGATGACAGGAAAAGCACTAGTGGTGGAGCATTCTTTTTGGGAAAGATTTTGGTTTCTTGGCTAAGTAAGAAACAACCTTTAGTTTCCTTATCTACAACAGAGGTTGAATACATAGCAGCAGTGGCTGGGTGTACACAAGTTTTATGGATGAAAACCACCCTAGAGGATTTCAAAGTCAAACATGAACAACCCATCTCCATACTTTATGATAATATAAGTGCCATAAGTATTTCCAAAAATCCGATAATGCACTCAAGGACAAAGCATATTTCCATCAAGTATCATTTTCTAAGGGAAAAAGTGCAAGAAAAATAGGTCAAGGTAGAGTATGTGTCTACTAAAGAGCAGATTGCAGATATCTTCACCAAACCTCTTCCAAGGGATACGTTTGAGTTTCTAAGGGAGAAATTAGGAGTTGTACTCCCACCCTAGAATTAATCACCTCATCAAGAGGTGGGGGAGGGACTAAGCTAAGAAGTTAATTCTTAGTCCCGAGCCCCAAATGTGGCCCTTTGCCATTGATGACAAAGGGGGAGAGATATGAGTAACGGGGAGAGCTTCAAGTGAAGAGGAAAGATTCAAGTCAAGGGGAGAAAAACTTCAAAGGAAGATTCTCAGTTGTTAGCATAGTTGGTTTTAGTTTTTTTCAGTTTTTGCTCTTGAGAAGTGTTGTCAGTAAAGGTTTGCCATCAATGACAAAGGGGGAGATTGTTGGCAATTTTGGGTACTTTGGGTACATTGCCTTTGCTCAAATGTATAAGTTGTCATTGATGTCAAAAGGCATTTTTTTGTTGATTTCAAAAGAGTGTGATGTTAAGAATATCTTGAGAAGCTTCATTATGTTAAAGGTTTTTATTAAAACCATGGTGACAAGGCTAAAGGTTTTTCTTAAAACCATTTGGACTCATTAAGGGTTTTTATTAAAACCAAGCTTAACTTAATGCAAAGGTCCATGTGTATTATTAATAATTAAATTAACTCATACCTTTGTCAAAGGTCTAAGTTTAATTTATTATTAATAAAATAATAATTATTATTATTTTAATTATTATTAAAGGGTTTTTCAACCCTTAACCGTCGTCGATTTGTTGCCATCGTTGGAGGAGCGCCGACGTCAAACAGTGAAGGATAAATTGCTATATAAGTTGGCATGGTTTTCAAAAGTGAGGACCATCGATTATTATTTTGATATCTGTGATTTGTGGTTCTCTGTATTTTTCGATTTGTGCTTGGCATCTATGATTTGCTTTTACATCATTTTGTTCGATTTGCACTTGGCATCCGTGATTTGCCCTTGCACTGTTTCATATGATTTGTGCTTAGCGTCCGTGGTTTGCAATTGCTCTATTTCCTTCGAACAGCTCTTGGTGACTTGAGTTGAGCTTGCTTTATGTTTTTGATCTCTGTTTGACGTCTTAGATATCGTGCTTGTTCTGTGTCTTGGATACTGTGCCTGGAAAAATTGGATTTGAGATTGCATCCTTACTCCTTGGATTGACGGCAGTGGATTGTTTGCATGCAGTTTGTGGAAGACGTTTACGTTTTCCAGATTCTTGGCGTCAAAGAAAGATAAAAGAGAGGGCAGCGGTGTTTTATTTCATTGGGCACTTGTGATCCAATGGCGGTGGCATTTAAGCGAAAGCGCTAGACGACAGAGGTGCTAAGCTCGATTCCCTTCGTTGGGATTTCTTTTTGGTCGCAGTGTGCAAAGAATGGTGGCCATGAATGCACGGGAGGTATAAGGTTAAGGTATCATTTTTTGTTTTGACGTTGATGTTTAATGTTTAATGTTTATGTGGAGTAATAAGGTGTAAAGAGTTTTTACTTTGTATTTTATTGTACTTTGGTGGTTTTTACTAAGTTGGAGAAATAAGGTGTTATATTTGGATCTTTATTATTGTGTATTATTGTATAGTTGCTAACTCTAATTGGTGGCAAATTGAGAGTTAGTGTTGTGACAGATTTTGAGTTCTCCTTCTTCATCAAAGTAAAGGTATGGGCAACTTCTTCCATGTATGGTGTTTATGGTATATTTTCTGAAATTGAGTTTGGAGTCAAAAGGTTGTCTACTAGGTATTTTGGTGTAAATCTTATTTTTCTAGATATTGAAGATTGTTTATGCATTAAAGTCATTGATGAACTTTTGGGTGAATGCATAATTTTGGTTGAGTATGAGGAAGCACTTTTGCACTAGGGTTTATGTTAGTGAGACTTTCTACTTGCATTGAGATGATGAAACCCTAGTTGTTGGTAAAAAGAATATAAGTATCATTGTTATAGGAGATATTGCATGGTTGGCAATTGTTGGGTTGTGTTTCATATTCTTAAGAAAAGCATACTACATCTATCTTATTCTTTTGAGATTGAGTTTGAGTTGAGATTGAGTTGAGATTGAGATTGGGAGTTAAGTATAGAACATATTGAGTCTCTAACAATTCTCTTTATGCTTCTATGAGTTTTATGAATCACATTGGGTCTCTAACAATTCTCTTTGTGAGTTCATGCTAAGCAAGTTTTTCTTGGTGAGCTTGCTGAGATTTTGGACAGGTTCTGGTGGGGACTTGTGAGCAGATTTGGACAGGTTCCGATGGGGACTTGTGAGTAGGTTTTGGACAGGTTTCGATGGGGACTTGTGAGAAGATTGGGTCACTTGAATTTTAACAACATAGTCAACATAAACAATACAAATACTATCAAAGATTTACCCAAAATAAGAAGACCACAAAACACAATTTGTGCATCTTGTCAACATGGAAAGTAAACTAGAACATGAAGAACACAAGCTTATACTGAGAGGGTGGGTGAACAGTATAATACCACTTTTAACTTTATCTTTCAAAACAACTTTCAAATCAATAACATGCAGAATAAAGATAGCAGTAATAACAACAGTAAAACAATGCACAAAATGTAATCCACAAAGAGACACAACAATTTACGTGGTTCACCCAAGGTGGGCTACTCCACGGATAAAACTTTTCTTTTAAAAGTTGTATCAAAGTCCTCTGGGAATCCTTCCCGATTACAATTTTCATGAGCCTCAGCTCAAATGAGACACCTTACCCTAATTCTACTTTGGCTGGTGACCCTCTAGAAGACCTCTACCTCTTCTGCCCTTAGCAAGTGGAACTCTATCCATAGAAGACACCTGTCTTCCCTGCTCTGGCTGGAGATCTCTATCCTTAACTCTGTCACAGCAAGCTGGTCCTCTTCTCTACACCAAAACATAGTCATTTGGTCTGGCACAAATCTGTCCTCTTCCTCTTTTCTTTTCTATTATAGTTCTTACTTGGTCAAAAAAAACTTTTCACAGTCTATGCAAACACAGCAGCACTCGATCAAATTATACTCTTCTATGAAAAACTCAGCAACACATTCTTCGTGCATACAACAGCATAGTCTTCGCATAAATAGTAGCATAGTCTTCCACACTTAGACGATTCGATGAAATGCACTCTTATACTGCAATCGAACTTCACACTGCTTTTTCGAAGATCAAACCTCACTGTCGCACTAAGTCTGCAAACGCCACTCTTCAAATGCACACTTCAATCGATGCCTGAAACTTCTCAAACAACCCTCCTTTAACACTCACAATATCAAGTTGAAATCTTGTTCTTAGTCGGCTATTTAACCTTCAATCACGTCGACTGTAAAACCCTGCGCTATGTCGGCCTAGATTTAACTCTGTTGGCTTCACTATCTCCCTGTTGCTTCTACCGTGAAACTTCAACATGTCACGATATCGTGACACCTTTTCCTGCTGTACACCCTCTATAGTTTGCTGTAGCGATATCACGATGCTTTGGCTTTTATCTGCTTCCTTTGCTCTTTTGTCGCAAGATCATGACACTTTTGCCTCTTGTTTATGTCATCTGGAATCTTGTCATGAAATCACAACGCTTTAGACTTCAAAGCCTTCTTCTCTGCTTCTATCGTGAAATCGTGACACCTTTGCCTCTTGCTAACGTCATCTGCAATCCTGTCATGAAATCACGACGCTTTAGACTTCAAAGCCTTCTTCTCCGCTTCTATCATGAAATCATGACACCTTTGCCTCTTGCTGACATCATCTGCAATCCTGTCATGAAATCGTGATGCTTTAGACTTCAAAGCCTTCTTCTTCGCTTCTGTCATGAAATCATGACACCTTTACCTCTTGCTGATGTCATCTGCAATTTTGTAGCAAAATCGTGACACTTTTACTTTTTCAACATTTTCTTGGTTTGCACCAATGAAAATGGAACATGTCACGAAATTGTGACGCTTTCGTTGCCTTAAGCTCTTTTCTGCCAAAAGCCCGCAAAACTGGAGCATGTTGCAAAATCGTGACGCTTTCGCTACCTTAAGCACTTTTCTGCCATGAGCCTGCGAAACTGGAACATGTCACGAAATCGCGATTCTTTTGCCAACTACAAGCTACCAACTCAACCTGTCGTGAAATCATGACATTTTTTGCATCCGTACAACTTCATTGAAACTTGTTGCGAAATCGCGACACTTCCTGCAACTCAACACTGCCAACTCAACTTGTCGTTAAATCACAACAGTTTTGCCTAAACTTTCTCTCTCCTCAAACATGTCGCAAAATCACGACAGTTTTGCCTACTTCGTCTCTGCCTTCCAGCATGTCGCAAAATCGTGACAGATTTTCCAAAATTTTCTCTCTCTTAAATCGTGATGCGTTTTTCTAGTTGCCTGCAAAATTTTTCTAACTTATATTTTTCTTGATCTTTTGCAACTGGGCTACTCTGATTTTCTTGGAGACTTACTGACCAGCTAAAACCTTCATCAAAACACATACTTAGACATAAAAACAAATTGCTCCAAGAACTCCTTGACATCAAAGACAACAACTACCAAGAGCTCCTTGACATCAATGACAACAACTAAACTTAGGCAAATGCAATGTACTCAAGGTACCCAAAATTGCCAACAATCTCCCTCTTTGTCATTGATGGCAAAACCTTTACTAAAAACACATCTTCAAGAGCCAAAACTGAAATCAATATCTTTGAAGTTTTGCTCCCCCTGACTTGAAGCTTTCCTCTTCACTTGAAGCTCTCCCCCTTACTCATATCTCTCCCTCTTATTCAAATCTCTCCCCCTTTGTCATCAATGGCAAAGGGTCACCTCTGGGGCTTGGGACTAAGAATGAGTCTCTTAGCTTAGTCCCTCCCCCACCTCCTAATGAGGTGATTAAATCTAGGGTGGGAGTACAACTCCCAATTTCTCCCTTAGATACTCAAATGTATCTCTTGGAAGAGTTTTTGTGAAGATATCTACAATATGCTCTTTAGTAGACACATATTCTACCTTGACCTGCTTATCTTGCACTTTCTCCCTTAGAAAGTGATACTTGATAGAAATACGCTTTGTCCTTGAGTGCATTACCGGATTTTTTGAAATACTTATGGCACTAGTATTATCACAAAATATGGAGATGGGTTGATCATGCTTGACTTTGAAATCCTCCAAGGTGGTTTTCATCCATAGAACTTGAGTACACCCAGCCACTGCTGCTATATATTCAACTTCTACTATAGATAAAGAAACTGAAGGTTGTTTCTTACTTAGCCAAGAAACCAAACTCCTTCCTAGAAAGAATGCTCCACCACTGGTGCTTTTCCTATCATCATTACTTCCTGCCCAATCTGCATCTGTATAGGCTGTGAGAGTAAAATCATCACCTTTGGGATACCAAAGCCCAAAGTCCATAGTTCCCTTCAGATATTTAAATATCCTTTTAACTGCTATAACATGAGAATCTTTCAGAGTAACCTGAAATCTAGCTACTAACACAACATCCTGCATGATATCTGGTCTGGTAGCTATAACATATAACAAACTGCCTATCATTGATCTGTACAATTTTTGATCTGCCGCTGCAGATTCATCATTTTTACTCATCGTGCACCCTGTAGTCATTGGAGTGCATACAGGTTTGTTGTCCATCATCCTAAATTTTTTTAACATTTCTTTGATATATTTTCCTTGAGAGAGAAATATACCGTCTTTTGATTGAGCAATCTGAAGACCCAAAACGAATGACAATTCTCCAATCATAGACATCTCAAATTCTTTTTGCATGGTGCTAGAAAAATATTTGCACATCTGGGTATTATTTCCCCCAAAAATGATATCATCAACATATACAACTACAATCAACATATCATTACCTTTATCTTTTATATACAAATTGCTATCTGCCACACCTTTCCTGAAACCTTGCTCATGAAGGTACCTGTCTAATCTTGAATACCAAGCCCTAGGTGCTTGCTTTAACCCATACAAGGCCTTTTTCAGTTTGCACACATAGTCCGATTGATCTAAGAGAGACATGCCTTCTGGTTGTTCTATGTAGACTTCTTCATCCAAAACTCCATTTAAAAAGGCTGATTTCACATCCATTTGGTACACTTTGAATGCTTTGAAACTTGAAAGAGCCAAAAACATTCTGATGGCTTCGAGACAAGCAACAAGAGCAAATGTCTCTTCGAAATTAGCACCTTATACTTGAGCATAACCTTTGCACACCAACCTGGATTTGTTTCTAACTATATTTCCATCCTCATTGAGTTTATTTCTAAAAATCCATTTTGTGCCAATGACATTCTTGTTCTTAGGTCTTGGAAATAAATCCCAAGTTTTACTTTTCTCTATTTGATTTAGCTCTTCATCCATTGCTTTTACCCAAAATTTATCTGCACATGCTTCACTGAAATCTCTTGGTTCAATCTGAGATAATAAAGAAATATTTGTAGACTCGTATGTCGGAATGACTCTTCTTCTAGTTTGTCTCCTATTTGGATCACCAATGATCAAATCTTTGGGATGATGTTTCTGAACATATTGTAACAATGTTTTGGGAAGCAGCTGCTGCTTTTCCTCTTCTTCATCTGAGACCTCTCTGAATTCCTCTTGATAGATTTCATCACTGATTTCCTTGACAGGTTCTCTTATTCCTGTCTTTTCATCAACTGTTACATTTATGCTTTCTATGACTGTATGCATTCTTTTGTTGAAACATTTGTACGCCTTGCTTCTGCTGGAATAGCCAAGAAAAATTCCTTCATCACCCCTAGGATCAAACTTACCCAGGTTCTGATCTTCCCTTCTGATGAAGCACTTACTCCCAAACACTTTGAAATGTTTGACTGTAGCTGGTCTTCCTTTCCATAACTCATAAGGAGTTTTATGATGATTTACTCTAAGTTGTGCCCTGGTGATAATGTAAATTGATGTACTGACTGCCTCTTTCTAGAAACCATCTGAAAGTTTTGACTCATTCAACATTGCTCTAGCCATATTTTCAATAGTTTTGTTTTTTCTTTCAACTACTCCATTTTGTTGAGGAGTTCTTGCTGCTGAATATTCTCTCTTAATTCCCTGATGCTCACAGTATTTCACAAATTCATTAGAGGTAAATTCTCCTCCTTTGTCCGATATTAAACATTTGATTCTCTTTTCAGTCTCATTTTCAATCATTTCTTTGAAAGCTTTAAATTTTTCAAAAGCTTCAGATTTTTCTTTGAGAAAGGTCACCCAAGTCATTTTAGAATAATCATCTATAAACAACATGAAGTAGCTTTCTCCCTGAATGCTCTGAGTTCTGGTGGGGCCACATAAATCAGTATGAATGAGATCTAATGGTTTTGAAAAGGTATACCCTTTTGATTTAAAACTAGTTCTAGTTTGTTTTCCATGTTGACAAGGACCGCAAATGATGTTATGGGGCCTTTTTATTCTGGACAAGTCTCTAATTGCTTCCTTGTTACTAATGTTGACAAGATTATCAAAGCTCAAATGCCCCAATATTTTATGCCATAACCAACTCTCATATTCTTGAGTTAGGAAACACTTTTCCTTTTTAATCTCACTTAGCATGTAAAGATTGTTTGGAGTCCTTGTAGCACTTGCAATGAGTTTTCCATTTTTTCTTTACGGATCTCACATCTATCTAAAAAGAAAGATACTATGTGTCCTTGATCACAAAGTTGACTCACACTTAGAATATTATGTCTTAAACCTTCTACATAAAGCACATTTTTAGTTTTAGATTTTCCATCCAAGCTAAGAGTCCCTTTACCATAGATTTTAGCAGACCTGTTATCTCCAAAGCTAACTGTTCCTTTGTTTGTGTTTTTTAAAAATAGAAACTTATCTTTTTTACCAGTCATATGTTTTGAACAACCACTATCAAGATACCATTTCTCAGATTTGTCTTGAGCATAAAAAGCAGTTTGAACTATCATTGACTTAGACTTAATCTCATTTCTCTTTTTAGCAGACTTTCGGTTAGGTCTATCCAAAATGCACATCCTTGCTATATGCCCAACATTCTTGCAATTGTAACATATGACATTTTTATCCAAAAGAGGTGCAAAAGAGTTAACTTTTTCTTTACTATGGCTATTCACAAATTTAATGCAGAGTATAGCTTTGTGACCAAATTTCTTGCACAAAAAATAGTAGCCATGGAAAGTATTATGTAACCTATTTTGATACCTTGGATGATTGTTCTTTTTGTGACCAACTAGAATCCATCGTTCTTCAGGCTGAATATTGATCTTGCTATCTCTTCTTCCTGTCATGATGCTTTTTCTAAAACTGTATGTTCTTCTTGATAGATCCTTCTCCAAGTTGTTAGGCTATATCTGGAGAAACCAGCTCTGATACCAATTGAAGAACACAAGCTTATACTGAGAGGGGGGGGTGAACAGTATAAGACCACTTTTAACTTTATCTTTCAAAATAGCTTTCAAACCAATAACATGCAGAATAAAGATAGCAGTAATAACCGCAGTAAAATAATGCATAAAATGTAATCCATAAAGAGACACATTAATTTACATGGTTCACCCAAGGTGGGCTACTCCACGGATAAAACTTTTCTTCTAAAAGTTGTATCAAAGTCCTCTAGGAATCCTTCCCGATTATAATGTTTATGAGCCTCAGCTCAAAGGAGACACCTTCCCCTAATTATTCTTTGGTTGGTGACCCTCTAGAAGACCTCTACCTCTTCTGCCCTTAGCAAGTGGAACTCTATCCACAGAAGACACCTGTATTCCCTGCTCTGGCTGGAGATCTCTATCCTCAACTTTGTCACAGCAAGCTGGTCCTTTTCTCTATACCAAAACATAGTCCTTCAGTCTGGCACAAATTTGTCCTCTTCCTCTTTTGTTTTCTATTATAGTTCTTACTTGGTCAAAAATAACTTTTCACAGTCTGCACAAACACAGCAACACTCGATCAAATTATACTCTTTTGCAAAAAACTCAGTAGCACATTCTTCACGCATATAGCAACACAGTCTTTGCATAAACAGCAGCATAGTCTTCCACACTTAGACGATTCGATGAAATGCACTCTTATACTACAATCAAACTTTACACTACTTTTTTGAAGATCGAACCTCACTGTCGCACTAAGTCTGTGAACGCCACTCTTCGAATTCACACTTCGATCGATGCTTGAAACTTCTCAAACAACCCTCCTTTAATACTCATAATCTCAAGTTGAAATCTTGTTCTTAGTCGGTTGTTTAACCTTCAATCACGTCGGCTGTAAAACCTTACACTACGTTAGCCCAGATTTAACTCTGTCGGCTTCACTATCTCTCTATTGCTTCTGGCATAAAACTTCAACATGTCGTGATATCGTGACACCTTTGCCTGTCGTACACCCTCTATAGTTTGTTGTAGCGATATCACGATGCTTTGGATTTTTTCTGCTTCCTTTGCTCTTTTTTCGTAAGATCATGACACTTTTGCCTCTTGCTGACGTCATCTGCAATCCTGTCACAAAATCATGATGCTTTAGACTTCAAAGCCTTCTTCTCTGCTTCTGTCATAAAATCGTGACACCTTTGCCTCTTGCTGATGTCATCTACAATCCTGTCATAAAATCATGATGCTTTAGACTTCAAAGCCTTCTTCTTCGCTTTTGTCATGAAATCATGACACCTTTGCCTCTTGCTGACGTCATCTACAATCCTATCAGGAAATCATGATGCTTTAGAATTCAAAGCCTTCTTCTCTACTTCTATCGTGAAATTGCGACACCATTGCCTCTTGCTGATGTCATCTGCAATTCTATAGTGAAATCCTAAAACTTCTTGCTTTTTTAACCTTTTCTTGGTTTGCACCAGTGAAAATGGAACATGTCACGAAATCGTGATGCTTTCACTGCCTTAAGCTCTTTTCTGCCAAAAGCCCGTGAAACTGGAGCATGTCACGAAATCACGATGCTTTCGTTGCCTTAAGAACTTTTCTGCCATGAGCCCACAAAACTAGAATATGTCATGAAATCGTGCTTTCACCAACTACAAGCTTCCAACTCAACCTGTCATGAAATAATGACATTTTTTGCATCCGTACAACTTCATTGAAACTTGTCACGAAATCGTGACACTTCCTACAACTCAACACTGCCAACTCAACTTGTTGTGAAATCGTGATAGTTTTGCCTAAACTTTCTCTCTCCTCAAACATGTCGCGAAATCGTGATAGATTTCCCAGAACTTTCTCTCTTCTAAAACATGTTGCGAAATCGTGACAGTTTTTCTAGTCGTCTGCAAACTTTTTCTAACTTATCTTTTTCTTGATCTTTTGCAACTAGGCTACTCTGATTTTCTTGGAGACTTACTGACCAGCTGAAACCTTCATCAAAACACATACTTAGACATAAAAACAAATTGCTCCAAGAAATCCTTGACATCAAAGACAACCACTACCAAGAGCTCCTTGACATTAATGACAACAACTAAACTTAGGTAAAGGCAATGTACTCAAGGTACCCAAAATTGCCATCAGAACAAGCTTTAAGTCAAAAGGTCATATCTCATCTAAGCTATTGATTCTAATACATACTAATCTATGTGGTCCTACCAGAACACAGAGTATTCATGTTGAGAGTTACTTTATATTGTTTATAGATGATTACTCCAGAATGGTTTGGGTAGCTTTCCTAAAAGAAGAGTGAGATGCTTTTGAAAAATTCAAAGCATTTAAATAACTGGTTGAAAATGAAATTGGAAAGAGAATTAAATGTTTGAGATATTATAGAGGAGGAGAATTTACCTCAAATGAATTTGTAAATTTTTGTGAACAACATGGTATCAATAGAGAATACTCAGCAGCAAGAACTCCTCAACAAAATGAGGTAGTTGAAAGGAAAAACATGACTGTTGATTATGGCTAGAGCTATGTTAAATGAGTCTAAGCTCTCAGATGGATTTTGGAGAGAAGCATTCAACATAGTAGTATACATAATCACCAGGGCTCAAATGAGGGTAAACCATCACAATACTCAATATGAGCTTTGGAAAGGAATATCAGCCACTGTAAAACACTTTAGGATTTTTGGAAGAAATTGTTACATAAGATGAGAAGATCAAAACTTAGTCAAGTTTGATCCGAGATGTGATGAGAGAATTTTTCTTGGTTATTCCTCAAGGAGTAAAACCTATAGATGCTTCAATAAGAGAAAACATACTATTGTAGAAAGTATAAATGTAACAATTGATGAGAAGATAGATTCAAGATAACTAGTTCAATAAATTGTGTATCAAGAAGATGGAAGTTGTCAAGAGGAATTTCGTGAGGTATCAGATGAATAAGAAGAAGAAACACAAAGACTTCTTCCTAAAACTCCATCCAGATATGTACATAGGAATCATCAAAAGGAGTAAATCATTGGGAATCCAAATGAAATACATCCAAGGAGAAGGATAATAACACCATATCAACAAGTAAATTTTTCTTTGCTATTTAAGATTGAGCCAAAAGACTTCAATCAGGCAGGTGAAGATGAGTTATGGATTAATAAAATGGATGAGGAATTAGATTATATAGAGAAAAATCACAAATAGAGGAGCATTCTTTCTTGGATACTATTTAGTCTCTTGGCTAAGTAAGAAGCAGGTTTTATTATCCTTATCTATAGTAGAAGCAAAATATATTGTAGTAGTAGCCAGTTGTACACAGGTATTATGGATGAAGCAAACTCTAGAAGACTTCAAGATAAAACATGATCACACTATTCCCATATTATGTGATAAGTATCTCAAATAATCTAGTGATGCATTCCAAGACAAAGCACATTCCGATGAAGTATCATTTTTTGAGATAACAGGTGACAAATAAACAGGTCGGGTTGAAATATGTTACTGCAAAGGAATAGATAGCAAATATTTTTACTAAGCTACTTTCAAAGGAGACCTTTGAGTATCTTCGAGGAAAACTGGGAGTAATACTCCCACACAAGAATTAACCACCTCAAGAGGATTTGGAGGAGGGCCTAAGCTAAGAGACTCATCTTAGCCCTGAGTCCCAAACGTGACCCTTTGCCATTGATGTCAAATGGGGAAATATTTGAGTAAATATGAGAGATTTGATTTAAGAAGAGAGCATTGAGTCAGGGGGAGCAATGTCCCAAGGGGAGAAAAACAAGAAGAAGGCCAAAATTTTTGGTAAAAATAATTTGGGTTACTGTCAATGAAAAAGGGGAATATTGTTGGACATTTTGAGTCCATGGAGTTGGCATTGATGTCAAGGAATAAGTCACCATTGATGCCAAAAGGTCAAAATTAGTAATGCAAAAGGTTTATGGTAAAATAACTTCATAATATTCATTTTTGATATTATAGGAAGCATAAATAAAAGGTTTTATTAAAAACCATGGATTGGCAAAATAAAAGGTTTTCATAAAAACCCAAGGAGGATTTTTATTCCAAGTTAAAAAGTCTAAGGAAGGTTTAAATATTTAATTTATAAATATTTAAATTCAAATTAAATTTAAATTTTATAAATAAATATTTATTTATTCGACATGGTATAACCCTAAGGTTACCCCGTCGACATGCAAGACGAAAACCACCCCGTCGATGTGTTGGAAGAAATAATAAATCAAGGCACTTAGCAATATAAATATTGCCTTGCTAAGGCCAAGACAAATTGATCATTCGCATATTGAGAACGTGTTGCATTTCATGAAAAAGAGATAGAGGAATTCATGTGTTGTGTTTATCCCAAAGTTTAAGGTGTTGAAGAAGACAAGGTGCTTGGGTTCTAGCACCATCCGATGGCTAGCGTAGGTGGCAAGTGCTTAGTGTTTGCAAAGAGGAAGTTACGGGTTCAAAACTTGGTAACAACAATTTTGGGAACCCCTTTGTCATTTTGGTTTTGGTGCTAGCAATAGGAATAAGGAGTGCATGGGCAGTTTAGCTCCCACATGATCACTTAGCTCACGAGACAATGAAGGCCACGTCTAAGGCGCTTGAGGAGGTAGCATAGTGGGTTCAAAACTCACTAAAGACAAAGGTACAATTTTTTATTTAATTTTTGTTTGCCCTAAGGTTGTTGTGAGTAATTGGGAGGCATAAGTGGTAATAAAGTTGGGTTAATTACCTATGTGTTAAAGTGATATTTGGGCATGATAAAAAGTTGTTTTTGATAAAGTAAAATTAGGGTAATTAAATTTTACCTTAGAAGAATAAATTGCATTGTTTTATAAATTATTTTATTTGATAAGTGAAATTTAAGAAAGGAGTTATAAGTAGAATTTGTGTTATATTTTATAAGAGGTTGTTTTGATGAAAATAATGATGTTGAAATTTATTATTAATATGGAGTAATAAGGTGTATTTGGGATTTAATTTATCATTGTGTTTAAGGTGGAATGTGAAAAGTGTTAGGGTGATAATTCTTGTTGTCTAACCCTTTGTACTAGACAAAGAAAGTTGTGATAATTGATCTAGAATTTTGAAGATCATTCTACATCAAATAAAAAGGTATGGGCATATTCTTCCTTGATTGAGTTGATTGGCTGATTTTTTGGAAAATAACTTTGGAGTGAAAGGGACTTGATTAGGTTTCCTTATTGAGTTGTTGAGCAATTGTGAAGTGAATGCTATGCACCTTGGTTTATAAGCATTGTTGTTGAATTGAATGGTTGAGTGAAGAACTTGAACTAGGATTTAAAAATAACATGAGTATCATTGTTATGTGAAGATTGTTTTATAAGCATTATTGTTGAAGTGAGCAATTGAGTGAAGAACTTGAACTAGGGTTTGAAAAGAACATGAGTATCATTGTTATGTGATATTGGTTGATAAGCATTGTTGGAAATATTTTGAGTGAGTATTCATATGCTTGGACTAGGGTTTATGAGTAAGGATTATTTCATTGAGTGATTGGTTGAGTAGAGTTGGTTGAGCCTAGTCAAGTGGATGTGTGAAGTGATTGTTCAAGTTCTATGAAATAAATTATTCTATATTTTGAATTGATTTGAGAAAGTGGTTGAGTTGTGATGAATGTGAAGCATATTGAGTCTCTAACAATTATCTTTATTTTTCTATCATATTGGACAAGTTCTAGTGATGACTTGTTGAACATATTTGAGACAAGTCTTAGAGAAGACTTGTGGATAGATTTGAGTGAGCTTTTGTAAAAGCTTACAATAAAGAGTTGAGGACAAAGATTGAATATAGATATTAAGGATAGATTTGAGGATAGAATTTGGTACATATTTGAGGATAGGTTTGTGCCAGACTAGATATAGAGATTGAGGATAAATTTGTGTTATACTGAAGTACTATTTTTAGTGCAAATTTGAGACAGAGCTTTGGAAGTGACAGAGTATAGAGGACAACAGTCTCCAATGGATAGATATCCATTAGCCAGGGTAGTGAGGACAAGTGTCTTCAGTGGATAGAGATCCATTAGCTAGAGAAGTGGGGGTAGCAGTTCTTCTAGAATATCACCAACCAGAGAAAGAGGAGAAAGGAGATCTCCTATGGATAGAGATACATGAACTTGACTAGGGTATTGGTGTCTCCTTTGTATAGAGGTCCATAAACATTTTAGGTAAAGGATTACCAAGAGAATTTATTTGATAAAAATTTATAAGAAATATTTTCTCCATGGAGTAGCCCACATTAGGTGAACCATGTAAAATCATGTCTCTCATGTGTGTGATTATTTGTGTGATTTTAATTGCTTTAATATTGCTGATGTTATTATTTGGATTAAAAAGTAAAAAGTTTTATCTTATACTATTCACCCCCCCTCTTAGTATATCTCAATATAAGCACATGTTCTTCAGCAACAAAGTCCAAGCTATGTTAGAAGAGCATAAGAATTCACCAAAATAACAACACATGAGATAATAACACGAGGAAGAACTTAAAATAGTGGAACAAAATGTTAACGAGTCAAAAGAAACATAACATTGGTTTAAGGTTGTAGCATATCGCCCTCCACAAAACTATGAGCAACAATAATCTTGGAGGTATGCCTTAGGGTATCGATATTATATACCTATATGGATTCAAAAAGGTATCAATTATGACAATGTTTGGTATAAAAAAATATAGTAATTCAAGATTTTAGAGTGTAGCATCCTAGAACCACAGGACCAAACATTCTAAATATCAAAGTAAAGTATTATTAGCATGAAGCCAATAGAGAAAATATGGATACTCAAGTGGTACAATTACTACTTGGTATCATCAAAAACCACCACCAATTAAGATTACACCTAGATGGATGGATGTTCAAGATTGATACTAGTGGTCAACATTGTTGTTACATTCCAAACATAGTCATGGCTATGTTTTCAAAAATTATTTAATTATTATTTATATGGTAGGATTCTATATAGTTTGATCATCTTTTTTACATCAAATTTATCATTTGCATTTGTAGAGGACTGAGCCCTCCAAGTGGTGAGGACAAGCCCTCCTTAAGAGGTAATTGATTTAATTATAAATTTCTTGTCTTTGCATCGTTTCCATCTTGGTTCTTTCTATTAGCATTCGATTGATATCTTATTGCTTATGTTTTTGTAATATTATTATTAATTAAAATCAATTCATATTCAAGAAATGTTGATCGACATAACAAGGGTACCTATACCCTTGCAAGTGGTATTAGGTTGGTGATTACGCACACTTGGGGAGGTACAGTTTGCTCCTATGATCTGCTCCACAAATGCTAGGTATAGCCAACACAGGTCACACAACTCAAAATTCTAGGGAAACAACAGACTCTATGGTTGGAAAAAATAATGACTTCAAATTTTGAACTAATATACATCATGCATAGGGGACTCAAGCAGTTTTTGAAATGATATAACAAATAGCCACATCGCTGATGAAAAAGGTCTCCTAGAAAATGGGTAAGAAGACCCTAAAGGATAGTTGGGCAGGATATGGGTGATGTATCTACTACCACATTCAAAATTCTCCTACCACATAGTCTAATAGAAGCCACCATCTATATGAGTAAATGTGTCATTCAGGCTACAGTTGCATCTATTGAAATTATGAAATCCCAGGTGGCCTCCCAAGCACAGGTGGCAGAAGTAGTGGAAAAGGATATAGAGGGGTTGAAGGCCAAGGCTACAAAAGTGGGGCAATTATAGATTAAGGTGCAGTATCTTCAAATTTAATTTGATCAATTAAATATGCCCACTCCTTCTCAAGCCATTACTACATAGACCATCGTTCAGCTCAGATCAGTGGAAGAGCTTAAGCAAGAAATGAAGGATAAGATAGGGGAAATAATGGGAGATCTGGAGTCCCTCCTAGTATATATCTATGCTACCGGGCAAATTGTTGATATCTTACATGATTGATTGTAGCAAGAGGATCAGAGAGTGAATGCAATATTACCTATATACCATAGGTTCAAGGAAGACTACATGCCAATTGTTGGGCTAACAATTATCTTAGTAGACAATTCCCATTGTTTCTCTAATGAGGAATTTTCCAAGGTCTTCATATTCTTACAGAATATATAAGGTTGGATCAAGTGGAACCATGAAGTGGTGGATGCTGAGCAAGAGGTCAACGATGAGATGGAGTATTGTGGCTTCAAATTGGATGAGTTCATGCAAGATATCAAAACAATTCATGGCATTGGTGCAAATGGTGGATCGCCTATGTTTCTTCGTTGAGAACAACATACAATGGGAGATATATAGGGTGAACAAAGTCACATAGGACCTAAATCTATTGATATTTTTATTAATATTCCATGATAAAGTGTGGGAGTTTATTGACCAAGCCATACAAAATCTCTGAGCAGGAGTGGGACCCAGTTCACCCAGAGCACACGTACCATATGATACGTAGCCACTAGCCCAAGGCAGCATAGGAGATGATACGCAGTTGCAACCACTACCTATGTAGACAGAAGGTGTGGGCTACGTGCTCATTTTTTATTACATCCTATTTTTGAAAGCAATGTGATTGACCCAGCTGGAGCAAGTGGTTACAGAGCTTGCATTATAAAAGGAAGACTACTATAGTGGGAGTTTTTTTATCAAACCTATGAGAGAGAAAAGTTGAGGTATAAGCTTTGTCTAAGTGATTAGTCGTATTTTCCCTATGTCTATCTTCCTGTTTTCCTTATCATCATTTCTATTGTCATTTACCAGGGATTGATTAAGGAGCACTATTTGTTGTGATTATTTCCTGTGAAACACGCTAGAGTTGGAAACTCTTACATCAATGCAGTCAAGACGAAGAGAAACAATCTCTTGTTATGAATATTTGAACCAAGGCTTTATTGTAATGAAATATCATATAAGAGCCAAGCACTTTGTTGGTCTCTCTATATGTAAAATATTTCATATTAATGAAAATTCCAACTCTATTCTTGGCATATCTTGTGTTAATGATCTATGTTGGCTTGTTTATGTATTATTGCAATTCAAATATGTGAATAACGCTTTCCTTCACTAGTTAAATTATTTCTTGCACATTGCATTATTTGAATGAGTAAAAATGAAATAGTTCTATCTATTTTTTTTCTATCTCATTTAAAATCAATCTGCTATGACTGCCCAATGGACATGGCACCGGTTTGGTATTGATATGCTTTTTTAATGTTAGTTTTGGTCACAAAAATAGTCAAAACAACATAAGATCATTTTGTCTGGTGAAAGTGGGTAGTTGCACCATAAAATCAGATATATAAACCCACTATATTGGGTTTCCTTACCCAACCTAGTCTGTCTAGAGCCTTCTGAGTAATATATTCTTAGGTTAAAGAGGTGGATCCGCCAGAATCCACAATACTCATTGTGATTTTTTATTTTCCTGTGACATGGAAAATATTTAAAGGGTAAGTAGGAAATCTCCACAATAGTTTTTGGCACCGTTTTCAGGGAGGATCTTTTAATATTTTTTCATTTTACTCCCTTATGACATATATTTTTGTTTGCCTATGAGATTTTTGCACTAAGCAATCTTAGCTAAAAAGCACCCCTCATATTTTGCACCTCGTGCTGGTGACTCTAAAGAAATTTAAAATACTAACAAGGAGTTGATCTGGTGGCCATGAGACAAAATGACAAGAAGCTCTACCCCGAACTACCAGATTCATAGGTACTTTTTAGAACACATAAAAGTAAAAAGTAGCTTTGATTTATGTTCCTTATAGCAATCAGGGTAGTAGCAGTGCTACATTCATTTCTCAAAGTCCCCAAACAAGTACTATCCCACCCGTTGCATATGTTGTCCCAAGGGGCCTAGTCACACCAATTCCCAATCCGCCTTTAACTAAATAGAATCTGAATAGGTATAGGCCCTTTGTATTACCACAAGTTTTGAATCCCCTACCTCCAAAAGTACACAAGTACCTACCTAAGTTCTTAGGGAACAATATTATGATAATGGAGGATCACATAAAAGACATTTTGTACACCATGGAAATCTTGGAAGTGGAACATGAAGATGTCATCCTCAAGTTATTCCTTCAAACCCTAGAAAAGGATGTCAAATAATGGTTTAACAGTCTAGCAGCATACTCTATTGCCACTTTCCAAGATTTAGAAGCTACCTTTCTCAGAAAATATGGGGAGAAAAAGAATGAATAGTCCCTGTTGACTAAACTAGCTACGATGAAAAATAATGATAATGAAATAGTATATGACTTTAATAGGTGGTTCACCAAGCTGAGAAACTTAATTCCTATCACTTTAAGGCCTAATGATCACCAGTAAATATGTTTCTACAAAAACACCTTCCTTGGTGAATTTAATTATGAACTCAAGTAGTAATCCACACTCACCATTGATGCTTGTATGAAGAGAGCAACTGTCATAGAGAGGGATATGATAGATAGTGGGAAGATGAAGGCAACCTCAACAGATATCAACCCCAGCTAGATTGAAAGAAAAACTAAAAAATTAGAGTTTAGAATTAAAAAAAAACCAGAGCCAGACCCTATTAAAAAGCTCTCATCCTAGTTAACTAAGATGTTGCAGTCCATGAATAATAGACTATACAAAATTGAAAGAGATAAGGCTGATAGTGGTGAACCCTCACATCACCAGAATGAAGGTAGACCTCCTTTTAGAAGAATTTTTAATAGGAACTGGAAAAATGAGGGGGGAAGAAATTCAAACACTAATTGGAAGAGGAAGGAGGTTAAAAAAGATCAGTATGTTGTCCCGAATCCTATGACCTCTGTCAATGTAGCCTTTGACTTTCCCTTATTTTGTCCAGCATGTGATGCTCCTCATAATCCTATCGATTATGGTGTGTACCATGGCCTCCATTCAGGTGTTGACCTTGAAGAGGAATCTAAGGATGAGATTAGAATAAATGCCTATTGGACATGGGAAGAAACCATTGATACCCCACTAATTCTAGAGGAAATCACCCAGTTTGTCAGTCCTGATAACATGCCTGCAACATTCGCTCTTGATGACGTAAAAATCTTAAGAAGGCCCCAGAATAACCACTTTGAGAAGATAATGTAGGGCAAGTTGACCCCAACAACTAAAGATATTGAGACATTAGAGAGAGTCCATGCCACTAAGTTTCACAACAGAACCATCCCCAATAGACTTGATAAGAGAAATGCAACTAATGAGAAAGATCCATCTAACACAAAGCAAACCAGTGATAGCCATCAGCCACCCCCTCTTGAAAGGTTTGAACCTGTCAATAGTGGACCAAAAATAAAATTCAAAATTTGATATAGGTTTGGAACTAGCCAAGCAAAATATTAACATAACCTTCAAAGATTTAATGATTATTCCTAAGTACAAAGAGCAAATTTTTAGGGCCTTTGGGTTGACTGGCCAAGGGTAAGGTCATGTCCTAGCAACATCAACTTCTAATACTTCAAGCATAACCCCTACCTCAGTGAGGCCATTCTATATCTCCCTTCGATATACATTCGGGTATGGTGACCGATATGTGATACACAATTGCATGCTCGATAGCGAGGCATCTCATAATTTTATGCCAAAGCAAGCAACTGATCAATTGGGACTAATATGCACCAAAGACTTCCCTCCCATTTTTATTATGGATAATAGAAAAGTGCCTTGTTTGGGGATAATAATAGGCCTATTGGTCTTTTTAGATCAATATCCAAAGAAAGGGATTGTCATGGATGTAGTAGTGGTTGATGTGGACCCATTATTTTCCTTGTTGCTATCTAGATATTGGGTAAAACAATTAGGGGGATCAATATAGCTAGACTTGTCATATGCCACCATCCCCATTTCATCTAAAGAGTAGGCCACCTTAAGGAGAGAACCCTTTAACAAGCATTCAGTGGAGCTAATAAGACCTGATAATACCACTATCAATCTGGTTAGCTTTGTAGAAGAGACGAAGCTAGGTGTTTACTCCATTTGGCACACCCCTTTCCTCAAGGAAGTACCCAATGCAAAAGGATTGGATCCCAAAATAAAAGTAGTTGTAGATGCTAAGTCGGATAGGGTCCTCACCACTAAAATGTGGACCATGACATTTGATGGGGCTAAGTCACAAACTGGGACTAGAGCAGGAATCAATATAACAGACATAAAGGGCAATTACCTAGGTGTGCCTTACCAATTAGAGTTCCCCTATACTAATAATGTGGTAGAATATGAGGTATTGTTGTTGGGGCTAATAAAAGCTAAATAACTAGGTATCAATTACCTCACTATCTATGGGGATGATGAGTTGATCATACAACAGATAAAAGGAAAATACCAGACCAAACACCCTAGGCTAAAGCAATATAAACAAGCTATGCTAGATGAAATCAATAGATGTTTAGCCTTTAATATATCACACATACCCACAGAGAGGAACCATGTAGTAAATTTATTGGATGTGAATGCATCTGGGGTAGACAGACCTAAAATTGACACAAAATACATGGATATATTCTCCACTATCTTTGTCTACCATCATTTTGTCCTAGACAATGTGGTTTATCTATAAGTCTTTCAAGATGATGTTGATATCAAAGATTTTATGATGATTCAAAATCAGTTTCCTCGGGTGATTTGTGATGAGAAAGATGAAGAAAAATTATAGCATGTAATAGGGACACCCACAGAGGTAATTGTTGTGGCCTCACCACAACTATCCCCAAATTTGGGGACCCACCTTTTAGATTTTGTGTTTTTGGGTTTCTAGTTTTCTTTGACTAGCAATTTTGATGAGTCTTTGCTCATAGATTTCGTCTTGCAGGTGCCAAGGTCCATTTTTGGTTGTGTACCCTTTTTGTTGTCCTTTGAGAGTCATTAAGATGTTCTTTCTGGAGTCAATATCCTTGCGTATGGTTAAGCTTTGTGTGATGTGATTAAAAATATATATCAAAGAAAATAATAATAATAATAATTTTAAATCTTATTATTATATATGTTTTATATAATAATAATATTAAGAAAAGAATGATATTAAAAATATATATATATAAAATAAAATATAATATAATGTTATATATATAGAGAGAGAGAGGTGTGGTTTATCACATCTATATATTATAATAAATAAAAATCGTCATGAGGTGTTGTGTTTCCGAATTATTGTAAAGTTTAGTTTATTTATTTTTATGATAAATTCATTTGTTTTGTTTTACTTGTATCGTTTTTACTTTAATTCGGAGCTAATCGATATTATTTTGTGTCGAAGGTCTATCGAATGGCAAGGTGGTGACTTGAAGGTTGGGAGTTATTTCACCGGACCAAGTAAGTGGAATCCTTACACGACGTAGGCTCGCTCGCATGGCGGCAATCTGGAGTGCAGGCAGATCTTAGTCCCAGGTAACGTGATCAGAAGAACGTAGTAACCAAGGATGACATCGGCTATGGTGATAACAACAGTCAAGCTGGCGTGGACCCTATCTCGTGACGACAGGCCTCTACAGCAGAGATTAAGGACGTGTACAACACCCAGAGAAGCTATGTCGGAGCTATGTAGACAGAGAAGATAGACAAAGACAGTGTGGACGAATTTTACCGACGACCAAAACAGAGATACCCCATTTTGAACTAAGGCGGGAGATGGTGTGACCTGGCAGAAGTTGCATACGGATAAACGTGGGGTAGCCAGCACGGTGATAGCGGCTAATTCCAATGTGGAACAAATGGATAGTGTACCGGGCAAGGCGGGAGTTGACGTGGATTCAGAAGATAGAGTGTGCTTCCCAAACCGATGTCAGCAACCAAGTTGGAAGCGATATGATGGGCTATGGACGAATTTAAGAAAGATCGTGCATAGTAATATTTGGCATTCATGAACAGCCACGTCAGTGCAGACAGAAAGGAAAAAGAAAACAATTGATGACAGCAAAAGGCACAGCATTGATGAAATTTGCAGATGGAAGGTTTTAGAAGCTTCAGTGTCACGGTGGATAAACATCGTGTGGGATTCAGGCCCAGGTAGAGAAGCCAGTTTGGCAGGCGTCGATCTCGTAGCGAACAACCAGAGCTAGAGACCATCAAAGGGACCCATCAAGCATGTCGAGGAGGAGATTGGTTTGATGAGGGCTTGCCAAATACAGTGAAGATATCATGTTGTATTCTCAGTGCAGACAATCACTATGGCCTCATAGGAGTAATTATCGGTGGCAGTAGCATTGGCGGGCAAGCATCTTCAGCAAAAATGGATACGAACCACCAAACGAATACCTCGATGTCTGGAGCAATACACTATGGATGGTAATGGAAACACTGCACGTAGCTGACTCGGTAGCAAAGATTGCGATGTCAATCCCATAGAATGATGTAGCTATACGGAAGCGGAGAATTTTGTGAATTATAATGTTTTATTTTCACTATGTTTGAAAGGTTAATTTGCATTATATAGAGCTTCAGTAGATTGATAACGCGATGCAGAAAAAGATAATAGCGGGGCCAACTTGAACCCATTGGGATGGTAGACACAGTGTTTCATCACAATGTATGTCAAAGTAGAGCTTGCATATTACTATGTAGAATAGGAGAGAGACGATATGGTTGATAGCATGGGTATCCAACAAAATGGAAATTGACGGTCTCTATGTCAGAAAAAATGGAAGTTCGCTGTGCACAATCATCTTTAGTGGTTGTTTCGAATGACAAGAAGAGCAACATGCAGACATCAGTGAAGATAGTAGAATATTACTCATTGCGAGGTGTATGGAGCAGTTTCACTATCGAAGATTCGTTAGAAGAAAAGGAACGTTCCCTAAATAGATGTGGGGGTTGGTTTATCCATATACACATACTCCTTCATATACTCCTTCAAAAGATTAATATAAAGGTAGAGTCATCAGTCATAAACGTAATATCTAAGCCATGGTAATACCGAATGTGTCAGCACAGTGAAGTGGCGAGTGTGGACCTATATTAAATGGTGACAAAAGTCCACGGTGGATAGGGATGTTCACAAGTAATTAATGAAATTATCTAGAGAGCGTGTTTCATGATAAGAAGTGTCATTTCAAAGGAGAAAAAATGAATACATTACGAAGAAGAAACGCATGTGAAAAGCGTTACTCTGATGGACAGAGGCATTAACGCAGCCCATACAAAAATAACAGAGGGAAGGACAAAGGTGACGGTTACGAAGAAAGGAAAGCCTCATAAAAAAATTATAAAAAGGGAAATAAGAGTACGTTTCAGGGTTGGAAAATTGATGAAGGAGAGGGAGGAATTTGAAGAAGAGGAGATTTCACCCACTGTTGATTGAGGGTTTGCTCTTTATTTTGTTTTTTTTGTATTAAAAATCAGAACTATACTGCAGATTGGTAGAATATAAAGCGACTATTTCTTGTTATATCTGGTGTGATTTTTGTTAATATATTGGGATTTAGTGGATGTTTATGCATGAAAATGGTTACATCAGTATTTAAGATGCCAATGTGTTTGAAAGAAAACCTTTGAATCTCACCATAACCATTGTTGTGATCATGATTATGCAGGTTTAATATGGTTGTGTTTGTTTCTTTTGCTAATTTGATTTGAGTGTTACAGCGATTCTCAGTGATCCTTGTAGACTTATCTCTTTTTATTTGTTGATACTTTATCATCTGGTCCACTTTCCAGAGACTTTGATTTCTGGTCCTTGTCAAGAAAGCTAACCTCTGGTCCTATTCCAGATTGACTAACTCCTTATATTTTCATTAATCATTTCAAACATTCGGTCCTTGTTGTTTAGTTTATTATTTCAAGTATTTTAGTGTGTTTCTGGTCCTTCTCCAGAACTTGCAAAACTTCTGGTCCTTCTCCAGAACTATCAATTTCTGGTCATATTCCAGAGTTTTCAAGCATCTGGTCCCTTTTCCAGATTTTTTTGTTTCATTTCTCCCTAACTTTACCTTTTGCATTTATTTTCATTTAAGTAAGTTTTATTTTCAAAGCATTTCCTTTTATCATCTAAGCATAAGATAAATGAATCAGTGAGGCGAGGAGGGAGTCATTTATTTGTGTAGAACATTTTAAAGCGAAGATAAAATGAAGTGGATTTTTCCACAGCATTAGTTAGTCCTACACTTAAATCTGAAGTAAAAGGAACATACTAACTCCAAATGCTAACATTGACCTCATTCTTAAATTCAAGATAAAAGGAAGTGGGGTTTCCCACAACACTAGTTAGCGGAATGCAAGTTTCACGATTAAAATAAAAAGCATAAGGTGTTACAGTTTTATTTTTAGATCTACAACTTTTTATTTCGGCATACAAGGGAACTCAAGCCCTTTCATTATTTAAAAGCATAAAAAAATCAAGATACACCAGCAGGCCCCTTGTTAATGGTCAATTTGCAAATCTCACTGGGATATTCTTAGCTCTGTCTTTTAGACCAAATTTCAAGAACCTTGGGGAAGTTTAATATTTCTTTGCAAGAGAGGGTTTTATTTAACGTAAAATCCTAGTTGTGAGTGTGGTTTTGCAACAGGGCAAAATTACCACTCAACATTTTGGCGCTAGAAGGAGGGCCTAAAATGATTTTTATGCTAACCAGTTTATGACAGGTGGTTTTTAATCATATGATTTTGTACTAATGTGTTTTGTTACAAGGTGTTATTGTTGATTGAGATGTTCATTTTATTATGCATTGGGACTAACAATTTGTTTTGAAATGTTTATCCATGTTATGTTTGATGCATCATTGATAGAACTGTCCAATCACTAAGGTTAAACTGGGTCCAAAGCATATCATTACTAGATCCGAAGCTATAGATAATATCATTTTTCAAAGCCTATTATCCACTTACAGACCAAAGAAATATCAAACTTAAGTAGTCGTAATTCCTTCTAGTGGGGTCTCGGTTGGTTCCCCTAGTGTTCCCATTTTACCCATTGTTCCTCTAGTTACCCCTCAGCCTAATCCTATGGCAAATGCAGTAGCTAATGTTGCTTGGTATGGGGTACACAGTAATCCTTTACTCTTGGTAGGAGTTGCCCATGATATACCTAAGGGTATAGACAAAAGTTTGCCAAGGTATAAACATGATGGTATTAGGTTGGCTAAAGAGCATATTCGTGCTTAAAGGATAGGCTAATCAGATTGCAAGTTTAGCATGAAGACATAGCTTGTAGGTTATTTCCTTTAACCTTAGATGAGCCAGCGTATGATTGGTACATTAGTTTACCTACAGGTTCTATCACGTCTTTGGCCCAATTAGAAACAACTTTTGTTGATCAATTTAGGTTACCTGTAGATCCTGTAGTGATTTATAATTAATTTGTGACCTATAAGAGAGGACCTAATGAACCCATAAGAATGTTTAACACCAGGTTTCAAAAGCTTTACACCAGTTTAACAAGTCTTTTTTTGTGACAGCAGATGTGGCTCTCCAAATTTATTTTGGAGCCCTAGATCCTTTGACATGCATGTTTTCCAGAAGGAATCCTTTGGTTACTTCTATGGCCTTAGCTTACATAGAAGCCATGACCATTGAACAACAATTAATGCCTCAAGATTATGGGATAGTACAGCTACCTACAGTAGAACAACTTGGAGCATACAATAAAATTCCCATGATAAATTAGGTATTGTTGAATCAAGCTCCCATGTTGAACGCTATACCTTACAATCAGGGCTACCCAAATATGATCACTAATCCCACCTTAGTCACTTACCCAAATGCACCCATTCAAGCAACAACTCCTCTTCTATTAGATAACCATTTGGCTTCTCAAAGAACCACGATGACAAATCCTCAGGTCTTGCTTGCACCAAATTAGAACATTCCAAAATTTTGGAATGTAGCCAAGCCCAATGCTACGAATAGTCAACCCATGAAACTTGAATCAGAAGTTAAAGATCTAAAGAGATTGGTTCAAAAGCTAAGTAGTGACATGGTTCAATAACAAAAGTAGACATCCCAAAATAGGAGTTTTGGTTTCCAAAGGAAACAATGGAATACCAAGCTCAATAATGGATGAGTGCCTAGTCCCACTACTAATCCAAGTGGTATTAACCAATCTCAAGAAATAGTTAATCTCTCTGATTTTGCTAGGAGTAATTGGTGTAGAGTACACTCTACGAGTGAGCATAATGAGAATGAATGTTTGGTACTTCAACAGGCTAGGGGTATTTTACAATAGGATATCGATGAATTGGAAATTGTGCCTATTAATGATTGTTCTCATGAAGCTAGTTCAATTTGAAGAACACAAGCTTATACTGAGAGAGGGGGTGAACAGTATAAGATCACTTTTTACTTTCTTTCCAAATAAATATCAATTAATATCCTTAATTGCAATAACTAAATATAGCAGTGTGCATTAATAACTCAGATAGCAATAGCAAGCAAGAGCACAAGTCACAACACACAATTGAGACACAATATTTAACATGGTTCCCCCAATGTTGGGTACTCCACCAGATAATCTCCTTATAATATTTCACACATAAATAATGATCCTTATAAAAGACAATGATTTCTTTGATCTTCTCAAAGCTAGGAAATAACAAGCTCACACAGAACTTGTCCAAATTTGAATAACAAGCTCACACAAAACTTTCCCAAAACTGAATAACATGTTCACACACAACTTATCCAAAACTGAATAACAAGTTCACACAAAACTTGTCCAAATTTGAATAACAAGCTCACACAAAAATTTTCCAAAACTTAATAACAAGCTCACATAGAACTTGTCCAGATCTGCTCTAGCAAACTCACCAAGAACATGCCCAAAATCTACTCCAACAATCTCACCAAGGACTTGTTCAAATATGCTCTAGCAAGCTCACCTCTAGCAATATCACCTCTAGCAAGCTCACCAAGAACTTGCTAAAATTTGACCACAAATTTGTCCTCAAATGGACCACAAAGTTGTCCACAAAGATATCCCAAAACTATCCACAAAGCTGTCCCAAAATTATCCACAAAGTTGTCCCAAAACTGTCCACAAAGTTGTCCCAAAACTATCCATAAATCTATCCCAAAACTGTCCACAAAGGTTGTCCCAAAACTGTCCACAAAGGCCTTCTCAAAGGCTCAATCAATCATGCTCAAGTAGCACTCAAATATCATCCACAAATCTATCAAGGCAAAGCTCAAAGATGAAATCAACAATGAATGACAATGTACTCTTCAATGGATGACAACAATGATCCACAATGATCTCAACTCAACTCAACTCAAATCAAATCATAGAAGCATAAAGAGAATTGTTAGAGACTCAATATGTTCTAAGCTCAATCTTCAACTCAACTCAGAATTATGGAATAGTTTATTTCATGAAACTTAACCAATCACCTCACACAATCACTTGACTAGGCTCAATCAAATCAACTCAACCAATCACCACAAGGGACTACTATTTCTCACAAAAACCCTAGTCCAAGCATGTATCAACCAACTCAAATGTTTCCAACAATGCTCAACCACAAATCTCACATAACAATGATACTCATGTTCTTTTCAAGTTCTTTTACAACCAATGGGCTTCAATGACTATGCTTATAAAACAAGGTTTAAACACAACTCTCAAACTAGAAAACATTGAAGCATTCAACCAACCACTTTTGAAAAGGAAACCACAATCAATCCTTTTCACTCAAATGATATTTTAGAAATCAACCACGACAAACAATCAATAGGAGAATGTGCCCATACCTTTTGATGACAAGAAGTTATCCACAAACTCTGCCACACTAAACACAGCTTTCCTTTCTAATCTCAATAAGGGTTAGTGGACTTCAAATAATAATCACAAGATAAGCATAACTCAATTTACACCCTTTTACTCCAACTTAATAAACACATCCACCAAAATAATTTTTAATAAAAACCCTTATCAAAAATAATAATCAACAAGGCTCTCAAAAATATTTTATAACAACTCCTTATTTCTCCTAAATCTTAATTTTCAATTTCATGAATATCAAAATAATTCAGCAACTCATCCACCTCTGAAATAATAATCACAGCCCTTATAAAAATAAGGTTTAATTAAAAACTTTAATTATTCCTTAACCACCTTATAACTCCTATCCTAGGGCATCAACGAAATTAATTAGAGCAAAATGTAATTACCTCCTCAAGGGGATTCGAACCCCCAACTTGCACACACCGTGAACGCCTTAGCCATGGCTAAGGTTGCCACACGAGCTAGCCACTCATTCGAAAGGAAAAGGCATGATGTGCCTTAAGTCCTTCCTCTCTTCCATGCAAAATAAAAGCACTTCGAGTGCTTTCCTTCCAATGCCTTTGAATGTAGTCAAGGAGATTTGAACCTTGACATAAAACGTTGCCACACACCTTAACAAAAAGCTAATTGCCAATGCGCCACTCTGCCCACAATGTCTTGTGCTTTTGACCAACCTTGGATTTATTCGTTGTCTCCATTTTCAAAATGATTTTAGCATGATCTCTCTTCGAATGCTAGCCAACGATTAACACGAGCAAGGATTATTTTCAAATGAACCTTAGGATCCCCCTTTCTATAGTCTTCTCCTCATTTTCGATGATGTTGGTGCATTTTATATATTCCCTCTTTCTTTAGACATCGACTCTAATTTTAATTTTAATTTGGTGTCTCCTCAGTGAAGTTGTTGTAACAGGTTGGGGATTCCTGGTCAAAACCTTCGTATCTTAATATTACCAAAAAAAAAATTAAATATCTCCATAACCGGGGCACATTTTTCAAGGAAATGAAAGGTCAACCTAGGTTTTAAGAAAAACCCATTTCAAATCTACCATCCATGGTTTTAAATAAAACCTTTTATTTTACTTGCCTTGGTTTTCACAAAAACCCTGATTTTATCCATTCTTTCCAAGATATCATAAATTCTTTGCCCATCAAAACTCAATGTGATCCATATGACATCAATGATTCATGTGACATCAATGACAACATAAAATAACTCAAATTGCCAATAATATCGTCCTTTGTCATTGATGGAAACACATCTAAAGTAAAATCCACAATTACTACAAAAACCATCTCTAAGAATCAAAGCTGCTCTCCCTTACTCAATACTTTTTATGGAGGCTGCTCCCCCTGACTCAATGCTCTCTTTGGACGCTACTTCCCCTAACTCAATGCTCTCCCCTTACTCAAATCTCTCCCCTTTGACATCAATGGCAAAAGGGACACCTATGGGGCTAAAATATATGACTCTTAAACTTAGCCCCCTCACCACCTTCTCTCTTGAGGTGATTAATTTTGGGGTGGAAGTACTTTTACTCCCATATCACATTTTTTCTTTCCTCTATCAACTTCCTTCCATGTTTTTTTGATATCCTTCTCTTGATGAATTACTTGATCTTCTTATCTAGAACCTGTTTGACCTTCTTGCCTTGAACCTGTTTGACCTTCTTGCCTTGAACCTATTTGGAATTGAGTCATACACCATCTTGCAATATGCCCAAAGTTATTACAATTAAAAAACTTGATATTGTAGCCTTTGGATGGTGCCCATGTCCTGAATTCATTCTTAGAATAATTTTTGTATCCATTCCTTTCCTAAACCATGTATTGTGAAGCTCTGTTTTCATGACCATTATGACCATGACCCATGTTGCTCATTTCCTTTGCACTGAAAAGCTCTATGACCTATATTTTTACATGAGAAGCAATACCCCTGAAAACCATACCTTCTTCCTTTGAGGTTTCTTCTATAAATATCAAACTTCATTGATCCATAGACCCTTTCTTGACCATTATCCTTATAATCATTTGTAATTTGTGCATTGCATCCTTGAACCTTCTTTTTAGCACCTAAAACCTCTTCCTTAGTTTCTTCCTTGCTTTCCTCTTCAAGAATTTCTTTTTCTTTTGAACTTGATTCACCTATCTCAGAACAAGATACAAACTGAATATTTGGAGCCATAGGAACTTTGGAACTTTCCTCACAAATCTTAGGTGCTTCCTTATTTTCATATTTTAGAAATTCCTTTCATTTTGAGTGTGATTCCCCAAACCTGAAATATGAGACCTTTGGTGCTTTGGAATCTTCCTCTTCTTTTTCTTTATTTGTGTCAAGTAGCAACTTGGCATCCATCTCTATAGCGTTTGAAACACATGTTTCCTTCTTAGTGAAAATATCTTGATCTTTTGAGTCATGTGATGGATCAAATTTCTCAAGTAAGGAACATTTCAATTCTTTTAGATTCTCCTTAACCTCTTGTAGTTGCTCATGGATAACATTGAAGTCTTCCTTTAGATCAACTGAGACATTTGTCTTTCTACAAATCCTCTTGCTTAACTTCTTCTCGTTTGGAGTGAATGTTCTTATTCTACTTCTCTTATCCCATAGAAAAAACCTTCTTCATCTTCACTGTCACTAAGATCATTATAATCTTCTATATCAAACAAACTCTCAAGATTTCTTTGACCATATCTATTTCTTTGATGTATCATCTCATCTTCACTATCATTGAAACCATTGCAATATCCTCATATGTGATCTCTTTAACCACACACAAAGCACTGTTCTCTTTCACCTTCTATTCCTAGGAATAGATGTTCTTCCTTTTCATCATTTGACTTGTCTCTATCATTGTGATCTAAGCTATCACTTGCTTCTATAATTTAGTAAGATTTCTATGCCTTACAAAAAAATTTCTTCTTCTCATACCTATTTTGCTTGTATCTGACATCTTTGTCATGCTTATGCTTTCCATCTTCTTTTCTTATTTGAACCTATTTTTCATCATCATTGTTTTCTTCATGTGGACACTTGTGTGCATAGTGACCAAGATCACCACACTTGTAGCATCTGACTTTCCTTATATCTCTAAAATTCCTTGAGTCCTTATTCCTTTTGATGAAGTTAGCTTCCTCATCATTATCTAAAACTCTATCTATCTCTAGAACTTTCCATTTCTCTTTCTCTAAAGCCTTGAATGTAATCTCTTTTATTGGAACCTGATGCTTAATTACCCTCATCTCATAAGTAATGAGAGTACCTTGCAATTATTTCATTGTTAGCTTGTTGATATCCATTGTCTCTTCTATTGTTGAAACCTTAGAATCATATTTCAATGGAAGTGATCTCAAAACCTTTTGAGTAACTTCTGATTCTTTCATCTCAAAACCTAGGCCTCTCATGGTGTTATTAATCTCATCAACATGAAGTAAAAACTTTACAATATCTTCAAAATCTTCCATTTCCAATTCCTCAAATATTTTTCTATGAGTTTGTAGTTTTGCCAACATTACCTTGAAATCTCCTTCATAAGTATTCTGTAAATTGGTCCACATTTCATTAGTTGAATTACATACCATGACCTTTGCAAAATGTTGGCAATTTTGGGTACTTTGGGTACATTGCCTTTGCTCAAGTGTATAAGTTGTCATTGATGTCAAGAAGCTCTTGAAGGAATTTGATTTGATGTCAAATAATTTGTTTTGATGAAGGTTACGACATGACGGTTTCAAAGGTCTTTTGCAAACCCCAAGTTGGCAAGGTTTAGAGATTACAGGTGGATGCATTGGTTTAATGCATTTGGGTCCAGGAGGAAGTATTTATTTAAATAATTAAAAACCTTGTTAAGGTTCCATTTAATTATTTTTAAATAAATAAATTATTATTTGCAATGGGTTCTCCTAATCCATGGCGCAAAATGTTTTAACATTGTGGGCGCTAGCCAAGACCTCCGCCGACGTGTTAAACTCCTCGTCGACGTCAAAGAGCTTATGGTAAATTGCATATAAATCTCCCTCGATGAAAACAAATATTGATCCCATCCAAATTTTGAAAGGAGTTGCTCGCTGTAAATTCGACTGTGTCTTCGTTGATTTTCGTGGATCCGTTGTTCGTTTGTCTGCACTCGTCGTTTGTCGAATCCGCCATAAATTTTATTGTCGTCGTGTCGCGACAGAGGAAAGGAAGGGACTATGGTTTCATTTTATCCCTGGTGCAGAAGGATCAAGGTTAACAGCGTGAGGTTTAAACCTCACCGGGTGCCTTTGGCGCACCGATAGCGGCTAGGCTATTGGCGCGCTACCCGAACGGGAGGTTTCGCGTTCGAATATCGCGAAAGGGTTTTTCGTCGTGAAGTGGACGCAGCAGGTGGTGTTAGAATTCATGCGCAAATTTCTCCATAGCGATTTTTGATGTGGCTAAGGTATTTTTGAAATTAATTTTTGCTAAGTGTTTTTGCGGATGGAGGAAGTTTGTTAGAGGGAAAAACAGCTTAGGAGTTATAAGGAGTTTAAAGCTTGTTTGTATTTTGATAAAAGATTCTTTTTGAAGATGTTGTTGAAATTTCTTATTGCATTCTTATGAGAGATAAATTTTATTTGTGATAAGACTATAAGGGAGAAATAAGGTGTATAAGGGTTAAATATTTCTTGTAATGTTGAGAGTGCTTTTGGTTGTTTATGGAAATGAAAGCATGATGTTTTAAGGTCAATTGCTTCTTGTGTGAAGTTGTGAAACCTTAAGTGGGCAGCTTTGAGATTGATATTTGCTTTCATTAAATTGGTAATAATCAAGCTATTCTTTACTTGGTTAAAGTGTTGAGCTTACTCCTTTGTTGATGATTTGAAAAGTTGTGTGTGCTATTGTGAGTTGAGTTGGTGGATGCTTTTGTTCAAACAATATTGGAGAGAAAAGGAGTTCTACTTGTTTCCTTTTCTGATGTTGATTGTGAAATGCTTCAAGGTTGTGTTTTGAGCTGAATGGTGTTGATTGAACCTTGTTTGATGAGCATTGTTGTTGAAGCCCTAATTGATGGTGAAAAGAACATGAGTATCATTGTTATGTGATTCTTTGCATAGTTGGCAATTGTTGGAGTTTCATGTTCTTGAAAGAAAGCATTCTATCCTATCCATTTTAGATATTGAGTTGAGTTTTCAGATTTGAGATTGAGTTTGAGTTGAGTTTTTAGATTTGAGATTGAGTTTGAGTTGAGTTTTTAGATTTGAGATTGAGTTTGAGTTGAGTTGATTTGAGTTGAGTTTTGAGATTGGGAGTTGAGTATAGAACATATTGAGTCTCTAAAAATTCTCTTTATGCTTCTATGAGTTTGACAAATCACATTGGGTCTCTAACAATTCACCTTGTGATTTCCTACTAAGAAAGTTTTTCTTGGTGAGCTTGCTGAGGTTTTGGACAGGTTCGGTGGGGACTTGTGAGCAGGTTTTGGACAGGTTCTGGTGGGGACTTGTGAGCAGGTTTTGGACAGGTTCTGGTGGGGACTTGTGAGCAGGTTTTGGATAGGTTTCGGTGGGGACTTGTGAGCAGGTTTTTGATAGGTTTTGATGGGGACTTGTGAGCAGTTTTGGACAGGTTCCGATGAGGACTTGTGAGCTGAGTTTTGATAGTTCTATCAGAGAACTTGAGGATAGAGGAGCACTGGTTCTTTGAGAAGAACCTGAGGATAGATTTGGCAAGTCTTTGAGAAGGCTTGTGTGTAGAGGATTGATTTGTTCAAGTGTTGGACAGATCTAACAGACAGAGGAAGACTTGTACTAGACCGACTGATTGTGTTTGGTACAAGTTGCTGAGCTACTGTGGACGTGATCATAGAAGGCAGAGGTCTCTTAGGCTAAGCATTGAGGATAGGAGGTCTTCGATGGAAAGGAGTTCCACGTGCTGGCAAGAGGTAGAGGCAGTTGATCTTCTGAGGGATCATTTCCATAGTAGAGGGGAAGGTATCTCCTTTGAGCAGAGGCTCATAAATTTAGATTAAGGGGAAGGTATCTCCTTTGAGCAGAGGCTCATAAATTTAGATAGAGGGGAAGGTATCTCCTTTGAGCAGAGGCTCATAAATTCATATTGGGGGAAGGTATCTCCTTTGAGCGAGAGGCTCATAAATTCTGATTGGGGGAAGGTATCTCCTTTGGGCCGAGGCTCATAAACATTGTAATTGGGAAGGATTCCCAAAGAACTTTGAGATAACTTTTAGAGAAAAGTTTTGTGGACGTAGCCCGACCATTCCGGGTGAACCACGTTAAAATTGGTGTCACTTTGTGGATGATATTGTGCATTGCTTTGATATTGCTTTGGGTATATTGCTTTACTATTTTGAAGTATAAAGGAAAAAGTAAAAAGAGGTCTTATACTTGTTCACCCCCCTCTCAGTATAAGCTTGTGTTCTTCAATTGGTATCGGAGCGAGTGCCTTCAGAAAGTTTAACAACTTGAAGGAAAAGCTAGTAAAGAACACAATGGATCATTCAAGTAGTAATGTAGCACCTATTCTTGATGGGTCAGATTTTGGTCTTTGGAGTGCAAGGATGAAGGTTCATCTAATGGCACTTGGTAATGAGGTATGGGAAGTGATTGAAGATGAGTACACTATTCCTGTACATGGTCCTAATACTAAAGAAGAAAGGCTCCTACATCACAGCAATTCAAAAGCAATGAATGCAATCCTAAAAGGCTTACGGGAAAGCAGATCTCACCAAAGTGATTCACCGCAAGACAACTAGTGAAATGTGGAAACAGCTTGAAGGTGGTTCATACGAGGTGATACAAATGTCGGAAAAGCCAAGTTGAGACACTTCAAAGGTATGTTTGAACAACTCAAGATGAATGATGATGAAAATATTAGTGACTACATGCTTCGTATGGATGAGGTTGTTAACTCCATGAAAGACTTAGGTCTTGAGCTTGCTGAAAATGATGTTTGTGATAAGATTTTAAGATCTCTTCCTAATAGATTTAGTGAAAATATTTCTGCTATTGAGGAAGCTAAAGATTTGGATAAGTTGAAAAAGGATGAGCTCCATAGTATACTTGCAGCATTTGAGTTGAGAACTCAAGTGAAGGTTGATGTCAAGAAAGAGGCGACTTTCAAGGCTACCAAGGAATCCAAGGGTAAACGACTTCAAGATAGTGATGAGTCTTCTAGTGATGAAGAGGCATATTACAGCAAGAAAGGCAAGTTCTCTAGAAAACACAAAAGTATGAAAAATATAAGATGTTTCAATTGTGGAAAGTTTGGTCATTATGCTACTAACTTGACTGTTCCCAAGAATGAAAGTGATGAAGATAAACAAGATTCTAAGAGCAAGGATTCTGAAAAGCACAAGCATCACAGGAAGATCAAAGATGAGCACAACAATCAAGGAAAGAGGTATTCTCACAAGCACAAGAAGAGTTTCTACCTAGACAAAGCAAGTAAGTGTTCTAGTAGTGATAGTGAAAGTTCTTCAAGTGATAATGAAAATGAGATGTTGTTCATATCAAAAAAGAGGAAGAACCGAAACATAGATTCATTATCATGAAATGTCTTAGATGTGGAAATTTTGGTCACCTTGAGGATGATTGCACAAATAATGATTTGGTTTCTAGTATGTATGAGGATGCTTCAAAAAACTATAAGGAAGATGCATGTATGGTTTTTGAAAAGGGTAGCACCTCTAGTGATAAGAAATCTGAAAAAGGCTTTGATGATTCAAAAAGCAAACAAATAGAGGAAGATATAGAGGAAGGTGAAGTAGATCTTGAAGGTGAACTTATTAGTGCTCTTAGTGCTTTGAAAAAGGAAAGAAAGAAGAATGCTAGACTCAAGGATAAGTTAGATGAATGTTGTATGGAGAGAGATGATCTTATAGAAAGTCTTGACTTCTCTATAGCTAAGACACAAGAACTCAAGGATGAGTTAGAGTCTAAGGTTCTTGAGTATAGTGAGTTAGAACAGAAAATGGCTTCTTTGAAAGAGGAAACTAAAGAGTACAAGGATAAGCTTTACAGGTTTCAAGATAGCTCCAAAAAGGTTAAGTCACTCATCAAAGGTCAAAGAAAGACAACAGATAAAACAGGCCTTGGTTTTGTTAAGCCACACAAGGAACAAGTTGGAGAGTCTAGTAAGAGACTCCAAAAGGAAGAGAGTTCTGATGAGGAAAGTACTTCAGAAAAGGAGTCCTTGAATGATAGATGCACAGAAATAGAAAACAGAATTCAGAATGAGAAGAAGAAGTTTTCAGGACCCAAGAGGTCAAATAAAGGAAAGTTTCAAGGCGGATGTTTTGCTTGTCACAGGTTTGGTCACATGGCTTCACATTGCATGGCTCAAGTGAAGAAGGTAAATGACAATTTCAGAAGTGCTAGTTTCTTTCAAGGGTATTGCTACTCTTGTAAACAGTTTGGGCACAAGGCAGTCTATTGCAAGGTAAATAACAGGAACAGGTTTGATCAGAACAGGTTTGGTCAGAACAGGTTTGGTCAGAACAGGTTTGGTCAGAATAGGTTTGGCCAGAACAGGTTTGGTCAGAATAGGTGGATTCAAAGATCAGGTTTACCTCAGAGAAACAACATCGTCAAGTGTTTCAAGTGCAACAATGAAGGTCACATAATCAGACAGTGTAGAGCTAAAATTCTAGAATACAGGAACAAGAACGTGGCATGATCAGGTCCAAGGATCAAGGCATGGACAAGAACAGGGATGAGAACAAGAACAAGAAGTAAAAAGAATAGGAATATGGACAAAGAGTTCAAGAGAAGGCCCGACAAGGAAGTTATAGATGCTGATGATGATCGAGTGCCTAATGGGAGTTTTACTCCCACCCCAGAATTAATCACCTCATCAGGAGGTGGGGGAGGGACTAAGCTAAGAGGCTCATTCTTAGTCCCGAGCCCCAAAGGTGGCCCTTTGCCATTGATGACAAAGGGGGAGAGATATGAGTAAGGGGGAGAGCTTCAAAGTGAAGAGGAAAGCTTCAAGTCAGGGGAGCAAAACTTCAAAGGAAGATTCTTAGTTGTGGGCACAGTTTCTTAGTTGTTAGCACAGTTGGTTTCAGTTTTGGCTCTTGAGAAGTGTTTTCGATAAAGGTTTGCCATCAATGACAAAGGGGGAGATTGTTGGCAATTTTGGGTACTTTGGGTACATTGCCTTTGCTCAAGTGTATAAGTTGTCATTGATGTCAAGAAGCTCTTGAAGGAATTTGATTTGATGTCAAATAATTTGTTTTGATGAAGGTTACGGCATGACAGTTTCAAAGGTCTTTTGCAAACCCCAAGTTGGGAGGTTTAGAGATTACAGGTGGATGCATTGGTTTAATGCATTTGGGTCCAGGAGGAAGTATTTATTTAAATAATTAAAAACCTTGTTAAGGTTCCATTTAATTATTTTTAAATAAATAAATTATTATTTGCAATGGGTTCTCCTAATCCATGGCGCAAATGTTTTAACATTGTGGGCGCTAGCCAAGACCTCCGTCGACGTGTTAAACTCCTCGCCGACGTCAAAGAGCTTATGGTAAATTGCATATAAATCTCCCTCGACGAAAACAAAGATTGATCCCATCCGAATTTTGAAAGGAGTTGCTCACTGTAAATTTGACTGTGTCTTCACTGATTTTCGTGGATCCGTTGTTCGTTTGTCTGCACTCACCGTTTGTCGAATCCGTCGTAAATTTTATTGTCATCGTGTCATGGCAGAGGAAAGGAAGGGAATGTGGTTTCATTTTATCCCCGGTGCAGAAGGATCAAGGTTAACGGCATGAGGTTTAAACCTCACCGGGTGCCTTTGGCGCACCGGTAGCGGCTAGGTTGTTGGCGCGCTACCCGAACGGGAGGTTCCGCGTTCGAATATCGTGAAAGGGTTTTTTGTCATGAAGTGGACGCAGCAGGTGGTGTTAGAATTCATGTGCAAATTTCTCCATAGCGATTTTTGATGTGGCTAAGGTATTTTCGAAATTAATTTTTGCTAAGTGTTTTTGCGGATGGAGGAAGTTTGTTAGAGGGAAAAACAGACTTAGGAGTTATAAGGAGTTTAAAGCTTGTTTGTATTTTGATAAAAGATTCTTTTTGAAGATGTTGTTGAAATTTCTTATTGCATTCTTATGAGAGATAAATTTTATTTGTGATAAGACTATAAGGGAGAAATAAGGTGTATAAGGGTTAAATATTTCTTGTAATGTTGAGAGTGCTTTTGGTTGTTTATGGAAATGAAAGCATGATGTTTTAAGGTCAATTGCTTCTTGTGTGAAGTTGTGAAACCTTAAGTGGGCAGCTTTGAGATTGATATTTGCTTTCATTAAATTGGTAATAATCAAGCTATTCTTTACTTGGTTAAAGTGTTGAGCTTACTCCTTTGTTGATGATTTGAAAAGTTGTGTGTGCTATTGTGAGTTGAGTTGGTGGATGCTTTTGTTCAAACAATATTGGAGAGAAAAGGAGTTCTACTTGTTTCCTTTTCTGATGTTGATTGTGAAATGCTTCAAGGTTGTGTTTTGAGCTGAATGGTGTTGATTGAACCTTGTTTGATGAGCATTGTTGTTGAAGCCCTAATTGATGGTGAAAAGAACATGAGTATCATTGTTATGTGATTCTTTGCATAGTTGGCAATTGTTGGAGTTTCATGTTCTTGAAAGAAAGCATTCTATCCTATCCATTTCAGATATTGAGTTGAGTTTTCAGATTTGAGATTGAGTTTGAGTTGAGTTTTTCAGATTTGAGATTGAGTTTGAGTTGAGTTTTCAGATTTGAGATTGAGTTTGAGCTGAGTTGATTTGAGTTGAGTTTTGAGATTGGGAGTTGAGTATAGAACATATTGAGTCTCTAACAATTCTCTTTATGCTTCTATGAGTTTGACAAATCACATTGGGTCTCTAACAATTCACCTTGTGATTTCCTACTAAGAAAGTTTTTCTTGGTGAGCTTGCTGAGGTTTTGGACAAGTTTCGGTGGGGACTTGTGAGAAGGTTTTGGACAGGTTTCGGTGGGGACTTGTGAGCAGGTTTTGGATAGGTTTCGATGGGGACTTGTGAGCAGGTTTTGGATAGGTTTCGGTGGGGACTTGTGAGCAGGTTTTTGACAGGTTTCGGTGGGGACTTGTGAGCAGTTTTGGACAGGTTCCGATGAGGACTTGTGAGCTAAGTTTTGATAGTTCTATTAGAGAACTTGAGGATAGAGGAGCACTGGTTCTTTGAGAAGAACCTGAGGACAGATTTGGCAAGTCTTTGAGAAGGCTTGTGTGTAGAGGATTGATTTGTTCAAGTGTTGGACAGATCTGACGGATAGAGGAAGACTTGTACTAGACCGATTGACTATGTTTGGTACAGGTTCTTGAGCTGCTGTGGACGTGATCATAGAAGGCAGAGGTCTCTTAGGCTAAGCATTGAGGACAGGAGGTCTTCGGTGGAAAGGAGTTCCACGTGCTGGCAAGAGGTAGAGGCAGTTGATCTTCTAAGGGATCATTTCCAAAGTAGAGGGGAAGGTATCTCCTTTGAGCAGAGGCTCATAAATTCAGATTGAGGGGAAGGTATCTCCTTTGAGCAGAGGCTCATAAATTTAGATAGAGGGGAAGGTATCTCCTTTGAGCAGAGGCTCATAAATTTAGATTGGGGGAAGGTATCTCCTTTGAGCAGAGGCTCATAAATTCTGATTGGGGGAAGGTATCTCCTTTGGGCCGAGGCTCATAAACATTGTAATTGGGAAGGATTCCCAAAGAACTTTGAGATAACTTTTAGAGAAAAGTTTTGTGGACGTAGCCCGACCATTCTGGGTGAACCACGTTAAAATTGGTGTCACTTTGTGGATGATATTGTGCATTGCTTTGATATTGCTTTGGGTATATTGCTTTACTATTTTGAAGTATAAAGGAAAAAGTAAAAAGAGGTCTTATACTGGTCACCCCCCCCTCTCAGTATAAGCTTGTGTTCTTCATCACCCCCCCTGTCCCCCTCCCCTTTTCCCCCCGGCTCACCGGTTTTTCCCCCACAACCCCATTGGAGCCCCTCCCCCTCCAACCCCAAAATTTGTCTCATGAAGCCCACTCAAAATACAATTCATTGCTATTGCATTGATCTCAACCAATTTCTTGATAGTCTTATCTACCTCTTGATCACCTTCAACCCGATACTCTTATTCAACCATTTTCCATACCTCATATCCTTGTGATATCAAGTAGTTCTTCATCCTCATGCTCTAGAAATCATAATTGTTACCATCAAAAAATGGAGCCTTATTTGTAGATGATCCATTCTATGAATCCATCTATGTTCTTGTAGAATTTGCCCTCAATATATTAGATTTTTTGAAGGAACCCACTCTGATACCAATTGAAGAACACAAGCTTATACTGAGAGGGGGGTGAAAATTATAAGACCACTTTTTACTTTCTTTCCAAATCAATATCAATTAATGTCCTTAATTTCAATAACCAAATATAGTAGTGTGTATTAATAACTCGGATAGTAGTAGTAAGCAAGATCACAAGTCACCACACACAATCGAGACACAATATTTAATGTGGTTCCCCCAATGTGGGGTACTCCACCAGATAATATCCTTATAATATTTCACACAAAAATAAGGATATTTATCCAATATAATGATTTCTTTGATCTGCTCAAAGTTAGGCAATAACAAGTTTACATAGAACTTGTCCAAATCTGAATGACAAGCTCACACAGAACTTGTCCAAAATTGAATAACAAGTTCACACAGAACTTGTCCAAAACTTAATAACAAGTTCACACAGAACTTGTCCAAATATAAATAACAAGCTCACACAGAACTTGTCCAAAACTAAATAACAAGCTCACACAGAACTTGTCCAAATCTACTCTAGCAATCTCACCAAGAACTTGCCCAAAATTTTCTCCAATAAGCTCACCAAGAACTTGTTCAAATCTGCTCTAGCAAGCTCACCAAGAACTTGTCCAAATTTGCTCTAGCAAGCTCACCAAGAACTTGCTCAATTCTATCCACAAATCTGTCCCAAAATTGTCCATAAAGATATCCCAAAATATTTCATAAAGTTATCCCAAAATTTTCCATAAATATGTCCCAAAACTATCCATAAAGTTGCCCCAAAACTATCCACAAAGTTGTCCCAAAACTGTCCACAAAGGCCTTCTCAAAGGCTCAATCCATTATGCTAAAGTAGCACTCAAATCTCATCCACAAATCTATCAATGCAAAGCTCAAAGATGAACTCGATAATGAATTGCAATGTACTCTTCAATGGATAACAATAATGATCCACAATTATCTCAACTCAACTCAAATCAAATCAACTCATAGAAGCATAAAGATAATTGTTAGAGACTCAAAATTTTCTAAGCTCAATCTTCAACTCAACTCAGAATTATGGAATAGTTTATTTCATGGAACTTGACCAATCACCTCACACAATCACTTGACTAGGCTCAATCAACTCAACTCAACCAATCACCACAAGGGACTACTCTTTCTCATAAAAATCCTAGTCCAAGCATGTATCAACCAACTCAAATATTTCCAACAATGCTCAACCACAAATCTCACATAACAATGATACTCATATTATTTTCAAGTTCTTTCACAACCAATGGGATTCAATGACTATGCTTATAAAACAAGGTTTAAACACAACTCTCAAACCATAAAACCTTGAAGCATTCAACCAACCACTTTCAAAAAGGAAACCACAATCAATCCTTTTCACTCCAATGATATTTCAGAAATCAACCACCATAAAAAATCAATAGGAGAATGTGCCCATACCTTTTGATGCCAAGAAGTTGTCCACAAAATCTGCCACACTAAACACAAATTTCCTTTCTAATCTCAATAAGGGTTAGTGGACTTCAAATAATAATCACAACATAAGAATAACTCAATTTACACCTTTTTACTCCAACTTAATAAACACATCCACCAAAATCATTTTTAATAAAAACCCTTATCAAAAATAATAATCAACAAGGCTCTCAAACATATTTTATAACAACTCCTTATTTCTCCTAAATATTAATTTTCAATTTCATGAATATCAAAATAATTTAGCAACTCATCCACCTTTGAAATAATAATCGCAGCCCTTATAAAAATAAGGTTTAATTAAAAACTTTAATTATTCCTTAACCACCTTATAACTCCTATCCTAGGGCATCAACAAAATTAATTAGAGCAAAATGCAATTACCTCCTCAAGGGGATTCGAACCCCCAACTTGCACACACCATGAACACCTTAGCCATGGCTAAGGTTTAAACACGAGCTAGCCACTCATTCGAAAGGAAAAGGCACGATGTGCCTTAAGTCCTTCCTCTCTTCCACGCAAAATAAAAGCACTTCGAGTGCTTTCCTTCCAATGCCTTTGAATGTAGTCAAGGAGATTTGAACCTTGACATAAAACGCTGCCACACACCTTAACAAAAATCTAATTGCCAATGTGCCACTCTACCCACAATGTCTTGGGCTTTTGACCAACCTTGGATTTATTCGTTGTCTCCCTTTTCAAAATGATTTTCGCATGATCTCTCTTCGAATGCTAGCCAACGATTAACACGCGCAAGGATTATTTTCAAATGAACCTTAGGATCCCGCTTTATATAGTCTTCTCCTCATTTTCGATGATGTTGGTGCATTTTTTATATTCCATCTTTCTTTAGACGTCGACGCTAAATTTAATTTTAATTTTAAAATTTAAATTTAAATTTTAAATAATTAAAATTTAAACTAAATATTTAAAATTAAATATCTCCACACCTGGGTGCAGCGCAACAGTTTGGGCTTTGGCTCCTCTTTGGGAGGTCCAAGGTTCAAACAGTGGCATGGGTGAGTATGTGATGGGGTGGGTGTGTGTCTCCTCAGTGAAGTTGTTGTAACAGGTTGGGGATTCCTGGTCAAAACCTTCGTATCTTAATATTACCAAAAAAAAAATTAAATATCTCCATAACCGGGGTACATTTTTCAAGGAAACGAAGGTCAACCTAGGTTTTAAGAAAAACCCATTTCAAATCTGCCATCCATGGTTTTAAATAAAACCTTTTATTTTACTTGCCTTGGTTTTCACAAAAACCCTGATTTTATCCATTCTTTCCAAGATATCATTTGCCCATCAAAACTCAATGTGATCCATATGACATCAATGATTCATGTGACATCAATGACAACATAAAATAACTCAAATTGCCAATAATATCGTCCTTTGTCATTGATGGAAACACCTCTAAAGTAAAATTCACAATTACTACAAAAACCATCTCTAAGAATCAAAGCTGCTCTCCCTTACTCAATACTTTCTATGGAGGTTGCTCCCCATGACTCAATGCTCTCTTTGGAGGCTGCTTCCCCCTAACTCAATGCTCTCCCCCTTACTCAAATCTCTCTCCCTTTGACATCAATGGCAAAAGGGACACCTATGGGGCTAAAATATATGACTCTTAAACTTAGCCCCCTCACCACCTTCTCTCTTGAGGTGATTAATTTTGGGGTGGAAGTACTTTTACTCCCATATCACATTGTTTCTTTCCTCTATCAAATTCCTTCCATGTTTTTTTGATATCCTTCTCTTGATGAATTACTTGATCTTCTTATCTAGAACCTATTTGACCTTCTTGCCTTGAACCTATTTGACCTTCTTGCCTTGAACCTATTTGGAATTGAGTCATACACCATTTTGCAATATGCCCAAAGTTATTGCAATTAAAAAACTTGATATTGTAGCCTTTGTATGGTGCCCATGTCCTAAATTCATTCTTAGAATAATTTTTGTATCCATTCCTTTCCTAAACCCTGTATTGTGAAGCTCTTTTTTCATGACCATTATGACCATGACCCATGTTGCTCATTTCCTTTGCACTGAAAAGCTCTATGACCTATATTTTTACATGAGAAGCAATACCCCTGAAAACCATACCTTCTTCCTTTGAGGTTTCTTCTATAAATATCAAACTTCATTGATCCATAGACCCTTTCTTGACCATTATCCTTATAATCATTTGTAATTTGTGCATTGCATCCTTGAACCTTCTTTTAGCTTATACTGAGAGGGGGGTGAAAATTATAAGACCACTTTTTACTTTCTTTCCAAACCAATATCAATTAATGTCCTTAATTTCAATAACCAAATATAGTAGTGTGCATTAATAACTCAAATAGTAGAAGTAAGCAAGATCACAAGTCACCACACACAATCGAGACACAATATTTAATGTGGTTCCCCCAATGTGGGGTACTCTACTAGATAATATCCTTATAATATTTCACACAGAAATAAGGATATTTATCCAATACAATGATTTCTTTGATCTGCTCAAAGTTAGGCAATAACAAGTTTACACAGAACTTGTTCAAATTTGAATGACAAGCTCACATAGAACTTGTCCAAAATTGAATAACAAGTTCACACAGAACTTGTCCAAAACTTAATAACAAGTTCACACAGAACTTGTCCAAATCTAAATAACAAGCTCACACAGAACTTGTCCAAAACTGAATAACAAGCTCACACAGAACTTGTCCAAATCTACTAGAGCAAGCTCACCAAGAACTTGCCCAAAATTTGCTCCAATAAGCTCACCAAGAACTTGTTCAAATCTGCTCTAGCAAGCTCACCAAGAACTTGTCCAACTTTGCTCTAGCAAGCTCACCAAGAACTTGCTCAATTCTATCCACAAATCTGTCCCAAAATTGTCCATAAAGATATCCCAAAATATTGCATAAAGTTATCCCAAAATTGTCCATAAATATGTCCCAAAACTATCCACAAATTTGCCCCAAAACTGTCCACAAAGTTGTCCCAAAACTGTCTACAAAGGCCTTCTCAAAGGCTCAATCCATTATGCTAAAGTAGCACTCAAATCTCATCCACAAATCTATCAAGGCGAAGCTCAAAGATGAACTCAATAATGAATGGCAATGTACTCTTCAATGGATAACAACAATGATCCACAATGATCTCAACTCAACTCAAATCAAATCAACTCATAGGAGCATAAAGATAATTGTTAGAGACTCAAAATGTTCTAAGCTCAATCTTCAACTCAACTCAAAATTATGGAATAGTTTATTTCATGGAACTTGACCAATCACCTCACACAATCACTTGACTAGGCTCAATCAAATCAACTCAACCAATCACCACAAGGGACTACTCTTTCTCATAAAAATCCTAGTCCAAGCATGTATCAACCAACTCAAATATTTCCAACAATGCTCAACCACAAATCTCACATAACAATGATACTCATATTATTTTCAAGTTCTTTCACAACCAATGGGATTCAATGACTATGCTTATAAAATAAGGTTTAAACACAACTCTCAAACCATAAAACCTTGAAGCATTCAACCAACCACTTTCAAAAAGGAAACCACAATCAATCCTTTTCACTCCAATGATATTTCAGAAATCAACCACCATAAAAAATCAATAGGAGAATGTGCCCATACCTTTTGATGCCAAGAAGTTGTCCACAAACTCTGCCACACTAAACACAAATTTCCTTTCTAATCTCAATAAGGGTTAGTGGACTTCAAATAATAATCACAATATAAGCATAACTCAATTTACACCTTTTTACTCCAACTTAATAAACATAAAGTCCTTTTTAATAAAAATCCTTATCAAAAATAATAATCAACAAGGCTCTCAAAAATATTTTATAACAACTCATTATTTCTCCTAAATATTAATTTTCAATTTCATGAATATCAAAGTAAGTCAACAACTCATCCACCTCTGAAATAATAATCACATCCCTTATAAAAATAAATTTTAATTAAAAACTTTAATTATTCCTTAACCATCTTATAACTCCTATCCTAAGGCATCAACGAAATTAACTAGAGCAAAATGTAATTACCTCCTCAAGGGGATTCAAACCCCCAACTTGCACACACCGTGAACGCCTTAGCCATGGCTAAGGTTGCCACACAAGCTAGCCGCTTGTTTGAAAGGAAAAGGCATGACGTGCCTTAAGTCCTTCCTCCCTTCCACATAAACCAAAAGCGCTTCAAGTGCTTTCCTTCCAATTCCTTTGAATGCAGTCAAGGAGATTCGAACCTTAACATAAAGTGCTTCCACACACCTTAACAAAAATCCAATTGCCAATGTGCCACTTTGCTCACAATGTCTTGGGATTTTGACCAACCTTGGATTTATTCGATGTCTCCCTTTTCAAAACAATTTTTGCATGAGCTCTCTTCGAATGCTAGCCAATGATTAACATGAGCAAGGATTATTTTCAAATGAACCTTAGGATCCCCCTTTATATAGTCTTCTCCTCATTTTTGATGACATAGGTGCATGATTGATATTCCCTCTTTATTTATACGTTGACGCTAACTTTAATTTAAATTTTAAAATTAAAATTTAAATTTTAAATAATTAAAATTTAAACTAAGTATTTAAAATTAAATATCTCCATCACTAAGGCATATTTTTTGATGAACCGAAAGGCCAACCTGGGTTTTAAGAAAAACCTATTTCAAATATGCCATCCATAGTTCTAAATAAAACCTTTTATTTTGCCTGCTTTGGTTTCACAAAAACCCTAATTTTATCCATGCTTTCCAAGATATCATTTGCCCATCAAAACTCAATGTGATCCATATGACATCAATGATTCATGTGACATCAATGACAACATAAAATAACTCAAATTTCCAACACAGGTAAAGGCAAAATCCATGCATTGGTGGTTGAAATAAATGCTCTTGAAAATGATGAACTCGATGAGGAAGATGAGCTTTTAGAAGAAGAGGTTCAAGATTTTGCACATGCCCAAAAGGGAAACCACAATTATCATCTAAGGAGTAGGAATAAGTCCTTGAATACATCATCTAATCCACCTAATAGATCTATCATTCCACCAGACGCTAGGGCAAACAATAATCCTGCACCTCCCACTAGGACAAATTCATTCAAACCACCTCAAAAGGAGCAAAGAGGAGACAAAATAGCTTATGATATTGTTGAGTATTTGAAAATACAAAAGCTAATATCACTTTATTTGAGGTGGCACAGATGACAAATCAACAAGATTCGTTGATTAAAGCATTGGGAAATTTGGGTAGAAGTGATGCAAAGAAGCCCACAAAAGTCCATTTTGCCTTACAGAAGGATAAAGGAGAGGTTCCTCCTTTTTTTTTGACAGTTCGAATCGCATGAAATAACTTGCATAACTATTTTGTAGATTCAGGTGCTTCAAGAAATGTCACACCGTACATTATTTGTAAGAGACTAGGCTTGAAGCCTAACCCTTCAAATAGAATACTCATCCAATTAGACAGGACTGAAGTGAATGTAGTTGGGATGCTTCACAACATTTTTATGCAAGTATCATCTAAACTAAGGATTCAATAGTATATAGATATTCACGTGGTCAATATTCTAGACAAATATGATATGTTGTTGGCTAGGGACTAGAGCATAAATCTAAATGGCTATCTTGCCACAGATTTCTCACACATGTGGTTAACCTGAAAGGGGGTGGCTAACCAAATCAGGGTGGAAAGAGAGCCTAGACTAAAAGAGATGATCATAGACTACAATAAACCTAATGATATTTTGTACGAGTCAGAGTTGGGCATTTTTACATTGGATACTAGTTCGGTCACGAAAGAGTCGGATGTTGAAATCTAACCTTGTGACTCTTCTATTGAGGATAATCTCATATGGACTCTAAAATTTGATGGTTCTAGATCTAAAAAATGTAGTGGAGCTAAAGTAGATCTCACAAGCCCTAAAGGAAAGTCTTTTCTTGTAGCATATCGGTTATAGTTTCATGCACTTTCAATGTGATAGAATATGAAGCTTTGATTTATGGTTTACGATTGACTTTGAACAAGAACATAAAGTGCTTGAAAGTATTGGGAGATTTTGCATTGGTCGTTAAGCAGATAAAAGGAGAATATACATGTCATGATGAATGCCAATCCTATTATAAAACTAGAGTTAGAGATTTGATTGATGAGTTTGATGCTTTTAATATCTCTATAATCTCTAGAAAATGCAATCACGTGGCAGATTCTTTGGCGGTTGCGGCAGGCACCTTTAAACCCATTGATAAGAGGAAACTGAAAAAGTTTTCAATAGAGTTTGTTCCTTGTCCATCCATACCATACAACATTAAAAACCTACAAGTTTTCAAAAGTGATAGACATATTTTCGATTTTGTGACTAATTCAGGTGTCTTTGAGAACCAGGTTATTGATGAAGATGAAAGGTTGCAGGAGGAGGATTAAGAGGAAGAGAAAATATCAAAGAAAGCTAACTCTATTATAAAGGGTATTGTATCTCTCGAGAAGTTGTTTAATATTAATTATCAAGATAAGAAATCGATCAAAATCTCACCTAAGAATTATGCCTATGAGAATGTCAAGATTGGAGGTAGAATCGCATAATGTCCTCATTGGAAAGTTTTGTACACCTCAAGAAAGTGTGGGAATAGCACAATTACTTAGAGAATATATGGATTGTATTTCTTGGACATATGATGATTTGAAAACCTACAATAAAAATATTATTATGCACACTATTCTGCTAAATCCTGATTCTAAACCTTTTAGGCAGAAACAACGTACGGTCAACCCTTTGTTGGAACCCCTGATTGAAAAGGAAATAAAGAAATTATTGGATGCTAGAATTATATTTCCTGTTCGCCATTCCACTTGGGTTGCTAATATAGTTCCTGTTAGGAAGAAAAATGGTGAAATCAGATTATGCATCGATTTTAGAAATCTTAATAAATATTCAAAAAAGGACAATTATTCCCTCCCTTCTATTGACAACATCTTACATATGGTCAACGGGTCCAAAATGATGTCATTTTTGGATGGGTATTCTGGATACAATCAAATCCTCATTGACCCTAAGGACAGAATGAAAACTGCTTTTACCACAAAATGGGGTACATTTACGCATAGAAGAATACCTTTTGGTTTTCTCAATGCAGGTGCAACATTTTAGTGAGCCATGGACTATGTATTTAGAGATCTTATTGGTAAGTGCATAGTTGTTTATGTAGATGACATACCTGTGTTTTCAAAGAAAAGAAAATATCACATTGGCGATTTGAGAAAAGTCCTTCAGATATGTAGAGAAACATGGGATATCGCTTAACTCAAAAAAATGTATCTTTGAAGTGACGAAAGGGAAGTTGTTAGGGCACGTAATATCAAAATACATAATATCTATAGATCCCAAGCGAATAGATGCCATCCAAAAGATACCTTTCCCAGGTAGTAAAAAGGAGTTAAAGTCTTTCTTTGGAAAGATAAACTTTGTTCAGAAATTTAATTTTGGATTTGCTGAAATAGTTAAACCTCTAAACAAAATGCTAAAAAAGGATGTGAATATCAAGTGGACACAGGAGGCTAGGATTGCTTTTCAGGGTGTAAAAGACGCTATCTCTAATGCACTCATGTTAGTAAGTCCTGATTATACGAAACCATTCTTTATTTACACTTTTGCATCTGACCATTCGTATGCTAGCGTGCTAACACAAAAAGGTGAAGGTAACATTGAAAATCTAATTGTGTTTTTGAGTTCACCACTAAAGGATGCTCAAGTAAGGTATGCCATTCTATACAAGCAAACCAATGCTATGTTTTTAGACTGTTAAGAAAGTTAGACATTAAATCTTGCATAGTATATTTTTTGCTATTGTTCCTGATCCGATTGTTAAAAATATGTTAATGCAGAATGAGCTCAGAAAAAGGAGAGGTAAATGGATGTCTACTCTTCAAGAATTTTATCTCGAGATTCATCCGATCAAGCTTGTTCGAGGTCAAGGATTGACCAAAACCTTGGCAGAAATAGATCCTCAAATTTCCTGTCAATATTACAATGTAGGGGATATTACTCAAGATGAATGGTATGTAGATATTGTCTACTTATTTATGAATGGTATGTGTCCTCCAAACTTGAAATCCATGCAAATAAGGGCTTTACATTTAAAATCCTCAAATTTTATGATTAATTTTGGTGCTTTATACAACAAAAAAATCATGAAGGAATATTTTTGCAATGTCTAAATAAAGAAGAATATATTCATTTTTTGCAAAAATTTCACAGTAGATATGGAACAGGATATGGTTCAGCCAATACTACTGCCCATCAAATTCTAATATCTGGTTACTATTGACCCCATATATTCAAAGATGCCCATGCCCATGTGATAACCTGCCATACTTGCCAAGTGGCCTCCAATAGGGAGAGACAAGTGTCAATGTTGTTATAGCCCATAATAGAAATGATATACTTTGCCCAATGGGGTTTATATTTTTTAGGGGTCACAAGTCGTAATTCATCATCTCTACATAAGTATATACTCACTGCTTTTGATTATTGCACTAGATGGATTGAAGCCATCCCTAATAGAAATTGTACTATAGAGGTTGTCATTCAATTCCTAGAAGAGTATATTGTAACCAGGTTTGGAATGCATCATTCTATTATTTGTGATAATGGGTCTGCATTCATTTCATAACATTTCATAGAGTGGGCATCAAGGTTATGCATAGTGGCGAATATTCACCAATTGGGCTAATATTAGGATTTCCAAAATTATAAATTGACGAATATGAGGACCCTCAACGTCGGCCCATTTGCCTAAAAATTTTAGGATCAATTTTTTCTTAGGGTCAATTTGCCCTAATATATATCCAAATATAGGCATATGTATACTTTTTGGAAAGCGCTTTTCAAGCTTGATCTAATGGTGGTGTTTTTATGAAGTTATAAGATGATTTAATAGGTCGAAAGTAGTCCCAAATATGACCTTACATTTTAGGGCTTCAAATGCCCCAAATTTTGGTGTGAAGATGCTCTATTTGATTTTCTTAGAATTCTCCTTGATTCATCTTGATTTTGATTTAGATTCACCTTTTTTTAACAAGTATATTTTGAGTCCATCCCCTTATGCATAAGCCTGGTGGGCATATTATAATAAGGTAAGCATTAAACATTCGTCTAATTATTACCCCCAAGGTAATGGATTAGCTGAATCCTCAAACAAAAACTTGTTGACGGTTATTAAAAATTTACTTGAACATAACCCTAGGAATTGGCATAATAAACTAAAGTTTACATTATGGAATGATAGGATAATAATTAAGGAATCCATTGGAACTTCACCATACCATTTGGTTTATGGTCAAGATCCAATTTTTCCCACTAATTTTAAGTTGCAAACTTTACAGTTTATGAGAGAATATCTAGGTACTGTTGAGTGTATATTTGTCTCATTACAAATAATGAACACGCAACTGGAGTCTCAAACCAGAAGACTCTTTCTTGCAAAGAAATATGTTATTATATTTTTATTTCTCCAAGTTTCTTGTATAACAGATTTTTATATGCATAACACCAATTTCAACTTAATGCACATAAATAAAACAATATCCCAGAGTAACTCGGATCTTGCAAGTAACTATTAACAAGGGGCCTTTATTGATTCACGACAAACTCTGTAACCCTAATTTGTTTAAATGACCAAATCATGCAACAAAACAAAATCCTTTTAATGTTCTAACATTAATGGTTTATTCTAATGTCAATTGGTTCATTTTATCTTTGTTTAATCGTTCTATTATTTTAACGTTAGTCTTTAATATGAGCTTAAACATATCAAAAACTAAAACAGAAAATGTTCTTATAAAAATCAGTTGGAAAACCAAAGAAGGATGTTAATCTGGTTAGCAATCTCCTCCCTGCAAAACCCCAAGTTAATGAGATGAAGTTCTAAAACAACCCGACCGAGCATACCTGTACTAACACACAATCCAATCAGATCAGATGCAAGACTCTATGGAAAGAATATAACTGCATCATTATGTCATTCACCTATCGTAACCCATCCCATGGCGTAAACGAATAGATACAAGAAAAAATGATGCAAAGGAAAGATTGACAGTAAAACAGTAGTCTTAGCTTCGATCTCCTTTTGATTTTGCACACAAAAGTCACTTTTACCAAATAACACCTTTTATTTCAACAAATAATGCTTTTTGTTACAATCTCCAGCCCGTTATCCATAACTCGATTCGGCTTTTAAACCTTCTGCCTCGGCTCTTGGTTCCCCTGCGATGCTTCGTTTCAATGTCCAGGACTCTTCGCTTCAATTTCCCGCCTTTTGATATTCTAACCCTTTGCATGCATTTGTAACGCTTGATCTTCTCTGCGGCCAATAACCGTCGATTCGAAGCGTTACTCTGACCCTCGTGCATTTTGCCACGTGTTCAGCGCTCTCTGCATGTTCAGTAACGGTTCCTCAAAAATCGTGACCATAAATAGCATGCGGCCTTGCCTTTTTTTTCTTTCGCAGCGAAATCGCGACATGTCGCGATATCGCTACGCCTTCGCTCTCCGTACACTTCGTTTGCAGCCCGTCGTGAAATCGCTACCGCTATCTCCATCGGGCCGTCTCACCGCACCTGTCGCGATATCGCTACCATTTTTGCTCTCCGTACGCTTTGCCAAAACCTGTCGCGATATCGCTACCGTTTCTCTGCTTCGGGCATGGTCTTCATTTCTGTCGCGATATCGCTACCGTTTCTCTGTGTCGTACACCTTGGCAAAACACGTCGCGAAATCGTGACCATTTTCTCTGTCGGGTCACTTTGCCGAAACACGTCGCGATATCGCGACCATTTTCTCTGTCGGGTCACTTGAAACACGTCGCGATATCGTGACCATTTTCTCTGTCGGGTCACTTTGCGAAACACGTCGCGATATCGCGACCATTTTCTTCGGCCGTACAATTTGGCAAAACACGTCGCGAAATCACGACCATTTTCTTCGACCGTACAATTTGGTAAAACACGTCGCGAAATCGTGACCATTTCGCTGCTTCGTCCCTTTCTATCCACTTGCGCCATGAAAACGCGACACGTCACGATTTCGCGACGCCTCTTCGAGCTATGCACCTCTATCCCAGTTTTGTCATGATTTCGTGACCCTTTTCTATCTTGTGCCTTATGTTCGCTTCCAAGCCACGAAAACCAAACACGTCGCGATTTCGCGACGTTTCTGCCCACCTACTGCCGTTGACCATGTTGACCGCGATTTTGCGACACGTCGCGATTTCGCTACAGTTTTTCATTCTGCCTTTCTCTCTCCTCTTTGGGCCGCGACGGAGCAACATGTCGCGATTTCGCTACAACTTTCATCGTCCGTACACTTCATCCAAACACGTCGCGATATCGCGACCATTTTCTCTACGTTGGAGCGACATGTCGCGATATCGCGACACTTTTCTTTTTTTTGTGGCGACGGTGTGACATGTCGCGATTTCGTGACACTTTCTACACTTGCACATTTTGCCCCCTTTTCTTCATTTTTGGCATCTGGGTCAGTGAGATTTTCTCTGAAAACCTGCAACAAGGTGGGTCCCCAATCTTGGGGTGTGTTGTGGATTAGCCACAACAAATGGCGACTCTACTTGTCAAATGCTCCAGAGCATTTTGTGAGAACCCAACCTGAAATATATGAGCTTAGATACAGGCGTTAGCACATAAAAGATTAACAAATATCAACGGATCAGAAGTACATGAAACATCAGAATCATTAGTATTAGCTCAGTGTGTGCTATCTGTTTCATTCCTTATCGCTTGGACTTGATCAACATTCCATTGTCAGCTTTACATGCATGCATGTGTGAGATTGTAAATGATTTGTGAAACCTAATGAATATGCTTAGAGATTTGCTTCTACAAATGCATAGACCTTCTAACATCATATACAAATATTCAAGATTGTCAAACCCTCTTAGGATCAACCACGCGTATAATGAATTGTTTTATTAGATCCCAAAGTTGGTTATGAGTCACTATTATCTTGAACCCATGTGTAAGTGATAGTGAAATCAGAGCTTTGGGAAATCAGACTCCCAACCTAATCTAGATGGGATTTTAACCCTATTCTTACTACTATGATTTGGAATTCATTACCTCACTTTGAGCAAAATGACCTAACCAATTATGGAATAAATGGTCATGCTAGTCTAACCCTACGAACGAGTCGGTGGTCTTATTTTTAGACAAGACATGTTGTCATGCATGGGCATACCTAACCCCATAATCCATGACTTAACTTCATTTCTTTGGACTTTGGGGATGACTACCCATCCTTTGCGAGAGGACAAGTAGTACGATCCTTTCAATCCAATATAAAGATGAGATGGGAAAAAGTTAATTTTACTTCTTAGATCTTAGGGATGACTACCCATCCTTGCCAGGGACAAGTAGTATGATCCTTCCAATCCAAGTTTTAGATGAAAATGAAGAATATTATTTTATTACTTAGACCTTGGGGATGACTACCCATCCCTTGCGAGAGGACAAGTAGTACGATCCTTCCAATCCAAGTTTTATCTTGACATGAGACATAGGAGCTTTGGGGAATCAGATTCTCAACCTAGGCGAGATGAGAATTATGCCCTATCCTTACTACTCCATGTAGGTCAAATCAAAGCTTTGGGGAGTTGGATCCTCAACCTAAGTTCGATGAGGACTTAACCCTATCCTTACTACTATGATTTTAGGCTTTAAGCTTAATGGAAGTGGTGAAAACCATTGTTTGAAGGATCATGTTGCATAATAGGATAGACATGAAATATTCCTTTTCGCTTGACCCTCTTCCTCCAGGAAAGGTTTTGATCATTTTTCCCAAGATCCTTTTTAATGTGTACAAACTGTGCTTGGTTCTAGATACCTTTGGGCTCAGTTTCCAACCTTAGGATTTTTCTTTATTTAGGTTATAGTATAATCCTAAGAGGATTTAACACACTTTAATGGTTTGTATCTGAAATGCATATGTAACTAGGATGGCATGAATATGCAAAGTGAGATGTACTATGAATGCATTGTCCTTTGAATTGCCAATGAAGTATTACGGTAATTTGCAAAACTGACTACTTCATGCATCACAAGCCCCAAGCGATATTAATTAACTGTTTGTATTACATGTGGAGCTTTTACAAAATAATTCCAATGCTTCATATTCTCCCAATCCTAGACATATGTTTAACATTTCAAACTTTATTCCTTGTTTTTTTTTTTTTTTTTATATAAGACAACAAAAAATGTCAAATAAACACACCACCTAAGTGTCCAACCTGCACACACAAAACAAAGCACAACATTAATACAAAAACCTGAACATGTCAAAACACACAATTTAAATATCAAATCTGCACACAAAAGAAACAAAGCACAACATTAACATAAAACTAGACATGTCAAGAACACACACTTAAGTATAAAATCTGCACACAAAAGAAACAAAGCATGGCATAATTACATATAATACAAACCCAGCTGCCTCAAGCCTGGAAGTAGTGTTTCAAGTGCAACCCATTGATAGGTAATGCCAAATCCTTTCCATCCAAGGTTCTTAGCCTAAAACTGTTTTCCCCTAGGACTTCTGAAACCTGGTAGGGACCCAACCAAAGGTAATCAAACTTATCATGCTCCCCTTTCTTCTCATGTCTTTTGTCCCATAACAACACTAGATCTGATATTTTAAAGGCCTTGGCCCTAGACTTTTTGTCAAACCATCTCTTTACTACATCCTGGTGTTTACTAAAATGAAGCATAGCCTCATCCCTTTTTTCATCCCAGATGCATTAATTGTGTTAGTCTAGACTCAAGTTTGTCATTAGTTCCGAAATAATCCTTCATGAAATGCAGTGTTTGTAATCTGAGATTTGTAGGGAAAATGGGATCTTGTCCATAAACCAGATGGTAAGGAGATGTTCCTATTGCCTCTTTGACTCTGATTCTGTCAGCCCAAAGGGCCAACTTCAACTTGTTGTGCCAGTCCCGCGGATTTCTTTCCAACAATTTTTTTATGACATTTAACAGATTCTTGTTAGATGATTCGGCCAATCCGTTGCCTTGCGGGTAATAATTGGAAGAGAATTTCAAACTCACGCTGTTATCAAATGCCCAATTAGCGAACTCTAGAGAGGAAAAAGCTGAACCATTATCACTTACAATGGAGTTAGGCATCCCGAACCGAGTGACAATGTTATCTTCTAAAAATTTAATAACAACCTCCGAAGTAGCATTCTTTGTGGGTATAGCTTCGGTCCACCTTGTGCAATAATCCGTAGCTATCAGAATGTATTTGTGGGAATCAGATGAGTTGGGACTGATAATCCCAACAAAATCCAGGCCCCATTGTGCAAAAGGTCTAGACTCAATTACGGATTGTAAAGGCATGGAAGCGTTCCTGTCTCTATTGGCTGCAGTTTGACATGTATGGCATGACCTCACATGAGTATGGGCATCTTTGAACAGACGAGGCCAATAATAACCGGCTCTGAGGATTTGATGGGCTGTGGAATTAGCGGACCCATGCCCCGTCCCATGTTTACCATGAAACTCCTCGAGTATTCGCACTGCCTCCTTTTGATCAACGCAACGAAGGTAAATACCTTCATGGTTTTTTCTGTATAATGTGCCAGATCTAATTAGGAAATTAGCAGACTTCAAACGCAAGGCTCTTCGTTGAGTAGCATTCAAATGCGGTGGACATTTACCATTTAGCAGATAATACACCACATCTGCATACCACTCATCCTTGGTTAGATCTGCGACTTCATAATGTTGACATGAAATTGCGAGATCCTGTTCTGCTATTGTCTTAACCAGCCCTTGCCCCCGAACTATCTTCATCGACTGAATCTCAAGGTCAAACTCCTGCAAAGTTGAAACCCACTTACCACGTCTTTCACCCAATTCATTCTGTATGAACATGGCTTTGACTGCAGGATTCGGGACGATAGCAAAGACCCTACTGTGGACTATGTAATGCCTGAATTTCTTTACAGTCTTAACCAGAGCATACATTTGCTTGTCCAAGATGGAGTATCTCGGCTTCGCATCTTTGAGAGGACTACTCGGGAAGGCAATGGGATTTTCAATGCTGCCTTCACTCTTCTGAGTTAAAACACTCGCAAAGGAGTGATCTGAAGCAAAGGTGTAGATATAGAAAGGCTTCGTATAATCAGGACTCACTAAAATCGGGGCTTTAGAAATCGCGTCCTTGATATTTTGGAAAGCATCTATACTTTCATTTGTCCACTTGATCTGGACTTCTTTCTTTAACATGTCGTTCAAAGGCTTTGCTATTTCTGCAAAATCTGCAATAAATTTTCTAACAAAATTGATCTTCCCGAAAAATGATCTCAACCCCTTCTTGCTAGTGGGACAAGGAATCTGTTGTATGGCCTCTATTCTCTCAGGGTCAATGGAAATTCCCTCCTTAGATATTATATGCCCCAACAGCTTTCCTTCCGTTACCCCAAAAATGCATTTCTTTGGGTTGAGAGAAATACCGTGTTCCTTGCATCTTTGAAAAACTTTCTTAAGATCCATGACGTGGTTTTCCCTGTTCTTAGAAAAGACAGGAATGTCATCGACATAGACAATGATGCACTTACCAATGAGCCCTTTAAAAGCAAAGTCCATCGCTCGCTGGAAAGTGGCACCTGCGTTCAATAGTCCAAAGGGCATTCTCCTGTATGCAAAGGTGCCCCACTTTGTGGTAAAAGCAGTTTTCATCCTATCACTAGGATGGATAAGGACCTGATTATATCCCGAATAGCCATCCAGGAATGACATCATTTCCGACCCGTTCACCTTTTGGAGTATTTCATCAATAGTGGGTAACGGGTAGTTGTCCTTTTGGGAGGCTTTATTAAGATTTCTAAAATCGATACATAACCTTATTTCTCCACTCTTTTTCCTCACGGGGACCAGGTTAGCAACCCATGTGGAATGCCTAACGAGGAAAGATGATCTTAGCTTCTAACGGTCGCTTCACCTCTTTCTCTATCAAGGGTTCTAATAATGGATTAACTCGCCTTTGCCTTTGCCTGAAGGGTTTGGAATCTGGCTTCAATGGTATCGTGTGCATGATGACATTCTGATCATAGGTTTTCAACTCCTTATAACTCCAAGCTATGCAGTCTATGTATTCTTTTAATGCACTGGCAATAGAATCCTTCTCCTGCTTGGTACATGCTTTTGCTATGAATACTTCTCGAGGATTTTTTGCACTTCCAATATTAACTAAATCACAGGCCTCTCTGGGAGGTAGAACTTTTTTACCCTCTCTTGGCTGGTATCCGATATCGAACGTTTTTTCTAATGAAGCCATCTCATCTGGCAACTTATTTTTAGCAACTTTTTCTTCCAAGTCTGCCTCCTCTAGGTCCCTTTCGTCCTCATCTATAACCTGCTTTTCAAATATACCAGAATTAGTGACAAAATGGAATATGTGCCTGTCACTATCAAACACTTGGAAATTCGTGACATTATCTGGTATCGAGGGACAAGGGACCAGCTCTATTGAGAACTTCTTGCATTTCTTATGGTCCACTGGCTTCAACATACTCGCAGCCACGGCTAAAGAGTCTGCCAGACGATTGCCTTTTCTAGAAATCAGAGATATGTTAAAAGCATCAAACTCGTCTATCAAATCTCTAACCCTAGTTCGGTAAAGTCTGAGCCGCCTATCCTTACATATGTATTGTCCCTTTACTTGTTTCACCACCAGTTCTGAATCCCCAAGGACCTTGATAGATTTAATTTTCTTTCGAAGGGCCAATTGCAGTCCGAGAATCAAGGCCTCATATTCTGCCATATTGTTGGTGGCAGGGAACTGTAGTCTGTATGCAGCGAACATAGGCTCTCTGTCCGAACATGATAATTCAATACCGGCTCCTGCTCCTTGCCTGGACTTGGATCCATCAAATCTTAAAGTCCAAATGTCCTGATGTCCTCCAGTAACGTTGCACCCAATCCTTTCATCTTGGGTATTTTCAAGTGTTTCTATGTCCAAACAATATGCTCCCAACTCTGCTTCAATGTATTGGATCTCATTCGGTTTGTTGTAATCTGTGATCATCTCTTTGAGCCTGGGTTCACTATCAATCCGAATTTGATTGGCCACTCCCCTCCAAGGCAACCACATATGCGAAGAATCTGTCACAATGTAACCGTTTAGGTTTTTACTCCAATCTCTTCCCAAAACCATGCCATATTTGATAGGAATGTCGAGCACCAATATGTCTATGCGCTGTTGAACCCTAGGTTCCGAATTGACTTGAATAAGCACATCACCCAATTCTCCCACTGCCTCCATGGTTGATCTATCTAGCTACACCACCCTGCTTCTAGAAGGCTTTGGTGTAAGTCCCAATTTTCCAGATTTCTAGGGGCATGATGGTAGCCGAGGCCCCTGAGTCTATTAAACAATTGTGCAAGTTTTTACCTGCAATTCTAATGGTTATCAAAAAAGGAGGTATATCTCATTTTTCTTTTCGTAAAACCATTCGGGACTCAGCACTTTTGGCTTCATGAACTTGGGCAGCTGGATTTAATCTCTTTGGTGAACTTATTTCTTGGCCTAATAATCGGGACATGTCATACATCGAGACATTGGCCTTAGTTTTCTTCATGTCTTCCACCAAGTCATAAGTGGGCTTTTCTGAATTTGACATATCTTGCCCCACCTTAGACTTTTCCACTTTGGATGGAGGAGGGGGATTGACATCTCCTTTGAAATCGGGAGGGAGTAATTGGTTGTTTGGAGGAGTAGAGGAAGTTTTGGGCTCCTTAGAACTCCTAGTGTAGTACTTGTGATTTCCTTTCCCAAAACGTTTGTTGGCATGAACTTCCAAGGCTTCTTCATCTTCGCTTCCAAAAAATTCTACATCCTCTTCTTCTTCACTTTCTTGGGAATGTATAACCTCGGTCAATATAGACTCATGCTTCCCGTGGCCCACAGTGCATACAATCGTTATCACTGGGTCCCGACTCTCCAAAATCTTTCGAGACATCTGCCTGATTGGCTACGGGGTTGGGTATTCGCCCATTATTCGGCTGCGTGTTATATGTTCCTTTTCCTCTATGATTATGAGGTCGGTTGTGACCCATGGCTTGGTCTACTTTTTTATTGACATTTCCCACCGTGACCAAAACTTTGGCCAAGGTTTCCTTCATGTTTTCTATGGCGGATTCAGACCCTTGTGGTTGGGGCACTGTAATGCCGAGTCCAGTTGTGTTTGCTGCATTAGCCACCTCTGGAATAGGTACAATGGCTTGGGTCTGGGCAGGTGGATTCCACCCTGGATTCACACTTTGAATGGGAGTAACTGTTGGATAAGTCATTGGGCTTGGTGTGCTAATCGGAGCAAACCCCGGCATGGTCAACAGATTATTGCCCATGCCGAACCCAAGCAAACCCATCGGGCTATTTTGAATCAATCCTGTGTTTGAACAGAGGAATTCGGATAACCTTGAAAATGGCGTCACTTGGGTGGGTGTTTGGAAATTGTTCATCATAGGCACTTGTGGTGTCATCAACTGGTTCATCATGGCAAATTGATTGTATGGGCCATATTGTCCCATCCCAGTCAACTGAGACAATCCTGCTCCTGGTAGGTTCATCTATTGTTCGAGAGTCATTGTTTCTGCATAGGCCAAAGGAAGGGTCGTAACCTGGGGGTTCCTTCTAGTCAACAAAGACGTTAAAGGATCCAAGGCTCCAAAATATAATTGCAAGGCAACTGTAGGGTCTACCACAAAGTGACGAGTCACATTCGTGTATAGCTTTTGAAACCTCTGATTGAATGTTCGTATAGGTTCATTGGGTAATATTTTGCATGATACGAACAAATTGTAGGTTATGGAGGGATCCACTAACATTCTGAATTGGCTTATGAAGGCGGTTTCTAATTGGGCCCATGAAGTGATGGACCCTGCTGGCAGATTCCGATACCATTCATTGGCCGTGGGGTCTAGACTAGCAGGGAAAACTCGGCAAGCAACATCCTCGTGAGTAACCCCTTGTCTAAACATGTAATCTTTATAGATTTGGACATGATCTTCTGTTGTTGTGGGACCATCATGAATGAATTTGGGTAATCCCCTTTCAATGTTTCTAGGCAAGTCGTGGACTTCCCCAGGAATATCTAAAGGGGAACTTTGAGCACCATACCAAAGGGCAGGTGGTTGTTGTTGTTGTTGTTGTTGTTGTTGGGCCATATTATTCGAAGGTGTTACCCCTGTGGGAACAATTGGAACACTTGGAACCGTGGAGACAGATATCACGGGTGTTATTGTCGCACTTGAACTTAAAAGTTCGGGCCCGCTAGATGTACTTGAGTCTAAAGAAATTCCTAACTCAAGTATACTGGGTGGTATTTCAATTTCTAATGTTTTGTTTTTCGGCCTCTTAGCAGTGGGAGAAAGGCTTTGAAAAATAGTTTCCCCTGTGGTTTTAGACCTAGTAGCAATGTACTCAGGTTGGGCCAGCTTGGAAATTCTAGAACTCCAAAGACTTCCCACAACCCTCCTGCAAAATATAATGTTATACCCTGCAAGCACCGTAAGTGGAAACAAAACTACCCACGTTAGTTGTTAGAACAAATTAAAAATCACAAAGCAATAAAGAAGGCCCTCCTTCTAGCGCCAAAATGTTGAGTGTATATTTGTCTCATTACAAATAATGAACACGCAACTGGAGTCTCAAACCAGAAGACTCTTTCTTGCAAAGAAATATGTTATTATATTTTTATTTCTCCAAGTTTCTTGTATAACATATTTTTATATGCATAACACCAATTTCAACTTAATGCACATAAATAAAACAATATCCCAGAGTAACTCAGATCTTGCAAGTAACTATTAACAAGGGGCCTTTATTGATTCACTGCAAACTCTGTAACCCTAATTTGTTTAAATGACCAAATCATGCAACAAAACAAAATCCTTTTAATGTTCTAACATTAATGGTTTATTCTAATGTCAATTGGTTCATTTTATCTTTGTTTAATCGTTCTATTATTTTAACGTTAGTCTTTAATATGAGCTTAAACATATCAGAAACTAAAACAAAAAATGTTCTTATAAAAATCAGCTGGAAAACCAAAGAAGGATGTTAATCTGGTTAGCAATCTCCTCCCTACAAAACCCCAAGTTAATGAGATGAAGTTCTAAAACAACCCGACCGAGCAGACCTGTACTAACACACAATCCAATCGGATCAGATGCAAGACTCTATGGAAAGAATATAACTGCATCATTCTGTCATTCACCTATCGTAACCCATCCCATGGCGTAAACGAATAGATACAAGAAAAAATGATGCAAAGGAAAGATTGAAAGTAAAACAGTAGTCTTAGCTTCGATCTCCTTTTGATTTTGCACACAAAAGTCACTTTTACCAAATAACTCCTTTTATTTCAACAAATAATGTTTTTTGTTACAATCTCCAACCTGTTATCCATAACTCGATTTGGCTTTTAAACCTTCTGCCTCGGCTCTTGGTTCCCCTGCGACGCTTCGTTTCAATGTCCAGGACTCTTCGCTTCAATTTCCCGCCTTTTGATATTCTAACCCTTTGCATGCATTTGTAACGCTTGATCTTCTCTACGGCCAATAACCGTCGATTCGAAGCGTTACTCTGACCCTCGTGCATTTTGCCACGTGTTCAGCGCTCTCTGCATGTTCAGTAACGGTTCCTCAAAAATCGTGACCAAAAATAGCATGCGGCCTTGCCCTTTTTTTTCTTTCGTAATGAAATTGCGACATGTCACGAAATCGTGACATGTCGCGATATCGCTACGCCTTCGCTCTCCGTACACTTCGTTTGCAGCCCGTCGCGAAATCGCTACCGCTATCTCCATCGGGCCGTCTCACCGCACCTTGTCGCGATATCGCTACCATTTTTGCTCTCCGTACGCTTTGCCAAAACCTGTCGCGATATCGCTACCATTTCTCTGCTTCGGGCATGGTCTTCATTTCTGTCGCGATATCGCTACCGTTTCTCTGTGCCGTACACCTTGGCAAAACACGTCACGAAATCGTGACCATTTTCTCTGTCGGGTCACTTTGCCGAAACACGTCGCGATATCGCGACCATTTTCTCTGTCGGGTCACTTTGCCGAAACACGTCGTGAAATCGCGACCATTTTCTCTGTCGGGTCACTTTGCCAAAACACGTCGCGATATCGCGACCATTTTCTTCGACCGTACAATTTGGCAAAATACGTCGTGAAATCGCGACCATTTTCTTCGGCCGTACAATTTGGTAAAACACGTCACGAAATCGTGACCATTTCGCTGCTTCGTCCCTTTCTATCCACTTGCATCGTGAAAATGCGACACGTCACGATTTCGCGACGCCTCTTCGAGCTATGCACCTCTATCCCAGTTTTGTCACGATTTCGCGACCCTTTTCTATCTTGTGCCTTCTGTCCGCTTCCAAGCCGCGAAAACCAAACACGTCGCGATTTCGCGACGTTTCCGCCCACCTGCTGCCGTTGACCATGTTGACCGCGATTTTGCGACACGTCGCGATTTCGCTATAGTTTTTCATTCTGCCTTTCTCTCTCCTCTCTGGGCCGCGACGGAGCAACATGTCACGATTTCGCTACAACTTTCATCGTCCGTACACTTCATCCAAACACGTCGCGATATCGCGACCATTTTCTCTACGTTGGAGCGACATGTCGCGATATCGCGACACTTTTCTTTTTTTTGTGGCGACGGTGTGACATGTCGCGATTTCGCGACATGTCACGATTTCGTGACACTTTCTACACTTGCACATTTTGCCCCCTTTTCTTCATTTTTGGCATCTGGGTCAGTGAGATTTTCTCTGAAAACCTGCAACAAAGTGGGTCCCCAATCTTGGGGTGTGTTGTGGATTAGCCACAGCAGGTACTTATAATAAAATTGAAACACACTTCATGCAGCTAATGCATTTGGATAAAAAATGAGAAGAGGCCTTACTCCACTTTAGTAAACATCAAGATGTAGTCAAAATATGGTTTGACAAAAGGGAAAAAATTAAGGATTTTAGAATTTATGACCTGGTTTACTATGGGATAAGGCACATGAAAAGAAGGGTGATCATGAAAATTTTTATTGTCTTTGGTTGGGTCCTTACCAGATATCTAAGATTCTTGATGAAAATACTTTTCGTTTAAAAAATTTAAGTGGAGAAGATGTTCATTTAACTATAAATGGACAATTTTTGAAACATTAATTTCACCCATGAGATGATCTAAATCTTGTGATATTGTTGGCAATTTTGGGTACTTTGGGTACATTGCCTTTGCTCAAGTGTATAAGTTGTCATTGATGTCAAGAAGCTCTTGAAGGAATTTGATTTGATGTCAAATAATTTGTTTTGATGAAGGTTACGACATGACAGTTTCAAAGGTCTTTTGTAAACCCCAAGTTGGCAGGTTTAAATATTACAAGTGGATGCATTAGTTTAATGCATTTGGGTCCAGGAGGAAGTATTTATTTAAATAATTAAAAACCTTGTTAAGGTTCCCTTTAATTATTTTTAAATAAATATTAAATTATTGTTTGCAATGGGTTATCCTAACCCATGGCGCTATGTTTTAAGATTGTGGGCACTAGCCAAGACCTCCGCCGACGTGTTAAACTCCTCGTCGACGTCAAGAGCTTATGGTAAAAATGCATATAAATCTCCCTCGATGAAAATCAAGAATTATCCCATCCACATTTTGAAAAGAGTTGCTCGCTGTGATTTCGTGATCCACTGTTCATATTTCTTCTCCGATTGTGTCTTCGTCGTTTTCGTAAACCTGTCGTAAGGTTTTCGTCTTCGTGTTTGCATCAGAAGAAAGGGAGGCACTATTGTTTTATTTAATACCTGGTGCAAAAGGAACAAGGCTAACAGTGTGAGGTTTAAACCTCACTGGATGCCTTTGGCGCACTGGTAGCGGCTAGGCTGTTGGCATGCTACCCGAACGGGAGGTTCTGCATTCGAATAACATGAAAGGGTTTTTCATCGTGAAGTGGACGCAGCGGGTGGTGTTAGAATTCGTGCGCAATTTCTCCATAGCATGATTTTTGATGTTGGCCAAGTTTTTTTCTTGGTGAGCTTGCTGAGTTTTGGACAGGTTTCGATGGGGACTTGTGAGCAGTCTTGGATAGGTTCTAGTGGGGACTTGTGAGCAGTTTGGACAGGTTCTAGTGGGGACTTGTGAGAGTTTTGGATAGGTTTCGGTGGGGACTTGTGAGCAGATTTGGATAGGTCCTAGCAGAGGACTTGTGAGCTGAGTTTGATAGTTCTATCGGAGAACTTGAGGACAGAGGTGCACTCGGTTCTTTGAGAAGAACCCGAGGACAGATTTGGCAAGTCTTTGAGAAGGCTTGTGTGTAGAGGATTGATTTGTTCAAGCTTAAGCATTGGACAGATCTGACAGACAGAGGAAGACTTGTACTAGACCGACTGACTATGTTTGGTACAGGTTGCTGAGCTACTGTGGACGTGATCATAGAAGGCAGAGGTCTCTTAGGCTAAGCATTGAGGATAGGAGGTCTTTGGTGGAAAGGAGTTCCACGTGTTGGTAAGAGGTAGAGGCAGTTGATCTTCTGAGGGATCATTTCCAGAGCAGAGGGGAAGGTATCTCCTTTGAGCAGAGGCTCATAAATTTTGATTGGGGGAAGGTATCTCCTTTGGGCCGAGGCTCATAAACATTTTAATTGGGAAGGATTCCCAAAGAACTTTGAGATAACTTTTAGAGAAAATTTTTGTGGACGTAGCCTAGCCATTTTGGGTGAACCACGTTAAAATTGGTGTCACTTTGTGGATGATATTGTGCATTGCTTTGATATTGCTTTGGGTATATTGCTTTACTATTTTGAAGTATAAAGGAAAAAGTAAAAAGAGGTCTTATACTGTTCACCCCCCTCTCAGTATAAGCTTGTGTTCTTCAATTGGTATCAGAGCCGGTGCCTTCGAAAATTTTAACAGCTTGAAGGAAAAGCTAGTAAAGAACACAATGGATCATTCAAGTGGCAATGCAACACCTATTCTTGATGGGTCAAATTTTGGTCTTTGGAGTGCAAGGATGAAGGTTCATCTAATGGCACTTGGGAATGAGGTTTGGGAAGTGATTGAAGATGAGTACACTATTCCTATACATGGTCCTATTACTAAGGAAGAAAGGCTCCTACATCATAGCAATTCAAAGGCAATGAATGCAATCCTGAAAGGCTTACAAAAAGCAGATCTCACCAAAGTGATTCACTGCAAGACAACTAGTGAAATGTGGAAACAGTTGAAGGTGGTTCATACAAGTGATACAAATGTCATAAAGGCCAAGTTGAGACACTTCAAAGGTATGTTTGAACAACTCAAGATGAATGATGATGAAAATATTAGTGACTACATGCTTCGTATGGATGAGGTTGTTAACTCCATGAAAGACTTAGGTCTTGAGCTTGCTGAAAATGATGTTTGTGATAAGATTTTAAGATCTCTTCCTAATAGATTTAGTGAAAATATTTCTGCTATTGAGGAAGCTAAAGATTTGGATAAGTTGAAAAAGGATGAGCTCCATAGTATACTTGCAACATTTGAGTTGAGAACTCAAGTGAAGGTTGATGTCAAGAAAGAGGCAGATTTCAAGGCTACCAAGAAATCCAAGGGTAAATAGCTTCAAGATAGTGATGAGTCTTCTAGTGATGAAGAGGCATATTACAAGCAAGAAAGGCAAGTTCTCTAGAAAGCACAAAAGTATGAAAAATATAAGATGTTTCAATTGTGGAAAGTTTGGTCATTATGCTACTGACTGTAATGTTCCCAAGAATGAAAGTGATGAAGATAAACAAGATTCTAAGAGCAAGGATTCTGAAAAGCACAAGCATCACAGGAAGAACAAATATGAGCACAAAAATCAAGGAAAGAGGTATTCTCACAAGCACAAGAAGAGTTTCTACCTAGACAAAGCAAGTAAGTGTTCTAGTAGTGATAGTGAAAGTTCTTCAAGTGATGATGAAAATGAGATGTTGTTCATATCAAAAAAAGAGGAAGAACCGAAACATAGATTCATTATCATGAAATGTCTTAGATGTGGAAACTTTGGTCACCTTGAGGATGATTGCACAAATAATGATTTGGTTTCTAGTATGTATGAGGATGCTTCAGAAAACTATAAGGAAGATGCATGTATGGTTTTTGAAAAGGGTAGCACCTCTAGTGATAAGAAATCTAAAAAAGGCTTTGATGATTCAAAAAGCAAACAAATAGAGGAAGATATAGAGGAAGGTGAAGTAGATATTGAAGGTGAACTTATTAGTGCTCTTAGTGCTTTGAAAAAGGAAAGAAAGAAGAATGCTAGACTCAAGGATAAGTTAGATGAATGTTGTATGGAGAGATATGATCTTATAGAAAGTCTTGACTTCTCTATAGCTAAGACACAAGAACTCAAGGATGAGTTAGAGTCTAAGGTTCTTGAGTATAGTGAGTTAGAACATAAAATGGCTTCTTTGAAAGAGGAAACTAAAGAGTACAAGGATAATCTTTATAGGTTTCAAGATAGCTCCAAAAAGGTTAAGTCACTCATCAAAGGTCAAAGAAAGACAATAGATAAAATAGGCCTTGGTTTTGTTAAGCCACACAAGGAACAAGTTGGAGAGTCTAGTAAGAGACTCCAAAAGGAAGAGAGTTCTGATGAGGAAAGTACTTCAGAAAAGGAGTCCTTGAATGATAGATGCACAGAAATAGAAAATAGAATTTAGAATGAGAAGAAGAAGTTTTCAGAACCTAAGAGGTCAAATAAAGGAAAGTTTCAAGGCAGATGTTTTGCTTGTCACAGGTTTGGTCACATGGCTTCACATTGCATGGCTCAAGTGAAGAAGGTAAATGACAATTTCAGAAGTGCTAGTTTCTTTCAAGGGTATTGCTACTCTTGTCAACAGTTTGGGCACAAGGCAGTTTATTGCAAGGCAAATAATAGGAACAGGTTTGATCAGAATAGGTTTGATCAGAACAGGTTTGGTCAGAATAGGTTTGGTCAGAACAGGTTTCATCAAGACAGGTTTGGTCAGAACTAGTGGATTCAAAGATCAGGTTTACCTCAGAGAAACAACATCGTCAAGTGTTTCAAGTGCAACAATGAAGGTCACATAATCAGACAGTGTAGAGCTGAAATTCTAGAATACAGGAACAGGAACAATGGCATGATCAGGTCCAAGGATCAAGGCATGGACAAGAACAGGGATGAGAACAAGAACAAGAACAGTGACAAGAACAGGAATATGGACAAAGAGTTCAAGAGAAGGCCCGACAAGGAAGTTATAGACACTGATGATGATCAGTGCCTAATGGGAGTTTTACTCCCACCCCAGAATTAATCACCTCATCAGGAGGTGGGGGAGGGACTAAGCTAAGAGGCTCATTCTTAGTCCCGAGCCCCAAAGGTGACCCTTTGCCATTGATGACAAAGGGGGAGAGATATGAGTAAGGGGGAGAGCTTCAAAGTGAAGAGGAGAGCTTCAAGTCAGGGGGAGCAAAACTTCAAAGGAAGATTCTCGGTTGTGGGCACAGTTGGTCAGCTTGTTAGCACGACTTGGTTTCAGTTTTGGCTCTTGAGAAGTGTTTTCAGTAAAGGTTTGCCATCAATGACAAAGGGGGAGATTGTTGGCAATTTTGGGTACTTTGGGTACATTGCCTTTGCTCAAGTGTATAAGTTGTCATTGATTTCAAGAAGCTCTTGAAGGAATTTGATTTGATGTCAAATAATTTGTTTTGATGAAGGTTACGACATGACACTTTCAAAGGTCTTTTGTAAACCCCAAGTTGGCAGGTTTAAAGATTACAGTGGATGCATTAGTTTAATGCATTTGGGTCCAGGAGGAAGTATTTATTTAAATAATTAAAAACCTTGTTAAGGTTCCCTTTAATTATTTTTAAATAAATATTAAATTATTGTTTGCAATGGGTTATCCTAACCCATGGCGCTATGTTTTAAGATTTTGGGCGCTAGCCAAGACCTCCACCGACGTGTTAAACTCCTCGCCGATGTCAAGAGCTTATGGTAAAAATGCATATAAATCTCCCTCAATGAAAATCAAGAATGATCCCATCCGCTTTTTGAAAAGAGTTGCTCATTGTGATTTCATGATCCACTGTTCGGATTTCTTCTCCGATTGTGTCTTCACCATTTTTGTAAACCCGTAATAAGGTTTTCGTCTTCGTGTTCATGTCAGAAGAAAGGGAGGCACTGTTGTTTTATTTAATCCCTAGTGCAGAAGGAACAAGGCTAACAGCGTGAGGTTTAAACCTCACTGGGCGCCTTTGGCACACCGATAGTGGCTAGGTTGTTGGCATGCTACCCGAATGGGAGGTTTCACGTTCGAATAACGTGAAAGGGTTTTTCATCATGAAGTGGACGCAGTGGGTGGTGTTAGAATTCATGCACAATTTCTCCATAGCACAATTTTTTATGTTGGCCAAGTTTTTCTTCTTGGTGAGCTTGCTGAGTTTTGGACAGGTTTCGGTGGGGACTTGTGAGCAGTCTTGGACAGGTTCTTATGGGGACTTGTGAGCAGTCTTGGACAGGTTCTGATGGGGACTTGTGAGTAGTTTTGGACAAGTTTCGATGGGGACTTGTGAGCAGATTTGGACAGGTCCTAGCAGAGGACTTGTGAGCAGAGATTGATAGTTCTATCAGAGAACTTGAGGACAGAGGTGCACTGGTTCTTTGAGAAGAACTTGAGGACAGATTTGGCAAGTCTTTGAGAAGGCTTGTGTGCAGAGGATTGATTTGTTCAAGCTTAAGTGTTGGACAGATCTGATAGACAGAGGAAGACTTGTACTAGACCGACTGACTATGTTTGGTACAGGTTGTTGAGCTGCTGTGGACGTGATCATAGAAGGCAGAGGTCTCTTAGGCTAAGCATTGAGGACAGGAGGTCTTCGATGGAAAGGAGTTCCATGTGCTGGTAAGAGGTAGAGGCAGTTGATCTTCTAAGGGATCATTTCCAGAGCAGAGGGGAAGGTATCTCCTTTGAGCAGAGGCTCATAAATTTTGATTGGGGGAAGGTATCTCCTTTGGGCCGAGGCTCATAAACATTGTAATTGGGAAGGATTCCCAAAGAACTTTGAGATAACTTTTAGAGAAAATTTTTGTGGACGTAGCTCAGCCATTTTGGGTGAACCACGTTAAAATTGGTGTCACTTTGTGGATGATATTGTGCATTGCTTTGATATTGCTTTGGGTATATTGCTTTACTGTTTTGAAGTATAAAGGAAAAAGTAAAAAGAGGTCTTATACTGTTCACCCCCCCCCTCTCAGTATAAGCTTGTGTTCTTCAGATACTTTGTACAATAGTCTATATTGTTATTTGGTTGTGTGTTTTGGTTTTAGTTTTCTATTTTCGGAGTTATCTCAAGTTTTCGTGTGGTGATTTTTGTGTTTGATTCATTGTTAAGTGTGGATTGAGCCTTGGTTTGGACTCGGTTTCAAGTTTTGATTTGCAAATTTTAAGTTTTGGATTGGTCCCTCTATTGGTGGTTGTATTCTGAGGTAATGGTCACCATTTGGCCTCTCAAAGGATGAATTACCTATCATGTAGAGAAAAAAGGAAGGACATGATTATTTAGCAATTCTTATAGAATGTGGGGACTAAGACAGTGAATGTTGGAAGCCATGAATCATTTTCACTAAAGCTACACATGATCACATCACATTAAGGTGCATTTTTGGAAACTTGAAAGAGGAAGTTACTTGTTTTGCATATCAAGGTGAAAATTTTTATATACTCAATATTTAACCTTTTTTAGCTCTAACCCAGGTGGCAAGGGAAGTTTGCCGAGCAACTTGTTTTTTAAAAAAAAAAGTAAGAGCCAAGTTAACCAAAAGGCTTAGGGTATCTCCACCGAGGCTATAGACTCCCGACCAGATATGGATCAATACAAATAAACAGTCAAGTGCAGATGTGATCCAATACCTGGGTAAGAGAAGCACCTCCACCGAGGCTATAAATGCCCGATTGGTTGTGGAGCAATGTGAAGGCACATCTTTAATGAGTAATTTTTATAGCCTAATGCAAAATGAGCAATGGCCTCTGAATAGTTTTTGGGTATGCTAAAATGAAAACACTTGAACCCACGTAGATAAAGCAAGGATTCATGTGTTTTCATTTGAAGTTATCTATTCCCATCATTTTGGGTTTTGCTGAATAGTTTAATTTCTAACCTTCAGTTTGTTGGTTTTCAAAATCGGAGATTCTAGATTTTTGTTCGAAATTCTCAAGAGAATTCCCCATCAGAGTCACCATTTTTATGGCCTCACCATAAGTAGCCCCAAATTTGGGGACCCACCTTTTAGATTTTGTGTTTTTGGGTTTCCAGTTTTCTTTGACTGGTAATTTTGATGAGTCTTTGCTCATAGATTTTGTCTCACAGGTGCCAAGGTCCATTTTTGGCTGTGTTCTCTTTTTGTTGTCCTTTGAGAGTCATTAAGATGTTCTTTCTGGAGTCAATATGCTTGTGTATGGTTAAGCTTTGTGTGGTGTGATTAAATATATATATATATAATAATTAAATAAATAATAATAATGATTTTAAATCTTATTATTATTTATGTTTTATATAATAATAATATTAAAAAAATAATGATAATTAAAAAATATATAAAAATAAAATAAAATATAATGTTATATATATAGGTGTGGTTTATCACATCTATATATTATAATAAATAAAAATCGTCATGAGGTGTTGTGTTTTCGCATTATTGTAAAGTTTAGTTTATTTATTTTTATGATAAGTTCATTTGTTTTTATTGTTGTTTTATTTGTATCGTTTTTACTTTAATTCAGAGCTAATCGATATTATTTTGTGTTGAAGGTATATCGAAGGGCAAGGTGATGACTTGAAGATTGGGAGCTATTTCACCGGACCAATTATGTGGAATCCTTATGCGTAGGCTCACCCCCATGGTGGCAATCTGGAGTGCAAGTAGATCCTAGTCCTAGGCAACGTGATCAGAAGAACGCAGTAAAGGCGAAGTCGGTGGGTATTTACCATGAGAAGCGACCATGAAGGAACCAAGGACGATGTCGGATATGGTGATAACAACAATCAAGCTGACATGGACCCTATCTTGTGATGATAGACCTCTACAACTAATATTGAGGAACTCAATAATGAAAGGCAATGCACTCTGCAATGGATGACAACAATGATCCACAATGATCTCAACTCAAATCAATCTCAACTCAACTCAAATCAATCTTAATTCAACTCAAATATTATAGAAGCATAAAGAGAAATGTTAGAGACTCAATATGTTCTAATCTCAAACCTCAATCTCAACCCGAATCAGAATTATAGAATTGTTTGTTTCATGGGACTTGAACAATCACCTCACACAATCACTTGACTAGGCTCAATAAATTCAACTCAACCAATCACCACAAGGGATAACTCTTTCTCACAAAACCATAGTCCAAGCATGTATCAACCAACTCAAATGTTTCCAATAATGCTCAACCACAAATTCATATAACAATGATACTCATGTTCTCTTCTAACTCATGTTATTTGCATAACCAATGGGCTTCAACAACTATGCTTATAAAACAAGGTTTAAACACAACTCTAAAATTAGAAAACCTTGAAGCATTAAACCAACCACTTTCGAAAAGGAAACCACAATCAATATTTTTCTCTCCAATGATATTTCAGAAATCAATCACCATAAACAAAGTCAATGGAGAATATTGATCATATCTTTTGATGCATTATTGGATGTCCACTAAATTTGCCACACAACAAACTTCTTTTTCAAATTTTAATAAGGGTTAGATATCATGATTAATATCACAACAATAATATCTAAATAACACCTTATCACTCCTACTCAATAAGATACAACATGTCCCCTCATGAAAGAATTAATCACCTTTGAAAATTAACAAAACAACCTTCACTTTTGAAACCCTTTACAAAAATAGAAATATCTCTTTACATACACCTTATTTATCTGTCTAATCAAGTTAATCAAATAGCCCTCGAAATAATATTTCCAACGATATATAATATGATATACTTTCAAAACGAGAAACATCAAAAATATCTCTTTTTCTAAACATGCATCACAACCCTTATTCCTCCTAGGGCAACTTTAGAAAAATAAAATATATTAAAAAAATTATTAACTTGCCTTTGCCCCTGATGGGATTCAATATCGTGACGTCTCCTTGCTTAGCACTTTAACCATAGCCAACCTGTCATTGGGCCACATGCCCTCACGTGTCCAAAGGGACACGCACAAAAACTTATATCATAAACTTTTGCACCCTTTGAAAAACTTAACAGTGCTTTGAGCGCTTCAACAAAGCAAATAACCATGGCGAAACTTGATCACAGTACCTCCTATGTAACACACAGTGCACAAAACTCTAGGCCAAAGATGACAATGCATCTTATTAAACTCTGCAAATGATTTTTCAATAGACCAAAGTCACACTTCTCTCTCTTTTTGCAATTTGTTCCCCAATCGAAGGCATTCAAAAAATAAGCGTTGGAGGTCTTAAAGTCTAAGTTTTTTTTGGCATATATATATGCCTTTCCTCTTTCTTTGGAAATTGGCGCTATAAATTAATATAGCCTTTCCTCCTTTATTTATTCGATGCTAAAATTAATATATTTAATTTTGAAATTTTAATTTTAATTTTAAATAATTTAAAATTTAAACTAAATATTTAAAAATAAATATCTCCATCACCGAGGAACCTTTTTCAATGAAATAAAAATCCAATCTGGGTTTTAAGAAAAACCTATTTCAAATTTTCCATCCATGGTTTTAAATAAAACCTTTTATTTTGCCTGCCTTGGTTTTCACAAAAACCCTATATATATCCATGCTCTCCAAAATATCATAAATGCTTATTTGTGAAATGCTTTGGCAACCAAAACTCAATGTGATCCATGTGACGTCAATGACAACATAAAATAACTCAAATTTCCAATAGATATGTTTAAAATTGTATTTACCACACCATGGGGGACCTTTGAATATCAGATAATGCCATTTGGATTGATGAACATTGGAGCCACTTTTAGAGGGCTATGGACTATTCCTTCAAAGAGTTAATTTTTAAAATTGTGGTGGTATACTTGGATGACATTATAGTATTTTCCAAGGACCTATTGACCATTTCTCTCACCTATCTCAAGTTTTTGAAAGGTGTAAAAAATATGAGATTTCATTAAATCCAAATAAATTTATGTTTGGAGCCACTCATGGCAAATTGTTGGGACATGTGGTCTCAAAGGAAGGAATCAACATTGATCCAAGAAGAAAAAAGGCTATTTCATAAATACCACCCCCCAATAGCCTTAAAGGAGTCAGGTCCTTCTTTAGCAAAATAAATATTATCAAAATATTTGTCCCAAATTTTGTTGAGATTGCTAAGCCTATAAATGACATGATTAAAAAGTATGCAAAGATCAAGTGAGATGAAGACACTATCAAGGCCTTTGAACAAATTAAAGAGACTATTACTACTACACCTGTGCTGACCTATCCAGACCATTCGAAAAAATTCAACCTATACTCCTTTGCTTCAAAATATACCATAGTTGTTGTACTATCCCAAAAAGATGAAGGAAATGAGCGGCCAATAGCATTTATGAGTTCAATAATGAAGGGGTCCAACTAAGATATAAACCAATAGAGAAAAATGCATTTACTCTTATTCAATATTTAGATCATTTCAAGAGCATTTTTTTTTCCAGTAAAGTCATTGCCTATATTCCTTACATTACCATCAAAGATGTCCTCACCCAACTTGATCCCACAAGTAGTTCAGCAATATGGATGGTAAAACTGTTTTAGTATGATGTAGAGTTTAAAGCAATGAAAATTGTTAAAGGCCAAGAACTAGAAAAATACATGGCCTGTAAAGGAGAAGAGTGGATGAATCATACCATATTAGAGCAAAGAGAATAGCAGGATGAACAACCTGAGCATGAAGAGTCTGACTGGTATAAATATGTATTGTTTTATCTAAAGAACCTATCCTTCCTACCTGATAGGTCTGCTAGCAGAGTGAGGAGTATTAAGCAACAGGATCAAAAGTATCACCTCCAAGTAAATCAACTATATTGGAGACACCCTAATGGAGTGTTACTACTATGTGTGATAGAATAAGAAGCCCATAATATCATTGAATAATTTCACATAGGGTTCTATGGGGGCCATTTTGATCCCAAGGCAACATCCAACTAGATCATGAGAGCAGGATATTATTGTCCATCCGTGTTCAAGGATGTATATCATTCGATTAGGAGATGCTACAACTATCAAGTTTTCACTGGCAAGAAAAATCTACCTGCAATGCCACTAAAGCTAGTGACTATCAAAACTCCCTTATCTCAGTGGGGGATAGATTTTATAGGAGAGATAAATCCCAATTCTTCGAGGGGTCATAAATTAATTATTACTACCATAGACTATCTAACCAAATGGATTGAAGCAGCTCCCCTCAGGAGGTCAAAAATAATAGTTGTCATTAATTTCTTGTAGGAAAGCATACTAAATAGGTTTGGGGTACCCAAGAAGCTGGTAAAAAATAATGCCAAATACTTTACTTCCTATGATATGGTTGACTTATATGCAAAATACAATATAGAGCTTGCCCACTCAGCAAATTATTATCCTTAGGGTAACGGGTTGGCCGCATCCTCCAATAAGAATATAATCACTAGAATCAAGATATCATTTGGGAAGAACAAAAGAGGTTGGGATAGTGATCTAAAGTATGCCTTATGGGCAAAAATGTTGTGAGTAAAAATAGCCACTGGCAAGTCACCCTATGAGTTGGTTTATGGAGAAAAGGAACTTTTTCCACCTTAGCTAGAACAAGTAGCCCTCTTACCATTGCTCCAAGATCATGAAAGGCCAAATGGATTACAAATAAGGATGGATCAACTGGTACAATTAGAAGAAGACAAGATAGAAGCAATAACAAATATTATCACCCAGTCCGGCTAAACCATGTAGCTATTCAGCAAAAATGCCAGGGTCCAAAGTTTTTTTGTGTGTGAAATAGTGTTGTATTGGGACCCAAAAAATGACAAGCCTAGGGATAAGGATAAGTTTAAAACTAAGTGGCTAGGACCTTATTAAGTTACTAAAATAATCGTCCAACACACCTACAGGCTAGAGGACATGGAGGGAGAAGAAATGTCTATACCAGTGAATGGGAAGCACTTGAAATCCTTTAGTCCCATTGATGGAGGTCATATAGATTTAAAAAAAAAGTGCAAGTGTGTGTGTAAGTTAGTGTCAATCCACCTAGAGAGTCTAGAATTATCAGGTCCATGTCTTCCATCCATCCCCCTATCCTAGTTAGAGTTGATTTTGACCCTAAAAATGGCAGTCCCTTTTTTTAGTCCATTCTCATTTTATTAAGGGCGTACAAGGTGGTGCACCCAAGTCTAACCTCATGCACTCCACTGGAGAGTGGAGTGCACGATAAACCCTCGGGCACACAAGCTTGTGCACCCCAAGAAGATCCTATGTGCTCCACTAATGGAGCATAAAAATATCTTATCTGGCACATGAAGTCGTGTGCAAGATCTAAGCCTATGTGCCCCATTGGGGAATAGGGTGCACAAAGTTCCTAAGGGGAACACAACTCTATGCATCCCATTATAATTCCACACAATTCACATGGAGTAGAGTGTGCAAGGGTCCCGAGCGGTGCACGACTTGTGCACCCAAAGGAAAGTCAGTGCAATCCACTATGGAGTGGAGCACACAAAATCCCCACAGACATGTGCCTTTGTGTGTCCACATAAATTTAGTGCACTCCACTATGGAGTGGAGCACATAAAATTTTTATGGGCATGCAACTTTGTGTGCCCACCTAAATCTTGTGTGCTCCACTCCAAAGGAGTGCGTGATGCCCCTTAAGAAGTGCGTGCCTTCAAACGCACCGTGACCCTGCCCATGTACTCCTTGGAGTGCATGGAATTATTTGAGGTGCACAAGCTATATGACCAATCCCTAGCCCATGCACTCCACTCTCTAGTGGAGCGCATGAAGTCCCTAGGGGTGCACAAACTCATGTGCCCCAAGAAGCTTATGCATGCTCTACTTCCTTAGAGCATGCGAGAGTCTAGTTAGGTGCACAAGGTTGTGCACCCACCTCTAGGTTCTTGTGATCTATTACAGAGTGCATGAGGATCTTAAGTGTGCATGAGTTCATGCACCCCATTGAGTCCTATGCACCCCACTCCCTTATGGTGCACAATATTTAAGCGAGCGCATAGGTTCGTGTGCTCACTTCAAAGCTCATGTGCTCCACTTCCCCAATGGAGCATGCAAAGAATTTTTTGAGTGTGCAAACTCATATGCCCAATCCCACTAAAGTGTGTGAGGTGTTAATGTGGCGTAGACCTCATGCACACTTCACTTTAGTGCACCCTACCTCAACCAACCTAAAATTTCCATTCATCCTAAATTCTCCCCAAGTTGTAATTTTGTGGGATGCACAGCCAAAAGCATAGATGATGTGGCATGCCCAGCCAATTGACAAGCCCCATCAGACAGAAAAGTGCATGAGCCCCACCAACCATAATTAAATGCATGCACTTTAAAAGAAGGTGGTGAGCCTCCCATACATCATTATCACATGCATAAAACTTTTTGATGAGGTCAAGCATAGATAAGAGAGACGAAGCCTTCCCTATTTCTAATAGTGCTTTGCGATGGCATCCATGAGCATGGTCGTGATGGGGGTACCATATGTTAAGGTGAGAATTGGTAAAATCATCGAGGTGTGTCTTATTACAAGGATAATGGGTAGAGCACAAGATCCTAAGGCCCTAATAAATTCACCAGATATAAACAGAGATATCACTTTTGAGAAGTAGAAATAAGTAGAGGGGGTAACCATTTATAGCTTCAACCCCACTAAGAAAGATAATTAGTGTCACCCGACACTATTGAGGAGCTTGTACATGAGGACGCATAGGGATAACACCGGTTCGGCTCCTATCTACAATAAATAGAACACAAATTTGGGGCATTTGACCTGCCCAAGGTTCTACGACTCCTTGGACCTCCTAGCATGGCTGGCGATGGTCTACAATCTAAAGAACTAAACCATACATGATCATAAAAACTAGGTGGTGTCCAGGTTAATAGTAGAATAGATCAAGTAGGTATTCGACCTTACTACAACATATTTGGTGGTGTATTTCAACACATTGGCCATCCAGGCCAATTACATGCTTAACACCACATTCCCATGAATGCTCTTTAAAAGGGGAAAATGCAAGCCCTCTATCTTCCTTATTAAGAAATTTTTGCTTCAGCCCTGGGTGCAGGATTACATAGACATGATCAACTTGGAATTAGGCGTCAAATATTTGGAATTGATTACAAAAGAGGTTATGTTTTTAATTCTTTAGTGCAAGAGGACAGATAAGACACCTCTCTACCAATAGGAGGACGTAATCTACAACAACATGAACCAAGAATTGCAGAAGTTATAGGAGGCCATATTGGCTAACAAGGAGGAACTTCCTCCTTTTTCTTATTATTCTTTCTTGATACATTTATTTATGGTGTAATTAGATAAGTCTTTAGTGGCTCGGTTGGGAGGGATGACTGCTCCCACTCTTCAATATCAATTATTGTGCATCCAGGAGGGTGCTCTAGCTACAAGAGCTTCTTTGAGAGGGTCCTCCCTATGGTACACCTTTGATTGTGTGGAGAGGAGACAGACATATTTAGGGTTAGAGTAAGGGATTTTCTACATCAAGAAAAAGTAGAATATTTCTTCTACACAGAATAATTATCCTATATCAGGTTGTATGGTTCTAAGCTACCTCCAAAAGCATTTTCGAAGCACTTCTTGACTCCAATTTCTATCTTGGAGATAACCTGATAGATTGCTGAGGAAGTTAAAATTAGGTATATCAGAAATAAAGGCTCTGTGTTGTGGTTGCACATTCCTTACTCTATGTTCCCCTATACATAACTCAACCATTTTGCGATGATTTGGAACATATGGAACATGAACACCTATTGCTTCCATGAGGTTAATTGGAGGCCATATGATCCCGATGGTCATCATAAGAAAAATATTGCTAGCAAACTCACCCTTCTATAGGTCACTCATAGTGAGGATGATTTTGAGGATAAAATGCAGAAGGCCTTCAAAAAAAACTAGACACTAGAGATGGTTTAGAATATGGATAATAGGCCTTATAGCAGGCTATAGGTATTTGGATATTATAGCTCCTAGTTGAGATAGCACTAAGGACTATTCATGAATAAGGTGGTCCCACTGGTCCCAACTGCCCCTCCAAAAGAATTTTAGGACCCCACCTTCCAAGTTTTTCAACAAGATACTTACCTTTTTGAGGTCATGATGAAGATAGTTGACAAGGCTCAACAAGATAAGGCTAATCTCCCCTCTTCTTCCAATTATCCGTCTACCACCTCAAAAGAGAAAGAGTTGGTTACCTATTCATCTCAACAGCCACTAAGCATTTTCTCATCAGCTTTGACATTGATGTGTCCAGAAAAATAGTCTGATGTAGCAGTATATCAACCCTCATTGTATTCTTCCACCTTAGTGGTCAATCAATAAGAATATCACATCCCCCCAAAGTTCTAAATAAAATAACCAAATATGGGGGGTTGTCTAGTATACTCAGGGAATATGAAGTGCAGGAGAGAAGTCCCACACAATCACCTGCCAGGAAGAAAGCTTGAACTTAATCTTCTATTGAAGATGTTTAAAATCTTACACTAGCAAGGGTCAGGGACACCTTCCAGTTCACTATTGATGAGGAGGACCAAATTTAGGATATAGAAGAGCAAAGGTCTCCCAACAAAGTGGTAAGCAGACCTCGAAGGATAGTTAAGTAGGAGACAAGTTATGTATCTATAGCCATGTTCAAAATCCCATTTCCACCTAGTCTAACAGAAGCCACCATCGATGTGAGCAAAGGTGTCATATGGGCTACAACTACACCTATTGAAATGATGAAATCCCAGGTGGCCTCCCAAGCACAGGTGGAAAAATTAGTGGAAAATGAGATAGAGGGGTTGAAGACCAAGGTTGCAAAAGTAGGGCAATTATAGCTTAAGGTGTATTAGCTTCAAAGCGAAGTTGATCAATTAAGGATGCCCTCTCCTTCTCAGGCCATTACTGCACAAGCCAGCATTCAGCTTGGATCATTGGAAGATCTTAAGCAAGAAATGAATGATAAGATAGGGGAAAATATGAGAGATCTAGAGTCCCTCCTGGTAGATATCTATGCTACTAGGTATACTATTGGTCTCTTATGGAATCTACTACAGCAAGGGGATCAAAGAGTGAATGCAATATTCCCTATATACCAGAGTTTCAAGGAAGACTAGTGCCAATTGCTAGGTTGATAGCTACCTTAGCAGATGATTCCCACTATTTCTTTATTGAGGAATTTGCTAAGGTCTTCATATTTTTATAAAATAGACAAGGTTGGCTCAAGTGGAACCAATAAGTGGTGGATGCTGAGAAAGAGGTCAACGATGAAATGGAGGATTGTGATCTCAAATTGGATGAGTTCATGCTAACCCCCAATATCAAGAACTTTGTGTTCTAAAAAATCCAAGATTTTGAACTAGGATATAGTGGCAAGATGTCAAAACAATTCATGGCCTTGGTGCAAATGGTGGATCACCTATGTGTCTTCGTTGAGAACAATGTACAATGGGTGAGAGATAAGTTGAAAAAATCCACACAGGACCTGAATCTGTTGATATTTTTATCAACATTCCATGATGAAGCATGGGACTTTATTGACCAAGCCATACAAAACCTCAAAGCAGGAGTGGGGTCCAGTTCACCCAGAGCACATGCAGCTACCAGCCCAGGGTAGTGTAGGAGATGATATGATGTCACAGCCACCATCTGCATAGACAGAAGGCATGGGATACATGACCATTTTTTAGTACATCATGTTTTTGAAAGCAATGTGATTGATCCAGCTAGACCAAGCGATTATAACCTTGCTCAAGCAAGCCTACATTATAAAAGGAAGACTACTACAACGGGAGTTTTTTTATCAAACCTCTGAGAGAGAAAATTCTAGGTATAAGCTTTGTCTAAGTGATTAGTCGTATTTTCCCTGTGTCTATCTTCTTATTTTCCTTATCATAATTTCTCTTGTCATTTACCAAGGATTGCTTAAGGAGTTTTGTTCGCTAATATTATTTCTTGTGGAACGCACCAGAGTTGGATATTCTTACATCACTACAATCAGGACAGAGAGTAACAACCCCTTGTTATGAATATTCAAATTGGGGGTTGTAATGAAATATCATATAAGAGCCAAACACTTTGTTGGTCTCTCTGTATGTAAACATATTTCATATTAATGAAAATTCCAACTCTATCCCTGGCATCTCTTGTGTTAATGATATGTGTTGGCTTGTTTATGTACTACTATAATTAGAATATGTGAATAATGCTTTCCTTTGCTAGTTAAATCATTTCTTTCGCATTAGTTCTATTGTATCTTTATTTTATGTCTCATTTAAAATCAATCTGCTATGACTACCCAATGGACATGGCACCAGTTTGGTATTGATATTATTTTTTAATGTTAGGTTTGGTTACAAAAATAATCAAAACAACATAAGATCATTTTTTCTGGTGAAAGTGGGTAGTTGCACCATAAAATGATATATAAACCCATTTTTTGGGGTATCCTTACCCAACCTAGTCTATCTAGAGCCTTCTGAGTAATCTATTCCTAGGTAAATAGGTGGATCCACCAGAATCCACAATACTCATTATGATTATTAAGTTTCCTGTGATGTGACAAATATTTAAAGGGTAAGTAGGAAATCTCCACAACAAGACCACATATACTAAGGTGTGACTTTGGTCACATGCATACCACTCTCTCCTTGGCAAGCTTGTCCTTAATATTACGTGTCAATAGTTTTCCAGTTGTTGCACCTATCTTCTTATGTGGCAAACACTTGTAGTCATGTTATTTCATGTCTAGTTGTCTCATTGTCTTGTTGTCCTCACATCTAGCTATCTCACAGTGTTTTTATTCTCATGTTAGTTGTATTTCGTGTCCAGCTATCTCATGGTCTTGTTGTGCTTGCATCCAACTATCTCATGGTCTTGTTATTCTACATCAGTAACCATCTAGCATCCTATCCTTCACGTCATTGTCATGGTTTTTTGGTGGTCTCAAGTATTTGCTTTGTTCGTCATCATGATTTATCTGATTGTATGGTGCTCTTGGTTTTTGATTCACATGTCTACTATGTTGCTCCCACATCACGTGTCTAGTCTCAGTCTCTCTGATCATGTGGTGGTCTTGGTTGTTGAGTAATGTGTCTACTGTGTCCCTCCCACATCACGTGTCTAGTCTGCACGTGTGTCATTGGGTGGTGGTCTCACAGGTGATTTTTGTTCCATTTGCTAGTTTTTGTGTTTGTTGGATGCCAAACACTGGTTAATTTTATCCTATGATTATCACAACACTTGCATTTAAATTGTCAATCCAAGAGCTCGTAGATTTTAAAAGTGCCACAATTGAAACCACTAACACTACCACCTTTAATATTAATCCACTAACTACCATTTGGGGGTGTTCATTAAATATCAGTTGAATTATCCACACAAAGAAAACTTAAATATAAATGAAATGTATAAACGTAAACACACCACACTGAAAGCAGTAATACGTCTACCATAAAAAGAATGCAAATATAAAACGATTAGATTTAATATAGGAACTCAAAACATACTACCACATGTAATTAAATATATGAAATGACTAACTAAGAATAGGGGAAGAATACTAGCTTGGATTGGGCCTAAGCTCCAGCAGATTCCACCTAGAAAATCACAAAGACAATGCGTAGGTAAGAAACACCCAAGCTTTATTAATGGTGCAAAAACATTACATGTGATAGTATTGAAAGGAAAATGCCTCCCCTACTACAGAGAAGTTTGTGTGTTTATATACTACACACAAAACTTCCTACTATAGTTATGTTACAACAGGAATCTCGGTTACATTCTAAACTAGGACAGTTCAGTTACTATAGCCGGTGTGCTATGATCAGCTTCTTCGTCGTTTACTTACAATTGGATGAATTCTATTTTGTATGGTTCTTCTTCGTAAATGGTGATGTGTTCACCTACACTAGTTGGCACAACATGTTCATCAACAATTTCCCATATATGACATGGACCAGTGGTCAACGAAATCTCCCTCAACCTTTAGTCAACATGTGTAATCTGGGTGTTTGTTTGAGTAGGGTGCCTAACTCAGTAAGGCACCTTCTTGAGTAAGGCGTCTACTTAAGTAAGGTGCCTACTTGAGTAAGGTGGCTATTTCAGTAAGGTACCTACTTTAGTAAGGAAACTACTTCAGTAAGGTGCCTACTTTAGTAAGGTGCTTACCTTCGTATGCCTTCATCTGATTGAATGGAACCGTGCCAGATCTATGTAGGACCTCAACTGAGTAAAAGATGACAAAATATAGAAAATAACTACACAAAACACACTTCACACTTGGATTAGATAATATACATGATTTCATTAAATACATACATAATATTTCATAAAAATATACAACTCTTTATATTGTGTTGCACAAAACCTGTTAGTACATATACAAAAATATGAGCATATCAGCTGCTCATCATCCCCTCATGCCTAATATGTGCCACGCCCTCATGGCACCTAAAATAAGTAATTACCTCCTCTATGTAGGCCACTACTTTTTATTTCCTTTTATTTCTGGTGGTCTTGGTTTGTTCTCCTCCCTAAGGCTTCTATTTCTGTTGAGGAGCCCTAACTTATTACACAGTATTCCTAGGTTGTGTTGCCCTCTAGCTATGTCAATGTCTGGATGTGCTGGGTTGACCTTCATTCTATGTTGGCCTATTATTATGCTAGATATGTCTCCTACTTGCCCTAGCATCTATGTTGGAAGTGGCTACCACATGCATTTCCCCCTTCTAGAAGGTTGCTTATGCTTCCTACCATAGGTCAACATGTTGAGGGTGCAACTCTTCAAATGGAATGTCAGAGTCCTCCCTCTTATACCTAACCATATTGGCCTTGTATAGCCAAATTTCCTCAGGGGTGAGGCTATCATTTTCTATCATGATTGTTGCTTCCTCTACCTCTGGCCCATATACTCCTCATCTTACCAACCACTTCTTCATTTTAGAGGGCCTACCTGACGACGAACCATAGATGTCCCAAAATTGATCATCGTCAACAGGGTTCACATAAATGCCTAGCCCTCTTACTTTATTTTTGGTAGCTTTACTAGCTGCCTTTGCCTCCTCAAACTCCTTACAGAGTTGTTCAAATTTTACCTTCCACTTAGAGAAGGCTTGCACACCTGCTTCCCATTCTTCATCTAAATGAGGGTTTGGTTTGGCAAATGTCACCCTAGCCTTACTTTTGGCCCTCTTCTGAGTCATTTGAGGCACCTTCCATTTTCTTCTCTCTGGTATTGTGGTGACCTGTGTGGGGATTTTTTCATTTCCAACAGAGGCTACCCCCATTTTGGATGGTCTAGGAGTCTATCTTTCTGATCAAGGGTCCCCTGTAGTTGTTTCTTTGGTCCCCTATTCACTCGAAGCCTGCTCCTATGGTGTTCTAGGTAATGGCCCATCAATTTCGGGTGCTTGGTACCCTAGAGAATCCCTCTTGGCCTTGGGTTCAAGGTTTTACCCTTGGCTCTACCCTGAAGACTCATCGTCATCAATATTGAATATGGGAATCTCTATATGAAAAATAGAATTCCCTTGTTCCTCTAGAATTCCTCTGTCAAAGGTGCGGGATTCCTCTCCTGCCTCTAATTCATCATTCTGAGCATTGAACCTGACTGCCCCATATAAGACTATTCTCTCTAGAAATGTTGGATATTTTGTGGGCACTTAAATTTCCCAATCAATTTGGGTAGAGGCATCCTGCATTTTGATCGGCTGGACTTGTAGCTACTAGTTCTCTGCCTTAAGCCGCTTGATCAATTGCTGAAATTAGGTGATGATGGCCTCTTGCCTCTATATTCTTCTTATAATCATGTCCTTGTACTCGTCAAATAATGTCTGCATCATGGTTTTATTGCTCTTTTCAACGTGGTCCTCTTCCATCCGAACCTAGGGATGTTGTTGCATGCCTGCTAAAGACTACAATTCTTGCAGGCTTTGAGTGGCAAAATTTTGTAAGGTTTGGGATGCAAATTCAAGCTCTAAATATTCCTCCTCTTCCTCCCTCATGAGGATTAGGTGCCTTACTTATCTCTGATCTCACATGCGCTCTATCCATCATGTTGAAGTTTAAGAGCTAGAATATCTCGACCTTTTCTCCATAAAATTGGGTAGAGAGCTCTATCCTTCCTCCATGTAATTGGATAGAGAGCCCTACCCTTACTTCATATAATTGGGCAAAGAGTTCTACCCTTCCTCCATAAAATTTGGTGAGAATCAGGGGTGTTCCTCTTTAGATATTCCCCTCGATTTGACATCGCCCTCTACCTCTATTACTGCCTGCTCTGATGCATTAGATGGCTCGTATTCAGGTGTGAATACTTCCTGGTACAGGTAAAGTATCTCGCCACCTACTAGAAGAGCTTTCTCAGGTACATCATAAGCTTCTACTTTGGGAGCCCATGTGGATTGCATGAGATGCTCCCCCATCTGAGTAGGAATTCTGCACATTTCTTTGCCACATCATATTTATACGTGCATTCTCCAGTAATAGGTATGTCGATGATGTGAGCAATGTGCTCTAGAGTGACTAGAATTTCCAATACATGCATCCAATTGACTCCTTTGTTCACAGAGGCAACAAAATCCTTTGTTGCCTCTACATCCTGGTCTTGGATGACCAAGCGATAGTAATTCATCTGCCAAAATTCTTTGAACTGGCACGTAATATCTCCCTTGATCCCCTCAATGTCGGTGGGCTCATTCTTTTTGAGCGCATGATTCTTCGATCATCCACCCATGGTGAATTCTCTGCTGGTTTCAACTGGTTTGATGTCCTGCCTCAGTAAGGCATATTTTTATAAATCCAAGTGTTTAATTCTAAAAATTGTTTCCTTATTGGGATTGGCAGGGTATGCCACCCGAATTAATGTTCGATATGACATATTAGGTATGCAAGGTTAATTTGAATATTGCACTGATATTATTTATATAGAGGCTATCATATGAAAAATTACGTATATATTTAAATAAAATAATGTGCATACCTAATTGGGTATTTTGTGCTACATGGAGTATGCCAAATTGCTATTTGATGATGTTTTTCCCATGTGTTGATTACGTCATCTTGGGTAATGCATTCCTGGTTTGCTAGAGGTCCTGCTACTAAAAATATGTTGGATCCTATTGGTTCAAGTTGGGATGCATATCTCCTGGATGGCTTGCCTTGGGACGTGCAGAAATCCTACCCAATGATTTCAAAATATTTTTAGACACTTCTAGATTTCCATCATGTGAAATGATGGTGTTGGCTTTGGCTACTCCTCATACTTCCAAGTTGTAGATGTGTTTTTAATTGATTGAGGCACTTGCTTGAGTAAGGTGCCTACCTGAGTAAGGCACCTTCCTTAGCAATGCGCCTACCTGATTAAGGTGCCTATTTGAGTAAGGCACCTACCTTAGTAAGGTGTCGCTTGACTATTAAGAAAGCTTTGGGGTGGTGCCTCCTTGGCGGAGTGAGGCATCGCTCCTTCAGAGTAAGGCGCCAGAGTAAGGCATCGCTCCCCTATGGGAATATATAATTTGTTTCATAAATATATTATTCTTTTATTATATATATATATATATATATATAGAAAAATGCTTAGGTGGTGGCACCTTTTTGGCAGAGTATAGTGCCTACCTAAGTAAGGTGCCTACTTCAGTAAGGCACCTACCTTAGTAAGGTGCATACCTCAATAAGGTGCCTACCTCAGTAAGGCACCTACCTCCCGCTTACTTATGAAGAATGCTCCAAGGTGGTGCCATTTTGGCTGAGTAAGGTGTCGCTCCTCTAGAGTAAGGCACCTGAGTAATGCACTTCTCCTCTAGAGTAAGGTGCCTGAATAAGGCACTTCCCCTTTTACTACTAAAAGAATGCTCTGGGTTGGTGCCCTCTTTGCTGAGTAAGGCACTTCTCCTCCAAAGTAAGGTTCTCGAGTAATGCACTTCCCCTCGTACTAATGAAGGAATGCTTTGGGGTGGTGCCCTCTTGGCTGAGTAAGGCACTAATCCTCCAGAATAAGGTGTTTGAGCAAGGTGCTTCTCCTCTGGAGTAAGGTGCCTAAGTAAGGTGCTTCCCCTTGTACTACTAAAATAATGCTCCAGGGTGGTGCCTCCTTGGTTGAGTAAGATGTCGCTCCTCCATAGTAATGTGCTTGAGTAAGGCACTCTCCTCCGAAGTAAGGTGCCTGAGTAAGGCACCTCCCTTCCAGAGTTGTCTGTTCTTCCATCATTTGAAAAGTAACTAGCAGCTGACGTGCTTGTTGATGTGGGATTGATCAAGCCTCCAAAATTTCTGCTCATGCTTCATCAGTGTCCGTTTCATCCAGGCACAGGGGTGCATAACTTTTCTTTGCAGTTAATTGGTGCCCACCTTATGCCTAGATCGTTGCTATCCTTCTATTGCACAAGTTCATGGATGCTAAGCTAGTCTTAGACCTTGTTTTTAGATATGCCTATTGTTCGAGAAATCAAGCCATTCCCCTAAAAAAAGAAAATGAGAAAAAAAAAATTCAATTTAAACACAATCCATGCCTAGTAGGCCCTGGATCTCGGGATACCTGTAGCTTGCATACGAGCATTATCCCTACAAAATCACATCGTAAGATAAAAATAAAGAAAACTAACATAAATTATTTTTTGTGGACACCTCTGTTACCACCATGTTGTTAAGAATTCTGAAGAATTTTTCTCAGATGGGGTCTCCCCCATTCTTTTCTTGGATTCTACCAACAAGCTTTCATACCTATGGTATGGGCATAACTGGTAGCTATTGGCTATTAAAATGGTGTTGTTGTTGTCAATTGTCTTGACTCGTACAACACCATTTCTAATGATTTCCACCACCTCGTACGGTCCCATCCATATTTACATCATCTTTATTTTTTGTTATTAGAATCTGGAGTCATACAATAGAACCCAATCTCCCTGTTTGAATTATTTTGTTTTAATGTGGCAGTCATGCCACCATTTCCTTTGCTTCTGTACGATTTCTATCATTTGGAGGGTTTCCATTCAAAATTCATCCAACTAGTTTAGCTATCAAATTCATTCCCTCTATGCTTTTTCCAAGCTTAGGTCCAATTCAACTGTTGTTCTAAGCATCTTGACCTAAAATTCTATGGGCATCATTGTGTCCTTTCCATACACCAATTGGAAAGGTGTGAAGCCAGTGGTTGATTTCCATGTTGTATTATATGCCTAGACTACCTTCGATAATCTGGAAGCCTAATCCTTCTTGTGTTGTTGCATAGTTTTCATCAGGATATTTTCTAACTCTCTATTGGTCACCTCCACATACCCATTCACCTACAGATGGTAGGGGGTGGTTCTGTTGTGCCTTACCCTGTATTGTTTCATCAGTTATTCGATTAACCAGGAGGTGAATTTGGGTCCTTGGTCCATTGTAATCTCCCTGGGCACTCCAAACCTTGTAAAAATATAGGTAAACAAGAATTTAACCATCGTCCCCTCCTTAGAATCTCTTAGTGCCTAGACTTCGACCCACTTGGTGACATAGTCTGTGTAGACTAGAATATACCTCCTTCTTATTGAATGTGGGTTGATAGGTCCCATGAAATCCATGGCCCATTTATTGAAGGGTTCAATGTGTACATGAGGTTGAAGGGGCATTTTGTCCTTATGGGTTTTCTTGCCCATTATCTAGCATTCATCACACCTACTGGCATATGCAGTTGCATCTTTAAATAGGGTAGTCTAAAAATACCTTGTTTGTAACACCTTGTACGCAATCCTCCTTCCTAAAAAATGCCCACCACATGGCTCGTTGTGATAGGCCTTGAGTATCTCTATGAATTATTTCTCTGTTATGCATCTCCTCACTATTTGGTCAGCCCTTGTTTTAAAATGAGGTTGTCAATCCATTGAAAGGTGGTGCTCTTCTCAATCACCCTATGTTTCTCCTTGTATGAAAGAGCAGGGGATGTTATACCTATGGCCATATAATTTGCGATGTTCGCATACCATGGTGTATGTTCGTTGATGACAAACAGATGTGTAGACACCTAAAACATATCATGTTGAGGGTGACTACTCATATGGGACATGCTACAAGACCATATGGAAGATCTTGGACAGACTCCAAGATAAAGCAATGGTTCTAACCACTCAATTTGGGCTCCTTAGCCTAATCAGTCTGAACCATGGTTAAGACCCGTAGTCTACATTCTAAACTGCAACTGACACCTATGGTTTACAGTTTGAACCGCAACTATCACCTATGGTTTAAACTGAAGTTCAGTTGGCCTTCATCCGAGCCAAATCGGTTTGAATGGCCATTTGATCTAGAAGAATGCGGATGAAGGATGAAAGCTTCCAATCCAACTGTCCTAACCACCCTTTCTTATTCTTGGCTTCTTCATGAAGCCACCCCTAGCCCTTGGGTAGTCCTATAAGTACCCCTTAAAAATAGAGCAAAAGAATCAAGTGAGCATTGAAGATTAGAGAAGTGAAGCCCTATCAAATTATGGACTCATTTGATTGCATTGAGAGAGATTTATTGCTATCCCCTTTTTCAAGTCCCAAAGCATCATGATAAATTGTGCCATGGATGCCCTCAGGAACTAGAACACCAAGAAACATGAATTCGAGCAAACAGAGGCCCAATTGTGGAATTCAACCACCAAACCTATCAGAGGACACTGAGACAACCCTTGATCATCAATTGAAAAAGGAGAATTAGTCCTACAACTCTTGATTTGGAGGGCAAAACTATTTTGTTGCTAGTTGTGGATGACAGTTATAGTTTATAGTGCAGACCGCTCATCCGAGTTGTGGTTTGCAACAGGTGATAGATCTCCTTACTATTTCTTCTGCTTTATACTTAATTAGGTCATATTAGGTATTTTAGCAATTTAGTTTACATTTTATAGACACTAACCAGGAGAATTAAGGATTTCATTAGGTTTACTTCATTATGGTAACTAAGACATTAATGGTTTATTCTCATGCCTTCATGCTTTGTTTCACATAATTACGCCATTAGATAGTTAGATGTATATTTCATTTAAAATTTTCAAGGAATATTTATGAATCTTGCACAAGTTTAATATGTTTTATTCATCTTATTTATTTTATAGTTGTTATGGCATCTTTGTGCTTATTCTCTTTAAAAGGCCTCATCATGAGAGATTGCCTATTTTTTTAATTTATCTATTGTTTCTTGACCATAGGAAAGTAGATTCAAAGGATATTCAACCATTCAATTCCTTTCTCAATGTGAAGAATAGGGTCTACTCCACCCTAGAGCAGTTTGTGTCACCCCAAATGGCCTAAAACTCACATTCACCCTTGAGAGGGAATATTGTACCTTTCCTACTATAAAAGAGTATCAAATTGGTATCCCTAAGAGGGATGTATTTGTAATCGAAATTGACTTCATTGTTAATGGAATAAAATATTTTTATCTTCTTTCATTTGTTGTCGATTTCGTATACATATATTTTTGTGTCTTTGATTTCATATTACGCAGTAGGAAGCATAGGAGAGAGGCTATTTTAGTGGTCACAGATGACGATCACGGTGGAACTCCGTAAATTTAGTCCTTGATCTTTGACTGCATTTTTTTTTATTTCAAGTGCAAATCGTAGTTGTTAGCTACGATTTCATTGTTGGCCCACAGCTGCAACATGCATTCTATAGTAGCAACTGCCCCATAGACCTACGATTTACAGTAGACATAGCAAAAAATAGGGAGATAAAGCTCTATCAGATGATAATCTGAGGTAGGTCCAATTTTTAGCCTCTGTCTCTATTTTTACTCTCTGTATTTTCCATAATGCATAATATGTTTTATAATTAGGACAACACTGAAAAGAGGAAAAATGAACTAGGTCCTAGGGTTTCATTATTTTATGTTATATCTAGGTGCTGCTAGGAACAGTGGATCTCTGAGTGCAGTCCACACTAGAATCCAGTGTGCTAGATTGATTTGTGTGGTAGTTTTTCATGCTTGAGGCCCACTTAGAGGTCGTGTCATCGTAAATTGCATTGTCTTAAAATCATGTAGGGCATAGCGTGCATTATTTCTAAATATTTAAAAAGTTATTTTTTCTTTATGCATATCATGTAGGAAATGATCATGTGAATGTTATATAATGCATCTTTCCTTTTATTCAATTTAAAAAGAACCACATACACCATGTTCCAAGGTAAACGCTAGTGAGTTTTAAGTCACATCCAACCACTAGTAGGGTTTCAATGACGGTGGAGGTGATTTCCATCTGTTGGCCCAACTACCTCATACCCTATGTTCTAGACCAATATCGGATCCAAGAACCTTTCGTACCCTGGAGTATTTTCATGTATTCTCTTCGGAGGGTATAACACTAAGTGGGGGAAAATGGGTGAGGATCTGGAAGGACCTGTACTCCCTGACCATGTGTGGGCTTCATTACCACACATTATAGGTTGGATTACATGGCCTAGAGTTCATTGCCAGGTTTTCGAGTTGTGAGTATACATGTGAAAGCCTTAAACTATTGAGCATTACATCAACATTTTAAAACATGATGAGAGTAGTTTAAGTTTTCAACAAATTTTAAAACACGTTAAACCAGTTTTAGGACACACATCTAATCCTTAAAAGAGATAATCATATTGTATATCTTGTGTGTTCTTATTATTATTTGGGTAATCAACATAAGATCCTTGATCTAATTTTTGATTCTGCATCCAATGGATCAAAAATTATGCAAATTAGAGCTATAACAAAAACTTTATTTTTGTTTTATGATTACTTTATTTTCGAAACCAAAAATAGTGAAAAACTACACTAAAACGGTCATAAAATGGTCTAGACAACTCCAAAATTTTCCAAATTTGTTTCGTTGTCTTATTTTAACCCTAGTGCACCTCTCATAGAATTTTTGGGTCCTAACTCTTTATGGTTCAAAATTTCCCAAAAATTCCTAAAAGTGGTCATTTCACCACTAGCCCCGGTTGGCCAACTATTTCAAAAATACTAAATTTTGACCTGAAAATTGCCTTTTTGAGTTATAGCTCATTGTGATCAGCTCGTCGCACTAATAATTTTAATATATAATACTTACGACCTTTTTTTGGAAGTCAAAATTCATAAGATCATGGTTAATGCATGGGACCATCCCCAATATAAGACTAGGGATGCACCCAATGCACCATCAGGTCTAGATCACCCTAGAGGTAGCACACATGCTCTAAAAATACCTGAATGAACTTTAGGTAGTCTCAGAGGAGACAATACCACTCACAGTGAATCCCAACAAGGAACCTCGCTTAGGAGAACTAATAGTAGATCTTCTCGTGACCTAAACGATAACACCTCCAAACCTCCCACATCTCATTACACTAAGAGTTCAAATAATTCCAATGAGGGGTGAGATAGAGGGAGAGCGACCATTTGCACACCCATTATAATGCCAAATCCTTCCAAACATGGAGGATGTCATTTGTCTTATCATAGGGTTGGTGAGGAAGGTACTCCTTTTTCCCAACCTTGGAAGACCCATCACCTTGACTTCTTAGATCAGGATGCTTGAAAATCCCAACATGGGAAATTGGAGCATAGAAGCATACATCACGTCGTTCCTCTCATGGATCCGCTAGATCTGTTGAGGAGTATATCATGGATGAGGGAACTATAACTTAGTTGCATTCTATCCGCACCCATAGTGAGTGTTCCCAGCAAACATGCAGCACCCTTGCAACATCCTTGCAAGAGAATTACGCCCCTAGGGAAGAGCATAATATCAATGCGAGCTCAACTCATCGAGGAAAGAGAGTTGCCAACCTTGTTGCGCAATTTAAAACAAATAATATCCCTCACATAGAGTTGCAAAGTCATATACCTAGCATAGCGAACCGATAAAATCGGTCCCATAGGTCAGATGCAATTCCAAGAGAACAAATGCTTTGAGAGAAATTGGAGAATTTGTGCATTAAGCGTGAGTGCTTGGAATACTTGGAACAATAAAGTGCAAGACAACAGTTGTTACACCAACAATGGTTATATAAACACCACTTAGAGGAACAATGCCTCCTTGATTTGAAGGAGCAAGAAGAGTGATCAAACATATTAGATTAATAGGATCTACCTCCTCATAGTGAGTGCAGGCAGTAGCACCATGAGAGATGTGCTACTTCACACATTGAGATGCATAATAGGAGGGTAGATTATTATGTTGGCCATACTTCTCGACATGCTTCTCGATCACATGAGCTTTTAGTGCCAAACAGGCCTAAGAATAGGTAATATGAAAGATCAGAGTCAAATGACCAGGATCAAGTAATATCCTGAACCATCTTCTGTATATGTGGCTGATGAATATAATCGACCACCTCATGCTCAAAGAAACTTACCTCTTCTTGCACCCCAAAGACCCATTAGGAAGGAAGAGATCATCTCTTCTCAAGCCTACAAGGTGCTTGCCGAGAAAGTCAAATCTCTCGAGAAACAAGATGTGGCTATTCAAAAGCCCACTCTAAACAAGATACACAATCAACCATTGTGTCTATCAGTGTCAAGTCTTGCTTACCCTAAGAATTTTGAAATGCCTAAATGATATAATTTTAAAGATGATGAATATGTGTAAGAGCATATAACAGGCTTCATGAATGCATGTTTCTAGCTACAATATGACGATGCCTTAATGTTAAGAACTTTTGTTATGACCCTCTCAAGTGCAGCTGCTAAATGGTTTAATCAATTACCTAGGCACAACATCACCAACTTTGAATAGTTAGCGTATTCTTTCCTTGAGAACTTCTCATTTGACACCAAAAAGAAAGCTAATATATCTGACTTGGCCAATCTATGTCAAAATGATAACAAACCAGTCATGGATTATAGGGATAGATGGAGAAAATTAATGGCAGAGTTACCATTCTCTATTCCCACTACTGAACTTACTCGAATGTTTACTAAAAGTTGTGCCAAGCACATATCATTTTTGCTACAGTTGCAACAATATACAACATTCAAAGAGGCTTTGGTGCAAGCCAAGGTCATTGAAGATATCAAGCTGGAAGGAGACCTAAACCTTCATAGCAAGATTTAATGGAACAATAAGAGCACACAATGCCAACCACAGTAGTCCAAGCCTGCACACATTAACCAAATCATTCTAAATGTTCCAAAGGCAGCACAGGGCCAACAACAAGAGAACTATTAGTCTCAACCTTCTCTTGTGCATCACAATCAGCATGATAGGAATCTAGGCAAGGATAAACAAAAATGTCCACCTCGCAACTATACACCATTGCCTAAATCTTTGGCATCAATTTTCAAATGCCTTTGCGAGGCTAAGGCCCTAATATTTCCTAAAGTGCATGCCTTGGATCCTAATCACCTCAAACCTAGGGGGTATAGAGAAGATCTCTATTGTGTTTATCATCGAAAAAATGGCCATGATATCCAAGATTGTGTTGCATTCAATAATGTAGTGCATAATATGTTGGATAAGAACAAATTACAAATAGATAGCCCATTGGCTATCGATAATCAATACATCAACATATCCAAAAACACTCAACACAACCATAAGGATGACAACAATCAAGTTGAGCATGTTAATGAGATGCACATGGCTCCACCTGATGAGGGTTTTATCGGTATGATCAATATTGTAGCACAAAGTAAGAAATGACTTGATCAGCCCAACATATCGAAAAGTTCAACTAAAGTTGATAACCTATCATTGTCCATATCAAAAATGAATACAATTAATTTACAAAAGGACCCTGTGATTACCTTTCATAGACAAGAGATTAAGCCAATATATAATGATGAACCTGATCCTCCGCTACACATCATAGTGAGCATCAATCAGATTTTATACAGGAGAGTTTTTATTGACAACGGGTCATCTATCAACATCATCATAGCTATAAATTTGAAGCATTTAAATCTATCACTTTCACGCATTAAGGACTCAACATTCATATTGAGAGCCTTCAATGATTTCACATCCCAAAAAATGGGCACTATAATCCTACCTATATAGGTTGGGATAAATATGATACCTATGTTGTGCCATATCCTGGGGATGATAGGTAGTATAACATATTACTAGGGAGACCATGTATAAGAGATATGGAATGTGTACCTTCCATAGTACACCAAAATCTAAAATTCATACACCAAGGACAAGTGTATGTGGTCCCCCATGATCCTGAGCCATTCAAATATTGTAATAAAGTTGATGAGCCACAAGAGACTCTAGCCACATGCAAACCTCAAAAGTTTCATTCGAATAAACTCAAAAAACATTCGACTGAGGCTTGCATAAAGGAATTGCTACCTTCTCCCATCACCAAAAATTATGGTATCATATTACTTGATGAGAAGGAAACATCAATTAGCATGACTAATGCAAAATCATCTCAACTAGTTGATGATTTACTTACATCTGGTCTAAAATCTAAAGCACCTTCTCAAGAGTTCATGGGAATGGTTGATATTAATCCATAGAATCAAGTGACTCTAAAGTATATAGAACAAGAGAGGGAGCAATCAGACGTTGCTTCCACGTTGAAAGGGCTAGAACCTTTGAAATTAGTCACTCCTAACTTATTGCTCATGGTGCCTATTCAAGAGAAAGAATGGGTGACTTCCCCTCATCAAATTGGGGGTACTCAGGCTTACACACTTCAATAGTACAAAGTGAAGCAAAAATCTAAACTAAGTCAAAAACATGAGCATGTGGATGCCACTATCAAAGTGGACCATCAAGAAGCATCCACATCAACTCAAAAAAAGGAAATAAGTGATTTACAATTACCTAATGGATCTCTAGCGTCCAATTTTTTATTTCCTTCAATAGAAAAAGGTATTTCGAGTCAATCATTGCAAATACACATGAATTTCTTGTCAGTATTATGAGCCATTCTCAGTCATTTAGAGAAAATGGAACATTGAATGAACGAGTAAGATAAGCCATTGCATGTTATCATGAACCAGCTTGAAAAACTGGAATTACAAAGGCAACCCACATCTTAAGATGACTCATCTCCTATGCAAGAACAGGAAAAACATTAGGAAAAGCAAGATCCAATTTGGCCAACTCAACCATTGGGTCCTCATGACAAGCCAATGTGGTTCAAGCACCTAAAACAACTGCAGTGCATTTGGACTCTTTTAAATGAATCCATGTCTGACATCTTTCAAAAGTTACAAGAGGCTAAGGTCATCACCTTACCTAACATAAAACCTGTAGATCCAAACAAAGTTAAACATAAGGGTTACAGGGAGGATCATTACTGTCTCTATCATAGAATAGAGGGCCATGGCATTTGTGATTGTTATGGATTCAAGCATGTGGTTCAAAAACTCATAGATAGTAGGATTTACCTCATAGATGGTTCACCCATAGTGTTTCAACCTACTAAAGTAGAGGCCTCATCTTCCCATTTGTGGCTCCAAGATCATCCATCACCTCGCAAGCCCAATAAGCCACCTCAACGAGTATTTGCATTTCAGATGACTACTACAATTTTATTCCAAAAGTTGTACGAGGCAAATGCATTTGTATTTCCTGAGGTCAAATGAAGAAAATCCAAATATGGGTCCATGGATAAAAGCCTCTTTTGCATTTATCACCATATACAGGGGCATGACATTTGTGGCTGCTATTCATTTAAGAAGATGGTTCAAAACCTGGTAGAACGAAATGAGATCCATGAAGACGGTTCTCTTGTTCACCTCCACCAAGACATAAGCACTTTGCAGAGGTTTGTGCCTCAGTTGGGAGAGTTAATTTCTTTCACTCTTCCTAAGCAAGTTGATTACATTTCAGTGGATAACATGCATGCTAGGGGTATTCAAGGTAGCATACCTTCCCCACCATCCATGCCAAATTCGATAAGGCAAAGTGAGGATTCAAGAGGTAGCACACCTCCCTCACCATCATCGAGTGGCACACACACTAGGGGTATATAGGGTAGCATGCCCTCCCCAAAAGGCTCCAAGGGTTCCTAAAATCACTTGGTCATATCATATAAAAGCACCAAGGGTTCCTAAAAACCGCTTGGTCATGTCAGTCAAAGGCCTCAAGGGTTTGCCAAAAATCGTTTGATCATACCAAAAGGCCCCGAGGGTTTGCTTGAAAATTGCTCAGTCATCCCAAAATGCTCCAAGTTCTCCTTTGAGTAGTTTGGTCAATCCAAAAAGGCCCCGAGGGTTTGCTTAAAACTTCTTGATCATCCCAAAAAGCTCCAAGGATTCCTAAGAGTCGCTTGGTCATCCCTAAAGGCTCCAAAGGCATGTACTCGTTGTTTGGTCAAATATGAAGGCTCAAAATTCATAAAAATTGAAAAATATATAAAATCCAAAAAAAAAAAAATTGGTAAAGCATAAAATCCAAAAACATTTGCATTTTTCATTTTCATTTTCTTTCACACATGCATTCATTTCATTACATTGCATATAGACATTCTTCGTCCGTTGCATTCCACAATAGAATGAATTGTGTTGTTCAGTCTTACAAACGATGCCACATTTGTGTTTCAATCATGCACCCTTACATTAACATAATTCGATGCATTCATACACAACACCTATTTCTAAGAAATATGTATGTATATCCAATTTTTCCAGTCACTCAGCCATATCTAGTGGGTCTCTTAGATGTTGTAGAAAGCTTACTTCTTTTGTAGATGAGGTCACTAGTTGTGATATTACTTGATATATCAGGATCCCATCACTAATATAAAAATTAAAATCCTGCTAAGACAAGGGAGGATGAATGCTACAAAAGTCATCCTGGGTATTTAGAGAGAAGGGTTTTATCACCTGCTCATCTTGCAAATAGTCGATCTAGAGTGGTGAACCTTGGCAAAAGGACAAGAATTTCCTCTACTCGTACATAGATACAAAGTTTAAATATCAAACCTAAAGTTCAAAGTTCAAACCTAAAAGTGATATAGTGAATCAAAAGCACTATAAAAATCCCTTGCTCAAGTAAAACGTAAGTAAAACATTAAAAACAGTGATTTTTATCACTACATATGAGCAAGTATCAAAATAGGGTGAGAACTTGAATCCTTGGATTGTTCACTATTCAAAGCCATAGAGTGAACCCCGATCACAGCAATGGGTTGAAAGAGTCATGCCTGATTTTAGAGTAGTAGTTCTATTGGGTGATTTACCAATTGCAACAATGGGTTGAAAGATTTCCGCTTGCTTTTGGAGGGGTAGTCCTGATCAATTTGCAATATGAGCTAGCTTTGGGTGCCTAGGGTTGTCTAGAATTATAGTCCAATCAAGTTTGAAACAAGGATGATATGAACATTTGAGGAACCCGATATCACATATGGGTTGGAAGAGTCCCGACTAACATCTAGGGTATGCCTATGGTCTATCTAAAAATACTCACATGCACACACAGGGGTAATGAACAGTTGGGTCATTTATGGCAAAATATTTGTCCAACAAAAGCCTTGTATAGTTAGTATGTGACTTTTGAGAAGTCTACTAGGGTGTTTGAGTCTCATGGAAAACCTCAAAAATTTCTCTAATAGCAACAAAATACCAAAATATCATGAGCCATCAAAAATAAAAGTCATTCAATCATCAAAATGCATTACATTGAGCACAATCAAAGATATAGGATAGATACCGGATGGATATCAGAAATGATATTTAGACGGCCATTGACTATATTTTGCATATCTTTCAAACTATAAAAAGAAGTATAGAGTGACATATATATCATTCATACTATACCAATCCATCTCACTGCATTTCATATATGGGTGATTAATTGATTAAATTCTTGTAATGAGGATTATCAATTATTTTACATGATTATTATACATTTTGTGGTGTCGTCCATTATATTGATACATACATTTTGCATTCATTCTATGTGTTTTAAGTGATTAAAGCATACAGGTTCATTTCCATTAGATTATGATCATGAACATAATGCATTACCATACATTACATCAACATATCATGATATCATCATAAATTAAATGCATACAATAAAGCAAAATTAAATATGCATTTAAAAGTAAACATTGCATCCATATGCATCCATCATAAATAGCAATCTAAGCATCTACATCATACATACATCATCTAGCTAGTGCATGTCATCCATACATCACATCATATAGCATTAGATCAATATAACATATAAGCATTGCATTCATCATTGCATCCATAACATAAAATCAAAAAAAAAATATTTTTAAGCATCAACTGGAGCATTATGAGTATCATAATCCCCAACAAGATCCAAAGATGTCCAAGTTATATGTTCAACCTCATAAATGCACACATTTGCTCACAATAAGGAGTTTTAGAATGGACAATTTAGCATATCTACAGGTCCATAATTTCAAAATTTTCAAAATTAACAAAAAAAATAAAATAAATCAAAAGCCAAATGCACCTTGTATCTAGTTATTTACTCTATACACTTGGCGGTTGCAACGACTTGCGATCCATGCAATCCGACAAGATGAGTAAATCACCATAAGGACAATTGAGGTAAATTCATCATCATAGAATTGTTATGCTTCATTTCAATCCCTAAGAAGGCCACAATGGCTAGACTGCTCCAGGGGAACGAGGTATTCATCATAATTATTCTATGATATTTTCAGCATATCATCGATAATATGATTCAATACAAGTATAATTGACATTGCTTCATTTCAACTCCCTAATACGGCTATTGCAGCCTGACTACTCCATGGGATAGATATGTACAATTACTATTAACAGTTGCAATCATCGCTGACTAGGCCTTGCCAAGAATTCAAATGCTAAATCTTAATTTGTTCAAGATCATTCATAGTGGTCAAGCGATCTCATCACTTCATTCAATTGTCATTACCCTCATCGACTCATTGCTTGAGGGGGTAGTCACTATTCAAATCATAATCAAAGTCAACAGGAGATCCCTTGATCATATATCCCTTGATATTTTCAAAATTGTGTTCGTCTTATGAATCTTTGCCAACAACTATCATAAGCTTACCCTTTGTAGGGGAAAAAAGAAAATATTATGAGATAAGCCTTTGTCACTTTGTTTATTGATTTTACCATACCCGAAAGTGCGAGAGCACCAAGTGTAAGCCTTTGTCACTTCGTCTATCAGTCCTACCCGATTATACCCAGAAATGCCAAAGCACCAAATTTAAGTCTTTCACCCAGGTGGAAGCAATGATTCTAGGATGCACGTCCTTTTGCAAGACCTAGGGCATCTAATTTTGATCAGACTAATGATCATCATGCAACCTTCGACATCATTTTAGGTGGTGTATTTTTTCTCATGCATTGTTTGATCTCACAATGCATCACAAAAGGGGCATCTGTAGACACCTAAAACACATCATGTCGATGGCAACTACTCATATGGGACATGTTACAAGACCATATGGAAGATCTTGGATAGACTCCAAGATAAATAAGTGGTTCTAACCACTCAATTTGGGCACCTTAGCTTAATCAGTTTGAACCGTGGTTAAGACCTACAGTCTATAGTCTGAATCATGGCTAACACTTGTGGTTTATAGTCTGAACCACAGCTGTCACTTGCGGTTTAAACTAAAGTTCAGTTGGCCTTCATCCAAGCCAAATTGATTTGAACAGCAATTTGATCTAGAAGAAGGTGGTTGAAGGACGAAAGCTTTTAATCCAACTATCCTAACCACCCCTTCTTGTTCTTGGCTTCTCCATGAAGCCACCCCTATCCCTTAGGTAGTCCTATAAGTACCCCTTTGAAATAGGGCAAAATAATCAAGCGAGCATTGGATATTAGAGCAGTGAAGCCTTGTTGAATTGTGGAATCATTTAAGTGCATTTAGAGAGAGAGTTATTGCTATCCCCTTTGTCAATTCACCAAGCATCATGACAAATTATGCCATGGATGCCCTAAGGAGCTAGAACGCCAAGAAATGTGAATTTGGGTAAATGAGGGTCCAATTATGGAATTCAACCACCAAACCTGTCAGAGGACACTAAGGCGACCCTTGATCATCAATTAGAAAAGAAGGATCAATCCCACAACATTTTTTTTGAGGGCAAAACTATTTAGTTGCTATACGCGGCTAACAGTCACGGTTTACTGTGTAGACCGCTCATCCGAGCTGCGGTTTGCAACAGGTGATAGATCTCCTTATTATTTCTTCTGCTTTATACTTAATTAGGTTAGATTAGGCATTTTAGCAGTTTAGTTTACATTTTAGAGACACTAACCAGGATAATTAAGGATTTCATTAGGTTTACTTCATTATGGTAATTAAGACATTAATGGCTTATTCTCATGCTTTCATGCTTTGTTTCACATAATTAGGCCATTAGATAGTTAGATGTATCTTTCATTTACATATTTCAAGGAATATTTATGAATCTTACACAATTTTAATATGTTTTATTCATCTTCTTGATTTCATAGTTATTATGGCATCTTTGTGCTTATTCTCTTTAAAGGGCCTCATCATGAGAGGTTGCCTATTTGTTTAATTTTTTTTTTTTTTTCTTGACAGTAGGAAAGTAGATTCAAAGGAGCTTCAACCATTCAATTCCTTCCTCAAAGCGAATAAGAGGGTCTACTCCACCCTAGAGCAGTTTGTGTCACCCCAAATGGCCTAAAACTCACATTCACCCTTGAGAGGGAATATTGTACTCCTTTCCTACTATAAAAGAGTATCAAATTGGTATCCCTAAGAGGGACATATTTGTAACCAAAATTGACCTCATTATAAATGGAATAAAATATTTTCTTCTTCTTTCATTTTTTGTCGATTTTGTATGCATATCTTTTTGTGTCTTTTATTTCATATTACGTAGTAGGAAACATAGGTGTGAGGCGGTTTTGGTGGTCACAATATGTTCGTCTAGGAACTGGTCCTCTACCACCACATGATCTACTAGGATTAGTCTAGACAGGAAGTCCATGACTACGTTATCCTTCTCGGGCTTGTCGACTATGATGAAGTTAAATTCTTGTAATAGTAGGAGCCACCTGATTATCCTATTGCTAATCATCGGTTTACTCATTAGGTATCTAATGGTTGCATGGTCCGTTTGCACGAACACTTTGTACCTAGTGATGTAGTGGTGGAATTTTTTGATGGCGTGTACCACTTTGAGAAACTCCTTCTCTGTTATCATGTAGTTGAGCTCAGACCTTGCTATATTTTTACTAAAGTAATAAATGGCATAGAATTCTTCATCATCCTTCTACCCAAGGATCACTCCAATTGCACTATTGGACATGTCATAGTTAATGTGAAATAGGACAACCCAATTTGGGTCTTGCAATATTGGGGCAGAAATTAGCTTCTCCTTTAGCATCTGAAATGCTTATTTGTAATCCTCTATCCAATCGAATTCTACATCCTTTGCCAGCAAGCTATGCAGCGGTTTAGCAATATTGCTGAAGTCGGCGATAAATCACCTATAGTACCTGATAGAGCTGAAAAAAGTCCTCACTTCCCTTTATATTTTTGGACTGGGCAGATCTTTGATTACTTATATCTTCTTTTGGTCTACGTTAATCCCTTCTATAAATATATGATGCCCCAGCACTATGCCTTCACGCATCATCATGAAACACTTCTTATTACTGAGCAATAAGTTTTTCTCCTCGTATCTCTGAAGCACACGTTCCAGGTTTACTATTGCTTCATCGAATGTCTCTCTATAAATGGTGAATTCATACATATATACTTCTACTGCTTCCCCCATCATATATAAAAATATGCTCAACATCACTCTTTGGAAAGTATTTTATGCGTTGCACAACCCAAAGGGTAGCACTCTATAGGTGAGCATTCCCCATGGGTAGGTGAACGTCATCTTGTCCTAGTTTTCTTCTCTGATTTGGATTTGGTTGTATCCACTAAATCCATCCAGAAAGGAGAAATATTTCCTTCCAGACACTGTGTCCAATACCTGGTCAATGAAGGGGAGTGGTAAGTGATCCTACTTTGTTGCTTTGTTTAGTGATCTATAATCGACATAGATTTGTCATTTCCTATTTTTATTGGGGACCACCACAGGTGGTGATACCCATTCACTATTGAAGATTGGTTAGATGAACCCTACCAACAAAAGATTATGTAACTCGGCTTTAAAAATTTCTTTCATGGTCGTGTTAATCCTTCTCTATGACTATCTGACTAGGGTTACCTGATCCTCAAGGTATATTCGATGAGTGTAAATCTCCAGGTTGATTCCTTTCATATCTGAATAATCCCAAAAAAATACTTGTTGGTGTATGGATAGGAGATATTTTAATTCTATCAATTGCATGGGGGTCAACCCAGTATTGACGTTCAATATCTTGCCAAACTCAATATCAATCTACCTAGTATGGTGGCCCCAGACACCAACCAATGGTGACTCAAGAATGGTGAGGGAGGATAAACCTTGAAGTAATCTCATTATGGTGCCATCTTTATCATTGTCCTCCTCCAATTATGTGACTACCATCACTGACTAGAGCATGGATAGCAAATCCTCATTCTATTCGATCAGCATGGGTTCACCCAACTTATCCATATATTGAGCAGGAGGAGAGATCATCAATTTATTGGCATTCTATCAGTTAGAAATTGTCATCAACCCATCACATTAGCTAATGTAGGCATCAGTCGTAGCTAACCATGGTCGACCCAAGATGAGTGGGTATCCACCCAAACCCATTTTTAACTATAGTACTAGGAAATTAGTTGGGTATTCCCATGCATCAACTATTATTATGATGTCTTCAAGAATCCCATCTAGTGCTACGGTTGACTATTCTTCCAGTTGTAACACCGTCTTAGTGGGTTTCAGGTTCATAAGCTTCAGCTTTTGTATGGTCTCCTACAGCATCACATTTATGGCTACACCTAGGTCAACTAGGGTCTTTGCCAGTGAGTGGCCTCCTATTTTTACCATCAACACCAGGATGCTTGGGTCTGCATATTTGGGATGATATGCATTCCCATCATCAAATCAACCAATTTTCCTTCGATGCTGATGGTTTGTGTTGCCTTGCATCTCAATTTTTTTAAATATAGCTCTTTTATTGCCTTGGTGTATATGGGCATGTCTCAGATGACTTGAAATAGAGGGATCATGATTTCCAGGTTCCTCAAGCTCGAGAGGATGTCAAATTTTGGTTGCATCAACTTCCTCTGTTCTTACAGCCACTTTGGAAAAAGGGCCTCTATTTTCTTAACAACTTTCTCTTCTTCCACATCTTCTATTAGAGGGGAGTCTTCTAAATTTTACTCCTCTTCTACCAGAGGACGTGCCTCTACTCCTAGCTGCTTGCATGATCTAAGCTGAATAGGATTACAATTAACATTGTAAATAGGATACATCTCTCCTTCTACCTAGTATGTTGGTTGGTTTACCTTATTGTTAGGTTTTACCATCGATTGTGTTGGGAATTGCACAAATCTCACCGTATGTAGGGCTAGTAAGCCTTGCTAAGGTGTAACCTATGCCATATTTTATAGAGCAGAGTTCCACAGAACATGGTTCCCCCACTACTACTTGGGGTGCTGATATTGCATCCATGGTGGCTAGTTTTGAAATGCCACTCCTGGAGGTACAATCATCCAAGGTGGCATCCCCAACCATCCTATATTGGGTGGTTGGGGCTGCCCTTATGGCATATATGGTCCTCCTCCATAGTGTGGCATTCCCACAAGCATACTCCCCATAAGAGTTTGCTGCCAATTTCTCTAATTGCCCACAAAATAGGCTTCGGTTACGTCAACCTCTTCCTTGGAATTGGGCAGTTGCGGGCATAGTCAATTTTTTTGGTTCTACTATAAAATTGTGCATACTCTAACCTTTTTCTCCAAGCACGCATTCCTAGCATGTTTCCCCCTATATTTTGAAAAAAATTAGGTCAATTTTGCATCGTTCTCCTATTTCTTTTTCTCCAGCAAGAGTGCATCCAACTACAATTCCAACGAGGATAGCATCTCGCTTTTTAGATATTCCAATATCTTGCCTATATTCATCTTTGTGACTGATGCAATCACCTTCATGGCCCTAGGAGCTGGTTTGCCTCTCCTCCATGAGTAATTTTGACATAATTGTCGAATGTCTTCCATGGCATGTTGGTAATCATCTCCTCCTAAAATCATATTTAGCGCTTCTAGTGACTCATTATTGAGTCCTCTCAGAAATATGCTTTTGAGAGACTTATCTCCTAGCTTGGTGTGAGGAGAACATTGGAGGTTGAAATTAAACCTCTCCCAGTATTCTTCTAGGGACTCGTCCTCCTTCTGTGTCATGCTAAGGAGTTATTTCCTAGAATCTTGTGCTCTATCAAATTCCTGGTACTATTTTGTAAAGAGCTTCTTCATCTCTTCCCATGTAGTGATATACTTGTTCCCCAACCTAATAAACCATTGTAGGGTTGATTCATCTAATGTTGATGAAAAGAGCTTCAGCTTCTGAGAATTTGATTTTTAATCGATGAACCTACACAGCACATCAAATTTAAACAAAAACAGGTCAGGGTCTTTGTTTGGGTATCCCCTGAAGGTAGGAATATAGGAAGGGGATATGTTTTTCATATTGGTTTCCTCTGCTCCTTCCTCTATTGGGAAGCTAAACCCATATGATATTTCTTCAGCCATATTTTCAAGAAATGTGGTCTCTTCTATAGTTTTTCTAGCCCTTTAGTTGCTCAATACTTTCTTTGTTAGAGTCTCTAAGTCAGTTGGTGTGATTGTCTGATCCTCTATGGCTTTCCACAACAGAGCCTCCTTCGAGGGTGTTCTTTTAAATAGTGGGTTCAGAACAATCTATTCTTTCCTACGTCGATAATACAAGGAGGCGCTCTGTACAAAGTGATGATTCTCACTCTAGTGGACTTCTAGTGATGAGTCACGAGAATCTAGCTCAAATTTGAGGTCATCGACTGATGCAAATTTTTCTAACTAGATCTATCTTATAAAATAATCGTCGGGTCCTCTTTTCCTTGGCGGAATCATATAGGGTCAACCAAAATATTTTAATGGGTAATGGAATCCGTTTACTAGTGATGCTTCTCCAACAATGATGCCAAAATATTGGGTGTCAAATACTTGTTAATTTTATCCTATGATTGTCATAGCACTCGCATTTAAATTGTCAAACCAGGAGCTCATAGGCTTTAGAAGTGCCACGATTGAAACCACTAATACTATCACCTTTGAGATGAATCCACTAACTAATAGTGAGGGGTGTTCATGAAATATTAGTTGAATTGTCCACTCAAGAAAACTTAAATATAAATAAAATGCATAAACATAAACACACCACACTGAAAGCAGTAATACGTCTACCATAAAAGGAATGCAATTATAAAATGATTAGATTTAATCTAGGAACTCAAAACATACTACCACATGTAATTAAATATATGAAAAGACTAACTAAGAACAAGAGAAGAATACTGGCTTGGAGTAGGCTCAAGCTCCAATAAATTTTTCCCATCAAATCATGAAGATAACGCGTAGGTAAGAAACTCTCAAGCTTTATTAATGGTGCAGAAAGATTACATGCGATAGTATTGAAAATAAAATGCCTCCCCTATTATAGATAAGTCTATGTGTTTATATACTACACACAAAACTTCTTCTTGTAGTTCTGTTACAACAGGCATCCCAGTTATAGTATAAACTAGGATATTTTAGTTACTATAGCCGACACGCTACGATCAGCTTCTTCGTCGTTTACTTACAATCGAATAATTTCTATTTCGTATGGTTCTACTTCACAAATGGTGACGTGTTCACTTACTCTATTTGGGACAAATTGTTCATCAACGGTTTCCCATAGATGATGTGGAATGGTGGTCAATGGGGTCTCCCTCCAGCCTTCTGTCAACATGTGTAATCTGGGTTTTCTTTTGAGTAGGGTGCCTAACTCAGTAAGGCACCTTCTTGAGTAAGGCACCTACTTTAGTAAGGCGCCTACTTGAGTAAGGCACCTAATTGAGTAAGGCACCTACTTCAGTAAGGCACCTACTTCAGTAAGGAACTTACCTTTGTATGCCTTCGTCTGATTGAACGAAACCATTCCAGGTCCATGTAGGACCTCGACTAAGTAAAATATGACAAAATCTAGGAAATAACTACACAAAACACACTTCACATGGATTAGATAATACATATGATTTCTTTAAATACATAAATAATATTTTATAAAAATATACAACACATTATATAGTTCCATGGAAAATCCGTTAGTACATATACAAAAATATGAGCATATTAGGTGCTCATTAGTGTCGGTGTCTCAATTTTCGTGTTTGTCCCTCGGTCTAGTCAGTATTTTGGAGAGTATAGTTCACTATGTCACAACTAGCCGAGAAGGTTTAAATTTCTAAAGTAGTTGTTGGAGCCTCAAAATCAATTAGAATATTCAAACTCAAACATGTATCAAAGTTGGAGCAACAGTTGGGTAGGAAATAAAACAATTTTTTACCAAAATTTAACCAAGTTTTCTATAGAAATCAAAGGCAAAATTTTCTTAAGCATGACTTAATAACAAGTGCATGAGTGGAAGGTGGACCAAAGGACCAAATGGTCGATTAACCAACTTGAAGAATTCAAAAAAAATGATCCTAAAGTCACAAATAATACCTCCACAAAAAAAAGGTACACATTATACTTCCCCTTTACACATTAATAGTTTTGATCCCGATCATCCACTGCTTAACACCATGGCTTCCAATCCTTCTCCTACTTCTTCCCATGAGAATCTCACACATGAGGAAACAAAAAACCCCAATGCCAACACCTCAACCATGCAAACATTAGTAGAAGGCATGAACAAATTGACTACATTGGTGACCATATTAGTGGAAAACCAAAACCAAACAACCCATCCTATCCCAAATCGCTTCCATAGACACTAGAACAATGAGGATCGAGATAGAGAAGAAGTTTATGAACAAATATATCCTTTTGGTAGTGCCCAAAATTGCTTCAATAGACAAAGGAATAATGAGGATCAGGATAGCAAGGGAGTTTATGAACAACAAAAAGGTCTTACTAGAGGCCCCCAAAATCGCTTCCATAGATAGCGAAATAATGAGTACCCAGAAAGAGAGGAAGTTTACTAACAACCAAGAGGTCCTAATGGTGTCAACTTCCCACACATTGATATACCCACCTTTGATGGTCATTATCCATGTGGTTGGTTAGCTAAAATAGAAGGCATTTTAGACTTATATCAAATTCTTGATTTAGAAAATTTTCATTTTTCTTCCTCCAAACTCGGTACTGGAGCTTATCAATGGTTTGCATGGCTCAAACGTGAGACTAGAAAGACCATCTACTAGGATAATTTCACCACACTTTTTCTTAAAATATTTTATGAAGGACCCTCATCTTCATACATGATCTGGTTGTTATCACTTAAGCAAGCAAGTTTCGTAAGGGAGTATATTTTAGAATTCACTAATATGCTCTCCTACACAGGAAACTTACCATTCGATATGGTGGTTTCTACTTTTAGAAATGGGTTGAAAGATAATATTCAAGTCAAAGTTGACCTACAAGATCCATACTCTTTAGATACCTGTATAAGGATTTCCAAGTTGGCTGAGAAGAAGATGCAATATGGAACATCTATATGATATGATTCCTATGGTCGAAATCAATACCACAACACCTCTTTTCATAGAAATTATCAATCATCAAGATATTTCAGCTATAAATATCGTAATCACCATCCAAAATATTAGGCATGTGTACCATGACAAAACTTTCAAATCAAATATGTTGATAAGGAAGACAAAGAGCAAAAAGAGGATACCAACTCACCTGACTTTCCTATAATCGAAGACCAAATTGAACCCAGGGAGGCAATAGTTGAAGAGGATACTATGGCAATTTTAGTATATTCTCTTATGGTTTTATTAACTCACCATACAATCAAGGTATCAGGATTCATTCGACAAAGGAAGGTAACTGTGTTGATTGATTTAGGAAGTACTCATAATTTTATTGACACAAGGATTACCAAGGCATTAAACTTACACATTAACTCCTCCATTAAAGATAAATTTTAGGTCATAATTGCAAACAGGGGAAGTGCTCAATGTATAGGCAGAACATCTCCAATTTCATTACAAAAGGGAAGTTATACTTGGCATGGGCCTCTCTTTGTTATGAGTTTAGGGAATTCAGAAATTATCTTGGGAGTATAATGGTTAGAACAAATGGACACCATGATTGGTTTTAATTACAAGCAGCCCTTTGTGGAATGGAAAGAAAATTGGAATACCATTCACATCCAAAGAATTCCAACACCTCCATAAAATATAGTATGTTCTCACAACATGGAAAAATATTAAGAAAGGGTAGTTACGGATTCATTACTCAAGTTAATTGTATAGAAAAGCACGCATAAGATATTCCAGAAATCCAATAAGAAGATCTACAAAATATTGTAGCTAACTATGATGAGGTCTTCCAAGAACCAAAGGGACTACCTCCCAAAATATCCCATGACCATGTCATACACCTTGTTCCAGGAAGTCTTCCTCCTAATGGTCGTCCTTATCGATATCCCCAACCTAAAAAAAAAAATTAAGAAAATTATCCAAGAACTATTATAACATGGGGTCATCCATCACAACACTAGTCCCTATTCTTCACCAGTAGTTTTGGCCTATCGCAAAGACAATTCTTGGCTCATGTGTCCGGATTTTCATCCCCTTAACAAAATCACCATCAAGGATAAATTCCCTATACTTGTCATTGATGATTTACTAGATGAACTACATGGTGTAAAATATTTTACATAATTTTACCAAATTATATTTAGGGAAGAGGATATTCCCAAAATAACTTTTCATACTCATGAAGGTCACTATAAATTCCTGGTCATGCCTTTTGGTCTCACTAATGCCCCATACACATTCCAAAGTCTCATGAACCATGTGTTTTTTCCATTCCTTTGCAAATTTGTCCTAGTCTTCTTCGATGACATACTCATATATAGTAAATCATGGAATGGTCATCTGTTGCATGTGGTAAGGGTTCTTCATATACTACACAAGGAAAAATTGTTTTTCAAACACTCTAAATGCTCTTTTGGTGTTCAATAAGTTGAGTACCTAGGTCATATAGTTTCTTAGTAAGGTTTTAAAGTGGATCCCAATAAGATAAAGGTAATTCAATATTGGCCCTTACCTAAAACTATCAAGAAACTTCATGGTTTTTGGGTCTCACTGGCTATTATCACAAGTTTATGCGTAACTATGGAAAAATTGTAGCTCCTCTCACAACTCTTACAAAAAATGATGCTTTTCATTGGTCGAAAGCAACCACTCAAGAATTTGAGGCTCTCAAAGAAGCAATGTGTACTACTCTAGTATTAGCAACTTTGGATTTTCACAAACCATTCATGATCGAATGTGATGCTTCAAGAATAGGTATTGGGGCAGTATTAATGTAGGAAGGTAATTTCTTGGCATTCAAAAGTAAACTAATTTCAAGAAAAAATTTGGGAGGGTCCACATATGAGAAAGAAATTTTGGCTATTCTACATGTAGTGGATCAATGAAGACACTACTTAATAAATAGTCGCTTCATTATTAAAATCGATCATAGTAGTATTAAGCATTTTCTAGAACAATTATTTTCTTACCCAGAACAAAACAAGTGGTTAACAAAATTTTTGGGATATGATTTTGTTATCGAGTATAAGAAAGGGCAACAAAACATGGCAGCAAATGCACTATCACAAAAATATGAAGATGAAGTGGTTATTAATGCTATTTCAAGTCCTTTTTTCCAATGGGTATCTCAGCTAAAAGAAGAATGGTTGTCCAATATAGAAACTGCTCAAATAATTTAGGATTTGTTGTTGGGTTCATCCAAGCATCCTCTTTTTTCCTATGATGACAAGGTGTTAAGAAGAAATAATCGCATTTACATTCCACACAATTCTACAATCAAATCAAAGATTCTAGATGAATCACATGCTTCTTTATCAATAGGACATTCAAGCTTTTTGAAAACCTATATGTGGATAAAACAATCCTTTTGTTGGAAAGGATTAAAAGCAAAGGTCAAACAATGGGTGGTTGAATGCGAAGTATGCCAACACAATAAAGGTGAAACAGTCAAATCACTAGGATTGCTTCAACCATTACCTATTCCAGATCATCAATGGGAACATATTTCAATATATTTTATTGAAGGTCTTCCTAAATTAGAAGGCAAAAAAATAATTTTCGTGGTGGTAGATTGCCTCTCGAAATATGCTCATTTCCAGGCTTTACAACATCCATTTTCAGCAAGTAAAGTGGCTAAGGTATTTATGGACTTGATTTTCAAATTGTATGGAATGCCAAAAACTATTGTAAGTGATCATGATCCCATATTTACTAGCAATTTTTGGAAAGAATTATTTCATCTTAATGGTACGAAATTAAATATGTCCTATGCATACCATCCACAAACAGATGTCCAAATTGAGGTAGTTAACAAATGTTTGGGTACCTATCTAAGATGTTTTGTTTAGGATAAACAATATCAATGGAGTCATTGGCTTTCCTTGGCAGAATGGTGGTACAACACTTCATACCATTATTCCATTAATATGTATCCATTTGAAATATTGTATGGAATTAAACCACAAACAATAGCAGATTATGTACCAGGATCTTCCAAAGTGGCCCAAGTAGATGATTGGTTCCAACACCGACAGTCAATGCTCATCATTCTCAAAGACAACTTGGTCCAAGCATAAAATCGTATGAAGCAGCAGCAAGACACACACCAATTGAAAAGATAATTTAATACAGGTGATATGGTGTTCCTATGTTTGCAACCTAACAAATATAATTGAAGATCAAGACTAGTCAAAAGTTGGCTCCACGATTTTATGGCCCTTACAAAATAGTGTGTCACATTGGAGAAGTGGTATATCAACTAGAGCTTCCTCCCTCATCTTGTATACATCCAATATTTCATGTTTCCTATCTCAAAAATGTGATCAGCTAGAAAATACAATCCGAATCAGAATTACCAATACTTGATGAAGAAGGACATATATATCTCCATCTTGAAGTAATTTTACAAAGAAAAACATGTATGCTGAGATCTCATCACATCCAAGAATTCCTCATCAAATGGCAAGACCTACCTGAAGAAGATGCTACATGGGAACCTGAAAGTATTTTCTAGACATTTTCAGCTTTGAGGACAAAGCTTTCTGAGGAGGGGAGCCATGTTACATTCCAAACATAGCCATCAGCTATGTTTCCAAAAATGATTTAATTATTATTTATATGGTAGGATTCAATATAGTTTGATCATATTTTTTACATCAAATTTATCATTTGCATTTGCAGAGTACTAAGCCCTCCAAGTGGCGAGGACCAACCCTCCTTAAGAGGTGATTGATTTAATTATAAATTTTTTGCCTCTGCATCGTTTCCATCTCGGTTCTTTCTATTAAAATTTGATTGATATCTTATTGCTTGTGTTTCTATGAAATTGTTATTAGTTAAAATGAATTCAGATTTGGGAAGTGTTGATCGGCATAAGGGTACATGTACCCTTGCAATTGCTTAAAAAATCGTATTATTTAATTTCTTCTTAGATTTCTAAGACAAAACATTTGTAAGGAGGGTGGAATGCCATTGTACCTAAGGATATGTATATAAGATATGATACTATATTGTATATATGTATTTTGGATAGTTGGTATAGGTCACACAACCCAAGGTTGATTATATTATAATATTACATTATAATAATTAGTGGGATAAGGGTTTAGAACATCAAAGTAGCATTAGAAGATGGTTATATAAAGAAGAGATATTATCATTGTAATAATCATCATTTATATTAAGTATTCCCTTGTAATCATCTTTGTCTTTTTTTCATGACCTTTCATATTGAAAGATTTTGTGGAATTATTTCTTCCTTAAAGTGTATTATTGGTATTGTATTACTTTAAGAGTATTATTTATATTTATGTCTCATTGTGTGGATTATCGGTGTGAAATATTATTTGTGGTCGCATAATAATAAATGGTTTACGTTTGTAAATCATGTATTACATCATCACCACATAGTGGTATTATAACAAAGCTTGGATATTATCAATGTATTATTTGGCAAGATTTTAACTTGGGGTCTCTTTGAAATATTAAGGAATTTATCTGGTTGAACTAATGCCACTTAATAAATAATTAATTTTACATAAATTTTTACGAGGAATTTCGGTCCCTTCTTACCAAAGTTTGAATTAAATAAAATAAATATTTTATTATATATATAACCACCTTATTTTTGGATAGATCCAATGTACAATATTTTCAAAAAACAAAAAATTAGACTTTCCTAAAGAAAATCCCAAGTTCAATTTACAAAAGTGTGCACATGAAAAACTGTTCACCTATTAAAACAAAACAAGTACCTTTCACTTTGAAAATGCACTGCCTGTCTTCGAATCATCGGATCATTTAATCTATTGTTCCTATTTTTGGTCTTTCTCGAATGCCTTTACATTCCTGCTGGCCTAATTGCAAGTTATCACGTTGGTGGCAGAGTTACTGTGCAAACTCTCACCTGTCCGTTAATTATCATTTATCTTTTTGATTTTAAAAAGGACCCAGGTAAGGAAGACACATTGCTTAGCAAATATCTTTTCATGGGATGGTCTTTTTATCAGTCTTTCTCTGTGTTAATACCTGAAATTTTTTTTCTCTGTTTCTTTTCTCAATCACCATCACCATTCCATCTCAACAGTTTTCTTTTCTTATTCGCCATAATTAAATTTATATACAAATAATTTAGTTAAATAAAATAACCTTGCGAATAATTGTTCAGATAAAACTTTTAAAGTCCAAATTTAATTTAAAGGAAGTTACACCCATCAAAAGAACAAGGAAGTTTAACTATTAATTTTATTTTTATGGATTGGGAACTGTAGGGCTGCATTAGCTGATTTAACCCGTCAAAAGAACAAGGAAGTTTGACTATTATTTTTATTTTTATGGATTGGGAACTGTAGGGCTGCATTCGCTGATTTAAAGCATCTCTCGACCACTTAATTAAGTGAATTTATTTATTTATTTCTTAATAAATTATGTATAGTTTTTTATTAAGATTATTTTTATAAAACAATAAATATTATATTTATTGTTATTTCAAATAAATTATTATGTTTTAATTTTATGAAAGATATTTTTAGTTTTTTTAATCAAATATGTTCTTTATCATTTTTTTTTTGAAAAATTTTGAAAAAACTTGTATTAAAACAAAGATCAATTACAATTTGGGAAGAGACTTTTCCCAGCCTCAGTCAGAGAGAACACATGCTTACAACAGTAAAAAAATATTTGCAATGGAGCCAAATCTCTTGAACCATTAACTAGCTAACAGGGGGATCGGTTTGGTCTGTTGATGCAACTTGTCGCGATATCGCGACACTTTTTCCTTCTTCTCCTTTGGCCACGAAAATGCAACATGTCGCAAAATCGTGACACTTTTCTCCTTTGGCCGTGAAAATGCAACATGTCGCGATATCACGACACTTTTCTCCTTTGGCCGCGACAATGCAACATGTCGCGATATCGCGACACTTTTTCCTCTTCTGGTCGTGACATTGCAACATGTCGCAATATCGTGACACTTTTTCTTCCTTTGGTCGCGTCAAAGCAACATGTCGTGATATCGTGACACTTTTTCTCTTTGGGCTGCGGCGTTGCAACATGTCGTGATATCGCGACACCTTTTCCTCCTTTGGCCGCGACGAAGCAACATGTCGCGATATCACGACACTTTTTCTCTCTTGGCCACGATGTTGCAACATGTCACGAAATCGTGACACTTTTTCTCTTTTGGCCGCGTCGAAGCAACATGTCATGATATTGCGACGTTTTTTCTCTTTCGGTTGCAACGAAGCAACATGTCACGATATCGTGACACTTTTTCTCTCTTGGCCGCGATGTTGCAACATGTCGCGATATCGCGACACTTTTCCTCTTTCGGCCGCGACGAAGCAACATGTCGTGATATCGTGATATTTTTTCTCCTTTGGCCGTGATGATGAAACATGTCGTGATATCGTGACATTTTTTCTCTCTTGGCCGCGATGATACAACATGTTGCGATATCGCGACATTTTTCTCCTTTGGTCGTGACGATGCAACATGTCGCGATATCGCGACACCTTTCCTCCTTTGGCCGCAACGATGCAACATGTCGCGATATCGCGACACCTTTCCTCCCTTGGCCGCGACGAAGCAACATGTCATGAAATCACGACACCTTTCCTCCCTTGGCCGTGACGAAGCAACATGTCACGAAATCGTGACACCTTTCCTCCCTTGGCCGCGACGAAGCAACATGTCACGAAATCATGACACCTTTCCTCCCTTGGCCATGATGAAGCAACATGTCATGAAATCATGACACCATTATTCCCTTGGCTGTGACGAAGCAACATGTCACGATATCGCGACACCATTCCTCCCTTGGCTGCGACGGTGCAACATGTCGCGATATCGCGACACCATTCCTCTAGTGACCGCGACGGTGCAACATGTCCTGATATCATGACATCTTTCCTCCAGTGACCATGACGGTGGAACATGTAGTGATATCGTGACACCTTTCCTCCAGTGACCGCGATGGTGCAACATGTCACGATATCACGACACCTTTCCTCCAATGATCATGACGGTGCAACATGTCATGATATCGTGACACCTTTCCTCCAGTGACCACGATGATGCAACATGTCATGATATCGCGACACCTTTCCTCTAGTGACCACGATGGTGCAACATGTCGCGATATCGCGACACCTTTCCTCCCTTGGCTACGATGAAGCAACATGTCGCGATATCGTGACACCTTTCCTCCCTTGGCTACGACGAAGCAACATGTCACGAAATCCCGACACCTTTCCTCCCTTTGCTTTTTCTTTGATCATTAGCTTAGGGACCTTTCAAGACCCTGCCTAATCACCTCATCCTCAATAGCCATGTCACTGTGCAACTGAACCCCTACCTCCTTCTCAACACCCATCTTAGCCAAGAAGTCGACCACTTTGTTTAAATATCTACTCACATAAACTGAAATCACATCATCTTATTCCCTCCATAATTCCTTAATTTGAGTGACAAGAATCCTCAACCTCCATGCTTTCAAAGCAAATTTCCTCATGCAATCTAGAGCTCCCCATTATTTGAGAATCTGATTCAAGGATTATCCTCCTGTGGCCCTGTTTAACTGCCCAAATAGAAGCAGATTTGATAGCTATGGCTTCTGCTTCATTGTTTGTGGCTCTTCCCAAGCCTTGTAGTTCCCAATAGAGCACTATTCCAACATGATTTCAGTGAACCACTCCAATTTCGGCTCTACCCGGATTGCCTTTTGCAGCTCCATCAGTATTAATTTTAATCCAGCCTTCTGGGGGTGGTTTCCAACTAGCTCTGTCCTATCCCTCTTGCACTTCAACTTCCTCTTCCATTGCCCCACTAACAACCTGAGTTTCCTCTTTAGCATAGACAGACCACGGTTTACGTGACTTTGCTCCAAATGACTCGCCAAACTCCATCTAAAGAAGAAAAAGTTTCTCTAAAAATTTTAGCATTTCTCTCCAACCACACTTGCCACCAAATAAAGTTTAATCCAAGCTCCCAACCAATAAAAAGAGCTTTAGATTTAAATCTGCCCCTCTTCCATATTTCCTAGATATTAATCTGATTCAAGTCACCATTAACTTGAATTTTATAATATAAAAACCATCTCTCCCAAATCTGGCGCGTGAATGGGCACTCAAACATCAAGTGATCAGCTATTTCCTCGCTCTTGTAGCATAAGACACATTGAGATGGACCGATGATTCATTTACATCTGAGATTATCAAAAGTGAGAATTCCATTATGCATGAACTACTAGGAAAAAAAGTTTACTTTAGGCCAACCCTTGGTCTGCCAAATATTTCTCCAATCCTCAACCTGATATGTATGAGGGGGAGGCTCTGGAAGGATCTTGTAATATTTTTCCTTCACTGTGTACACAACAAGGCTCCCATAGCCCCAAGCTAATTCATCCTCATCGTCTCTACCTGTGAGAAATATTTCTGTCAAGATTTTAGTCATGATGGGTGCCAAATCCGGAGGGATTGAAATTGGCCACTCATCCAACTTCTTAAACTGCTTAAACTTATAATCCCCCAGATGACTAGTGGTGAAATAACTTTCAATTTGGACCCAACCCTTGGATTCTATGGTTGTTTTTATTGGTTGCAATTCAAGAAATTCAACAATGATAGGTGGGTAATGATCCCATGAATCTATCCAAAATCGTGCCTTCTCCCCTCTCCCCACTTTCCAAAATAAATGATCTTTTACTACCTGAGATCCTAACTTGAGAGCTTGCCACACTAAGGAACCAGTACCATCCAAAGGGAAACGACCCACATCGTTTGGGTTTACATGTCCCAAATATTTACTAGTTAGGATTCTATTGAATAAGGAAGTTGGTTGGGAAATCCACCTCCAGTAAAGCTTTCCAGCCAAAGCTCTATTATTTAATTTGGATCTTCTCAGTCCCAAACCTCCTTTTACCTTGGGCTGGGTTACTTTGTCCCAACCTACTAAGGCTCATTTCCTCTCTCCTTTTACTCCTTCCCATAAAAATTTTCTAGCCATCTTGTCCAACTCTTTCCAAATAGTATGTGGGGCAACCAGGATAAAGAATTTATAAATTGTCATGGCCTGAATGACTGACTGTAAAAAATTTAATCTACCCCCATAGCTTAACCATTTGTGAGACCAATGATTAATTCTATCCTTGATACAATCCAAAAGATTCCTCCAGATATCTATTTTTAGTTTTTTTAAATGCAAAGGGACCCCCAAGTAAACCACTTGGGAGAGAGGTCCTTGTGAATCCCAAGATCTCTAAAACTCCGTCTCGAAGCCTTTGATCAAGATTGAAAAAGACCACTTTGGATTTTTTATCATTGATGACTTGGTTTGTAGCCCTAAGGTAGACATTAAGAGTATCTCTGATCATTCTTGCTTCCCTGAAGCTAGCCAATCCCACCAATCCTGTGTCATCCACAAACTGTAGGTGAGTCAAAACTTCCTTACCCACCTTGATTCCTGTTAGCAAACCTTGTTGTCATCTCCTCAAGAAAAGTCTACCTAATCCTTCAGCTAATATGAGAAAAAGATAGGGAGAGCAAGGATCTCCTTGACGAAGGCCTCGAGTGGCTCCAAACGGTGGCGAGGGAAGACCCTTGATTAACACTAAGTATTTCGGAGTAGAAACACAACTCATGATCCATTCTATCCAATCCTGAGAGAAACCAAAGGCTGCCATCATCTTTGACAAGAAGCTCCACTCCACCCTATCATAAGCCTTTGACATATCTAATTTTATGAGCATTCCTTTATTACCAGATGTTTTCATTGAATGGATTGCCTCCTAAGCCAGAACCACCCCATCCAAGATCTGCCTACCCTCTATAAAGCCCCCTTGGTCTGAGGAGATAATGTTATGTAAAAGAGGTTTTAGCTTCTCAGCCATTACCTTTGTGATTATTTTATATATAACATTGCATAAGGCAATAGGTCTATAATATAAAATATGTACCCCCTCCTCCCCTTTTGGGATTAAGGTAATGAAAGTATGATTTAATGATTTAAGCATTCTTTTACTACCTCTGGACTCCTCTATAACAACCATTACATCCTCCTCCAAGTTATCCCAAAAGGCCTGAAAAAACTCAATTGGAAAGCCATCTAGACCTGGAGTTTTTTTTATGCTCATTCCAAAGACCACATTCTTCGACTCCTCTCTATCAATGGGTTTAAGAAGGGTCTGATTTTCTTCTTCAGAGATAACGGAAGGTATGACAGCAATAACGTCGTTTTGAGCCTATACATCTTGCACCATACTTTCCTTAAATAGTTTAGACAAAAAATCCATTGAATGGGCATGCATACCTGGAAGTGTATCACAGGAGTGTCTGTTGTCATATTGAAGAGCTTCCATGTTGTTCATCTGTCTCCTAGCATAGGCAGTCGATGGAAAAATTTGGTATTTCTATCACCTTCTAATAACCAAGTGGTTCTTGCTCTTTGTTTCTAGTAGGTCTCCTCTTGGTTGTCAATGTCCTCAACCGCTTTACGCAAGGCATCATCCTCGACTTTGAGCTGCTCTGTAATTGTTCCTTCCCTAAAGTATTTTTGAACCTCATCCCATATAGCCACCAAAGGAGCTCTTTGGACCTGGATGTCTGTCTTGTTAGCTCGCCTCCATTGTTTCAATTTTCTTTTGAAGTTCCTCTTTTTGTAACCAAAAAAATTCAAATTTAAATGGTTTGTGATGTTGCCCTGTCTTAATCCCTCCTTCCAACAAAATGGGAAAGTGATCTGAAACTAGACCCTCCAAAATCTGAAATTTTGTATTCCATTTTACAAATGTCTCCTCTAAAACCAAAAAATGGTTTAACTTTACCTTCCTGCTATGTGGCTCCCTCCTCTTATTAGTCCAAGTATAGTTAGTTCCAGGGCATTTAATATCCACCAAGTGTAAATTCTGGACTTGGGCAATCATAATTCGATCCCCTGGATCCAAAATTGGGGTTCCCCCTTCCTGATATCTAGAGGATAATTTAGCATTAAAATCCCCAGCAATAATCCATTCTAAATCTTCCCTTGAGACTCTCATGTTATGCACAGACTTTCCATTGAAGCCTCTGACCATCTAGGTTTTGAGCCCCATAAAAATTTGTGATTAAAACATGTTCAACTGTGACATTATTTCTAAAATGTGATGTGAGAACACCCCTCAAAGCTATATGTTCTATTGCAGTCCATTCAAGAGAGTTCCAAAGAGTAACAATCCCCCCTGAGGCACCTTGGGCAATCACTTCCATATGACCAGCACCCCTCCAAATTTTGTTAACTGTTTTACACATAAGATCGAACGACATTTTTGTCTCCTGGATAAGCAAAAAATATGTTTTACATTTTTTTGAGTCTTTGAACAGCAGATTGATGGGTTCTACTGTTTAAACCCCTAACATTCCATGATTGTATAATCATTGGTTACCTTGAGAGCAATAAGAATCTATTGGCCTCACCGATCCTCCGATGATCAGTTTGTCTCCTTGAACTGCTAGCAATTCCTTATTTGATTTTCTACCCACTCCTTGAGAGTTGCTATTTTTTTATCTCTTTTCCACCTGAGTTATCCCTAAAGTTGGCCTTTCTATGTTCTTTTCTGCTATTCCCATGCTGAAATCCTTAATTATTGGTTGCTCTTGGTTATGTACTATCAATGCCCCTACACTCTCTGACTACAGTAACTTACTGTGCTCAATTACCTGCTCTATGACGGGGGGAGATGAAAGAGGAGCTTGAGCGTGGATGTTATTATTTTCACTATTCCCATCCACTCCTTCCATGAATTGTTCTTCTTGGTCCATTAGTGTCTTGAATATCTCATACCTATTGGCGGGCTTGAGTTGGGTTTGCTCTTTACCATCTTTTTTCTTTTGCCTTCTCCTTCTTTTGGGTTGTTCAAAACCATCTCTTTGTGCTTCTTTACCTTGAGAAGTATTGGTTGGTTCTTTGTTTATTGTTGATTTACCCTCCTTAGGAAGATTTGACATTCCTAGAGGAGCCTCCATTTTTGTGTTCATATTATTTGGGCAAGATCGGACCAAATGCCCATATTTGTGGCAAACTCGCATCCGAAGGGCGAGCCTCATAATCCAGATTGTTGAATCCAAGATAGTCCTGCAAGTTCAAGTTCCACCTCTATCAGTAGAGGCTGGCTAAGATCCATTTCCACACATACTCTTGAATAAACAGTTGTGTTTCCTTCTATTGTGTCTTTGGAGACACCCAAATGTCTTCCAAGGGAATTATCGATAATTTCCAAAACCTGCTCACTCCAAAAATCCATTGGAAGTGCATACAAACGGATCCAGACCGAGACAGTAGTGGGTTCAATTCGAGGATCGAATCCCACTCTCCAAGGTTGAACAAATAATCCTGTCGAACCATGATTCCTCTTTTCTGATTCGAAAGCCCTATTTCTATCGGCTAGAGAAGAAAAAATAACAATAAAATACCCATTTCTAATAAACCATAAAGACTACTCACCATGAGGCTCCTAGTTTTGTTGGACCCAGCAATGCAAAAAATTTAGGGTAGGGCGAATAGCCATGAATTTACAGATCAAATCGTGATTTGCTCTGTATAAGACTATTTCTTCGACCATCCTTGGCTCAATGACAACATTGGGCCTTGATTCAGACTATGGCAAGCATCCATTGACTCGATGAGATGTTGATCTATTGCCAGCAGCCGTGAAGAGCATTTTAAATGTAGTTCTTTGTGCTTCGTCAGTCTTGGAAGGAGATTTATCTTTTAGCAAATCTGCATAAGAGCTATTTCTCTCGAGAAGAGGATCCGGAGGTGTCCCCATTGGACCCTCCTGTGGCAGCAATCTTGCCTTCAAATCCACAATAACCAGAAATCTCTTTGGCAACCCAACTGATGCCCTAGTTTTTCCCTAGCTCCAGAAACCTTGGTTCATGCGTTTCGCTCCCTTCTTGCATGATAATTTGGATGATTTGAATGGATTCATATTTCTTGACCTATCATATGTTTCATGTTCTTTATCATATTAAAATTATTATTTTTCTATAATTTAACTTCTAGATATTATTTTTATTAAGAGAGAAAAAAAAAGTTCAGTCCAATAAAATCTTATTTAATCAATTTTTTTTTAAATTTGAATTTCACCAAGACAAAGATCAACACATCAATTGGCTAAATTATCCTTTACCTAGTTTCTTTCTCTACGTATATGTTTACATTTCTAAGAGATTGCCTCTAACAATAGTTTATGAACATCATAATAATGTATTTTTTATCCAATTCCTACATCTCAATTGAAGTATATTTCCATTGTTTTTTAGTTGCAATTTTGATCCTTGCAAGAAATGCTTTAACCTTAATATAGTTGTAAACTAAAGTTTCATCTCATTTTTAATAAGTGAAGAGAATTTTGTCTTTGTTATTTTAAAAACACCACATCCACTAGCTTTTCTTGTATTTCCTTTGAAAGCACCATCAAAATTATTTTTGATAAACCCAACTTCTAAACATATCTATTTTACCATATACCAAGCTAAACCCTTAATGATAACTCCATCATACTCCATTGTCATAGATGATCCTTTCATATATTTTTAACCTATAACTAAGAGGCTATCACCCCTCTTTATGTACATGAGACTTCCCATAATGAGCATCATTTCTATAAGCATTATAAAAGAGATAAAATAATATAATTTCAAACTTGGACATGATTTTGAGATTTATCTTTGAAAATTTTATTATTCATTTCAATATATTCCAACAAATAATGACAAGAGTAATCATCTACATAATGCATAATCCTTTAACTTTGAAATCATTAATCCAACATTCATCAACTCCTTCAATGTTGATGAAGCTACCTAATATATTCTCATATTTTGAAAAACAAAGACCCAAATGCTATAAGCAAAGGAAAAATGAAGAAATAAATGATTTGATGTTTATAGATGCATCTCACACAAGGTATGCATGAAAGGTCCGTGACATCCTTTTCATTGTAGACTCTCTTTTGTAACAATCTTGTTATGGACTACTAACCAAAGAAATACTAACCAAAGAAATGTTGAGGCATTAGGGAGGGCCTCTAGTGACCAAATGTTCTAGCAAAAATCATCAAGAATAGGAAATTATAGTTACTGTAAATCCTCATATCCCAACTTGACCAAGTATCCACCATATTTTGATAGATTGCAAACAAACTCATTTTTCTATATAAAAAAAATACATAGAACTCTTGAAGCACCGTTAAAGCTCATTTTCTTTAGTTCCTCTCCTTCAATAAAGTTGATGATAGCAATTTAGATCTAGATTTATTACTCACATTAATATAATAATTGACCTTTTGGACCTTTACAAGAAATACATACATTATTCAACAATTTTTATTTTGATAAAAATAAATAAGATGACAAGGCTTCAACCAAGCATAAAACCAAAAAATTGTAAAATCCCTCTCATTGACTAACCATCTAATATATTTCTTGATCAATTGTATACTATATAATATTGAGTTCCATGTTGGAAATCCTTGAGATTATTTTGTGAATAATTTTAGTAAATCAAGAGAAACTATATATTTTTGCAGTAACATTTTTTCCTACTCTTTCCTTGATATTTGAATAATATCTAACCAAATATTTTTCCTAAGGAAAAACTCATAACTTTGCAATTCTACAAGCCTGCCCCTCCAATATTATTTCCTTTGTAAACTTGTTGGTCTAAAATATTGTTATTAGACCATAGATTGAACTTCATTAAAAAATGTATAAAGGAGATATTGAAGGTTTTCATAATTTTATAAAATGATGGCTCCTCCTAACTGATAAAGATTAATTTTAATATTTTTTTTAATACTGATAAAGATAACATCAAATCAAATGAAGGAATACAATTCAAACTAGTAAACCTCTAATGGCTTATTACCTATAACCACGAACTTTAGTTCAAGGGTCCAAAACCCAACCCACCCTCTTAGATAAGGATAAGCGCTCACATAAAAGAAAATTAAAAGCAATGGATGAGCTAAAAAAATAGGGGAGAGGGCATTTGAGCCTCTCTAATGGATCTAAGAGAAACCACTAGGTTTGAGCAATAGTTAAAATTATTAATCACATGAGCACTTCAGTATAAAAATGAAGGAGTTTTGAAAGCAACAACAGTTCAAAAGAGAGAAATACTCATACCATACAAAAGTAATGAAAATTTTGATAATAGAATACAAAATATTTCTTCAATTACTATATCATGAGATGACAAAATATTATAGTATTTTACAAAAATGGGAACTAGATCCATTGTCCTTTAATTTCATCCTATCTATATGAAGTTTTAGTTGGTTACATGGAGTAACCAATTCAACTACTTCTAGCCTGATTCTATTAACTAATCAAAATTCCACTTAACTAATCACCTATCATGACTAATTACAATTTGTACATATGGCACACCTGTCCTAGTAGACAGCCTCATTACAATTAGAGTATTTTTAAATATTTTTCCATAGGGGAAGAAACAATAGGCCATGAGCTCACTAAGAAGCATCTCTAATTGATTTTTCTTTGATGACCATTTATTTATACTTCACCTAACTTTAAGTTGTACATTGAATCATTCTAAGTTGGATTCTCTATGCTTTACACTTTGGCATTAACCATTCTATTCTCATTCTTGGTTTGCTCTTTTGTAGTATCCATGGAATTAATTAACTGTGATAATTACTTTCTAATTGAGAGCAACTCTCCAAACTTGCTTCATCAAACATTTTAAACTTCAAGAAGACTTAGCCCCATAGTGAGTCAAAATTAGCAAAATTTGTGTCCTAAAAGTTGTCTTCTTCATCATCTACTTAGAACTAAAATAGGCATCAATACCTTTTTCTTGGAGGTATTTATCCATTTTGTTGACCTAGTTAGATGCATTGTTAATCAACTTGACATAGTCTTTGATGGTTTATTCTAATGTATCATTCATTATATTTACTTGGTCTATCATAAAGAAGGATCACCATGCTCTCCTAATGCAGGAGCATCCAAGTGGGATCATTTTTTTGTTTTATTTTTTGTGCATATGGTTGTTGGTTTTGTGTATGTGGTTGGTGCATGTGGTTTGGTGCATATGGTTTACATATTGTTTGGTGAATGTGGTTTACGTATGTGGTTTTGTGCATATGGTTTTGGTGTGCACATGGTTAGCTATAAAAAACACAAAAAATGAGAGAGTTGAGCTTTAGGAGTGAGATCATAAACTTAGGGAGAGAATAGAGGTTGTGAACCAGCGTTGCAAAAGTGATTTAGTGGTTGTATTGAACCTAGAAATTGGATTTCTAATATTGTAACTATTGATATTATGCAAATCAATTGTAAATCAATAATCTAGGATTTCAAAACTAAAATCGGGTAGAGAAGGCCGTAATCTAGTTTTGTTTTCTCTTTCTTTGTATTTTGAATGACTATCAACCTTTGAGGAGGCAAAGCATGTATTGTTCTCTACAAGGAATGATAATATTTTTTATTGGAAGCTTATTTGAGTTCTCTAGCTAATAATATTGTATTTTAAACTTGCATCCTATTGGGTTAGGAATTCTTATATATAAATATTGCATCATATTGGGTTAGGTATTATCTGCACTACAACCATACTTTCTAATTGTATCACATGGTTTTAGAGCATTGTGTTCATTCATTGGTTTATTTTTATTGCCTATCACCTAAATATACTATCGGGGAAAATTCAAAGATAATATAGAAGGAATATATTGATTGTGAGGAGTGATAGTATGTTGAATATTGTGAAGGAGTTGTGCAGACCTATGAGTGGAAGATAGTGTGTTGAGTGCATATATCTATCCAAGGGGAGCATGACTAATAACATAGAGGTGCATAAATTTCCTAAAGCAATGAGAGGTAGACGTAGAGGTCATATAAGGCAAGTTTGCATTGGAGTAAGATTTGATCCTTATGTTATAGAAGCAAGCCTAAAAAATGCAGTTGTATTGCAAGCACTACAAGACATCCAAGCAATACTTGAGGCTATTGAAGGCGATAAAAGAAGGAGAAAGAATATTAAGGACTCTAAAACCTTTGATTCAAAATTAGACATTTCATCCTTTAATGATGAAGATAAACCTAATAATCAACTAATTAGATCTATGGCAAATTTAAGTACAAAGCCAAGAGTTGAACTCCCATGTTATTCTGGAAGCCTTGAGCTAGAAGAGCTGGTGGATTAGATCTTTGAGTTAGAGAAATACTTTGAGTTGAAAGGCATTGAATATTACAAAAGAGTTAATATTTTTATGACCAAGCTAAAAGGTCATGTCTCTTTATGGTTTAATCAAGTGCAAAAAAAGAGACTTGTTGATGGGAAAGGTAAGATTAAGTCATGGAATAGAATGGTGAGGAAACTAAAGAAGTCGTTATTTCCAAAATATTATGAATTGACTCTTTTCAAGAAGATGAAAAACTTGAGGTAAAAGGATTCAAGTATAAAAGAGTACATTGAAGCTTTCCAAAGGCTTTCCATTTGAGTTAGACAACCAAAGCCTACTATAGTCACAATTTCAAGGTATGTAAATGGTCTCAAACTTTCTATTCAAGATGAAATCAATATGCTACATATTAAGAGCATGGAGGATGCATATCAATATGTTGTGAGAGCTAAGGAGAAGCTCAATAGAAATTTTGTGTAGTCCTCTAGAGGTAGAGGTAAGGCAAAACCCCAAGGGGGTAAGGATCATGTAGTCAAGAAGGATGAGGAGGCTACGAGCTCAAGCAGACCTCAAAGAGGCAGATTCCAACCTAATAAAGGTAGGGGAAATGCTACAAGGTTTCAAAATAATACTTAGTGGTTCAAAGAAACCTACTTTAACTATGGGGCTTAAGGCCATAATTCCATAGAATTCAAAGAGCGTCTAAAATATAACAAGAAAGCTAAAAATAGAGCTAACGTGGTTGAGGAAGAGGAGGCAAAGAGTGTTGATGGATCTAAGTATCACACCACTATAGGAGACAATAATAAATTGATGGTTAGGAGAGCACTAACATCAAGCAAATATGATGGAGAACCTTGGCAGAGAAAGAACATTTTTAGGACTAAATGCTTGTCAAGAGGAAAAATCTGCAAGGATATTATGGATGGAGAAAGCATTGATAATTTTGTATTAATGTAAATTTTGTCAATCATGCAAAGCCATACAGAGTTTCATAGTTGCAAAAAGACCACCAAGTCACCATGGATAACAAATGCAAGGTGAAGTTTCAAATTGGGAAATATTGTGATGAAGCATGGTGTGATGTGATTCTTGTGGATGCATATCATTTGCTACTAGGTAAACACTGGTAGTATGATAGGTAAACATTGCATGATGACCGGTTGAATACTATCATAGTTGAGAAGGGAGGCAAGAAGTGGAGATTGAGATCCCACAAGCCTAAAGCAACTGAAGCTAGTTGTGGTCTAATACTACTTGGAGAAAATAAGTTTCTAAAGGAGACAAAGGAGAAGACAATGTGATATGCATTATTTTCTAGAGAGGAACAAGGGGATGAGATAGTACCTATTGAAGTTGCAGCAATATTGAAGGACTCTAATGTTGTGGTTGTTGATGATATGCCACCCAGTTTGCCACCCATGAGGAAGATCTCCCACCAGATGGATTTGATTCCTAGTGCTAGTCTTCCCAATAAGGCACCTCATAGGATGGATCCTATGAGGTGTTTTATTGAGAAGACTAGCACTAGGAAAGAACTATAGAGTTGAACAAGCAAGTCAAGGAGTTGCTTGAGATGGGCTTGATTAGAGAAAGTCTAAGCCCATATGTAGTACCTACTAGCTTGACACTATAGAAAGATAGCGAATAGAGGATGTGTATTGATTCTTGAGAATGTTAAAATAATCTTCACATTATTCAATTAATATACATATATTTGAATACATCATCTTGATTAATTTTAGCTAGCATCAGTTGTAACAACTCACATAGATTAGGCATGAAGTTATATATAATCTAATCAACAATATACGAGACAAAATATGAGCTAACTATAACTCCACAACAAATAATTTTATAATGTTCTCCACCATATTAGAAAAACAAATTATTACATTATTTAGTTAAATATATTAAAAGTTTTAGTACTCAGCTAATTGTCAATTTAAAAGCCAAAGTGCCTAATGTTAAAATTGAAATAAATCAAATTAGATCCAAATTAGAACTAATATGCTATTGACTAATCATGACCAATACTGTATTATTTACACATGATTTTTATAATGAAAATATATTGTCTCATTTCCATATGGCGTCAGAGCCCAAGTTCCAACCAAGCTGCTAGGTTCTATTTGCAAGAATTTCCCCAGCAACATATTCAAAACTAAAATTCTGCGTTGTTGGGCAGACGGCGGACGTCGACAGCATTAGTTTTCGACCCCCAAAGACATTACCCATTTCTCCACATGCCTTCCGGAAGATTAGTGCTACACTAAGTTTGTTGTGCTACTATGCGGAGGGGTGCATGGCACTTGAGGGCTTACGTATCCAACGTATGAGCCATCACCATCGAAGACTAGCGAAAAACTGTGTCCTCTTTCTGAGACTACCGCTTCGCCTCCCAAAAAAATGCTTGATGAGAGATCGCGTAAGCAGGAATAACAGATAATTTACAGTCGCATGGACTGATAATACGGAGACTTTTTTCTGACTGTGACTAGGGAACGTTTTACCAGCCTAGCCCAAGAATCTCCATTGTTTCCATCGGAGACATGAATCAGGCTGCAATTCCATTAAAAAAAAAGAAAAACAGAAACTAGTGCTGTTATTTTGTGTTTTACAATTACGCGTTGCTGAACCAACCGATCTGGCCTAATTCACCTAATTCGAATGTCGTTCACTACGAATCACGGGCACATTTTTTTCATAGACATCGGGCTGGGCACACTGGGCTGTCGACCACCCATTCACAATCTGCCAAAAACAACCGAGTTGAACAGCCGATTTTTCGGATTTGACGAGTTATTTTTGTTTGGTCATGTTGTTTTAGTCCCACATTCGCAGGGATAATTTTTGTTTTAGAATGAAATCGCCATCGTAGGGGTAGTGGTGGTCATCGGGAACTCGCACACTCGGCAAGCGGGTTCATTGTGAGTGTCAAATCAACAACTTGACTATTAGACATCTATTTGGTTCTATTTGGATGTGTGGAAGGAAACTTTTTTTTAATTAATTATTTTTTAATTAAATAAAGGTCTTTTTTTTTTTTCAAAAGAGAAGGATCTTTATGAAAATGATAAGAAGTTGTGTGGAGCATTTTTCAAAGATGTTGATGATTATGAAAATATTCAAACAAATGGTGTTATAATGTTAATGACTATGAATAATTTTTTTAATTAATTAAAGGTCTTTATTTTTTAGAAGAGAAGGATCTTTATAAAGATGACAAATTCCTCACACTAAGAAGTTGTGTGCAAGCAATTCTCAAAGATGTTGATGACATTGAAAATATCCAAACAAATAGTGTTATGATGTTAAAGACTATGAAAATATCCAAACAAATGGTGTTATATTTCCTATAGATGTTGTAAGAATATTATACATGTCATTTATCTCACTTGATATTTGTAAGCTTAAAAAGGAGGAACTCAATGAGGAATCTTGACATTAATCTCATTAATAGTATACATGCTTTGTTGCGACACAAGCGACCTTAAGTCCATGGTGGCCAATGTTTGTTGTGATCAATATTATGCATAGCGATGAATCATCGTTAAGTTACGAATATCAAAATTTTCAATTTTAGAAATTGGTGAATATGGGGAACCTACACGTCAGCCCATTCGCTCAAAATTTTTGGAAGCAAAATTTTTTTGGGGTCTGCTCGCCCTATGTTGAAAATAATTTCATTGTTTTAATTTTAAATCACCATCACTCCCGCCTAAATCGTGGACCTCTTTCACCTTCAAATTACAAAACTTTTATTTTTTCTATCCAATTTGCCTCTTATACCACTTGTATAAATACTTAACACTATACCGATAAACATACATCTAAAACACTCGAACTCTTCAAAAATAGATCTGAAGCAATGAAAACGTTGTAGCAAACCAAAAAACTAAACACTATAGTCTTTTTTCAACAAAATCTGATTGGTTGCAAAGGATTATCAATCACAACATTTATCGATCGATTATAGAGAAGCGTGGCATAGTGTTGATTGGTTAGAGAGGATTATTTATCAAAAAAACTAATCGATTGCAAAATACTGCCAATCGACAGATTTGATGATTGATTACAATTGGGGAGGATTGTCAATCGATCATTATCGATCAATTGTATAAAAATGACAAGATGACAACTAGTTGTAGGGGACTATCTCTCAACATAAACCAGTCAGTTACAAAGTATTGTTAATAGACATATGCTAATTGGTTGCAAAAACCTAACAAGGTACCAATTGGTTGTAGAAACCTAACAAGGTGACAACTCATTCGACATAAACCGATCATTTGCAAAGGATTGTCAATTGATATTTGGTGATCGATTGTAGAAACCTGACAAGGTGAAATTTTATTGTAGAGGACTACCTCTTGACATAAACCAATCGGTTGTAGAGGATTATCAATCGATTGCATAAGCCTACAAGGTGACAATCGATTGTAGAGAACTTTCTCTTGACATAAACCTATTGGTTGCAAAAAATCTTGACAAGGTGACGATTGATTGCACAAACTTGTTGTAGAGGTATAACGATCGGTTGTAGAGTTCTAACGATTGATTGCAAAAATTTGTGATGACTGTGATAATAGGTAAAGTGAAAGCTTCCAAATATATCAGTATGGTTGTTTTGTTTTACATCATCTCTAGCAATAAATTTGACTTTATGTCTACTTGTTGTTGTAGCATTCTTACTTGTTTTGTAACCTTTGTTGGTGCGGTACTATAGAGTTTTTTTTAGAATTGCTATAGAACTATTCTTTTAGTTTGTAAACTATGGTAGTTGTAATAACATTAGACATCAAGGTTTCTTTAGAATTCAGTGAAGGTTAATCCTACTGGAGTGCAAGGCATTCCTTTAGTGTCAGGTTTAGAATGTTAACTTAGATTGTATTCCTCTTCCAATGTTTTGTTGTCCAAATATTTTCTCCTTTAGTTTCATAGGCAGCTTAGATGCACTATCTACAATTGTGGGATCCAAGTATCCATGTCATCTTGTAGTGTGTTAGGAGAATTTCTTTCTTGTTTTTTAGAGTATGTTTTCTTAGTGTTGCATTGTTTTGTTGTTGTTTCATGAGCACACAGGCAAAAGTCATTGTAGATGGCAGCGTAGGTTCATATCATAGATTCTTTATAGAATTATAGTTTAACCTTGGTTTCTTAAAAATGCAAAACGTAGAAATTTTATTACTTGCTATTTATTTTGTTTTGTAAAAAAATGCATGATTTAATAAGTTATTTTTATTTTCTTAAAGTAAGTAATGAATAATGGTAATAGTTCCATAAACCTTGAGAAAATATATAAAGTATTATTGATGGAAGTATGTATAATGTCACCTACTAGAAATTATGGAAATTATTACTACGGGAAGTGTGAGATTTTCCTTCAACATCATATTCATTTCCTAACATCAAAATATTTTTTCTTTACAAGTACAATGGCACCTACTGGTGATGGAAATAAGGGAGGCCAATCTTCTAGTAAAAAGACAATCCTGAAATATTTTACACATATATCAAAATGCAGTGAGGCACCCACATCTGCACAAGTTGAAGATACAAACATCTTTTACCAACTAATCAATTAATTTTCTATTATTTTTATTTACCTCTTTTTTAATGCTTGTAAAAATGGAATCTATTAATTCTTTAAAATAGTGCCTTTATACATCACAAAATAATATAGAAGATCAAACATTGAATGCAATGAACATTGTTGACCCTAATATGCCTCCACTTGGAGATATTCCTGGGGATGAGATGGGACCACATGATGGTTTTCATAATAACAAAATTCAACAATCACTTGACGAGATACCTCATACAAACACACCAACCAAAGAAAAAAATTATTACACATGTAATCTGTAAACTTTTGGGGAATCTTCTAGTGTAAAAACTAAACGTGGAAATTTAACCAAGTGGACTATTGGAATAACATTTTAGCTTGAATTATCATCAACATGATCCTTTATTGATTCAATTCAGCTATAGAACAACAATTATATACCAATAGAGTGTAGATGCATTATTTGTAGTTGAAAACTATGAAAGCATCATAAGATGTAACTTAAGTTTGACACAATAGAAAAAAATGTGGAAAAGTTTATTCGATAGTAAAATAAAGTGATAAAACAATTAAGAAATCAATTAGGTAGAAGGATGCATCAAAATGTGTGCATGTCAAATATGCACTAGAATACAAAAAAATTGAAACAATAACAAACTCTTATTGGGAAGGGTGGAACAATGCAAACCTGATTTTAAAATATTCATAAGACCACATTAGCTTCAAAAAGTTTGCAGTTTGTTGTTGTATACAGTATTCTCAAAAATGGTAGACCCATGTCTGATTTTGTTGATTATAAGCAACTATTTTAACTAGTTGATGTGTAAAACCTTCCCATATCCCATTTGTTAGATTGAAGTGGTTGGAAAATGGTAAAATATCTATCATTGGTTGAGAAGGAGGACATGAGAGAGAATGTAAAACATGCCAAATTCATTTTACTTTATATTAATGAGGTAAAGACTATTGACAACACATCTTAGATTTACATACATGTTTACACATTCCAAAATCATTTAAGACAACCTCATTTACTAGCACTACATAAGATGGTAGAAAGTTATAATTTGGAAAACATTTACAATGTTGTTGTAACTAGTTTAAAGGATATTATCGAAATCGATGAAAAATAAATAGCCACAAATTTAATTTGTGTTGGAGCTGATATTGCAACTACAATGCAAGGACATAGGAACAATCTTTGTGTTAGATTCCAGACATCAATTACCCCATATTTTATTCTCATTCATTACATGGTGCATAGAATGAATCTTGCATATAAAATTGTGAGCACATTTTAAAATGTTTCTAGAGTGGAAGAACTTGTCCCTGAAATACATGCTTACTTTTTATGCAATCCAAAAAGGTTTTCAAAATTTTAACTATTTTCTCTAGGTGTTATTGAAGGCAAAAAATTGTTAAAATATGTGGACACCAAGTGGATTTCACTATTTCTTCCTGCAAAAAGGGTTTTTTTTAGAATGTCAATCCTTAGTGGGGTTTATATATGCACATCATAGGAATATTGACAAGGCAAAATATTTTTTATATCGTATGCCTGACTTGGAAACACTTCTCACATTATGTGGTATTCTTTCATTGTTGCAAGAAATGAATACTTTGATTAAACTTGCATATGAAATATCTATTTATATTGTTGATTTCATCAAGATGAGAAAACAAATATGTATTCTTATTGATAAGATATACTTGTTCGAAGAAAATTCTACAAATCCTTTGTTTGATAGTTGGAATATTTTAAATAAGTTCAATCATCCTAACAGTTTTTTAAAGTTCAACATCAATAATAATCTTTGTATTACTATCAATGGAAAATTGATTGCTTTATATTATTATGAAAAGTGGTCAGATATAGTTACAGAGGATGTTGAACAAGTGTCTATAACACACAATGGATTTGATGTCATTTTACACATTACTAAGGTTAAATTGATAAGAATTGTAGAATCATCAAGAAGGGAAATAAGAGATCATTTTCAAAGAGATTAGTTGCTTGAGGTTATGGTTGTGGTTAACCCCATGTTCTAGAAACTTTGTCTTGACTACAATAGTAAAAGTAAGTTGTTTATAAAATATATGGGTAGTTTTGTGAAACATTTCACTAAAAGTGTGGAAGTGAATGATATTGAAATTAATGGTATTCTCAACAAATAAATTTTGATACAACAATCCACTAATTTTGGAATGACAATGGTTAACCAAATTATGCATTTGAGTAACCCACATGAACCTCGTTCCATCACACATTTGTGGAAAATATTGTATCCAAGTAATATCTTACAAGAAATGATGAGTGAATATTTTCTTTTATATGAATTATGTTAGACAATGATATTAGGATCTATTAAATATGAAAGGGTTTTTAGTGCACTATAATTTGTGAAATCTAAAGTTCATAACAGGTTGGACAAAAATTTGGATAATTGTTTGAGAATATATGTGTCATCATACGAGTTGGATAACTATACCTATAACAGATCTTTGGCATATTGGAAGTCCCTAGAGGATCGAAGAGGTATAACTAATATTATTGATAATGATGATAATGACACTTGTAGTGATTACATTGTGGAGACATAGGATTCAAGTATTCTTACAAGTTATTTTTGAGAAGCTGAGAAGTCTTTGTTTCAGCTTCCTCCATTGTAAAATTTCAATGATTTAAAAAAACATATAATTAATGGTATTTTGTATTTTATATCATTTATCCTATGACTTCTTCAAGGGAGGTGTCAAAAAAGACATCTCCTTCTATAGATTTGTTCGGAGTGGCAATCATTTTCATATGAACTATTGAAAATATATTGTAGGAGAAATGAGTTTGTCTTCTCTTCTTATTACTCATTAAATATTTTTTACTTTCTAAATATTTATCATAGGTGATTAGATGGTCATCGTCATCAAAATGGAAAGGTTGAGATTTCATAGGGATAAAGCCTATACCACATTGGGCAAACCATTACTCAACTTCAAATGGCTCATGTATACCATTTTCAAAATGACCTAAGCCTTTACCTCTATAACCCATATCACACATCATATTTTTTTATTTTATATATTTATTGGAAAAATAACAATGAGAAAAACTATTCTCATCGAATGTAAAGCTCATTTGCTTGATGTTAATTCTATCGGGAGAATACCCTACAAAAATAAAAGTGTAACTTCCAACATGATATACCTCATTTGCGAGGTAAACCTTTTGTACGTGGGGATGGTGGTAATTGTGACAAAATAATGGAATCTTAAACAATAAAATCATCTGTTCTATAGGTGCTAGTATGGTAGATAGGTCTGGTAAAGTTTCATCTGTGAGGGGATATGAGGTAGAAGGATAATTTGTTTTAAATGGTGTAGTTGTGTCAAAGGAAGGTAAGGGATAAATTTTTTTGGAAGAAGATTTAGAGGTAGCAGGTATTGCTAATGATAATGCTATACAAAATGGAACATCAATAGGTTATGCCATTGCAAACATATCAAAAGGTCTTGGATCTCCATGGATAGTGACCAATTGATTTTTAAATTCAAACTTGACACATTGATGTAAGGTAGAGGGAACTACCCTTGTTTCATTAATCCAAGGGGATCCTATAAGGATGTTGTATGATGTAGGACAAGATATAACAAAAATAAATGTATCCAATATTTTAGGGTAAAATTGTAATGGGATAGATATCACACCACAAGCTTCTTGGGTTTCATCATTAAATGCTTTTATAATCATTTTAGTTCTTCATAAATCTTCATTTTTAAACCCAATCCTTTTAAAAAAAATCATAGGTGTAGATATTTAAGGACGAGCCATTGTCAATTAATACTCTCTTAACACCTACATATTTGATTAATGTTGTTATGTATAAAGGATTATCCCTATGCATATTGTGCAGAGGTATATCTTTGTCATGAAAGTCAATGTAATCAACTCCATTAGAGGTTATGGCATTCACAATAGTAGTTGGTTTTGTCTTGAGGTACCATCATTTGACTCAAGGTGTTCATTAATTCTTCAATATGAACTAATGAAGTTCTAAGAATATCTAAGAGAGAAATCCTAGTTTTTGTACTAGCTAGTTGTTCATTAATATCAAAGGGAGCCTTTTGTTGGGGTCGTATCACATTATTTCCCTTATTAGGTGGTTTTAGAATAAAAGGTTGTTGGTCCTCATTATTTGATTGGGTTGTAGGTAATGGTGGTTGAGAATTTTAAATTTGGGTTTGTTGTCTAGTGATGGCTTCGATCATAGTCATAATGTTATTTGATTGATGGGAAGTGGGATGATCATTTTGAACCAGTTGTGGTCTAGTATTTGATTTTTTTTTAGTGGGAAGAAGTTGTTGTGAAGAAGGACGTGTTGTTATTATTCTTGGAAATGGTTCTTTCAGAATTAATGAATTTGTGATGGGTAGAATTAATTTTTTATTCATATTCTAAACTATTAGAATATAATAAACTAATTCTATCTCAGATTTAGTTTCACTTTCTATATGATTCAAGGATGAAAATTACATTGTCTTTCCATGAATTGGTATAATTATGACAAAATATTGAGTAGGCATGAAGGTAGTTTGTAAAGTTTGGGATGGTAAGTGATCACTAATCATTCCCATATAATGTATTGGATGAGGAATAATCTTATAGTCTAACTGATTTACAGCTTCCTTACCATGGTTTGGTAAAGGGTTTTGAAATATATCTAAGTTTTGATTAACATTTTGTACTTGTTGTTGTTGTACATTTGCTACTCGAGGGGTTTTATTTGGTGGAGGAATTTCTACTTCCAATTTTCCATCATCAATCAAGTCTTGCACCAAATTTTTTAATATTTTACAAGTATTTGTTGGATGTCCATCAACTTGATAAAAATCACAATGTTGATTTGGTCTATACCATGTTTGAGATGGATTTGGTTGTTGTATCTCCGATAATTTTATCAAATCCCTTTCTACCAATTGTGGTAAGATCATTGTCAAAGGTTGGTTTAATCTTGTGAAGTTACATTGTGGAGGTCTTTGAGGTGCTTTTAACACAAACTTATTTGTAGTTTTTGTGGTGTTAACATTCGGAGTAGGTCTATTATCCATTACCCCATATCCTACCACATGTTTGTTCTTTTACTTATTTTTAGATGATTTGTCTTCATCCTTATTTTTAAATTATCCCCTTCTAATTAGGGCTTCTACTCTTCTAGCCAAGTCTATAGCTTGATCAAAGGATGTTACAGTTGCAGTAGCTAACTTATAGTATAATTGCTCTTGTAAATTCCCAATGAATATATCTAACATTTCCCTTATAGGTAAAGTGAAGTGTAATTTTCCTAAATTTTTCTCCAGTGAGCTAAACATTCTATGAAGCTCCCTTCTTTTCCTTGTTTAAGGTTGTACAAATATTTTATTGTGACATGTCTCTCTATGTAGGCACAAAATTGATGTAGAAACAATTTTGTAGTCTCTTCAAAATTTAATAAATAATGTGTTGGCAATTGATAGTACCATTCCAATGCCATGCCTCCTAAACGTTTTGGGAACATCTTTAATAATAACATATCATCGTATGCAATGTCATGACAATTTGTTCTAAACATACGAATATGCTCAATTGGATCTTCAACCCCCTTATAAATCGGTAAAATAGGTATGGGGAAACGTTTAGTGTATGGTCTAGTAGCAACAATAGGATCTAATGGTTGGTTGCACATTTCCTTATAGCTATATGTAGGGTGATAAGGATCTATCTGATCCAATCATGAAGCTAATTGTTTCACTATGGTTTCAATATGATGTGTTTGTCCATCATGTTTGTTTTGGTTTACTATGTTACCATGTGGAGGATAATATGTTTTTTATGCTGCCATATAAGGAGTGGAAACGGGGACACGATTATGCCTAGTGTTTGAATTTTGAGGATTTTTGAGTTTATAAGGAGCTGCATTCTTTTGAGTATTTTTTTGAGGTATTTTTTGGGTATTATCTAAGGCATTATAATTATAAGTGTCATGTTGCAATGAAGCATTTATATATGTCTCAGGTTGTGGGTGAAGTCGGAATGCTGCTTCTAAAGTTGCTTCCATAAAGAAGTCACCCCTTGCGATTTGATCTTCTATTTCCATTACATTAGTGATGGCAACTCTGTTATGGTTTTAGAAATCACAAAAATGTTGCATATATTGAAATTGAACATCCTCTTGAGGTCCTATCTTTGGTTCAATAGGGTCAACTGCTTCATTTTCTTCTTGTTGTTTAATTTCTAATTGTTGTTCTCCTAGAATTTCTTCTATTTTTTATTATTCATTAGGATTTGCATTTTATGACTCATCTTCACAGCCAGTAGCCACTTTTTTACCACTCCTTAAATTTTTAGGCATATTTCCTAGTGATGTTAATTAAAAGTTTTTGTTTTTTTTTTATTTTATTTTTTTGGTTTTTATTGTTTTTATTGTTTTTGTTGTTTTTGTTCTTGAAGCAAATAAAGTAATATACTATTCCTTAACTCAAGTATTTACAAAAATTTTATAATAATATAAAAGTGGTTTAATATTATTTAAAGATTTTGTGAATATCATTGATGGGATCTAGATCTTCAAGACTCGTGTAGTGTTCTTCCTCAAAAGAGAAATCATCTACTAGGAGTTGGATGAAATAAACTAAGGTAAGTTCCCTACTATCTGAAGTCGAAGGTTGAATTTGTATTCATAACAATAATATTAGAAGAGTACTGACCTAGGTGCTTTGTGATATCTTCTTCTTTGTTCTAGGGTTACCTCATTATTTTCCAAGTATGCTAAGAATTTATGGATGTTTAATGCCTCTTCTAGATAATTATCCCAAGGATAGATGTTTGAGTGAACACTAGCTTGTTTTTTTACAAGCCATCGTTCATAGCTTTTTTTTATTTCAAAATAAGGAGAATAATAACTTGGCCCTAAGGCTCTAGCAATATCAATTCTTTTAATCTCCCTTATTTCTTCAGACCTATTCTCAATGATACCAAAGTTTTTCCATAAGTCTACTTGACGTTCTGAATGATCACGTTTGTAGAAGAGATCAACCTCTTGCTCTATGAGTGTTCTTCTAAGGTCTATAAGTGAAGACTCTTTAATACTATTTTCTACCATCTAGTGAGATTTTTGTTTTTGTTTTTTTTTTTGCTTTTTGTTTTGAAAAAGTAAAAGATAACAAAATTGATAATGAAGGTGTGGTTCACGTCGGGTTCACCAAAGAATGTAGGCCCAAAATTTTTGTACCCCTTTCTCTCATGCTAATGGATCCACACTTGAAATGGGGAGGGAAAATAAAGGATATGCATCTCAAACAAGAAGCACTATGAGCTATGCTCTCCTTGGTGTTTGTCGATGAATGGCATGGAGTTCACCAAGAAACACTTTCTATGGCAGTTTCCATACCTAGGTGAAGTGGGTATTTGATGTGTTCTTTTTATACGCATACTCCTAGGTTTAGCCAATGCAATTTCTACCTATCTATATGCAATTTATCTTTAAAATGAAAATAAAGTATATAAATCTAGCTAAAAAATATTGTAAATTTTAGCTAAGATGCAATGGTTTTGTAAAATAATAGGATATGAAGTTCTATGCTAACATGCTTCTCCTTTGTGTTTTATGTTTTATATAGTGAAAAATATAATAAAACCTATGTTTTTTGGTATTTTATATTTTTTGATTAAATGTAGATACCTAAATGACAGATAACTATAAATCTAAGATGTAATAAAGCAAGTCTAAATTCTTACCTGATTCAATTTTTTTTTTTCATATGAATTTAGGTCAGTAGGATTAATCGTACACTTACAAGATGAATTCGTACAACCCAATTCATCCTGATGAATTCGATTCAAATGAATTCAACTAAAACCTACAATTTCACAAGGCCACACTAAAAATTTGAATTAGTTATGGGGGATTTGCATCGGCCACAGTAAATTATGATCTATGACAGTCAAATCCCCTTGGTTATTTCATAAAACTATAAATAAAGTAGAATGATTAATTAATCTAATACAAAATATAAGAAATAAATGCAGTAAATATAGTAATAGCAGTAATATGTAGTGAAATATGAAATCAAATAAGAAGTATGATGCAAACCTGAATGAAGATAATGATAAAACTATCATGATTTTATCCCCAATATGAAACAAATATGATTTTTTACACTATGTATGAATTTGTACGCTACATATGAATCCGTACGCTAATTGTATGAAATTGTACGTTAAAGGTATGATTTTGGGTGACCTAAAATAATACAACGGCTAATTCTACAAAATACCTTGGTTAAAATAGTACGCATATGACAAATTTAGGTGATCCAAATTTGTATAAATGATGCAAAAAATCAAATTATAACTAAGTGCAAACCAGATTTGAATGTGCAGTAGATGTCGCCATGTTTTTGGGCTTTTGGAATGATGATCAAATGGCTAGAATATTCCCTACAACCTTCAACAAAGCTCCTAAATTTCCTTCTTCAATCAATATTTCCTACTAATTATCACCATTAGTATTTGGGGAGGTTCTGAGTGTTTAAATTCTTAATGCAGGTAGAGGAATCAAGGAGGTGGGCGAGAATAGCCTAGGTTGTTAAGCCAAATTGGGTTTTGGATTGATTTGGATAAATTTGGGTCACCCAAACATATTGATAATATGGATTCACCCATATTAGGTTCAAAATCCCAACTGAGTGCCTAAATTAGGCACACATGGGATTTGGATGAATTCGGACCACCCGATTTTTTTGGTTGGGTACGAATTCATTGGGATCATCTGAATTTATCAGAGGGGGAAAATTAAGTTATTTTTTAATTTTTTTGGCATGATAATTGATGCAAGGGTGCTTGAGGGTAGATTTCACATTGTTAGGTTAATTAACATATTTTACTAGGCAAAGGGAATTTTGAGTTGTGTAAAAATTTGGCGGCTACAATTTTCTCAATGCTTCCTCTAGGAAAAAGAAAGTGCTATCATATTGTTCTAATTCAATGGCAATTCGATGGGTGCTTTTATGATGGTTATATGGCACTCCTCTAGTGGGTAATTCCTCCATAGTACACCTCTGTTAATACCTTATTTTTATTATATCTTCCTACAATTCATTGTAATGAGCTATCCTCCTTGATGTTATCTTTCACATTGGTAAATAAGCTCCTTACACTTGCCTTGATGCTACAGGTATAAGTTGTTGCATACGTTTAATTTGGTGGTTGACGAGGGTGTCTTTAGACGTTATAATATGAGCTCTTGTTGGCTCTTCAACCTTGTTTGGATAGTGCTCTTCTATCAATTGCTTTGTGATGTTTCTTGTTGGCATTGGATGTGTATTTGAGACACTCAAACTTTATCCCATTTTGTTGCCTAATACAAGATATTATGGTGCAGTAACTAATGTAAATAGATTTTCAATAGATAGAATAGAATACCTTGATTTTGCACCTATATTAGAGATCTTCAAATATCTTTTGCAGCTTTCTTTCTATTGGTTTTGATGATGGCTTCTCTATACTAATCCTTGTAGGCAAGGGATGAATCGATGTTGTCTTATCTACTATAAAACTCTCTCATTTGTTTGGCTAACTTATCAAGGAATACAATCTAATAATCATGCAACTAATATACCCTTAAGGTGGCTTAATCTTGCACTAACTTTACTTTCACTTAGTGTACTTCTAAGAAGCTTTAAGAGAAACTAATATTGTGCAACTGTAATATCCTTATTACTCCTTAAAGATAACTTATAACATGCACTAATGATTACTCTTAAAGAATTCACAAATGCTCTATAATCTCTACAATATAATGTAGTCTACTTTTTTGTAACTAGATAACAGGAAGATGATATTTTTCTTTCTTTCGAAATATATCTAACTCCTATTTTAATGTGCAAGTAATAACCCTTAACAAAAACTATCTTCTGCACTTCCCTTGAAGACTTTAAAATGCAACCTTGCTCTTGCAACTTCTAGATTTTAATAAGGTGCTTAATGAACCCAAGTAATAAACTATACATAAGTGTTCAAGTAATTAACCCTTTGCACTTAAGTTGCATGCCTTAAATGATCTCTGAAGATGATGTATATCTTGGTGTTTTGATTCACCATGTTGTTCTCTGGAATGGTAATAGATGACTTCAACTTCTCCTTCAGGATGTACCCTAGAAATCTAAAGTGTTGTAGTGGGGATTATTCTCCAAGAATCCTTTAGTATTTTGTTGTAGATTCAGCAAACTCATATCTCCAAAATTTGCCTTCTTATTTATGAAAGGTAATCTTCAAATATCTTATATTTGGTGGGCTTCTTCTATTTGTGTTCTCCTTCAACCTCCTTATTGGATTCTGGCTTCAATCTAGACCTTATTCTTAAGAATCTAAAGGTCTTGATGTCTTCACTGGTCTTCTCCAAAATTTGGCAAACTACTTGCCAAATATTTCTCTCTTGGGATTGTTGTCAAGTGGTAATATTTATCCTAATTCCTTCACTATCAGGAGCTTATCCTTGGTAGTGAATTTCTCCAATGAGTTCTTCTAGGAACTCTTTTAATGGCTTCTTCAAACTCTGCAATAAGACTCTTCAAGCCTTCTTCTTGTTTCTCCTTGAGACCTCTCCAAGGTCTTCAATATCATGGCTTTTTTTATATTTTCAATGAGACCTTTCCTTAAACCTTCTACTATAGAAGTTTTGGCAATGAGATCTCTTGGATATCTAGAATTTGCTACTTTTGGAATCTAGAACAAGACCTTGCTAGTCCTTCTTCACTTCTGTAATCTGTAGATTTCAATGGATATCACCAACCTCCAATATTCCAAAAATAGAAGTTCTTTAATGGGACCTTTTATGGGTCTCTTCAACTTCTTCAGGATGATTTCTTCAATTTGTTATCTACAGTCTTCGATGGAGATCACTAATCTCCTATCTTCTTCTAGACTTTTCTCTAGATTCTCTTGGATCAGCAATAAGGCTACTATGACCTTTTCTTCTTCTACAAAGTGTGGGTTTGCAAAAGGACTTCCCTCAAGTTCTTGGAATCTCCTTTTATTTCATGTGTTGCTTCTAGTGATGTATTGATTCTAAATATGATATTATTCCTAGCTCTCTGTAGGAATTTTTCAACTTTATTTGAATCTTCTTTTTCTTGCAACAAAGTATTAGGACTATAATGGAAGAAATTCTAAGTGATGAATCTTCACTAATTTATTTGTCAATATAATGGAATTAATGTTGATTCCTAGTCTTCACAAGCTTTTTTACAACTCTGTGGAAAGACTCTAGCCAAATGCAATCTCAAAAATTCTAGAACTAAGATTTGTTTTTCTCCTCTCAATCTATCTTGTGTCTCTTCCTATTCCTATCTAGATCTATCATGGCTCTAATACCACTGTTAGCTTTTAATAATGTATGTTATGGGGGAAAGCAAACACAAGATGTAGGATATGCGAACAAGTAAGATAATGGAATTCTAAAATAATACTAAAATATACTATTAAGGAAAGTTGTAAAAATAGAACAATACAATGTAATGGAGGAAATTAACACTTCATAAATCTAATGGAAACTACAATGTACCTACTCACTACTTTGTAGTGAGTACACTACTGCTTCACACACACACACACACACACACACATTAAATTCCTTTACTATGGGGCCTATATATAAGAATATAAGTTACTTTGCCCTTACTCTTCCTAACTACCTTTCCTATGAATCATGTACAAGTGGACACATTTTATATTTACATCATTGCACATTGACACTTGTGCATTTATTACTTCTTCCTCAAGTAACCTAAGATAAACACTTAATATAACAATGTAACCAAGGTGGTACATTGATATGTACCTAAATAGTGTAATATACTCTAACATGGTCTTTTTCTCTCTTCTGCAATCTGTAGGTCTGCAATATTGCAATGGGACATTCTCCTTAGACCTCAAAATCTTCAATATTTTGTTTGTTATTTTAGGTACTAGATTGATTCCAAAGAAGATATTCTTCCTAGATCTTTGTAGGAAGCTTCTCAAATTTCTTTGAATCTCTTTTTCCTACAACAAAGTATTATGACTATAAATGATGAAACTCTAAACATAGATATAATCAATATTCACTAGTTGATTTGTCAATCTAGTGGATTCAATGTTGAGTCCTAATCTTCACGATTTTTTCTATAACCCTGTGGAAAGACTAGCCAAAAGCAATTTTTAAAAAATTTGAAAAATAAGATTTTTGATCTCCTCTCAATATTTCTTGAGGCTCTCTCTCAATTTCCTATTGATTAACCGTGGCTCTGATACCATTGTTAGATTTTGAGGATGTATATTAAAGGAAATGCAACCACAAGATGTAAAATAAGCAAGCTATGATAACTATATGATAATGACACTATAATATGTAGGAAAACTAGATGATAAACCTATGCAATAACTCAATAATATGTCATTAATAAAAGCTCACAAAAATAGTACAATGCAATATAATGGAGAACTTGAACACTCAAAAATTTTAATGAAGAACTACATTGTACCTACTCACTACTTTCTATCTTGACATCATTCCTCTCACTCTCAGTCTCTCATACTCTCAAAGGCCTATATATAGGAAGATATGTTTCTTGGCCTTTAATCTACCCATGACTCTTCATCTACCTATCCTATGACTCATGTACATGTGGACTACATGCACATTTACATCATTGCATATTCTAACACTTGTGCATTTATTACACTACATAAAGTAACTACTTAAACCTTAATATAAGATAAAATCCTAATCTAGAAATGTACCCAAGGTGATACATTGGCATGTACCAAATAATTTAATAAACTCTAACAAAAATATCAAGGTAATTCTACTAGCAATTTTGGATTAAAGGCCACTGTATTGTAAAATAACCAAGATAAAATTCCTTCTACCTCTACATCAGAAGCAGACTATTGGTGTTTGACTTGCAATGACCCACACAATAATACCACATGCATGCTTCATCAGCATCAAATACAAAATATTATAGTCAAAAAAGAAGAAAAAGCACACAAAGGTTAGGTAAATATGTTATGGAAAGAAGACAAAAATCTAATGGTACAAGTGGAGGAGACAATTTTTAGTGTTGACATGGTCAGGGAAGAAGCCATTACAGGTAGACCCTAGAAAGTTAGATCCATTCAAGGTTCCAACTCAACAAAACAAACAACAAAAAAGGAAAGCAACTTGACCACCTTTGTTGAAATAGCATCCCATACAAGAGCCTCCAAAGGAACAACCTAATCCAATACAAATAAAAGAGGTTAAAATATAAGAGCAACGTAAAAATAGACCCCAGTATCCTTCTATCACTAAGTGATAAAGGAATGAATCAACACAAGAATACTGAAATAAATTTAATCAATCAAAGAAAGCAAAATAAGATAGCTAGAATCTTCTAGCTTCAACATAGTGGAAGAGCTAAAGACACTATCCAATACCAACATGTATGATGCCTTGATAATTTTGAGACAAATTGGTCTCCTACAAGTATCATTAAAGTTTTTTATGTTAGATGATCAACAACAACCAAAAATAAATATAGCATATGGTAAACTAGTTCTTGGAGTAGGCAAAAAATATGTTTTCACCTTTCTATATGTCTTTTTGAATAGAATGATGGGTTGTGCACAACTGCATGGTGGATTTTAGAGTAGCAACAACAGTAATGCCAAAAGCAATATGTGAAGCGATGGGCATGGAATACACTCATTCTAGTCTTGAAGTGTTGTAGCTAGATGGAATCCTAGTAATATTTATTGGGGTGATCAAATACATTCCTATGATATTACATAGGATGCCTTGGATAATTGTAATACAAGTGGTTGTGGTGGATTTAGAACCTTATTTTGGTATGTGCCTTTCCTAGGAATTCACAACTAAGCTAGGTGGATATTTTTCCATGGATTATTCACACATGGAGATTCTTCACAAGGGTAGGAAGGTATAAATATTTGTTGAAAATCCATCCACCTACCTTATATGGAACATTGAAGATGAGGTGTAGCTATACAATAGCGTTGGTATGATTAGTGAGGAAATTGATCCAATGAAGAAAATAATAGATGAACGGTGGACTAAATATCAATGCTCACTTAAGAATTTCAATGCTATGGTCAAAACAAGGATCGATGCCTATTCTATTTCAAAGCCAAAAACAAAATCTCTAGCCATAGAAAAATAAAATCTTCGATGGAGTGAATATTGGAAGCTCTTTAATGAAGATGCAAAAATGGTATTGGAGCTAGTATTGTGTTGATTTCATCATCTAGGGAAGTTAAGAGATTGTCATACAAGATAAATGGGATCTATACAAACAATGCCACTAAGTATGAAGCATTATGTATTGGTTTCAATCAAGCAAAGAATATGGGAATCAAGCAATTGACAATCTATGGATATTTTGAATTGATGGTAAACCAAGTAATATAAAAGTTCAATAGCAAGAAACATTATCTAAAATCTTACCAAAACAAATTCTAGGACATGTTCAAAAGCTTTGATGCACTGAACGTAAAGGTAATTTCAATGGAATTTAATGTGCAAGCTAATGCATTGGTTTCTCATAAAGCCAAATTTTTCCCAACATCTAATTTAAGAAAAAACTCAATATCTATCAAATTTGCATTTAGGCCATCTATTTCGGATAAAGAAACTTTTTGGTAAGTATTTGACAATAATAGACAGATAGTAGATTTCTTGCTTTAATAAATTGACTGCACAAATGCTTTTGAAGAACTAATCAAGGATGAAATGGTCTAGATGAAAAACAATCATATTCCTAAGGGATTTATCACTCTCAAAACTTTATTTAATAATAGTGACCATCCAATTGACCTAAATATGAATATCAATGAATGAGAATTCATAGAAATCCAAATAGAGCCTAAAAAGAATTTAAATTTTGGTATAAAATGCTCTAAAGAGGAGGTTCAGTAGATTGTAAGTCTATGCAAAGAATACAGTGACATCATTTCTTGGAGTTATTATGACTTAAAAGTCTATAGTAAGGATACCATCAAGCATACCATAGAATTATTGCCCAATGTCAAGTCATTCCAATAAAAGCAAAGGCCAGTAAATACAAAGGTAGAAGCATTAACAAAGCAAGAATTGTTGAAGCTAATAAATAAAAAAATCATCTACCCAATTAAACATTCAACATGGGTAGCCAACTTGGTCCCAGTCAAAACAAATAATGGGTAGCCAACTTGGTCCCAGTCAAATAGATATTCAACTCTACATGGATTTTAAGAACTTGAATAAAACCTAGTTAAAGGATCAATTATTCTTTGCCCCAAATTGATAAAATTCTACATATAGTTTCTAGGGCAAAGAGACTTTTGTTGTTGGATGGACATTCAAGTTTCAATCAAATTTGGGTTAGAGATGAGAACCACCACAAGACTGTGTTCATAACTAAGTGGAAAAATTTTGCTTATCAAATAATACCTTTTGGTTTATCCGATGCTAAAGCTACTTTCCAAAGGGCTATGGGCTTATATTTTGGTTAGCTTGTGAACAAAGTAATACTCATCTATCTTGATGACATGGTAGTCTTCTCTCATCAAAAATAGAAGTATAATGAACATCTTAGAATGGTCTTTTAAGAATACAAATAATTTGGGGTTTCTCTCAACCCAAAAAAAACAATCTTTACTATCCATGAATGGAAGATACTAGGTCATGTAGTATCAAAAGAAGGTTTAGCTATTGACCTAGATAGAACTAAAGCTATACTAGCATGCCCTCTACCTCAAAGTAAGAAAGTATTGCAATTATTGTTTGAGAAAAATTTTGTTGAGAAATTTGTATCTAACTTTACTTAGATAGTAAAGCCTATGATAAAAATGTTAAAAAAGCAAGCAAACTTCACTTGGACAAAATACAGAAGGGAAGCCTTCATGAGCATAAAGGAAGCTATTACCAATGCCTCAGTACTAGCTAACCCAGATTATAAAAAATATTTTATTCTCTATGTATTTGGAGTAGAAGAAAGCTACGTTGTTGTGCTCACTCAGAAATACAAAGATCATAACGATCAGCCCATAGCATTTCTAAGCCAAACTTTGCATGACCATGAATAATGATACAATTTTATAGAAAAATAAGTGTTTGCTCTGATGAAGCCATTTAAAAATCTAAGATACTACATCTCTCAGAGAAAAATATTGGTGTATGTAGTACATCTCGATGTCCAAATATTTATAGTGCAAGGAGAACTGGGTAAAAAACAAGTCGACTGGATCACAAGGATACAAAAATATAACATAGAGATTAAGTTGACAAATTTATTCAAATGGAGAGCACTATATAAAGAATTATAAAACTCTATAGCCCTAGATTCCAATTTCTTTATTGAACAAGTTTAGCAACATCAACTGAAAGAGGTTTGGATGGAGAAAAACACTTAGGTAAATTAGTTAATCCATTATATCCATATTGGTAGGTGTCTATATGGATTTACACCCTCTCAAATGCATAGATACAAACCACGAGTATTAAACTACACTCTAATTAATGGCATTCTATACCAAAAATATTTGATGGTGTATTATTCAGATGCATGCAGCCAAAAAAGGTAGAGGACATATTAAAGGAGTTTCATGTTGATTTCTTAAGTAGACATTATTCTAGAAAAAATACGACTACTAAAATTCAAGAGTTAAATATTATTGGCCTACCCTATTTTTCGATGTTTTTAATGAATAACATGTGCTTATACTAAGAGGGGGGATGAACAGTATAACATAAAACTTTTTTCCAAATAGAAGCATCAGCATTAATTAAACCATAAACATCACACAAAGCATCACACATGTAAGAGACACCATTTTAACGTGGTTCACCCAATGTGGGCTACCTCCATAGAGAAAATATTTTACTAAAACTTTCTCAATAAATCTCTTGGGAATCCTTCCCAAATTACAATGTTTATGGAATTATGTCCAAAGGAGATGCCAATCCCCTAATATCAAGTTCATGGATCTCTTCCATAGGAGAACTCTTTCCCCTTTTGCTCTGGCTAATGATCTTCTATGAGACTTTGTCTCTATGCTGCACTGACTGGTGGATCTCTCTCCAATTGAAGACTTCTCACACAGATCTTGTCTTCAATTGTCCTGGTTGCTAGATATCTATCCACTAAGACTTTGTCCTCTATACTCTGTCACCTCCAAAGCTCTGTCTCAATACTATACCAAACACAGTTCAGTCAGTCTAGCATAGTTCTTCTCAATCTCTTACACTAAACATAGTATAGTCGGTATAGTATAATTCTACTCAATAGGTTCACTCAGAACCTACTCAAATATGCTCAACAGGTTCACCCAAAAACCTGTCTAAATTTTCTCAACAGGTTCACACAAAACCTGTCTAAATCTGCTCAACAAATCCTCTCTATGACTTGCTCAAATCTGCTCAATAAGTCCTCTCTTGGACTTGCTCAAATCTTCTCAATAAGTCCTCTCTTGGACTTGCTCAAATCTGCTCAATAATTCCTCTATAGGATTTACTCAAATCTGCTCAATAAGTCCTCTCTTGGACTTGCTCAAATTTGTTTAGCAAGCTTTCACAAAAGCTTAACTCAAAATAATCCACAAGCCTTCTCAAAGACTTGTCTCAAATATGCTTAACAAGCTCACACAGAACTTGTTCAATCTCATAGAATCATAAAGAGAATTTTTAGAGACTCAATATGTTCTATACTCAAAGTACAATCAATATCTCAATTCAATCTCATAGAAGCATAAAGAGAATTGTTAGAGACTCTATATGTTCTATATTCAAATCCCAATCTCAGCTTAATAGAAGCATAAAGAGAATTGTTAGAGACTCAATATGTCCTATTCTTAAATCTCAATCTCAACTCAAATCAATCTCATAGAAGCATAAAGAGAATTGTTAGAGACTCTATATATTCTATACTCAAATCCCAATCTCAACTCAATAGAAGAATAAAGCAAATTGTTAGAGACTCAATATGTCATATTCTTAAATCTCAATCTCAACTCAAAATAGAATATAGAATAGTTTATTTTATGTAACTTGAACAACCATTTCACACATCCACTTGACTAGGCTTAACCAACTCACCTCAACCAATCACATCAAGAAACAATTCTTTCTCACAAACCCTAGTCCAAGCATGTATCAACCAACTCAAAATATTTCCAACAATGCTTTATCTCAAGTCTCACATAACAATGATACTCATGTTCTTTTCTAGATCATGTTCAAGTTCATTTCATCATCAATGGGCTTCAACAACAATGCTAATGAAACAAGGCTTAAATACAACTCACAAATCAGAAAACCTTGAAGCATTCAACCAACCATCTTCACAAAGGAAACTTCAATTAATCCTTTTCACTCCGATGATATTTCAGAAATCAACCACCACAAACAATCAATAGGAGAATGTGCCCATACCTTTTTGATGCCAATAAGTTGTCCACAAAATCTGCCACACTTAATCACAACTTTCCTTTTCAATATTAATAAGGGTTAGTGGTCTTTAAATAATCACAATAAAAGCATAACTTAATTTACACCCTTTTCACTCCAACTTCATAATCACATCCATCAAAGTCTATTTTAATAAAAACCCTTATTAAAAATAACCCACAATAAATCTCTCAAAATAAATTTAACAACTCCTTATTTCTCCTAAAATAAATTCTCCATTTCCATAAAAATAAAACATAAATCAAATATGCTTTTGCAATAATAATCACAGTCCTAATGATAAATTTTAATTCCCTTAAATACATTATAACTCCAAACTTTAGGGCTAATAAAAATTATTAAAGGCAAAAACGTAAATACCTCTCAAGGGGATTCAAACCCCCGTCCGTCACACACCGTGAGCATATTAGCCATGGATAAGATTCCAACTGAGACAAAGCGCTCTTTGGAAAAGCAAAGTCCAAAAAGTCCTTCAATCTTCCTCTGTGTGTCACAAAGGACAAAGCGCCAAAGCGCTTCCCACACATTGTTGTCAAGGGGATTCAATCCCTGATATTTGTGTTGCCCATAGTCTTAGAAAAATTGATACACCAATAAACCACTTCTCATACCACGTTTGATATTTCCAAATCGCTGTGCTTTCTTCGTTGCTTCATTTTCAACAATTTGCACGAGTTCTTTCAAATTTCCAAGGTAATTAACACACGAGAGCAAGGATAATATTTGGTTTAATTGCCACCCCTTATATAGTGTTTAATAACACTTTGAAGACGTCGACAGAAATATTAAAATTGTATTTGCATGATGACGTCGGTGGGAACCTTTTCATTTAAATTTGAATTTAAATTTTAAATAATTAAAATTTAAACCAAACATTAAAACTCAAATAACTCCATCATCGGGGCACATTTTTCGACGAAACGAAAGCTCGACGTAGATTTTAAGAAAAACCCAGATCAAATATGCTATCCATGGTTTTAAATAAAGTCTTTTATTTTCCCTACCTTGGTTTTCACAAAAACCCTTCATAGATCCTTTTGACATTTATTACTCTATTGACATCAATGACAACATTTTAGCTTAGGGGCTCAAAATTTCCAACATTTAAGATTGCTAATGCTTGTAATAAATGTCAAAGATTTATTGGTAGAAGCAATAATTTGGTGAACCCTTTCAATAATGGGGTTAGACTTTATTTTGGTCAACCCAAATTCTTCTACCAGAAAAGTTTATATTGATATCCATATACTATTTTCTAGGTGGTCTGAAGCAAAGGTAACCAAACATGCAGATCAAGATATTGTTATAGAATTTTTGGAGAGATTGATCACTAGGTTTGGAATCCCTACTACAATAGTGTTTGATAATTCCAAAGCGTTTTTAGGAGCTAAAACTATGGATTTTGCAAGAAAGTATAGCATTTACTAAAAGGCATCCTCAAATTACTATCCTCAAGGCAATGGATTAGCATAATCCACCAATAAAAATTTAATGAGGATAATTAAGCAAAGTATTGGTGATAAGTAGAATAATTGGCATTTAATTTTGAATCAAGCATTATGGATGAACGAAATCACAATCAAGAAAGATTTGAAGAAAACACCATATGCTCTAGTTTATGGAAAATAAGTTGTGTTGCCAAATAATCTTGAATTACCTACTTTGAAATGTATTGACCAATCAAAATTAGAGGATTCTAAGCCAATTGAAAGAATATTTTCAGAATTGTTGCTATTAGAGAAAAAAGAGAAAGGACCTATATTAATTTTTGCTAGTATCAAGCAGCTATGAAGTGGTGGTTCAATAAAAAATCATCATTGAAATCCTTCAGTTATGGGGACTTAGTGCTTAAGTGGGATTCAGATAATACAAAATGTAAAAAGCATGAAAAGCTAGAAGTGATGTTGTCTAGCCCATATCTAATCTCGAGAAGAAAGTAATTAAATGCATATGAACTTTAGGATATGGATGGTCATATTTTATCAATTTTGGTGAATGGCCAATACTTAAAGCAGTATACATAGAAGAGTGTGTTTCTCATATGTATATATGTAAATAGTAACACATGTAAATAATCACATAGTAGTAGTAGTAGTAGGATTAGTAGTAGTAGCGCATTGTAAATAAATGCATCTTGATTAGCTAAGGATTGAGCCTAGCAACCACTAAATCTTGAATTCTCACCAATGTGATTGGCTCAAAAGGCTAGCAGGTTTGAAAAAGGACATGCATCACAAATGCTTACATGAACTTGTAGTTCCAAGATAAAACTTATCATATAAGTTGAGCATGCATAATCCCTAGCATTTGATTAGCAATGTCCATTCGCTATGGGTATTTCTTACTATATAATCAGGGCCTATATGAAGCAAAATATATTATCACATTTTCTTAAGAGGTAAAATATTATAGAATAATTGGTATACTCTATAAAAAAAATTGTTGAAGAGCTCTACAAAAGAATAAAGCTATACATTTGTGCATGCCCATCTTCATAGAAGAAGTAGACTGGTGCAGAATGACTACATCAAAGAGAGAAAAAAATATAGAAGAATATAAAAGAGTGTTAGGATACTACTATAAAATAAACTCAAATAAACACACTCTCACACAATTGCTTGGAAATAAACTCACATAAACATCATATTAATATTCAGAACAAAATATACATTATAACAAAAATTTGCATAAAGAAACAATCTCACAATAAGATAGAATCGCAGGCCTCTTCGAGGGGGCAACCTCCTTCAACACTTCATTAATTTGCAAAAATATGAATACATTGGTGCCTTCTCTATTTAAAGAGTTCCCTTCCATGGTTGGCTTACATGCACAATGCCACTTGAATTACATGCACAATGCCACTCGAATTACATGCACAAGGCCACCTTACATAACCTATCTACCATGTGTTACATAAAAAGGGTGTCATTTGTCATAGGCACTATATAAGATAAAATTTAGAACATTACAAAATATTAATCATGGGTACTACCCACGTTATTTAGGAATTATTACATCATGGAAGTTATTACATTAAGGGTTAGGATGGGATCCTAACATGTCCTTCCCTTGAAGAAGCTTTGTCCTCAAAGCTGAAATGAGGAAACTGTTGTTGGAGTTGGTGGAGAGATTCCCATGTAGCATCTTCAGGTTGAAGCCCATGCCACTAAACCAGGATCTCTGTAATTGTACGGTTGTGAAGAGTGCGAGTCCGACGATCCAACAACTGCTCATGTTCAAGTAATATGGAGCCTTCTTCATCCAATTTAGGAAGTGTGGATTGAACCTATACCTGTGTGCCCACAACTTTCTTGAGAGCGAAGATATGAAAAACAAGATGAAGCTTGGAAGTAGGTGGGAGCGCCAATTTGTAAGTTGTGGGGCCAATCCTTTGTAGAACCTGGTAAGGACCATAGAATTTTACAACAAGCTTCTGGCACCTACGAAGTTGTATGGATGATTGTTTGTATGACTGCAAGCGAAGGAAGACCATATAACCTACATCAAAACTACACTCAAAACTATGTTGATCAGCTTGTTGGTGCATCTGATTTTGGGCCATGTTCAAATTTTGCTTAAGTTGGTGAAGAACCTTGATGTGTTGACTCAAAGTGTTGTTGATGCCCTGGACCTTGGAGCTGCCAGGAATGTAAGAGGAAGGTGTAGGTGGAAGGCGCCCATAGACTACTTCAAATGGTGTGAGTTTGGTTGCGATATGATAGGAAGTGTTATACCACCATTCGGCCAAGGATAGCCATTTGGCCCATTGAGTGGGATGATCTGAGACAAAGCAGTGAAGGTAGGTTTCCAAGCATTTATTAACAAATTATGTTTGACCATTCATTTACGGATGGTAGGTTGAACTCATTTTGAGTTGAGTCCCCTACAACTTAAACTACTTTTTCCATAAATGACTAGTGAAGGTGGGATCACGATCAGATACAATGGATGTGGGCATGCCATGAAGACGAAATATGGAGTCAATAAAAAATTGTGCAACAATGGATGTTGTATAAGGATGGGCAAGGGCACAAAAGTGAGCATATTTTGAAATGCGGTCCACTACCATGAAAATAATTAACTTACCTCCATATTTAGGGAGCCCTTCTATAAATTCTATGGAAATGTCGGTCCAAACCTGATCCAGGATAGGCAATGGCTAAAGAGTGCCTGAAGAGTGAACTGTTTCACCTTTCATCCTTTGACATGTGTCACAGGCAGCAACAAAAGAGCAGATGTCCCATTTCATACCTTTCCAAAATAAGGTGCGCTTGAATTGCTCATATTTTTTAAGGAACCTTGAATGGCCTACAGAGGGAGTGGCATGCAAATTCCTTCATGAGAAGCTCTTGAAGTAGGGAATTATGAGGTAGAACTAGGCATTGATGGTAGCGTAGATCATAGCCATTCCAATTATATCCTGGTGTAGAATCTGGATCATCCATTAGTGAGGCTATCAAAGCTTGCAAATCTACATCCTAACATGCTTCTTGATGAAAGGAATCAATCCATTGGGGAAGTGGTGTTGAGATGGCACACAACATACTTATGGTCTCCATTTGGTGAGAAAGAGCATCAGCCACAATATTCTCCTTTCTCTTTTTGTAGGTGATATCATAATCATAGCCCATGAGTTTAGACACCCACTTTTGTTGGTCAGGCATGGAAAATATTTCTTCAAAAAAATATTTGAGACTTTGATGGTCGATTTTGATGGAGAAGTGACGCCCAATGAGGTAAGGTCGTCAATGTGTGACTGCATGCAATATGGCTAATATTTCCTTAGCATATGTGGATTCCCCTAGATTACGATCAGAGAGTGCCTTGCTAGTAAAATTCATAGGTCATCCTTCTTGCATCAATATTGCCCCAATACCATGACCAGAAGCAACACTTTCAATGACAAATGGTTTAGATAAATCTGGCATGGCTAAGATGAGAGTGGTGGTCATAGCATTCTTGATTTTAATGAAGGCTTGGTCAGCAGGCCTTTTCCAAGTGAAGTAATCTTTTTTCAACATGAAGGTTAGGGGGGCAACTATATTCCCATAATTGTAGAAAAATTTGTGATAATAGCCTGTAAGCCCTAAAAATCCTTGAAGTCCCTTGAGGGTGTGAGGCTTTGGCCACTCTTAAACTGCTTGAATCTTCTTAGGGTCAACCTTGACGCCATCCTGTGAGACAATGTGTCCCAGATACTCTACTTCAATAATACCAAAGGAACACTTGGACCTTTTGACAAAAAGGTGATGGGTGACCAACAGTTGTAAAGTTTGATCCACATGATGGAGGTGCTCTTCCCATGTGCGACTATAAATCAAGATGTCATCAAAAAACACAAGGATGAACTTTCACAGAAAGGGATGAAATATGTTGTTCATAAGACTTTGGAATGTAGAAGGATCATTTGTGAGACCAAATGGCATTACCAAGAATTTATAATGACCTTCATGAGTGCAAAATGCAATTTTGGGGATGTCTTCATCCTTGATCCAGATCTGATGGTAGCCAGAGCGAAGATCAAGCTTGGTGAAATACATGGTCCCGTGTAGTTCATCGAGTAATTCATCAACCACTAGAATAGGAAATTTATCCTTTTCCATAGTCTTTTTGAGTTCTCGGTAGTCAATACATAGGTTCCATGAGCCATCTTTCTTGAGAACAAGTAGGATAGGCAAGGAGTAGGGGTTAGTACTAGGATGGATGACACCAACCTTGAGTAATTCCTGTACCAATTTTTCTAGTTTTAATTTCATGGCATGAGGGTACCTGTATGGCCTGATATTTGGTGGTGCACTACCCAAGAACAATGGGATAGCATGGTCGTGAGAGCGATGCGGTGGTAGTGTAGTTGGTTCTGCAAAGACAGCATCATGTTTATGTAGAACTAGTTGTAGTTCTGATGGAATTTCAGCCATTAGTGAAGTGGTTGGTTGTATGGAGAAGAGTTGTGCAATGACCCCATGTTTTTATTTCTTTAGCACTTTCTCCATACGATTGGAACTAATGAGGTGAGGTGTTCCTGCTGGGGAGCCCTTAAGTAAGTGTGTTTGTCCATTTTGGGAGAATTGCATCTAGAGTTCCGCAAAGTTCCAACTGATAGTACCCAACGTACTCAACCATTGAGATCCCAAAACCATATCACATCCTCCCAATTGGAGGGCAAACATGTCCTACTTGAGTTCATAGTCCCCTATCCTGATCTTGACATTGCGGCATTTTCCTTTACAAGGTAATGTTCCCCCATTGGCTACCATGACCTCAAATGAATTACAAGTTTTGATATAGCAATTTTCCTGCTTAGCAACTCTAGGATCAATGAATTTATGTGTGCTTCCTGAATCAATAAGGATGGTAAGATGTTGGCACTTGAAAAATCCCACAACTTTCATGGTTTGTGGAGTGGTAATGCCTGCAAGAGCATGGACTAAAATCTCTACCTTAGACCCCTGTGTATCTTCTTCCTATGGAGAAGGTGTTTCAGGGGGGTCCTCATCCTCATCACTCTGGTCAATGTTAGTAGGTTTCTCAACATCTATCAAGAACAGTCTTTTGTTTGCACACTTATGTCCTTTAAAAAACTTTTCATCACAATTATAACATAAGCCTTGGGCACGACATGCATCCATCTCCTCTCTAGTCAGTCGCTTGGGTGTAGTAGGTTTACTATCCACTAAATTTTGGGTGCAAAAAGGAAATGAAGGTTGGTTTGGAGAAAACCGTGGGGGGCACCTTTGGTTTGAGATTTTAGATTTATCCAGATGGGCCAAACCGATAGCTTCTATCATGGAATGTGGTTTCAACATCTTTACTTTAGCTTGGAGATCTCCTTTTAACCCACTGATAAAACAACTCGTGAAGAACCCTTCCATCAATCCTCTTGTCTTATTGGCCAATTTTTTAGATTGAGTTTGGTAATCACGGACTGAGGATGTTTGTTGTAGTTTGGTCAAGGCCCCTATGAAGTCCTCATACTCACTAGGCCCAAATCAGATCAGTAGTTGGGACTCAAATTTCTCCCAAGAGAGATTTGGGTTGGAATTACGTAACCATTGGAACCAGTGTAGAGCCTTAGATTCCAAATTGAAGGAAGCCATCTGAAATTGATGATATATGGAAACATTATGAAGTCTAAAGAATTGATCAACCCTACATAACCACCCATCAACATCCTTCCCATTAAATTGAGGGAAGTCTAATTTTGGTATTTTAAAGGATGGGTCATGGTCATTCCTTGTAGAGTTTTTAGCCTGGTGTTTTGTTTTGAGTGGTCCCTTATGTAACTTGCTACCCATATTTATCAGTGCTTCTTCTAAGCGAGCGCTAGTGGCCTCATGATCTAGACAAATACCTTGGACCTCTTCCCTTATGGATAAAATTTCCAAGTTCAAATTCTCAATGGCTTTGGTTAAGGAGTCCATCTGTTCTAGCTCTTTTTGATGTCCACGGGTACCCTGGGCCATTTTGGAACCTTTTGTGACCAGTTACTAAAATTAGAATTGGGTTTCAAGACTTACTATTTTTAGTAAGTGTCCAAAAAAGTGCTTGGGTGCTATATATCAAAATGATCAGTTCGAAGAGGTGGTCACAATGAGCTATATCCCACAACACTTCTTTTGGGCACCCCAAAAAAAAAAAATTTATCTCCTATTTTTCCGAATCTAACGATGTTTATAGTTTTTGATTTTGAGCTACAGTGCAAAATTTGGGTACTTGAGCACTCTCTATAATTGGTCTCTGGTCACTCGCTCACTATTTTTCTTAGCCTGGACAATCTCTCTGACACTGCTTGCCTCACTAGTCTGACGATTCTCTGTATTCTATAGGTTACTGTTATGACAGTTCTATTCTGACACTAAAAACTATACTCTCTGACCTGACTATGTTGACCTGACTGACCTCACTGTTACTACCATTGTAAATTTTATTGTTATTCTCCAAACTGTCAACTTAACTGTCACCCTCATATTCTATCCCGAATCCATGCAATGTATGTTATTTTTTTGGTAGAGGATTCTTTTCTTATATGCTCACTTTTGGGAATTTGGAATGCAAGTTTACAAATAGGGAGTTTTGATTTGTGATTTTGTTGCAAGTTGAAGTTTTAACAAAACCAGGTTATTCTAAGTAAATTATTATGTAACACCCATAGGCCCTTTGTTATACCGTAGTGACGAACAATAGTTTTCAGACCAATATTTCAGGCCATTACCCAAGGAGGATTCCACACATACCCTTGAGCACACTATCTGCCTCTTTGAAAGTATGGGAGGGTAATCGTCTGGGATGCTATGTACCATGGACTATGGATGATACAAGGTTGATAAGGTTCCTATTGGATAAAATTTTGTTAACCCTAGAATATTCTCCCGATACACCCTAAGATGCATGGGAGCTCAAGTCTGTGTGTGAGTTTTTTTTAAGGCCTGGGTATTGGATCCTGATCGCCCCTCACTTCACTAGACGTTGTATGGGCTATCTAAATTAGCCAATAACGATAGATCCTTCGCAATATTCTAAAACTCCAGGAATAGGGTTTCTACCTACTCAACTAAAAAGGAATTTTTTTTTTATTGGTATTTGTCTTTTTTTTTATAATAGTAAAAAAAAAATTACATGAAAATAATAGAGGATTATACCTAACATGCAAGAATCATTACTGTTGCAGTAGAACTTGGCCCTAGAAAGCACTCTGATACCACTTGTTAGGATCCTACTATAAAATAAACTCAAATAAACACACTCTCACACAATTGCTTGGAAATAAACTCACATAAACATCATATTAATATTCGGAACAAAATACACTTTATAACAAAAATTTGCATAAAGGAACAATCTCACAATAAGATAGAATCGCAGGTCTCTTCGAGGTGGCAACCTCCTTCAACACTTCATTAATCTGTAAAAATATGAATACATTGGTGCCTTCTCGGGTATTTAAAGAGTTTCCTTCCATGGTTGGCTTACATGCAAAATGCCACCTGGATTACATGCATAGTGCCACTCAAATTACATGCATAGTGCCACTCGAATTACATGCACAATGCCACTCGAATTACATGCACAAGTCCACCTTACATAACCTATCTACCATGTGTTACATAAAAAGGGTGTCATTTGTCATAGGCACTATATAAGCTAAAACTTAGAACATTACAAAATATTAATCATGGGTACTACCCACGTTATTTAGGAATTATTACATCATGGAATTTATTACATTAAGGGTTAGGATGGGATCCTAACAAAGAGCTAGAATATGACTTGGAAAACATATACGACCCAATAATCATGATAAAAGCAAAGTGGAAAAGCTTCAAATAAGGGTCAAATATGAGGGGAAATATGTCATCTGATAAAATTGAAGCTACTCTATGGAACTCATTCCTATCCAGCTACATGTCAAGGTTCATTCATCCATGTCCTTAGCTTGTTAAAGAAGTAGTAAAATATTATGATTTGGAGACAACAATGATGTCTAATGTACAGAAGCAAAATTTGTTCAACATCATTGAGAAAGCAATCATAAAAGCATTTGTTTTTGGAAAGCAACTAGGTATAACACTTAAACCTATCAACATAACTAAGTAGAAAAGCTATTTAGAGAAGCCTACTTTCATATATGAGCTAAATAAGTGTATAAGAAAAATTCCCAAGGACTTTACAATGAACCCTACTAAGCTAGGAAACTTTGGGGATGCCTTGCAGATAACATTGTCTATGATGTTTGTAATTCTAGGTTTAGATTTTGATAAAATTGTCTATTTTTACCAAATATCCCTTGCATTTATGGTCACTAGTGTGTGTAATTATGATGGTACCATTGCTACTAACCATGTATTCTTTGATCGGGATCATTTCTTAAGCTTTCAATTTCACAACCAGTTAGTTTCCTTGAAGCTAAAAGAGAGCAAAAAATTCCACTATCCATAATTTTTAGTCGGGTTGTTTCTCTTCAACATGCCCCCAAAAGTGCATAGCATCAAGCTAACAAAAGTAGATAATAATCAACATCACTCAATAGTGGATTAAACTCTATTTATTAGTAAAATGTCTTCTTATTTAGTTTCCAACAAAATGTTTCTAGGTTTCACTTTGGTATCTATTTGTGGTCCAATGCCTTGCCTCGGTTTTACTAAATATAGGCTAAGGGGTAAGAAAAGAGAAATTGGGGATTGGTACATTTTTCTTAACAATACAATAATTTGGTTATATGATTTTCTTGAAATATCCTATTTGATGTTGTACTACATCATAGATTGGGTATTTGGCATGGAGCTTTGTAAACAAATAAATGAAACAAATGTTCATTTTTGTTCCTAGGCCAAAAAGGCTTGCACCTAATTCTATCCCTACAAATTTTAAAACATAGCAATGAAAACAAGAGGAAAAGCAAAAATTTTTGATGATAAGCTCAATGCCCATGAGTTTCCAACTATGCCTCACATGTGGCACTATGATTTGGAGGGTAATTTCAAAGTAAAATTAGCCTAGCTGAACAATAATCCACCTGTGTTTGACCATTTTCCAATGCCAAATTTTGAGCAATTTAGAAATAATGATAAGGGTAATATTGTGGAGATGAATATACTTCAAATGCAAGAGATACCTCCATAGAGGACATGTTATGATTATGCATGAATTTATGACTTGACAAGGAACAAAGAATAATGGATCAGTGATGACCTCATAGGTAAAATTAAAGAAAATTTGGATTGATATGACAACATGATCAAAGAATGGTGTATATCATGTTGTGATCATGGAATTCAAAAAAATAACTTCTCAAAAAATCAAATGAAGCAATCGATGGCGAGAGCAGGAGAAAAAATAAGAGCGAGAGCGGGAATGGGAGCGGGAGCAGGTTCAGACACATGCGTAGGATCCAGGGTGGGCGTAGGATCGGGATCAAGATCGAGCATGTCGAGGCTCGGTCCCAGGCCCACAGGTCCCTCAACGGGACCAGAGGAGGGTTCAAAGGCTATGCAGACTGGCAGTCAGGGTGGGGACAACATCTTGGGTCCAAGGCCTCATCCTAGCCTCGATGCAATTATAGGCCTAGGAAAAAAGCCTCCAGATTCTAGGTAGTGTTCTGCCCCGAGAGGGCCCAAACCCTCCTACCAATAGATCTTAACTGGTACCAGGGACCAGCCTCAAGCCCTAGGCATAGGGCTTTCCCTCTAGGGCACCCACATTTCCATTCAAGAGGAGGTCTACTCATCCTTTGTCTCTGGATCCTCTACCTCCCTGGTTGGGAAGTTCCTAGGAGGGCGACCAAACATGAAAACCATCCACATATGGGCAGCTTCCAAGTGGAAAGTTTTTGGACATATTCAGTTGGTGGCCCTTACCAAGGGCTTTTTCATTATCAAACTAAACAACAATGATGATGCTAAAAAGATCTTTTCTGGCGGGCCCTGGTTCCTAGGATGCAAAATCCTCTTCCTTAGGTGATATGGAGCTGACTTCCATCCCAGAACCCAAAGTATCAACTTCACCTCAATCTAGGTTTGGCTCCTCAAGCTTCCCTTTCACTTGTGGTATGAAGACGTACCAAGGCTCATTGATCAATCAGTCGGTGAGCTAGTGGCATTCGATCCTGCTACCAAGGCAAGCTCTCGAATGGTCCATGCCAGATTTTGTGTCAATGCAAATCTAGAATCTAAAATCCCCTCTTCTGTGTCCATATCCTTTGGGTCCTTCTTCTGGTGCCAAACCTTGATTTATGAAAACAAACCTACTTTTTGCCCTCTCTGTTGCACTCAGGGGCACCTTTCCTACCAATGCCCCATCTCTAAGAAGGTTGATGCCTCTCTCCCCTCTAAACCCCCTTCTTGACCAGGCAGGGCCCCTTCCCATGGGCCCCCCCATGATGGCTGTATATCCTAGGCTTGGAACAACAAGGAAGCTCCCCCTTCTATCCCAAAGGAATCCCAAGCAGGCCCTTGCCTGACGGATGACCCTCCTCATGTTCGCCCTTCCCCTAAACCTCTCCCTGGTTGCCCTCTCGAGGCCTCGATCCTAGGATCCCCTCCTCACCCGGTGTGGATCCCTCCCCCCCTCCTTGTAGGCCCTTTTTTATGCCCCCTCTCAGCCCTATGAGCCACCCGGGCTCTCTCCCCCGTTGGCTTCTGCATTCCTTTTCTCCTCCCTAGATGCTAGATTTTCCTTCTCCCCCCCCTCCTTTCTATCCCCATATCGACCCCCTCCCACCCCTCCTGGTGTTCTCTTCCAGCATCCCCCCTCATAGTGCAGCTCCGAGAGGTCCGACGATGAGGTTGAGGGTAGTTCTCAGTCTGAGCCTGATGAAATTAGTCCCAAGATGACCCAAAGAAGGACATTCACCATAGACTTTGGTAGCAAACTCAAGAGAGGTTGCCCCACCCTGGGCAATCAATGATCGAGGATCACTAAAGATGACATAGCCAATGGATCATAGGTAACCCTCTTTTACATCACCGTGAGCTTCTCCAAAGTAGACACCCTATGATCCAAACCCCCCGTTCAACCCGAGAATGGGGGCAAGTGACTCCCCAAGGGTGTCAAATGAAGCTCATCACCTAGAATGTCAGGGGGCTTAATGGTGCCCCCAAAAAAATGATCCTCAACCAACTATGCAAGGATCTCTTCCTATCCTTCCTACTCCTCCAAGAGACCAAAATAGATGAAGTAATCGCTCAGAGGGTCACCCAAGCTATTTGGAAAAATTGCGAGTCACTGTCTACCCCTGCGGTTTGCATAGCCAGAGGCCTACTGTGCATGTGGGATCCCCAGTATTTTTAGGGGAGACTCATTTCATCTTCCCCAGAATAATCAACATTCTGGTCCATTGTGTGAAGTCAAGGCGTTCATGGATCTTGTCTAACGTCTACGCTCCCAACAACACGATTGAGAAAGCTGCCTTGTGGAAGGAAATTAGCTCGATGAGGGAGGCCTTTGCTCCTCTTCCCTGGATCCTAGCAGGGGACTTCAATAGCCCCCTTTTCTTTTTTGACAAAAGTGAAGGTTCAATGGCTCCATCCAAAAGCATGGAAGACTTTGGGGCCTTCACTGACCTTAATGAGCTCATAGACGTCAACCTAAAAGGACCCAGGTTCATCTGGTCAAATAGAAGAGCGAAAGCAAGCCATATCTAGGTCAGGCTAGACATAGTGTTTCTTTATAAGGAAGCCATTCCCATATTTGCTGATACAACCTTGTTGGCTCTCCCCAAAATTGGGTCTGACCACAACCCCCTCCTCCTCGAAACCGACCATCACTCTTCCCTCAAGCGGCCCTTTCGGTTTGAGTCCTTGTGGCTGCACCACCCCAACTTCAGGGCCCAGGTTGGTTGCTGGTGGGCTCCCCCAATACCTGGGTGCCCTGTCGAGCAAGTCTACCATAAACTAAGATGTCTCAAAGAACATCTCAAGGTATGGAACAGAGAGGTGTTTGGCAACATCTTCAAAAATAAAGCAGTAATTAAGAAAAAGCTTGAAGACCTTGAGCTCAGGTTGTAGGAAGGCTCCCAAGATCCAGGGATCAAGGAAGAGGAACTTTCAGCCCTCAGTGAGTACCACAACATCCTGGCCAGGGAAGAAACATTCTAGAGGTAGAATTCGAGAGCCCTATGGCTCCAATATGGTGATGCTAATACCAAGTTTTTTCACATGTCGACCCTCAAAAATAGGGGCTCTAACAAAATTTTTGAGTTGGTGGGTAGTGATGGTAGAATAATCAAGGATGAAGAAGACATTTAGAATAAATACATCAACTTCTTCCAGGAGCTCCTTGGCAACAATTCCCAGATGTCCCTAGAAGTGATAGACTCCCTGTTGGAGCATATCCCAACTTTTGTCTTAACCCTGGCGAATGAGATGCTCCTGCAGCCCCTGTCTAACTCTAAAATCCATGCTGCTACATTTTCCATGAAGGCCAAGGTGGCCCTAGGCCCAGACGGGTTTCCCCCTTGGTTCTTCCAATCCTTTTGGGACCTCATTGGCCAAGAAGTGTGCGTAGCCATCTGGGACCTCTAGTCCACCAGCTCCATCCCTAGAGGTATAAACACCATCTTCATTGCTCTGATCCCCAAGTCTCAGGTAGCTAGATCCCTCTCTGAATTTTTCCCCATAAACTTGTGTAATGTCTTATACAAAATCTTGACCAAATCCATGGCCTCCTGCCTTAAGGATATCCTTCCCCTGATCATTGCCCCCTACCAGGGGAGCTTGATCAAAGGCAGACTTATCACAGATGGAGTTATCATCATGCACCAGGCCATCCACTTGGCCCTCCTATCCAAAAAGGCCTCCTTTCTGCTCAAACTAGATATGAACAAGACCTTCGACAGAGTTGACTGGGATTTCTTTCCAAGGTCCTTCTCAAGTTCGGGTTTCGCCCCTCCTAGGTCAGCCTCATTAAAAACTATGTTTTCTCCCCTTGGTTCTCTATCCTCATTAATGGATCCCCCGTTGGGTTCTTCCCCAATTTTAGAGTCCTTCACTAAGGCGACCCCCTATCCCTGATCCTCTTCATCATCCTGGTTGAGGCCCTGGGATGCACCATTTTTATTGTTGTCTCCCATGAACTTATCTTGGGCATCAAGCCTACATCGGGCCTACCCCATGTGTCCCATCAGCAGTTCATGGATGACACCATCCTTGCTACTTTAGCTTCAATCCCTCAAGCCAAGACCATCAAGCACATCTTGACCCTGTATGAGGAAGTGGTCGGGAAGAAAATCAACCTCCAAAAAAGTAAAAAAAAAAATTATCCATACCCCCCAGCTAGGCAAATTAGAATTGCATGGATTCTTGTTTGTACCCTTGATTCCCTCCTCTCCTCTTACCTCAGGCTCCTCCTGTTTATAGGAGCTTCCTTTAAGACCCTTTGGAGTGGGATGATTGATTGGATCCAGAGGAAGCTGGCCTCCTGGAAAGGCCACCTCCTCTCACAGGAAGGTACAGCCACCCTCCTGTTGGCAGTTATTTAAAGCATTCCGGTCTACTTCATGTTGGTCTTTAGAATCTTGGCCTCCATTGCAACACACATCGAGAAAATCCAAAAACACTTTATGTGGTCGGGTAGCGAAGAAAAGAAGAGGATTCCCCTAGTTTCTTGGCCCCTGGTCTACCACCCCAAATGTGAGGGAGGGATCAGTCTCAGGTGGGTGACCCCCATGAACAAGGCCCTCTTGCCCAAGCACGCCTGGAAGGTGTTCACCAACGCCCCTGATGAATGGGTCAGTATCATGCGTAGGAAATACATCCACCATCACCCCTTCCTCAGAAAATCCTAGCCCAGAGATGGATCAGCCTTTTGGAAATCCTTGATCTCCACTAAAAACATCATTCAAAATGGGACCAGATGGATCCTTGGGGACGAAACCAAGATAGACTTCTAGGAAGACAGGTGGATCCAAGATGAGGCCCTGATTGCTGACAGCAACCTCCTCATCCTCAAATTGGGCCTAGTGGGCAGAGGGTCTAGAGTGTCAGATTATATCACCTAGAACTAAGGATGGGTAACATGGAAGCCCATCTTGAACCCCAGGCACCCGCTTTAATCCTCCAGGCTCTAGCATCTCCTTGAGGTGACAGTTATCCTATATTCAAGAAGGAACGACATATGCATCTGGCACGGCACCCCCAATGGCATATTCTTTGTCAAATCTACCTACAACTTCCAAAAAGTCCCTGATGAGGCCCCATTCCCAGTCAAACAGGTATGGGCCAAGAAGCTGATCCCCAAAATTAGCCACTTTGTTTGGGCGGCCATCCAAAATAAGATCCTGACTATCAATAACATGATCAAGAGGGACTTTCAGATCCTGAATAGATGCTTCCTTTTTTGTGCTACCTAGGAGTATATTAATCACCTCTTCCTCAGATGCCCCTTCTCTTTTGAAGCCTTGGGCCTCATCCTATCCTAATTTTCTATTTAGTGGGTGACCCCCAATTCCATCTCTGACCTCCTGTCTCGATGGCCCAATATCTTTACCCACCCCTTCATCCACTTCCTATGGGGCTCATGCCTCCCTCATCTACTCTGGAAACTATGGATTGAGTGCAATAGCAGAGCCTTCTCCTCCCTGGCTCGCTCCCCCTAATGGGTGGTGACCAAGGCGGTTGCCTTCGCCCTTGAGAACTCCCACTCTCTCCCCTTGAGCGAGGTGCCCCGAAGGCTGGTCGAGTCCACCCTCCTCTCCTCCCTTGGAGTACAGCTTCCCCCCTCCTTCCCCTCCCATCATTCAGTGATAATGTGGACTACTCTCCCTCCCGAATGGGTTAAAATTAACTTTTATGGAGCTTCTAAAGGAAACCTCGACCCCTCTAGAGCAGGTGGGGTCATACGAGATAGTCATGGGGCCCTGATCTTGGCATTTGCTAAACCGATTGGAATTTAGACCAACAACTTTATCGAAGCAGTAGCTCTCCTTCGTGGGCTAATAGCCCTCAAGGAGACCTCCCCAAAATTCATCATCAAGACCACCCGCAGCTTAGGAAATAGCTCATGGCATATCTACAACACCATTCGAGAAGTTCTCACCATCCTCCAAGGATTCACTCATCACTCCTTTCATCATGTGTACAAATAAGGTAACAGGGCAGCCAATTTCATGGCCAATCAATCCACCACAATGGAAGATCTCACTACCTGGACCACAAATTTCCTTGATGCTCTGGTCCAATTAGCGTCTCAAGACAATTCAAGCCTTGATGAGAGTACAGGTGCTTAGATCACCCCGAGTCGAGGCCCTAAAGGTGTGATGTCATGCCCTCCCCACGTGGATAGGGGATACTTCTTCTCGCATCGCATTGATGATTGGCCCTAGCAACTCTCCCACCTGAGGGCTGGCTAATCTGATCAAGCACCATCACGTCTTGCCAAGTGCTCCCTGCTTTAGAGGCCACATCAAATTTTTGGCTTCTCCTGATCTGGATAACCGTAGCCTCACTGGAAAACCTGGCAAGCCCAAGTTGGAGCATGCAGCTTCTCAGTTTGAGTTTCTTGCCTCAGGCATCACTTCAACGGATCTTCATGTTGAGTCAGATCGCATGTGCCTTTCTCCTAAGAGATTTCCCCACACTGCTTCCCTATAAAGTTTGTGCTAATTAGAGCATTGTCGTTGGCTCCCCTTCCCTGCCCCACATGGTTGCTACCAGCCTCACCCCCTTAGCTCCTCCCAGCTCATGTCATCCCCCACCCTAAGCACCCCTTCCTGACGCCTGTGGCCCTTCCCCTCCTTGGTGCCTCCCTGCAAGCTTTTAACCTAGCCATGTTTAGAGGCCACTCACATTCCTATGTGTTTTCCCCTTCCCCTATCCTCGTGAGTCTCCCCTCTTAGTTTAGGCCAACTCTGGTTCCCCTGCCCCTAGCCTTCCTGTTTGCCTTCCATGGCTACCAAGGCAATTTTCCTCGAGCCCTCCACTCTCGACCTGAGCGAGTCTGCCAGGATCTTTTCTAATGCTAAGAACTACACTCCCTTATTCAGTAAGTTCGTAAGGTAAGGCAAAGAAATCACGTAGGGATTTCTAGATTCCTAGAATGATGGGGAGGTCAAAATGAAAGGGCTTCACTTCAAGGTGTCCAAGGATTTTCTGACTGAAGTGACAGGTCTGCACCATGAGGAGAAAAGAATATTTGTTTGGCATGACAAGCACAACTGGGATGAGGAGCTCTCTTGTTTCCCAAAATAGCAATGGGACAAGGCCAACCTCTTTTGAGCTAACCTCTCAGCCCCATTTGACGAGGCCATCATCCCAATAATACAATATATAACTTACGACAAACTGAATCAGCGCCTCTACAGCTTTCACCTTAGTTTATATAATCACCTTCGTGGAGTCATGCTGGTAAGCACCCCCCAGTTTCTCTTTTATTCCCTAAGCCTCACCATTTACTAGGCTCGTAGGAATCATTCTTGGCCCTCCCATCAAGGGCTTATGGTTGTTCTGTATAGACACGCCCTAGCAAACCAGCCCCAACTACATCACATCCCTCCCCTATCCTTTGTTCCCCCCTGAAGGGGCTGGCTCCCCTATTGCTTCCCCTGCAGCATCCAAATCTAAGGATACCCTATCCCCTAATGCCTCCCCTTCCCCAAAACTATGCAGACCCACCCAAAAACATAGAACCCTGACTCAGGCCCCAGGCATGGCCCCTAATCCTTGTGCAAGTTTGATCCGCAAGGACCTAGGCCCCGATAGCAGCAGGGCTACTAGTAGCTCCAAGAAGGCCAAGGTGGAGGCCTTGGAAGCCATCGAAGTCAGCTCTAACTCCAAAAGTAAGCTGTAAAACTTTTCAACTAGAGCCCTCCTAGACATCACGATCAGCTCCTTGATCGCTTCTACAAAAGCGGCTTCCATAGCAGCCAATGCCTTGTCTGAACTTCGTCACAGGTTGGGTGACAGCCCTGACAGGGAGGGGAACTAATTTACCAGGTCGGGGCCCCCATTCATATCAGGCCCAGTTGTAGGGCAATCTGGAGTGATGGTGGCCAGTAATTTTTTGGGTTAACTGCTTGGCAATTTTGAGGTTTCTCCCTATTTTTTGGCCTTAGGACAAATTTTGTCTTGCTGGAAACATCGTTGGATGGGCTATTTGTAGGCACTGGGGCCCCTAGGCCCTGACTTGGTCCCCAAGGGCGTAGCCCCGATCTACTCTAACATCAGAATATAGCTACGACTACTTATGTACCTAAGGTTTTGGGACCCTTTAAAAAAAAAACCGTTGTAAATATTATTGTTACTTATCAAAAAAAAAAACACTTCTCCAACACCTCTAATAAATGGTTTGAGAATGAATTCAAAGCTCAATATCAAATATGAATGAATAAACAAAAGTAATAAATATATTTGGGTCTGATGATATTAAGGGATGAAGAAGTGGATATATATCAAGAAGAAGAAATACCTCTACATATTCAGAGGATGTAAATATAGATAATATACCTCTACAAAGAATACTGAGAGCACAAGAAAAAAGGGTTGAAATTATGTCAAAACCTGAAGAGGAAGAACTGAAAAAATAAAATTTTAAAAGTGAAGAAACAAAAATATGGCATCCATAAGAATAATAGCTAATGCAATAGGTGCAAAAAAATCCAAATATTTGGTTCAACAATAAATGCCTAGTGAGAAGCAAAATAGAAAAGAACATTCACACACTGAAGAGAAGGAAGAAATAAGACCAACCAAAAGATAGCAATTGGAGTAGTTTATGCAAAATACTGATACATAAATTGAACTATTCAATATAGTAGTCTAGAAACTGGAATTGAAAGTGAAATGAATGGGTATGTTTTCTTCTCTCCCTTCTCTTGATAAAATTTTTCCACTACCTCAACAACCTCCACCAGATCAACCACCTCCACCACCTAGCCCTACTAGTGAAGCCAATCCCCTTCCTACTATATCATCGACAATAGTTTCCATACCTCATGTACAGGAGGCACAAGCAGCCGCAAGCCGTGTAAATATACAAACCCCTGTAAAATCTACCATCGTAGTAGTAAATCCTTCATTAACAATTTTCACACTATTTTAGTCTACCTTTATGCCTTCCCTTGCTATCAAGCATCTTTTGTCAAAAGCATTTTTTGTGAATCAAGGCATCGAAAAAAACACTCAAAAATGGACAGAGTAGCAAGAGTTGTAATATGGAATAGATTTGGCAACCACCCAAACATACAATGACATAGATCCAATTTTTTAAGAACGCATCAAGATGATTGCATATCCAAAGGTGAAAAATCCAATTGCAGAGATGACAATGGAGGACTATCATGTTAAGGTGCAAAAATACATCTATATAATCCTAAATATAGATACACTTTGAGCCCTATGCACTAAGGCAAATACTCCATTCCTACAAAGCAATCAGCTAGATGTAAAACTTATGAATGTAGAAAGGAAAATTAAAAATCTAGAACAAATGTTGGGTAAGAAAAATACAAAGAAGGACAACCTCAAAAACAATATTTTGGACCTAAAGTAGATAATAGATACCATTGAGAAAACAACTACAATAGAAGGATGACAAGGTATAGACATTCAAAGAATAATTGTAGTAAGAGATAAATAAAATGTATGCACAAGAAAAAGAATTACAAGAAGTAAAGTCAAAGCTCCAAGGTCAAGAAGATATCTTGGCAGTAGTACAAGCAAGGCTGGAAAAGAAGAGAAGGAATCCTAAGGGCCAAATGATCTTCAGGGATATGCTAAAATAATTTAGGAGCCAATAGTGGATGAAGATAAATAATTTTGCAATGGATGCGTTTCATTTTATGAGACGAACAACCAATATTGTGAAATTTATCTAGGATGCTAAAAAAAAGTTCACTAGAGCCAAGGAAGAATTGATGACAAAAATACAATAGGCAGAAGTTGCTTGACAAATATTGATAAATAATGAAGAATACCCCTATTTGTTAAATCACTTGTAAAGGTATCTATAAAATTATAATTTTTGTATAGATTAAATCATCATCGAAATTTAGTTAATTATAGAGGGAGGAGAGATAATCAACACCCTCAAGGCAAGCAATAACAAGGTGAAACTGGAAATCCATGAACTCATTGAGCTTGGATTTCTATGATTTTGGGATGCAAATAGGCATTTATATACTAAGCATCTGAGTCAACTTTTAGACTAGTAGGTAACTAATGGAAGTAAGATCGACACAGTGCTTAAGCCTCTGATGATAGATCAAATTATTGTATTCTTCCATAGGCTCTCTACTCTACTATCAAAGACTACAAAAATATCATGGAGATATAAGGATCCTTCTTATGACTGCTATTATCAGCTACAAAATATTATTTACAAATTTAGAGCAATAAATATCCCCTCTCAACAAACATGGGAAGAGATGTGTAGGCTATTACAGCTACCATGTGAACCTTCAATAGCTCCAGTAGCTAGTTAGCAAGAAGAAATATCCAAAACAACTATGGAAGGGTAAGAGCAATCCAGTGGTATCATTGAAACTTTAGAAACAAGAAGCATTTGAAAGGATGACCCTTGTGCAAGCAAATTTTGAATTTTATTTTTGTCTCATTTTTACTCCATGGCCTAAGTGGATAAGGCTAGATGAGTCTTATGCTTTTGCAAGCAAAAACCCCCTATGAGGTGCCAATAATATGGGTAAAATTCTTCACCTACATCCATCTCCAGATAGGGACATGAATCTTATCAATAGGGTACCTTGCATATTTAATAAGAGATATCATCATATATCTAGAATAGTGGCCAAATGAAAAAAAGATAAAGCATACAAGAAAAGATGCAGAATTTTTCTAAGAGCATTGTTGGGAACTCTAGAGTGATGACGTCAAAAAATAGTATAAGAATATCTGACACTTAATAGCTAAATTCAAGAAGCCTAGACTTGAATTTTGTCTAAGAAAGCTAGTCAGATGGTTTTGAATGCTAATGTCAGCAAAAAGGTAATGAAAGTTCAACATTTGACATTAAGACAAAAGACAAAGGAATACAACACCCTGGGTGAATAATGATGCTAATGTTAGTGGGGGAGCATAAATAATCCAACTTAACATGGAAAGCATCCAGATACTTGAAGCAAGAATTTTGACTAAGTATGAGAGTTTGACATTTGATACAATAGAAAAACCTACTAGGTATGATAACCCTTAATGTCAAACAATTTTGAGTGCTTACATCAAAAATTGTATCATAAAAACTCAACTCAAAAAAATAATAAGAGCAAAAAATTCTAAGGCATGGATTGCATCCAATGTTTAGAAAATCCCTTCACCAAGTTAAGGAATAAAAGGAGCACCAAATATTTTGATTATTGATGTCAGTATGGGGTACAAAATACTCAATAGAGATAAATAGGAATCATAATGCCTAATGAAGCAAGAGGAAAAGTTTGAAGGAGACATCAACTAGAATCATGCACTAATCTACCCAAACATGCTTCTAGTAGGTGAATCTAGTATTAGAATATCCTAACAGGCTCATGTCCTCATGACTGATACTTGTACTACTATAGCTAAGGAAGTAGTGGGACAACTAAAGCATAATGAACCCATAAAAAAAATCCAATGCACTAGATGAAGACACAATAGTCTCCACTCCCTTGGATAGAACAAGAGCAAGATACATCAGTACCATAATGCCAAATTGGTTCCAACATAACGAACTGAAAGAGAAAGCACACATGTTGTTGCAGCCTATTAGACCTACAACCCACTCCTTAAGCTATGATGATAGAATAACCAATTGAAAATATAAATATATATATAATAGAATGTAAGTCATTCTAATGGTTAGATACTTGGTGTTTACAATTGACATAGTTGTATTGATCGAGCCTATACTCCCTTTGAATAAATATTGGATTGTTGTTTGGCCTCTTTCTCAATTATTTTACAAAACATGTATGTATGTCTTACTGAGTAGTTAAGAATTTTTGTTAAAGCTAGGAATGGATAATTCTATTATAGTTATTTTGCATTCTAAATTTCTCCCTAGATTTACTGTTCTAGTTCTAGAAGGACTTAACAACACTCAAAGTTTATCATGATTGATTATTTTAAAGCTTAAGAAATTTAAGTTGGTTTGTTGATCAGTTTAGTCTATGTTCATATTGAGATACTCTCTGCATTATATCTCTTTATGTTGCCAAATTTGTACCACTTTTAGCTTAGTATTCTAACACTTTTTCATTTATTTAGTTTGAAAACCCCCATTTTAGTTAGATTATCTAGGCACATAGGAGTCATTATTCTTTGCAGGTTGACTCAGATATCCATGTTCTTGAGGTATCTAATCTTGGTTGGGGTCTTGAGGATGCAACTCATCCCCTTAGGTGGATTTTGGACCAAGAGAAACCAACAAAAGTAGATGAAGTAGAACAAGAGGATGATAACATGGTTCACTTGACTCATGTGCCTATGTGGCTTCAAGATCATAACACTATCATGGTATAAGGATTTATTAAAGGACAATGCATCGATGTGTTGATTGATTCAGGTAGCACTCACAATTTTATAGATAGTAAAAAATCCAAGTCCTTGGGCTTGTATATCAATACTTCAAATTAATATAAATTTCAAGTCTTAAGTGCACATGAAATTATTGATTAATTTTGGGATCAAATTGCTAAAGTTAAAATCTAAATGGGATATTATACTTGGGTGAACAATCTCCTTGCCATGAACCTAGGATGTTTAGATGTTATTTTGGGAGCACAATTGTTATCCTATCTTGGTTTGTTAGTATTATTGTGCAAATATTATATGTCAAATGGATAGATAATGGAAGGATCATTTGTCTTTAAGGAATCCAACCCCTCCCTTCAAGGTGGTCAACTCAAATCATATGGAACTCGTTGCCCAAGTGAATTGCATGAAGATTCAATCCTCAGATCTGCCTCTTCCATTACTCAATAAAGAAGGTGGAATCACTCTTCATATTGAAGCAATATTGCAGTCTAGATTTTATGACCTTTAGTCTTATAAAATTTAGGATTTTCTCATCCAAGTGGTAGGACCTTCTATAATAAGGTGCTATATAGAATACTGAGAGCATTTTTTAGTCTTTTCTAGCTTTGAGGACAAAGCTTTTTGAGGAGGGGAGCCATGTAATAGTTCTAATATATCCATGTTGGTTATATTTATTTTTATTATCTTAGGCCTTAGGGTTAGTTAGTCATCCCTTAAGCATCAATATTAGGGTTAGTTTTGGTTTAGTCTATAAATAGGGTAAATTTATAATAGTTGGTATCATCAGATAATTTGGATTTAAGTCACCTTAGTGTGCATATGGGACTTCATCCTCTCAAAGTTATTGTGAGACTTTACCCTCTATTGGTTATGGATTTTATATTGCACTGATTTGATTTGTGGATTTTCTATTACACTAATTTTCTTGGATTTGTATTGGATTATATCTCGTATTATTGATTTTTTTTTTCCCTAAATTGTTAAATACTTGAAGTTGGTTTGTAAAAAAGAGCCTTTGTGGAGTTCAAATTCAACATTGTAGAGAAATTGAAAAATTCCACCACTAAAGTAATCATGTTGGAGACTTTGGACCTACCTACTCATTTGCTCCAATAAGATCTAAAATGGTAGGAAAGGAGTTACACTAAAAGTAGGTAATCAGAGCCCACCCAGGCCAACATAGTTGAGCAATAGAACTTGATAGAAAATATCTATAAAACATCTAAGTCAATGTATCTAATATTTTGGATGTCCTAGATCTTAAAACATTGAAACTACCCCTATTTTATGTGACCCTCAAGATTGACATCTATTTGCTAAGAAAATGTGTAGTTGATTTGAGGGTAGCAGTAATGGTGATGCAAAAAGTAGTTTATGAAGAGATGGGTTTATCTTACACCAAAATAGCTTAGCATTTGATTTATGTGGATGGAACTAGGGTAAATGTAGTGGAAGTCCTAAAATATCTAATCATGACCATAGCCAAACATCCAAAGTTGCTAGTGGTGCAAGAAGTGATAATCATTGATCTTTTCCCATATTTTGGTACACTTCTATCTAGAGAATGGACAAGGAAATTGTCAGGATATGGTTACCTCACAATGGACTATAAACAAAATAATGTGCCTAAATGTGATAAGGTGATTAATATTGAAAATGAGTTACCTTACAACTACCTCCTACATAAGCTAGATGAACATGGCATTGTAAATTGGAATGAATTATCAAAATTTATGGAAGCTGATAAGTAGCTTGAATATGATCAAACATATAAATTTAATATGATAATTAGGGTACTTCAATATGAAGTCACAAAGGTTTCATATGAAGAGACTAATCTTGGGAATTACCTTATCATAGAGGAACCATCTACTCTCCTAGCTCTTAGAAGTTGAGATGTTGATTAGACCTAGATGTATTTTCATGGCACTAGACCTAGAAATGGGGTCAATTTTGATATTCAATTTATGGATCCTCAAGGTGCATAAACTCATTTTGCATGTTTGTTGTTATTCAATTGTACCATAAATATGGCCAAATATGAAGTGGTGTGCTTAGAATTAAGGAAATCCAAGAACATGGAAATTAAGAAATTGATAATATATGGTGGCTCTGATTTAATTTTAAACCAAATTAATCCCTAGGGAACCATAAAGAATATTTATCGAAATTCATACAAGTACTAGATCTATTTGCTAGATATTTTTGACACATATGATATCAATATGATCCTTAGGAAGTAATACTAAGGTATGTCAATTGGTAGGAATAGCAACTAGATTTAACCCCACCATATATATTTGGTATAAACTAAAATATTTGGAAGTAGTATTTAGATCAATTTTCCATGATAGCTATGATCATTGGTAGATCTTCAACAACGATGAATAGATCATATAAATCCTAAGTAGAGAAGTGTAGCACACTAAATAGAAGAATGGTTGTGGGGATAATATCAAGGATGGGATCATGGAACTAAAGAAAAACTAGTTGCCCAAGGGGATAATTACTTTATAAAGTTTGTTCAACCCAAAAAATAGTGCAATAAAATCAATCTTGAAGGTAAAATCCCCCTTGTACCATCTAGTTGAAGTTGTTGAATAAAGGAACATATTATTCGGTAAAGAGTGTACCCAATAAGAAGTTATTATTTTCAAAGAACTTGGTGGTAACTATAGAGACATCATTACATGGTCAAATAAAGACCTCAAGGTTTATGACCAAAAACTCCTTAAGCAAACTACCAAATTAGAATATAGTGCTATATATTTTCAATAAAATCAATGACCATTGAACCCTAAAATTGAGGTAATGATGAATAACGAACTTTTAAAGCTCATGTAGGCCCAAAAAATATTTTTAATTTAACATTCCACCTAGGTCACTAATTTGGTTCCTCTACACAAGAATATTCATGATATAATATTGTCTGTTGATTTCAAGAACTTGAATAGAGCTTCATTAAAATACCACTATCATTTGTCTACCATAGATCAAATTTTGTAAAAAGTGGCTAGGTCACATATTTTGTCTCTACTTGATGGATTTTTATGGTAGAATTAGATCTAAGTTAAATATGATGATAGAGATAAAACAACTTTCACCATCAAGTGGAGGACCTTTGCATATCAAAGAATATTATTTGGCTTATCAAGCATAGGGATGACCTCCCAATGGTTGATGGACATAACATTCAGTAGACTTTTTGGTGAGATAATCCTCAGGTACCTTGATGATCTAACTATGTATTCCAAGGATAGGAGTAAACATATTAAACATTTTAATTTAATATTCTAATGGTGTAGAGAGTTCCACATTTCAATCAATACCAAAAATTCCATTTTCATGGTCCAAGAAGGCAAACTACTAGGTCATGTAGTTTTGAAAAAATGATTAGCCATAGATTTTGATACAATAAAATCCATCCAAGATCTCCCATTACGCACTTCTATCAAAAGGATAAGGTCTTTATTGGGTCAAATTTAGTTTATCACTAAATTCATAATAAATTTTGCCCAAATGGTCTAGCCTATTACCAAAATTCTAAATAAATATGTTGCACTAGTATGGATTGATGAAGGTAGAAAGACCTTCCAAGATATCAGAGATACCATTATCTAATCTCCAGTCTTGATAAACCTAGACTTTACCAAATATTTCATGATATATATGTTTGATACAAATGAAAGCATTCATCTCGTCTTAACCTAAAAGAATGATAAGGACAAGCAATATCCCATTTCATTCATGATCCAAGTACTCCACAAATATGAATAGAGACACATCCTCACTAAAAAATAGGTGTTTGCTATCATGAAAGCTCTTAGAAAGTTTAGATACTACCTATCATAAAGCAAGACCACAATTTTTTTACTACACCCTATTGTTCAATCCACTATGCTTCATGGTGAGTTAGGAGACAAGAGAGTTGGGTGGGTTAAAAAAATACAATAATCTGATATTGAGACCAAACACACCAAGATCCTCATGAGAAGGGTCTTATGTTAAAATCTAACAATGTCAACTTCCAAAGATCAAATGGGCCTAGTGGAGGAAATAAAAGTGGACAATAAAACAGGTTGGATGGGAGACATCTAAGCTATATGAACATAGAACAAGTACCAAAATGTTTTATAGCCAAGAAGAGAGTCTTGTTTAGGAAAAAGGCAACATACTATTACTATCTTGATGGTGTCTTGTTCAAAAAAAGGTATGATGATGTCTTATAGCATTGCATTAAAGAATAAAATACAAAGGCCTTAAACAACATCATGATGAAGGAGGACATTATTCAACAATAACTACAATCCCTAAAATTCTAAGGGATGGATGCTATTAGTCCACCATATTATCTTATTTCCATTAATGGATCAAAAATTATAAATATTACTACCTAATTAGAGGAAATAGAAATATCATGAGTGTGGTCTACTAGCAAGGATGCCACTTGCATTATCGGTGATGTGAACCGGAATCAACCTCCATGGTAGATGTGTATAAGAAGTATTACTTAAAAATAGAGGAAAGAGCAGAAGAGCACCAATACCCTTAAAACCCATCATCATGACTAAACCCTTCCAATATGGAATTCATAGGTAAAATCATTCCATTATAAATTACAAGGTATAGATGGATTCTCATCACCATGAATTACTTAACAAAATGGGTTGATGTAGTCCCAACCAAATCATCCAATCAGGATATAGTGGTATAGTTATTAGAAGACATAATCATCAAATTTGAAGCTTTTATCACTATAATCACTAAGAACACTACATATTTCAAGGGGGCTAAGCTGATGAATTTTTCCTTGGCATAAAGGTTCTTATTTAAAATATGATCCTCTAATTACTACCTCCAAGGTAACGGATTGGTTGAATCAACCAATAACCAAATAAAACAATAAGAATATTTTAAGGATCTTAAAATAACTATTTTTGAACCATAAAGAGACTAGCATAGCAAGCTATCACTATGGGAAAATTAATTAACACCAAAATCACCCATTGGTTCATCACCATAAGCTAGTCTATGGCAAGGAGGTCATGTTATCAATAAATTTGGAACTCCCTTCCCTCCAAATTTTAGAGTAGTTAGAACTTGACGACACTAAAATTGAGCCAATACAAGTGAGGTTGAATGCTTTATTGTACCTAGGTGAGAAAAGAGAGAAATAATTTAAAAGAATACTACAGTATAAATAGGCTATCAAGAGACGGTTCGATGAGTGGGTTATAGAGATGGACTATAAAGAATGAGATCTCATCATCAAGTGAGACAAGAACCAAGAAAAATTAGGGGAACACCAAAAATTTGACTCCCAATGGAGCAAAACCTACCAAATATTAAATATTGCATGTCCAAATGGCTATAAAATTGCCACCATGGACGGAAGAATATTTTCAGTTTTTGTTAAGGGAAACACCTCCATCTGATATAGCACTAAGATTTTTGGTCAAAGAAACATGCAAATATGTACATATATTTTCTTCTTAGTGGCTATTATATTAACAAGTATGCACTCCTTTGTATTTTAATTTTTTGCTTCTTCTTTCCTTTTTCCTTTTAAATTCCCTATGTCCTCCTCTTCCTCTTCTTCCATGGGTGCAATCAACCATTCATGATATATATTGATGCTTAAAGAAAAGAAAAAAATTATGGGTCTTGAAAATCAAATCACTTGCCTTAGTGAGGAACTTACTCACAAAGGAAAGTGATCCACTCACCAAATGAACCCATTATGAGTAGATCACCCAAATAGGTAAATCAACCCTTAACAGATTTCCTGCCCACCTAGGCAACCCCCATGCTAATAACAAGTAAGAAATTAATATCTAAGGCCCATTTGGGATAAGGGTTATAGATACCCTTGCCCATGCTACCCCCTCCACTTTACTTGCATACGCTAAGCCCTCCATACTCCCTTTGCCTTCACCAACTGTATGTAATACACTAGCCCTATCTTGCACATCATGGCTTTTTACTACCTGCAACCCCCATGAAGCTTTCCTAGTCATGTAGATCAAGCCATAATGGTACTCCCCTTTGACTTGACTACCCTAAAATAAGGGGACAACTACCCAAAATTTAGACTAAAGTAGCTAGTAATTTGCTAAGAATCATTTGAATCACTCCATCTAAAATTTTAAAATAATGGCAAGCTAGCAAATTGCTAGTTATATCAAGTGAACAACTTTGTTTAACTAGTTGGTCATTTCAAAGTCTAAATTTTCCCAAATTTCCTTAATTAATTGAATTGTTCGTTTGTGCAAACAAATAACTTACATTTATAGGTAAAACACTTCAAAAATAAAATCTATTAAGAGCCTTAAAATTGATTGAATCACTTCAATTTATGAAGGAATCATTTTGTTTGTCCAAACATAGAAAATTTTTACAATCCCCCTATAATTTCAATTTTACCTTTATTTCACCTATTTTTCATTCCTAAACATCATTGACATCTCTTTTTCCCTTTAGTAGTCCATTCTTGCTTGAAGTCAACCCCACTTCACCTCCATCTACTATTGTTGTTGTCCCTCTCACATAAGCTACACCTTTGCTAGTTCTAGTACTTCCTAAGGAGGTTTAACCATCAAGGGGTAAATGAAATAGATACTCCTACCCTCCCCTAAAGAGACCAAAATAACTCTTCAATGACCCCTATAGGAGGATTGAAAAATGTGTATACACGCATCCAATTGGAAGGTCAAGAAGAAGCCATTGAGGTAGTTCAACTTGGGGCCTAAAATCGACTCATCAAATATCAACCATATTAAGACCTCGATGCTCGTAATGAATTTAGTACCATAATATGGAGATTTCCTAAACTTATAGAATCATATATAAATGTATGACCCCTTAAGGCATAGCTTTAGGACCCCTTAATGGAGTGATAAAATATTATATACTAGGGAGGGAGACATAATAAAAACACTTAAGGTGGCTGATGACCCAACCATGTGGGTGATTTATAATCCCAAGACCTAGAAATATTGCTACTAATGGTGCTTAAGAATCTATTGGTAGGATTTCTTAGTCTCATACCTCAAGAAGCAAAATTTACCAACCGATTTCAAGATTCTACTAGAGTTGGAGATATTCAAAGAAGATTTTAAAATGATACTATCAGGTGTGGCCATAGTTTTAGGGGAGTAGAATGACTTGAAGATATATGAAGAACATATTGTCTTACTCCATACCATACAGTACTATATTGGGTATTAATAGATGATCAATTATGTGTGGTACATCATAGATCAAATGGATAGTCAACTAAAGATGTTCAAGGAGGAACAAAAATTCACATACACCTAATGTCTAGTCTAACTCATCCTATACCAAAAGAAAAACTAGTTCTCAATTCTATAGTTATATCAAGTGGGTGCAAATGGAGAACCTCTCTCAATGGTAGATTGAATGGGCATACCCTACCAAGAATTAGTTAAGACCCATCACTTTTATGATGAGGTGTACAAAATCAATATGGAGAAATTTAGAGGTAAGGTATCAAGATTGTTGTATGAGGCACAAAAACTAATGAAATCAAAAGAATGGAAAAACTGATACTTCTACTTGGAAAGGACTTGATTCATCTACCTCCATGGTTTCTCAACCATGTATTTTAATTTGGTTGCACACATGCTAGACTACATGTTTAATATTAAATTTGCTACAACTCAATTACATGGAACTAAAGCATTTTAGGGGGTATAAGAAAACCACTTTCTACTTGCTTAAGTAGCCCATCATGAAATTCACTCGAAATTTGTGAGGGTTCCACCAAGTTATACATGCAATATTGGGAGACATGGGGGAAGAGTAACTAAGGGATCATTGATCTTATAATCTAGTGGAATATTCAAGGAGACCCTAAAGAACAAATAGGTGGATATCTTCTTCATGCATAAAAAAGTACATCTAGAAAGAGGTGAACCCTAGTGAGAAATTAGTCCTTATCACTCTAGGAGGTAGTCATGGGTATGAAGATGTGATCCAAAAATAGTACAATGGCCCACCAAAATGGAATCCTTTCTATACTAAGGGAAAAAATAATTTTGACCCTATCATAAAGATGAACCATTAAAAGTTGAGGGACTTAAAAAAAAATGGGGTACACTAATAGAAAAATTCTAGCATGGCAAAAGATGAGGTATGAGACAAGCATGTAAAGAGACCGACCAAAGACAACCCATTCTATGACCAATTCTCCGCTATTTAGGACAAAAAATATTCCAAGAGTACAAAAACGACCAAGATAACTAGTGAAGCAATAACTAAACCATCAAGCTCCCAAAGATCCAATAAGAAGTTACAGCACTAGCAATCATCAGTTTGGTAGTAATACAAACTATAATTAAAGGATAAATAGGCTTTGAAAGTTATGGATCAATACTTAAAAATGTTATGGTAGCACAAAAATAGCAGAGCTAAAGAACTTAGCTTGAGGAGGAGTAAAACCCTCAAGGAGGCTCCCCTCCTAATTTGGGAATGATTTTGTGGCCACTATTGTAACTATCTCCATTTCCTTTCCATCATTTATCGCTTCATCTTATTTTTCTATTATTTCTTATTCTAGTCTCACTTCTCTTCATACATATTCATCTACTGTATTTCTCTCATTGTCCACTAGTGTAGCCTAATGTTCTCTTAGAGACACTCTATCTCTAACAGTCTCCATCATGCCTAGGACTACACCTATCACTTTATCTCCATTATCTACCATTCAATTATATACCATACAACTATTATTTATATGTATGACATAACTACCATCAATTATACCTTCATCCACTATGTCGCCGCTAGCTAACACACTAGTACAACTAACATCTTAGCCTACTCTCTTCATTTCTATCCCATTTTATCCTATCGCTACACATTTTTCTTCATTTTCTCTACCTTCTATTTTCACACGTCCATATCATCCACCATCCTAGGTGAAATAACTCCTCCCATATGCAATGATGCCTACCTCCCTAGCTGAAGAAGTTAAGTCTATAGGAGCACTCTCTCAAACCAACATAGCTATGAGACAGTTTATCCTTTGTATGGAAAATAGTTTGTAAGCTAGAGGAAATAGAAATCACAAAGACATTTGATGTTCTTGCTATCAAATAAAATAAATGGAAGAAATGGTATAAGTAGTTTAAGGAAAAAACCTCCAAGGCATCAATACTTATTAGTCAACTAGCTAGGAAGAGAAATAAGACAGATATTGTAAATATGATAGAATCCATTCCCTCCTAGGTGGCAACAACCCTCATTAATTTTATTAACAAGGTGTTTGAGTTTGAATTAAACTAAAAGGATCCATACCAAATGGTCCAACTTGTAAACTAGCATAAACTTAGTGGAGCCATGAATTTTTATTGTTTGGAAATTAAGGATTAGTGCAAAAAATAATTCTAGATCTTGAAGTAGAATTGATGCAAATCAAGGCATAAATGAACTAACTCTAATAGGAAAATAAGTCTTTAAAAAAGGATGTCTTATAAAAGGATCAATTGAAGAAGCACATTGAGGATCTCAAGTCCTAACTTGTTGAGGCTAAAAAGAACTAGCAACAAATGGAATACCTTTTAAAACAACTCATGTGAGGGCAAATCCAAATAGAACAACTCCAAGAGGCTCTAAAGACAAAAAATCAAGAAATTATAGAGTTGATAGTCTCAAAACACACAAAGATGAAAATAGACCTTAGGAAGGTACATGAAATCCTAGGTCAAATCCCTTGGAACAAGATCAAATAGGAATAAAAAATACCTATGAATACTTTTGGTTTGTTGTCTTTGCAAAGCAATGCTTAGAAAAGTTGAAGAAATAATTGAATAAGTAGAAGAAAAACTATCTAATAGGAGTGAATAGCAAGAAATTCTTGAAATTTTATCCTTTGTGTTGATATCAAAAGCATAGGAACTTAGGATGGATTGAAAGGACCTAGTTAAAAATTTGAAGAAAATCCTAGATGCCCAAATAGATCTCCAAGCTTGCAAAGGTAATCAAGGATCCCTAAAAACCCTAGCATAAGAAATGACCAAAAAATATGGGAATGGTTGTTATAGGAATACCAAACATATTTGACCCACAAGTGAAGATCCTCGATGATGATTTTGTTAATACCATATTTGAAAAGTAAAAGGATCAAGCTGATAAGGGGGATGCAACTGATGTATAAAAGAAGCTAGAGTACATATATGCTAAGTTGCAATAGTTGATCAAGAAGTAGTGGGAACTTTCTAGAGAACCCATTTGAAGAACTAATGAGAGACATAGAGGACCTCATCTTAATTCAACTACTAGGCAATTAGGAGTGACAAAAATTATTGGGATTGCTACCATAGAAGACTAGATAAGAAAGGTAAAATTTAACAGTTTTATCATGGGGACCCCAATTTTGTAGACTCTATGCCCAAGGATAAAAATGGAATTTAGGATCTCCCATAAATCAAGCTTGGAACCTCATTAAATCACTAGAGATATAATTTCTTGATGCTACCTTAAGATTCATAATTTTTAAGGAGCATGAAATAGTAGAATCAAGTAGTAGATGTCTTATAAAACCCTCCAAATTTTATTTAAGTCTAACATAGGTTTTGATTGGTTCAAAACCGGCTAACTTGTAGAAGGTATTAGTTATCTAAAGATTGGTTCCCTTGTAAAGGGACCTAACTTTCTTGTAAGAGCAAACCACTCGAGATCATCTAGTGACTTACTAGCAAATGCAAGCAAATCATTCACTAACTAGATAAAATCACTCAACAACTAGTAGAGGGTAAAAATAAAGGTGTGTATCCTAGGAGAATCATTGAAAAGTGATAGTTTGGCATGTGGTGGTACACTAAGTCCTTTTAGAAGCCTATTAGAGACATGAAATAATTGGTGGTTCATCATTTTGCTAAATATGCCCTCAAATCTTTACTTTTACTAGCAATAATTATTTCTCATCCCAGGTAACTTAGGGACAAAGCCCAACTATAAATAGGAGCCTAGGTTTCCATTGTATTCTTCTTTTACCCATGAGAATTTATAGCTACACTTTATCAAACCCGCATTGTACTTTCATATTATGGGATTGTTAAGAAATTGGTTAGTCTTTATGTATTCCATAAGTGGCACTACCCTTCTGGTTTTCTAAGTGCACAGTGATTGAGGTATTGCCCTTTTTTCCATCTTGTCATTTGCTTAGCAATTTCATACTTAATGAATTGGAGAAAATTAATGTTATTCAAATTTTCATGTTTTGATTGATCACTCACACTTCCTCACTGTGACTTAATTCAATATTAGATTTAAATCACTCACACCCTTAATATTTTATACATGTTTATTTTTGTAGTTTACTTTTCATACAATTAGTGTAGTGTATTGTAAGAGTATTTATTGGGGAGATTGTAAAACCAACTTTTATTTGGAGGTTAGAAGGAGTTATTGGCACTCCCTTCAGGGTGCATCATTAAAATAGAAGTTTAGACAATTCTATTGTTCAACAACTATTGTTACTAGAAAATGTTCACTCTCTCATTCTCAAGGGTAGCCATGAACTACTGAAGTTGGGAAGAAAAAAATAGAGGATATCCAATTAACTCTGAAACCATTGAAAAAATTAAAGAGTACAACCATGTCATCAAAGAAAAATGACTAAAAATATGCATAATAAGTATCCACCATCCACAAGTCCGATATGTAGACCAATTTGTTTGACCAAACCCTGTAAATGGGGCGGAGGTCAAAGGTTCAAATCTCGGGTCTCATCAAACTAAACGCTTGTCCCTTTCCTAGTACTTTCAACAACGTAAAAGATTTAAAATTATTGTGGCATGGTGGTTATAGGGACGGATTGCGCAAAGAACTATGTGACGGATTTTGGGGTGAATAGCGCAAAATATTGTGGCGGTCATAAAAGTTGGACAACCTGTCCAGATTCATGGTGCCTACCGATTCCACCATGTAAATTCAAAAAAAAAAATATCCACCATCCACATGAATATGAATATATATTTTTTAATTTGTTATATGGGATTGAAATGGGCCCTACCCATATTATATCATCATCACATAGTAGTATTACAAAAGCTTGGCTATTATGCATGCATTGTTTGGAAAGATTCAAACCAAGGTCTTATCCTTAAAAGTTGAAAAATTATATGGGTTGAGCTAATATCATTTGATTACATGAATATAAATATGTTATAATAAGTATTTTTGCATTTATTGATGAAGATCTTAAATAAAGCCAATGAATCTAAAAATATCTAAACAAAATCTTATATAACAATATATCATTTTTCAAACATAAATAAATTTTCAACAAAAAAAATTTATGGATTAATTTATTACATGAGTATTAGAATTGAAAAGAATTTCACGCATTACATCATGCCCATATTATTATGGTATTTCAATGAATCAAATAGTAGTATTATAACAAACTATATTATGCTTACTTGTATGGCAACTGAACTTCGATGACCTCTTTTTTTTTTTTTGGAAAACATCCCAAAAGGGATGCCACTTTCGGGTAAGACTCAAGGAGGCAGGGGTATCCATTCCGCCTCATGAGCTCTTTATGAGCTAAATAAATATTTTCTCTAATTAAATTTTAATCATAATAAAACTAAAACTCTGATTTATAATATAAAATTTCTCACTTTTTATTGATTGTCCCAAACTTTTAAAAAAAATTATAAAATTCACCTATAAGATTGAAATTTTGTTTTATAATATAAAACATTTTAATTCAAAAAAAAATCTATAAAAATAATAAACTTTGCTCATAAAAGTGAAATTTTTTAAAAAAAAATTTAAAAAATAAATTAAAAAAACCTTTCTAAATTTTAAAAAATAATTAAAAAAAAATTATAATATTTTAAAAATAATAAAATAATTTTAAATTGATCTATAACTCAAAAGTCTATGTGGAAGCTAAGTTATTTTTGGTAGAAAACTTCTCATCAAAATCTTAGATAATACATACACATTAATAACGTATAGCTAATTATAATAACCTTAAAAACACCTTACGATTTTCTAAGTTAATATATTAAATTCATTTATTATAAATGATTTAAAAATAAAAGCTTTAAAATTTTGAATAAAATTTTGAAATTGCAAAATTTTTGAAAAATTAAGATTATATAAAAAATAAACAAATCTCTTATTTCAGACTTAAAAACATACAATTACTTTGCTAATAACTTTAAATAATCAGTATGTCCATATATGAAACCGTTAATATTAGATTGATTTCAGAAATCATAATATAAACTATTTAAAATTTAATCTTTTCCAACATTAATGGTCCACAATTTAATTAAAAACTAAGATATAATAAGTTAAACTGATAACTAATAAAAGTACCTCCTTCAACTTAAAAAAATAATAATACCTATTATTCTCATAAACCTTAAAAAAATTACTCAAGTATATAAGCCAGAGTTACTAAGATTTGAGTATATAAGCCAGAGTTACTAAGATTAGAGTGCATCTCATCTATACTGTTTAAAAATTTATTAAGTAAAAATAAAAAATATAAAAATAAGTGTTAAATGGTTTATTAGTATGAGACAATTGGATTTATAAAAAATGTTTGAACTGAATTTTAATCTGTTCAAAATACAATGTCTCATTTTTAGATTGCATCTGAAACAAGAAATAAATCCTAGATAGAGTTCTAGCGAACACACGTCTTTCAAAAAGCGCCGAATAATATAGCCAAACATTTTATTTGTCTTAGTAAGAACATAGCACCGTCATAAGCTTAAGAAAAACCAGGCAAAAAACAATGTATCTCAGCCAAATATTTCAAAAAGAAGGAAGTTATTATTAGAAAGAAATTAACGACCAGCAGCACAGAGAGACACCTAGACACTGCTTTAAACGCTAATAAGCTTTAACGGCGAGCTTCATCCCAGAATCGCAATGCCCTGTAACGCTGCAGATGAAATAGTTCCAGCCCTTGTTCAGCACAATCTTATCCTGCCCAGAGGCATACCTCCTTGCTCGTCTTGCAGTAGCCATGCATTTTTTGTAGTCGCTGGGCCCCACCTTCACCACGTCGTGCACATTCCGTGGATAGTTGAAAACTGCAAACATAAAAAATATTAAAGTGGTAGGAAATTTTAACATAAGAATATGCTATGCTATTAGAAATAAGTAGTGGCATCAAATTGTAAATATATAAAAAGAAGAGGTATTAAAGTGGAACTAAATTCAAACATAGGAATATGTCATTGAAAATAAACAGGGCGCGATAGTTGAAAACTGCAAACATATAAAGAAAAGAAAAAGAGATAATAAAAAAGAATAGTAAAACGAGATTTCAACATAAAAATATATCATTAAAAATAAACAATTTGTAATAAAAACTTCCATAACTAAATAAACATGACCAACACCTTTTAACAATTTATCACAATGTCCTACCGAGGGTATCTCCGGCCTTGAACTTGGTTGCAGAGACCCACTTATCGTATGAAACAAATCCCCAGCCCCGGAGGCCGCCAACTGTGTAAGTAGCCGCTTCCACACAACTGTATTGGATTATCACCACAATAATCAGAAACCCCAAGGCCACAGAGCTTGCACTGCCTCCTCCCTTGGCCATCTCCAAGAATCCTGGACTGGAATACTACACAGCAAAGTAAACCAGAACCAATGTACCTGCACAAAGAAGCTAAAGATGTATATATACATATTACCACAGTAAGATAAGGCTAGGGCAATGAACATGCCAGGACGTTGAGATCTAATATATTACCAAGGCTAAATAATATAAAAAGTGTGTTGGGTTTACAAATTTTGGAGATCTGCAATTTGATGCCTTCGTAATGTCTGGCTCTCTGCACGTGAATCCGTGTCTTATTAGGCTCACATAACTCCATTATTTTTATTGGGAGAATCAATGGGAGGTATCAGGGATAGAATACGAGTAGCCTTAGATTTTAATAAAATTAAAGAAACCAAGATCTGTTGTCTTTGTCGAGATATATGTCGTACATCTAAGATATTAAGTTCAAATGAGGGTGGATTGAAATTACTTTTATTATGTTTTAATTGTATTTTGTATTATTTAAAAAAAAAAATGGATTATTAATAATATAGTTTCGTTTGAGACATTTAAAGTTTTTTTTTAAGGAAACCTAAATTCTTTGAAACACATCTTAGGGAAGTTTGAGACACCGCAATAGTAAAGATATTGAGTTCTCTTAAGGAAACTTAAATTTTTTAAAACACATCACCGCAATAGTAAAGATATTGAGTTCTCTTACGGAAACCTAAATTCTTTGAAACACATCTTATTTAAAACCTAAATTTTTTAAAATACCGTAATAAAGATATTAAATTTTCTTTAAAATAATTTAAATTCCATTCACAGGAAAAGTGATATAACTGTACCAGCTGATGCTGGGTTGTCACTCTATATTTAAAAATATATATAATGAAGTTGCTCACTCATGTAGCATGACAGGATGCCTTGTTTTCAAATGTGGGGATAATTTTATCATTTTGGCTGCATGCGTTGGCCTGCTGTTTATGTTTGTACTTGTTCGTAAGAGACATGGTTTTGAACGAAGAGCCGGAAAGGGTGACAGTTCTTAAATGTTTTAACATCAGCCATGGATTTTTATTTTTTGTTAATGCAGTTTTAAGGTAACCTCGGTGAAATATATTTAATAGTTATTTTTTAGTAATTAACAAAAGTAGGGTTTAAATTAGAGGAACTTCTCCCAATAAACTCAATAAATTTATCCTTTTCATTTTTGTTGATCCGGTCGAAGATGGGAACCACGGTTTACCTTTGCAAAGGGTTGAACCTAGGTTTCTTCTTGGTAAGTGCCCATCCACACCTACACTTACCAATCCACTAACCTTGAGGGTTCCATGTTCCACCTAACCCTTGAGGGTTGTTTAACTTCATTGTTATTTGTTAAAAATTTTACATTTTGTGGAGGAAGCAATCAAGCTTGGCTTTAGGTCCATTATAGCCTGTACAATTTTCCCTTCACTTTTGGGGGAGAAGAACCATCATGTAACATTTTTTTTTTGAAGCAAGGTGAAGTACAACTTCATAGTATAATTGGGGCCACAGTTTCTGGGATATAATGGAAGCATTCTTTCTCGTGATTTGAACTTATGTAACCTTAATAACAATCCAAAACATACGACTAGGATATCCCTAGGAACATCATGGTACAATTTTAGAACACTTTAAACATTAACCATTTTTTTGGATACCATAATGGCATGGTTTGGGGCTTTCTTTTACAAAACCAAGTTCACAAAATGAAGTGTGTGTGAGAGAGTGTTACAAATTATACATAGAAAGGGGTTCAAAAAAAAAATGTTATTTTAATTTAAATAAGTTTAACTTAAAAAATTTATAATTTTAATAAAACTTTAAGGTTCAAAACTTATAAGTTATGGTTTTATCTCGCTTGTGACATATATATAAATTTAAAATTGATGTTAAGGACCACTTTTATTTTAATATATATGTAATTGTAAAAAAAATTATTATGTTTTATATAGTATATTAATATTTTTTAAGTGTATATATTATTTCAATAAATTTATAGTTAAGTTGAGAGCGAGTGTGATTTACAAGTGAGCCTTGTTTTTTCTTGTTTGGAAAGCAAGCAAATGTTATGAGTGCCAAGAAGAAGCAAGTGTGAATAAGAAGCAAAGTGTGAGCATCACTTTTTTTTTGGAGAATATTACATAATTTAGTATATGCTAATGTACCTCCATGGTACCTTCATGGTACATCTTGTAAATATTAGATTAGGGTTGAGTCTTAGATTAAAGTGTGAGTAATATTTTATGTAATGTAATAATGTGTAAGAAATGCATGTGTTATGTAAGTGTGTATGTGTAGGAAATGCACAAGTGGCATGTGAGTAAGTATGCAAGTGTAATGTGAGTATATATGTACAAGTTTCTTATATGTAAGTGTGCACAAGTGTTTTAGATTAGAGAGTGTCAAGTGAAGAGTCATGTCTAGGTGTGCATATAATATAGAGTCGTGTATGCAAGTGTCAAGTAGAGAAGCCAAGACTCAAGAGACTTAGCATGTGAAAAGGAAGAGTCAAGTAGCCAAAGAGTCATTCTACTATGGCTATATAATACTCCATATATCATATATCAAACATATCAATCAAGAGAGAGTCAAGTACTACATTTGTAAGGGAAAGTGGAGTAATAAAGGATTGCATACATTTGAGCAATTAATATTGTAAGTTCTGCTACATGCTTCTTACATGTATGATTCAGGCTATTACATTCATATTGTTGCTTATTAATGAATTTTATTCGATATATAATAATCCTTTATTTACATATTATATTTCTCATGTTATTCTACTTACATCATTATCTTGATCTTACTATATTATGGTTATCTTATATTTGATCCTATGAAATTTATTTTGTGAGTTTTACATTAATATTAAGGCTTCAAAAGCCATCATTTTTCTTGTTCCAAATCCTAGGTAAAATTTAAAAGCTAAAGGATTTGGGTAGCAGGGTAGAAAATTCAAATTTGAAAGTCTTAACTAGAATTAAGGATGTCTTAGTTGGAAGTATGGATCCCCTAGTTGAAGACAAGAAGAAGAACAAATCTATGAATTTTTTTATTAAAGTAGCAAATGTTACACCAAAAGTGATTATCAAGGATGAGATGATTGAGCGTGACATGATTATTCTTAAAATAAAAGGGTTGATATGTAAGTTCCATAGATATTGGCCAAATTTTTTAGAGATTCAATGGATCAAGTGGAAGCGGGGATTGAATTCAAATTACTATGAATTTTCTTCCAAAATGATTTTTTTCTCATTGTCTTCTCTAATTTAGAATCAAGGATAAATTAATGGATAATAGCCCATGGTTAGGGAAAGATATAAATTATATTTAAGTCCAAGAAGTGAGATTTTTTTTGTGAAGACAAAGACTATTATAAGGCTTTCAATTTGGATTAGTTTTTTTGAGATTCCATATTAGCTTATCAATAAAGAGGCTTTGAAAAATATCAACAATACTCTAGGGGAATTCATCTTGGAGGAACCAACTATTAAGGACTAGAGGAATTTTATATATACATAGATATGTGTTTTAATAATATTTCAATTTTAATAATATTTCAAAACTTTTATCATAGTCCATAAGGATTAAATCTCAATTTAGATAATAGGATCAATAAGTGGATTATGAAAAAAATGTATTTTGATGTTGCAAATGTTATGGGATTGGACATAAGGTAAGATATTACAAAGTGAAAATGATAGAGATAGAGATGAAAATGTTTGGGCTTGAGACAAATGTCAATATGAATCTAGGATATCATACCATAGTAGAAGTCAAATCAGATCAAGAATTTTTCATTCCCAAGAATTTGGCAACAAAATCCCTCTACATCGTCAAGAAATGAAGGTCATTATCGCTTATAGTCAAATCACCCACTTGAAGAAACAAAGGAAAACATAAGAGATGAAGAATTACAATGTGTAAGTTCAAATTTAAAAGGAATTAAATGTTACAAGGAAGATGAGGAGACAAATTTTAAAGCAAAGAAGGTAAAAGAAGTCAAGGTTAATCTAGGTAAATCATATTTATTTTTCTCAAGTAGTATAAAATCCTCTTCTTGCAATTAAAATGAAAGTAGTATAGAGTGTATCTCTTGGATTTTAGGGTTTTTGGGAAAACATAAAGAATAAATTATTTTTTAGTATATTCCTTTCACTTTAGATTCTCTAGGATAACATAAACCTGTAGAATATATGTTTCATTATGAATAGTATGAAAACATGAGAGATTGATAAAGATGAATATGCTTGTGGGGATGGGAAAAGAAGAGGAAGACCTTAAAATAAAAATAGAGAGAAAAAGAAACTCATAGGGATATCAATTTGGGAAACCAAAAATAAATACCGTAGTTGTTAAAAAGAAATGGGTCTAAGCCCACAAATAAAAATAAAAGATGATGATAAAAATGATACCATGGAATATTACAGGGTACGAAAAAGACCCATGAAAAGACTTATTAAATAATTAATAGGTTGTTACAGTCCTAAATTTATTTTAATATAAGAAATAAAATTTAGTAAGGAATGTAAGGACACGTTTAAAAAGATTTGGAAGATGGAGAATTATCTTGCAATTTCTTCTATAGGATCTTCTAGAGGTGTGATAAAAATATGGCACAAATACAAATGGGATTGACAATTGCTAGAAGCAGAAAGTAATTGGGTTGTTGATTTATTTTGCAAGGGAGAGGAAAATACTAAAGTTAGGGTCATAAATGTATATGCTCTGACTATATTTACTCCTTGTAAAAGATGTTGGAACGACATCATATTTTTCTCCACTACAATGATGATTCATAATTGAGATGTATATATTCATGTGTTGGCAATTTTTCCACACTGAATTTTGTTGTAAAATTTTGAAAAGGAAAAAGAAGATAAATGATGTAGTTGTGTTATTTTTATTGTTTTAAATTTTTCCTTCCATGTAAGCAATTCCATTAAACAAAAATGTTGATTTCATTTTCAACAATGCACTATACATTCTCCCTGTAGAAATTAATGGCTCTCATGGATGAAACGTAAAAAGAGAATGATTAATGCAAGGAATGTTTTGGGACAGATTCGGGATAGTTTTGGGATAGAAGAATTGATAGAAAATCAACTACGACTTTGGTATTTTCCATTCAAGGTGAATACGCCAGTAAAATTAGAGTAAAGACGTTTTCATCCCATGGAGGGGTAAAATTCATTTGCGCCCCTCATTTGGGATGAAACTACCTTCATGAATAATTTTGCCCAAAGAAAAGAGAAGATAAAAATTTGTAAGAGACGTGACGGGTCAAAGTCAAAAGCGCCCCTACAAGGGGACGAAAATCAGTTTCACCCCTATCAAGGGTGAAAATCCCAATAAAAGCATCTTCGGGGTGAAATCAAGTAAAGAACATGCTTGACACAATCAACGTCAAAATTACCCCTCAACAAGGGCAAAAAACATTTTTGTCCCTCTTAGGGGTGAAATCCCAGAAAAGTCAGTTTTGGAGCGCAAATGGGAAGATGATGTCATCCAGTCAATGAGAGAAAATTCAAAGTCAATATCACCCCTAGGCAGGGGTGAAAATCATTTTTGCCCCTATGAGGGGCAAAATCCCAAATGAAGGACTCCTGGGGCGAAAGTCTCGGTAAAAGTAGTTTAGCCTGCTAGTAAAATTCAACGGCACCCTTAGGGTGGGGTGAAAATCATTTTTGCCCCTCTCAGGGGTGAAATCAATTATTTTTGCCTCCTTTCGTTCTAGAAGATATTTTTTATCATTTTCGGAGTGAAATCATCTGAGAAAGGGGTGAAAGTACATTAAGGGAATAAACGCCCATTTCTTTACCTATTATTTGAATAAGAAGATGTCAGGGGTGAAATTAACTAAAATGAAAGGTGAAATTCTATTTGTGAAGGCAATCATCGGCTAGGGTTACTATCTAAAGCACTATAACTGCAAATATCTTCAGGAAAGGACGAAGATTGAATGTTTGAGGCAATAAAAGTGATGATCCAGAATTTTGGATAAAAATTTGCAAGGATTAAATACGACGTCCTCACATCCAACGTGATTTCGATGATTTTTGATGTGCCCTTTATGAATTTTATTCTTTTTCGAAGTAGAAGTAAATTTCATTGATTTCAACTGGTAAGGGTAAGATTCCAAGGCATAAGAGAATGTAATGGCGCCCAAAATTTAATATGTATACTCTTGATTGCCACGTGATATTGTAGAGTTCCAATGTACTGATGTTTGGGACGTTCTTTCTTTCGTTAATTTTCTAAGCACCCTCCATAAAAACCGGATCGCTATCCTTTGAAGAATAATCTGATTCGAGCATCACTATTACCAAGGAAGAAATTGATGTTGCTGATTTTTGACCAACCGATATTTTGTTGTGCTGTGCATTTAAGGAAAGAGGAAAAATCCTCTATAAATACTAAACATTTCAATGTAATGAAAAAGGATAGACACTCTGCAGAAAAACACTTTAATTTTTTTGCATAAATAGAAAGATGTTCGAATTCTGGTTCCTTAAGCAGTATTATTTTGTGTTTCTTTTTATTTGTCATTTCTGAGCAATTTCATGCCCTTTATTTGCTAATTTTAAATTCTACATTTGTATTTAATTACTGCTTGTGAAGGAGTGAATACTGGAATGCTTCTTGGAAGTTATCTCTACAAAATTATGAGTGGTTTCTGCGCCTAGCTTTCTATTATATGCTAATCCATGCTTGTTGTAAATTTTTGTTGTTAGTTTATCCCAACCTTTTATATCTGGCTTATAGCCATATTTCCCATTTATTTATATCATTTCCCATTTCTTTCTTGTTACCCTAAGCTTTAAATCAATCATTAGATTTAGTACAAGAGCCAGACCTCTCTAGAGATTGGCCCAAAAAACATATCTTTCCTTCGACCTTTCAATGTTGGTCGGGTCTAGGGTGCACAAATAATATTTTTTACTCAGGCAAATTTGTGACCAATAGTTTTGACACAGCCAGTGAGACTCAAAAAAGTTCCACTTTCAACAGTATTGAGGTTCGATTTTTGCCTTTATACTATATGATTAGAACATCTTGTGACTCAGATCTACTCAAAAGCCTCTGAACGTGAAGTGAGTGAAAGCTTTCTTCATGATCATAAGATCGAAGACCAAAAATCCAAAAGATCTTGTTGAGTTTTACGAACTGACACCCGAGTGCTAGGATAACACCCTAGGTTAATCACTCCAGTTGTCCCATTGAGTGTTACATATTCACAGTTAGCTAGTGTGTTCTCTATTCCTTCGAGTCTCGCTAGCATAGACACTAGTTTTCCACCTCCCCAACCACACACACCAGTCCACATGGCTCAAAATCCACCACCACAACCACCAAGATAGTTTCTAACATGGAACACTCTAGACCTCTAAATCTGTAAGCTTAGAACCTAATCCCACAAGTGGTGATGAAGGCTTTGCCTACCTACGATGGTATGGGAAAGAATACTTATGATCATGTCCAATATGTATTTTCCTTGGCAACAATCCATAGCATCACAGACAAGGATATAATGGTAATATTGCTTGTTCTCTCTCTTAGAGGTAAGTTTTTTTACTAGTACCGATCATTACAACCTACCACCATCACTACTTGGGATCAGTTGGCTGAATTTATAATCAAAGGTTTCAATGAACAAGCGGATCCATTCTCTCGGCTACATTAGTTTACTACTATTCAGAGGCATCCGTAATAGGAAATCATGGACTTCAATGTCAGGTTCACCTAAACTTGGCATAGAGTTCTCGATGGTCTATGATCGACTCCTGAGAAAATGATATTTTACTGCCTCTGAGCTTTCAACTCTGACATCAGTATGGCCATCAAACAGACTAATATCAATACATTCCCTAATTTGTATTTAGCTATGTAAAAAGCCAAATCTGATCTTATTGCTATCAGTAAGCTTCTGCTAAAAATAGCCATGCCTAATTTCCTCGACCTTTCACAGTATTTGTATGCTAATGCATCATCTTAGCTCTTGCCAATGTCACCCATGTATCCAATCCCTTCATGGAATCCGAGTACATATCAGACCATGGTGACAGTTGTTATCCTTCAACTCCCTACTCCAACCATTCTACAGTTACCCGCTCTAGTTCCATTCCCAACACTACCATCTTTGTCTGTCCTGCTACCATTACCAGCTCCTCCAGCACCCTCAAACCCTAATCCATGGGAAAAATTATTGAAGGAGTTGTAGTCCATGAACTAGGCCATAAGAGTGATGGGTAATGAAATCACGATGATCAAAAGGAAGCAGGCTAAAAAATATTTCCAACCTAGGATATTTTAACCGTCGTCGATCACCAGGGAGTAAGGCGCTTTGACCAACAAAGTTCTTAAGATAAATTCAATGGTGATGATAAGTGAAGAATTTGGAACATCAAACAAAGCATACTAGTTCTCCACGTGCAATGATTTGCATGGCAATAAAATGTGAATGGTTTATCTGAACTACGTACACACGTTGGTAGATAGTTCCTCCACTGGTCAAATCAATATGATCACAAAAGTTGATCACAATTTCATGGTTCCTTTTGAAAAGAAAGTTTTAGTTCTCACAAGAACTGGAAGGAAGCATGTTATTGTGGATCTAGTTGAATTGGAGCTCCTTAAGGTACCTACCGACTCAAAGGTGCAAAATGAGAAGAAACAAGCGCAAGTAAAGGCAGTTTTCCCAACACCCAAGCCAAATGCACCTATCCTTTTGAAAGACCTTTTGCCTCCATGAGAAAAAGAGAAAGTGTAAGAAAAGACTTTGACTTTGCAAGAGAGATCCAAAAAGGAGGAGAATGCCATGAAAAATCTTAAATACCCATCTTTGATGAAATATTAGAGGGTGGAGGTCACAACAGTATTGAAGTAGATATAAAACTTCTAATGAAGCCAAGGGATCCTATGCATCCATGTATAACATCGTTGAAGAATTGAAGAGGATTCCAGCCAAGGTGTGTCTCTATTATGCACTATAATTGCCTGGAAAAGTGTATTTGTTGCAAGAATCACTAAAATTTCTGAAATACAAGGGGAAGAATTTGACTCAGATAGTGTTAGCTCAAACACTGATAACTTCTACCACTGGAAATAATAGACCACCACCTTTCTACCTATCCCTCAATATGGAAGGTTGGATTGTGCACAATCGCATGATTGACTCAAGTGTTGCAATGACTGTCATGCCAAAGGTAGTGTGTGATGTTATGGGTATGTAATACATAAGTAGCAGCCCTGACATCTTGTAGTTAGATGGAAACCCTATCAATATAGTAGGATTAATCAAATACATCCCATCGTATTGCATAAAATACCTCAAATAAATATGATTCAAGAGGTGGTCATGGTTGATCTGGAGCCTTACTTTAGCATGTGCCTATCATAGGAGTTTACTACCAAGTTTGGAGACTTCCTTTCTCTTGACTATTCTCATTTGGAAATTCCTGTCAAAGGGAGGAGAATTTGAATTTATAATGAGAAGCCTTCATAGAGAAGATAGAAGAAGAAGATACACCCATGAGTTCTATCAACTTGATGATCGAAGAGTTGGAGGAACTAGATGTGATGGAAGAAGTTCTAGATGAGCTTCGGATGAAATATGAGTTTTAGATGATCAATTTTAATGCCATGATGGAGATCTAAATCGACTACTACACCATCACTAAACCTAAAAAATTTGAAGCAAAATTTACTGATGATGAAGCTCCTGCTTTGGATTAATTATGGAAGTTGTAATTTGATGGTGCAATATGTAATAATGGTACAGGAGTTGGAATTGTCCTAATTTCTCTTTCTGTTATACAAAATATGTACTCTTAACGGTTGACTTAGAGTTGCATAAACAATGTCATAGAATACAAAGCACTTTGTTTGGGTCTAAAAAATATAAAAAAATTTAGGATTAAGCAACTACAGATATTTGAAGATTTCAAGCTAATCACCAATCAAGTAACCAGTAAGTGTGTTTCCAAGAAGCACTACTTGAAGGTATACTGAAACAAAGTTTGGGACCTTTTTGAAGCTTAAAAAACATTGAACATCCAAGCAATCTCACCAGAGAAAAACAAGCACGTCGATCTCCTAGCATCCCTTGGCTCTAATTTCTCCCTAGTAGAGCATGTGGTGAGAAATCCCAAGACTATGAGGCTGATATACAGACCTTCAGTCCCTAACAAAAATATACACTAGCAAGTGTTCGAAAGTGACAAGAAGGTCATTAATTTTTTGATAAAAGAAGCTAGTGACATGGAAGAGAGAACACTTGATGAGGAAGAAGTCGAGGGTTTTATCTAGCTATGGAATAATCATATCCCAAAGGGGTTGATTACACTAAAAATCATTTTTATTATAATGATAGAGCAGAAAAGCATAGGATCAAGGTGGACGAAAAGGAGTACATTGAGTTGTAGCTGGGACCAAAGAAGGTGATCAAAGTCGGCACTGATTGCACTCAAGAAGAGCTGGAACAGATTAAAGAAATGTGTTATGAGTACCAATACATTGTTGCTTGGAGTTACCAAGACCTAAAAGGATATAATAAATGTGTAATCTAGCATACCATCGAGTTGCAAGAAGGAGTAAAACCCTTCAAGAAAAAGTAGATACTGGTCAATCCTAAGATTGAAACACTAATGAAATCAGAACTTCTAAATATGTTGGAGGCCAAATTCATATACCTGATTAAGCATTCTACCAGGGTGGAAAATCTGGTTCTTGTGAGAAAGAAGAATGGAGATATCCACCTGTGTGTGGATTTTTATAATTTAAACCAAGCATCTCTGAAGGATCACTATCCACTATCACAAATTGATCAGATTCTTCATGTGGTTGCTGGCACCTAAATATTCTCTTTATTATACAGGTTCTCTGGCTATAACCAAATCTAGGTCAAGGATGAATACCAGCACAAAATTACATTCAACATAAAATGGGGAACTTTCACTTATCAGCGGATGTCGTTTGGTCTTTCAAATGTTGGTGCAACTTTTTAGAGAGCAATGGGCGTAGCCTTCGTTGAGTTATTGAATTGCATTATTACTATTATTTATCTAGATTACATGACCATTTTTCTCATAATAGGGATGAACATAAGCTACATCTGATATAGGGGTTAGAAAAGCATCAGGAATTCAAAATATCAATCAACCCAAAGAATTCTATATTTGTGGTAAAATAAGGAAAGCTCCTAGGATATATTATCTCGAAAGAAGGTTTGGTAATTTATCCAGCTAGAGCTAAAGCCCTCCTGAAGCTTCCATTACCATCTAGCAAGAAGGACTTGCAATCGTTCTTTGAGGAAATAAAGTTTGTTCGAAAGTTCATTGCAAATTTTGCCTAAGTAGTGAAGCCAATGACAGAGTTGCTAAAGAAGAATGTAGAATTCAAATGTATCGAGCCAAGGAGGTAGGCATTTAAGGAGATAAAATAGAGAATTGCTCAAGCTCCAATCCTAGTGAACCCATATTACTCGAAGGATTTTATCCTATATGTCGTCGATGAACAAGAGAGCTATGTAGCGGTGCTCACACAAAAAGAAGATGATGGATATGAGCAATCGATTACTTTCTTGAGTCAAGTCATTCAACTGCACGAAGAGAAATATAACTTAATTGAAAAGCAAGTATATGTCGTAGTGAAGTACTTGAATAAATTCTAGTATTTTGTTTCTCAAAGAAATATGAGAGTTTATGCCGTTCACCCAGATATGCGAAGTTTCATCATTCAAGGAGAGCTTGGAGACAAGAGAGCAGGATGGGTCTCAAAAATTTAGGAATATGACATTGAAATCCATCCGACCAAGCTATTTCAAGGCCAAGCACTATGTCAAGAGCTTGCAAGAAGTGTTGCATCTAAATCTATGGTTTTCTAGCTTGAAAATTTAGTAATTGAAAGTAATTTTGCTAATCACTCTGCAGGTGATCGTGATTGGACAGAGGACCTTGTCAAATATTTTTATTTAGGAAGATGTCCTTCACAATTTAATTCCTCATAGAGATGGATATTTAGACTCCAAGCCCTTAGGTATGTGATGTTGTCAAATGGGCTATTCCATAAAAATATTGACAGAGTACTTCTCAAGTGTGTTTGAAAAGCTAAAAAACAAAGAATCCTATAGGATTTCCACTCTGGTATATCAGGAGGCCATTATGCAGGGAGGCCAATGAAACTAAAGATCATCAAAGTAGGATATTTTTGGCCTACTCTTTTTTTAGATACCTTCAAATTCAGTCAGAATTGCGATAAGTGCCAGAGATACATTGGTAGAAGTAAGAACCCAACATTACCCCTTCATCTAATATAAGTAGAAGCACCATTTCAACAATGGGGTCTATATTTTATTGGGTTCATTGATCCCAATTCCTCTGTCGAACACAAATATATCATGACTACAATCGACTATTTTACCTAATGATCAGAGGTAATTCCAACTAAAAATATGGATCAAACAATAGTGATTGTTTTCCTTGAGGGTTTAATCACTCATTTTGGCATACTAGATGCAATCATAATCGACAATGGGACTCCCTTCATCGGTGCCTAGATTAGTGAATTTACAGGTAAGTATGGAACTTATTTGAAGACATCATCCAATTATTACCTACATGGGAATGGATTGGCTGAGTCCACAAATAACAATTTGTTGAGAATTCTGAAGAGGACCATGGAAGACAATAAACGTAGTTGGAACTTACTTTTAAACCAAGCATTGTGGACCGATTGTATTTCCATGAAGAAAAACATTAATACATCTCTTTACTCATTGGTTTACAGTAAAGAAGCGGTGTTTCCCATTCATATTGAATTACCGGCTCTGTAGTCTTGGCACTTATTGTATGATGAATATGATGATGAATCTGATCCCATGAGCATGAGGTTAGCACAAATTTTATAGTTGGAAGAGGAGAGGGAGAAATCTTACAATGTCTTCATGAAGCATGCGCATATGACACAGAAATGGTTTGGTAATAAAATGTTTGAGATGTCATTTGAGATAGACTATCTAGTGCTAAAGTGGAATGAAAAAAAAGGCTAAGCCTGGAAAGCACCACAAGTTTGAAGAAATATGGGAGGGCCCATTCTATATTTTGGGGGTTAATCAAATCAATTAATTTTATTTACAGGATATGGATGTTCGTAAGCTACTAATTTCCATAAATGGTCTTCATTTGAAGCCCTACCATCAGTGACCGAATTTTGAGCAAGTATGTATATATGTACATAAGTTATTTTGTTGTTTTGTTTTAGTCAAATATATTAAAAAAAAAAAGAGTGGATTTCATCGGGAAATAATTTTCGCCCCTAAGGTAGGTGGTTTCACTCTGAAAGCACCTTGCTACCAATAAAAAATCATTTTCGCCATATTTTTGGGAAAAATGGGAGAAAAAGAAATTAGGTTTCTTTTAAAATTATAAAAGCACCATGGATTTTTCCTTTTATTAAAAAATGCTCCTACTTTTCCAAAAGAGATACAAGATTAGAAGAAGAAAAAAAGGAAGGAAAAGAAAAGAAAAGCAAAAGCAAAAATTTGAAAAAAGGGAGCGCCCTATTTTTATTAATTTTACCCCACTTATTTTAAGGTTGCCAAGAAAAGCGAAAAAAAGCAAAGAAGATTTTAAAATTATATTTTCGCTCCCTAAAGTAAAATTTGTCTTGATTTTCCTATTTTCGGGGTGAAATCCCATGGCGCCCCTTGAGCAGGTATTTTCGAAGTGAAAGTGCAAAGAAAAGAATTAAAAATAGGTGCATGCTTTTTCTAAACTCTAGTTGATGGCTTCAAATTTGGTAGGGAAGAAGGAAAAATTAATTTCGTCCTATTTTTTCATGCAAAGCGTTTTTAGTTAAAGCTACTTTTTCGGGGTGAATTAAGAAGGTGAAATTATTTTTAAAATGGGTTGAGAGGCATGTAACTCCATAAAGCAAGTAAAAGAAGCAATTTCGAAGCATAGGATATGAGAATGTATTCACCCCAAGATGTTTTTGGCTAAGCAGGTGCTCCCTCAACATTTTTTGTTGAATGGTGTTATTGGTCATCAAATCTGCCCAAGAAAGGATTTGGGAAAGTGTACGCGCCCTAGACCTGGACCAACATTGAAAGGCCGAAGGGAAGAGATGCCCCTCGTGCCAATCTCCGGAGAAAGGTCGGCTCCTATACTAAACTACTTCGGTGTTTAAGATAAGGGTGCAGGAAAGAGATAAAATAGTAAGGGTGCAAGAAAGAAATAAAAAGGGGTAAGGGAAGAGATGTTGATAATTTAAAGTGGGAAAGAACCAGAAGCACGATCGCTGGCCAATAGCTTGAAACAACAACAAGAAACACCAAGAATAAAATGAAAAGAACATGATATTAGCCTTCCTATGTATCCTCTGGACGAGTTCCAGGATTACCCTCCCCTTTCATCAAAATTTAGAGTTCAAAGTTACGACGATTAGGACAAAGTGAATATAATAGAAACACGATCCACAGGCGGCATACAAGAAAACTAATACAACGTTTTCCTCTCCTATGTATCCTTCGAGAAAATTTTAGGGTTTCATCCCCAATCGCACACCTAAATCCAGAATGCAGAATTACAGTATGCAAATGAAGAAAGAGATAAAAGAAATAAACATAGAAGGCAACATACAAGAGAGAAATTAGGCTCAAAGCTCTTTAGTATTAATCGTAGGGATTCAAGTTACAACAACTTTCTTAGCAAAAAGTTCCCCCCCTTTTTCATTACAATGCCTGGGTTTTTATAGAGGACCCGACCCTCTGAGCCATCAATGCACAAAATGGAGGAGTACATCCTCAAAACCTAAGAAGTCGGCTCTTCATGGCTCTCGTGACTGAGCTCTCAAATATTTTACCAAAACTAGCAGCTGCGACCGGGTCAGCCGGGGAAACATGCATTAATGAGCCGCTTGAACGTCCTTGGCCTCTGGGTGCAGTGCTCGAGTGGCCGCCATGCTCGTCGGGCTCTCCTTTAGGAACTGATACCTCATTTCCAATTGCCAAAAATGAGCAACGAGTTTATCGGGCACGTAAAAATGCATTTATGAGGCACTTGATTGCCTCGAAAAAATACCCGGCTTGGAGTGTGTGCCCTTGAAGCGCTTCGCTAGATTTTCGTTCGCAACTCCGCTTCGCAATGGATTTGAGCCGAAGCAGATCTTCCTTCTTGGTTTGCACTTCGCATGGTGGAGCTTCGCAAGACAACTTCGGGGGTGCTGAGTGCCGAAGCAGGTATTCCTCCTCAAGGTGGGGCTCTTCATTTCTCGTTGCTTCGCTGGAGAGACGTGTCAAAACTGCTTCGCTGATGAATCATCAAAATGCTTCACCGTGATCTTCCTTCAAAACTATGGTTCGGGGTAATTTCGGCCGAAGCGCATTCTTGCCTTCAAAAAATGTTTCGTTCTTTACGGTCGCTACCGCTTCGGGTGAAAGTGCTTCGCACGAAAGCTAGCCGAAGCAGATGCTTCACGACAACTTTCGATGAAGTAGAAATGGTTCACTGGTGGGGAGGCCCGAAGTGGGTGCTTCGACGGTTTTTTGGTGAAGTACTTTTCAATGTTTGCGCTCTTTCAACTTCTGCTTCGCAAGATTTTCGCCCAAAGTAGCTGCTTGAAATGCTTCGGGTCCGAAGTAGTTTTCTCGCCTTAGCAAACTCGGACCGCGATCTAGACTTTCCTTCTTCGACGAAGCTGTTCTTTTGGACTGCTCGAATGCCGCTTCGCAAAAATTTTGCCCAAAGTAGTTGCTTGAAATGCTTCGGGTGCGAAGCTCTTTTCATCCTCTACTTCTTTCTTTTGGCGAAGCTATCTTCCTTTTCCTACGAAGCTTTTTCCTTAGCCTGCTCAGTAGCGAAGCTCTTTCATCTTCATTCTATGTACAAGGGGGATGGCGATGAAAGCCAAAATTGTTGCAACTTACAAATATTTTCAAAAACAACAAAAAGAAATACTTTACAAAAGGAAACACTTTACAAAATTTTTGATTTTTCTACCCCTGTATGCAATGTGACAAAATTGTCAACATTCTTGGTGGCTCATGGGGCAACGAGCTCATCTCGGTGGAAGAACCCTCAGCTTTGATCCGTTGGGCCAGAGTTACCTCTAGACCCTTCTCCTTTTTCTCCTTTGGGGTGCTTCCATGACTTCTTCTTCTTCTTCTTCTGGCGAGGCTTCCTGTTGCGGTGATGGGAGAAGGTGATCGTGGATGCGTTCCATGGTTCAGCGAACATGAGCCCAGGCACCTTTCGAGAAAGGCTCTCGGTCTTGTAGCGCTTTTACCAAAACATGGAACCGATCTATTTGCCCTATGTCGGCATGCTTGGCTCTTGTGCTTAGATCGTTGAGGCAGGTCGTGATCTTGCAATGTCTCAGAATAAAATCTGTGACTTGCCCTTCTGTAATTGGCTCTTCCCAGCCATCTATCTCTGAGACATCACTTTCAAAATGTAGCCAAGCCGGCTTGAGCTCTTCCTTGGTCAAAAGGTTCCCATCCTCATTCGTGAAACTTGGGAAACCTAATGAAGAGAGGTCTTGGAAGTAGCCCAGTGATGTGCGTTGCTCGTGCTCAAATACATCCAGGAGGTCCTTCGCCTTCTGTGCTTTCCTCACCTTGGAGAAGAAAGCATGGACCGTGGCTTGAGCTGTAGACCAATCTCTGGCGGTTCGGCTCATCGCGGTGACCTACAGGTCCTGAATATTTGACACTTTGGACCTCAAAAGCTAGTTTGAGTCACCTTTTGATTTTTTGGATGACCTCATCTACTATTGGCCCTTCTTGAGCAGCGGCATACTGGGCTTCGGTAATGTAGGTCAAAATTGACAGGGCACTGGAGGCCCGAGATCTGAAGTTCTTGAGCAAGTGTGAGCGAATTTCTTTTATTCGGCCCCTATCAAATAGCTCCAGACTTTCTTTCTCGTACAACTGCTTCTGCATCTCCAGGATTTTGCTTTCAAATTCTTTGGCCTTCAGATCAGCTTCGGCCTGTATCTGGCTCTGGGTTTTAGTTGCACTCTGCAGTTGTCTTACTTGTTGTTTCAGGGCGACTACTTCCTTCTTCATCTGCTCACACTACTTTTTCGAGTCCTCCAGCTTGGAGCGGATCCTGGCTAGCTCCTCTTCCAACTTGATGTTGGCACTCTCTACTTCAAATCTGCGTTGATTGGCGATGTTTGCATGCGCACGAAAAGTTTCAATTCTTACATGCATGGATGCAGATTCATTATCTACATTTAGGTGCTCTAGGTCCTTAGTCTTCTCTTGATAATCATAATCTACTGGAGTCATCTCATCCAGAGGTTTCTGGACCTTAGGGACCTTTTTCACCTTATGTAACTTTCCCCTTTCCAAGTCAAAAATGGTGCATTTTTCTACTTCGGCCAGAGAGCGCCCTCTCTTTTTCCTCGCCTCCTTCAACATCTTTTCTGTGTTCTGTCGGGCTTGGAGTAGCTTCTCAGCTAGAGGGCATTCTTTAATCATGGACAACTCTGATTCAAATGAGGCTGGATCTCCAGCCAAAGGGGTGAACAAATATAAGGAATGAATGGGGGATGCCTCACCAGTAGGTTCGACGATGGGTGTGTGGGAGCTTCGACGAAAGGAACGATGTCATGTGTAATAGGGGAACAAGGAACGGGGTTCGACATTGGGGTACTATCTTCACCCTGACTGAGAACCAAGGGAATGGTGGCATGGGCAGGCGAAGTAGTATCAATAGACTTGTCTCGGCCAGATGACTCGAATGGAGTGGGGCTAACGGGATCATGAGACAAACTTGAGGTGGCAAGGGGCAACATGCGAGAGGGTGATTGACCTTGCGAGGGAGAGAGAGACTATTGGGAACTCACGACTGAGACCATGGTGGACATGCTTTGAGAAACTAGGGCAAAGGGTGGAGAGTGCGTACCTTCGTGCCCACCTGGCAGAGCAGTAGTAGTGACTTCCTGTGTGATCGGCTCTTGCTCCTTTTGAACTTTGGTACTTGTGACCTCTATGACTTCTTCTTCGGGGACCCCTTCTTGTTGGAGGAGTTCCTCCACATCGATGACATCCACGTCTGGGGTTGCTTCGGCTCTTGGTGACGTCGTCCCTTCGATATTTGCTTCGTTGGGCCGATCGTAGGTTGTCCGACAGAGACACTTGGGAGCTTCGTGCGAGGGTCGCTTCGGGTGGGTCGGAGGCACTTGAGCTTGCTCCTGCCTCTTTCTTTTCTTCTTCTCTTGATTGCTCGACCCTCGGCACTTGTGTCAGGTGGTGTAGCTTCGCCTCTTCCTCTTCTTCTTCCTTTCAAGCATCATCATCTCTCCTTGGGCTTTCACCCAAACCTGGGGCACTTGGGGGAATGAAGTCGGTGAAGGAGGTGGGCTTCCAAGTCCCAGCATTGGCTTCATAAACAACCGTGAAGTCCTTATCCATCTCCAAGAGTCCATATGATTTCATCTTTTGTCGATGAACTCTCATTTTCCACCATTCTTTTAATTGTTCTATGCCCCAATATTTCAATTCCTCCCTCAGATCATCTTTCATCTTCCTCCAAAAAGTGGAGTCTGGGGTTGGGAAAGGATGCTGAACAGGATCAAACTCAACTTCCATAGGGTAGAACTCATGCCAGGGAGGCAAGGTCTTCATCCTTTCTAAATGCCACTCCAGATCCTTCCCATTGGGATTATTTCTTTGCTCCATGATTTTTGGGTGGGGGTAGACATGAAAATTCTTGAATCTGAGGTGGTCCCTCATCACTCCCAAGGGATCGTAGAGCCACCTTTGAGGAATCTAGAGCAGACCAAAGTTGGCAAGCTTCTCCTCCAGGAATACATGTTGCTTCAGGGCAAACACTTCTATTACCCCCATTTTGAAGGGGAAGTCGCAAGTGTGTGCCCATTTTCGACCGTGGTCATAGATGACATTTGTGGCGTCGCTCTATCGAGCGACTTCTAATGCGAACTGGTACTCGGAGGGGTAGACAGGCAGCAGGAAGGGCTTCCCTGTGAAGCCGAATAGGTGAATCACAAGTCCTTGCATTAGTTGAAACATGTCTCCCTTCTTCTCCATCACCACTCTGTCTCTCAAACTGAGGGGCACCCGAGGGCAAGAACCCTTCAACAAATGAATAGCAGGTCCCAAGAATTGTTGATTAAAAGAATAATATGACTCCGTCCTCAATAGGAGGGGAGTCCACTGGTACACCGAGAGGATCTCCATCCTTGCCGCTCGAAGAAATGGCGATGTGGGGAAAATTCTTATGTACATGGTAGAAAAACAACCAAACTAGGAAAGAGCAGGGTGCGAAGTACTGGCCCGTCCCAGAATTCTTCATGCTGGTAAGCCGTGTGTGCAAGGTTCGGGCCACCCATTCTGCCCAATCGAAGAAGACTGGGTTGGTGTTCGGCCTTGAAGCATCAGGGGCATAGAATTCCCCTCTTGAAATACATTCGGCCAAAGACACCTGCCAGGGGTGCACCGAAGCATCGGTCGACAGACCCGCTACCCATGCAATGATGGAGAAGATGTCCATGCTCTTGAAATCTATCAGGGGGAGGGGCATCTGGGGTAGCTTGCCTGAAGGGAGCCCATTCTTGAGGTTCTCTCTTAGAAATTTCAAAATATAGGTGGAGGTAGTGAACCTCTCCATTTGTTCGCTCAGGATGACATTGCGAACGGAATAGCCCTTGGGCGGCCCCTATTGCGGTACGAAGGCTGCTTGCACATCTTCTTTTAAAATTGAAAACAATTTATGGCCCATGGCATCCAACACTTTTCTTGAGGAGGGCTGGTAGTTCTGCGTGATGGCACAGATTAACTTGGGATAATGGTGAGCGGGTGAGGTCTGATACTAGTAAATCTGAGAATAGTATGCAATAGCTCTCTTGTTCTCCGGGTGAGTCTGCTTGTCATAAACTCGATAGTGTGTCGGAGCTCGGCCACACTCTTCGAGAGTTCAGTGTCCCAAATTTTCTCCCACCCATCAATTGGTGGTTCTTCTAGTTGCTCTTCTTCAGAATCCTCTCCTTCTTCCATCGGTTACTTTTCTGGGTGGGGGTTGAGATTGACCTTCTTAGGTCTATGTTTTTGCTCTTCTTTGCCCTTCTTCGGGGCTGCTACCTCAGGCTCCTTCCCCTTCTCCTTAGAATTCTTCTTCCCCATTGTGAATATTTATGGTAGTAGAGTTTATGATGAAGACTTCAATGCGAAGGATTTCGATGCAAAGGGTAGAGGAATGCAGGCTATCAATGGCAACTCTCAATCTTTGCATTAACAGTTGGTGAACACCCCTCTTACCGCTAAGCCTCACGTTTTATAGCCTTAAAAGGCAACTACCTTAATTTATGGCACCTACCATAATTAAATTTACAACTCGAATGAGGAAGGTTGTCGTAACTTTTGATTGGCTTTACGGCAGCGTTGTACGTGGACCCATGCGCTTCGATGATTATGCTCGACATCGAAAACTTAACCTTCTACCACCTCGTACCTAGGAGTGAGCTTTTCTCATAATGAAATTCTCTCAGGATGTGCTCCACCACCTTGACATTAAAATCATTTGCTCTGAACATTTCCCTAGGTTGTCGTTGGCACGTCCCTCTAGACACATTTTAAATGCTCCTTCTCGCAGTTTGCATTGAGTTGGCGAAGTTAAAATCGGTGCTAAAGATGCTTCGCAGTGAACCTTCGATGTGAGCTCATTTTTTATGCTTCGAGCCCGAAGTAGTTTTACTTCAGCGTCACTACTTGCTTTGCGGAAGGTTAGCCCCCCCGAAGCTCGTTTTCTTTGAAAAATGCTTCGCTAGACTTTCTTCGAAAACTGCTTCGCTCATACTTGTTTTGCGAAGCATTTCTTATGCCTTCATCATGCTCTTGTTCTTTGACGACTCCCTCCAGGCTAAAGTGCTTCACTGTGAAGCATCTCGCATCAGTTGCTTCGCATCAAAACTTCTCGAAGGAGATTTCGGCTAGGCTTGGCGAAGCTGGAGTTTGTTGCTGTGACTCTTAACCTCTCGGAGATCTTGAAGCAGGGTATATATACAGGAATGAAAAACTATATACAAAAGTAAAATTTGAACATTTTTTTTTTTGCTACATCTTTAGTGATGAAAAGTCTTCAAATGAAGACCATTGATAGAAATTGGCAATACCTGGCCATCTGCATCCTTGAGGATGAAAGAATTGGCTGAGTTTACCTTCACGATTTCGAATGGTCCATCCCAGAAAGCGTCCAATTTGTCATGATTCCCAGGCTTGGCCTTCCAAGAATCCCACTTCCATACTAGATCTCCCACTTTGAAAGTGCGGTCGAAGGACTTCTTCTTGAACCAGTCTCGGGTGATCTGAGCATGCTTAGCGAAGCTCTGGTAGGCCTTCTCATGATCTTCCTCTAGCTACAGTAGCTGAGCTAGCCTATTTTCCATAGGATTAACTTCCTCTTCATCGTCCAGCAGCTGCAATGTAGGGATCTCTACATGGGTTGGTAGGATGGCCTCCTTGCCATACACCAGGGCGTAAGGTGATGTTTTGATTGACTTCTTGATAGAAATTCGATCGGCCCACAAGGCTCGATCTAGAAGGAGGTGCCAAGTTCTTTTGTTATCCTCCATGAGCTTTCTTAGCACCCTTAACAGAGTCTTGTTGGTAGATTCCGCCAATCCGTTACCCTGTGGATAGTAATTAGAGGAGACTTTATGGTATATCCCATATTTGTAGAGGAACTCATTGATTTTGGCGCCTAAAAACCTGGGACCATTGTCCATAACGATTGCTTCTGGGATGCCGAACCGGGTGATCAATCCCTCTAGGAAGGCGATGACGGTCTCTTGATCAACATGCTTCATGGGAACTGCTTCGGCCCATCTGGTGAAGTAGTCGGTCGCGGTCAGGATGAACTTATGCCCTACGGAAGAGTTCGGTGATATAACCCCTATGAAATCCAACCCCCATTGTTGAAAGGGCGTTTCTACTTGTATCGATCGAAGAGGCATAGGAGCACTTCTGCTTTGGTCGATGAACTTCTGACATTGCTCACATCGACGACAGACCGCAAAGGCATCGACGAAGAGTGTAGGCCAATAATAACCAGCTTTGATTATCTTCAATGTCGTTGCTCTTCCTACGAAGTGACCTCTAGATAACCCTGAATGAAATTCTCCCAGGACTCTCTTCTTATCATCTTCTTTTATGCACCTGAGGAGAATGCCATCAATGTTTCTGAAAAATAGGCCTTCGAGGCATAGCGTGTATCGGAGGGACCGCATCCTGAAATGCCTTCATTGTGAAGCATTTAGATGCGAAGGACATCTATCGATGTTAAAGTATTCAACTATCTCATCGACCCAGTCCTTCTCGTCCTCTTCTTGGTTTGCGAAGCATCCTTCTGTTGGTGAGTCATCCCACTGACAAGCTGTCACTTCGGCCGCTACGCTCTTCGCCAGTTCTTGACATAATGCGTGATCGTGAACCAATTTTGTGGGTCTAATCTCGATGTCGAACTCTTGTATCTTGCTGACCCAACCGGCTCTTTTGCTACCCAATTCTCCTTGGATAATGAAGTTGTGCACATCGGGGTGAATGACAAAGACTGTAACCTGACTTTGGGAAATGAATTGCTTGAATTTCCTAAGAGACTTCATTACTGCATGCACCTGCCTTTCTATGAAATTGTATTTTTCTTCATGGGGGTTTATCACTTGACTTAGAAACGCGATGGGGCACTCTTCGCCATCTTCCCCTTTCTGTGTTAGGACTACAGCATAGCTCTCAGGTTCTCCTATGGCATATAGGATGAAATCTCGATTGTAGTCAGGGTTGGTCAAGACCGGTGCCTGAGCGATTCGGGCCTTGATCTCTTCAAATGCTTCTTTTCTTTCCTTCGTCTAGATGAATTCGATGCCCTTCTTCAAAAGTTTGGACATCGGCTTGATGACCTGGGCGAAATCTGGAACAAACTTCCTCACGAAGTTGATCTAGCCAAAAAAGATTGAAGTCCTTTCTTGTTCACTAGGAGTGGGAGCTTCAATAGAGCCTCGGCTCTATCAGGATCTACAGTGAGACCCTTCTCTGATATCACATGCCCCAATAACTTCCCTTCGTTGACTATGAATATGGACTTCTTTGGATTGATTGAAATGCCAAACTCTCGACATTTTTTGAATACCTATTGTAGATGAAAGGGATGATCCTCCCTTCTTCGGGAGAAGATGGTCATGTCATCTAAATAGATAACAATAACCTTATTCAAGAGTTCACCAAAAGCTAGATCCATGGCCCTCTGAAAAGTGGCCCCCGCATTCGAAAGGCCGAATGGCATTCGCTGGTAAGCAAATGTTCCCCACTTGGTCGTGAATGCGGTTTTATGTTGGTCCTCATCCCTAACCCAGATCTGATTGTATCCTGAGAAGCCATCGAGTAGGGAGAAGCGTTGAGCCCCAGCCACTGAGTGCAAGATCTGATCTATCTGTGGGAGAGGGTAGTGATCTTTGAGAGAAGCCTGGTTCAGGTTGCGAAAGTCCATGCATAGTCGTATATCTCCATTCTTCTTTCTAATTGGGACTAGATTCGCTACCCAAGAGGAATGCTTAATGGGATAAATTATCTTTGCCTCGAGCATCTTCAGGAGTTCGACTTTCATCAGGACCTCGATCTTCGGATTGATAGGCCTTTGCTTCTGTCGGAAGGGTTTGATTCCCTCCTGCAATTCAATTGTATGTTGGATCAGTTGTCGATCGTATCCCTTTAGGTCTTGATAAGACCATGCCACGATGTCGGGATACCTTCTGCATAGAGATCGGATCTGTTCTAGCTCCTTCGAAGTGCAATCTGTTCCAACTTTTATTGCTTTTCCAGGTTCAAGTTCCAAATCCTGATACTGCTTCGCATTGACCTTGATCCTATGAGAAATTGCTCGATCATTCTGATCAAAGAGGCTTTCAAGAGTAATTAATCCCTTGGGAACATGATTATTCTTCAATTGAACTAGCCCTTCATATTCCTCATCCTCAGGGCTTCTTCTCTCAACTGTGGCTGCTTCTTGAATCATAAAATTCACAATCTGCTCATCACTATCAAAAACTTGCCAATGCAGATCTCTGTCTGGGATAGAGGGCCTATAAATCATCCTCACAGCTTTAGGCTTATGCACCATGTCTTCTGTTGGAGAGTACTTGGCTGCGATGGATGCTAGAACATCGACATGTCGATTCTTTTCTCATGGAATAGACTACAGATTGAGAGATTCGAACTGGTCAAACAAGTCCCATACCCTATTACGGTATGACTTGAGATAGTGCTTCTTTGAAGTGCACTTGTTGGTGACTTGATTGCATACCAATTCTGAGTCTCCAAAGATTTGGAGATGCTTTATGCCTAACTTTTTTGCTTTCTTGAGTCCTAGGCATAATGCTTCATATTCTGCTGCATTGTTGGTGCAACTCCACACCAATCGGTAACAATATTCCTTCTACTCTCCAGAAGGTGATACTAAAAGAATCCCTGCCCTACGCCATTTTTGCATCGAGCACCATCGAAGAATAATTTCCATAATTCTCCTTGGGCAGAGACCTTATCTTCTGACTTGATGTGTTTCTCAGGCTTGGTGATGGCATAACATCCCATCTCGGTTTCTATCATGGCATTAAAATCTGCCAATGAAAATTCATCTTCACAACTTAACTGTGCTAGGGATTCCTCGATCAGGTCCACTTGCTCTATCCCTTCCACTATCGCATGCATAGGATCGCTGCTCTCTTCTTCGGACATCTTCTGTACTAGGAAGGTAGAAGGCTTCTCATTGTAGATCTTTACCTTCTTCCCTTTGAATGGAATCTCCAAGTGCGAGTAATCCATAGATAGATATCCTCCCAGCTTCATCGTAAACTCTCTCGATAAGCACATACTAAAATATGGCTCCAAGTCGACGACCACCACCTCTTGTATAACCGTGATCTGAGGCATCTTGTGTAGTCGAATAGGTATATCTTTAATCACTCCTACAGTCTTCATGGGGGTACCATCCAATTGGAGTACACCATGACTACTTCGCGTATATTCCATCCCTATCTCTTCGCACACTGCTTTGGGCATGACTATTGTCATGGCCCCAGAGTCAATCATACAATTGTGTACAACATACCCTTCCATTTGTAGAGATAGGTAGAATGGAGGTGGTCTATTCTTCCCGTAATGGATGTGGATAGGGTCTGCACTAGGGCAAGTGGTGCTGCTTTTCTTGCTTTGGTCGTCTTCAATGATTCTTGCAGCAAGTCCACTTGTTCGGGTAGCTGCAGTGCGTCATATAGACTAATCTTGGCTAAAATCTTCTTCAGCTCATCTACAATATTGTAAGCTAGGGAGTTGTGCACCTCAGGTTCTTTTTTCATCTCGTACCTGGTGCGATACTGCTCCGTAGCTTCGACCCTTTGTCGCTTGGTCAGTGAAGGAAGCTTGAGCTTCTCTCTAGCTTGTTCTTTAGTTTCCACCTGAGGTGGATTTGTAGGGGCCTATTGGGCCTTCTCCTTGGCTGGTGTAGGCTGAGGAGCTTCGCTCGAGGACCTGAGAAGGTTGTTGTCCCTTCTCATGGTGAGCATGCACCTTTAAAGGAGCCATTTGAGTAGCATCTACCTCTATTGACCTTTTCCCTCCTCTGGTAAGGACTGCAACTTGCTCTTCTTCACCAATTACTGGGTTCTGATCCAATTGCCTGATGATGTTGACTTGACCACCATGACTACTGCTCACCAGCGTTTGCACATAATGTTGGTGCAGCATGCAAGTATTCTCTTCATGAGGGTCATTACACGTGGAGCACCAATGTATGTAATCGGAAGTGCTCGGAGCTTCATCAATCATGACATTTCTTGTCGATGCTCTCCCTTGTTGGACCGCTTGATCTTTAGTAAGCGTGGGTGTAGGATAAGATCTTCTCGGTAGAAACTCTTGTTGCGCTTGCTTCTTCTTCATAATGGTCATGTCATTAGATAGAGTTTGCACTGTGGAGTTTAGAGACTGAACTTCTTGTAGTATTTTGGCTTGCATATCATCGGTTTTAGGAATAGGTGGCAATGGAGCCATCGTTGGTATTGGAGGTAGGGCGGGGTGTTGAGGTGGTGCTGGCAATACAGGGAATGTCGAAGAGATAGTGGGCTATGAAATCGAGAATGTAGGAAAATGGATTTGTGGAGTAGCAATCTGTGATACAATGGGATTCGGGTTCCAAGATGAGATCGGGTATGCAGGGGTTGCAGAGATCTACGAAGCGGCTGCGCTCGCATACTGGGATTGAGGGAAATCGGGAAGTATGGGCATCGACATCCTTTGGGGAAGCTTGCCCATAGCTATTAGATCCATCTCCGCTCTCTGGGCTAACTCGTATAACTCGGGGAAGGTATTAATGTTCGAATACCTCACCATGACATTGATATCAGGGTTGAAAGCCCGAAGGAAATAGTATGTTGCAGCTTCGTTAGTTGGCCGAAGTCCAACTGGTATCCTTTGCTAGGTTCGAGCGAACCTAACATTGAAATCAGTGATCTCTTCTTGTGGATGTCTCTGGATTATTGTGAACTGATGCAGAAGAGAAGATGGATCGACGGACTCATTGAAGCTTCGCATCAACTGTCCGGCTAATTGGTCCCATCCCGTTATAGTACCGGGTGGTAAAGATCTATACCAGTAGAGGAGTTTCCCTCTAAGAGATAGAACCAGAAGCTTTACCATAACTCGCTCTTCTGTGATGTCATGAATCATCGCCAGAGAAACTATGTCCTGGATATGCTCCAGAGCAGTCTTCCCAGTTCCATCGAACGTTGGGATCTTCTTCATAGCAGTAGGCGGAACTTGCCCTTGTCCCACTAAATTTAGCGGTCCCAAAGAATTCCATGCTGGGAATAATCTAGGCGGTGGTTGTTGCATTTGTGTTGTTGTTGTTGTTGTTGTGCCATATTTGCTCCTAGATTTTGAGAAATAGGAATTCTCGAAGCTCCTCCTTGGTTGCTAACAGGACGACTAATGTGAATGGAGGCACTAGGATGCTTCGGTGAGTTGGGAGGATTAGGAGGAAAGCTAGCTATTGTACTATCCAAAGTTAATCCTTGTTCATCAAAAGCAGCCTCTTGCGAGGATGTTCCACGTAATAGTGACTCGGGGGTGACCAACCTAGAGCGTTCCCCAAAGGCATCAATATCAAGCTCAAAGAACTCAGTTTCCTCTCCTCTATTCCTAACTCTCCATCTTGTTTGCATGAAGGCACAGACTTAGGTACCGGTCTCTATGACTTAAAGATTCTTGGTTAAATAGAGTCGCCAGATGCTAAGAGTCTTTCGGCAATGAGACGAGCATCGACTCTCACTACCACTCACAAGGTGAGACTGACCGGGTCCCACCGGGCGTGCCAAAAATTGTTGGTCATCAAATCTGCCCAGGAAAGGATTTGGGAAAGTGTACGTGCCCTAGACCTGGACCAACATTGAAATGCCGAAGGGAAGAGATGCCCCTCATGCCAATATCCGGAGAAAGGTCGGCTCCTATACTAAACTACTTCGGTGTTTAAGATAAGGGTGCAGGAAAGAGATAAAATAGTAAGGGTGCAAGAAAGAAATAAAAAGGGGTAAGGGAAGAGATGTTGATAATTTAAAGTGGGAAAGAACCAGAAGCACGATCGCTGGCCAATAGCTTGAAACAACAGCAAGAAACACCAAGAATAAAATGAAAAGAACATGATATTAGCCTTCCTATGTATCCTCTGGATGAGTTCCAGGATTACCCTCCCCTTTCATCAAAATTTAGAGTTCAGAGTTATGACGATTAGGACAAAGTGAATATAATAGAAACACGATCCACAGGCGGCATACAAGAAAACTAATACAATGTTTTCCTCTCCTATGTATCCTTCGAGAAAATTTTAGGGTTCCATCCCCAATCGCACACCTAAATCTAGAATGCAGAATTACAGTATGCAAATGAAGAAAGAGATAAAAGAAATAAACATAGAAGGCAACATACAAGAGAGAAATTAAGCTCAAAGATCTTTAGTATTAATCACAGGGATTCAAGTTACAGCAGCTTTCTTAGCAGAAAGTTCCCCCCCTTTTTCATTACAATGCCTGGGTTTTTATAGAGGACCCGACCCTCTGAGCCATCAATGCACAAAATGGAGGAGTACATCCTCAAAACCTGAGAAGTCGGCTCTTCGCGGCTCTCGTGACTGAGCTCTCAAATATTTTACCAAAACTAGCAGCTACGATCGGGTCAATCGAGGAAACATGCATTAATGAGCCGCCTGAACGTCCTTGGCCTCTGGGTGCAGTGCTCGAGTGGCCGCCATGCTCGTCGGGCTCTCCTTTAGGAACTGATACCTCATTTCCAATTGCCAAAAATGAGCAACGAGTTTATCGGGCACGTAAAAATGCATTTATGAGGCACTTGATTGCCTCGAAAAATACCCGGCTTGGAGTGTGTGCCCTTGAAGCGCTTCGCTAGATTTTCATTCGCAACTCCGCTTCGCAATGGATTTGAGCCGAAGCAGATCTTCCTTCTTGGTTTGCACTTCGCATGGTGGAGCTTCGCAAGACAGCTTCGGGGGTGCTGAGTGCCGAAGCAGGTATTCCTCCTCAAGGTGGGGCTCTTCATTTCTCGCTGCTTCGCTGGAGAGACGTGTCAAAACTGCTTCACTGATGAATCATCAAAATGCTTCACCGTGATCTTCCTTCAAAACTATGGTTCGGGGATTTCGGCCGAAGCGCATTCTTGCCTTCAAAAAATGTTTCGTTCTTTACGGCCGCTACCGCTTCGGGTGAAAGTGCTTCGCACGAAAGCTAGCCAAAGCAGATGCTTCACGACAACTTTTGGTGAAGTAGAAATGGTTCGCTGGTGGGGAGGCCCGAAGTGGGTGCTTCGATGGTTTTTTGGTGAAGTACTTTTCAATGTTTGCGCTCTTTCAACTTCTGCTTCGCAAGATTTTCGCCCGAAGTAGCTGCTTGAAATGCTTCGGGTCCGAAGTAGTTTTCTCGCCTTAGCAAACTCGGACCGTGATCTAGACTTTCCTTCTTCGGCGAAGCTGTTCTTTTGGACTGCTCGAATGCCGCTTCGCAAAACTTTCACCCGAAGTAGCTGCTTGAAATGCTTCGGGTGCGAAGCTCTTTTCATCCCCTACTTCTTTCTTTTGGCGAAGCTATCTTCCTTTTCCTGCGAAGCTTTTTTCCTTAGCCTGCTCAGTAGCGAAGCTCTTTCATCTTCATTCTATGTACAAGGGGGATGGCGATGAAAGCCAAAATTGCTGCAACTTACAAATATTTTCAAAAACAACAAAAAGAAATACTTTACAAAAGGAAACACTTTACAAAAATTTTGATTTTTCTACCCCTGTATGCAATGTGACAAAATTGTCAATAGGTGCTAAGTTCAAGAAATATTTCCTAAAAATATTCCTAAAAATATTCTAGAAGACATTTCGATGTTTTAATACAATGAAATTAATTATTTTCACCTCATCCCTCACACGTGGCACCTACTTTTTCTCGATATGAGCTATTGAATATCCATATTACGTCCTTCGATGCAAAAAAGTGGTCGAGTTCAATGACCAAGGAAGATTCACAGCAAGGGCATTATTGGTAGTTAATAGGCAGTTGATTTTTCATTGAAAATATGTTGGGTGAGAGAATCGAGGTGCACGTTCGTTCGAATTTCTCATATGCAACAACTACATTTAATCCGATGGTTGGAGGACAAAAGTTTTTTTTTTTGAAAAATAATTTGAAAAAACTTGTATTAAAACAAAGATCATTTACAAGTTGGGATGAGACTTTTCCCAGCCTTAGTCAAAGAGAACACATGTTTACAATAGTAAAAGAAGATTTGCATTGGAGCCAAATCTCTTAAACCATATTTCTACAATGACTGTTCACCTGTTTACAACTATAAAAGAAGATCTACATTGAAACATAAATCTCCTAAACAATATTTCTGGAATGGTTATCCAAATTAGCTAAGCACTGGATTTGCTCACCAACCTGCCTAATCATCTCATCCTCAATAGCCATGTCACCGTGCCACTGAACCCCTACCTCCTTCTCAGCACCCATCTTAGCCAGGAAGTCTGCCACTTTATTTAGATCTCTACTCACATAAACTGGAATCACATCATCTAATTCCCTCCATAATTCCTTAATTTGAGTGACAAGAATCCTCAACCTCCATGTTTTCAAAGCAAAGTTCCTCATGCAATCTAGAGCTCCAACCATTATTTGAGAATCTGATTCTAGGATTATCCTCCTATGACCTTGTTTTACTGCCCAAATAGAAGCATATTTGATAGCTAAGGCTTCTGCTTCATTGTTTGTGGCTCTTCCCAAGCCTTGCAGTTCCCAATAGAGCACTGTTCCAACATGATTTCGGCAAACCACTCCAATTCCAGCTCTACCCGGATTGCCTTTTGCAGCTCCATCAGTATTAATTTTAATCCAACCTTCTGGGGTGGTTTCCAACTAGCTCTGTCCTATCCCTCTTGCACTTCAACTTCCTTCTCCATTGCCCCAATAACAACCCGAGTTTCCTCTTTAGCATAGACTCCCACAGTTTCTGTGACTTTGCTCCAAATGACCTCGCCAAACTCCATCTAAAGAAGAAAAAGTTTCTCTAAAAATTCTAGCATTTCTCTCCAACCACACTTGCCACCAAATAAAGTTTAATCCAAGCTCCCAACCAATACAAAGAGCTTTAGATTTAAATCTACCCCTCTTCCATCTTTCCCAAATATTAATCCGATTCAAATCACCATTAACTTGAATTTTATAATATAAAAACCATCTCTCCCAAATCTGGCGCGTGAATGGGCACTCAAACATCAAGTGATCAGCTGTTTCCTCACTCTTGTAGCATAAAACACATTGAGATGGACCAATGATTCCCCTACATCTGAGATTATCAAAAGTAAGAATTCCATTATGCATGAACTGCCAGGCAAAAAGTTTACTTTCGGCCAACCCTTGGACTGCCAAATCTTTCTCCAATCCTCAACCCGATATGTATGAGGAGGAGGCTCTGGAAGGATCTTATCATATCCATCCTTCACCGTGTAGACACCAAGGCTCCCATAGCCCCAAGCTAATTCATCCTCCTCATCTCTACCCGTGAGAAATATTTCTGCCAAGATTTTAGTCATGATGGGTGTCAAATCCGGAGGGATTGAAATTGGCCACTCATCCAACTTCTTAAACTGCTTAAACTTATAATCCCCCAACTGACTAGTGTTGAAATAACTTTCAATTTGGACCCATCCCTTGGTTTCTATGGCTATTTTTATTGGTTGCAATTCAGGAAATTCAACAATGATAGGTGGGTATTGATCCCATGAATCTGTCCAAAATCGTGCCTTCTCCCCTCTCCCCACTTTCCAAAATAATCTATCTTTTACTACCTGAGATCCTAACTTGAGAGCCCCGCCACACTAAGGATCCATTACCATCCAAAGGGAAATGACCCACCTCATTTGGGTTTACATGTCCCAAATATTTACTAGTTAAGATTCTACCTGAATAAAGAAGTTGGTTGGGAAATCCACCTCCAAAGAAAGCTTTCCATCCAAAGCTTTATTATTTAACTTTGATCTTCTCATTCCCAAACCTCCTTTTACCTTGGGCTGGCTTACTTTATCCCAACCTACTAAGGCCCATTTCCTCTCTCCTTTTACTCCTTCCCATAAAAATTTTCTAGCCATCTTGTCCAACTCTTTCCATATGGTATGTGGGGAAACAAGGATAGAAAATTTATAAATTGGCATGGCCTGGAATGATCGATTGTAAAAAGTTAATCTACCCCCATAGCTTAACCATTTGTGAGACCAATGATTAATTTTGTCCTTGATACAATCCAAAATATTCCTCCATATATCTATTTTTAGTTTTTTAAAATGCAAAGGGACCCCCAAGTATACCACTGGGAGATAAGTCCTTGTGAATCCCAAGATCTCTAAAATTCTGTCCTGAAGCCTTTGATCAAGATTGAAAAAGACCACTTTGGATTTTTTATCATTGATGACTTGGTTTGTAGCCCTAAGGTAGACATTAAGTGTATCTCTAATCATTCTTGCTTCCCTAAGCCGGCCACTCCCACCAATCCCGTGTCATCCACAAACTGTAGGTGAGTCAAAACTTCCTCACCCACCTTGATACCTGTTAGCAAACCTTGTTGTCTTCTCCTCAAGATGAGTCTACCCAATCCTTCAGCCAATATGAGAAAAATATAGGGAGAGCAAGGATCTCCTTGACGAAGGCCTCGAGTAGCTCCAAACGGTTGCGAGGGAAGACCCTTGATTAACACCGAGTATGTCAGAGTAGAAACACAACTCATGACCCATTCTATCCAATCCTGAGAGAAACCAAAGGCTGCCATCATCTTTGACAAGAAGCTCCACTCCACCCTATCATAAGCCTTTGACATATCTAATTTTATGAACATTCCTCTATTACTAGATGTTTGCATTGAATGGATTGCCTCCTGAGCTAGAACCACACCATCCAAGATCTGCCTACCCTCTACAAAACCCCCTTGCTCCGAGGAGATAATGTTATGTAGAAGAGGTTTTAGCCGCTCAACCATTACCTTTGTGATTATTTTATATATGACATTGCATAAGGCAATAGGTCTATAATCTGAAATATGTACCCCCTCCTCCCCTTTTGGAATTAAGGTAATGAAAGTATGATTTAATGCTTTAAGCATTCTTTTACTACCTTTGGACTCCTCTATAACAACCATTATATCCTCCTCCAAGTTATCCCAAAAGGCCTAAAAAACTCAATTGGAAAGCCATCTGGACCTGGTGTTTTTCCGATGCTCATTCCAAAGACTACATTCTTCAGTTCCTCTCTATCAATGGGTTTAAGTAGGGTCTGATTTTCTTCTTCATAGATAATAGAGGGTATGACAACAATAACTTCTTTTTGAGCCTCTTCATCTTGCACCATACTTTCCTTAAATAGTTTAGAAAAATAATCCATTGAATGGAAATGCATACCTGGAATTGTATCAAAGGAGTGTCCGTTCTCATCTTGAAGAGCTTCCATTTTGTTCATCTGTCTCCTAGCACAAGCACCGATGGAAAAATTTGGTATTTTTATCACCTTCTAATAACCAAGTGGTTCTTGCTCTCTGTTTCCAGTAGGTCTCCTCTGGTTGTCAATGTCCTCAACCGCTTTACGCAATGCATCATCCTCTTCTTTGAGCTGCTCTGTAATTGTTCCTTCCCTAAAGTGTTTTTGAACCTCATCCCATCTGGCCACCAATGGAGCTCTTTGGACCTGGAAGTCCTGTCTTGTTAGCTCGCCTCCATTGTTTCAGCTGATCTTTGACATAATGAAGTTGTTTGTGGAATCTAAACATTGTTGTCCCATATATCGGGCGACCTTCTTCCCACCACTATGGAATTTTCTTTCGAAGTTCCTCTTTTGTAACCAAAAGTTTTCAAATTTAAATGGTTTGTGATGCTGCACTGCCTTGATCCCTCCTTCCAACAAAATGGGAAAGTGATCTGAAACTGGACCCTCCAAAATCTGAAATTTTATATTCCATTTTACAAATGTCTCCTCTGAAACCAAAAAATGGTCTAACTTCACCTTCCTCGCTATGTGGCTCCCTCCTCTTATTAGTCCAAGTATAGTTGGTTCCAGGGCATTTAATATCCACCAAGTGTAATACCCGGACTTGGGCAATCATAAGTCGATCCCCTGGGTCCAAAATTGGGGTTCCCCCTTCCTGATCTCTAGAGGATAATTTAGCATTAAAATCCCCAACAATAATCCAATCTAAATCTTCCCTTGAGACTCTCATGTTATGCACAACTTTCCATTGATGCATCTGACCATCTAGGTTTTGAGCCCCATAAAAATTTGTGATTAAAACATGTTCAACTGTGACATTATTTCTAAAATGTGATGTGAGAACACCCCTCCAAGCTATATGTTCTATTGCAGTCCATTCAAGAGAGTTCCAAAGAGTAACTATCCCCCTTGAGGCACCTTGGGCAGCCACTTCCATATGACCAAAACCCCTCCAAATTCTGTTAACTATTTTACACATAAGATCTAACGATATTTTTGTCTCCTGGATAAGCAAAAAATCTGTTTTACATTTTTCTAAGAGTCTTCGAACAACAGATTGATGGGTTCTACTGTTTAAACCCCTAACATTCCATGATTGTATAATCATTGGTTACCTTGAGAGCAGAAAAATCTATTGGCCTCACCGATCCTCCAGTGATCGCTTTGTCTCCTTGAACTGCTATCAATTCCTTATTTGATTTTCTACCCACTCCTTGAGAGTTGCTATTTTTTGATCTCTTTTCCACCAGAGTTATCCCTAAAGTTGACCTTTCTCTATTCTTTATGCTATGCCCATGCCGACATCCTTAATTATTGGCCGCTCTTGGTTATGCACTATCAATGCCCCCGCACTCTCTCGACCGCGGTAACTCACTGTACTCAATTACCTCTCTATGATGGGGGGAGATGAAAGAGGAGCTTGAACATGGATGTTATTATTTTCATTATTCCCATCCACTCCTTCCATGAATTGTTCTTCTTGGTCCATTAGTGTCTTAAATATCTCATACCTATTGGAGGGCTTGAGTTGGGTTTGCTCTTTACCATATTTTTTCTTTTGCCTTCTCCTTCTTTTGGGCTGTTCAAAACCATCTCCCTGTGCTTCTTTACCCTGAGAAATATTCGTTGGTTCTTTGTTGATTGTTGACTTACCCTCCTTAGGAAGATTTGACATTCCTAGAGGAGCCTCCATTTTTATGTTCATATTATTTGGGCAAGATCGGGCCAAATGCCCATATTTGTGGCAAACTCTGCATCTGAAGGGCAATGCCTCATAATCCAGCTGTTGAATCCAAGATAGTCCTGCAAGTTCAAGTTCCACCTCTGTCGGTAGAGGCTGGCTAAGATCCATTTCCACACATAATCTTGCATAAACAGCTGTGTTTCCTTCTATTGTGTCTTTGGAAACACCCAAATGTCTTCCAAGGGAATTATCGATAATTTCCAATACCTGCTCACTCCAAAACTCCATTGGAAGTGCATACAAATGGATCCAAACCGGGACAGCAATGGGTTCAATTCGAGGATCAAATCCCACTCTCCAGGGTTGAACAAATAATCCTGTCGGACCATGATTCCTCTTTTCTGATTCGAAAGCCCTATTTCTATCGACAAGTGAAGAAAAACTAACAATAAAATATCCATTGCTAATAAACCATAAAGAATACTCACCAAGAGGCTCCCAATTTTTTCGGACCCAAGAATGCAAAAATTTAGGGTAGGGCGAATACCCATGAATTTACAGATCAAATCATGATTGGCTCTATATAAAACTGTTTCTTCAACCATCCTTTGCTCAATGACAATCTTTGGCCTTGATTCTGACTGTGGCAAGCATCCATTAACTCGTTGAGATGTTGATCTATTTCCAATAGTCGTAAAGAGCATTTTTAATGCAGCTTTTTGTGCTTCTTCAGTCTTTGATGGAGATTTATCCTTTAACAAATCTGCAAAAGAACTATGTCTCTCTAGAAGAGGATCCGGAGGTGTCCCCATTGGACCCTCCCGGGGCAGCAATCTTGTCTTCAAATCCACAGTAACTAGAAATCTCTTCGGCTACCCAACTGATGCCCTAGTTTTTCCCTAGCTCCGATAGTACCTCATCTCGTCATTGTATTTGTTCGAGGACAAAATTTATTAAAGGAGCAATTCAAAAGCTTTTGTGGTAAGAAATTTGAAGCTTTTATTTTTTTGAGTTTGCCCAAGTTGTTGCTTTGTTGCAGGGTTGCTATATTGTTGCAGTGGGAGCTACTGTACAAGGATGGGAAAGAAGACAAGTGATCCAGAGAAAGCTTTGAAGGCAAAAAAAGCACAGGGTGGTAAAAAAGCCAAAAAAGTTAAGAGACATGAAAATATTGAGCTCAATCCATATTTTGATACACTGGCTATGATTGGATATTGTTCAATCTCGAACAAAGGTGTAGAAAAATTGTGCCTAGACGTGGAGAGTGCAATTAGGCAAGGATTGATGTTGGAAAGCCTATTAATAATCACTCACCATGCATAGCTTTCCTAGTACTTATGTACACCAGTGCATCCTTACCCCAAGCTGGTGATGGCAATTGTAAAATTTTATCAGCCTGCAATGAGGGCCATCTACAACGCAAAGGGAGATAAATTGTTTACCATTTTGCCCAACGTAATCAGAGATGTGTTTGCTTATGGGTTGAAACCTTCCTCATATATCATTTTCAAGAAGATGAATCTTAAGGAGCAAGAGGAAATGTACCAATCAACTATAACGCTATGCTAGTTCATGGAGAACCAGTTGATAAAAGTGCACCAGTTTGAAGAGTTGCCAGCTCTACCAAAATTCTTGATGGATTTTAAAAGCTTGGATATGTATTCTATGTTATCATGGGTGTTTGGTCTTCCTACCGATACCACAGTGTACAAATGGTAAGCGAAGATGGTGCAATGCAGTTTTAGGTGGCATTTTATGCCCCAACAGCCATACGAGCAAGTGTAAACCCCATATTCTTTGACTGGGCATATTATGTGGCTCGAGCAATGCACATCCAATTGGAGAGAATTCAGAGCGAAGAAGCAGTTTTATTTAGGCACGTTTCATTTTTTGTGTGGTACTTTTTCTTCCATATGCACCAACATTTTTCTTATATTGTAGTACAACAAATTGATGAGGTAGATAATAAGTTGCCAGTATATTCATCGACTCAAGCTTGTCTATGGGGGAATCATTCTACAATTTGAACCACATGTTCTTGGGTCCCATCCTCAAACTTATTTTTTGTACAAGTGAGAGAGTGTCGAGGGCAATGTGGGAAGATATTGTCTCTAAGGAGAAAGGATATATCTTCTTTTTTATGCAAGGCATCGTGGTGCAATTTTTTGGCTGTACTGGCAAGTCATTTCTCCTTCCTTATTTTACTACTGAGTGCCTCTTTGCAATGGAAGTCATCCGGTAGGAAAATTTCATCAACAAAATTTACGGGGTAGGATGAGGCAAAAATACTATGTGCACCATGCCATTTCGCTTTGGTGGCATCGAAGTTGACCAAGTCGGCTAGAATAAATTGCTTAATGAAGCACTCTTGGATATAGGTATGGTGGAGTTACCCCAACGGTGGAAGTATGACCCTTTGGGTTGGTTCACAAATTTTATTGATGCCAATCCTAGACCTAATATTCAAAAGCACATAAATTATCCATGAGGGCATGATATTGAATGGCATGTTGAGTGGATGACATCACTTCCACCATGGCATGATTTTTATGAGATGGACGTTGAATACAACCTGATAATTTACAAGTACCAAATTCCTCCTTCGGGTTTTGTTTGGTAGAATGAAAGAACAGTTTCCAAAATGGACCGAGGAGAAAATTACTAACTATTTGGTTATAAGGGTCCACAGAGGGAAAACTGGTTCAGCTTATGGTTTGGTAATGAATGAGGCATTTTTGGACGTCTATGATGAGTATTAAGATGGCTATTAGCCAATCTCTTTTGCCAATATTATGCCTTAGACTTTTCAAATATCTGATAGCGAAGAGATCATGGTCGAACATGAGAAACATGTAGTTGTAGAAGCACCACTTATAGGGGAAGAAAGATAGTCGTCGCTAGACATTCAAATCTAATGAAAAAAGAAGAATAAGTGTGAGGCACCTCCTTTCTCAAAAATATTCAAAAAACCTAGAACATGTGTAGTTCCTTCATCTGGGAAAACCCTCCTCTTGTATACGAAGCCACACAGGCTAACATTTCAAAAGATCCTCATTTGGTTCATACAGATTAGCTTGGCAAGCACATGGAAGTCATAGATCTAGAGAAGGAGGTATACGAGGAGCAAAATAAGGGTGGGCCAATGCCATAGTCATCTTCATTACTAGCCTAGAAGGTTTTTGAGCCTGAAGGTACGTTTTCTATACCTTCTTCCCTTTCTCTTGAGCATTCAGTGACTATTGCACCCATTTCTATAGTTATTGTTTTTTTATCCCCTCCATTTGGTATACCTACCACCTCCATTTCACTTCATGTTTCTCATTCCCCAGTCACCTATGCTTCCTCTTCTTCTATTCCCACTTCTATTGTTTCCCTTTCTTTTAGTTCTTTTGCATCTAGTCCCAACCCATTTTTGCTCCATTCATCCTCCATTCCAGTAATTTCCACCACGGTTATAAGTACACAAGCTCCTCCTCAAGTGAGAGTAACTGTGGCCAAAACCCTAACTTCCATACCCTTAACCACTTTTGTTACATCAACCGTTCTCATTTCCACTTCCCTTCTTAAACCAAAACTTTAATAGGCTCATTTTCCCCCTGCTCCTTTTCATGAGTTACAGGTGCTAACAGAGTTGGAGATAGAGATTGTACTAGAGCATCATGTTGTGATGAAGATGATCTGAGATTGATTAAGTGCATTACAATGGTTGAATAGTCATAAAATAAAAGAAGCTCAGGCTCCAGTAAATGTATTTAAGAAGGTCGCTCTTGACCCTGAAAAAATGGAGTCCTATACTGTAAGAATGATTCCCCAGATCCAAAAACCTCAAGGAGAAATGACTTCAAGTGATTATGCTTGTGAAGTCATTATAGAGGACCTGACGAATATTAACACCATAGAGAAGTTGTGGAATATGCAAGTGGACATGAGCTCTCTTTACTTGCATGACAAGCATTATAAGAAAATATTCTTTGAAGCTGAGGTAAATATTATTGAGTTGAACGATGCTCTGGATGAAAGTAGGGATCAGCTGGAAAAAATGAAATCAGAGGCACCTCATTGGCATAAGAAGGTAGAGGAATGGTAAAATGAAGCCAAGGGCTACCAAATAGCTTGGGTAGGAGCAGAGAAACAAGTGCAAGCTTTAACAACCTAGCTTGAGTCTATGCAAAAATAGCTAGCTGAGAAAGCCACATAATTAGTAGGCTTCTCCAAGAAAAAAATCAAAGAGACTCACCACCATTTATTGAAAGATTGTGTGACTTTGGCTATGGATGCACTCAAGGTTCTATTGTACATTCATGAGGCTCAAATAGTGATTTTTCTTGGAGAGCAAAATTTAGAATATATTAAAGAGAGGCTAGAACCAAAACTAGAAATGGCAATAAATATTCAGGCATTGGTGAACTCTAATTTCCAGGTTAAGCTGATGAGCGGGATGGATCGTAGTTGGTATAAGGCTAGAATGACATTACATAGCTATTTTTCTCAATTGGAGCTAGCAATAGAAGCTTGAAAGTTGATAACTATGTTTGAATAGGAGCATTGCATTTCGCTCATATATTTTGAGGTTCTAGCCATCACTGGGTTTTTAAGATTCGTTGATGAGCAAGGTAAGTTGTTACCAACAAAAGAGTTGAAGATGACCTGGTAATATTTTGTAGAAAATACTTCAAAAATCAATGGCTGGGAGGAACCAATAACATAGGAACAATCATTGCCCTATATGGAGAGGCTCACCCACATCGAATCTTCCTTACTAGAACTTTAGCAGAGAGCTAACACTATCAGCATGGATCAATTTGAGACGCTACACTTTGTCATAGATTCACTTAGCACATTCTTAGCCTTCATAGATGATGCCTAGGCTGAGGTAGTTACCGTATATGAAGCTACAAGAGAGAGCCTTGCCAAGCAAGAATTCCAATAATGGGCGAAATCCTAGCAACAAGCAACAAAATAACAGGAGAAGCAAGTGCAGGAGGAAAGAGAGAATAAGGAGGTTGTAGGATCAAATGCACCATATAATACAACTGGAAGATCTGATACAGTCGACGACACTAACAACTGAGCCCAATGGATGAAGGCCTGGGTTTTATTGCATTCAGAAGAACTGAATACCTCAAGAGCTACCAAAAGCGTTGGTAATTTTGCCACACTAAATTTTGTTGTAAATTTTTGAAATGGAAAAAGAAGATAAATGATGCAGTTGTGTTATTTTTATTGTTTAAATTGTTCCTTCCTTGTAAGCAATTCCATTAAACAAAAAAGTTGATTTCATTTCCAAAAATGCATTGTAAATTCTCCTTGTAGAAATTAATGGTGCTCATAGAAGAAACTTAAAAGGAGAATGATTAATGCAAGGAACATTTTGGGACAGGTTAGGGATAGTTTCGGGATAGAAAAATTGATAGAAAATCATATACGAATTTGGTATTTTCCATTCAAGGTGAAGGCACCAATAACATTAGAGTAAAGAAATTTTCATCCCATGGTGCGGTGAAAGTCCTTTGCACCCCTCCTTGGATGAAACTACCTTCATGAATAATTTCACCTGAAGAAAAGAAAGACAAAATTTTGGAAGAGACGTGATGGGTCAAATTCAAAAGCATCCCTGGTCAGTTTTGCCCCTCTCAGGGGTGAAAATCCTAATAAAAGCATATTCGGGGTGAAATCAAGTAAAGAACATGCTCGGTGTAGTCAAAGTCAAAATCATCCCTCAATAGGGGTGAAAATCATTTTCGCCCCTCTCAAGGGTGAAATCCCAGAAAAGACAGTTTCAAAGCACAAATGGGAAGATGACGTCATCCGAGCAATGAGAGGAAAGTTAAAGTCAATGTCGCCCCTGGGTAGGGGCGAAAATCATTTTCACCCCTCTTAGGGTTGAAATCCCAAATGAAGGCATCTTGGGACAAAAGTCTCAGTAAAAGCAATTTAGCCTGCTGGTCAAAGTCAACATCGCCCTTGGGGTGGGGCAAAAATCATTTATACCCCTCTAAAGGGTGAAATCAATTAATTTTTCCTCCTTTCATTCTAGAATATGTTTTTTATCATTTTTGAGGTGAAATCATTTGGGAAAGAGGTGAAAGTATGTTGAGGGGAAAAACACCCATTTTTTTGCTTGTCATTCAAACAAGAAGACATCAGGGGTAAAATTAACAAAAATGAAAGGTGAAATTCTTGTGAAGGCAATCATCAGCCAGGGTTACTAGCTGAAGTGTTGTAACTTCATATCTCTTCGAGATTGAATGTTTGTAAAAGTGATGATCCAGAATTTTGGCTAAAAATTTGCAAGGATTAAATGCTACGTCCTCACATCCGACATGATCCTGATGATTTTTGAGCTGCCCTCTATGAATTTTATTCCTTTTTGAAGCAGAAGTAAATTTCATTGATTTCAACTGGCAAGGGTAATATTCCAAGGCATAAGAGAATGTAATGGTGCCCAGAATTTAATATGCAAACTCTTGATTTCTATGTGATATTGCAGAGTTCCAATGCACCGATGTTTGGGATGTTCTTTCTTTCATCAATTTCCAAGCACCCTCCATAAAAACCGGATCACTATCCTTTGAAGAATAATCTAATTCGAGCATCACCATTACCAAGGAATAAATTGATGCTGCTAATTTTTGACCAACCAACATTTTTTTGTGTTGTGCATTTAATGAAAGAGGTGAAATCCTCTATAAATACTAAGCATTTAAATGCAATGAAAAAGGATAGACACTCTATAGAAAAACACTTTAAGTTTTCTACATAAATATAAATGCATTCGACTTATGGTTCCTTAAGCAGTATTGTGTTTGGTTTCTTTCTATGTCATTTTTTGAGCAAGTTCATGTCCTTTATTTGTTGATCTATTCTGCATCTGAAGCCAGCCCTCTCTAGAGATTGTCCAGAAGGACATATATTTCCTTTGGCCTTTCAATTTTTGTTGGGTCTAGGGTGCACAGATAATATGTTGTACTTGGGCAGATTTGTGACCAACAGTGCATATCTCCTTTTCAAGAATGGTGGCACTCTTATATGGTCTAAATCAATATAGAATTTTTTCATTCAAATGGCCTTGTGGATATTATTCTTTTAAGCTTTTAATGCACATGGGATAATAGATGGATTAAGCAACTCATATAGCATAAATTTTGGATATATTTTTCTATTTAATATATGGTTGCAAATAGAGTAGATAATATTTTCAAGCATTTTATTGCAATCATGATTAAGCCATAAAATCATTCTTTTGAGATGTGATTTACTCAATAATGTGTTAAAATATTGTAATATGACCTTATTAGGCCAAGGCCAATAGTGGTGAAGTACCTATGGGTGTTCTTGATGTAAGCCAACAAGCAAGTGCTATGTAAGCCTTTGGGCATCTTTATGTAAGCCTACAATCATCTTTATATAATCCTATAGGCCAGTGCTATGTAATCCTTTGAGCATATTTATGTAAGACTATAGGAATATTTCTATGTAAGCCTATGGGCATTCTTCTCTATAAGCCTATGGGTATGTATGTGTAAGCTTATGGGCATCTTCATGTAAGCTTATCGACATTGCATGTATTCACCCTTAGTAAAATTGTTTATTCCATCTTTATGGATAACCTTGCATAAAGGGATGAATTATTATTTTTTTTTTTTTAAGTTTAACCTCAAGGTTAAGTTAATATCGACTTGAGGTTAACCTCTCATTGTGGTTTTTATATGACTATAAATAATCGTCAATAAGAAATCATTTGTAATATATTGTGATATGTGAAAATATTTTGGGGGTGTCCATGGGCACCCACCCCTCATTCCATCTCTCATATAATGTTTTTATCTTTCTTAATTTTTTATCTGTATTCTCTTATTTTACACTCTTCTTTCTTTTTTGCATATGATTGCAGTGAATGGATGTTTTAGGATGTTTAAGGAAAATATTGTAGATTCCAATATGGTATTAGAGATAAAACAAAGCAACTTCACTCAATCACACAAAAAGGTTCTACAAGAAAAACTATGATAGATATGGATGAACCGTCAATTCCATTGAATTCCTTGCAAAACATTAAGGGATCCCAATTTTTTCATCCAAAATTTATGCTCTTTTTCCTCCAAAAATTCAAAATTTATATTTTTCAAAAAATAAATTTTCCATAGAATATTCTACTATGTGACAAGAGGAGGCATAGAGGCATACAACAATATTTTGTGATAATTTCTAGATAAGTTTAAATATTTTTTCATTGTAGGATTTGGTGTAATGGTTGGGTGCATGTGCTATGGGATAAAGGTTCCCATTTCAAATATCCATTGAAACTTTAAGGCCTTTTTATGGAACATGTTCATAGTATGTTTAGGGAACACTCATGTAGGTCATCAAGGGCCCTTTCGACTATCCTACCATATGGCACACTCCTTTTATATTAAAAAATAGGAAAAGCTCCTTTATCCCACATTTTTTGTGGGAATAGCCTTTAAGCTATTTTAATATAGTCTATGTCACATCATTTCTTGAAGATAATGATAGCTAGATCGACCTCTATACACATGATTATTCAACCAATGTGGCTACCTATTTTTTATTCATATATTTATAACCCCTAAATTAATAAGTAGCAAATAGATGATAGGTTTGCAATGCACCAATGGCGGTCAGGTGGTGCAAGATAAGTGGTGACCATGAGCGAATGAGCGAACGATACATAGAGGGATGCAATTTGGCATCATCTCTCTAAGGTTTGAGATTTTTCATTTTTTAGCTTTACTATGCCCAAAACTTCTAGAGGCCACAAATTTTGCATGCAAAATGTTTTGGGGCCATGTTTTCCCAAATTACATATTTTTTCAAGCTCTACATATTGGTGACATCAATTCGAGGACCTATTGTTGATTTTTATGAAATTTTTACTATGCAAGTTTTTAATATCGAGATCATGTATAATCCTTCATTTTTCTCGCAATGGATGTTTGCTCTAAATTTCAATGAGCCTTTATTGCAATAATTTATAAGTTTTGGGGTTGCAATAGGAGTAGGTTTTGATTGATAAATGCAAGGTATACCTTGTGTTTATAGGCTCTTTCTAACCATTACGGTTGTTGCTTCATAATTTTGTTACTTTCTCTTGAAATTGGGGTACAAATTGTGGTCACCATTGTGCATATTGAAGATTTTCTTACAGAAAGCTCAACATCTTGATCTAGGAGGTGGACTCATGGCTTCATGTTTAGGAGAGGTTGATCTAGTTCATGTTCCTTTTGTAATGAGAAGATAGCATGATCCATTGGCCCATATGACCATTCATTATGAAGGGGAGATGTATCATCTCTAAGTTATTCTTTCCTTGGCCTCTTAGTTCAAATTATGGAGGGGTTGTTGAAATATTTGTAATTTAACCTTCTAGACCAAGGCCAACAGTGGTGAAGTACCTACAAGTGATCTTGATGTAAGCCTAGGTGAAAGTGCAATGTAATTATTTAGGCTTCTTGGTGTAAATCTATGGGTATATTCATATAAACCTTTGGGTTAATGCTATGTAAGCCTTTGGTATATTAATGTAATCCTATAGGCATCTTCATGTAATCCTAAAGGCACTCTCATGTATTCATTCTTAGTGAAATTAGTTAATCTACATTTATGGATAACCTTGCCTAAAGGGTAATTTATTATTATTTTATTGTGAGGTTAACCTCAAGGTTAAGTTAATGTCAATGGAGGTTAACTTCTCATTAGGGTTTTGGTATCACTATAAATACTCCTCAATGAGAAATGATTTGTAATAGATTGTGATATATAGAAATATTGTATTCCTTCTCTCATATTATGGTGTTTATCTCTTTCTCTCTTTTTCATCTATACACTCTTCTTTTATGCTTGTCTTTTTTTTTCATATGATTGTGATAAATGGATGTTTCAGGATGTTTTTGGAAAATATTGCAAATTCCAACATAATGGTCATCCAAAACCATTTTAATTTTAATTTATGTGGCTTTAAGATCCTAATTTCTTCTAAATGGTTATGTTATGGTGGGATGAAGTAGAGTTTGAAGGACCATGTATGTATAAGCTTGTTTAAATATGAAATACCTAAAGGGACAAAAACAAATTAAGAATACAAATTTTTTGGTAACATATTTTAAGAAAAGTATGATATTGAATCTAAACTCAAAAAATTACAAGAGATAATAGAATTTAACAAATTGTTCTAGGATACTAATATATAAGAAAACTAATTTCTTTTTTATTAGCATAATGTATTGAAAAATAATTCATCATATTAATATCAAAAATATAGGGAGATATGGATTAAGAATGGGGATAGAAATACTAAATTATCTCATTCTATAGCCAAAATATATTTGTATTTTCATCACATCAAAAATATTTAAGCTCAAAGAAAAAATATGAGGAAGAAGAAGATATCAAGGAGCAGTTATTTGTTCCAAATATGTTTGAATAAATTCTAGGCAAGATAAGAAGGCTTAAGGTAAGATTAAACAAAATATTCCATTAATTATCACCTAGGGACAAAATAAAATCTTGACAAGGAATATCTCTATGGAGGAGCTACCAGAGGTAATTTCTCTTTCTGCCCTAACAAGGCACCTAGACTAGATGGATTTCTTACAATTTTCTTTCAAAAAATTTGGGATTTATTGAAGAGTGATATGTTGGTTGTACTTGAAGAGACCAAGAAAAAGAACGCGAAATTAAGTAAGAAAAATGGCAATTTTAATGCATTAGTTCCCAAGAAAGGAAAGACAAAACATTTTAATATATTTTGTCAAATAAGCCTTTGTAATATGAAACATAAAATTATTATAAAATTTATGGCAAATATATTAAAAAGCATTCTAGATTTGTTATCTCAAAGGAATAAAGTGGTTTTCTTCATCGTAAAAAAATTTATAATGGTTTAATATTTGCATAGGAGGCCATCCATTCTCTTCATTCCTTAAAAAATCTAGGTATGCTTAAAAAATTAGATATAAACAAAGCATATGATATGGTTTGCTTGGATTTTTCTACATGATATTTATAGAAATTTTGGTTATGATCAAGGTTTGTGTGAATGTATTAGATATTATTATAACACTCCAAAAATTCTATTTTGATCAGCGGATCCCTTGCTAGATACTTTGAGTCATCCTATGAACTCCACCTATATGATCAATTATCACCTTATCTATTTATTACTCTTATCGAGACATTAGGGAGAGATTTCTCGAAGGAAAAATGGAAGAAAAAATTAAAGATATTCAGTTTGCAACAAATGTTCCTTTGAATCTCTCTATAATTTATTGATGATACTTTTATTTAGGGTCATCCCTTAGTCATTGAGGCCAAGAAGTTTAAATCAATATCATCTTGCTATAAGAAGGTTGCTATATAATTGGTTAATACTACAAAATACATGATGTTTTTTGTTAACACTACCCTATATTTATTGTAGATTATTATGGATATTTTATAGTTTAATGTTACAAACTTTGCATCAACTTTTTTGGAGATTCCTTCGTCTCATAAAGGAAAGAATAAAAATCTTTAGGAATTAATTCTGAATAGAAAAAAATCATGTTATATAGGTTCTGAAAAGGTAAGATATTAATCATGAGTAGAAGGCTATAACTCTTAAGGCTACATTACAATACATCCTTATATTTGAATTTAATAAACTTTAAGGAGATTTTCTTTGAATAGGATGTGAGGAAAATTTTAGGTTTTCTCTTTATAAGTGGGATAGGATTTGGAAATTCAAGAATGTTAGAGAGGTAGGCTTATAGAATTGTAGACTTATGAATTTGGCATTAGGGACAAAACTTAGCTAGAGATTATTCAAAGATCAAGAAAAAAGTTGGGCAAAAATGTTACTTCAAAAATAAATAGTTCTTATTGATGTAATGAAATTATTTAAGAAATTAACCCTACCTAGATGATCACCAACATGGAAATTCATATCAAATAGTTTGTAATCAATAAAGAAACATAATACATGGTGATTCAATGAGGGGGACTATGATTTTTTGGTTTGATGCTTAGTTGAAGTCTTATCCTATAATTTTGTATCCATATATCAATTGTTGGCTTAGGCATGTATAGATTGTAACATCCAAAGGTCAAATATTTTATTAATATAATCACAGCTCCAAATTATGTATTTCTATCACTAACCTAGTTAAAGGAGAGAAACCCAAACTAATAAAATATTAGCATAAAATATGCTTTAGGAATTTTATTTGTCTATTTTTACATAGAATGATGAGTTGTTTTATAATTTATCAAAAGATGGTAGATACTTGGTCAAGTTGGGATTTGAAGAATTAGAAGAATCAAAATTTTCCTTGGAAGAATGTTTTGTCATTAAAGGCCCTCCCTAAGGCCTCAACATCCCTTTGGTTAATAGTCCAAAGAAAGATTCATCTAGGAAAGAGTCTACCAAAAATGGAATATCATAAACCTTTCAAGAATGACTTGTTTGAAGAGAATCCAGAAATATTAGATCAGTTACTTCTTCATTGTCCTTTTGCATACACTACTTAAGATCCTTTTTTCAAAATATGAGGATATATTGGGCAAATCCATCAATATTGAAAAGTTGATGAAATCTTAGATTAATTGTTTTAAATCCAAATAATAATGCATTCTATAGAGAATTGGTCCTATCATTATTTGTTGGAATTTATGTCATGAAAGGAATAGTAAAATATGTTTAAAATGAACAAAATTGGACCTAAGTTTGGAATCATATTATTGTCTACCTTGTAGAATGTTCATAGATATGGTGCTCATCATGAGAAGCCTAAAGTGCAAAAAGAGAGGTGCTAGCCTCTTGGTTATAGTATTTGAATATACATGGAGGGTCATCTATGACAATAGAAAAAGGATCTGCTTCATTCTATGGTAAAATAAAAACGTCCAAATTTTGGGTTTATCAAAATTAATTTTGATTGTGCCTCCAAAGGAAACCCAATAAAATCTAGAAGATGGTCCATCATAGTTTCTCAATTGACTAACTCATATAAATATCTCTTAATAAAAATTAAATAAGATAATAAACATTGATTAATACATCAAAGCAAGGGAAAATACCTAAAATTTACATAGAAAAAAAAAGTAATTAATTAAAACCAGTGGAAACTAAATCAAACCTAATAAAAACAATAAGAACACCATGATTTATGGTGGGAAAAACCTATAGGGAAAGAAGACCCATAAAAATATGTTGTTGTAATTTATATTATTGAAATATATTAAGAGTACAATGTGCATAAGATAAACAAAGTCTCTCCTAGAGAAAATGAGGAGAGCACACAAAAGCTCATACAACTCCAAATTACTCCAAAAAAGTTGTACCTTGCCAAATGGCTGGAAAATGAGGCAACATCCTCAATTTATGTTTTTCCAACAAGGGAGAAGGAATGGAAGTAATAAAAGGTAAAAATTCACACCCTCTCCTCTTCAAATCTTCCTTTAGTGATCTTTTATAATCCACTTTCTCTTCAAATTGAAAAATAGGCTTCATCTTATTTTATTAGCATTTGATCTTAATCACACCTCCCCAATAAGAGGTTCTTGGTCTCCAAAAAATCATTAAAGATACAAATATTCACTCAAAAATATGGATAGGTGGAGTTCAATGTAAATATAAACTTTGTATTCACTCAACTTAGATAGATAGAGTTCAATGTAAATGTAAAGTGAATACAAAAAGTTTATATAAGCACAAGAATTAATAACTCCTCTAAAATGGTAAAACTAACTAATACCAATGCCATGTTTCAGTCCTTCAATTTTTTCAAAAAAAATTCACCCTCTAATGGACAATAAATCCAAATTCTAAAATAACAAAATAGTTTATATGTTCACAACAAGGTGGATGTACATGAATCTATAAATAATAGAACATGAATGCACCATGAGATACTTTATCTTCATCAAAATAATTTTACCATGAAGATGCCTTAATGAGAGCACAAGAAATATGGGCTAATATGGAGTCTCCTTCCAAAAATAGCCCACACAACCATAAACACAAATTAATCACAACTAGCATGGTGAAAATTTGCATCCCATATCTACTCTTTATTTGAGAAAATAATAATGGCTACAATGCAACATAATTTATAATTTTAAGTGTAAAAATACCTCTATTGTACACTCTGATTGCATGAATATAAATATCAAGATCTTCATCAAACTAGAATTTTTGTCTACTTTTTCTATTATTAACTAAAATATTTTTGTGTACAATAAAATATGAACAACTTGTAGGTGAACAATAAACTATGCTTCACTTTGGTAATAACTCATGAAGGTGGATACCAATTCTCCTCTTTTCAAACTCATTTTCTTTACCTCTAAATAACTTCATTCAATGAATAAGTATGAAATAAGGACTTGAAATAAACGTATAAAAAAAATCTCCAAATAGATTTGTGATGAACTCTTATTCCCTTGGTTTTCTCCTCTTCCTCTACCTACAAAATCAGAAAGAGTAAACTTACCAACGGATAAAAACAACCCACTTCTTGCCAAAGTAATACCATATATTAGAAGATTAATATAATTGATACAAGCATGGTGTTCAATCCCATTCTTTACCATATTTGACTCCTTCAAAAATGCTATGAGAAATTTATCTCCAAGTTCCAATATGAAGATCAAACTTGAGTCCAATTAACTAAACTTCATTCTTATCATTTAATAGAAAATCTAATTGAAAAATTTTGTAGTTGACTCCTTTAAAGAAACTAACTATTCACAACGACTTCTTATTGAGAAGTGTAGTTGACCCCTTCATTGCCATTTTTCAAGTTGATTTTCAAAAATTATTTGGCTAGAATACTTCCATGCATCAAATGTAAATTAAAGTTCCTTTCACCAACAATTTTCTCACAATATTTAAACTTGCAAGTAACATCAATTGCACAATAAAAATATATATACTTGGTTGGAGCAAACTTGATGAATAACTAACTGTATTTGATGTATGACAAATATTTTCCTTCATATAAGGTAACCCCCAAACATGAGGGTTATAAACTACTTATAATATAGTATTTGAATGTAAACATGGTTTTAAAACCTATAGCTATCACATTTTGTTTGCTCAGAATTATCCAACTATATTCAAATCTTATTGGCTTTGCAATAAAATTATGATATTTTCATCGACCCTTCATTTCCCTTTAGAGAGCTCTTTCCTACATTTAAAAACAAAAGGATTCCTATGCATATTATTTTCATGAATTATTTTGCCACCGAATTTACAAGGGTGAAAGTACCTACAAAACTAAGACATACCATTCCCTTCCTCAACAATCACAACAAAATGAAAAAATAAAAAGTTAATGTTTGTACCTTTTTTTATGGGCACACACTTGTGTTTTCCTTCCTTAGAGCTTGCATTACACAATATATGCAATTTATATTTGATGATTGTACTTCCCTTTTATTTTATGTTTGGATAAATGGTGGATTCTCCTCTTGCACATTCAAATGCATACTACGTTCTTCATAGAAAGCTCCTCTTTTCCAAAGTGTAGAGGACCAATATGTTGAGTCTTGGAGAAGATGTCAATATATCCCCCATTTCTTGGCCTTGATAGCTCATATTCTTCAAAATATTGGAACTTATTCCTTTAGTATGCATCTCAATTTTGATTACTAGAATTGTCTTATTTGATTAACCTTCAATTTTGATTACTGGAGGTGGTACTTTTTGAAATAATGAAGGTAATATTATCTTCACTTACTCAAATTCATTTGGAAATATAACTAGCAACTATGGAAAAGGTAGGGCACTTCTTACAAGGATCAAAATTGCAATTCGAAAAGGATGGAAATATATTCTAATTAAAAGAGGATTCACAAATCATTGTTAATGCTATCAACAAAAATGGAAGCATAGATTCAATAAAAAAATGTTGATATTTTTCAAATATTGTTGTAGGTAGTCTCTTGGACACGTGAGCATATTTATATAGAAGGAAACCTGGTAGTAAATAATTTAGCCTCACAATGTTGACTTTCATCTTAGTAAAATTCAAATTTTAGAAGACAACTAGGCAAGTGAGGTTTTATCTCTTAATGAAAATGATAGCAAGCAACTAATTGCGAATACATAGCAATTTGAGGAACAAGAAGAATATGTCTGATAAAAAATTAAATAAAGAATATATTTGATAAAAAGGCAACCTATATATGGTTTAATTAATGTTTTGTTATTTTTATGGGAGTGACCCCAATAGAAGCCACATGTAGCTTATTATTATTATATATATAGATAGATAGATAGATAGATAGATATACATATACATATACGTACATATATATATATAGAGAGAGAGAGAGAGAGAGATACTTCAATAAAAATTGAAATAAATAACAATTTATAACTTTATGATTATAAATTTATCAACTTTTTCTAAGATGATTTTAAAATGTGTGGTAAATAGATCAAAAACCATTCTAGATTTTGTTATCTCAAAGAAATAAGATGGTTTTATGACAAGAAAATCGTCAATCACACAATCTTTACACAAGATATCATACTTGCTCTTCAATCTTAAAGGACTAACTATGCTTGTAAAACTAGATATGAATAAAGCATATGATGGGTTTTGTTAGTGTTTTCTATTTAATATTCATAATAGCAGGTGTACTCTAAAATATGGTTCAAGAGTTTTAATTTCTTATTTTCTCACTAAGGTATTATTTGGTTTAGAATTTTTCAAAAAAATAAGGAATATACCTTATCAAGTTGGTTTTAGAGCAATTAGAATTTTCTACTCCAATAAATTTTCCTCAAAAACATGCTTGATCCCATGAGGCTTTCCCTAAGACATTGAAATTAATTTGGTTAGGAGTCCAAAAAAAAAATTCTTATTGGTGATAATTTGCAAAGAAGAGGATATGATGGACCTTTTAAAAGTACATTATATAAGGAGAATATAAAAACTCCAAATAACCCACTTCTTTATTATTCATTTAATTTAACCATTTGGGTATTAGTGTGTGTGTGTGTGTGTGTGTGTGTGTGTGTGTGTGTGTGAGAGAGAGAGAGAGAGAGAGAACTTATTGGATTGCATCATCAATATTTAAACTATCAGTGGAGGATCATCCAAGAGGGGGAAATCTTTTGAGTTTTAGTCATTTATTTTACCTTTAATAGTTTAGGGTCAGAGTTATAGATTTATGGTATCAATTGGTTGGAACAAAAACTTACCTACTAGTCCACCAAAAAGGTCTCCCTTGCTCATAAATTCCAAATTTTCTCAAAAGTACTTGCAGTCACTCATGTTTATTATTCTTCCTATTGGGTTCCATCCAAACACTGCTATAAGAATCTTGATAAGCTTTTGCGAGACTTTTTATGGTCCTCTTCTAGTAATGGTTTAGGATTCCACCATGTTGCCTAGGATTATTGTTGTCTCCTGGACTTGGCATTATCAATACCCAACATCAAGGCTAGGCCCTCTGTGTTAAGTGGGTCATCAAAGCCCTTGTGGGAAATGAGATGTGAAAGACTCTCATATGTTACTACATTTGTGAAGGTTTCCCTTTTAGACATAAGAGTTGGAGAGGCATGGGATTCCCTTCCTTTTTGCTCCTATGTCTATCAAATTGATAGGACCCTTTGTCATCAAAAGCATTTAGAAATATTGGTAGAGTGTTAAGCCTTGAATGATATGGAATGATCAGAGCTTCTAGCATAGCCTCTCCATCAACTAGATGAATGTTTTGTGGTTTCTTATCATCACCTACTAGGTTTCTTTGCTTACACAAGTTCCTTAGGTTCATGTGCTTAGATTTTTTGCAAAGGTATGTGGTGCATCATCGATTTATTTTCTTATTCTACCAAGGATTGGCTCCCTTGGGATGACTTCAAAGTCAAATTTGAGCTTAGGCACGTTGATAAGGATACTTTTGAGATCGTTAAGGCTGCTCTTCCTCACTCCATGTTTCACAATTTTTTTGTGTTTTCACAGCGACTTTGGTGGAAGGATTGGAAGTGGTATCTAGAAACTCCTCTACAAAATTACAAGGCTCATTTGGGGTATGGTTGGCTCTCTCCTTTTTTCCCCATGATTGATAATCTCAATCAATGATAGAATGTCTCTTCCCCTAGCCTATTTGGATGCATAAGTTCCAAATTGCTTGGGCTCCTTTCGTGGAGCCCAAGCTTTCCTATCTTGCTTGGAGTATTTTTCACTAAGGGTTTATTGTTGGGGAGCATATCTAGAATTTAGGAATCCCAAACCTTATTACCCTTTTTGACTTTAGTCTAATGACTTTATCCATATTTTTTGGTTTTGTGATCGTGCTCATTCCCTTTAGGAGTGGCTTTTCCTTTTTAAGACCCTATTCTTGCACCACATTTGAGTAGAAGCATATCATTCTGGGAGAATCCCTACCCTTACCAACTATTTCTTTTGGAATGTGGCACTTGTTTCATATGGTGATCTTGTATAGCATATGGAAATCTAGAAATGATTGTATCTTTGGTAAGTGTTCTTCCTCTCTTCACATATCTGCTTTTGAGAAATCTAATTTTATTTTGTGTGTATTTTCAGACTGCGGTCTAGGCCAATAAGGAAGATATGGAGCTCTCTCATCTTCAAGAGTTGATTGATCATTGGGAGAATGCTATATGCATAGTCAGTTGGGTTCCTCCTGAGCAATATTATCCTTGAAGTTGGTTTAGTTCCAGGCAACATCATCGCTTGACCCCAAACCACACTCATGTTCTAACTCAAGGTCTCCCTCCTTACAAAACTAGCCCTGGTAACCTGACTGCTCCTCTCTCTCTCCTAGCTCCTCGGCTCAATGCTTGGGATAAGTCAAGTGCTTTGGCTTTTTCTTCCAAAAAGGATTCATTTGCTCACCACTGGGAAGATGTTCTTGACACTTCTTCTTTTGAGCATGGATGGGATTTGGTACCAAAGACTCATGATGATAATGTTGGATGGAATTTGGTCCCAGTAGTGGTTAAAACTATGTAATGGATCTTCACCATTATGAGGATTTCCATTTTTTTTATTTTGCTCTTGTGGCATGTAGTCAACCACTATTTTTAGCATGTAATTATTTCATTCTGTTAGCTATTTGATAGTGTCTACCCATCAATTTTGTAAGGTGGTTTTGATTAATTATTAGTTGATTTCTTGGTTTCCCACACTATTTTTATGATGATGTCCACTATTTTTTGGTTGATGGTGTTGGACACATGGCATGTTTATCCGCATCCTTTTTTTTGTAAAAATGTATTATGTTAATCCTTTAATATAAATGCCTTTTTACATTAAAAATATATTTGAACTAATGGAATGTTGGATAATTGTTTCAACACTAAGCTTAATAGGAATTCTTTTTCAAAAAAAGAGAGAACTACATCAATTTTAGAACTAATGAAATGTTGGATAAATTTTTTCAAAGCTAAAGCATTAAGCATTTAATGGAGGATTAGTCTTTCCATTATTTGTTAGAGTTTGTCTTAAAAGGAATTACTAAACTTTTAAAATAAATCTAAAAATCACAACCAATATTTGGATTCATATTTTTTTTGTTACATAGGAGAGTTGGTCACAACCACACTATTTTTAGTAGCTAACAATCGTAGGGTTCAAACCACAAGGGTTGCTCCTATCAAACCTATTTTGTCTCATTATTGTTAATCCAACATGAAGAGGACCATCGATCGCTCAAGATCCATACTATCATTGTAGGATTTCAATTGTCACGCTACAAGAATCTGTTTGAAACCAATGAGCTATTACAAGCTCTGGTCGACCTGCCTCATGTTATGCTAAACACGAATATTGCTAAAGAAGACTGCAGAATGGGTAAGGAAACCCCAACGGTAATTCTTTGATTAAACTTCTAATCACACACTCCAGATTTATATCAAGCTATAAGTATTCTTTTTAAAATGACCAAGCATGAAAATAACCAACTATTATGCCTTATGTATACCGGTGCCTAGATTCATTAAGCTGTTATAGCAATTTAACAATAATTTTTAATTATTAACAGAGATAAAGGGAAAATAAAATTGGTGTTCAAAGCTTCATTCGAATATCATAATAAAACTAGGAGTTAACCAACGAGAGAAACATATATAATGCATTCAAATAATGTAACCCATTATACAATGACACATAGTACTGAGACAAAGATATAATAAAAATGAAACTCATAATTGTATTGATTTCAATAACTTTTACATGCAGAGTGGGCGGGATGCCTTTTAACTCTGTTTCAATAAAAAGATATCAATACAATGGAGAAATCATGTTCAAATAATGTAATAGGTCTCTCCTACTCTACTTGTTCCAATATGGTAATAGTAGAATCTTTGAATCTCGGGTTCAATAGGACAGGAAATGATCTCAGCTTCTTGAGAACTTTCCTATTACAATCATGCACAACAAAGGGAATAATAAGAATGAGAAATAAAATATACACGAAAGGGGATACAACAACACAACTAACAGGGCACTCAAGTATACCTCTTACCAAAAATGCTATTCTCTAACTGCTTGATGTAGAATCTGTCCACAACTACCTCTTATTATAGTCTTTGGTTCTTGATTCTGTTATTTTTGGTTTATTTTTGGCCTTGCACTTGTCAGCATTTTATTGAACCTATTCTATATGTTGTCTAGCTGGTGCGGATCTGAACTGATTGTTGGGGTTCTTCTTTGGACTGAAGGGAGTTCTTCGTTGTTTAATTTGGCCTTTTTGATCTCTCTAGTTGACCCTAGAAACTAAGGATTCAACACTATGTTTTTCCTTTTTGTTCTGCTTTTCCTGGCCACTATGAACTGATGTTAAGGATTAACCAGGCTGCCATCATGAATTTTAGACGAGGAACGGAGGGGGACCTGACATGATGGTGAATACAAGGGGTGTCGTACCAGTGGCAAACATATGGAGTTGCACTGATCACGAGATAGAGTGAAGGGAGAAAAGTGGAAAGGGGGTGGTTCAACACAATGGAAGGTGGTGAGATGGCACGATGTGGGGACAAAAGTCGGTATGGTTAAGGAAGAAAGCCTAGAAGGGAGGAGGAAGTGGTAATTAGGAAGGAGGTGGGAATGGAAAACAAGATCTGGAAGCATTTATAATATGCTTCCATAACTATACTCCGTCGGAGTGTCTCCCTCATAACTATATTTCGTCAAAGTGTGGATTGAATGGCTTCCTATAAGTCAAAACCATACCTTTTTCTTCATGCGCTTTCATCGTCTCTAGTATTTGCAGAACAAAAATTGGATAAATTTATATTATTTGTACTCCATAGTTTTACTTTGTTGATTCCTTTTAGCTTTCCCTTACTATCTCTTATTTATAAGCTATGACTATGCTTCATATTTTTATTTTTGTGGTACACTATTATTCTCATGAGATATACATGATATGTTTGTAGGCTTGAGCGTCAAGATTTATCTTTCATTTGGTCTGATTTATCCTTACCAAGGTATTGTCCAGGGGATTTACTCTGATTTGCTCGAATCTTTCTTTCCTTGGGTATCCTTCTGGATTCACGATTTTTATGCGTATTGTTTTGACTTCATCTTTGGTTATTGATCTTCATTACGTCTTTCGATGTACCTTGTTGTGAATCAAGTCACCTCTTTGGTTTCTACCTCGATATATGTTGAGGGTGTTTCTGTGAAGCAATGGTCCTTCTCTAGAAACTTAGTCTATCGAATATTTCTTACGGATGATTTCATCGATTTTGCTAGTTCGTGATCTTCATAGGTTTCATCATGGCTTATTTTTGATATTCTTTTAAACTTGCAAGAGTGTTAGTTTCCAAAACTATGAAGATGTTGATCAATGGTGATTTTATTCTTACTGATATTTTCATATTTATTGGACCAGAGGTTTGACCGAGTATAGTTGTTCGATCCGTCACTGTTTAATTGTTGCTTTGGTTCTTTTATAACTTGTAAGTTAATTAATCAAAAGAAACATGCTCCAATACCCTTTTTAAATTTTGACCAATAAGGATGGGGATTAATAAAGGGTTTACAACCTTTTTAAATGTGTTTAAAACTTTTAATTAGTAAAGCGCCAATTTAACTTACCTTCAGTTTACCTATGGATCGTGCGCTACCTTTGGATCTGAGTGGAGGTTAAGCACACTCGTTAGATCCATCGAATATTCCCATTGTTGGATCTCTTTTATCTCGATGAAGCGCTATCATTAGATTATTTCTAGTTGATTCATTGCTTAATTCTTTGGTTCGTATGCTACCATCGATTTTCTTGAGTAAAGTCAATGCAACCATTGATATCATGGGACCTGCATGATCGTTAGTCTACATGTACTCGATTAATTTGGTTAATCATGCTTATATGGTCAAAAATCTTAGGTCCGATAATAATTCATTTTGAAAAACTCAAGGTTAAAGACTATACCCTCATTGATTTAATTTTCTAATAACGCGGTACATTAATCTTCATCTAATCATGATCCTATGATTTTTTATCTTAATAACTCGATTTAAACCTAGGTAGCATATTACACGTTTACCTTTCCTTGTGATCATCGTTAGATATTACCATGGTGAAGGCGCGACCGTTAGATCTTCCGACCATGTGTTTGGTTTAACATAAGATAGAAGGGACAAATTATAAAGTATTTAATTAACCAAAAGAAGACCTTTAGATTAAATCTTGATCACTTTTATCGATGTGCATCGTCCGATTTGAGCAATGATGAGAGCAGCCATCGGATCTCCTATACCAGCACACTTTAATAACTAGGGGGGTGCATCTTTTAATTTTTATTAATCTCAATTAAGCCAAAATGGGGAGATTAGCTGACATGTTAGACCCTCATTAATTCGTGCTTAATGTTTTAATTAATCATATGGGGATTTTTACCTTTTAAAAGCACCTTTTATGGGAGCACCGCCATTGGATTGAATCTCGATTTAGCACTGTTTTCTGATCCAACCAACCTGCTCGATAGTTATTCCAAAGGGGGCATTGACCTTTAATGTTAATTTTAATGCGTGATTCATTTAAAACAAGCACGACCATTGATTTTAAATTTTATTGAGCACTGACGTTTGATCCGTCAGAGTTGCTCACTTTTTAATTGGTAGTTTTGACCTATTACGACTTCTTTTTAAAGTTTTGACTCTTTGGAAATTGCACAGCCATCATATTTGGCTTGGTGCAAGCGTTGTCATTCGATCAAAGGGAACTTGCTCAATTTTAATTAAGAAGAATCTTAGGTTATAACCTTATTGACCTTTTGACTTATATGATGGTGGGTTGCTTTAAGCGCTACCATTCGATTTGGAGCGGTAAAAGCGTGGCCTTTGATTTTAATAATGTTGCTCATTTTTTAGCAAAGGGGGCACATACCCTTAGTTTCAATTAAACTTTGATTTTAACCTTAGGCTAGCGCTTTTGAATTTTGGTTTTTAGACCACGATGATTTATTTGACCCTCTTTTAAAGTATAAAGCTATTTGGACCTTAGGGTATAATGATTTATTTAATCCTTAGTGATATACTTTTGGATTTTAGGTCTTTATGTTTTAACATTGGATTTAGACCTTAGGGAGGCTTTACTTATGAAGGTCAATTATTAATAAAACTTGCCATAACCCTTATTAAGACAATTAAGCAATTATTAAAAGGGTGTCTACCTAATAAATGACCAATATTAAAACTCATCAAACCAATTCAATGAAAAACTTAGATACTCACACTAATTTGAAGAAGCGACCAGCATTATGGATACTTTGATTGAAACCAAAAATTTAAATTTGGGGGTTTCAAAGTTGAGTCAAATTTGGCTCCAACAAGGTTCAAACCATAAGGGTTGCTCCCATCAAACCTGTTATGTCTCATTATTGTTAACCCAGCATGAAGAGGACCATTGTTGCTCGGGATCCATACTGTCATTGTCGGTTTGGCATGCACTTAAAGGATTTAAATTAGACTACTACCTTTACAAATAGGCTACCCCCAAGGTTTTAACCTAGATTTCTTCTTGGTAAATGTCTTTCCATACAAGCACTTATCAATCCACCTAGCCCTCAGAGACCATATTTAGATTTATATTATCACCACTCTTTCAAAATGTTTGTTGGTATAGTGCTCATCATGGTAAGTGTTAGGTGGAAAAATATGTGTTAATCACTTAATTATAAAACCTTAAAATATATGTGAAGGTGATCTAAAAAAAATGAAGTTAATATAGAGAATCTAAATAAACTCATGACTAAATGAAAATGTCCAAAAGTTATTATAAACTTTAATTTTAATGATGCTTCCAAAGGAAGCCTTACAAAGGCTGAGTGAAGTGGTGTTTCTAATATAATTAAGGAAAAATATTCTTGCATACTCAAAATCATATGGAACTTCAACAAAAAAACTATGTAGATTCTAGGGTACTTCTTTCAATGATCACGATGGTCAAAGAAAAAATATGGGGACTTATTTCAATTGAGGGGGATTCACATATTATTATTAATGTTGTTAAAAAAGAATGCAAGTGTCGAATCAACAATGAAATTATTTTAGATGTACATAAATTATTTTTCAATGCAATAGCTTAGAAATGATAACATATATACACAAAAAACAATAATATTATAGATAATTTATTTGATCGCAAGGTTGATCTTTGTCTTAGCGAAATTCAAATTTTAGAGGGTAATTGGCTGAGAGAAATTTTTTCTTACCAGAAAGAATATCAAGAATTTAATATAGCCAAGTAGGGATTTGAGATATGGAAAACATTTTTGATGACAATAAAAGCTATATATGATCTAATTAATCTAATAGCAAATGTAGTATTTTGATCCCTGTTGAGACACAACATTTCAAACCACAATAAGGTGTGTGACTGAGTTTAACAAAAAAATATGTAACCAATGGAATTCAATTCTATCTTATTTAAAAATATCAACTTTCTCTCAATCAAACATTATAAAATAATATAAAAAATTTAATATTTAATATTGGTTTACATTAGTTGATTTTATTAAAATTTTATGTCAAATTAGTTAACCTTCTTATAAATGTATTATGTGACATTTAAGTCTTACTAAATACTCGTATAAATGTGTACAACCTTAAAAATAATGATCCTCAACACATCAAGCATTAAGGGAAGGAAACATATGAGCAGATATGATAGCCAATAGAGGGGGTTTTAATTAAAGATCATGAAGTTAAATTATTTTTTCCATGGTTAAAGTAAGTAGTAAGTTTAGCTAAGCTGACAAGAAAATGGTGATTGTATGAATCAAATAATGATTAATATTTCTTTTAGTGTTTTCCATTGGTAATATTTATTTTATTTTATAACATTAATGTGTTTTCATATAAATTATTATCACAATTCTTGTGGTTGCACTTATGCTTCAAGAAGGAAGCTAGATGGTATAGTGGACTATGATAGTGCAAATTTTTAGAAATATTACTCTACTAAGATGCAATGCATAGACAGTAGAGGTGTAGTTTTGGTATTGTAAAGGTTGCTAGAGTAAAATCAAGAAGGATGTTGAATTTTGGAATATTTGTTTTCACACAAAAATTTGATGAAGATCCAAAAAAATAAAAATCAAGAATTCTTACTTTTTATGAAAATGCTAGCTTTTGAGGTAGATCACAATGAGAGATGACAATCACAAGATGCTGAAATATGAAATAAAGTAAACTCATGAGATTTTTGAAATATGATATAAATATAAATTGCATAAATGAATACAATATTTCTATGGAGGAAATGGACACTCCATACAAGATTCTTACAGAACCATAATGTGCTCCATCACTAATGAAGTCATCCACTACTCCTACTACTACCTACTGACTTGCTTCTCAAACTCTTACAATGAGGGCCTCTTATAGTGGAAGATAGATTCCTTTCCCAACACTCTAATTAGTTGTACAAGGGACACCTTGCACTTTTACAACTTGCACATTGACACTTGTGCATTTATTACATTGCATGAAGTAACTAGATAACTTACCCCTAAAGTAATCTAATGTCCTAAGTATGTACCTAGGAAGGTACATTTACATAATCCAAATGATGTACTAGAATCTAACTCTAATAAAAAATGATACAAATATCTAGCTATAGTAGCTCAATTGAGATGAGAATTGAATCGGTTTGTAATCTCTCAAGCTCTAAAGGAGAGAGTTGTAATTTGTCAAGGGTGCGGATCCAAGTACAACCCCTTGTTCTCCAGTAAAAAATAGATCCCCAACACAATATAACTGTGAGATATATAATATAAAACAAATAATAATAACCAATTACCAAATTGTTATTATTCTTCCTCATCCTTGTAATGCTTTGAACCATCATGTTAACAAAATTGATGGCATGTAAATCAATACAACCTTTATTAGATATGCTCATACTCTATATTGTTCCATTTATATCATGGGCATCATATTTATAGGTGTTTGACTACTAACTATATTCAAATGCAATATGAATATGCCTAATGATACTATAGGAAAATATCAAGGATGCTAAATTCACACAGAAAAATAAAAAAGTTCCAGAAAATGAAAATCAAGAATCTAGACAATTTATGTATAGCAACTCATTTAAGATGAGATTTGAATTTGTTTGTAAACTCTCATGCTCTAAATAAGAGATTTGTGGTTTATTAAGGGTAAGGGATCCCAGTACAACCCCTTGTTCTCTAGCCAAAAAAAATATGCCTAATGATACATGCATTTATTTTTTTAAAATTGGTTATATGAGGTTGAAATAGATCTTACTTGTATTATATGATGGCATGTTATGATAATTTTTATAACTATACTTAACAAATTTTAAATTTAAATCTCTCTTAAAAGTGAAAGTATTTAACTAATTAAATTCACAAAATTTGAGTAAAGATATTTAAATTTATATCTATTTCTAATGCATTTATTAAATTGTAATAACAAACTTAAAACTCATCTTTAAAATTAAATGAAAAAATTAATAATTATTATAAAGTGTTTTTCATTTTTAAAATGTTACTACTATCATATCTTCATTCGTTCTTAACTTTCTTATCATGTAGTGAATCCATGATTACTTTCATAATGGCTTCTTAATGCAATTTCAACTCTTTATTTACTTGCCTGAAGTAACAATTTACTTTATATCTAAGTGATTAGCCTTACCTACAATAGTGTAGACACCAAAATCTAGCCACTTGTCCTCCATCCATGCTTTCCCACCATCTCCACCACCAAACCATATCCACTTGTCCTCCATCCTAGCCTTCTCGCCATTCCTGCCCAATATTTATGAAGCGAGCAAAAAGATGCTATAGCACTCATTCAATATCATAGAATCTATTGCATTTTGTATTGAAATCATAAAAGGGTTACAAAACTTGATATCCTTTTACAAATTTTCCCCTGAAGGCTATGATGGGGTCTTCCCTAAGAAAGCTCTTTTTTGTTGGTACAAAAGTAGCAAGACTCATCCTTTTGTGTTCCTTAGTGTAGGTGGGCTTCTTGCTCGTGTGCCACCACTGGTTGGGTGTGTTCTTTGTCCCTTTTGAACCTGTTGACCTGCAAAATCTTGTTAGTGTGTTAGGGGGTCTGCCTCAGTCAAACCCCATGGTTATGAAGATAAAAGACTCACTAAATAGGCTTAAAACATGAAAATAACTATTAAAAATAGCATAAAAACACTAAATTAAGCTATACTTACCTTTTTTGACAATTTTGGTGCCTGTGGCATAGGTTCGCACGAGGTTGTGTGAATCGGTCCTAGATCGTGTCGTTCATACGGGGTCGTGTGAACCTATCCTTTTTGTATTGAATTTACAAGATGACTTTTTTGGTTGTCTTGGAGTAGATGCTTCTTTGAATTTTGTGCGGGTCACCTTCAAAAAGTGCACTTTTTGATAGATATTGACATGTCTCAATCACAAAGGAACATTATGAAAGTGATAAATCAATTGCAATGGGTGTACGATGGCTATGTGATGGATGTATGTTGGATGCAATGGTTGTAGTGATTTTGACAGAGTTTCGGTAAGCAAAAGTTGGTTGTTATGAAAAGGTGAAAATGGCCTTCTATTTATAGACTTGGCCAAGGTGAGAGCGAGGGGATGAGGTGTCCCCTATGAGGTGGCAATGGTGAGGTGTGCACCTAAGAGGTGTCCTAGCTTATAAATAAGGTTGGATGATATAATCCCTCACCCATCCACAAATAATGATGACTTGCTAAAAATATCCATTATACATTAATGAATACCTTTTTGGAAATATCCTTTTGATTAAAAATTGCCTTATATGTGCAAAAGTCTCCATCTTTCATTTATGACCGAGGGGAGTGTGAGGTGGAGAAATATATGGGTGAGAGGTGGAAAGGCTAGGATAGGCTAGAATAGGTGAGGTGGAAGGCTAGGCTAGTCAAATTAGACTAGGTGAGATGGAAGGCTCAAATCAGATCAGGATTAGATTTAATTAAGCATGTGTTTAGCCATAAAGCATGTTTTGACCAAAATGTTGACTTTTGAGCATAAAGTGATTTTTGACCATGGTGACGAATTTAACCTTGGTTGAGTTGAGGATGAGATCACATGAAGATCCAGGATTAGGCGTAGGAAGGGGCTTAGCTAGCCCAAAGGGGCTAAGGATGATGAATAGTTATTTTGATAAATGAATAGTGCTTTTTAGCCAATTTATGCAATTTTTGAGGGTTTTGCAAATTGATTGACCATGAAAATGGGGAGAGGGACAATGTGCGACTTTTGGGTGTCTACATTTTGCCCCTTTTTGTACTAGATTGTGTGAAACACGGTTTAGTACAAAAATTGATGATATAAATTGATGGAATGATTAGAAGGCAAATAATTTGCAATTGATAGTTTATGGATGATTGCGAAAGAGACGCATTGATAAAAAAAATGGTTTGTGATTGATTGCTTTTAGAGGTAAGCATAAGGTTGCCTTGCATTGTAATCAACTAAAGATATTTCAATTTGAATGAAACAAATGCCTTTGCTAATTTTTTCTTTTGATTTATTGATGAGCTCGTTTGACAATATTTGACAAATCGTTGGAGCCATAAGGTAGAACTTTTAGGAGCTTCATTCACAAGTGGTCTTACAACTGCCACTATGAATATTGGAATCCATGAGGTGTCTATAGGTAGAGGTGTTTTAATATTTATCAAACATTGTTGTATTTTTGGATTAGGATTTTGATCTTGAGATAATCGTTTAGCAAAAGTTTTCTTAGGCAGATGTTGAATCTGTGATTGGATTTTTGGTTGTTCGATCCTATGCAAAGCAGCTTTTTGATTGTTTTTGGATGACTACCTCCTCAAGTGATGAATTGGCGATGCAGGAGATGAAAATTAACGATGAAATGGTTGATGATGATGAAGTATGAACATGTAAAATTTTACGTGAAGATCAGCAAAAATAGAGGAAGTGGAGGAAATTTCAAGGAAATTTGGCTTGGATGGAGCAATTTTGAACATGGATGATAGGTTTGCATGGGTTCGTGCGAATCGGGATGGTTCACATAGGGTCGTGTGAACCTGTCGGTTCACACGTGTAGGGTGCGCATCGACGAAAAATGGTGTTTTTAACATGGAAAAGATGTTTTTCGATGTCATTTACACGTATACAACGGAATAGGAGTGGAAGAGGATAAAATAGAATGGGGTGCTATCAGGTTGTGGGTCAGAAGATATGGATGACCATTGCGTCGATGAGTACGAACATGGGGGCAAAAATGCCAGAGGTAAGCATCTTGATTTTGTGATTGGCAGACTTGTCGTATGAGGCACATACCTTATAATGTGCCATATGACATGTAGTGGAGGGTGGATGTGGAGGGCCTAAGGAGTAGGGTGAGGTAGGGAGACCTGACATTCACAAAGAGGAGTTGGGGAGATTGACTATGGGGTAGGTGAGATGGAGGTCATGGTGAGGATCGCCTGATTGGGTTGAGGATGTGGAGCAGCTGGTGGCATCCGACGAGGGTGATGGGTATTAGGTAAGTATTTATGGTAGGTGGAGTACTTCCCATTTTCTAGAGTGCAGTAGTAGTTTGGGTTATGATAGGGTAGACCAGAGCCATCGATGGTTATTTATATAGTGGAGGGTGACACAAGGCTAGAGCTAGTGGTGCCTCCACTAGATCTGACACTTGATGAGCCCATGGTGATCTTGGATGTGGATGATGTTGGGATGACACCTAATTTTGATGTGTGGTGGGTGAGGTAGGTATGGGAGCTAGTGCTCAAGGTGGTTGATGGATGGGTGGAGGTAGCATGTGTGCTACTTGATAGGGGTCTACTAGGTGGGGTGAGGGTAGCATCACCAGGACATGGGGGAGTACAGTAGGAGGAGAGGTCACCCAAGTTGAGGGAGGAGGATGAGATTGAGTTGGATAGGCTGATTTAGCATGTGAGGCCACATCGTGATGAGCATGATCATTTGGTGAGTGATCGAGGTGTAAGGCCATCGATGGAGGGAGGTGGAGATATTGGGGAGGGTGCGGCTATGATGGAGGAGGCACCCATGATGGATGTCATGGATGACTCATCGGATGAGTCATCGATGATGGAGGAGGAGGGGTTTGATGTTGATTGGGTGGTGATCTGGGTGTGGAGGATGAGGTACACCAACTGTAGGCAGAGGTCAAGAGGCTTAGGGATAAGCTTCTTGACATGAAGATGGATTGGGTGAGTGATCACTCACTCTTGGAGGAGGAGGTGTGGGAGCTAGAGGCTGACTTGTGGGCCACCCTAGAGGAGAGAGATGAGGCTAGGGTGAGAGCACAATGGGTAGTGGAGGAGCGAGATGCACTCAGGGTGGAGTGAGATAGGATGAGGGGTGAGTAGGATGCTACCCAAGGGGAGGTGGACACCTTGAGGGGCAAGTGGGATGCTACCCAAGGAGAGGTTGTGATTTTTATGAGAGAGTGAGATGTGGCTTGTAGGGATCAGATCAAGATGATTGAGTCCACAGAGCAGCTCTAGGGGCTATTAGATGTAGCCAGAGCTAAGATTGAGGTCATGAGGGTAAGTCATATAGTGAGGGTAGCATAGCTCGAGCGAGTCATATGGGAGATGCAGCTTACTAAGGAGTGGGTTGAGTAAGAGATTGCTAGCTTGGGGGAGGTAGTGCCACAACTGGAGGTAGCATAGAGGGAGGTGGTACGGTTGTAGGAGGGGAATGAGAGGTTGATGGTAGCCAACATGAAGGAGGCTTCCAAGAGGATGAGGTGTGAGGGTGAGCTTATGGTGAGAGGGATAGCTATCCCGACATACTCTAGATCTCTCTCCTTGTCACATCCTTAGGTATAGAGGAGCCATAGGAGCATGCCATCAGTTGGTGGGATGGGTTAGTAGGTGGTGGCACCTATGATGTCATATGCACTGGTGAGGATGGCACCACCAATTCGGTGGCGAGAGGTGGAGAGGTAAAGTCATTGCAGGAGGTGAATCAAGAGGTTACGTGGTGGTTGGAAGGTTCTAGTGGATGAGGGGAGTGGTGAGACTCTTGTAGGGTAGTAGTCATGATGGGGCTGCGAGGGTATAGTGGCTGGTGATTTTGTTATTTTTGTAGGTACTCAAGATGAGCAAATTCTTTTTGTGGTGATGTACTTGTGAGGGTACACTCCTTATTGTAGTTGTATGGCAATTTTGATGTAGGCTCGTAAGGGTACACACATGTTATTGTAGCTTGATGGCATTGTTATATATATATATATATATATATATGATATTCTATGGCACTTGTGTCTACTTGCATTTGTGTGTTTGTTTGTTTCTACTTATGGTGATACATGATTAGTGTAGATGCGGTGGTAGATAATTACATGTGAATGGAATGGTTATATGCTTAAATAAATATGAAATGACATTATAAAATGACATAAAATGGGTATGCATAGGATGATAATGCAAAATATGTAAACGAGTTGCTTAGGGATAACATTTGCATCATTGCGATAGTCAGATGATGTAATCCATTCCATTTTTCCAAGGAAGTTGGATATGAAGGTTGTAGTGAGGAGATTCGAACACTACAGTTTGTAAGTAATCAAACCCATTGACTAATTGAGCAAACTTCTTGAACAGGTTCTAGGCTATCTTGGTAAACAAGACCTCAATCCTGGATTTATGTGTGGAAAGTGATGTTCATTTTACCATTCTAAAAAAATAAGGTTTATAACTGCATGGTAACTTAGCCTGTAAGCTAGCTCATCGGTAAAGACCTAAGGAATGTAGGGATTCAAGATTTTGGATAGTACTCTCGAGGCATTGACTTTTTTTTTTACCTCTGTAGTAGGATTCTCTTGTGTGTTTCTCTCTTCTTCTTTTTTTTTGTGGGCATTGGCTTTTGTTTTTGCCCTTTTTCTCTTTCTTTTGTAACTTGTCCTTTTTTCAATCCTCAAGTTCAAGAGAAATCATGTGAATGATATGATGAGCATGGTGATTTTTGCTAAGCATCAGCATGCATGCAGTGTAGCTAGTCCTATTTCCAAAATGTAATTAGTGTGTAGGACGTGCTAGTAAATCTAGGAATGAGAGCAAGGTAACCAAGGGAAGTCTGGAAATGTTTTTGAAATGTGCCAACTTTGGATGGTGGTTGATTATATAACTGTTTATGGGTGAAGCACTCAAAATATTTCAATAATCCTATCTCTTGAAAATGGGTTTGGGCATCAAACTGGTATGCTAGCATGTGCATGTTTAATTTCCCAAGCATGGTATTTACAATGATTATGTACAAATGCATGTATGGATGCAAAAAGTGAGAATTTATGTGTAAGGTTGCCCTAGTATTATAGACAATGGAATGGGGCGATGGCATGGGTGAGAGAGTGATGGGTGAAAGAAATGAAGAAATAAAGGGAAAGAAAAGAAAGAAGAAGGAGAAGAGAAGAAAAGAAACCTATCAAAGGTATGTAGCCGCTCGAAGCGTGACCATACAACATTGATGAGTAACTAGAAGAAAAGAAGATAAAAAGAGGAAGAGAGAAAAGAAGAAGAAGAATGAAAGGTATGTAGCCACTCGAAGCGTGACCATACAACATTCATTATAGAAGAGGGGTAGAAGAAGAAGAAGGAAGAAAAGAGTGAAGTAGAGAAAGCAGAATTGGATATAAATGCAAGTGGAGTTAATGTCGTAGAATGTCAAAAATGTTGTTTTTGTTTGTGTTGTTTTTTTTTTAATTTTGTTTTGGATTATAAACATATGTACAAGTGGTGATGAGCTACAATGCCTACAATTAGGCATAAAATGCTCGTAGATGAATAATGTTAATGGGCTCAAGTTCAGCAATACCTTCCAACGTGGCTAGGTGATATGCCCCAGATCCAAACTTTTGAGTAACCATGTAAGGGCCTAGCCAATTGGGTGTAAATTTGTCATGGAGATGATGCGGTTGGCTAGTAATTTGCTGATTTTATTTGAGGACTAAGTCTCCAACTTGGAATTCTCATTGGTGTACCTTAGAATTGTAGGCACGTCAGAGATGATCTTGGTAAATGCATGTATGTTCAATGGCATGAATGTGGCATTCATCCAATAGGGTCAATTGATCTAGCCTGGCTTGGTGGGCGGTATCATCATCAATGAATTCTTGCATGGAAACCCATAGTGATGGTATTTCAAGCTCCAAGGGCATGATGGCTTCAACACCATATACAAGGGAAAATGGGGTTGCCCCAGTTGGAGTGTGGATGCTTGTGCGGTAGGCCCATAATGCTAATGGTATTTGATTGTGCCAATCATGGTGTGATTCTACAATGGTTTTGTGAAGAATAGTGCAAATGGTTTTGTTTGTAGCTTCTGCTTGGCCATTACCCTATGGGTAGTATGGAGTAGAGAAGCTATGTTGAATGTTGAATTTCTCACATAATGCATGAACATTCTTGTTCTTGAATGGTGTGTCATTGTCAGATATGATCTTGGATGGGATGCCAAAATGACAAATGATGTGTTGAGTGATGAAATCAATAATTTTGGGACCGATCGTTTGCACTAATGGGATGGCCTCAACCCATTTTGTAAAATATTTGGTTGTGGTGATGATGAACTTATGATTGGCAGATGAGGTGGGTGTGATTTTGCCGATGAGATCCAAACCCCATTGTGAGAAGGGCCATATTGATTGAATAGGTTGCAGAGCCTGAGAAGGCAAATGCGTAAGATTGGCATGATGTTGGCATTTAACACACTTTTTGACATAATCACAATAGTCATGCTCCATTGTGGGCTAGTAATAGCCCATTCATAGAATGCATTTGGTAATGGCCATACCACTGAAATGGCCTCCACAAGTACCATCATGAGCTTCTTGGGTGATGCGTTGGGCTTCAAAGGGCTCAAGATAATGCAATAAAATGCCATCATAACTTCACTTATAAAGGATATCACCTAGCAATGTATAGCGAATGGCACATAGTTTAAAAGCTTGTTTGTGAGTATGATTTAGATCAGGTGGTAGAATACCGAGCTTAATGTAATCCTTGACTTGGGAAAACCATGGGTCATGTGGTTCAACTTCGATGATATTGATGCCATCATCACGAGAAGGTGGATTGTTGGAAATGGTAGAATGGAAAAGGGTGTGAATGGACACGTGAGTTGTGTCGAAAAGTGGATTTTGTGGAATGAGTGAGCCTAGAGAAGCCATGGTATCGGTAAAATGGTTTATGGATCATGGAGTAGCAGTGATGTCATACCACTCGAATTGGACCAACAAGTTTTTGGCTACCTATTTGTATTGTTGTAAGATTGGGCAATGACATTGCCATTCTCCCTTGATTTGATTTACAATGAGGAGGGAGTCACCATATATGTCCAAGCATTGGATGTGCATTGAGATTGCTTGCTTTAGGCCTAGGATAAGAGCTTCATACTCAACATTGTTATTGGTATAGGGAAAGCCTAATTTGAAGGAAAAGGGGAGTGGCTCCCCTTGCGGTGTGAAAAAGACTATTCTTGCACCCCCAACATGTGTGCAATGGGAGCCATCAAAAAAGAGGGTTAATTCAATGGTTGATTCAGGTTCTACTGGCTCTTCTGCTTCGCTTGTGTGAAAGACAGAGTCATCTGGAAGTTGGATAAGCAATGGTGCATCACTTGGTAAAGGGGCCTCAGCTAGCTGATCAGCAATGACTTGGCCTTTGATGGATTTTTGACTGATGAATTCGAGATCAAATTCCATGAGGAGCATGATCCATTTGGCCATTCGACTATTGTGGTAGCTCTTACCCATCATGTAGCAAAGTGGGTTATCATGGGCAACTACGTAGGTAGTATGGTTAATCATGTAATGTCACAACTTCTGGGTGGCAAAAACAATGGCAAGGCAAAGTTTCTCCATGTAAGCATACCATGTCTCGTAATCAATCAATGTGCGACTGATATAGTATACAACTTGTTCTTGGTCCATTTCATTCTTTTGAGCGAGGAGCGTGCCCAATGCGACATCAATAGCAGAAATGTATAGATGGAATGGGTGATCTGGATGGGGTGGGATGAGGATGGGTGGAGATGTGAGGTATGATTTGATGGCATCAAAGGTGGTTTGACATTTATCATCCCATTTGAATGGGACCCCCTTTTGGAGAAGATGATTGAATGACTGACACTTGTCTAAAATTTGGGTGATAAATCATCGTATGGATTGAATTCTTCCTTGCAAGCTACGTAGTTATTTGAGATTTGTAGGGGGAGGCATGTCAAGGATAGCTTGGAATTTTGTAGGATCTACTTCGATGCCTCTTTGTGAAATGATGAAACCCAAGATTTTTCCAGTGGTGACACCAAAGACACATTTCTTCGGATTTAATCAGACATTATGTTCCAAGAGGTGATCAAATATTTGATGCAGGTCTTCAAGATGTTGACCATGGGTTTTGGATTTGGTGATGAGGTCATCAATGTAGTCTTCAATAGTTTTATGCATCATGTCATGGAAAATGTAGGTCATGGCATGTTGGTAAGTTGCCCCAATATTCTTGAGGCCAAAAGGCATGACCTTGTAACAAAAATTCCCCTAAGGGGTCGTGAAAGAGGTCTTATGTTGATCATCTGGATTGACATGAATTTGATTATAACCTAAAAAATCATCCATGAGTGATAGTATTTCATGTCTAGTTGTAGCATCGACCAATGTGTCAATATTAGGGAGTGGAAAATTGTCCTTGGGACAAGCTTTGTTAAGATCCCTAAAATCAGTGCAAATGCGGATACCCCCCTTGGGTTTTCTGATGGGAACCATGTTTGAAACCCACTCAGGGTAATCGATAGGTTGTATGAAATCCACATCGAGGAGTTTCTGTAACTCCTCTTTGACAATAAGAGCAATGGTGGGGTGCATGCGATGCAACTTTTGTTGAATAGGTTTGGCATTGTCATCTAGGACAAGGTTGTGCACGACTAACGATGGGTCAAGGCTAGGCATATCCATGTAGGACCATGCAAAGACCTTAATGTAGTGCCTAAGGAAATTAGTATAAAGGACATGTTCTTCTTCGGATAGGCTAGCGATGAGGTAAACGATGTGAGGGTGTGTCGGATCATTGCCAATGTCAACTTCAATAGTGTCCTCGACAAGCATGTGAGAACCATCATGAAGTTGAGTAGGTGTGGGGATGAGGTGAAGGTCATCGATGGACTCAAGGAGCTGGAATTCATCATCTAGATAAATATCTGTATGATTAATCCATGGGAGATGAGGTGGATTGGAAGGTAATGGTGCATTTGTGGATTGCAACATTTGTGGTGTTGGAAGGAATTTGGCGGTGGTGGGGGTGTCAGAGATTTCATCGAAATCAACAAAATCAGTGATGGGAGGTGGAATGTAATTGGGATGGTTTGGATATCATAGTTGAGCATACAAGTCAATAGATATCATGTTGATCGAGGTGCTAGATAAGGTGGAGGTAGGTGATGAAGGTTGTGATGAATCAGATGAGGATAGCAATGAATCTAGAAAAGGTTGGTGATGACTTGGGTTTAATACCATAGGTGGTGAAGGGGAATGAGAATGTGGGCCATGAGGTGGCACCATCTCTTGAATAGGGAAAAATGGAATAGCGGGTGGGGGTGAGGAAGGTGGATCATCAGGCAAGGGTGATTCGATGGGCAGAGGTGGATCGAGTGATAAGGTGGTGAAGTGGTGAGCAAGGGTTTCAACTTCATGCAGAGAGAGAGGCTCATGTGGTGGGGATGGTGGAAAGAATGTGGATGGAATATCGATTGTGGAATGAGGGGAAGAACTATTTATCGATAGATTAAGCTCAAATTCCTCATCGAAAAGAAGGTCGATAGGATCAAGATCTAGATTTTGCAACTCATGCTCGAGGGTACTGATTATTAGAGGATGGTAACCAATGCCTGATTGGTCGGTAGGTTTGCATGAGGGAGGATTGATATGGGTGTGACACCCTTGTTCATATCTCCCTAGACCATAACCATGCTAGTTATACATACGTAGATAATGCCAGGAAAAATTAGGATTGGACATGTGGTCAAGGTTACTATAAAATCTGGTTTGTGGTGATGGAGGTGTTGGAGGTTCTACGGATGAATCAAGTCCCCCATATACAAATTTCATGCAATTATCGGGAGGACCGAGAGGAACCACTACCCCAATAGTCAAGGGCACATTATGAGGTCGACCAAAGTCATGGGTGGATTGGATGTTGGAAGGAAGAACCCGAGCATTGCTTATGTTATACTCACTAGGACCTGGTGTGGTCATGAGTATAGAAACATGAGGAGGGTTCGTATGCTCAGGTTGAGGGGAGGACCCCCTGGGTGGTGAAAAGGATGGTAGAATAGATGGAGTAGGATTGGTGGGTGAAGGGGATGAAGCGGGAGGATCTGATTGAGCTAACTGGTCATCAAGGTGAGTGGCACGTTGTGTCCACTCGTAGCACTCAATAGGTGTTCCTGTGATGGGATGATTGGCATGGGTGAATTGAGAAGTGGGGATAGAAGCTATGGTAGGTGAACTAGAGATTACCCGTGTCCACGTTGAGCGAGGCACAAAGTGGTGGGTAGATGGAGGAGGTGTGGGAAGAATAGGTGGGTTATTGGATGAAGATGGGATGGAGGGTGTAGTAGAAAAGGTAAATGGAGGAAGTGGTGTGAAAGGTGAGGAAGGGCGATGAGAAAATGTGGGAATATCTAGGGTGTTGGGAGGTTGAGGTGGATTTGAAGAGGTTGATGCAATGTTGCTCAGATCAGGTGTAGGATGTGGTTGTGAAGATGATGGATAGGTGTTGTCTAGAGATCGACGTGGGGTAGGGGTGAATTGTGTGGATGATAAGGGTGGACCTGGTGGAAGGGTGATAATGTTACAGAATTCGAATGGATCACCGTCGATGGGGATGCAGTGGACCAAGCCATTATGGATATATTTGATACAATGATGGAGCATGGAAGGGATGCATTGCATGTCCCAAATCCAAGGGCATCCCAAAAGGATGTTGTACTGCATCTCACCTTCGATAACATGGAAGAGAGTGGAAATGGTTTTGGCACCAGCCTTGATGGGAAGGACAATGGTACCAATGGTAGGATGCATGGAGCCATCAAAATCTCGAAGGTCCATGGATGGAGTGGCTAGATGGGAAGGAGGAAGGTGAAGGTGGCCAAGGGTGGTGGTAGAAATGATGTTGATGGATGAGTCGATGTCGATGAGAACATGCTTATAGGTGATGACATTGATGGAGGCTTGAATATGTAATGGGGGATCCACTCCCTCACCTACAACTTCTATGATTTCATGGTCATGGAAGCTGATAGAAGGTTGTAGGCATATCTGAACATTACCAACAAAGTTGGCAAATGCATCTGTATCATGAGTCTCAAGATCGAGAGAGCGAAGGATAGAATCGAGGGCTTCGTGGTGAGGTTGGGACTATTGTAGGAGGTCATAGATGGATAACCTTGTAGGGGTGGTGCGAAGCTGATGGGAAATACTACCATGGATGGTGATGACATTCCATGGTAGAGGTGGAGGAATCGATGGGGTAGCGGATGAGGTTGTAGCAGGTGGTTTTGAGAAGTGGAGGGTTGTTGGGCAGTCATAGGGGGTGGATAGCATTGATTGCGAGTTGCGATATTGATCATACCCACAAATCCCTACTGGGAAGGACCTCGATTGACATGATTTACTTGGCATGGATCAGTTTGAGGTGGATTACCCCCATGCTCGGGTAATGGATTTTGATATATCCCCAAGTTTTGATTTTGTGGTGCGAGGGGATTTGAGACTTGAATGGTGCCTCGATCGATAAGGTCTTGCACGGTATGGCAAAAAATATGGCATGAATCAAGAGTGTGGCCATGTTGTCGATGGAAATCATAGAAAGCTTATGGATTGTGGTCCTATGGGAGGGGACGGTTTGGATCAAGAGGTTGGACATTTGGCAAAGTGATGAGACCTCCTTCATGTAATCTATGGAATAAAGTGGGCATGGGCTCAGATAAGGGCATCCAATTGCATGGAGGGTGAGGCGGACATGGATTGCGACCTTGGTATGGATTAGATTATGGTGGAGGATTGCTTGGATATGGAGTGGGAAGTAGTGGAGGATTGACTTGGTATGTATTTTGAGGAGGTCATGGAGGCATGGGTTGAGGTGTTTGAGCGGATGCAACTTGCGGTGGTGGATATGGAGAATTTAGGAGTACCTGATTGGTTTGAGGTGGTCTGGTAGTGGGTGGTATGTATGGAGGGTGATTGTAGCGGTAGTTGATGGGGTAGGGTGATTTCTGTCGAAGCTTGATTTTACCCATGTGGACCTTGATGTCCTCGATAACCTTGGCTTGGGCAATGGCTTCCTCAAATGTTCGACTCTGATGAATCTACAATGTCTGGGAGATTTGTTTATGACAACTCTTAGCAAAGAGTTTGATGAGCTCTAAAGGTGGGAGAGGGAAGGCGAGATCATGAATGACCACTCTCCAATGGGTGATAAAATTAGTAATAGGCTCATCGTCATACTGGTGTAAAGCATAGACATCGAACAAGGTAAGCTTGGTTTTGATGTTAATCGAGAAGTGCTCAAGAAATAGATTGGCCAATTGTTTAAAAGTGAATAAACTATGGTGAGGTAAATGGTTGTACCAATCTAATGCTTGTCCCCCAAGTGAAAGTGCAAATGTGTGAAGCATAAGGGGATCACTATCGTGCAGTTGGTAGCAAGCAAAATGGTAATTATTGAGGTGCTCTCTAGGATCTTCCTTACTTTTAAATTTGTCAAATTTAGGGATCTCAAATCTATAAGGATATGGATGTATAGGTACAGAAGGGTGAATTGGTTCATTGCACAACTCATCATATGTGGGTTTTTGAGGCCCATAACTAGTCGTGCACAAATCCAATGTATGAATCTGCTCCTGCATGGCTTGAAATTCACTAGAGAGCATTGTGGTAGTGTTTGGTGGATCTAGAAATGGGGGTGATGATGTGGATGTAGGCAATGGCTATGATGAGGGTTGTGAATAATCCAAATGTGGTGGATATTGCAACTATTGTTCTTCCCATGGCTGATAGTAAGCAGCCTAGTTTGGATCAGGCATCGACATGGTTTGATATTATGGGATAGGAACCTGAGATGGATGAGGTGAGATGTAGGAAGATTGGAAGGTGGGTGGCTATTGTTGTTGATCATAGTATCCTAGAATCTGTTGGGTAGGTATGGGCACCTACTACTATTGCGCATATTGAAAAGTTGGTTGCACCTGAGCAGTAGTGGTAGAGGACCATGTGGGTGGTGAGGTGAAGAAAGTGGGTGGTGTAGAAGATGGGGGTGGAAGAGATGTGGGTGTGGTAAAAGAGGATTGGTTTGAAGATGGGGGTGGAACTGATGAGGATGGAGGTGGTATGGAGGGGATGGTGAGCAGGGACTCGAGGTTGAACCAAATATCGAGGTGGATGGCCTTGATAAGTGAGGTTTAATGGTGGAGGTCAAAAGGAAGGTGGAGGTGGTAATCAAAATGATGATGAAGGGGTCGATGGGGGTCCATATGATGAAAATGGTGGATAACTAGTGGGTGGATGGGAGGCAAACTATGGTGTGAAAGGAGGTGGTTATGAGGATGAGGATGCTTGTTATGGATGAACCTACAATGAGGGATGGGATAGATTGGGTGATGATAGGTGGTAGTACTAAGATGGGTGTGAAAAGTACTGAGGTGGAAGTGAGGAAGGTGGCTGGGATGAAGGTTGAGAGCTGGATGAAGCCTATTGGGATGGTGGGATTTGGGATGAAGATATGGTAGGAGGTGGCATGGAAGAAGGGGGTGTAGATATCATACCAACCATCTGGATAGTGGTAACAACATCGAGTATGATTTGGGAAATGACAGGATCGAAGTCATCTCCCAAAAGTGGATGAGAGGAATTCTCTAGGAAGGGATGGGTAGAAGATGGTGAAGGAGGGGGGGTGAACTCATCTACCACCATAATAGGTATGGGGTGACCAGGAGGGGTATAGATGACATGCTAGGAAATAGGTGGATGGGGGATTAGGAGAGGAGAGATCTTCCAAAGGAGGGGTCTCCTCGAAGGTCTCATCCAAGAGATGGGATGGAGTGGAAGATGCCACATGGGACATAGGACTAGCACTAGGGGTGGAAGGCCTGATCAACAAATTAGGTGGACCTATAGTAGTAACTTGCTCAGACTTGGAAGGTGGATCAGTGGTCTAAGAAGTAGAAGCACCTATGGTCATGATAGTCCATTGAGCAGCCTTAGTGGCATGATGAAGGGCTTCACGTATCTGACTATGTGTAATTGGTATGGTGATGTGTGCAAAAGGTGTGGTAATAACCAAAAGATGTGAAATCTAGACTCTAGGAATGTTTGTGGCTGAATGTGACACTATTTATTCTCAAAAACATAGGTTCGCATGGGGTCATGCGAACCACTTAAAATTAGAAATAGATGATAGATATGTGTTGTGGAAGGTGTCTGTGTGCTATCCAAGAAATTTGGGACCTAAAAAATAGGTTCGCATGGGGTCGTGTGAACCACTTCTACAACTAGAGGTTTGCACGGGGTCATGCGAACCACCAAAAATAGTGATAGAGGATGGATTTTCTATTGTGGAGACCCTCTGTGTGTTGTGTAGACCTGTTTAGTGTAGTTTTGTAGCCTGGAAGCTAAGTTTCGCATAGAATCATGTGAATATATCTGAGTGTAGGAAAGTCACACTAGGGGGTGCAAATCACCTAAAAATAGATTATGCAGTGTATAGCATGGAAGTGAAACTATGGAACAACTGAGGAGTGAGTTATAGCAAGTTTGATATGTTGTTGTAACCACTTTCACGAGACTCAATAATAAGCAAATGTTCTTTCTTTTTTGTTTTCATGTGTTTTGATGAAAGTATGTATCCACCCTAGGAACAAATCATGGGAATGGGTGAACTCTACTTTGAATCAGGTATGTCATAGCATAGAACCTTCTACAATGCCCAAAAGTGCACAAAATAGAACTATGTTTCCAATGGGTGAGTGGCAACCTAGATGGATTTTGGTATAGTAAAATGGTATCCAAAGGGGGAGACTCAAAATGCTCTAATGAGTCAAATAAACTCTCACGAAGAGAGGTCATGCTGTCAATGTGGTGCTACCAGCATACCCATGCTTTCGCTTAACCCTCACGTTTAAGGCATCCATAATAATGATCAACTGCACCCACTAATTATTTGAAAAGCCCTATGGTAAAGGGGCTTTCTAAAACTACCCACTCTGAAGGTACCTTCTAGTGATGAATTTTGGATAACCAACACTCGAAGTGGGAAGGATCGATCGGGTATTAATGCTGAAATGATCCACCTAGGGGGATACTATGGTGACTAAAATTGGAGGTGAGCCAGTGGAGAGTACAACCCAGACCTCACTGAACTCTGGTGTTGAATTGGTGATGAAATCCAATTCGGACTGGAGATGAAAGCTAGTTCCTTACACCATTAAAATAGGATGTGAGTGTGTGGTGTTTGTTTGTGCGGTACTATTTTAGAAGTAAATCTACTCTAAATGCCTTTTCAAAACAAAGCTATGCTAGGATGCCTTTTCAAAGCAAATCTACTTACTTGGTTCCTCACAAAAATAAATTTGATCTATTGATTTGCAAAATGGAAATCTAATTAATTGTTTTTTGAAAGGAAATCTAATTAAATGCTTTTGAAGGGAAATGACTCGAAGGGAAATTACTAGAATTGAAGCTAACTAGGTGCTTTTGAAGGGAAATGACAGGAAGGGAAATTACTAGAATTGAAGCTAAGCTAGGAAAGCAGGTGTAAATCTAACTAAAGCAAACAAGCAGATGCGATTTTGTGGAATTGTAGCCCAATAGGAAAGGTTAGCCCCAAAATATAAGAAAAACAAAACTTTTCACACAATACCTGCATCTAGGGGTGTGTAAAACTTTCTGGTTCACCTTCTGTTCTGAAACTGTGTTAATTTGGAAGGTTCACACGGGGTCGTGCGAACCTGTCTTCTGATAGGTGGTTCACACGGGGTCATGCGAACCAGGATCTGAGGATTGGGCTGACTGGTTTTGAGGTCTTGATGATGATTTTGAGGTTTTTGGAGTGTTCTAGCATAGGTACCTACACAGAAAGTTCCAAAAAGTCAATTTGAGCTTAGCAAGACAACAAACCTCGAAAAGATTTCGCATATACCTGAAGAAAGCAAATGACAGGAAAAATAAGTTAACTACTGATTTGCCGCACAAAAATACAAGGATGCTTTAACCTTGCATACGCCATGGTGAGAGACAATTTGTGGTCTAGGTATGGGGGCACGCAATCCCCAGGAACATGAGGCTCTTAACCTCCCTTGACTTACCTTGTCATTGGTTGTGGGTGTCTGAACCAATACCTGGGTATCAAGTATCAAGTTTGAGGTAGATTGGGGGAATTCACACGCCCAAGTGTGTACTCTCTACTCTCTTTGGAGGCTCACCAGTGCACCAGCGAACCTTTTGTGGTTTGGCCTGAGATGGATTTCAGGGCATTTTTGGTTTGGGGTTTCTTCAAAGATGACAACTACCTACCATACAAAAATAGGCCACAATTTTGGGTTAGAAGGTGATTAAGCTAATGCTTGGTGGGGGTCCCACCGGGCGTGCCAGAATGAAACGAGCAAAAATATGCTATAACACTCATTCAATATCATAGAATCTACTACATTTTGTATTGAAATCATAAAAGGGTTACAAAACTTGATATCCTTTTACAAATCTGCCTTGAAGGCTACAATGGGGTCTTCCCTAAGGAAGCCCTTTTTGGATTGGTACAAAAGCAGCAAGACTCATCCTTTTGTGTTCCTCAGTGTAGGTGGGCTTCTTGCTCGTGGGCCACCACTGGTTGGATGTGTTCTTGTACTTGTTGGACCTGTTAACCTACAAAATCTTGTTAGTGCGTTAGGGGGTCTGCCTCAGTCAAACCCCATGGTTATGAAGATAAAAGACTCACTAAATAGGCTTAAAACATGAAAATAACTACTAAAAACAACATAAAAACACTAAATTAAGCTATACTTACCTTTTTCGATGATTCTGGTGCCTGTAGCATAGGTTCGCACGGGGTCGTGCGAACCGGTCCTAGATCGGGTGGTTCGCACGGGGTCGTGCGAACCTATCCTTTTTGTACCGAATCTGCAAGATGACTTTCCTGGTTGTCTTGGAGCAGTTGCTTCTTTGATTTTTGTGTGGGTCACCTTCAAAAAGTGCACTTTTCGAGAGATTATTGACCTGTCTCAATCACAAAGGAACATTATGAAAGCGATAAATCAATTGCAATGGGTGTATGATGGTTGTGTGATGGATGTATGTTGGATGCAATCATTAACTACCTTATAACTCCAAAATTTAGGGCTAATAAAAATTATTTAAATGCAAAACGTAATTACCTCCTCAAGGGATTCGAACCCCCGACTTGCAACATAGCGAGCGTCTTAGCCACGGCTAAGATTCCACACGAGTTAGGCGCTCGTTGGAAAGGCAAAGGCCCAAAGTGCCTTAAACCTTCCTCTGCTTTTTGCAAAAGATAAAGTGCCAAAGCGCTTTCCACACGCCTTCTGAAACACCGTCCAAGGGATTCGTTCCTTGGTGTTTGCATTGCCTTGTCCCTTAGCCAAAATGATTTGCCAATGCGGCATGCTTCCCACTATGTTTTGACTTTCCAAGCATTGTCATTTTCTTTGCTTCTTCTCTTCTCAAAATTTGCACGAGCTCATAGACTTATTCGAATGCCAAAAATTTATTACAAGAGCAAGCATAAAACTTTGATTTATTTACCACCCCTTTATATAGTGTTTAAAACACTTCGAAGATGTCGATGGAAATATGAATTTATGTTTGCTTTATGACGTTGGTAGGAAACTTTGCATTTAAATTTAAATTTGAATTTAAATTTTTAAATAATAAAAATTTAAACCAAATATTAAAACTTAAATAACTCCATCACCAGGGCACCTTTTTCGATGAAATGAAAGCCCAACTTGGGTTTTAATAAAAACCCAGATCAATTTTTTTGTACATGGTTTTAAATAAAACCTTTTATTTTTCCTGCCTAGGTTTTCACAAAAACCCTTCATAGATCCTTTTGACATTAAATGCTCTTTTGACATCAATGACAACATTTTAGCTTAGGGACTCAAAATATCCAAAAATCTCCCCCTTTGTCATTGATGGCAACCCAAATCCTTTTAATGAATTTTGACCTTCTTTTCTGCTCCCCCTGGGACTTTGCTCCCCCTGGATCAATGCTCTCTCAGATATCAAATCTCTCCTCATATTCAAAAACTCTCCCCATAATACACAAATCTCTCCCCCTTTGACATCAATGGCAAGGGTCACCTTTGGGGCTCGAGGCTAAGAATTAAGCCTCTTAGCTTAGCCCCTCCCCCACCTCCACATGAGGTGGTTAATTCTAGGGTGGGAGTATTTCTACTCCCCGAAAGCACTGTTCTCTGCTTTTGTCTTTTCCTCTTCCTTTTTGTTGAATCCTCTCATTGTTTCTTTCCAAGTCATCATCCTTGTTTATGTTCCTATTCTTGTTCTCATCCATGTTCATGTTCTTGTACCTGTTCTTGTTCTCATTCTTCTCTGAGTCTCTTTTCTTTTTTGGGTCTCTGTTCCTGTTCATCTTCTTATTTCTATTTATGTTCATGTTCTTGTTCTTGTTCTTGTTCTTGTTCATATTCCTATTCCTGTTCATGTTCATGTTCCTGTTCTTGTTCATGCTTGTTTTTGGAATATTTTCTCTACACCATCTTGCTGTGTGACCATCATTATTGCACTTATAACACTTAATGTTATTATTCCTTGGATGTGCAACAATCTTAGGATTTCTCCTAGTGAAGCCATATCCTCTTTTGTTATGAATTCTACAATTCATTGCATTGTGACCAAACTCATTACATGAATAGAAATATCCTTTGAAAAATTGTTCTCTTCCATATACCTGTCTTTCATGTGATCTACACTGTGGAGCCATGTGCCCAAACCTTTGACATGAGAAGCATCTCCCATTGAAGCTTCCTTGCCTAGACCTCATTGGTAACTTGTTCTAATTGTTGTTCCATCTGTATCTTCTTTGCCCATTGTCCCTGTTAGACTCACTACAATCTGACTCATCCTTGGAAGTTTCACTTTCACTTGCATCTGAGAATCCCTCTTCTAAAGTATCTTCTTCTTATGTTGTTTCTTCTTGAATACTTGAAGTAGACTTTCCTTTTTCCTGTTTCTTTCCAAAACCAAGACTTGTTGAACATGATGTTCTCTGTTGTCCACAAATGAACTTATCCAAGTTCTTAGAGCTATTTGTGAAACTCTTCATCTTGATCTTGGAGTCCTGTAAATCTTTCTTTAGAGTAGCCACTTCTTGTGCTAACTTCTCACATTCCAAAATCTTTGCTTCTAACTTATCCTTGAACTTACTTGCCTTAGAATTTGACTTTTCTAAGTCCTCTATGAGCAATAATCTTTCTTCATCACATTCTTGAAACTGACTTTAAAGCTTAGAGTGTTGCTTTCTTATCTTCTTTACTGTGTCAAGAGCATGGATAAGTTCTCCCTTGAGATCATAACCATTCTCAATTGAGTAGTCCTCTATTTGTTTGCCTTTGTCCATATCATTTCTTTCTTTTGACTTATCTTCTATATGATCACTCACTTCTTCTTCTAATGCCATTAGAATATTCTCATCCAATTTACCAAGTGCATCTTCAAAATCATCATCACTGAAACTATAGCCATCCCTTGTGCAATCATATTCAAGTTGTCCAAATTTACCACATCTAAAACACTTGAGAATAACTAGAGTCTTTTTCTTAACTTGATATTTTTCTTCAACCATAAACAAGACTTCATTTCTATAATTGTTTAAAAAAATAGCATCACTATCAATTGAGTACTTACTTGCATTATCCGCAGAGTATCTTGGCTCTCCTTTTTCTGCTTCTTGTCTTCCTTGTTCTTTTTTAGAACTAAGTCTTGTTATGGTGACTGATGATCTTTGTGCATTGATAGTCCTTTCCAAGGTCCTTGAATTTTCCTCAGACTTGTGTAGCTTATCCTTAGAGACTTTTACTTCCATCCTTAGTGAAACTTTCTCATGCTCTAATATTTCACACTCTATATCTTTTGTCTTTAATTTTTCAACCATACCTTCTTCAATTTTCCTTATCTCTTCAACTTTGATTTTGAAGTTGGTGAGTTCCTGTAAAAATATTGCTTTTGCTTTTTCATATTCTTGAGCTTGGACCCTTAATCCTGAGTTCTCCCTTTTTAATTCTTCAAGAGTAACCATAAGCCTTTCACATTCTATCTCTTTTACCTTTGATTGTTTAACCATACCTTTTTCAACTCTTCTTACCTTTTCAACCTTATATCTCAAGTCAGATATATCCTGTAGAAGCTTTGTCTTATATTTCTCATCTTCTTGTATTTGAGCCTTCAATTCTGAATTTTCTCTTTTCAATTCAATAAGTTCCTTAAGAGTGGCCTCCTCATTTTCTTTATTTGAATCTTCCTCTTTTTCAATTTCTTCTATTGTCTGGAGTTTCTTCTTGATACCTGCTTTGACTATTCTTGTTATCCTTTTTTGACTCATTCTTTAGAACTTCAAATCTAAGAGAATCATCTTCATCTTCACTGTTATCAAACCCATTGCAATAACTTGCATCATGACTGAGTTGACCACAGAAAAAACATTCTTCACCTTTTTATGAACAATAAGCTGCATGATGACCTATATTTCCACAGCTGGTACAAAACTTTATCAGTCTGGATATTTCTCCATTACTTGATTCATCTCTTGAATCTATTTCCATGTGTCCTCCCAACACAACAATATTAAACTCATATTCCTTTTATTTTATGACCATAGGTGTTATTTTCTTCTTGTGTCTCATGCTTTTACTCTTACCTTTCTTTACCATTTGTGTTCTTGCAAGATATTCCTTCAAGTTGTTAAACCATTTATTAAGGAACCATCTCTGATACCAATTGAAGAACACAAGCTTATACTAAGAGGGAGGTGAACAGTATAAGATCACTTTTTACTTTTCTTTCCTAAACAATATTAATCAATATAATCAATGGAAATATCAATAGCAATAACCAAAGTAATGCACCAATCATCACACACAATAGAGACACATATTTTAATGTGGTTCACCCAGTGTGGGCTACCTCCACAGACCTCGGTCCAAATAATCTCAAATAATCTCTTGGGAATATTTCCCAAATTACAATGTTTATGGACCTCGGTCCAAAGGAGATGTTGATCCCCTAAATCTCAAGTTCATGGATCTCTTCCACAGGAGAACTCTTTCCCCTTCTCCTCTGGCTAGTGATCTTCTAGAATACGATGTCTCTCTACTACACTGACTTGTGGATCTCTCTCCAATTGAAGACTCCTCACTCAGATCTATCTTCAATTATCATGGCTTTTGGATCTCTATCCACTGAGACTTTGTCCTCTATACTTTGTCACCTACAAAGCCTTGTATCAATATTGTACCAAACACAGTTCAGTCGGTCTAGCACAATTTTGCTCAATCTCTTACACTAAACATAGTACAGTCGGTCTAGTACAATTTTGCTCAATAGGTTCACTTAGAACCTGCTCAAATATGCTCAATAGTTTCACACAAAAATTGTCCAAATTTGCTCAACAGGTTCACAAAAAACCTATCCAAATCTGCTCAAAACGTTCACATAAAACCTGTCCAAATTTGCTCAACAAGTTCACACAGAACTTGTCCAAATCTTCTCAACAGGTTCACACAAAACCTGTCCAAATTTGCTCAACAAGTTCACACAGAACTTATCCAAATCTGGTCAACAAGTTCACACATAACTTTTCCAAATCTACTCAACAAATTCTCTCTAGGACTTGCTCAAATCTGCTCAATAAGTCCTCTATAGGACTTGCTCAAATCTACTCAATAATTCCTCTATAGGACTTGCTCAAATCTGCATAGCAATATTTCACAAAAGCTTAACTCAAAACAGTCCACAAGTCTTCTCAAATACTTGTCTCAATCACATAGAATCATAAAGAGAATTGTTAGAGACTCAATATGTTCTAAGCTCAATGTACAATCAATATCTCAAATCAATCTCATAGAAGCATAAAGAGAATTGTTAGAGACTTTATATGTTTTATACTCAAATCCCAATCTCAACTCAATAGAAGCATCAAGAGAATTGTTAGAGGCTCTACATGTTCTATACTCAGATATCAATCTCAACTCAAATCAACCTCAATCTCAACTCAAATCAATATCAACTCAAATCAATCTCAACTGAAATCAAAATATTGAATAGTTTATTTCTAGGAACTTGAACAACCACATGCATCCATTTTACTAGGCTTAATTAGCTCAACTTAAGCAATCACCTCAAGGAACAATCCTTTCTCACAAACCCTAGTCCGAGCATTTATTAACCAACTCAACTCAACCAATCACCTCAAGGAACAATCCTTTTCCACAAACCCTAGTCCAAGCATGTATTAACCAACTCAAAATGTTTCCAACAATGCTCAAGCACAAGTCTCACATAGCAATGATGCTCATGTTCTTTTCTAACTCGATTTCAAGTTCATTTCATCATCAATGGGCTTCAACAACAATGCTAATAAAACAAGGTTTATATACAACTCACAAACCAGAAAACCTTGAAGCATTCAACCAATCATTTTCTCAAAGGAAACCACAATCAATCATTTTCTCTCCAATGATATTTCAGAAATCAACCACCATAAACAATCAATAGGATAATGTGCCCATACCTTTTTTATGCCAATAATTTATCCACAAAATCTGCCACACTTAAACATGACTTTCATTTCCAATCTAAATAAGGGTTAATGGACTTCAAATAATCACAAAATAAAGCATTACTCAAATTACACCCTTTTTACTCCAAGTTAATAAACACATCCACCAAAGTCCCTTTTACTAAAACCCTTATCAAAAATAATAAACCTCTCAAAATTGCTTTTAAAAAACAACTCCTTATTTCTCCTAAAATTAATTCTCCATAAATCATAAACCAATTATGCTTTGCAATAATAATCACAGCCCTAATAACAAACTTTAATTTCCATTAACTACCTTATAACTCCAAACTTTAGGGCTAATAAAAATTATTTAAATGCAAAACGTAATTACCTCCTCAAGGGGATTCGAACCCCCGACTTGCCACAATGTGAGCATCTTATCCGTAGCTAATATTCCACATGAGCTAGGCGCTCGTCGAAAAGGCAAAGGCCCAAATTGCCTTAAACCTTCCTCCACCTTTCGTAAAATACAAAGCGCTTTCCACACGCCTTTTGAAACACCGTCCAAGGGATTCAATCCCTGGTGTTTGTGCTGCCTTGTCCCTTAGCCAAAATTATTTGCCAATGTGCCACACTTCCCACCACGTTTTGACTTTCCAAGTGCTGTCATTTTCTTTGCTTCTTCTCTTCTCAAAATTCGCATGAGCTCATAGACTTATTTGAATGCCAAACATTTATTACAAGAGCAAGGATAAAACTTTGATTTATTTACCACCCCTTTATATAGTGTTTAAAACACTTCAAAGACGTTGACAAAAATATGAATTTATATTTGCTTGATGATGTCGGTGGGAAACTTTGCATTTAAAGTTAAATTTGAAATTAAATTTTAAATAATTAAAATTTAAACCAAATATTAAAACTCAAATAACTCCATCATCGAGGCACCTTTTTCGATGAAACGAAAGCCCAACTTGGGTTTAAAGAAAAACCCAGATCAAATTTGTTGTCCATGGTTTTAAATAAAACATTTTATTTTTCTTGCCTTGGTTTTCACAAAAACCCTTCATAGATCCTTTTGACATTAAATGCTCTTTTGACTTCAATAACAACATTTTAGCTTAGGGACTCAAAATGTCCAAAAATATCCCCCTTTGTCATTGATGGCAACCCAAACCATTTTACTGAATTCTAACCTTCTTTCTGCTCCCCCTGGCTCAATGCTCTCTTAGATATCAAATCTCTCCTCACATCCACAAACTCTCCCCATAATACACAAATCTCTCCCCCTTTGACATCAATAGCAAAGGGTCACCTTTGGGGCTCGGGGCTAATAATTAAGCCTCTTAGCTTAGCCCCTCCCCCACCTCCACATGAGGTGGTTAATTTTGGGGTGGGAGTATTTCTACTCCTCGAAAGCACTGTTCTCTACCTTTGTCTTTTCCTCTTCCTTTTTTTTGAATCCTCTCATTGTTTCTTTCCAAGTCATCATCCCTATTCTTGTTCATGTTCTTGTTCTCATCTATGTTTTTGTTCTCGTACCTATTCTTGTTCTCATTCTTCTCTGAGTCTCTTTTCTTTTTTGTTCCTGTTCATATTCTTATTTATGTTCATGTTCCTATTCCTGTTCTTGTTCATATTCATGTTCCTGTTCATGTTCATGTTCCTATTCATGTTCATGTCTATTTCTGGAATATTTGCTCTACACCATATTTTTATGTGACCATCATTATGTTAGGACCCTCCTAACATGTCCTAATACTTATATTTATTTATTAATTATATTCAAGGGTCACAACCCTTCACTCTTACAACTATTAGAATAGGTATTTAAATACAATCCAAATATGGTAATAAGGCATCATCGAAGAATATATTTACTTATTAATTGTGGGTCTTCCTCCAATTTAAACAGCGATTCTTTTCTTAAACAATGATTCCTTCATAAACTTGCACTCACCATTGTTTTATCGCACAGCTAGGAAGGACAATACCATCTGGATCAGAGCTAGATCAAGGAGCCAATTCATCATCATTTTTTTTTCTTTCCCACCGCATATTCCAGCCCAGTCCATTCTATTTTATCACTCTCACTTCCCTACGGATCGTGGAAAATAAAATCGAAGTAGAGAAGTTTCCATACGCTTGAAATATTCATCGACGGTGTCGTGAAGCGAATTCCGGTGAAACAAAATAAATATTACGTTATAACCAAGTATTATAAACTCCGGCATCAAAAATTAAATAAATTACGGGAAGCGTCAGGGGTTTCGACGTCCGAAATGCAAAGAAAGAAAATTAAATTTTTTTTAGGGACTAAAAGTCCCACATTAGCTGTGCTACAACTTTGTAGTGCTTTATAAACACCAAAGTGCACAAGGAAGAACGTGACTTTGGTCACACCTTCCTTGTACCTCACGCAAACCAATCGCTACTGGTCCTTCCTCAAAATTTGTACTGTCTACTGACTCCTCGTGTTCTCGCCTGCCACTCCTGTACCTCAGTTGCCTACAGTCATGCTCTGTCAGTCCTGCAGTCTACTGTCATGCTCTGTTAGTCTCACAATCTCCCTGCTATCATGTTTCATGCTCTGTCAGTCCTGCCTGCTGTCATGCTTTGTCAGTCCTGTAGTCTGTTATTGTGCTCTATTAGTCCCACAGTATTGCCTTCTATCATGTTTCATGCTCTGTCAAACTTGCATGTTGTCATGTTTTGTGCTCTACTGCCATGCTCTATTAGTCTCGTAGTCTCACCTACTATCGTGTTTCATGCTCTGTCAGTCCCGCAGTCTCAGCTACTGTCATGTTTCCCGCTTGTCGACCGTCGTGCACTTTGGAGAACCAAATTAAAATTTTATAGGGCATTTCCCACTAAATTTTTGATAACTTTTGTAAAATTTGCTAAAACAACTTATAAAGTTGTTAAACAAATTTTTTTCTCACCTGGTACCAAGTCATATTGATCGTTACCTACACCAACCGCAATGGCTGAAGGACGACGATCACTGGATTCCATTCATGAGAAACATGAAAGGCTCGTTGAAGAAGTTAAACAGGAAAGAGAGGAGAATGCCTGTAACACAAGAGAACTCTTCAGGAAAATATTTACAATGGATGTTAAACTTGATGCTATCAGTCAAAATTAGGCAACAACACATTCAAATTCAACCAACAATGGGTCATCAAACCAAGCAATGTTAGGAGGTCCACAAACTTCCATTTTACCATAGACGACCAAATTAGACTTCCCAAAATTTGAAGGCAGAGACCCTACAAACTGGATCTACCGATCAGAGCAATATTTCTCACTAAATCAAATTTTGGAAATGCAAAAAGTGCATATCACCTCCTTCCACTTGGAAAATGATGCCATCCAATGGTACCAATGGTTCGAGAAAACTAATGGCACTCTGACATGGTCAACCTTTACACAGAATCTATTAGTGTGATTCAGCCCTAGCAAGTTTCAAAGCTTTACAGGGGCCCTCACTAAATTATGTCAAACCACTTCGGTAAGCGAATACCAAGCAGAATTTGAAAGGCTAGCTAATTGAACATCCAAATTAGACTTGCCTTCTTTCAAGAATGTTTTTTCAGCAAAGTAAAATAAGAAAATTGAATTGAGGTGCAAATGTATAACCCTACAAACATGTTAGAGACCATCGGCTTGGCAAAATTAGAGAAGACAAAATCAAGGCACGGAATCGGTTCACAAAACCAACCTTGGGGAAACCATCAAACACTTATACCAACCCCAAACCAATGCAAAATGGAAGAACCCAAAACTCCTACACAACCCCCAAAATTAACCCCGCTCTACCAATTAAGCATCTGAGTTTCAAGGAAATGAAGGAAAGACAAGCTAAGGGTCTTTGCTACCATTGCGATGAGAAATTTGATAGAAATCATAAATGTGCCTCACAAAAATTATATATTCTAGATGCCACAGAGGAAGGGAATTCTACTGAAGAGGAACCTGAACTCGAAGTAGAGATATTATCCAACACACTTGAAAGTGACGAAGAAAATGCACCAAAGGTTTCCTTCAACGCCCTTGCCAGATTTTGTACCCCTCAAACAATGCGAGTTAAAGGGTATTTTAAGAAACAAAACCTTACTATGCTACTAGATTCTGGTAGCATGCACAATTTTATCGATCCAAAGGTGGCTAAGCAAGCAAATTTTTTATATACCCCTGCAATAACTTCGAAGTGATGATTGGAAATGACGAAAAAATTGCATGCAAAGGAAAATGTAGAAATATAAAACTAACTATGGGGGTTTATAACATGAAAGGCGACATGTACGTCCTACCCCTAGGTGGGTGCGACATTGTACTAGGTGTACAATGGTTATGAACCTTGGGCATAGTCCAATGGGAATTTGATGAACTATGGATGAAGTTCACAGCAAAGAACCAAACCTATATTATCAAAGACCTGAAATCAGGATCTTCCCAAATTGTCAGCTCGCATAGAATGGAGAAAATTATTCGAAAAGGAAACAAAGGAATGGTTGCCCAATTATTTTCAATTCAACCTAGTCACAAAGAAGAAGAGACACCTGAGTTACAAAATATTTTAGACCACCATAAGGCGGTATTCAGTGAACCAAAAGGACTACCTCCACAACGAAGTCATGATCACACTAGTCCACTACTTCCAGGGCATCAACCTCCTAATATTAGACCTTATCATTATCCATACCTCCAAAATACTGAAATAGAGAAATTAGTACAAGATCTTCTTAAGGCAGGAGTCATTAGACCTAGCAAAAGCCCTTACTCCTCTCCAATTATTTTAGTTAGAAAAAAGGATGGCTCGTGGCGTTTATGTGTCGATTTTTGAGCGCTTAATAAAATGACCATCAAAGATAAATTTCCCATTTTTTTCATAGAAAAACTATTATATGAACTCCATGGGGCAGCTTATTTTTCCAAGTTAGACTTACAGTCAGGCTACCACCAAATATGAGTCACGAAAAGTATATTCCTAAGATGGCATTTCGCACTTACGAAGGGCACTACGAATTCTTGGTGATGCCATTTGGCCTTACCAGCGCTCCTACCTTTCAAAGTCTAATGAATAAGGTATTTCACCCTTTCCTTCGTAAATTTATATTAGTTTTCTTTGATGAAATTTTGATTTATAGCAAAACATGCGAAGAACATTTGGACCATGTTAGACAAGCGTTCCAAATCTTGAAGGAAAATCAACTTTATGCAAAAAGATCAAAGTGTTCCTTTGGAAAACAAGAAATTGAATACTTAGGGCATATTGTCTCAAAGGAAGGAGTTATGGTAGATCCTTCCAAAATTGAGGAGGTGAAAAATTGGCCTATTCCAAAAACCTTAAAATGTCTACATGGGTTTCTTGGACTAACAGGATATTATAGAAAATTTGTCTAGAATTATGGTAAAATCGCTGCTCCTCTAACAACATTACTTAAGAAAAATGCTTTCAAATGGTCGTCTAAAGTGGATGAGGCCTTTATCACCTTGAAAACTGTAATGTGTACCACCCCTGTTCTAGCCATGCCCAACTTTTCTAAACTGTTCGTCATTGAAAGTGATGCTTCAGGAATAGGAATAGGAGCCGTACTCATGCAGGATGAAATACCTCTAGCTTTTATAATCAAAGCATTTTCTCCTAAGAATCTAGCTCACTCTACGTATGAAAAAGAGATGTTGGTGATTGTCCATGCTATTCAACATTGGAGGCCTTAACTTATTGGCCAACATTTCATTATACGCACTGACCATCATAGCTTGAAGTATTTTTTGGAACAAAGGACTAATACCCCAGAATAACAAAAATGGGTTACTAAACCTCTTGGCTATGATTATGAAATTACATATAAAAAGGGAAAGGACAACATGGCAGCCGATGCACTTTTTAGAAAATTTGAAGATATGCCTACAGTCCATGCTCTTTCCTCCCTTATTCCTAAATGGGTAGATGAGGTGCATGAATAATGGATAAATGATCCTACTATCCATGCCTTAATTCGACAACTTCAACATAATCCTAGTAGCAAACCTCCATACACTTGGAATGACAATATATTAAGATACAAAGGAAGGATGGTCCTCACCCCCAATTCAACTTATCGTGAAAAAATTCTTCATGAGTTACATACCTCACCCACTGTAGGCCACTCAGGGTTCTTAAAAACCTATAAAAGAGCCACTACCTCCTTCTATTGGGTAGGAATGAAAAATTACATCAAAAACTTTGTAAAAGAATGTGAAGTTTGCCAAAGACAAAAGGGGGAGACCCTTGCTATTCCAGGATTACTTCAATCTCTTCCTATACCCACCAAAACATGGGCAGATATTTCTATGGACTTTATTGAAGGATTACCAAAATCAGGAGGAAAAACAACCATTTTCGTAGTCATTGATCATTTATCTAAATATGCCCATTTTTGTCCTGTGGCTCATCCTTATACCGCTAGAACTATAGCCCACATCTTCCTAGATAACATCTTTAAATTACATGGTATGCCCTCCACAATTGTTAATGACCGCGACCCAACTTTCACTAGCACCTTTTGGAAGGAATTGTTCAAATTACAAGGTACTCAACTTCGTATGAGCTCTGCTTACCATCCTCAAACCGATGGCCAAACAAAAGTTGTAAATAAATGCTTGGAAACATACCTTCGATGTTTTGTTTCTACTCAACCACTCCATTGGGTAAAGTGGATTTCACTAGCGGAATGGTGGTATAACACTTCATACCATACATCCATCAAAATGACTCCTTATGAAGCACTATATGGTCAAACACCACCATCCCTCACTTCCTATATTCCAAGGACTACAAAAGTCCATGCGGTGGAAATGGAACTCGCTACTCGAGATGACATACTACGGATCCTAAAAGAGAACCTACACACCGCCCATCATTGCATGAAGCAACAAGCCGATCAACATAGAAGTGAACATAGTTTCCATGAGGGTGATATGGTTTTCTTACGTCTCCAACCTTACCGTCAATCCTCTCTTAAACAAAAAGGTTCTCAGAAGTTAGCACCCAAATTTTACGGGCCATATAAAGTTCTCCAATGTATTGGGACTGTTGCTTACAAACTTGAGCTTCCTCCCTCTTCCAAACTTCACCCTATATTTCATGTATCTTGTCTTATGCTCGCAGTTGGAGCCCATATCATGACACAAACCACTCTCCCTGAATTTTTTGAGGATGGAGTACTTCTAGTCGAACCAGAAGCTATCTTGGATCGTTGCTCTCATCACCTTCGTACTTGCGATATCACAAAATTTTTAATCCATTGGAAAGGTCTACCCTTAGAAGACGTGATGTGGGAAACTCTTCAAGATATCCAGCAGCAATTTCCAAATTTCTAGCTTTGAGGACAAAGCTCCTTTAAGGGGGGTGGCATGTTAGGACCCTCCTAACATGTCCTAATACTTATATTTATTTATTAATTATATTCAAGGGTCACAACCCTTCACTCTTACAACTATTAGAATAGGTATTTAAATACAATCCAAATATGGTAATAAGGCATCATCAAAGAATATATTTACTTATTAATTGTGGGTCTCCCTCCAATTTAAACAGTGATTCTTTTCTTAAACAACGATTCCTTCATAAACTTGCACTCACCATTGTTTTATCGCATAGCTAGTAAGGACCATACCACATTATTGCACTTATAACACTTAATGTTATTATTCCTTGGATGTTCAAAAGTCTTAGGATTTCTCCTAGTGAAGCCATATCCTCTTCTGTTATGAATTCTGCAATTCATTGCCTTGTGACCAAACTCATTACATGAATAGCAATATCCTTTGAAAAATTGTTCTCTTCCATATACCTATCTTTCATGTGATCTACACTGTGAAGCCATTTGCCCAAACCTTTGACATGAGAAGCATCTCCCATTGAAGCTTCCTTGCCTAGACCTCATTGGTAACCTATTCTGATTATTGTTCCATCTGTATCTTCTTTGCCCATTGTCCCTATTGGACTCACTGCAATTTGGATCATCCTTAGAAGTTTCACTTTCACTTGCATCTGAGAATCCCTCTTCTAAAGTATCTTCTCCTGATGTCATTTCTTCTTGAATACTTGAAGTAGACTTTGCTTTTTCCTATTTCTTTCCAAAACCAAGACCTATTGAACATGATGTTCTCTGTTGTCCACAAATGAACTTATCCAAGTTCTTAGAGCTATTTGTGAAACTCTTCATCTTGATATTGGAGTCCTATAAATATTTCTTTAGAGTAGCCACTTCTTGTGCTAACTTCTCACATTCCAAAATATTTTCTTCTAACTTATCCTTGAACTTACTTGCCTTAGCCTTTGACTTTTCTAAGTCCTCTATGAGCAATAATCTTTCTTCATCACATTCTTGAAACTGACTTTCAAGCTTAGAGTGTTGCTTTCTTACCTTTTTTATTGTGTCAAGGGCATGGATAAGTTCTCCCTTGAGATCATAACCATTCTATATTGAGTAGTCCTCTATTTTTTTGTCTTTTTCCATATCATTTCTTTCTTTTGACTTATCTTCTATAGGATCACTCACTTCTTCTTCTTCTAATGCCATTAGAATATTCTCATCCAATTTACCAAGTGCATCTTCAAAATCATCATCACTGAAACTATAGCCATCCCTTGTGCAATCATATTCAAGTTGTCCAAATTTACCACATCTAAAACACTTGAGAATAACTAGAGTCTTTTTCTTAACTGGATCTTTTTCTTCAAACATAAACAAGACTTCATTTCTATAATTATTTAAAAAACTAGCATCACTATCAATTGAGTACTTACTTGCATTATCCACATAGTAGCTTGGCTCTCCTTTTTCTACTTCTTGTCTCCCTTGTTCTTATTTAGAACTAAGTCTTGTTATGGTGACTGATGATCTTTGTGTATTGGTAGTCCTTTCCAAGGTCCTTGAATTTTCCTCAAACTTGTGTAGCTTATCCTTAGAGCCTTTTACTTCCATCCTTAGTGAAACTATCTCATTCTCTAATCTTTCACACTCTAGATCTTTTGTCTTTAATTTTTCAACCATACCTTCTTCAATTTTCCTTGTATCTTCAACTTTGATTTTGAAGTTGGAGAGTTCTTTAAAAAATCTTGCTTTTGCTTTTTTATCTTCTTGAGCTTGGACCCTTAATCCTGAGTTCTCCCTTTTTAATTCTTCAAGAGTAACCATAAGCCTTTCACATTCTATCTCTTTTACCTTTGACTATTCAACCATACCTTTTTCAACCTTATCTCTCAAGTCAGATATATCTTGTAGAAGCTTTGTCTTATATTTCTCATCTTCTTGTATTTGAGCCTTCAATTATGAATTTTCTCTTTTTAATTCAACAAGTTCCTTAAGAGTGGCTTCCTCCTTTTCTTTATTTGAATCTTCCTCTTCTTCAATTTTTTTTATTGTCCAAAGTAGAGTTTCTTCTTCATACCTGCTTCGACTATTCTTGTTATCCTTTTTTGACTCATTCTTTAGAAATTCAAATCTAATAGAATCATCTTCATCTTCACTACTATCAAACCCATTGCAATAACTTGCATCATGACCGAGTTGACCACAGATAAAACATTCTTCACCTTCTTATGAACAATAAGTTGCATGATGACCTATCTTTCTACAACTGGTATAAAAATTTATCAGTCTGGATATGTCTCCATTACTTGATTCATCTCCTGAATCTATTTCCATGTGTCCTCCCAACACAACAATATTAAACTCATCTTCCTTTTCTTTCATGACCATAGGTGTTCTTTTCTTCTTGTATCTTATGCTTTTACTCTTGCCTTTCTTTGCCATTTGTGTTCTTGCAAGATCTTTCGTCAAGTTGTTAAACCCTTTATGAAGGAACCAGCTCTGATACCAACTGAAGAACATAAGCTTATACTGAGATGCGGGGTGAAAAGTATAAGACCACTTTTTAATTTTCTTTTCCAAACAGTATTAATCAATATAATCAATGGCAATATCAATAGCAATAACCAAAGTAATGCACCAATCATCACACACAATAGAGACACAGATTTTAACATGGTTCACCTAGTGTGGGCTACCTCCATAGAGAAAATATTTCTTCTAAATATTTCTCAAATAATCTCTTGGGAATATTTTCCAAATTACAATGTTTATGGACCTCGGTCCAAAGGATATGTTGATCCCCTAAATATCAAGTTCGTGGATTTTTTCCATAAGAGAACTCTTTCCCCTTTTGCTCTAGTTAGTGATCTTCTAGAAGACTTTGTCTCTCTACTGTACTGACTTGTGGATATCTCTCCAGTTGAAGACTCCTCACTCATATATGTCTTCAATTGTCTTGGCTGCTGGATCTCTATCCATTGAGACTTTGTCCTCTATACTATGTCACCTCTCTTTGTCTCAATATTGTAGCAAACACAGTTCAGTCGGTCTAGCACAGTTTTGCTCAATCTCTTGCACTAAATATAGTACATTTGATCTAGTACAATTTTGCTCAATAGGTTCACTTAGAACTTGCTCAAATATGCTCAATAGTTTCACACAAAAATTGTCCAAATCTACTCAATAGGTTCACACAAAACCTATCCAAATCTGCTCAACAGGTTCACACAAAACCTATCCAAATCTGCTCAACAAGTTCACACAAAACTTGTCCAAATCTACTCAACGGGTTCACACAAAACCTGTCCAAATCTACTCAACAAGTTCACACATAACTTGTCCAAATCTGCTCAACAATTTCACACAGAACTTGTCCAAATCTGCTCAACAAATTCTCTCTAGGACTTGCTCAAATCTGCTCAATAAGTCCTCTATAGGACTTGCTCAAATCTACTCAATAAGTCCTCTATAGGACTTGCTCAAATCTGCATAGCAATATTTCATAAAAACTTAACTTAAAATAGTCCACAAGTCTTCTCAAAGACTTGTCTCAATCACATAGAATCATAAAGAGAATTGTTAGAGACTCGGTATGTTCTAAGCTCAATGTACAATCAATATATCAAATCAATCTCATAGAATCATAAAGAGATTTGTTGGAGACTCGATATGTTCTACACTCAAATCTCAATCTCAACTCAATAGAAGCATCAAGAGAATTATTAGAGATTCTATATGTTCTATACTCATATCTCAATCTCAACTCAGATCGGAATATTGAATAGTTTGTTTCTAGGAACTTGAACAACCACATCTAGGCTTAATCAACTCAACTCAACAAATCACCTCAAGGAACAATCCTTTCTCACAAACCCTAGTCCAAGCATTTATTAACCAACTCAACTCAACCAATCACCTCAAGGAACAATCCTTTTTCACAAACCCTAGTCCAAGCATGTATTAACCAACTCAAAATATTTCCAACAATGCTCAAGCACAAGTCTCACATAGCAATGATACTCATGTTCTTTTCTAACTCGAGTTCAAGTTCATTTCATCATCAATGGGCTTCAACAACAATGCTAATAAAACAAGGTTTAAATACAACTCACAAACTAGAAAACCTTGAAGCATTCAACCAATCATTTTCTCAAATGAAACCACAATCAATCATTTTCTCTCCAATGATATTTCAGAAATCAACCACCATAAACAATCAATAGGAGAATGTGCCCATACCTTTTTGATGCCAATAAGTTGTCCACAAAATTTTCCACACTTAAACACAACTTTCCTTTCTAATCTAAATAAAGATTAATGGAGTTCAAATAATCACAAAATAAAGCATTACTCAAATTACACCCTTTTCACTCCAATTTAATAAACACATCCACCAAAGTCCCTTTTATTAAAACCCTTATCAAAAATAATAAACCTCTCAAAATTGCTTTTAAAAAACAACTCCTTATTTCTCTTAAAATTAATTCTCCATAAATCATAAACCAATTATGCTTTGCAATAATAATCACAGCCCTAATAACAAAATTTAATTTCCATTAACTACCTTATAACTCCAAACTTTAGGGCTAATAAAAATTATTTAAATGCAAAACGTAATTACCTCCTCAAGGGGATTCGAACCCCCGACTTGCCACACCGCGAGTGTCTTAGCCGCGGCTAATATTCCACACGAGCTAGGCACTCATTGGAAAGGCAAAGGCCCAAAGTGCCTTAAACCTTCCTCCACCTTTCGCAAAAGACAAAACGCCAAAGCGCTTTCCACATGCCTTCCAAAACATCGTCTAAGGGATTCGATCCTTGGTGTTTGTGCTGCCTTGTCCCTTAACCAAAATGATTTTCCAATGTGCCACGCTTCCCACCATGTTTTGACTTTCCAAGCGTTGTCATTTTCTTTGTTGCTTCTCTTCTCAAAATTCACACGAGCTCATAGACTTATTCGAATGCCAAACATTTATCACAAGAGCAAGGATAAAACTTTGATTTATTTACCACCCCTTTATATAGTGTTTAAAACACTTCGAAGACGTCGGCGGAAATATGAATTTATGTTTTCTTGATGACGTCGGCAGGAAACTTTGCATTTAAATTTAAATTTTAAATAATTAAAATTTAAACCAAATATTAAAACTCAAATAACTCCATCACCGGGGCACCTTTTTCGATGAAATGAAAGCCCAACTTGGGTTTTAAGAAAAACCCAGATCAAATCTGTTGTCCATGGTTTTAAATAAAACCTTTTATTTTTCTTGCCTTGGTTTTCACAAAAACCCTTCATATATCATTTTGACATTAAATGCTCTTTTGACATCAATGACAAAATTTTAGCTTAGGGACTCAAAATGTCCAACAGAAGTTAAATATTACCAATTGTGAATTTGGGACCTATAAGGATGAACCTTGGGACGAAAAAGCCACCGAATAAAATCATCTGCTCAACCACATTTTGGAATAGGGCATATCCAACCATCCAAATGGAGTTGACAATGGAGGCCATGGATGACAACAAGGTTGGAATTGCTTGAGTGGAACAAAAAATTGGTAAGGGTCCATTTAAAAGGACATCGAAGGAATCTATTGGGAATTTCAATAAAAGACCACTCACAAGGATAGAAAATAAATGTTAGGTGACTCATAGGGGCAACACAAGCCCAACAGACCTTGTGCAAATACACATGTTCTATCATCCCAAGATAACCACACACCTTCCTAGAGTAAGGATGGAAAGTGGTCAACCCATAGGTCAAATGGTAGAAGGGGTGACTGCAATTACTATCGTGGGGATTATAAGAATTAAACATAAGACGATAAGTCATTGGGTGAACATGTGTCAAGAAAACATCGAGGAAAAAATCTCGTCCAAATATTCAAAGGGCCCTAAAATAATCCATGATTAGCCATGATGTCAGCCACTTTATTGCCTTCACGATACACGTGTTGAATTAAGCCATTTATAAAGCTGTGAAGACAAAGCTTAGTTTAACAATAATATGTTTTCATATAAAATATTTATTATATTTTTTGTGGATGCACTTGTGTTTTAGGAAGGAAACTAGCAATCCAGATTTCGTAAAGCAGACTATGATAGTGCGACGTTTTGGAAATTTTTTTTTTTTGGTTACATAGGAGATTTGGTCACAACCACACTATTTTTAGTAACTAACAAGTGCAGGGTTCAAACCACGGGGTTGCTCCACCAAAATTTTTCCACCTCGTTATTGTTGATCTAGCGTGAAGGGAACCACTAGTTGCTCGAGATTTGTACCATCATCATCGACCTGGTACACACTCAAAGGATTCAAATCAGACTACTACCTTTGCAAACATGATGCCCTTGAGGTTTGAACCTAGGTGTCTTCTTGGTAAGTGCTTGACCATACAATCACTTACCAATCCACCTAGCCCTCGCGGACTATGTTTTGGAAATATTACTCTACTAAGATGCAATGCATAAATAATAGAGGTGAAGTTTTTGTATTGTGAAGGTTGCTATAGAAAATTTCAATAGGGATGTTGAATTCTAGAATATTTGCATTCGTACAAAAATTAAAAAGATCCAGAAAATGAAAATGAAAATCAAGAATTCAAACATTGTATGTAAAATGATGTAGGTTTCTAACTATAGCATCTCAGTTGAGATAAGAAGTGTATCTATTTGTAAACTCTCAAGCTCTAAAGAAGAAAGTTGTAATTTGTCAAGGATGGGGGACCCGAGTACAACCCTTTATTATTTAGCCAAAAAAAATGGCTATATATCTTATACAAAGATATAATAAAGAGATAAAGTGAACACTAGTATAGCTTGAAAACTTCATTTTAAGTAAATTGACCAAATTTACATGATCAAAATAATTATGGCAATTTTTTCATTAAAAAAGTTACTATAAAATACTCAAAATTTTAGATTTTTTTAAACATTTTTTATCGTTAATAAATAGTTATAAGTTAATAGGGTTTTGGTTCAATGGTTGATACATATGGATGATATAGGCCACACCAAAGTTTAAATCTCAATAGCACCAAAAGAGCTATGTAGCTCGATATAACTATTTCATAAAGTCTTATTACAATGATAAAGGTTTTACCCTCTCTTTAAGAGATCTAATATTCAAATCCCACTTAGTATGATGGGACTAGACCCTTGGGACCAGACCCCTTATAAAAACTTGCATAAATTCATTGAAAAACTATCTAATAAAATAATATGTAATATAAAAATTAATGTGCAAGGTGCAGCCAAAGTATTGTCATTGTTGTCAACACAGACAGAGAGATCAGTTGATGCAGTTGATGCAGTGGACAGGAGTTCAGAGGTCAGTTAGAACATGTACAGTGAATTTCCAAGAAGACGAAGTGGCCCAGATTCAGAAAATCAAAGAAAAAGACAAGTAAGAAAACTGTCGCGATATCGCGACATGTTTTCTGTCGCGATTTCGCGACATCTCGGAGGAGAGAGAAAATGTTGTCAAAATTGTCACGATTTCGTGACATCTCGGAGGAGAGAGAAAATGCGATCAAAATTGTCACGATTTCATGACATATCGAAGGAGAGAGAAAATGCTGGCAAAACTATCGCGATTTCGCGACATGTTGGAGGCAAAGAAGCCAAGTGGAAAAACTATCGCGATTTCGTGACATGTTGTCAGAGAAGAAGGCAAGTAGAAAAACTATCGCGATTTCGTGACATGTTGGAAGCAAAGAAGGCAAGTAAGAAAACTGTCGCGATTTCGTGACATGTTTGGAAAGAAGGCGCAAGCAAAGAAAACTATCGCGATTTCGCGACATGTTTGGAGAGAAGGCACAGGCAAAGAAAACTGTCGCGATTTCGCGACAGGTTCGAAGAGAAAGTGCCAAGGAGAGAAAGTGTCACGATTTCGCGACAGGTTCGAAGAGAAAGCGCCAAGGAGAGAAAGTGTCACGATTTCACGACAAGTTCGAAGAGAAAGCGCCAAGGAGAGAAAGTGTCACGATTTCATGACAGGTTCGAAGAGAAAGCGCCAAGGAGAGAAAGTGTCACGATTTCACGACAGGTTCGAAGAGAAAGCACCAAGGAGGAAAAGTGTCACGATTTCACGACATGTTTCGTTTTCGGGAGCCAAAGACAAAAAAGGCAAAAGGCAGGGAAAGTGTCACGATTTCGTGACATGTTGTGTTTTCACGGGCCAAAGACAGAAAAGGTGCAAGGCAGCGAATGTGTCACGATTTCGCGACATGTTGTTTTTGCGGGCCAAAGACAAAAAAGGCACAAGGCAGCGAAAGTGTCACGATTTCGCGACATGTTCCGTTTTTGCGGGCGAAAGAGAGAGAAGTGCAAGGAAGCGAAAAGTGTCACGATTTCGTGACATGTGTTTTTGCGGGCCAAAGACAGAAAAGGCACAAGGCAGCGAAAGTGTCACGATTTCGCGACATGTTCCATTTTCGCGGGCGAAAGGCAGAGAAGTGCAAGGAAGCGAAAAGTGTCACGATTTCGTGACATGTCTGGTTTTCACGGGTGCAAGCGAAGAAGTGGACAAGGAGGCCAAAAATGTCACGATATCGTGACACGTCATGTTTTCACGAGTAGAAGGCGAGAAGAGTACAAAGAGACAGAAATGTCACGATTTCGTGACAAGTCGCAACAACGATTACGAACAGTTAACTGGAGTCAGTGTGACAGTTATAGGTGCAGTTACAGATAGAAATCATGCAAGCTATTTTAAGAACTATCGAAGAAGGAGAAATCGAACAGTCGCATAAATAGAATCAGAAAATGCATGCATGCACAGAAATGAATACGAACAGTCATGATCAAGAAGACGTACAGTCATGGTAGAGATATACGTTGCATGTAACGTAATGCCCACACTATATATATACAAAAGGAGTTACATATAGAAGGAGTTACGAGTTGACAAGTGGCGAGAAGAGAATATTAATAGAACAAGTTACAACTGGCAAGTGACGCATGAGAAATAAAATATGGAGTTACAAGCTGGAGTTACTGTTAGACAATTTGATTATAAAAGGGCAATTGCATGGAGGAATAAAGTTGCCGCTCAGAGTGAAAAAGTGCTGCAGAAAGAGTGTGAAAGTGCTGTTGAAAGAGAGTGCGCAGGAGGCGAGTGAGCAGGGTGTGTGCTGTGTAAAGAGTGGGCAATGTTGAGAAAGCAATAGACCAGTCAGGGTCTTGTAAAAGCGAAGGCATTTTTATGTCAAAAATATTCAAAATAGAATTCTGAGTTGGTGCTTGGAATCAGGGGTTGGTGCTCCTTTCTGTTGGTGCAGATAAATTAGGGGTTGGTGCTCCTTCCAGTCGATGCTAGTAAATTAGGGGTTGGTGCTCCTTTCTGTTGGTGCAGATAAATTAGGGGTTGGTGCTCCTTCTAGTGGGTTCTGGTAAATTGTTTATAAAGTTGGTGCTTTGCAAAGGCTAGATTTGGATGGGTGTCCAAGCGAGTCTATTTTTGAGGAGTAGCCAAAAGCGGTGAACCTCGTTACATCTTGTGTTATGTGATGCTCTCATGTGATATTTGCTTTATCTGGTTTTAAGTTTTCATTGCTTCATTTAAGAGTTAAGTTTTTAAGTTTGAAATAGCTACACTGATTCACCCCCCCTCTTAGTGCCATTGTAAGACTAACAATTGGTATCAGAGCCAAGTTCTTGAACAAGCTCAATCGGCTAAGGTGATCTAGGAAGTGCCACAATGGCAGTTGGTGAAGGATTCTCATCAAACAAAGCTCCATTGTTTGACGGGACTAATTACGCGTTCTGGAAAATCAGGATGCAGACATATCTGTGTGCGTTGGGATACGACATATGGGACTCAGTAGAAAGTGGATACACAATACCCACCACTCCTCCAACCGATGTTGTCGGTAAGAAACTGTTTGAGAATGACTCAAAGGCAAAGAATGCTATAATGTGCGGTGTAGCAAACAGTGAACTGGTAAAGATCATGAGCTATAAAACTGCAAAAGAAATTTGGGACAAATTGAAGAGCATTCATGAAGGAGACGATAAGATCAAGGAGGCCAAGTTGCAAACTCATCGAACTCAGTACGAAGCGTTAAATATGAATGACGATGAGAACATAGCGGCATATATGTTGAGAGTAAATGAAGTCATTAATGCCATTAGAGGACTCGACGAGAAAATCGAAGACCCTGCAATCGTAAAAAAGGTATTAAGATCTCTTCCCAAAAGATTTGATTCTAAAGTATCAGCTATAGAAGAAGCCAAAGATCTAAATACGTTTAGTATGGATGAGATGCATGGTTCGTTGACTGCGTATGAGATGAGAATAGGAAAGTCTGATCCCACAGACAGAGAAGCTGCATTTAAAGCCCACAAACATACGAAAGCAAAACAAGAATCCGAAGATGAAGAGACATCCGATGAGATGGAAGCAAACTTTGTCCAAAAACTAAAAAGGGGACAAGGAAAATACAAAGGAAAGCTACCATTTAAATGTTTCAGCTATGGAGGCATTGGGCATGTTGCAGCTAAATGTCCATGAAATATGGAGAATGAAAGTGATGAAGAATCGCATCGAGAAAGAAGTGACTGGAAGAAAAATATGAAGTTCAAAAACAACCACTTCAAGAAGAAAAGTTTCATATCCAAGAATGTCAGCTCCTCTGAAGACAGATCCGGTGAGGATTCTAAAGAAGAAACAGGTGAAACTCTGTTCATGGCATTCGAAGAAGAAAATACAGAAGAAGAACAGGAAAGTGATGGAAACCTTGAGGTTGAGGCTGAAGTAAATCTAAGAGGTGAGTTGATTGCTGCACTTGAAGAATTGAGGATAGAAAAGAAAAAGAACAAAATACTGTCCAAGAAATTGGAAGAATATGGAGATGAGATTGAAGATCTCTTCTTACAGGTTCAAAAGGCCAAGAAATCAGAAGAAGCCTTGAAGACACACCTGGATGATGAGAATTATGTATGCAGCACAAGTGAAGAGGAATCTAACAAAGTTATTGTTGATCTAAAGCTACAAGTAGAACAGTACAAAAGGATTGAAGATATTCTCAGGTCTCAAATCAATGAGAAAGAGACTGTTTGCTGCCAACAAGAAGAAGAGATTGTTTCATTGAAGAAACAACTAGTAGAGGCCAATGTAAATCTCAAATATGAGAAGAGCACAGAGTTGCTAGATAAAATGATAAAGAAACAAAGAAGCTCCACAACTAAGCTTGGTCTTGGATATGAAGATGAACAACCATCATCTTCCAAAAATGCGAGAGAAGAAGAAGTTCACTGATGAAGGAAAGAAGAAAGAAAAGTCTAAAGCTGAATCTTCAAAAGGAAGAAAATATCAAAGAAGATCTACAGCAAAGCAAACACCACAAAAGAGGTTCTCTCATTCTCACTCTTCTCATAATAATGCTTTTAACGGTTATTGTTTTAGATGCAGCCATTATGGTCACCAGGCAATTTACTGTGGATTGAATAATAAATCAAGGAGTTATGCTGGTAGAAATACGTCTGCTCTTCTGAGTGAACACCATGTGCAATGTTTTAAATGTAATGGTCATGGGCACATAGCAAGGTTTTGTCCAAGCACCTCTGCATCTAATCTAAGGCAAGACCGTAGATTCCATCAGACACAAAGAGTGCAACACAGACAGGAAAATAATTATCCATCAAGAATGCACAAGAGACAACCACCCAAGAGAAATGTTCAGGTTCACGAAAAGGTTCAAAATGTGGATGCAGGTGAAAATTCTCAGCCTAAGTTCAAGAAAAACTGGAGAAAGAAAGAAGAGAGGAAATCGTGTCTCCTTGGACAGAAGGAGATTACTCCTCTATTGCACTAAGCAACTCCGGGTAGCACATCCTCAAGGGGAGCAATGTTAATGTTTTATTTTAATGCTCCTATGTATTTGTGTGGTTATCTGAGGATGAAAGGAAAGTAGTCGGGGAGTTGTTGTATAGCTGTCAAAGTGTGTTGTCTGTTCATAACAATTGTTTATGGTAGTGTCGTGAAGGGTGGTGATTAAATTGAGAGTTGTCATTATTGGTAGAATTGATGTATGTCATTGTTGAACTGGTGATGGTTCTTACTGCCACTATCATGAGTTAAGGATTATAACAGTTCAGATGATTTGGTTGGTTTTGTGGTATTGTGTTTGATACTTGCACAGAGTTGGCAGTAAAACTACAGTGTTGGTACAGTGTTGGACAAAAAGTTGGTACAAGTGTGAGTCACTTGTCAATTTTGTTGGCAGATATGAAATCAAAGTGATGAATGGTTAAGTTGTTTTCATAGAGGTTGTTTTGATCAAGTTAATGCTTTACTTGATACATGATTTGAGCAAGTTATTCTTTGCATTGGTGATTTATGTTGGTGGCTGTTTTGTTCAAATACCCTTGAAAGGAAAAGGATGTCTACTAGTTTCCTTTTCAGATAGTGATCGGTTGAATGCTTCAAGGTTAATCTTGAGTTGAATGATGTTGGTTAAACCTTGTCTATAAGCATTGTTGTTAAAGCCTTAATTGGTTGAGAAAAGATATAGGTTGTGGAAAGAACATGAGTATCATTGTTATATGAGGTATTGCATGGTTGGCAATTGTTGGGTTGTGTTGCAGGTTCTTGAGAAAAGCATACTACATCTATCTTATTCTTTTTGAGACTGAGATTGAGTTGAGATTGAGATTGGGAATTTGAGGACAGATCTTGGGACAGATTTCCAGATGCAGATTTGGGCGAGGATGTGTAGAGGACAGAAAGAGTACCAGTGGAGGTGCATTCTATCATGGAGATAGATTGGTCACGTGGAACAGTAAGAAACAAGAGTCAGTTCTCTTATCCACAGAAGAAGCAGAATATATTGCAGCGACAGTGTGTTGTACGTAGAGGAAGAATTTATATATTTAATTATCTTTGTGCTCATATTTGTAATTTTTGCTAATTGTCATAACGTGTGCCTAAGAATGTTGTGCATGGACTCAGGGGGAGTCTGCAGTAGCCCTTTGGTATTATTGTCAAAGGGGGAGAAGAATTACAGGAGATTGCATGAGTGTTGCCAACAATTCCAAAGGGGGAGATTGATGTGCAAGGTGCAGCCAAAGTATTGTCATTGTTGTCAACACAGACAGAGAGATCAGTTGATGCAGTGGACAGGAGTTCAGAGGTCAGTCAGAACATGTACAGTGAATTTCCAAGAAGACAGAAGTGGCCCAGATTCAAAAAATCAAAGAAAAAGACAAGTAAGAAAAGCGTCGCGATATCGCGACATGTTTTCTATGCGATTTCGCGACATCTCGGAGGAGAGAGAAAATGCTGTCAAAATTGTCATGATTTCACGACATCTCGGAGGAGAGAGAAAATGCGGTCAAAATTGTCATGATTTCATGACATATCGGAGGAGAGAGAAAATGCTGGCAAAACTGTCACGATTTCGTGACATGTTGGAGGCAAAGAAGCCAAGTTGAAAAACTGTCGCGATTTCGTGACATGTTGTCAGAGAAGAAGGCAAGTAGAAAAATTGTCGTGATTTCGTGACATGTTGGAAGCAAAGAAGGCAAGTAAGAAAACTGTCACGATTTCGTGACATGTTTGGAAAGAAGGCGCAAGCAAAGAAAACTGTCATGATTTTGTGACATGTTTGGAGAGAAGGCACAGGCAAAGAAAACTGTCACGATTTCGTGACAGGTTCGAAGAGAAAGCGCCAAGGAGAGAAAGTGTCACGATTTCGTGACAGGTTCGAAGAGAAAGCGCCAAGGAGAGAAAGTGTCACGATTTCATGACAGGTTCGAAGAGAAAGCGCCAAGGAGAGAAAGTGTCACGATTTCGTGACAGGTTCGAAGAGAAAGCTCCAAGGAGAAAAAGTGTCACGATTTCGTGACAAGTTCGAAGAGAAAGCGCCAAGGAGGAAAAGTGTCACGATTTCGTGACATGTTTCGTTTTCGCGGGCCAAAGACAGAAAAGGCAAAAGGCAAGGAATGTGTCACGATTTTGTGACATGTGTTTTTGTGGGCCAAAGACAAAAAAGGTGCAAGGTAGCGAATGTGTCATGATTTCGTGACATGTTGTGTTTTCGGCCAAAGATAGAAAAGGCACAAGGCAGCGAAAGTGTCACGATTTCGTGACATGTTTCGTTTTCGTGGGCGAAAGGCAGAGAAGTGCAAGGAAGCGAAAAGTGTCACGATTTCGCGACATGTTGTGTTTTCGTTGGCCAAAGACAGAAAAGGCACAAGGCAGCGAAAGTGTCACGATTTCGCGACATGTTCCGTTTTCGCGGGCGAAAGGCAGAGAAGTGCAAGGAAGCGAAAAGTGTCACGATTTCGTGACATGTCTGGTTTTCGTGGGTGCAAGCGAAGAAGTGGACAAGGAGGCCAAAAATGTCACGATATCGCGACACGTCATGTTTTCGCAAGTAGAAGGCGAGAAGAGTACAAAGAGACAGAAATGTCACGATTTCACGACAGGTCACAACAGCGATTACGAACAGTTAACTGGAGTCAGTGTGACAGTTATAGGTGCAGTTACAGATAGAAATTATGCAAGCTATTTTAAGAAGCTGTCGAAGAAGGAGAAATCGAACAGTCGCATAAATAGAATCAAAAAATGCATGCATGCACGAGAAATGAATACGACCAGTCATGATCAAGAAGACGTACAGTCATGGTAGAGATATACGTTGCATGTAACGTAATGCCCACACTATATATATACAAAAGGAGTTACATATAGAAGGAGTTACGGTTGACAAGTGGCGAGAAGAGAATATTAATAGAATAGTTACAACTGGCAAGTTGCGCATGAGAAATAAAATATGGAGTTATTGTTAGACAATTTGATTATAAAAGGGCAGTTGCGTGGAGGAATAAAGTTGCCGCTCAGAGTGAAAAAGTGCTGCAGAAAGAGTGTGAAAGTGCTATTGAAAGAGAGTGTGCAGGAGGCGAGTGAGCAGGGTGTGTGTTGTGTAAAGAGTGGGCAATGTTGAGAAAGCAATAGACCAGTCAGGGTCTTGTAAAAGCGAAGGCATTTTTATGTCAAAAAGATTCAAAATAGAATTCTGAGTTGGTGCTTGGAATCGGGGGTTGGTGCTCCTTTCTGTTGGTGCAGATAAATTAGGGGTTGGTGCTCCTTCCGGTCGGTCTTTGGTAAATTAGGGGTTGGTGCTCCTTTCTGTTGGTGCGAGATAAATTAGGGGTTGGTGCTCCTTCCAGTGGGTGCTGGTAAATTGTTTGTAAAGTTGGTGCTTTGCAAAGGCTGGATTTGGATGGGTGTCCAAGCAGTCTATTTTTGAGGAGTAGCCAAATCTGGTGAACCTCGTTACATCTTGTGTTATGTGATGCTCTCATGTGATATTTGCTTTATCTGGTTTTAAGTTTTCATTGCTTCAGATTTAAGAGTTAAGTTTTTAAGTTTGAAATAGCTACATTGATTCACCCCCCCCTCTCAGTGCCATTGTAAGACTAACAAAAATATTGTAATCAATTTAAACCTTAAAAAAAAAAACAATCCCTTTACACCTTATTAAAAAAACATTTTTATTTAAGTTTTATAATTATACTCATAAATATAAACTTTGAATTGTAATTAAATTTATATGAAACTTAGTTAATATAAATTTGATAACAAGAATTGAGGGTAGGGTAGCTTAATTGAACTTTTCACACTTTAGTTAGTATTGAATTTAAAAATTTAAAAATTTTAATTTTTTTTTATTTAACAACTTTTAGTAAGAGGACAACCTCTAGAGATTATGCAGATATATAGCTTCTTGATAGAATATCTGTAGTACTTAAGATTTTTATCATCCAACTTTTATTTTGACTATATGGTAGATTTATTATTAGTGGATCTAGATCTATAGGTAGTTAATATTTTTATCATCCAAACTTTTATTTTGACTTTATGTTAGATTTATTATGAGTGGAGCTAGATAAGTTAGTATTTAGTATTTATTATTTTTTTTATAGTTTTAATTTTATTTTATATATGTTTATTTATATATTTATTTTAATAGTTATTGTTATTGTTAGTTTTTTTTTTAATTTGATATATGATTGTATTACATTATAATCATATAATAGTATTTTAATTACGATACAATATGATTGACCAAAGTCAATTTCCTTCTAAAGAGAGTCATTTGGAAGGAGATTGACTTTGGTCAAGTCTGAGTTGGAGGTAATACCTGGTAATATTTGGCTCATATACTAAAAGGATTTTTGGAAAAAAATAAATAGTTAAGCTATAGATTCTTATGGATAAGGAAAAGAGAAAGGAAAGGTATTCACTTGATTAAATGGTAATCCTTAGCCAAGCCTAAGGAAAATGAAGGATGGAGACTTAAGAACATCTTCTTATTTAGCAGGGCTCTAGCAACAAAGTGTGTTTGGAAGATAATATCAAAGGAAGGCTTATGGAATAATATTATACATGAAAATTATTTAGAGCCACTCACTGTTGAGGAGTGGATAAGGGTCCCAATTAAGAAAACACATAATATTTCAATTTATTGGCAGAATCAAAAGAAATACAAAAAAATAAAATTTACAGAGAGACTCGCAGGTAGTAATAAATTGGATGCTTGGTGTTTTTAGGATGGAAAACATGATTCTACAACCCATCTTCTCTCAAATAAAAGAAATTGTGATCACATGGTTCTACAACCCATCTTCTCTCAAATAAAATAAGTTGTGGATCACAATGAAGCTTTTCCTTTTTGTCATATTTATAGAGAACTAAATAGAGAAGCAAATGAACTCTCAAAGGAGGCACTTTAGATTGATCTAGGTATGTGCTTAGTACAATAATTCAATGAGGGTAATGCACTGCACCTGGAATCTCTATCTAGGGGGATTAATACTCTCTAGTTAAAATAAGCACAGATAAGCAACGTTTTCAAAAAAAACTCAAATGTTAGTGATTTAAAAGATACTATTTGATAAATTGAAAAGGTGCCTAAGGATAGAACTTAGCATGGCAGAGAGAGCTAGTTATGATGTATAAATGACCTAATATTTAGATCACTATTGAAATTTTGAAGAAATACCAAAGAAGCATATGAAGAATGTAATTTTATATTCACTTAATATAAAATTACGACTTTTTTCGAGGAAATAAAATACTTTAGTAATTATATATGTACTATATAGAAAGTATTACACATTTTAATTTTATTATTATAATATTTTTTTATCTTAGCATTTAGGATAAGCTTGCTTGGATAGGTGTTGATTTATTTATCTCTAACATATATGCATTACAATATCACTTACTATGTTGACTTATGCGTTTCTCCCACCATGCATCATCAATGACTCACTAGTAATCAATAATTAGATTTCTTGTTGGATATTTCTTAGATATACCCATTTTATGCTTACACTTGAGCAATAAATGAATAAGAGAATACATGTAGTTTTCATTTGTAATTTTACACTTGTGAAATACATATCTTCATATTTGTGTTTGTCTTCTTAATTAGAATAACTAATCATTTTGCTTATGCAATTGCTATTGTAACTTGCTTACTTCACCTAGATCTTGGGTCTCATATCTTCATCTCAATCCATAAACAAATCTCTTATTTGAAAGTTGAAAAATATAATTAATCGAACTCATTCTATTTTATATGATGTCATTGTTATTTTATAATTTGTTATGTTATTTTTGTAAGTTTTACAGTGAAAATATACAAATTAAACTATAAATCATTATGTCTCTTGAGGGATACCTGTTAGTCAAAAAGTGACTAACTACAAAAAATGGTTGATGCACCTTTTTTGCATATTTTCAAAGAAGACCGAAGTAGCCCATATGCTAAAGAACAAAGAAAAAGCAAAATACACTAAGGAAGAAAAGTGTCACGATTTCGCGACATGTCGAGTTTTCACGACGAAAAACAACAAAGAGGGAAAGCAGAGGAAAAAGTCACGATTTCGCGACGTTGCCCATTTTTGCCAAGTCCATCAATAAAAGGGTAGAAGTCAGGGAGAATGTCACGATTTTGCGACATGGCTTATTTTTGCCAGAAGAATAGCAAAACTGCTAAAGAGACTAAAAGTGTCACGATTTCGTGACATGTCCCTTTTTCGCGGCCAAAAGCAACAAGAGAGAGCAAGGAGGCGGAAGTGTCACGATTTCGCGACATGTCGCGTTTTCGTTGTCAAAACCAAGACAAAGAGCTAAGGAGGCGGAAGTGTCACGATTTCATGACATGTCACGTTTTCACGGTCAAAACCAAGACAAAGAGCTAAGGAGGCGAAAGTGTCACGATTTCGCGACATGGTCAATTTTCGCGGTGCAAAAAGAAGAATCAGGTTGAAGACATAGAAATGTCACGATTTCGTGACATGTTGCATTTTTGCGACTCAAGAAGGGCAGACAAGCAGAGAAACAAGAGTGTCACGATTTCGTGACATGTCTAGTTTTCGCTAAAGAAAAAAGTAAAGAAGGCTTCACAAAGGTAGAATGTCATGATTTTGTGACATACACGTTGTAGAGAAACAGAGTATATTTTTGGCAACTGGGGCATGCACTGACATCATGTGCTGATTTTTGAAGAATGGTTAGTTTATTATAACATGGCGAGGTCCATTTGGATGATTGCGAGAATAACAGAGCTCATCTAAATTTAGCGAGAAGGAAATCTATCTAATCTGTGAGAAATCCATTGTATATTATTAGAAACTACAGATAATTACTTGTAATTGATTGAGGAAATTAAATGTACATAGTAGAAGATACTCTTTTTAGGGTATAAATAGGAGTGAGTCGATCATGAAAGGGGTCGGCTCTTGGACGTTTACAGACTTGATGTACATGTTACTGGATTACAAGCAATAAGAGATATTCTTCCTTTGGCTTCTGAAATTCTGTATGCGAGTGTATGTATCTGGTTTTTAACTTTTATTCATTTTAAGTTTTATAATGTATATGTTATGAAATCTGAATTGTGCATGTATAAACCTTATCTCTAGAGTTGAATATTAAAGATATTTACATGTATTTAGACGAACATTTAAAATCGCACTCGGGAATTCATGTTTTCTATAGGAAGATATAAAGAAACTCTGAAGATAGTAATCTGCATCATCATTTTTTAGTTGTTGTCTAATCTGTACCATGAGAAAAGTTCTAGCTTCGGCTATATTTCCCTTATCTCTTGTTTCCCTTTCCTCTAAAAAACTCAAAGGAACCAGCCTTCTCTGGAGATTAGACAGATGATCTCAAGCAAGGTCTGTCTATTCAATGTTGGCAAAGTCTAAGGCGCAACACTATTAACCGAAGGCAGATTTTGTTCCAACAGTTTTTGGCATGCCCGGTGGGACTAGTAAATCCCACAGTATTATATAAGTTTTGGTGTTTTACTTTAGAGCCTTTTGTTTGAAAATCTCAAGAAAAAACTACTTGGCGACTCCGTTGCAATAAAATTTAGACCATAAAAGAAAGACCTTGTCTAAAATTTTTTGGTTATATAGCCATATGATAACCAGATCCCGAGCTAGAAACTTTGAAGAACCCATCGAGTTCTTTGAGCTACATCTCGAAAGCCTAAAGGCACACCCTGTGCTAGCCGCACGATCAAATCCACCGGCACCATTAGCACCTCTTTAACACCCATTGTAGGAGCATCTGCAAGCAATCCTATAGTAGTTGTAACTCCTTTAGCAACCATGGCAGCTGCCCCTATCTCAGCGCATCTTGTGTGGAATCAAACTGGTCCTTTGAACTTGGGAGCACAAAACCAAATTCCACAAGCTGCACTAAAAGCATTGTCGACTTTTGACGAAACAGGAAAAACAATAGATGAGCATTGTTTAGATGTATCATCGCTAGCATCTATTTACAATATCACTCGGGAAGATGTAATGGTCAGATTGTTGGTTATATCTTTGAAAGGAAAGATGCTCTATTGGTACAGAGCGCTTCCCGCTGGATCCATTACTTCTTGGGCAGTGCTTGTCGGTCATCTGGTCGATGAATTTAATATACATGCGGATCCTTTCACATTGTTGAATCAATTCACTGTCATTGAGAGGCATCCACAAGAAGAAATCCAGGATTTCAACATCAGATTTACCAGAACTCGTGATAGAGTACCTCGGGGCATAAAATCCATGGAAGAACAAGCTATATGCTATTATTTAAGGGCTTTTGATTCAGATCTCAGTATGATAATAAGGCAATCCCGCGTAACCACTTTTCTTGAGATCTATCTAGAGGTAGCAAAGGGCAAAGTTGATCTCATCGCTACAAAGAAATATCCATCAAAGAGTCTATTGCCAATTGTACCAAAACTTTCCCAAGCATCAATTTCTAAACTTCCTGTACTCCCATCAATGCAGGCTCTCCCAGCTATAGCCGCACCTCCTACACTCCTTGCATTACCAGCCCCACCCCTTGCATCAGCTCCCTCGAATGACCGGTACATGACCATAATTGATACAATGAAAACATTGTCAAATGAAATGGCATCCATGAAAAAGAGGGAAGCTGAACGAAATCTCCAAGCAAGAAGATTTCCACAGATACAAAAATATGGTGCTTCAACGAGTGGTAGAGGGCAAGATAGAAAAAATGTTGTGTATGCGAATGAGACAGGAGATAATGGAGAACCCACTAATTCTGATTACTGGTGTACCACTTGCAATGATCCTCATGGAGAAGATTCATGCATGATTCATCAACATCATGTGCAAGCGGTTATTAATGAGAGAGCCAAAGAAACCGGCAAGGGACAAGTGAACATAATCGAGAGAAGTCCACCACAATTTGGCAATGCCATCCGTGGAACAAGTCTCAGTCCTGACAAGATCGGGAAAAAAGTCATTACAAGTCGACCCTAAGGAACTCCAACCACTAAGTTTTCCTCCTGCCCCCAAGGCGACTCCGTAGAAAAACTAGTCTAATGAGAAAGGACGTTCTGACCCTCCTCAGACTTCTGCGACTACACCAAGAAAAGAATTTCCTCCTAGAAAAGGGAGCGAGACTCAAGAGCAAGCGAAGGAAAGACTCAAATTTCCTTCATTGACAAAAAGACAAAGAACAGAAGCCACGCAGGTCTATAGAGACAGATATGACGCATCGACTAGTGGAAAGGAGAAAAGTGTTGAGGTATCCCTAGTTGCAACCCTTTCGTTCAACATTGCAGAAGAAATGAAGAGGACTCCTTCCAAAATAAGCATGTATGATGCACTGCAAATTCTTGGTCAGATTGACCTCCTCCAAGAATCCCTAAATTTAAAGAATGATACCTCCTTCTCAAATGTTATACAAGCAAATGTTATGTCAACCTCTGGGAAAAATAGACCGCCCCCATTCTATCTATCTTTGCAAATGGAGGGGTGGATAGTTCACAATTGCATGATTGATTCAAGGGCCGCAACTACGGTGATGCCGAAAGCCGTATGTGACATAATGGGGATGGAATATACTCGGAGTCATCTTGGTGTGTTGCAATTAGATGGTACTCCAGTAAAATCTATCGGGGTGATCAAAGATATCCCTATTCAACTCCACAGAATACCAGAAGTAGTCGTCATACAAGAGGTAGTCGTTGTAGACTTAGAACCATATTTCGGTATGTGTTTATCCAGAGAGTTCATGACCAAAATGGGTGGTTATCTGTCTCTAGATTATTCTCATTTGGAGGTACCTTTCAAAGGTAAAAGAGTCAAGATCTACAATGAAAAACCATCTACTTTTCACGTAGAAATATTGGAGGAAACAACCACCAGTCAACATGATGTCTGAGGAATTGGAAAATATCGATTTAATGGAAGAAACCCTGGAGGAACTCCAATATGAGGATCAATTTTCAATGAAGAACTTCAATGCTATGGTAGAGACAGAAATGGGAAGCTATTCCATTGAGAAACCAAAAAAGCTCCCTGTTGTTGTCCCTAAAATAGGTGATTCGGCCAACCAGTTATGGAAATTGTACTTTGATGGGTCAAGGTGCAAAAATGGAGCAGGAGCTGGAATTGTTCTGATTTCACCTATTGGAAAAGAAAAAGTCTTTTCATATAGGTTGACATGGAGTTGCACCAATAACGCAGCTGAATACGAAGCTTTGTGTTTGGGACTTAGGAAAAAAAAAAGGGGGGAAAAAAAGTTGGTGATCTAATGGAGATTCGAGTGATTGTTAAACAGGTTCTTGGCAAATGCATTTGTAAGCAACATTACCTAAGGGCTTACAAAAACAAAGTGTTGGATCTATTGGAAAATTTTGAAGCACTAAACATGAAATCCATTTCCAGAGAGAAGAACACACATGCGGACACTGTTAGCGTCGGTAGGATCCAATTTTTGCCCGATCGGTAATGTTATTCAGAAGTCTAAAATAGTCGGACTTATATACAGGCATTTTGTGCCCGACAAGGACATTTTTTGGCAAGTATTTGAGAACGATGAGCAGATCCTGGATTTTCTGATTCATGAGATGAATTGCTCTACAGATAGAGCGTTACAAGAAGAGGACGAAGAGAGCCTTATTCAACTAAAAAACAATCATATCCCCAGGGGAGTGATCACCCTGGAGAGCCTTTTCGACAATAGCGACAGAGTTGTAGGTCGAAGGATCAAGGTAGATGAACGTCGGTATAAAGAAGTAGAACTAGAACCGGGCAAGATGATCAAAGTAGGGACCGATTGTACAGAAGTAGAACTAGAGCAAATAAAATGGTTATGTAGAGAGTATCCGGATATAATAGCCTGGACTTATAGTGATCTAAAAGTGTACGGGAAAGAGGTCATTCAGCATACCATCGAACTAGAGGAAGGAGCTAAACCTTTTAGGCGAAGCGAGAGGCCCTGTGAATCCTAAAATTGAAGCCTTAATGAAATAGGAGTTGTTAAAACTCCTACAGGCTAAGATAGTATACCCAATCAAGCACTCTACCTGGGTGGCAAATTTGGTCCCGGTCCACAAGAAAAATGGAGAAATAAGACTATGCATCGATTTCAAAAATTTGAACAGAGCCTCTTTAAAAGATCACTATCCTTTACCCCAGATTGACCCAATCCTTCATACTGTGGCAGGAGCAGAAAGGTTTTCTCTGTTAGATGGCTTCTCTGGTTACAATCAAGTTTGGGTGAGAAATGAAGATCAATATAAGACTGCATTCACCACTAAGTGGGGAACATTTGCATACCAAAGGATGCCCTTTGGATTATCTAACGTAGGAGCAACTTTTCAAAGAGCCATGGACGTAGCTTTTGGGGAGCTTGCAAACAAAATTATTGTCGTCTATTTAGATGACATGACTGTATTTTCTCACAACAAAAAAGACCATGCCACTCATCTGCGGCAAGTATTTGAGAAATGTAGAGAATTTGGAATATCATTAAATCCTAAAAAGTCTATTTTTGCTGTGGAAGAAGGAATACTCCTTGGGCATGTTATTTCTAAAGTTGGGCTTTCAATTGACCCTGATAGAGTGAAGGCACTTCTTGAGTTGTCACTTCCAGTTAACAAGAAAGGTTTGTAGTCCTTCTTTGGGCAAATAAATTTTGTCAGAAAATTCATTGCAGACTTTGCCCATACGGTTAAACCAATGACTGAATTATTGAAAAAGGATGCTCCTTTCAAATGGACAGAGCCAAGGAAAGAAGCTTTCCAAAAAATTCTAGAAGCCATCGCTCAAGCTCCTATGCTAGTTAACCTTGACTATTCTCGAGGTTTCATACTATATGCTGTCGGAGAACAAGATAGTTATGCTTGCAGTTCTCACTCGAGAAAGGAGCGGATGATGAAGAAAGACCCATAGCCTTTATGAGTTCCACCATGCACAAACACGAGGAAAGGTACAACTTCATAGAAAAACAAGTATATGCAATTATGAAATCCTTGAATAAGCTAAAACACTTCTTATCCCAGAGTCGGATGATGGTTTATGTTATTCATCCCGATGTAAGGAACTTCATAATTCAAGGAGAACTAGGTGAAAAAAGAGTTGGATGGGTGACTCGCATCCAAGAGTATGATGTAGAAATACATCCTACTAAAATAGTCGAGAGGGAGAGCTTTGTGCCAGGAATTGGCCAAGCAAGCTGCAAGTGGATATGGGGAGAGCCACCCCGTCATGGCAAACACTGAGCAACATCAAGACAAGTAAGTTCGGGTTGGATCGACGACTTTGTGAGGTACTTTTAGACTGGGTCATGCCATGAAGATATGAATGCTTCCCGAGAGAAGGAGATTCAGAACCCAAGCATTAAAATATACCCTTCGAATAGAAGGGTTGTACAAGGTTAATATCGATGGTGTATTGTTGAAATGCATTCCCGATAATGAAAAGCAGAAAGTGTTAGATGAATTTCATGGGGGTCTCTCGGGGGGACATTATGCAGGCCGAACCACGGCTTTGAAGATCCTTAGAGTCTGGATGTTATTGGCCTTCCATCTTCCTAGATGCATACAAAGTGACCCGGAGGTGCGAACGAGTGTCGGAGGTATGTGGGGAGGAACAGGAATGCGCCTATGCCCTTAAAAGCTATTCAAGTCGAGGAACCGTTCCAGACGGTGGGGGTTGGATTTCGTAGGTATAATAGAGCCAAATTCATCATCAGGCCACAAATACATTCTCACTGCCATGGACTACTTCACTAAGTGGGCAGAAGCAGTACCCACAAAGAAAGTTGATTCGAAAGTGGTGATAGAATTTGTCGAGAGTCTAATCACAAGGTTTGGCATACCAGACTCTTTGATTACAGACAACGGATCTCCTTTCACTAGTGCAAAGATGATCGAATTTTCCAGTCGATATGGAATTTACTTGAAGACTTCCTCTAATTATTACCCACAAGGTAATGGATTAGCCGAGTCTACTAATAAGAATCTTTTAAGAATCTTGAAAAGAACATTAGAGGATAATAAGAAGAACTGGCACTCACTCCTGAATCAAGGCCACTGTGGACCGACAAAATTTCAATCAAGAAATCAATCAATACATCACCATATGCTTTGGTTTATGGCAAAGAGGTTGTTTTGCCGATTCATATGGAGATACCCGCGTTGAAATTGCTAAACCAAGTTAATGAAGATGAAGGCCATCCAATGGATGCCCGACTGATGCAACTTCTGCAGCTAGAAGAGTCTAGGGAACAGGCCTACAATCATCATCAAAAACATATGTTGAAAACAGTCGGGTGGTTCGATAAGAAAACCACTTTCAGGAAATTCAAAACAGGTGACCTGGTGTTAAAATGGAACGTCAAGAAAGCGAAACCAGGACATCATGACAAGTTTGACGCGTTCTAGGAGGGGCCATTTGAAATTATTTCAGAAAAGCAATTCAATGCCTTCCAGTTAAAAGATCAATATGGATGGGTTCTACCCATCACGGTGAATGCATTTCACCTAAAATTATATTTCTAGTAAAAGGGACAGATCACCATTATATGTACAGTATATTATAAGTTTTGAGTTTTGTAAATATTCCCTTTTCGCGGCCTAATAAGAATCATTTTTGAGGACTATCAGAGTCTGACATTTTGAATAAAATCTGGAGGGAAAAGTCCGCCCTTGTTATTTTGCATTTTCAAATCTGGAGCTGCCGCGTGGTCGCCTGAGAGTCGGCAAGAGGGAATGAGTAAAATAATGTTTTGAAATATGTTATGTGTGCTTCTCGAAATATTTCTAAAGATCCATCGTCGAATGTTTCTAAGCAACCACGTGCCCGGGGTTCAGTGGAAGAAGATAATTAATCTGTCAGGTAGCATATTTTTTGGCATGGGATAATTCCCAGTCCCCAAGTGGGTTTTTAATGAGCCAGCGAGCATTTTTAGGAGTTTCCTAAGGAAGGTGGCGAGAACGAAAACCAAAGAAATATGGACGAATCAAATCGACCAACCGTCATTTAATGCATTAATTTTGCATGTCCTCTCAAGCTACATAAAATTAAATTCAAGGATTTGGAAAGGCATTTCGCCATTTGCAAACTTGCTGAAACTCCTGAAGAAGAAAAAGAAGTGAGGAACTATCTCTGTAACGCTTGAAAAGCCAAAAATCTCGCCAGCCACTTTTATACCACCACACTATAGCATAGTGAGGAAGGAGTTGTGAAGCAATCAGAAGAAGTTCAAAGTCTATGTACCTGATAATTCATAATGGCCCCTAAGAAGGCGAAGAACCAGGTAGCATCTACCTCATCACCCCTGACTACTTCGGTAGTAAAAATAAGGGAGGAGAACAACGCTGGTTTTATTGACAGAGACTCTCGAATTGCAGATACAATAATAACATGGAAGGACCCGATGGAGATTCAGAGCAATATAAAGAACCGGGTAGCGACTGGGGTTTCTACGTCTTCTCCTTCAACGTTTGCATACCATTCTTTCTTGTATTGGTATGTATATATTCTTGTTCATCCCTGCCCAGAATTGGTAAGGGCAATTGCAAATTTCTATGATGAAAAGGAGAGAAAGGTTAGAGATTTTTCAGGGAAGGTTCTGTTTTCTCTGTCCAAAGATGCTTTTGTTTCTGCTTTTGCTGCGGGCCATGTCCCTTTCTTAGAACCTAAGAATTTTGACCCCTTAGAATAGGCTACATATTTTGGCTCGTCCAAAAAGGTGAAGGGTTTCCTAGCCACTCAGATAAAAGATCTTCCAGAAGGGGTAAATCCACAAGAACCCCCAATTGACATGGCAACTTTTAAAAATCCTGAACTATATTCCATCTTGGCCATGATTTTTGGACTAAAAAATGATGAAAAGGTTCAGAAGTGGCAGGTGGTTGTAGTAGAATGTTTGTCGAACCCTAGAATGTACGATTCGGTTGTTATGAGTAGGAGTGTGAAACCTATTTTCTTTGACTGGCCTTGAGTTTTTAAGTGCAGAAATTCATGAGGGTTTGGCGGCATTGAAGGTTGGAACCCAGTTTTCATTCAGATACACTTCATATTTGGTGTGGTTATTCTTTTACTTTATGTCTCAAGAGTTAGCTTTCATTTCAAAAAATGATAAGAATGAGAAGGGAGAAATCTTACCAGTGTATGAATGGACCAATGTGTTATACAAATCCGAGTCATATTATGATTTCAATAGGGAATTTTTGGGCCCTACGCTAAAAATCATGTATGGAAAAATAACAAGATTGACCCCCAAAGCGGAAAAGGTATTGCAAACCAAGTTTGCGAGAGGAGGGGGATTGGTTTATTCTAACACAAGGAGTATGCATCAGATTGTATGGGTTTACAGACAAACCCTTTTTACTTCCTCATTATGTGACTGACAGAGTCTTTGCCTTAGAATATGTTAGGCAAACAGAAAGCATTAATGTCAAATTCGGGACTGGAATTGGGAAAACCGGTACCTGTAATATGCCTTTTAGTTTTGAAGGAATTACTATTTCAAGAAAGGGGCAAAATGAACAGATAGCAGAGTATTTGAGAAAATTGGGGCTTATTGAGATTTCACAAAGATGGAAATATGATCCCATGAACAGATTTTCTGAGAGACAATCCATTTTGAATAAAACACAGATTAAAGAATTTCATGTTAAAGTCAGAGATGATGTTGAAGAAAATAGAAATAACACAGAAGATGAACCCCTAGAGTGGCACATAGAAAATATGGAGCCTTTGCCTCCTTGGCATGATTTTTACGAAGTAATTGTTTAGTTTGACCCAAAAAATATAAAAGCTCATCAATTGACGGAAGGTAAAATCACCAGGATTCAGAAGAATAGGCCAGATTGGGATGTGGCTAAAATTCGGGAATGGTGGGTAATGAGAGTCCAGACAAATTCGATTTCATCGAGATACCCCACCAAAAATGACAATCTGTTCGAACCTCGGTATAATGAAAACCATGACTCCTGGGGAGGAAGTTTCCCTGTTAGAATCCCTCCAAGCATAGGAGGTAGTCATTCTTCTACTCCCGAAGTATCTCGGCAACTTTGAAGTATCCCAGCCACCTGAGGAATCCCAGTGACCCAGAAGCTGGTAAAGGAAAAGAAATTGCAGAGGCTCGGAATCTTCCCCTTGTTCGAGACCAAACCTAGGACATCTAGGAAAAGATCAATAGAAGAGGTTTTTCTTGAAGAGCAAGGAAAGACTTATAGTTCGAAGGCCGCCCAGATGATGTTGAAAATGGGTTATGATGGAAAAGGGTTGGGCAAAGAAGGACAGGGGAGAGTTGAACCTATTCTAGTAACAAAAAGAGAGAAGCGTCTAGCACTTGGGGCAGATACTCTGACGTCAAGACATCATTCCTCAAGAATTGTAAAATTCGTTCCACCTTCGGACTCGGGTACAGAATCTGATGAACCCGTAGCAGAAAGAATGAGAAAATTGAAAATGATGGCTGATAGAAGAAAAGACAAGAATATTATTCAAACTTCTTCTAGTGATCAAGAGCCTCAAGATACGAGAAGACAACTCGGAAAAAAGGACTCAAGAAGGTGAACAAGACCATATGACTGAAGAAAACAACGATGCGAGATGCTCGGGAAGTTGAGCATGAAAATTCACGGAAGGAAGTCTCACGCGGCCCACCCGAGTTCGGCTCAAGAGAGCCAAAATAGTGAAAATAAAAAACAAATTTTGGTTAAAAAAGAAATCCTGACGGTAGGACAACAGCAGGAGAAACAGATTATAAACTTGGATGAAAGTGATGAGGGAAATAAAACTCCTGATAAAGACAAAGCGCAAAGTGAAGAAATGATCGTCAGTGAACATGAAGAAGAAGAAGAACACCAACAACAAATCCAGCCGAAAATAGGTATGTTTTCTTTACTTTCTTCTTCTCATTCTCCTACTCATTCCCATTGTAATTCTCCCTCCTTTTCTAAAATCAACAAAAGTATAATGTTCTTGCCAAAAAATTACCTTGTTCTCCCAGAAATGGCAACATCTTCCCAGAATCTGCTAAATGTTGGATCCGTAGTTGCTCCCATTCCTTTTCTCCCCAACATTGACATCCCGACGGTTGGAGTTACAACTTCTCAAGGGAGTGAGTCACACTCCACCATGGCCAAGATTGAAAATCTGAAAAAAGTAAGCAGGAATGCTTTAGATTGGTGGACTTCACATTCAGTTGAGGATTCTAAAGCACCGGCTACTGTAAGAGAAATCATTGCTTTAGACCCAGCTAGTATGCAGAGGAAGAATTTGAAGTTAACTCCTATTACTAAGAAATCAAAGGGAGAAATGACTGTGGAAGATTACCAAGCGGAAGAGATAAATGAAAATATATCTCAAGCTGCCTATGCAAGATGAGTGGGTGAAAGCCCAAGCACATTTTGGGACCATATACTTACAGGGAGGACATTATCAAGAAATGTTTTTAAAGGAAAAGGAGAAGAGGAAGGAATTAGAGACTATGGTGAAAGAACAAAAAATAGCAGAGAAGGCTCTTACTATGGAAGCTAAAAAATGGGAGGGTAAATTCAGTGCTGCTGCCAGTGAAGTGGCAAAATGTAAAGAAAAGTTGAGTGTGGCAGAAGCTCAAATTCAGGCGTTGAATACACAGATACAACAGCTACAACAACAGTTGGTAGAACAACAAAATGCTCCTTCCAGATTTTCAAAGGATAAAGTAAAGAAAATGAGGAAAGAATTGTTAAAATATTTGTTATCTTTAGTATTAAAGGCTAGACCTTTATTATTGTATTTAGCTAAAGTAAAGGAAACTACTGAAGTAGTAAAACAGGAATTTGGAGCTATCGAAGCATTTTTATTGAAAAGAGAAGATGCAGCTACTAAAATTCAGATTTTGTCAGAAAATATGCCAGGAAGCATGGAAGCCAAGCTCAGAAGCGAAGCCTGGTCTCAAGCTAAAATCGCAGCAAAGAACTTCTTTAGAAAGTTTAAATTGATAGCACAGGGAAATAAGTTTCTACGGGAGCTTGAAGATGAAGCGAAAGGGTTGCTCCAAAACCTTGATTTGGCTATCCATAATGGGCTTCCTTACCTCTGGGATGATGGTTCAAAAGTGTTGAAGGAAGAGGTCCTTTCAGCATCAATAAAAGCTTTTGTTGAGGATGAAACAGGACATAGACGGTGGGCGAGGAACCTATAGAAGAAACACGGGTCATGGAGATGATCCAGAGGTTGACATAGATTAAAGCCTATTTACAAGAACTAATTTTAAGGCAAAAGATCATTTCTTATGATAAAGTGGAGGAGTTGCGGTATGTATATCAACTTTTCATTGATTCTTCTGATTTAGAAGATGAAGACTGGAACCGAGTTTGCAAAACTTATCAAGAGGTAATTACAGCAATGGACAAAATCGGAAGATCTAAACATCGAGGTCAGAAACTAGCGACCAGAGCTGGGACCAGCTCTCAGAATTGAATCTTTTATGTTCCTCAGAAAAAAGTTAAGTCACTAAGCGGTAGAAAAAAGTTTTGATAAGGTAAAGATCACTTATATTCCAAAGTGCATTCTTTTTCTTTTATCTTTGCTTTTTCACTTGAAATTTTACTTTTCGTAACTGTGTTGGTGACTCCGTTTCCCAATGGATGAAGGCCTGGTTTCTATTTATTTTTGCGAGCAAAAAATCCCCGGAAGGCGCCAAGAATGTTAGTCAAAAAGTGACTAACTACAAAAAATAGTTGATGCACCTTTTTTGCATATTTTCAAAGAAGACCGAAGTAGCCCATATGCTAAAGAACAAAGAAAAAGCAAAATACACTAAGGAAGAAAAGTGTCACGATTTCGCGACATGTCGAGTTTTCACGGCGAAAAACAGCAAAGAGGGAAAGCGAGAGGAAAAAGTCACGATTTCGCGACGTTGCCCATTTTCGCCAAGTCCATCAATAAAAGGGTAGAAGTCAGGGAGAATGTCGCGATTTTGCGACATGGCTTATTTTCGCCAGAAGAATAGCAAAACTGCTAAAGAGACTAAAAGTGTCACGATTTCGCGACATGTCCCTTTTTCACGGCCAAAAGCAACAAGAGAGAGCAAGGAGGCGGAAGTGTCGCGATTTCGTGACATGTCACGTTTTCGCTGTCAAAACCAAGACAAAGAGCTAAGGAGGCGGAAGTGTCACGATTTCGCGACATGTCACGTTTTCGCGGTCAAAACCAAGACAAAGAGCTAAGGAGGCGGAAGTGTCGCGATTTCGCGACATGGTCAATTTTTGCGGTGCAAAAAGAAGAATCAGGCTGAAGACATAGAAATGTCATGATTTCGTGACATGTTGCATTTTCGTGACTCAAGAAGGGCAGACAAGCAGAGAAACAAGAGTGTCACGATTTCGTGACATGTCTGGTTTTCGCTAAAGAAAAAAGTAAAGAAGGCTTCACAAAGGTAGAATGTCACGATTTCGCGACATACACGTTGTAGAGAAACAGAGTATATTTTTGGCAACTAGGGCATGCACTGACATCATGTGCTGATTTTTGAAGAATGGTCAATTGATTATAACATGGCAGGTCCGTTGGATGATTGCGAGAATAACGAGGCTCATCTGAATTTAGCTGGAAGGAAATCTATCTAATCTACGGGAAATCCATTGTATATTCTTAGAAGCTATGAGATAATTACTTGTAATTGATTGAGGAAATTAAATGTACATAGTAGAAGATACTCTTTTTAGGGTATAAATAGGAGTGAGTCGATCATGAAAGAGGTCGGCTCTTGGACGTTTACAGACTTGATGTACATGTTCTTGGATTACAAGCAATAAGAGATATTCTTCCTCTGGCTTCTGAAATTTTGTATGCGAGTGTATGTATCTGGTTTTTAACTTTTATTCATTTTAAGTTTTATAATGTATCTGTTCTGAAATCTGAACTGTGCATGTATAAACCTTATCTCTAGAGTTGAATATTAAAGATATTTACATGTATTTAGATGAACATTTAAAATCGCACTCGGGAACTCATGTTTTCTATAGGAAGATATAAAAAAACTCTGAATATAGTAATCTGCATCATCATTTTTTAGTTGTTGTCCAATCTATACCGTGAGAAAAGTTCTAGCTTCAGCTATATTTCCCTTATCTCTTGTTTCCCTTTCCTCTAAAAAACTCAAAGGAACCAGACCTTCTCTGGAGATTAGACAGATGATCTCAAGCAAGGTCTGTCTATTCAATGTTGGCAAAGTCTAAGGCGCAACACTATTAACCGAAGGCAGATTTTGTTCCAACAATACCATAGTGGTATGTATTTGGATTTTCATTTAAGACACCGTAATTCAAACCCAGTATAAGGATACCAAGACCCCTCATAAAAACCTATATTTTTAACTCAATTTTTTTACCGAATGCTATTAGCTCACCCAGTTAAATTTCTTGACTTTGGTACTTTGGTAGAGAATATGGAAGTTTGAATCTTGTAAAAAGAATATATGCTTAAATAGCCAACTTATTGTAACACCCCTACATGGTGATGATGTATAATATAAGTGAGGCCCGTCTCAATCTCATTTAAAAAAAAATTATAAATCATTATAATTTTTTATTAACATATTTTCTTTTTAACATTCTTCATAAATTTTGGTTTATTTATTTATTCATTTTAATTGGTTAAATGGAATTAAAACCACCCTACTTGCATTACATTGCGACCATGCAACAATATTATAATATTTTTGCAATTATGCATGTATGCTTGGCAAGATCGGAACCTAGGTATCCTCCGTATAATTTTTTAATTAAATTTTTTTCTTTAAAACAATATGAAAGGTATTTTTATATTTGTGTTTAATGTTTTGTTAGTATGTTATAAATTATATCATTGCAATAACTTCTTTTTAAAAAAAATTCTTGAATTTTGTTCCTTTTGGGTCTGACCCTTCCTTAATTACATCTTGACCATGTAGCACTATTATAACAAGTTTTCAATTATGCATGTATATTTGGTAAGATTTTAATTGAGTATTCTCTTTTGAAAGTTGAATATAATTGGTTGAGCTAATGCTATTTGAATAGGTTTACACAAATTTAAATTATGTTCTTCTGTAAAACAATGAAAACTTAAAATGTTTGTGTAACTTATTTTTATATTTGTCTTTAGTATGGATAAATTATGTTATTGGTTTAACTTTTTTTTGTTTCAAAATGTTGGATGTATCTCTACTTAAATTTAAATTGTCTTTTCTCTACAACTCAATTTTTTTGTCCAATGACATTAACTCAACCAGTTAGATTCCTTGACTTTGGTGAAAGAGACCGAGATTTGAATCTTGTCAAAAGAATACATGTTTAAATAGTCAACTTGTTGTAATACCACTATGTGATGGTGTAATATAGGTGAAACCCATTTCAATATTTTTTCCATGTTATATATATATATATATATATATATATATATATATATATATATATATATATATATATATATATATATATATATATATATTTGTTAACACATTTTCCATCTAACAATCTTCATAAACTATCCACGTGTTGTAGGTGAGTTGGAGAGAGTAGTGCATTTCTCAAAGGAGGTTTCTAATTCGAATCTCCACTCTACCAAACGTACATCGGGTACCCAAAATCTAGTTGATAATGCTAGTGCGGTCAAAATCGAGCGTAACTCCCGGATGATTTTGACGGTGTAGAACCCTTTGGTCGTGGTTTCTCGGACCAAAGCTGTCCCGCAAGAGATTTTTCGGTAAATAAAAAATAACATTTTTCATAGACTTTGGTTTTTTTTAATCCATAGAATTGAAATGACACTACTTGAATAGCACTATTATTATAATTGTGCATGTATGCTTAGCAATATTAGCATGTGGATATTTTTCTTTTAAGTTGAATATAATTGATTGAGCTGCTATTTGATTAGGTTTGCACAAATTTAAATTATTTTTGTCTTCTTTTAAAGGAATGAAAACTTAAAATGTTTTAAATGCGAGTGGTCAAGTGTGTGAGGGGGTGGGTGTGTGGTGGTTGTGTGTTAAATTTCCTATTGATAAGCATAGCTCTTGGCTTAACGAGGGGTCATGGTTGGAGAAGACTGCTCAGCTCTATGCGTTTGTCGTAGGGGTTGCTCACACTAATCAAATAAAAAAAATAAATTGTTTTATATACACAGAGGAATCGGTAACCACCTTTAATTTTTGAACAACTAGTCACATAGTCAAGTCGCATCCCATCTTAGCATCAAATCATGTTGCTATCACTGTAACCCATATCTCACCTCAATAAATAGGACCTAGAGTGAGAAGACCTTTAGTGGCTCGAGGTTGGTACCGTCATTATCATTTAATATGTTATAAATTATATTATTAGTTTAAACTTTTTTTTACAATTCTCTTGAATTTTGTGCCTTTTGGGTGTAACTTTACTTCAATTTAAATTATTATTTTTCTACTACTCAAAGTTTCTATCCAATGGCATTAGCTCAAGTTTTGAATCTTGTCAAAAGAATACATGTATTCCTTGACTTTGATAGAGGAAATCAAGGTTTGAATCTTGTCAAAAGAATACATGTTTAAATAGCCAACTTATTGTAAATGTGTGGTGATGATGCAATATTGGTGGAACCCATTTCAATCCCATTTATAAAAAATTATAAATTATTATATTTTTTATTGATAACATTCTTCATAAATTATGATTTATTTATTTTCATTATTAAATTGGTTACATAAAATTGAAACGGCTTACTTGAATTACATCATGACCATGTAGCAATATTATAACAATTATGCATGTATGCTTGACAAGATTCGAACCGGGATATATCTCGTTGAAAGTTGAATAAAATTGAATGAGCATTATATCATGACCATGTAGCAATATTATTAACAATTATGCATGTATGACAAGATTCGAACCTGGGTATCTCATTGAAATTTGAATATAATTGAATGAGCTAAAGTTATTTAGTTAATTTTACAAAAATTTAAATTATTTTATTCTTCTTTAAAACAATAAAAATGTTTATATAAGGTATTTTTAGATTTGTGTATAATGTTTTATTATTATGTTATTGGTTTAATTTTGTTTTCAAAGTTCTCTTAAATTTTGTTCCTTTTAGGTGTAACCTACTTAAATTAAAATTGTCTTTCTAATACTCAAACAAATAGACAGGTATTAAAGAGGAAGGAAATTCCAATCATAGAATATGCCATTAGACTTACATCATCACATTAACCGGTTAGAAAGCAAGAGGGCCAGCCCTCCCACACACATGCTCAAACTCGATGTTAATAGGGGTGAGAAATCCCACAAAGTAGGACCAAGGACATGCACCTTTAATCTATCCAATGACATTATCTCAATCAGTTAAATTCCTTGACTTTAGGAGCGGAGACCCAGGTTTAAATCTTGTCAAAAGAATACATAAATAATCAACTTATTGTAATATTACAATGTGATCATGATGTTATATAGGTGGTACGCGTTTCAATTCCATTTATAAAATATTAACACATTTCCTTTTTAATATTTTTCATAAATTCCAAACCCCGTAAGGGGTGCGGAGGTCCAAGGTTCAAATCTCGGGTCTCGTTGGATTGAACATTTGTCTCTTTTCTATGTTTTTAATGGCGTAAAATGTTTAAAATGATTATGGTATGGTGGTTATAGGAACGGACTGTACGAAGATCTGTGTGGTGGCTTTCGGGGTGGACAATGCAGAATACTGTGGCGGCCATAAAATCCAAACAACCTACCCGAATTTATGACGGCTACCGATTCCACCATGTAAATTAGAAAAAAAAAGCATTCTTCGCAAATTCTGGTTTTTTTGACATCATGGCCATGTAGTAGTATTATAAAAAAATTACAATAATGCATATATCCTTGGCAAGATTGGAACTTAGGTATCCTCCTTGAAAGTTGAATATAATTGGTTGAGCTAATGCTATTTGATTAGGTTTACATAAATTTAATTATTTTCTTCTCTTTAAAACAATAAAAACTTAAAATGTTTATGTAAGGTATTTTTATATTTGTGTCTAATGTTTTTGTTAATACATTATAACTTATGTTATTGGAATAACAATTTTTTTTTTTAAATTTCTTGAATTTTGTTCCTTTTGGGTGTAACTTTACTTAAATTAATATTATTTTTCTTTTAGTACTTAAATTTTAAATCCAATGGCATTAGTTCAACCGATTAAATTCCTTGACATTGGTGAAGGAGATCTTGCCAAAATAAAATTAAAAAATAATACATGCTTAAATAGTCAACTTGTTGTAATATCACTATGTGACTATGTGGTTATATGACTATGTGGTGATGAAGTAATATAGGCAGGCCCGGTTGAATCCCATTTAAAAAAATATATAGACCATTATATTTTTTATTAACATATTTTCTTTCTAACATTCTTCATAAACTTTGGTTTATTTATTTTTTATTTTTTTAATTGATTACATGAAACTTAAACCACCCCATGACCATGGTAGCAATATTATAACAATTTTACAATTATGCATGTATGCTTGGTAAGATTGGATATGGGTGTCGTCTTTGAAAGTTGAATATAATTGGTTGAGCTAATGCTATTTGATTAGGTTTACATAAATTTAAATTATTTTCTTCTTTAAAACAATGAAAACTTAAAATGTTTATGTAACTTATTTTTAGATTTGTATCTAATGTTTTTTTAGTATGTTATAAAATATGTTGTGGCTTAACATTGTTTTTTTTCAAAAAATTCTTGAACTTTGTTCTTTTTAGGTGTAACTATACTTAAAATTAAATTATCTTTTCTCTACAAAAGAATAAATTCTTGTACTACAAATACTTTGGAACTTTAAATAAAAGGTTCAAGGTTTGAATTCTTGAATTTAAAAAAAAAAAAAATATATATATATATATATATATATATATATATATATATATATATATATCCCAAATATTCTAATTAATATTTTTTTTCAAAAGCTAGACCTTGAATAAATAGTCTTATGGTTTTGTTGTGGCTTACATCCCTTGTGAGGGAGGTCCTTATAAAGTTAGGAACAATTGCCTATAATATATGGAATGATTGAATATGGCTTAATGGTCATAGAATCTCTTCCATTACTTCTAGTTGAATATATAAAAATATTTTGTGTCCTCCTTATTTAGACTCTAAGCTCAATGTCAAGTGGCAAGTGAATTTTACCAATGCCCAATGGCAGTCTCTTGCTACTTAAATTTGAAAAGTTTATATTGAATCCAAAACTTAACTTCTTGTATGGCAGATTTTACATCAAAAACTTCCAACTTCTAAAAGTTCGGCTTTGATTTTACACATTTTCCTTCAATACAATTTTTGTAATGCCTTAAAAACTCTTATTCACTTGTTTTGATTTTATGACATGGCTAAACATTTTTGGGATGTCTTCTACACTTTTCTTTTTCCCTCTTTCACTAGATCTTGGAAGCTTTCTCTGCTTGTTTTTTCTCAACTGGATCAATGTCCCAAACTCTGGGATGTTTGTAGACTCATCATTCTCAAGCACATTTGGAAGTGCAGATACAAAAATATGTTTACTGGATCTGCTCCTCCATGGGATATAGTTTTAGTAGACTTGATCTTTGATCTTTTGTTACATGTGGGACGCATTCATTTCCAAGTCTATAGAACTTCCAACACACCACGATATGTTATTGATAGACTTCATCAACTTTCTCACATGGTGCGGGGATCTTCAAAAGGTCCAACAGGAAACTAAAAAGAAAGTAGTTAACAATGATGAGCAAGTTAAGGTTTTGATTACTTCTATTTCTTCTTTGAAGACTTCAAAAAATATCACGGAAGACATGCTCAAAATTTCTCCATATAACATGCTCTCCCACATATGAGTCGATATTTGATGTATTGTAGCAAGATATAGATAGTCTTTTTGTTGCTATTAGCTTCTATTCTTATGTAATTCAGTTATGGATGCTTTACTCCTTATCCACCTCATTTTGTTTTATAGCTGGTGCACAGTGTTAACACCATAGTATTGTATTGTTTCGGTTAATGAATTAATATAATCTAGGTTTTTCTATATAAAAAAATATCATTGACTATTTATGTATATTTACTAATTATTTAAATTCATTCTTATTTTTATACCTAGTAAAATATTGAATGAACCAAATAGTGTGGAAAGGGAGTCAAATGCAAGGTAACTGAGACCTCTTGTAAAAACTTGCATTTTAACTCAAAAATATTATCCAATGGCATTAGTTCAACCAATTAGATTCCTTGAATTTGAATTTAAATAATTAATAAACATGCATACATAGATATGATACCTTCTTCCTACTAGGGAGTGAAACACATGGAATCAAATACCTTCTTCCTACTAGGGAGTGAAATGCATGGAATCAAATAGTGTGGGGACCTCAACGAAGAAAATCTCCATCAAGAGATAGAATTTAGAGGAATTGAGATCTTGATCCCCAACCTGCAAGAGTCCCTAGGGCATAGATAATTTGAGGAAGATGAATTCTTCTAAAAGGATGGAAGTAAAGGAGAAATTCAGTGTTGCACAAGAAATTAATGAGGTTGGAGGTGAGGATTTGGCCTGTGTTGAGCCAAAGAAAGTGGTGGAAGATGTTACAAAAAAGCCCAAAAATATTTGTCAAATTCCTACCAAAGTTGGCGGTCCCTCAGAGGCTTAGTTTAACACAAACCTATTGCCTAATGATCTTCAAAATCCTCTTATTTCTTTGGATTCTTTCATTTTTCTATGGTATGCCCATTTGTAGAGGTCTTATATTGGTAGATACTAGTTTGTCCTAGAATTGCGTTGTGGCATCAAGGATCTTGACCTTGTTGGGCAAATGATTATTTTGCTTGGCTCAATTTTGACAAATTGGTGTTGACCTACAAGTTGAGTAGTAGTAGAAGGGTTCTATTTTTTTAATATGATAAGTTATTTGTTCAGTTTCCCTAAGAAGGAAACTATCAGTCTGGATATGATAAAGTGGACTATGATCGTGCAAAGTTTTGAAAATATTACTCTATTAAGATACAATGCATAGATAGTAGAGGTGGAGTTGTGGTATTGTGAAGGTTGCTATAGGAAAATGTCAAGAAGGATGTTAAATTTGAAATATTTATATTTACAAAGAAAATTGAAGATCTAAAAAATAAAAATATAAAATTCAAAAATATGTTTGTAAACTCTCAACCTCTAAAGAAGAGAGTTATGATTTTTCAAGAGTTAGGGACTCAAATACAACCATTTTTCTCTAGAAAAAACATTATATAGATAGATAGATAGATATATAGTTATAGTTATAGTTATAGTTATAGTTATAGTTATAAAATTAGAGGATGTAAAAAATATAGATGACCTTTCATGGATTTAAATTTTTTATAGATCTAAATTATAAAGAGATATCTTCTTAAAATGTATATGTAATGGGAAGGACAATTGAGTTAGAGTGAATATTTAAACAATAATCTGAATTTGGGATTTTCTCTTAAGACTACCACCCTCAAAATTTGAATTTAGGATTCTCTTTATAGAAAATTGCTCTTAAAAATTGAATTTGGGATTTCCTCTTGATAGTTTTCATTTATTTTTAAATAATTCAAGGTTCTAAGTTCACTATAGTGATGCTAAGTAGTTCCACTTGAACCATTAGTCACTACTAGGGAATACAAATTATTCATATCATCATAAAGGATTCTTCAAACTATGTTATATTGACATTAATAATGCCACAATAACAACATATTTAAGTGTCACCATAGCACAAAATAATCTTATAGTGCTAAGGTAGCACTAGAATGGTATCGTGTTTTGTTTTTGTGAAAAAAATAGGGAATACAATTGCTAAGGCAACGCAAAGAATAATGTTACAACCCTACAACATAGTAGTGTATGGTCACAAATTATTGAAATGTTCATGCAAATTTTTACTTATTATTTTTATTTTTAAAGTGGGATATTTGAAATCTTTAAAGTATATGATTATCCTTCTATGTAAGCATGGTTTGACCATGTATATAAAGGGTAAATTAGTTTTTAACATCTACAAGGCTATAGACCATATGAGATAGATATTGTTTACCCAATATATGGTTATCCCCAACCATACTCCAATTATTGAAGCATGGTGTACAACCCTACCCCCTCAAGATTCGAACCTTGGACCTCCATTTAGAGTTCCAAAGTCTCCATATTTAGTCTACTTAGGTTGTATATCAAATGATAAGCAAAAACATAACACTTTCAAAGAGTCTTTATAGGGTAAGTTATGTTGGTAAATATTCACTCTAATGTCATCTTTTACTTAGTTGCTTACATGGATGATCATTCATCTTAAATCACCTTATAAGTTGCATTTGGACAAGTTTGACCTTACATGACCTTAATTATACAAATCTACTATATCCTTATGAAATCCGATTCTAGACTCTTTTCTATTATTTTCTTAATGAAAGTTACTTGGAAGTTTGTACTACTTAGATTTGGTAATAACTACAATGCAATTGATGTAAAATTTAAACAATTACTTGTTTTTCAATGAGTTATATGGGATTGAAACAGACCCCTAATATATTATATCATCACCACATAGTGGTATTACAACAAAGCTTGGATAGTATCCATGTATTATTTGGCAAGATTTGAACCTTGGTCTCCTCCTTGAAATGTTGATGAATCAAACCGTTTGAGCTAATGCCACTTGATTTAAACAATTACTTGTTAAACATATATGGTTTATTCATCTTTTCTCTAGATTTAGAATTTTTACTATTCAATTGACATTGGAAAGCACAAATTCTATATTAGCATCTTCTTATTGATGACAACTTGACTAAGAAGTGGTTGTTGTTAATACTAATCTTTACTTAATGCCATTATTGACTTTATATTGTGATCACCTTGGACCCATGCGCACCTTGTAATGTGACCTTTTGTATTTTTATATTGTTATCCAATTATTAACCCTAAGTAACCAACATTAGAAGAGTTGTGTTACAGGTGATATATACCCTCATTTGACAAACAATGTTTTCATTAGTTTCATATCATTCTTTATTTTTAGTGAGAGATTATTAGTGTCTAAGAACACCTTCTACCTTCATGTTCTTCTTTATGAATGTTATGTATTTTCTTGGTTGATCAATGTGCTTAATTCTATTCATTCTTGAATATTTTGCATATTCCACTATGGTAATCAAAGTTAAGGCATTGTCACGAAGTTCTATATGTTATCTCATTAAAGTCCTTAAAATGATTTCTACATGGTATTAGAGTGATTTATTATCACCAATGCTTGCTCCAATATCTTAGTTCTTCATTATTTGGTATAATAGTTACAAAGGAGCTTTGATTTCCATGAAAGCAACTATATAGTGAGGATTTGGATCAAATTTATCTTTTTAGGGCTTTTAAAAACCCTAGGTTGAAGTTGGTTTTCCATCATCTTGTGACATTGCTTCTAAAGGAGTTTTATTTTCTAGAGAAGTACATGCGAAGCAAGGAACATTGAACAAGCATTGTATATTTTAGGATTATTTTAAGAATGTTATATTGCACTTTGGATTGTTGGTCTATGGCTCTCTTCTCGTGCTTCTTTAGATAAATTTAATAGTTAAAGGAGCAAGTGTGGAATGTATGTTCATAAACAAGTTCCATTATTTTCCTCGCACCATTTGACATTCAATCCATCTTGTTTTTATGATGGAAATTTTAAGGAAATGGTGTTTCTTATAGGAATGATTATGGATCAAAAGCATGGATTAGATTTTTTAGGGTTTTACCTTAACTTGTTTTTAGGATTTTTCTAAAATATTAATATCTTTCATTATTTTAAATTCCTTGTTTTAGGAAAACTATAAATGAGAGGGCAAAATATTATACATATGTTGGATTAAAGAAGATGTTGAGGAGTAAGAGATCATCCTTGTTTGTTAAAGGATTTTCAAACAAAATCCAATAAATGCAAAGAACTACAAGTTTCAATTCTAAAGAAAAGTTATTTTTAGGTTCCCTCGACTCCCATGGAGCTCAAATGGAGGGTTGAGATATGTTTAATTCTCTAGAAAATAATTATATAGGACCTCAGTGATAATTATGAAAGAATCTCAACATAAATATAATCCTTGTAGCAACTATAGGGGGTTTTTGTTTAGCATTTTTCAATTTTTCACTTTATAGCTTCACAGTTGAAAAGGCATATGCAAATGGTTTTCTACACAAATTAAGGAGAGAGGGGTTGTATTTTTATTTGTAGATTCACTTGTTCATTGTTATTAGTTATATAATATTTGGTGTTTCTCATCCATTATGGTGGACCTCGGTTGCTAACATCAATTTGTATAGCACATTGATTCATTTGTAGCCAATCAAAAGCTATAAATTTTTAATATTTGATTAGCTTATTTATACAAGTGGTAATACCTGATTACTACATGGATATAATTGAATATGACATCCAAGTTTTGCTAATAAACAACTCAAAAGTCATTATTTTTAAGATAAATTGATGTTTTTTAAAGATATTTCTAGGGGTTGTTTTGAAGGGCAAATATTAAGAAATATATTTTTTCCATATGGAAGTATTTTAGATTTTTTTAAAATTAATTTAGTTTTTCTAGATCTTTGTGTTAAAGGTATTACATTATTTGGTACCTTGCAATATTAATGCAAGGACCCTATAAATAGTCTGGATTAGGGTGTATTTAATATTTTGAGTCTATTGTATGCATTATGTTATTAAGTGTGAGTTATGTGAGTGAAGTATCATTTTTAGAAGTGAGGAGTTATGAGCAATCATGAGAGACTTCGTCTTTACGTAAATATGTGATATTTATTATTATATAAGATAGAATTATGAAGAGTTAGATCTCTTGTGAGTATGAGGAGATGAAGAGTTTATGTACGTGCAAAGGTTAAGAGTCATATGCATATGAAGAGTCTCATGTGTGTATATATTGAAGACAATACCTTATAATATGTAATCAAACAAACATTACATTTATGCATTGATTATAGTAGATGTATTTTCAATAATACTTTAGTGAGATTGTAAATATTATTGTAAGAGATATGTATTTGAGATATTATGAGCTATTGTGTGATCCTATGAAATTATCCTATGAGAATAAGGATGATTTGCTAACAATGGTGTCAGAGCTACGATGGAGAGAAGTCAAACCTATGGTAGAGAGAATTCAAAGCTATGGTGGAGAGGAAACTAAGTTGTGGTGGAGAGAAGATTGAACTACAAAGAAGAGAAGTTGGATATTTGTTGAAAAGATTTTTAGTGAAGAGGTTTGTAGAGAGATGACTAGTGAAAAATCATTTAGGTCTAGAGAAGTTTAAGCCTAGTGAGAGTTGCAATAAGAGCAATGTTGGAAGTTTGATTGAAATAACATTGTAGTGAGAGCAAATTTGAGTGCCTAGTATGTGTAACATTACAACTGGTAAGAGAGAGAGACAAATGGAGGTTTAAACGTCCTCATTAAACAACATTGCATCCAGAGGATACTTTATTATAAAGAACGTTGGATTAAAAAAGAATGCTACATTCAAAGGAGATGTCCTTATAGAGAGTATTACATTTGAAGAAGCAAATGCTACGTTCAAAGGAGTGAATAGAGAGATGTCATAGCCCATAGAAGATTGTTGAGGCAATTGCATTCTAGAGGAAAATAGATATTTAAAGAGTAGAGATAAGAGCAAGTGCATATGCCAGAAGGTGTAACATCAGTGTAGTAACGCATCTGCTGTTCATTTAGAAATCAATTACCAAAGGAAATAAACCAAACTCATGTAATTTATATAGGCTAGAGATTTGGGAGGAAATCAATACCAAATAAGGTAAGGCTTTATTTGCCTTATAACGTTGGAAGAACAATTTATTGAAGGTATTATAATATTTAAGGAGAAATAGGTTAATAATTAAGGAGGTATAAGAAGATAATGAAAGATTAAAGTCAATTGAAGAAAATTGAAGAAGTATAAAAAGAATGAAAGATTGAAGGAAGAAAGAAATTGAAAATTGAAGAAGAAGAAAAGAAGAAAAATAAATTGAAGAATAATTTTAATGATTGAAGAAAAGAATTGAATTGAAATAGAATAATATTGAATTTTTTTTTAATAAAATTGATGATAGAAGAAGAAGAAAATTATTGAAGAAAGAATAAAGAAAAGTTGAATTGAAATTTCAAGATAAAAGGTTTTCGACAAAGAATAAAAATATTTGATTGAAAAAGAAGATCAAATTTGAAATTGAAAATTGAAAAAATAAAAGAGGAGAATATTTGTAGAAAAAATTAATTTGGGAGCAATAAGGGATTCTACAACAAAGGAAAGTAATTGAAAAAGAAATTTGTGAAAGAACAAAATGAGTGCATCGGAGGTATTTTTTAAAGTCACATATGTTCAAAGAAATATCATGAAGAAAGATTTTCAAAGATAAAGAAGATATTGTCACAAACATGTTCTATGATAAACTAAAACACCAAAGCCTAAAACATAATAAAAATTTGAATATGAAGAAAATTCTTGGTGCATTGATTCAGTTTCTAGTCATCATATGACATACGACAGACAACATTTATTAGTTATATTCCATACAAGTAAAACCAAGTATACCAATTAATATAGAAAATGATAAAATCTATCAAGTACAAGGATTAGGAAACGTCACACTTAGTCTATCATATTCATAATATACACTAGAAAATGTGCTTTATGTTCCAGGTATAACATATAATCTAATTTTAGTATCATAATTGCTATATAAAGGAAGAGTGGTAGAATTCAAAACCGTGAATGGCAATAAGACATATCTTATTAAAAAACTAAAAAAATTGAAACCTTTGGATCCTACAAAAGTGACATATTTGCTTTGGATGTAATAGAACTTGCACAAAAACATTTGGATCAAATTTTGCCAAAAGAACGATATTAGAAGAGGTATTTTATTGAACACAAAACTCTTATGGCAAAGGAACATGATAAGACATCAACAAAGTTGGAAAATATGTTCTTTGATGACTTCTTCAAAAGTACAAGTGATAACTTAGAGGAATAGATTCAAAACCTAAACTAGAATTAGCACCAACATCATAACAAGCTAGAATGCATCAAGAATATTGAAAGCATATGAAGGCAAAAGGCCTTTATACAAAATAATGTAATACAAGGGGGTGTTGGAGGTATTACATTATTTGGTACCTTCCAACATTAATGCAATGAGCTTGTAAATAGCTTAGATTAGGATGAGTTTAATGTTGTGAGTTATATCTGTGAGGTGTCATGTGAGTGAAGTGTCATGTTTATAAGTGAGGAGTTATGAGAAATCATGACAAACTTAGTCTTTATATAAATATGTGAGATTTATTATTATGTAAGAGATAAATGTGAAGAGTTAGATATCCCACGAGTATTAGGAGACGAAGAGCTTACATATGTGCAAAGGTCAAGAGTCATGTGCATATGAAGAGTCTCATGTATGTATATATTGAAGATAAAGCCTTGTAATATGTAATCGAACAAGCATTGCATTTATGTATTGCTTATAGTAGATATATTTTCAATAATATTTCAGTGAGATTGTTATTGTTATTGTGTGAGATTTGCATTTAAAATATTGTGAGATCCTCTGGAATTATCCTATGAGAATAAGAGTGATTTGCTAACATTTTGCATCAATGTTAGTCTTGCATTTCTATCTTGTTGTATCAAATATGAAATTATATAGAAACTAGTGGGATTTGCCACTCCATTAGTTTAGTAGAAGTATAAAGAACCTATATTTAGTAGGTTACCTAGCAAATAGTTGAGAAAGATGGAAGAACTTTCTCCTTTAGTTTTAATGTAGAATCTTGTCAAGAAGAACCCAAAGAAGATAGTTTGTTGGTTTTTTCGAGAAGGGGCACACAACCATAGAAGAAAGTTTGTTGGTTTTGCAAGGAGGGACACAAAGCCATATTTTGTTTTGCATGTATTTGACACCTTAAAGATACAATTAAGAAATCTGGGTGTAGTGAAGTGTTTCTTGAAACTTCACATGATGGTAGTACCTCACATAACACACATGCATCTATCACTTAACATATTCATCTTCTTCATCTTGTGAAAAGAGGATTGATATCACTAGTAAGTGTACTCACTAAGATCAAATTTATCTTCTTCATCTTCTCATTAATTATCTCTTTTAGTGGATAAATTCATTCATGTCACCAATAAATAGACTTGTCAAGGAACATACAATCTTTTTAGGGTTGTTGATAGTTGTTAGTTTGCAACCCAATGGTATACACCTGAGTAAATCAAGCATTTGTTTCCATAGTTGAAATCTAATGTGATTGGACTATCATTTCCCAAGAGGGGATGAATGATCTAAGAAAAACATGGCTTGCTTAGGCCTTCAAGAATAATGATGCTAAAGTAATATCAACATATATATTTGTGTGATCATCTAGAATTTTGACCATATGGGCTAATGTCATAGCTATTTGTAATTCTAGATCCCCTCATGGCACTAGCCCTAGTTTTGGTATTATGACTATATATGCCTATGATGTCCACATGCACAAATATAGACACCTATGAGGTCAACAATCTATGTCACTACCAAATACCAAAATGTATAAATGATATCTTTCTAGTATTAGTTTTTAGGGACACAATTGTAATAATCTGATGATACCACTTGACATCTTATAAACTAGTGCCAACTCTAGGTGATGTCGTTGAAAAGTTCTATTATTATTCATAAAACTACTTCTTGATCAGTTGAAAGTTGAATTGCTTTTTCTCTCGATTTCTTTGTAATTGTTGTACATCTTGTATATAGCTTAAGAATGTAGTAGATCACTTCTTCCTCTATCTTTTGTTCCCTCACTTATTTCTCTCATTTCCCTTTGAAAATTCTTGTATCTTTATAATTCTTAAGATTTTATTTTACCATTTCTTTCACTATATAGGAACAAAGTGTAAATATGTTCTATTCACCACAAATATTATATAATAATCATTTGTACTATTGCCAATACTATATATAAGCCTTATATTTTGTAATATATTTATATTTGCATTATCTATGAGTCAAGTCTTATTGTTTTGAAGAGATTTTGTTATGCCCCATCCTATTACACAAATTTAAATCATGAGTCATCTAGTACTACAACTAGGTTGAGAGAGTTATACTCCACACCACCACATCTTAGGCCCTATGATATTGATCAACTATTCCCTTCATTTCAAGGTTGAACAGCTAAAAAAAACTAAAATTTTTATGGAGGACATTTTTTAATTTTATCCTTTCTTAAAGGAAAAATAACATTTAAAAGGCTTTGAAGGTTAGAATTTTGATCTTTACTTGCAATACTTTGAACTCATACCATAATAAGAGGTGGTTGATTGAGAATCAAATACCCATAACTCATATACATTGGTTTTTGAGTAATACTTCTTTTACACATCCACCATGGGGATTAAACCCGGGTCACATCTCTCGTAATGCAAGTGATATCCTTACGGGTAGACATAACTCATATACATTAAAATGTTCCACTTGTATTACATCATCACTACACAATGGTATTACAATTTGATTATTATGCATGTATTGTTTAACAAGATTCGAACCTTGATCTCTCCTTGAAAGTTAAGGAATTAAAAATAATATTAACAGATACAACTATAGTCTCTTTATTGTTATTAGCTTCTATTATTATGTGTATTAAGATATGAATGCTTTACTCTTTGTTCACATAATTTTGTTTTTTTGGTTGGTGGATGGTGCTAACATCATATTATTGTAATGTTCCAGTTGATGATATTTTTTTTTTTATTTGTGGAAAACATCCCAAAAGGGATGCCACTTTTGGGTAAGACCCAAGGAGGCAGGGGTATCCATTCCGCCAAAAACGCCCAAGACTCGGACCTGGCCTACCACCTTTGACATACTCAAGGAGCAAACAAACACACAAAACCAATTTAAAAATAAGTAAATAACAAAAAAAATAATATAATAAAATAAAAAATATGCTCCTTGAGTGTGTCAAAACAAAAGCACAACCAAACACACACAATAAGATAAAAGAAACCACAACACAAACCACATAGAAAAACACAAGAACCACATAACAAAACACAAACAAGACAAAAACAACAGAACACTACAAAGACATAACAAAAAAAAACATGAAAAATAAACACAACCAAAACCTAAAATATTAAAAAAAATAAAAATAAAAATAAAAAACAATCAACAATAGACAATAAACAAAAACAAAAAACATATAAAACACACACATAAAAACATGAAATAACACAAACAAAGAGAAACCCAAGAACAAGAACAAAAAAAACACAAGAACAATAACAAAAAACATTAAAAAAAAACACAAAACAACAAAAAACAACACAAAGAACACAAAAACAAAACAAAACAAAAGAACCCACCCACCTTAAAAAACTAAACAAAAAAGAAAAAAGAAAAAAAAATGAACATAACAATGACCTATCTAGACCAGAAGACTATTAAGGCAAGAATCAACAGAGGAAACAAAATAAAGAATAGAATGAGCTAGGGAACTAAAAAAAATTGAATGAACCAAAGAGAAGCAAAAAAAAAAAAAGCAAGAAGAAACTAGGTACCTTCAAAACTGGAACCATCCAAAGAAATGATAGAAAGAAGAGCTTCCCTAATTTGAGAAGCCCACCATATGGGAGGGTGGCCATAACAAGTAAGATCACCTTTGTTCAAAGCCCAATTAGCTAAAGCATCAGCATTCTTGTTTTAATCTCCGACCACATGATTGTAATCAACTTTCAAAAATCCCATCTGGATTAATTGAATCTTCTCAATAATTTATTTTATTCTCCAATCCACCTTATGATTCTTAGAAGGAGTCTTCAAGAGATTAATCATAAGTTGAGAGTTAGACTCAACTAACACCTTTTCCCATCCAACCTTAGTAGCCTCTTGAAGGCCTCTGAGGATACCATACCCCTCAACAAGGTTATTGGAAAGAATACCCAAATTCTCAACAAAAGTAAAAACCAGGGAGCCATCTGAAAGTCTACCAATTCCTCCCACATTGGCTTTTCCAGGGTTCCCTCTAGAGGCTCCATCAGTATTGAATTTTCCAAAATCCTTAGGAGGAGGTTGTCAATTTCTAGTCCTATCCATCTTACTAATACTCACATTCCCTTTAAGTTGGTTGCCCTCATAAGATTTAATCTTCAATCTTTGCATCACTTGATCCCATCTTTGGTGGGAGTTTTGGGGGTGATTAAGGAGTTGATGGACTTATTTAACTAAGTTGGCTATGGTCTTTTGCCAAATATAGTGAATATCCTTCCTATCTTGATAAAAAAATTTGCTGTTCCTTTCATTCCAAATATTCCAAAGAAGAATGGTAGAACCCATCCAAACTAACTGCCTAATAAAATGATCAACACCCTCTTGATTAGGCCAATCCCTCCAAAGTTGTTCAAAAGTAAAAAAATTGGACCACTTGTAAGCCAAGTAAAGTGGCCATTCTCCTCCATAGCTCAAAGGCTAAAGTACACTCAATAAAAATATGGTTGAGATTTTCTACATTCTCTTCACACATTTCACATATAAAAGGGCCATGAAAACCATGCTTCATAAGTTGCTCACCAGTAAGCACCCTATGATGCAATAAAAGCCAATTAAAGAGCCTCACCTTAGGCTAGAGCTTTTGAGCTCACAATCGAGAAAAGATGTCAGAATAATGGTTGGGATTATTATGGCATAAGGTCAAATAACCTTGAGCAACTGATTACTCACCCTTAGTAGTGTTGTTCCATCCAAAACAATCTTTTTCATGGGACCAAGAGGGATCGCATATGAAGGATACCTTGGATATCTTGTCTTTGCCTTTCTGGGATTTGAATAGGCCAGTCCTCAATAGGGATCCAATATCTACCAACATTTGAATTACCAGTATGGTATTGATAGTAATTAGCCACCTTTATCCAATTAGCTCGGTGAAGCTCCTCCATCTAAGGCCTCCAATTAGGAAACTGAGTTATCAAAGGCTTATTACCATCCCAAGAATCTATCCAAAAATTTACCCGTTGACCATTATAAATGATCCAAAATAATTTTTTCTTTATCAAATCCTCACCAGTCTTAAGAACTGCTAAAATGGGAGAACCTTTGGTAGGAAGTTGATAGCGAACAAGGTCTTCAGGACTTTTGTTCTCAGCATATTTAGCACATAGATTATTGGTCCAAAGAGCATTGGGGTTATGCAACATCCTCTAATATAATTTAGCAGCTAAAGCTTTGTTGTTATTAATAGAAGACCAAAATCCTAAACCCCCTTCACTCTTAGGAAGACATAAAGTATCCCATTTCACCAAGGCCCATTTTATTTTCTCCTGAGTACCACTCCAAAGGAAACGATGACTGATTTGATCCAATTCTCGAAGAACAACCTTTGGGATATTCAAAACGGAAGAAACATAAATAGGAATAGCTTGAAGGACTGATTTTACCAAGGTGATTCTACCCCCAGAAGAAAGCAACTTGTTGGTCCACTTTCCAATTTTCTTCTTCTTTGTCCAACAACCAATTCCAATCTTTATTTTTATGCCTTTGAATATTTATGGGAATACCTAAATAAGTGATTGGAAGAGAGGTCTTCTTATATCTTAATTTATCCAAGACCATGGATTCCTGTCTAGCAGAGCAATGAAAGAAAATAACTTTAGATTTGTCTTCATTGATCAACTACCCAGTAGCCTTAGAAAAACAACTAATGATTTGCTTAATATTAGAAGCTTCCTTAACTGTAGCTTTACCTAAAAGAGTAGAGTCATCCACAAATTGAAGATGAGAGATAGGTCTAGCTCCATGAGCAATGATAACTCCCTCAAGGGTTTTGTTTTCCCTCTTTTTGGTTATAGTCCTACCCAAGCATTCAACAAGAATGATGAATGAATAAGGGGATAGCGGTTCACCTTGCCTAATACCTTTGGAAGTCGGGAATGACTAAGAAGGCCTACCATTGATAAGAACTAAGTAGAAAACTAAAGAGATACATCCCATAATCCAATCCATCCAATCCTTATAGAAACCAAATTGCCTCAAAACTTTGATAAGGAAGTGCCAATCCACTCTGTCATAAGCTTTGGATAAGTCTAACCGAATGAACATGGAAGGAGAATTTTGCATATCCATGTAATGGATGGCTTCCTGAGCAAGAACTATCTCATATACTATTTGACGTCCTTCCACATAACCCCCTTGCTCTGGGAAAATAATCTTATGCAAAAGAGGCTTCAACCTTTCTGCCATGATTTTAGTAATAATTTTGAGAAGAACATTACATAAAGCAATAGGTCTACAAGTTGAGATATGATCAACCTCTTGAGCTTTTGGAACAAGAGTAATATAAGTTTTATTGATAACCTTCAAAATTTCTTTGGCTTTCCTGGCTTCTTCCACCACCTCTAATAAATCAACATGAAGGATATCCCATAACTCTTGGTAGAACTCAATGGGAAAACCATCAAGACTTGGGGTTTTCTATTTTTGCATTTTAAAAACTACTTGTTGAAGCTCATTGATAGTAACAGGAGCAGTCAAAATAGAGTTCTTCTCAGAAGTGATAAGAGAAGGGATAACTTGAAGAACATTTTGTTGTGAAGCTGAGTCAAGAGGAGTAGCAACAAAAATATTGGAAAAGTAATCAACAACAATAGAGTTCATGCCATCCCAAGTATAAAAAACATCTCCAGAATCTGAATTTAAGGAAGAAATAAAGTTGTGAGATCTTTGAGCTAGAAGAGATTTGTGGAAGAAATTTGTGTTTCTATCTCCTTCTTTGAGCCATTGAATTCTAGATTTTTGCTTCCATAAGATTTCTTCTCTTTTTTCCCATTCCTCTAACTGAGTTGTGAGTTTAATTTCATCTGCACTTCTCTTCTTTGTGAGGCCATCTAAACGGATTTTCTTATTCAAATTTTCAAGATGAGCAATAACTTCATGTTTTTTTTTATGAACATCTCCAAACTCTTTCCAATTCCAAGTCTTGATTTTGGATTTAATGTATTGCAATATTTTGGCAAAACAGAACATTTTAGTCCCATGCCTAGGATTACTTTCCTTCCACTATTGTTGCACACGAGGTTTGAAGGAAATGTCTCTAAGCCACATTAATTGAAAACGAAAAAGAGAGAAACTCACATTGGTTTTCTACATTTCCACCATGACTGGCCAATGATCCGAACCAACATTATTAAGAGTCTTCACTTTAGTAATGTGACCATGGATTAAGAAATTTTCAAGAGAGCAAAAACCTATCCAATCTCTCCATTATACAAGCTAAACCTTGCCTTCTGTTAGACCAAGTCATAAGGCCATTATCTAGTTGGATATCCACAAGATGGAGGTTTGTAATATATTCGCTCATGAGGTCAGTGCTTTTGTCCAAATTTCTATTTCCCCCCTTTTCTCATCCAGAGAGAGTATGGTATTGAAATCTCCTCCGATCAAGATCCACGCTTTAGGAAAATGAGAGATAATATGAGTAATATCATTCCACTGCCTTCTTTTTTCCTCAAAAGAAGTCGGAGCATAAACAGTAATGTAGAGCATAATCTGGTTGGAATATCTACTTTGAATAACTATAGCCAACAAACCCCAACTGCCAACCATATGGTGAATAACTACCTCTTTTGGATCCCAAAGACAAGATGCCACTCGAAGTCCCTTGGGAACTGAGGGAAACCACTTTTCCAGCTGGCCAAATTTTATTGGCAATTGAGTCCATATCCTCCATTGACATCTTTGTTACTTGAAGGAAAACAATATGTGGATGATTTATCTGAATCATTCTTCTAATTTCATTTTGTTTTGAAAGACTCCCTTTGAGTCCTCTAATATTCCAAGTGATGATCTTCATTAATACCAGGGCTAAAAAAGTTGGGAAGGGCATTAATATTACCTTCTTTTACAAGCTTTTCACCTTCTTTTACCATATGATATTGATTAGTCTTGTGACATACCTTTATATTAGAATCCATCTTCAATTTTTTTTCTTGTTTCTTGACTTACTCTAATTGAATCGAAGGTGGCTTCTAGCCTTGAAGAATGCTTGTACACAGTCAAAATGTTACCAGAAGGTTCAACAAATTCTATATTGGGACCTATATTATTTGAAGTTTTAACATTTAAAATATTGTTTTTCTTGTGAATAATTTCTTCCTTTTTTTTTCCTGTTGAAAACCTTTAATTTGCTGGTTGATAGTTGATGATATAATATAATATAACTTTTACTCAAAAGAACAAAATAATATTAGCTTTCAATACAAAATAAATCGGTTGATAGTAGCCAAGTGTTTGTTAGTGGGTTGCCTTAGTTCCATACCCTCCAACGTCAAGAGTCTCGTCAACTTCGTATTTACCTCTGTCTGACTAAAGATTATTGTAATGTTCCAGTTGATGATATAATATAATCTAACTTTTATTTTAAAAATAAAATAATATTAGCTTTCAATACAAAATAAGTCGGTTGTCAGTAACCAAGTGTTTGTCAGTGAACTACCTTAGTTTGATACCCTGTAAGGTCAAGTGTCTCGTCAATTTCGTATTTACAAAATAAAGATTATAAAAATTCCCTAAACAAAAAATAAAATAAAAAATGACATATTTTATAATTAAAAATATAAAACAATACATAAAAACTTTTATTATACACTCTTCATAAACGAACTATTATTTAAAATAAACGCCCTTATAAATTCATATAATTTAAAAATGAATTTGATGAGAGTCTCGCTTGAATTTATGTGAAGTTTATTCACATAAAGACAACTACGCTCACATGTTCCTTGCAATTGACTTTTGTCATTAAAACACCATTGGAATCCGCCCGTGAGGAAAGGTGGGGCCCACAAGGCCCTTTATTTATTCTATTTAAAAAAATAATACAAAGGGACCAACCATTTTTAAATTATTTTTTTGGTTACGTAGGAGAGTTGATCACAATCACATTATTTTCACACAAGTACACTGTTCAAACCAAGGTGTTGCTCCCACCAAATCTATTTTGCTTCATTATTATTAACTTGGCATGAAAGGTGGGGCTGCCTGTCACTCGAAATTCGTACTGCCATTGTCGATCTGATGTACACTCAAAGGATTCACATCAAACTACTACCCTAGCAAACAAGTTACCCTAAGGTTTGAACTAAGTGTATGGAGCAACCATTTTTTTTTAAGAAAAAACTAGATTATATTAATTCATTATTTGAAACATTACAAAATTATGGTGCCAACACTATCCACAAGCTCAAAAAACAAAATGAGGTGAAGCAATCCTTTTCAACTCTTTGGAAGTTACAAATATAATATATTTTTTTCTATTTGATTGCTAAATTTATGATATACTTAATAAATTTTTAACTTTGATAATTATTCTTATAAAAATGGATCAGAATGTTAAATTTCTTATTGATGATTTTTTTTTTTAATATTATGAGAATAGGTAACATCTTTTCATCTTTAAAAATTGGGCACGGGGACAGATATTCTCCCCAAAGTTTTTGCCTCCAAACACAGGTCAAATTATTGAAGCTGCCTTTATAACCTTTGCCTCTCCTTGCTAAACATAGCTTGGAGTGAGGGAGACCCCCAGTGGCTTAGGGTTGGCACCACTGTTATCAAGCTAGCACACAATAGATTCAAGTCAGACTACTACCTCTGCCCATGTTAGGCATGCCCCCAAAGCTTGAACCTAGATCTCCTCTTAGTAGGTGCCCAAAGTCTTACCAATCCACTAGCTCTTAAGAACAATATCTCATTGATGATTATTCTTATAAATTTAGATTTGAATGTTAAATCTCTTAATTAATATGATTATATAATTTTTTTTTTTATAAAATTAAGTGCAAAACTTATAATTTTTTTAAAATAATTTTTTTTAAATTTTTTTTAAAGTAATAAGTTATATAAACAAACTTCAAAGTTCAACCTTTCGAATAAATTCAAATGTTAAATCTCTTAGTTAATATGATTATATAGAAGATTTTTATAAAATTAAATGTAAATCTTATAATTTTTTTAAAATAAAATATTTTTTCATTTTTTAAAGTAATAAGTTATATAAAGATTCTTTAAAGTTTAATCTTTGAAATAAATTCAAACTATAAATCTTTTCTTTAATATAAAATATCTTAACATTAATAAGTTGTATAAACTTTTAAATCTCTTTTTTAATATAAAATATCTTAAGATTAATAAGTTGTATAAACAAACCTCAAATCTTAACCTTTTAAAATCTCCATTCAATTGCTCCAAATTACATTTTATTAGTTTTTGTATAGAGACCCGAAGTTAATAAGACTTTGACCTTCTAGATAAATGAACTAAGGCTTCCTATCCGCAAGTACTCCGCCCTACCAATCAACTTATCCTTTTTAAATAATATGGTAAAAGAAAGAACAAGGTTTTTCAAGGTGTTAGTTGCTTGAACTTAAATTTCAAATAAAAACCTAAAACTTACCCCTAAATGAACCCTCCCAAAACATCATTTTATTATTATGGACTTGTTTCAGAAGATAGAAAAAGATTATTGTAAAAAAAGGAATACCTTGGCAAACCCTTTAATATCCCACCACAATCTCAAATCTTAACTCCTCTTCACGCATTCTTTTGGAATTTCAAGGTTTTCAAGTGCAGGTGCATAGTGAAGGTGATCCTCCTTTTTCTCTCCCTCTTATTACTTTTTCTTGCCCTAGGGTTATGTCTGCCTAAAACATTGTAGCAGTAATCTTATAATCACAAGTTATTCTTCTATGTGTTATGTTTGAATTTTATTGAAAGCATTGTTTTTGGTTTGGCCTGAAATTTACTATGCTCCTAATTTTTCCATTCTTCTTGCAGTGCCCAGTTTTGAAAGTTAAGTGGGTTACAGACAGGGCAGAAAAGGGCTAAACAGGAGTTAGCGAGAGGTCACATTGGAGGATGGGGCGACCACCGCTTGGAGGTGCCCCCGTTTTCCGCTTCTCTCCCAGAGAGGTTAGTCACTCGTAGCTTTTTCCTACATCCATTTCACTCATTGCTGGTTGATAATAGTCATAAAAATTGAAGTGTGATAATGCTTGATCTCCTCTTTATCATTTGATTGTATTCTTGGATTTGATGTACTAATTTGTTGTTATTGAAATAATAAAAAAATCGTTGTGGTTGATTTTGATCTACAGAGAAAGGGTGTGGATTGTTGTAGCTGGCAATAGTTTCTAGTAATTAATTTTCTCAGTTCAATGCACCTTTGGATAATGGGTGCCCCATAACAACCATCCAATAAGCTTCCCAACATTCATTGGAGAGGACTGCTGGAAATTTTGTTCTAATAAGTTTCTTTAAGTTCTAGATGATTGTCTACCTTGGTTTTTATTAGATGAATGCCCTGGTTGAATAGGTAATCGTTGAGATCCTTGCTCAGTTATTTTCTTTGCTTAGATCGGTGCATGACTTTCTAAATCCAAGTTTAGAGCCAATACAGTGTTACAAATTCCAACCTTGGTGCAACATGCACTGTCCATGTTTGCAAGAGCTTAATTGAAGTATCCCTTGAGGGTAGGGATATGACAAAGATATAAAAGTAAAGATCCTTGACAAATTTTGGTTATATGGGAGTCGAACGGCGCACCCGAATTACATCCGAGTTACATTGTGAACAGGCTATCAAAGTATTTTAACAAATCACATAGTAGTATCACATTCTGGCAATTATGACATCTTGTGCCTTCAACATTCATATCTGACAGGATTTAATCTTATGCCTCCTCCTTAAAAGTTGAGGCATTTAATCTGTTATGAATTTTTTTTTTTTTAATTTAAAAATATTATTAATATTATTTTTTATATCATGTTTTATAAACAATCGTAAATTTTCAAAGGCAAAAGGTAATGTTATCTAAGAAAAACAGCCAATTGACAAATATTAGTCATAAAGAGCATCCGCACCTGAGAGGTAGTGTTGGAAGCAACAATTTGAACTTCTAGAGAGAACTCAAAGAAGCTTACTCTGGTAAATGCTTATATTACAGTCACCTCTACTTGTTTTGTCATTGGGCTAATTTTGAGATCGGAAGCACAAGGGAGAGAGAGGAATGTCTCTTGAACGCCCTGATGAGGGAAGTGCATCTGTCTCTCCTCTAGGCCTGCAGTTCCTAAGGAGACCCAGTGGTTTTGGGGTGGTATGAATCCCGTACAGCCCCACAAAGCCAACTAAAGAGAAAATAACATACATGCTACGCTGTTTTATGAAAAAAAATATTAAAAGTTCTTTATTTTATTTTAATGTTAAGAGGGCCATTGAGGCTTTGGTTCAATGATTGGGACATATGGGTGATGTAGTCCACACCAAGGTTTAAATCTCGGCACCAAATAGGCTACATAGCTCAATGTGACATAATTGATGTAAAAGGGAAAGGGCAACCCTTTCAAAACCCTACTTTCAAAAAAAGAAATCAATGTTAAGAGAGGGCTTGAATGAGCCCATACGTTCTAAAGCTTAATTCATGCTAACCAAAGTTGAAAAGATCATGACAGAGAATTTATCAGCAAGGCTCATAAGAAACTGGAGTAGCAATTACTTGGGACCAAATCAGTAAAAATCGTAATATTTCCCCTTATGTTGAAAATATTGACAATTTTTTGAAAAATTTTGGCTGTAAAGAAACTTTATACACACCGAAATAACCTGATTACAATGGGTGCAAATGGGTTATATTTACAATACAATGTAGTGGCTGGCTTGACAAACAGTTAACTGCATCTAGAAACATTGGATACTCTCAACTTTGTGTCACATGAAGACATGAGTAGACAAACAGTTAACTGCATCTAGAAACATTGGATACTTTCAACTTCGTGTCACATGAAGACATGAGTACCTTAAATTGTTGGAGCTCTGTTAGCTTCTATTGGGATTGAACCTTTATGTGTTGATTGTATCTTATTTTGATTTTTAAATCAGATGCATAGTAGTGAGAAATTTCTTGTTTAGATTAGCTTATGTGATATTCACTGTATGAATCATTTCATGTTGGGATTAAAATTGAACTTAAATCTAGTGTTTATTTTATCCATTCACTGACTGAAAAATTCAAGTTGAAAATGTGTACTAAACTGCTTCTCAGTAGGTCTGTTTATGCAATGATTATCTGGAATCTTAGTCACAAGTTTCATGTTTGTATATAGTTTGGCAAGCTTAAAGTTTGAAAAAAATTAACATTTGGGGAAAAAAATTGATAAAGCTCATTATGAAGTTTGAGATGTGTTATTAAGTGCAAATATATTTATAATTTTATAAAATTAATAAAACCAAAAAAAAAAGACACTAAATAATACATCTTGAAATGTATGTGAAAACATGTCTAACTTAAACTTAAGCCCACATAATACACATTGCTGAATTTGCTTATTTGTTATGTTGATTAAGGTTGTTCCACAAACCAGAGATTGATCTTCAAGTTCCACTAATTCAAACTTTTTGGATGTTCACCGAATGCTAAAATTGCTTACTTTTTATATTGATTAAAAAAGTTCCATAAACCAGCGATTTTAATTGTTCTTTTTTATTTCAATTGGTTACATGGGGTTTTATGAGGGCTCCTAGTCCCCTCTTACCGAGTGTGGTTTGAACTTGGGTCTCAATTTTAATTGTTCTTTAAGTTTTGCTAAATTTGAACTTTTTGGATATGATGAATCTCGATTTAGTGCTTGCAAGAGACTCACTACGTAACATGTTTCATTTATGATGTCTAGGAGGCTTTTAACATGATTCTCAAATTTAGAAATTTGAACCTACTTTGATGGGAACTCTTCATTTTGTATTTGAATATTATTGGACACAATTTAATTATATTCTTTATCTTTTGGTTCCTTATTGTGCAAAGGTTCAAGAAATGGAAAAGGTATTGGAAGATGTTAAGGGTGGAATTCCTTCTCGGGATGCTATCCGATCCCTTGCTGAAAAATTCAGGTCTGTTAGTTCTGAATATGTCTTTTGATTTCACATATTTGAGGACATTGCTGCTGGATATTTTGAATTATCATGGATTGTCAGGAGGCTTTGGAGGAGTGTTTTTTTTCGGTGTTATTTTTTTGGTTAAACAATTAAGAAACATGTATTTGCATTGAAATGCAGTGAATTACCAGAAAGAGCTGGGAAAATTGTTGTCCAGTCTAAGCAGGTCTAACTGCCAATTCTATTTACAAACCGTTAAATTGTTTATGTTCTTATTCTTATTAATTTGGTTTCATTGTATCTTGCAGTCGTTTTCTCTAAATTCTTCTTTCTCCTAGTTTTATAATTTTTACCTTTTTATTTACTAAAATTAAACCCCCATGATTCAGGTATGGAACTGGTTTCAGAATAGGAGATATGCACAGAAAGCAAAAGGTAATAAGGTTCCAGGAAAACTGAATGTTTCATCGTTACCTCGAGATGATTCAGTGGAAAAAAGAGTTGCGGCCAATTCTGCTGCTGTTCCTTCAGGTCATATTTTTTGCTAGTTGTTTTTGCCACTACAAATGAAATTTGTTTCTCTTTTGTTCTCTTTGTCCTCAACAAACCATAGAAAAAATTTACCTAAAGTTAATTAGCATTTGCTTTCTAAAGCATTGGAGTAGAGTAGCATTTGCTTTCTAAAGCATAAGAGTAGAATTTATGCTTTCGAACAATCATTGTAACTGATAAGAAAATAAGGGTTATACAAAGTATTGTGTTACGAAAATAATAGCTATACAAAGTATTGTGCCAATATATCTAAAGTAGTCTTTGGGGCTCCTTTTCCCTTTTTGCGTATAATTTTGTTGTAATAGTGTGTATGGTTTGATTATCTTTTGCATTACCAGAAAACATTCCATCCATTTTTCTGCCAACTTGATTAATAATTTAATTTTTTGTCTTCACCACGTTCATCACTTTAGGGGCTAGGGCAATGCTTTGGTCCTCTTGCCTTCTTACCCAAGTCCTCTACTATTGAGAATTGGCATGTGTACCTTTCTGGGGCTTTGGCTAGCCACAACTTAGAAACTATTTTTTGATTGAGTGGTGTCTTGAGTTTGAATCAGAGTCTAGGAACCTTCTTTCAAATGCAAGGTTTCTGCTAGCTCACTGCCTTCTTCTAATAGAACTTTCTGGTTGGACTTCTTGGTTTTGAGGTAGGGTTCTCCTTGATGGCATTATGTGGTTGAGCTTGATTTGCCATGTCATTTCGCTCATTGGCCTCCACAGGACCTTCAGTCTTATTGGAGAATATAGGAGATGAATAATGAGGGTCTTTTTCTCTAATTTGATAGTGTCTTCAGATGCTTCCATTGGACAAGAGTATGCCAAAGATGGAGCTGTTTTATTATCCATTAATGATATGGGTTAACTCCATCAGACTCTCATGCTTTTGTAGAATATGGCCTTGTGAGTTATGTTGTTTGTGTTTGTATTGTTTGGATTCCAATCACAATATTGATATTGTCATGCCCTTCCATCTGAAAGTGGTTATCAAATTTGTTGTAGACAATTGCTTTTTACTGCAATTGGGCTTGTTCTTAGAATTGGCAGTTTTAGGTCCGTCTTTCTGTGCTGCTTTTTTTGCCCCTGTTTAGTGATCTGGAGCCTTTTGCTTTTATCTCTTAGGAGATCCCTTTGTTTATCTGCAAGGGGAAGTATTCCCCATTATAGCTTTCTCCTTGGTTTTTATTCTTAATGGCGTAACGCCAGATTTCAAGGTACCTTTGGCCAGCTTCCTTTCAAGCATAATCAGTTCACATTTCAACATTTTATCTGTATAGGCTTGAAGGAGTGGCCCTACTTTCAACCCCTTTGTTTGTTGCCCTCCTATTTCTCAGTCTCCTTTGCCTTATTCTGGGTTCTTTTCAACCATATCATCTTCAATCACGATCTAGTCATAGTCATTCTATGCAATTCAGGCTTGTGGATGTATAGCAGTAGACTTTCCGTAGAGTTTGTTATATTGCAGTTAAGTTATGCTGTAGCAACTTGATCCTGCTTTGTGGTGCAAATAATGTAGTTGGCATTTTGTATCTTGAACTTCCATGCAAACTTTTGGGTGTCTATCAAAATATTTTGGTTGTTCCAGTCATAATTAGCAGGTCTTCGAAATGGTTTCTTATGGTAGATATTCAAATTTGATAGAGTTTTGGATTTTCACATTGCATTATTGAGAAATTTGTAAAATTAGTTTTCCCTGAATTATCCAAAGATTTGCAATTTGAATTACTTGTGTATAGCAGTTGCAAAAAGAAAAGACTGGAAGGAGTAAGCAGTATTCTCAAATGTGGTGTAATTTGGTGGGACCAAGATTTCCCAAAATATATTTTAATCTACTAAAATGTAGTTGTTTTGTGTTACACAAATTAATTTAGCGCATATGATGCTGAAGTTTTTTTATAATTGTTTATATGGGATTGAAACAGGCCCCACGCATATTACATGATCATGTTGCCACAATATTACAACATCTTGGCAATTATACATATTTCACTTGGCAAGATTTGAACCTGATCTCTGCCTTAAAAATTGACATTATTAACCCGTGAGATTTCAACCTTGGCTTAGAGTATGAAACTTCTCATTCCCTACCAGTTGCTCACACCCCCATGGGCTCTGGTGCTGAAGTTTTTGTTTTCACTGTAAATTTTAATTCTTCCTCATTTCTGACTGAAGTTTAATATGTTTTTTTTTTAAAACATTTAACCCTTGAATGTTGATACCAATCCTTGTGGAGCATATATCATTCCAACAATGCTGAGTGTTCCTCTATTGACTAATACAAATGTTTTTCAGTTTAACCCCCATTGGTTACTGTGCAAGTGCATGACTTTTCCAAAAACCATAATAATTTTTGGACATTATATTAATGCAGCTATCCTAGGTAAGTTGTAGACATATGTATTGCTTCTCTTATAAGTAAGCATTAAGATATAGTTCAAACTTCACAGAAGCATGGTGATTTGTTGGTCTGAATTTTTGTCTTTCGTTTGCTGTTTAAGCTTTTTCATTTGGGAATTGTTTACGGTGTATTGCATTCAACAAATTGTTTCCCTATTTTCTTTTTTAATGTTTCATAGTAAACGAGTTTCTCATTTGCACCTTGGTGTTGTTCTTTGTCTGTTGTCACAGGCAGAAATGTCGCAGATGTTTCGCAAATGGAGTTTGAAGCAAAATCAGCAAGAGATGGGGCATGGTATATGAGTCTGTTTTAGTTCTAATGTTTGAAATTATTAATTACCTGTTATATATTTGAAGTTGTATTTTCCTTTTTTGCTATATTGACTTATCATTTTATATACTGGATTATGGGCAAAATGTGGAATTAAGAAACTTTAACATTAGGAGTTATTTGAAGTCATCACTGGGATCCTGTTAAATTTGTTTACATATTCCTTTTTAGGAATCCTCCAATGGCCCCAAAAAAAGGTTTAAAGCTTCCTTGTATTGTTGGGTGTTGTTTATGCCACTCCTAAAAGCTTTTACTTTTGTATTATTACACCTCTTAGGCTTCTCTTTTTTCCTACAAACTTGACTTATGTCTATACAAATTCCGGTGTTCACACTTGTGTGTTGGTTATTTTGAAAATATATTACAGGGGAAAACATACTTGTGCTCTGAATTTTATTTAGCAATCATATTCTTGGACTATCTAATGTAAATTTGAGAATGTTGAAAATAGAACATATCTGATGCAGTTTAGCTTGAAATAATAGTTCTATGAACATAAAATCAAGGAATAAATGAAAAATTGTCTGGAAATATTGTCGCATCAATTTCACTAAAGTCAAGAAAATATAGAATGTATCATTAAAATTCATCTTTAATAAACTGGTAGTACTTGTTAAAAACTGGCATCTGTAATGTATGTCTTTATGTCTTGTGATAAACTTTGATTTTTGGCAATTTTTGGTGTTCAAATATCTATAGAGAGTGTGCAGGTATTGATGTTCAGAAAAGAGTGACTTCAGCTATATATGTAGGACAAGGATCCTGCTATAAGCATGCCTTTAATCATATGTCATTTATAATTTTTAAAATGAAATATTTGCTTTACTCTTCTATTGGAGCATTTCAATTGTATTAGGATCCCACTTTTCCTGCAAAGCTTTCACTCATCAGGTGTTACTATGTTAGCTTCTGTTGATTCTTTTACAGTAAACTCATGACATCTACTCTGCATATTTTCCAATCTTGCCCTTCAATCTTTTGAAAACATACTTTCTTGTCCAATTGCTCACCTCTTTTTCATCTTCATGCTAAATTTTCCATCTTATAAAATATAAAAATAAAATTTAAAATATAGAAAATAACTTTGACATCCTTATTTTGAGCCTATCAATTTGACCCTTCAATTTTTTAGCATTGGTCTTCATTCCATGCTTATTTCTTCCTCATTTTGTTCTCTACAGCTTGAGGTCTTCCCTTTTCCCAGTGCATCCTTGATTCTATTTTTAGTTATAAATCACATTTTTCATTACCTATTGTTTTTATGTCTTGTGTCTTATGCATTGTTCCAGTCTTAGAAAAAAGACCTTGTACATTGAAAATATTAAAGTATCTATGTAGTATTTGTTGTGTTGTTTATCATTTTGTAGGAGACATAAGAAAAGCATTATGTCCAATGTATGAGCTGTACAAAGTAGAATGTTTAATACTAAATTGGACATCAAGTGGGTTATGGATAACTAATTTGTCAAGAGGCATGTTGGATTGATTACTGTGCTTATAGAATCAAGATAAAAATCATGGGTGATTATGCAAATTAGTTGGAGAGCTGTAGATGAAAGTTGATGAGGCAAACTGTAAATATGGTATGAGATCAGTGATGAAGGGGTTGTAATTCTTTCTTTGTCATTTGGGAAGTTGAGTGCTGCATGTTCTGGAAATGGTGAAACAACTAACGCCAGAGGGTGCAGTGGAGGGGATCCGAGCAGATTTGTGGGATTGGCACACGAGTTTAAGATGTGCCATTTTAGGGGCAAAATTGCATAGTTCCACCGTGTGTTAATCAACAGGAAGATGCTATACGATCCATATGGGATTCATGACAGGTCATTTGGAAGCGTAAAAAGTCAGCACAACTTAAGAACAACCAATTGATAGTGTTTCCAACAAGGTTCCAAAATAGGGCCTCCTTTTTATTTGGCCATAATTTTATCAAATGAAGTCAAAATTGGATAAAATGTCAGAGTATGGTTGCTGACATCAAGAACAATGCCAAGAATTAATTTGAGGAACAGTTTAAATGAAGAAGTTGTATTTTGGGTATAACTCAATCAAACGAAGTCCAAATGGATTGATTCATTTCTAGATGAAAGAGAATACAAAGAACTATCTTAATTTAATTTTCTGTTGTGAACCATTGTGTTTATATGTAAGGGCACCTATATGATATATAAATTGGGTACACACCCTTTGCAAAGATTATCATTCATGAATCATTATTTTTATTTTTTTTTATTTTTATATATTTTTTTAAGCGAAAAACCCCTTGTGGGGCCGCCTTGGTCTGAGAGACCGTGAACAAGGGGTTCTACACCATCAAAGTCACCCGAGAGTCACACCTAACCCTGCCCACACCAACATTATCAATTGGATTTTGGATACCCAATTCAGCTTTTTGGTAGGGTGGAGATTTGAACCTGGGACCTCCCTTGGAGGATTGCCCTCTCCTCTCCAACTCACCTACAACACCTGGGTATTCATGAATCATTATTCAATATCATATATATATACAATATATTAATTGGAGCACATCCACCACAACTGGTATCAGAGCTTTTTTCCGTTGCCAAAAGTATTTCCATTCGTGGAGACATATTGTCATCAGTTTTGTTTCTGTGCACACATAATACCAAAATAACAACCTGAATTTTCACTGTCAAATCCAATCTCATTCTGTATAGAGCAGTTTTTTTTCCTTCATCAGATTTAAAAAGATTTGAAAGTTAAAAAAAGCAACAAGAGTGTTAGCAGCAGCACACCATCAGCTGCCCTAAAAACGTGAATTACCCTACTCTGGAAACAGACCCAAAAAAATTTGGAGTTCATTAACTCAAATTGTGCATGTTTTTGTCTGAAAGTTCTCTGTGTGATAAACTTTAATTAAATTATGTAAAGAAAAAGGTGTATGCTCCCATTTTCTGCGTAGTGGACCCCATCTTCTCCTTCTTCTGCAACATTTCCCTTACCCTCTCTCCCCCCATGTGTCCCTTTTCCTTTTAATTTATAAAGCAAACAAACACTACGAAAAGAACTCATCCTCTCCCGTTACACTTTATGTAAATTATACTATATATAAAATATAAATTATATACTTGATAATATAATTTATATTATATATAATTAAATAATAATAATAAATAAATACATGGACTGAAACGATAATTACTGGACTATGTGTAATATGTAAAAATTCCGAGGATGAACAATGGCCAACTGCAAGCAATGGTGGAGTCATTACAAAATGACGGAAAATAAATAAATAGGATATGGGGTCAAGTATACAACAAATAAATGAAAGATTCAACAAGACAGAGGAAGGTATCAAAAATATTGAAGTCAACATCCAAGCATTAGTTGCTAAGAGCATATCCTCAAGAGTGTTAAGCTCTAACAATCGAATTAGCATTATAGTATGCAAAATAGATCATTCAAAACAAATGGTCGAATCAATATGCCAAAGTTCAATGGTGAAAATCTACACAAATCTATTGGGTGGGGTATAAGCGTTAAACATTACCTTGAATTACCTTGAATTATACCCTGTCAGCAATAGAATATGCTATTAAAGTAGTGTCCCTCCATTTCAAAGGAAAAGCACCTAAGTGTTATACTTGGAGTTGGTAGTATGACGAAACACAAGGGCTTACACAAACATGGGAAGGGCTTACATGAACAAATGCTTGAATCGATGTGCCAAAGTTCAATGGTGAAAATCTATGCGAATCTAATGAGTGGGATATAAGCATTAAAAATTACCTTGAATTAAATCCTGTCAACAATGGGAAGATGCTATTAAAATAGTGTCCCTCCACTCCGAAGGAAAAGCACAAAAGTGATATACTTGGTGACATGAAAAAACACAAGGGTTTACACGAACATGGGAAGGATTCCTTGTAGATTTTAATATAATATTTGAACCACCAGAGACCGATTATTTCAATCAATTGACTCAAATCAATCACAAAGATCGATGGACAAATACACCTCTGAATTCGAGTTATTAGCAATATTAGTAACTAACATAATAGACATATAGTTAGTTTGATGTTATGTGGATGGATTGAAACTTGATATAAAACATGAACTTCAAGTTAGGGATGATTTGACCCTACCTCTAGCTATCAGGTTAGCTTGGAAGTACAAAGATAAGATATTAAAAAAGAATTGAAATACATGGTTTCAAGCTGGTCATGATGTACGAAATGTAAATGTGACAGAATCATCAAGATTGAAACCTCTGCATCAACGGAGCCCTAATTACAAGAAATATCAATTGAACAAGGGAAAGAAAGAGCCCCCTAAACCATCAAACTTTAAAGATTAAAAAACGCATTATAATTGTGAAGGAAGGAACCCTGAAGAGGAAAATTGGGATGCTAGCAATATTTGTAGTGAGGATGTATATGAGGTAGAAAGAGAACCTTTGCCGAAACCAAACGAACCTATAATCTCCATAGTTGCATTAACATGAACCCAATACCTACAAACATTCAAAATACAATGGTATATTAAAAACCACCCAGTTATGGTCTTAATTGACTCAAGTAGTACACATAATTTTATTGATTCATCCTCTGCTAAGAGAACCTTTGCCGAAACCAAACGAACCTATAATCTCCATAGTTGCATTAACATGAACCCAATACCTACAAACGTTCAAAATACAATGGTATATTAAAAACCATCCAGTTATGGTCTTAATTGACTCAAGTAGTACACAATTTTATTGATTCAGCCTTTGCTAAGCAACTCATTTTATTTGTCTAGCCAACAAAAGGATTCGACGTGCCACTTCCAAGGGACAATCACCTAAATTGCAAATCAAAATGACATGAAGTGGAGCTAAGTATGAATGATTACAAATACCAAAATAGCTTCTATGCTATGCCATTAAGAGGGTTGGATGTAGTACTTGGAGCAGAATGGTTAACTCCCTTAGGATTTTTCAAATGCAGTCTCAAAAAATGAATTTTCAAATTCAAATGGCAAGGCCAAAAGTACACCTTAAAAGGATTCCATGCTCCTCCATCACAGTTAGTGTCTTCATATAAAATGGAAAAGATGATTAGAAAAGGAGCATCTACAATTATTGCTTGATATTTTACCATTGACCCTATACGTACAGAAGATGTATGAGATAATGAAATGAATCAAATTATTAATAAATATGCTATGGTATTCTAGGACCTACCCGTGGGAATACCTCCCAAATTGGATATTGAGCATTTTATTGAAATCAAACTAGACACACCTCTAGTTAATATCAAACCATATCATTATCCACATCACCAAAAACTGAAGTCAAACGTTTGGTCCAAGGACTATTAAAATTAGATGTTATTACACCTAGTAAGAGCTCATACTCAACACTAATCATGCTTGTTCAAAAGATAGATGGATCTTATTGCCTATGTATTGATTTTAGAGTCTTAATTAAAATTGGAATCAAGAATCGAATTCCTATTTCAATTATCGATGAAATGCTAGATGAACTACATTGTGCTAAATATTTTACTAAATTATAGCTAAGGTTAGGATATTACCAAATACGAATCAAGACTGAAGATATTCCAAAAATAACATTTAGAACTCATGAAGGTGACTATGAGTTCAAGGTGATGCCATTTAGATTAATTAATGCACTTGCTACCTTTGAAGCGACCATGAATAAAATCTTCCAACCCTGTCTCCAAAAGTTTGTCGTACTATTCTTTGATGACATTCTTATCTTTAAGCAAAATTGTACAAATCATCTTAACCATGTGGATGATGTGCTAGCAATCTTGCAAGATAATAAATTTTATGCAAAATATCCAAGTGTAGTTTTGGAAAGACGGAGCTTGAATGCTTGGGCCATATCATATCAAAAGATGGTGTGAAAGTCGATCTTGCTAAAATTAAAGCAATAAAGGAATGGCCTAAACCTAAAACCATGTTCAAAGTCAGAGAATTCCTTGGTTTAGTAGAATACTATCGTCTATTTATTAAACATTACGCACATATTGCAGCTCCATTATCAGATATTCTAAAAAGAGATTCATTGAATGGTCTCCAGAAATTGATGAAGCCTTTCTAAAATTGAAGGAAGTGCTATCCTTGGCTCTTGTATTAACAACTCCTAATTTTAAGAAACCATTAATCATAGAATTTGATGCTATTGGAGTGGTACTTGGAGCTATGCTCATGCAAGATGGTCACCCAATTGCATATGAGAGTGGAAAGCTTAAACCACACAAGCAAATCAAGTCTGTTTATGATAAGGAAATGCTTGCAATTATGCATGCTTTAGCAAAATGGAGGCAATATCTAATTGGTAGCAAGTTTTCAGTTCGGATTGACCATGACTTTTTAAATATCTACTCCAACAGAAAACATTAACAGCTGCACAACAGAAACGGGTTGGCTAAAATTTAATCATTTTCTTTTGAAATCCTACATAAGAAAAAAAAAGATATGCAGGTCGTCGATGCCTTATCTAGGAAGGATGAAGAAGCAATCACATATGCAATTTTAGGAATCATGCTAGAATTGTTAGGAGGTGAAGTCAATATCCAGATCTCCGATGTTCTTCAACAGAGTGGTGCTTGGTGGAGCTTTAAAATTGCATTTGCTTTAAAGCTGTTTTTTGCTTTAAAGCTGCTTTTTGCTTTAAAAGTTGCTTTTGATTTTAAAGCTGCTTTTTGCTTTATAAGCTGCTTTTGCTTTAAAGCTGCTTTTTGCTTTAAAAGTTGCTTTTGTCTTTAAAGCAACTTTTGTTATAGAAAGTAGTTGATAAAAGCAGTGTTTTTTTAATAAAGCGCTTTTATCTGGAATGTGCCACAACTTTTTTGGAATCTTCCTTTGTATTTCTATAAAAAGGGGAATGCCCCTTGCATTATGATTGAGTGCGAATGTATGAAATCAGCTGAGAATAATAAAAGAAGAAAAGTTGCCATTGCCCCGTGGTTTTACCTGCACATTGTAGGGTTTCCACGTAAAATCTCGTGTATTATTTATTGCTATTTATGCTTGCTTGCTTTTAATTTTCTAACATCTGGTATCAGAGCGAGGTTCTTTGAAAACTCGTTGTTCAGAATTTTGTGCGAGTGGGAGCTGCAACAATGACAGGAGGTGTAACCAAGTTCGAGATTGAGAAGTTTGATGGCAAGAACTTCACCCTATGGAAGATGAAGGTGGAGGATTTGTTGGTTCAGAACGACCAAGCCCTAGCCTTGGAAGGGCTCACGTGTAAAATTGACAACGTGACAGATGCGGAGTGGATAAAGCTAGATAGGAAGGCGATGTCTACAATTCGTCTCTACCTAGTAGACTCTGTCTTGTTCAATGTTGCTGATCAAACGACCGCGGGAGCCCTTTGGGAAAAGCTTGAGAAGTTGTATGAGACTAAATCAACAACAAATAAGGTCTTCTTGAAAAAACAACTTTATAGCTTGAGGATGAAGGAGGGTTCATCTGTGGTAGATCATATGAATGAGTTTAATACTCTAATTAGTAAGCTGGTCTCTGTTGATGTGAAGATGGAGGATGGAGATAAAGCAATCACCCTACTTTGTTCTCTCCCGAACACCTGGGATCATTTGGTGATGACCATCAACAATGCATCATTTGGAGCTCTAAGAGTTGATGATGTTGTAGCCGCTTTGTTGGCATAAGAGTTGAGGAGAAAATCATCTCTAGAACCCTCAACCAATGAAGCCCTAGCTGTGAGAGGTCGATCTAACGAAAGACGTTAGCAAGGTAGATCACAGTCCAGGTCTAAGTCAAAAGGATGCAAGTTGAAAGGGAGGTGTTGGTATTGTGGGAAGCTAGGGCACTCGAAGAAGGACTGTTGGCATCTAAAAAAGGAGAAGAACGTTGAAAAGCAAAATCAACCATTAGCTGAGGCCAATACTAGAGATGCAATAGAGATGGCGACATGTGAGGCCTTTTGTACCAGTAGCAGCAGATTTATTTTATATACTTGGGTTTTGGACTCAGGTGCATCTTTCCACATGTCTCCACATAGAGATTGGTTTGTTAAATATCAATCCTATAATGGAGGGATGGTCTATTTGGGTGATGATCATCCTTTAGAAGTTGTGGGAAGAGGGGTTATAAGGATCAGGCTGGATGATGGTAGAGAAAGGATGTTATGTGATGTACGACATGTGCTTGCTTTGCGGAAGAATTTGCTTTCAATCAAGATGATGAACAAGCTTGGGTATTGTACTACTTTTGGAAATTATTGCAAAATTACCAAAGGATCCCTAGTAGTAGCAAAAGGAGAACCTTATGGGGCCCTATATCGTTTGTGTGGTGATATGATGACAAACCATGCAACAACGACAACTTTTGGCAATGCTCCTATGACATCAATGCCTAGGGCATATGAGTGAAAAAGGATTGCAAATTCTTCATGACCAAGGTATGTTGTCTGGGATTAAGTCTTGCAATTTAGACTTTTGTGAGCACTGTATTTTTGGCAAACAAAAGAGGGTTCGATTTACTGCAAGTCTTGGTAAGAGTTCTGATTTTTTGCAGCTTATACATTCTGATATATTTGGACTGGTCCCCACTCAGTCCTTAAAAGGTACTAGATATTTCTTGACATTTATAGATGATTATTCTAGAAGAGTGTGGGTTTATTTTCTAACAAAGAAGTCAGAAGCCTTGAAAAAATTCAAAGAGTTCAAGGCAAGAGTAGAGAAAAGTTTGGGCAAACCTATTTTATGCCTCAAGTCAGATAATGGGGGACAATATTGCTCCAAGGAGTTTGATCAATTTTGTATACAGGAAGGGATTAAACACCAGAAGACTATGCCATATACTCCACAGCAAAATGGTGTGTCTGAGCGGATGAATCGCACAATCATGGAACGTGCAAGAGGTTTGGTGTGGTTGGAGAAAAGGTTTTGGACAGAGGTTGTTAATACAGTTGCTTACCTTATTAACAGGTCACCTACAATTGCGTTGGATGGACAAATTCCGGAAGAGGTTTGGTGTGGTAAGCCTAATAATTACTCATTTGCGTACCTTTGGTTGTGATGCTTTTGCCCATGTGCCAAAAGAAATCAGGTCCAAACTTGACTCAAAGTCAAGGAAATGTGTTTTTCTTGGCTATGGAGATACAATGAAGGGATATAGATTGTGGGATCCTAATCCTACTACCCACAAGGTAATTATTAGTCGAGATGTTATTTTTAATGAAAAATCCATGCAAAGGAAGGAGGTACAACAAACACTTGAAGTTGTACCTATTGAAGTAGATATGAACAAAGCTGAAAATGAAGATAAGGTTGTTGAAATTTTTGATCAGCATGTAGATCAACAAGTTCAGCAGCCTGAACAAGCACAAGACCAAGAGCCAAAACCAACAGAACATTGGGTTAGAAGATCTACCCGTTCACAAAAACGTCCGGATAGGTATTAGAAGATAGGGGAAAGAAAGGAGGGATAAGGAGGTTGATCTGAAATTTTGTCTGAATTATAATTTTATCGAAATAATATTTCTCCCAAAATTTGAAAAGCAAATATTTTGTATTCCACCTTATACAACCATTTTATTGAAAAACTAAAAATGCTAATAAAATCAGCAAATTAGCTCCAAATCACCTGAAATTTTTACTGCATCCTCTTGATACAATTACCTAACAACTCTCAAAATTTCATAATCAAATACCTCAGGATTTGTGAGATATTAATGATTTACTCGAGCTCTTCCTTGCAAATCTATTGAGTGCTGGCCACTTGAGTTTCTCTAACAAAGTGTGTGCTTCAGATCTCTTCACACCACTCTCCACGTGTTTTGATCCATTTGAGCAAACCTGCTCTGATACCAAATGAGAAACAATGGTGAAATTGTTCTATTGATCAACAATGCATTACATAGTTTTATAGTTCTTGAAAGAACTAAAAATAGACATGGTGGTTGGGAGAAATCCTCTTAAACTTATTACAACTAACTTAAAGATAGCTCTTATCCTAACAACATGCTAATCTTGGACTATGGTCAAACATTAATTAACCAAGCCAAAACCTCAATGTATGCTAATCAAATTAACTAGAAATATGTAAATCAAAACATTAAACTAAAACTAAATACTACGACTTAATACTTAGGACTAAGGAGGCAATGTTGAAAATATTCCAACAGGTATTCTCCTGATTTTCAGTTCTCTTTTGCTTTGTTAACTGATGATGGTGAGCCTAGCTCGTTTCAGGAAGCTGGAGAATCTGAGAATGCAAATAAGTGGAGGAAAGCCATGGAAGAGGAGATGGAATCACTATGGAAGAATGAAACATGGGAACTTGTGGATCTTCCACCTGGAAGAAAGGTTGTTGGTAACAAGTGGGTGTACAAAGTAAAGAAGAACAGTGATGGGCTGTTGGAACAATATAAAGCTCGCTTGGTGCAAAAGGTTATATGCAGAAGTCAGGTATAGACTTTAATGAAATCTTTTGTCTAGTTGTGAAGTTGACTACTGTTAGAGTTTTACTTGCACTTGTGGCAGCACAGGATTTAGAGTTGGAGCAGTTTGATGTAAAAACTGCTTTCTTGCATGGTGATCTCGAGGAGGAGATTTATATGGATCAGCTTGAGGGCTATGAAGAAAGAGGCAAAGAGCATTTGGTTTGCAGACTTAAGAAATTTCTGTATGGATTGAAACAGGCGCCAAGGATGTGGTACAGAAAATTTGACACCTTCATGAAGAGCCAAGGTTTCAACAGGAGTGAAGCTGACCATTATGCATACTATAAGAGGTTTGATGATGGTAGTTTTATTATCTTGCTGTTGTATGTTGATAATATGCTAGTTGCAAGCCCTAGCATGAAGAAAATAAGTGATCTTAAGGCTCAGATGGCTAGGACGTTTGATATGAAGGATTTAGGAGTAGCAAACCAAATTTTAGGGATGAAAGTACACAGGGACAGAACAAGAAGGAAGATTTGGTTATGTATGTAGAAAAGGTTTTGCAGCGCTTCAATATGCAGAATGCAAAACCAGTCAGTACCCCACTTCCTCCACACTTCAAATTGTCTTCTGAACAGTGTCCTAGAACAGAAGCAAAGAAACAAGCATGTCTCGTGTACTGTATTCATCAGTAGTAGGAAGCCTCATGTATGCCGTGGTGAGCACCAGATCGGATATTGCCCAAGCAGTGGGGGTAGTCAACCGGTACATGGTGAATCCTGGTAAGGAGCATTGGAATGCAGTGAAGTGGATATTTAGATATTGAAGAGGCACTTCAGATGTTGCCATTTACTTTGGATCGAAAGATTTGCAAGTTAGAGGTTTTGTGGATTTTGATTATGTTGGCGATAGAGATGGGCGAAAGTCCACTACAGAATATGCTTTCACTCTTGCTAGTGGAGCTGTGAGTTGGACTTCTAAGTTGCAATCTGTGGTGGCTTTATCAACCACCAAAGCAGAATATGTTGTAGCAACTGAAGCCAACAAAGAGGCAATTTGGCTAGAGCGATTGTTGAGTGACTTCAAGATAATGCAGGGGAAGATTACATTGCATTGCGATAGTCAAAGTGCTATTCAATTAGTGAAGAACCCAACATTTCATGATCGCACCAAACACATTTATAAGAAATGTGGTAGAAGAAGGTAGGATCCTATTGAAGAACCCAAGAATTTAAAGAGGCACTTCAGATGTTGCCATTTACTTTGGATCGACAGATTTGCAAGTTAAAGGTTTTGTGGATTCTGATTATGGTGGCGATAGAGATGGGCGAAAGTCCACTACAGAATATGCTTTCACTCTTGCTAGTGGAGCTGTGAGTTGGACTTCTAAGTTGCAATCTGTGGTGGCTTTATCAACCACCAAAGCAGAATATGTTGCAGCAACTGAAGCCAACAAAGAGGCAATTTGGCTAGAGCAATTGTTGAGTGACTTCAAGATAATGTAGGGGAAGATTACATTGCATTGCGATAGTCAAAGTGCTATTCAATTAGTGAAGAACCCAACATTTCATGATCACACCAAACACATTTATAAGAAATGTGGTGGAAGAAGGTAGGATCCTATTGAAGAACCCAAGAATTTAATATTGCCCAAAGTTGCTTTTGATTTTAAAGTTGCTTTTTGCTTTTAAAGCTGTTTTTTGCTTTAAAAGCTGCTTTCTTTTGTCTTTAAAGCAACTTTTGTTATAGAAAGCAGTTGATAAAAGCAGTGTTTTTTAATAAAGCACTTTTATCTGGAATGTGCCACAACGTTTTTGGAATGCCCTTGCATTATGATTGAGTGCGAATGTATGAAATCAGCTGAGAATAATAAAAGAAGAAAAGTTGCCATTGTCCCGTGGTTTTACCTACACACTGTAGGGTTTCCACGTAAAATCTCGTGTACTGCTTATTGTTGTTTATGCTTGCTTGCTTTTAATTTTTCTAACAAGAATGGATTAAAGATGTGCAAGTTGAATATGTCAAAAGTGACGAGGGTTGGGAAATCATTATGAATAGTGACCAACATCCACAATTTACATGGAAAAATGATATCTTATGGATCAAGAATCGTATATATCTACCCAAAAATTCAAGTTTCATATCAAAAGTTCTTGCCAATAGTCATGATTCTTTGAATTTAGGACATGTTGGTTTCTTCAAAACTTATTATAATGCTCGATAATCATTCTTTTGGAGAGGTATGCAAAAGGACATTTGAAAGTATGTGGTTGAGTGCGATACATGCCAAAGACATAAAAGTGAGCATGTCGCATACCCAGGACTTTTGCAACCATTACACATACCACAACAAAAATGGGAAGAAATATCCATGGATTTTATCAATGGCTTACCTATCTCCAATGGATATGATAGAATTTTTGTGGTGGTGGATTGTCTCACAAAGTTTGCCCATTTCATTCTGATGAAGCGTACTTGCTCCACATCTCAAGTGGTAGAAAAATTTATCAACCATGTTTATAAGCTTCATGGGTTTCCAAAGGTAATTGTAAGTGATTGTGATCCATTATTTACCAGTAATATCTGGAAAGAATATTGCCAACGAACATTCTTAAATATCTACTCCAACAAAAAACATTAACAACTACACAACAAAAATGGGTTGGTTAAAATTTAATCATTTAATTTTGAAATCCTACATAAGAAAGAAAAATATATCCAGGTCGCCGATGCCTTATCTAGTAAGGATGAAGAAGCAATCACATATGCAATTTTAGGAATCATGCTAGAATGGATTAAAGATGTGCAAGCTGAATATGTCAAAAGTGACGAGGGTTGGGAAATCATTATGAATATTGACAAACATCCACAATTTACATGGAAAAATGATATCTTATGGATCAAGAATCGTATATATCTACCTCAAAATTCAAGTTTTATATCAAAAGTTCTTGCCAATAGTCATGATTCTTTGAATTCAGGACATGTTGGTATCTTCAAAACTTATTATAATGCTTGATAATCATTCTTTTGGAGAGGTATGCAAAAGGACATTTGAAAGTATGTGGTTGAGTGCGATGCATTCCAAAGACGCAAAAGTGAGCATGTCTCATACCTAGGACTTTTGTAACCATTACACATACCGCAACAAAAATGGGATGAAATCCCCATGGATTTTATCAATAGCTTACCTATCTCCAATGGATATGATAGAATTTTTGTGGTGGTGGATTGTCTCATAAAGTTTGCCCAATTCATTCTGATGTAGTGTACTTGCTCCACGTCTCAAGTAGTAGGAAAATTTACCAACCATGTTTATAAGCTTCATGTGTTTCCAAAGGTAATCATAAATGATCGTGATCCATTATTTACTAGTAATTTTTGGAAAGATTATGCCAACAAACATTCTTAAATATCTACTCCAACAGAAAACATTAACAAAGTGCACAATATAAATGGGTTGGCTAAAATTTAATCATTTAATTTTGAAATCCTACATAAGAAAGAAAAGGATATCTAGGTTGCCGACGCCTTATCTAGTAGGATGAAGAAGCAATCACATATGCAATTTTAGGAATCATGCTAGAATGGATTAAAGATGTGCAAGCTGAATATGTCAAAAGTGACGAGGGTTGGGAAATCATTATGAATATTGACAAACATGCACAATTTACAAGGAAAAATGATATCTTATGGATCAAGAATCGTATATATCTACCCAAAAATTCAAGTTTCATATCAAAAGTTCTTGCCAATAGTCATGATTCTTTGAATTCAGGACATGTTGGTTTCTTCAAAACTTATTATAATGCTCGATAATCATTCTTTTGGAGAGGTATGCAAAAGGACATTTGAAAGTATGTGGTTGAGTGCGATACATGCCAAAGACATAAAAGTGAGCATGTCGCATACCTAGGATTTTTGCAACCATTACACATACCACAACAAAAATGGGAAAAAATCCCCATGGATTTTATCAATGGCTTACCTATCTCCAATGGATATGATAGAATTTTTGTGGTGGTGGATTGTCTCACAAAGTTTGCCTAGTTCATTTTGATGAAGCGTATTTGCTCCATGTCTCAAGTGGTAGAAAAATTTATCAACCATGTTTATAAGCTTCATGGGTTTCCAAAGGTAATTGTAAGTGATCATGATCCATTATTTACTAGTAATTTCTGGAAAGAATTATGCCAACAAACATGGATCTTGCAAACAATGAGTTCAACATATCATCCTCAAATTGATGGACAAACAAAGATAGTAAATAAGTGCTTAGAAGGTTACTTATGATGTTTTGTATCAGATAAACCCCAACAATGGGCTAAATGGTTATCTCTGGCTCAATGGTGGTATAAACTTGCCATACATCAGCCAAAATGACTCCCTTCACTACCTTATATGGTTACGAACCCCCATGATCTAAAGACTTTGTGCTTAATCAAGTAAAGGTTCTAGTTGTACATGATTATCTTGAAGAATCCAATGCAATTGTACATGCCTTAAAGAGTAACTTAGAACGTGTTAAAAATAGGATGAAGCAACATGCTGATAATCATTGTTTTGAATGTGAATTTCAAGAAAATGATTGGGTTTATGTGCGTCTTCAGCCATACAAGCAAACATCTTTTAAGAATAGTGGAAATAATTTTAAGTTGTCCCTTTATAAGGATGATGAACCTTATAGTGGGTTTATTGTTTTGAATGGTCCTTATCGTATAAGAAGGAAGATCAACCTTGTTGCCTATGCTCTTGAACTTCCAAACAAAGGTTGCATCCATGATGTTTTTCATGTTTCATGCTTAAAACAAAAGTTGGGTACCCTTACTCCAGTTCAAACTGAGCTCCCAATCTTGGATGAGGAAGGTTGACTTATACTTGAACCTGAAGGTATTTTAGATACTTGTACATAGTCCTTATGTACTCGGGACATCACTAAATACCTAAGTGGAAAGGTCTTTCTTGGGAAGAAGCTTCATGGGAATCCCACTCCTTCATTACTGCTCATCCTTCCCTTCCTATGCTTTGAGGGCAAAGCATTCTTAGCCAAGAGGACTTGTTGTGAACCATTGTGTCTATATGTAAGGGCACCTACATGATATATAAATTGGGTACTCACCCTGTGCAAAGATCATTATTCATCCATCATCATTCAATGTTACATATATAAAATATATCGATTTGAGCACATCCACCACATTTTCAACGCAAAATACATCTATTTGACCCTCCAAAATGGGAAGACTCATTTTTCTGTACGGTTATTATATCCTTTATATGAGCTTAAATGAGCCAAAATTTCTACTAAAGGTACTTGACATTACAGCCCATGTCTCTATCATAATTCACCTATTGGGCCCCTCGATAAACCAAAAATTAGATTAATCAACAGGCTGCCAATGTATGGGCTGAAGTGGCATGTGTAATTGACCAAAATTTTAAATGGACAAGTTTCAAGAGGAATATAACAAGGGGAAGCATGACACATCACCCCTAAACATCTTTGAACCTTCAAGAGGTCTCATGAACTGTGAAACATCAGTTTCTCCTTGATTTAGAGACTAGATGAAGCATGCCTGCCCAAAACTAGCAAGGAAGAAGGGATGTTTTGGAGCCAAGAACAAAGGCAAGTAATCTCCAGCAAAGAGAGAGCAAGAAAGACCACTAAGAAGTACTATGTGATGCTGCAAATAAGTTTAAGAGATTTGTACATCATAAAGACGAAATTGATGGTGTTGGAATATATTACATTATTTGGTACATGCCAATGTACCACCATGGGTACATGTTTAGATTAGGAGTTTGTCTTAGATTAGGATTTGAGTATTTACTTTATGCAATGTAATAAATGCACAAGTATTATTAGAATGTGCAATGATGTAAATGTGCATGTTGTCCATGTGTACATGAGTCATAGAATAGGAAGATGAAGAGTCATAGGTAGGTGAAAGGCCAAGAGACATATCTCATTATATATAGGCCTTTATAGAATGAGTGAAGAGAGGAAAATTTTGGAGAGCACAAGGTAGAGTAGTAGTAGATACAATGTAGAGCATGTATGCAATATGGAGTGTTTGAGACCTCCATTTCAAAGCAATGTACTATTTTTGTGAGCTTTCATTAATGGCTGATTTATGAGTATTTTCAGAATTTTCTCATGCTATTTACATGCTTAGTATATTGCCTTTTTCATATATTTAATATTGCATGCTCATTTTATACCTTGTGGTAGTTATTTCATTAAATATATAGCATCAAAAGCTAACAGTGGTATCAGAGCCACAAGGGAGATTGATAGGAGATAGGGAGAGCCACAAGAATATTGAGAGGAGATAGGAGATTTCATTTTCAAAATTTCTGAAATTACTTTTTGGCTAGAGTCTTTCCACAGAGTTGCAGAAAAACTTGTGAATGAAGGATAACTAGTGATGTTCACTAGTTTGACAAATCAACTAGAGAGTTCATTATTTAGATTTGCATGGATTTTCTTCTGTTATCTAAATACTTTGTTGTAGAAAAGTTAGTTCTAAGAAGTTGAGAAGCTTCCTACAATAGCTAGAGAAGAATATCATCTTTGGATTTGAAATCTATGTACTTTCCCCTGGAGGCATCAAGTCTGTTGTTGTAGAAAAAATAGACATTGAAGAAAGAAGAGAGAAAGAGGCCAAAGGAGACTCAAGGAAAAAGAGTTCCATAGAAGATTGGAGATTGGAGATTGAAGATTAAGGAGGCCCAAGAAGGAGGTTCCCATAGAATATTGAAGACTACAGATTGCAGATTGAAGAAAGTAGAAAGTAGCTCTAGAAGGAGGAGACCCAAGAAAGAGGTCCCATTGAAGAACTTCCAGATTTGGAAGATAGAAGATTGAATATTGAAGATAGAGGAGGACTAGGAAAAGTCCTATTGAAGATTTGAGAAGCTACAGAATTTGAAGACCCAAAAGAAGAGGTCTCAAGAAAAGTTGGAAGGAGAAAGAAGGAGGAGGCTAGAGAAGCCCTATTGAAGAAGTTGAAGAAGTGGCCATTGGAGAAGATTTGAATAAAGCTCAAGGGAGAAGATTGCAAGGAGAAGCTCCTAAAAAGAAGAATTTGGGACAATTATCACCATCCGACAACAAGCCCAAAAGGAAAAAGGATTTGGCAAGAAGTTTGCCAAATTTTGGAAAGGATTCTAGAAGACCTCAAGACATTCAGATTCTTGAGAAGGAGGCCAACAAATAGGCCAAGTTTGAAGTTAGAATTTGACAAGGAGATAGGAGGAGAAAGAAGATAGAAGAGACCACCAATTTGAGGAATTGAAGACTACCATTGAAAAGGAGAAGATTGTTGTTTTTAAAAGAAGTTGAAGAGTCATAGGACATAAAATCAAGGTGACATAGAGCTGCAATTTAGAGAATATTTGGGTAGATTTTGAAGAGCCCTTGAACAACAATTTAAAGAAAAAAAAAAAAAAAAAAAAAAAGAATTGGAGGAGTTTCTAAAATGAGAGAGTTAAGGACAACAAAATGAAGGAGGAATTTGCTGCATTAGAAGCTGAAAATTATAGAGTTTAGGACAGCAAGAGGGCAACCAGACTAATAGCTGCAAATTTTAGAGTCCGAGAAAGCAAATTTGAAGGAGAATTGGAGCCACAAAAATCAGATTTTCGGACAGCAAACTAAAGGCTAAAAAGCTGAAAATCTAAGGCAGCATTTGAGTAGAAAGGAGAGCTGCAAGATTGACAAGTTTAGGGACAGCAAAGCAAAATAATTGGAGCTGCAAATTTCACAAAATCGGGGCAGCAAATAGGTGAACCAAATCACCAAGAAAGCTTGCTACAAAGGAGGCCAAAATAAGGTTTGAAAATTGGTGTTATTAAAGTTTTATTATCCAAGTATTATTTAAGTTTTTTGACACCATATTTGAGTAGCAAAAGGAAAGGTCTCAAGTTTATATCTTCAAAGATAGAAGAAGAATTAGTTACATTGGTGCTATAAAGGTTATTATTTAAGCATTTAAACCAGTTTATTTTAAGGTTATATTAGCACCATATTAGAGCCATTAAAGTTAGCAAAATAGAGCTCTAAAGTTTAGTGTCTCCAAGGAGAGAAAGGAGGCATCTTGGTTATCTTCAAACCTGCACATTTCAACAACATAAAGCAAATTAGATATTGCATAAAGGAGTTATAAGGGAAGATAACATTAGTTTCAAAGCATGCTATAAGAGTCATCGAAGTGCAGATTTTTCTAAGGTCTATTGAGCAAAAGAAAGAGACTCAATAGTAAACAAAGGCAACGCAGATTTCTAGTATCTAAAGACACCAAGAGGTGTGCTAAGTATTGAAAAGCCTTTGGTGAAGGCAAGCTATCAAAGGTGTAGAAGAACTACCATAAGCAACGCCATCAAGGAGATAGCCATTTGCACCAAGGAAGGCAACGTAGAGCATTGATAAACAATCATTGGTTGGCCAACATAAAGCATTGGAAACCATCATAGATTGCAAGGTTGAGCCACCAAGGTTGCACCACCAGCATGAGGAGAAGGAGCATAGTCTCACTACCACCAATAGCATCACAGGCCACGACATACGAACAGATAACATCAAAGAGTGAGCATTGAAAAGACAAGCATCATTAGCACCACCATAACACCACCAAGAAGTCGAAGAGCCACCACCTTGAAGAAGAAGGAAGTTAGGGCAAGGTGAGCACCACCAAATCTGAAGCAAGCTCCATTACAAAGGAATCATCCATGTTGAAACTACCATAGGAGGAGAGCGTTGGAGAAGTAACAACCAAAAGAACCTCAGTGAACGTTGGTAAGCACAAAGGAGTTATGAGTGATTGAAGGCCAAGAAACAAGAGAACCAAAATTAGGGTGCATAAGGTGCATGATAAGGAAGGTCAAGCATTAAGAAGTCATCTGCCACATGGAGGATGTTACATATTCCATTGGAGGAGAGCAACGTTCCATTTGCAATGTTAAAGGAGTCATAATACATTCATGCCCATGAAGTATAATGCTCCTGCCAAGCGTTAAGCAAGATAAAGTTGGGTAGAGCACCACAGGAGACGTTAAAAGAAGTGCAAAGACTTTTGGTGCCACTTGGCACTTGATACTCAGAACACCAGTCATGATTGAAGGAAGGTGCAATGTCTAAAGGGTGCCTATTAGTGCATGGGCCAAAAATAGCCTGAGGACAATGAAGGGAGCACATGGAAATCAGAATTGAGCACCTTGGAGAAGCTTGGAAAGTATAGAGGAGAGTCAAACCTCAAGATCAAATTGAATGAGCAAGGAGATACATTAATTGCAGCAAGAGAGAAGTTTGTTTCGAGCGTAGGTTGCAGAGTTGAAACAAGTCAAGTTTGGTATGTCTCATATACAAGAAGGTAAGAATTATTTAATTCATAACCTTTACAAAGTTTAAAGGAGGTATAAGGCATATTTTAAGGATAAAATTAATTAAGCTTTTATACTTAAGGTTATTTGAGTAATAGGAGAAATAAGGTGATAAATTATAACCTTAGATAAAGTATTGAATGCCTTAGAAGACATTTGAAGTGAGAAGCATTGAAATTACTTTATTCAATTTTGGAATTCATATTGCATTAAAATATTTACAAATTATTAAACTTGGAGGTATAAGGATTACTACACAAAACTTGAAATATTGAATTTGCAAATACATTAGTTTTCTAAATTTCCAATTAGGGAGTTATAAGGAGTTCAACACCAATTTAAATATCTTGAAATTTAGAATCTATACTATTGAAAATTAAAGGATAGAGGAAGCAAAACATAAAGTTGGAAACTACATTGGAATTAGTCTCTTACTCAAATTAATGAGACATAAGGAATCCAACTATAGAGCCTTGAAGATAGAAAATTATATCAATTGAAAGTGCATCAAAAATATCTTTAGCTTTCTATTCACAAATAGGGAGAAATAAGGTGAAGAATAGTAGTTGAACATTAGGGAGATAAAAGGGATTCAACTCAAAGGAAAACTAAGAAAGCTAAGCACTTTATCAAGACCATAGTACATTCAAAACACTTGGGAGATACAAAGTGATTCTACAAAACTTGAAAATTGAAAAGATCTTATCAAATTTGATCTTATACTAGGGAGCTAAAAGGAATACTACCTAGAGATTTGAAATATTACAAATAATAAATTACAAAGCATACTACAAAAGTTGAAGAATTGAAAGATAGTATTTGATCGTATACTCAAAAACTAGGGAGTCATAAGGTAGTCAACCTCAAAGGTTTAAAGTTTTTAAATTCTACCAAAATTGTTCTTTTTAAATCAAAGAGTTACAAGAAAGATTACTTTAAAAAGAACTATGGAAAAACTTATTAAGTATACAAGATTCAAGGAATCAAAATGGTTTAGAGACATACTTGATTCTAGAAATGATAATAGGAAAGATGCAATTAGAAGAGAAGAATCTATATGGCATAGAAAGATTTTTTAGAACTCACATAGAAAGATTTTTGAGAACTCACAAGCTAATAGTTTGGCAAAAGTAGATTCTACAGAAACATCTTCCAATGACATGATGAAAGGAATTGATGACAACTATATTAATGGAGATATTGGGAATAAAATCAAAAACCATACTCAAAAGGTAGAAGAGAATATTGATCAGAAAGACATCCTATAAATCTATGAAAGAAGTAAAGGTAGAGTAGCTTCAGTTGTACACAAATGGTTTTACCATTTTATCAAGGAAATGGATGAACTTGAATTTCCAAAGACAAGTAACAAAGGAGTAGGGATATCTTCACAATGTACTTATTGCAACAAGATAGGTCATGAGAAAGCAAACTGTTGGACTTTCCATCCATGTAAATATTGTGGAGGAAAATCTCACTCATCTTTTTTTGTTACTATAAAGATAAGTACTATAGAAGATTTGAAGAAATATTGATATTCAGATTAGATTGTCTTTTTCAAGTTCTAATTTTTGAAGCATCTACTAATAATGAGTTCAAGTTTGAAGTTTCTGAAGAACAAGAAGAAAGGTTATCCAACTAGCAAAAGGAAAGAAAATGGATCAATTCTGATCCACTTAGGACTTGCAAGATAATGAGATCCCTTGTTCATCAAAGATACTTGAATAAATTCAAGAACGAAAATCATATCAACCACTTTGAAATATAGAGAAGCAGTGGAATGAAGAAGACAAGAAAAGACAGCATGAGCTCCAAGAATAAAATGAAGACTGAATCAGTAGAAGGACAGGAACCAAAACAAATTGAAGAACATCTAAAAGATGAAGATCCATATTGAAGACTAAAGTCTTCAATACCCAAATAATGTAATACAAGGGGGTGTTGGAATATATTACATTATTTGGTACATGCCAATGTACCACCATGGGTACATGTTTAGATTAGGAGTTTGTCTTAGATTAGGATTTGAGTATTTACTTTATGCAATGTAATAAATGCACAAGTATTATTAGAATGTGCAATGATGTAAATGTGCATGTTGTCCATGTGTACATGAGTCATAGAATAGGAATATGAAGAGTCATAGGTAGGTGAAAGGCCAAGAGACATATCTCATTATATATAGGCCTTTATAGAATGAGTGAAGAGAGGATTTTTGGAGAGCACAAGGTAGAGTAGTAGTAGATACAATGTAGAGCATGTATGCAATATGGAGTGTTTGAGACCTCCATTTCAAAGCAATGTACTATTTTTGTGAGCTTTCATTAATGGTTGATTTATGAGTATTTTCAGAAGTTTCTCATGCTATTTACATGCTTAGTATATTGCCTTTTTCATATATTTAATATTGCATGCTCATTTCATACCTTGTGGTAGTTATTTCATTAAATATATAGCATCAAAAGCTAACAGATGGCAATAGTTCCTGTATTATCTCTATTTTCCACGGAATATAATTCTTCAATGATTCATTCATGGGTTTTCTTCCCCAGTGGGGGTTTTTCCAATATAGAATTGCCTTGTCATTACTTTATGCAGTTGCAGGCAGATTCTCTGATCCTCACCATTTTAACTTCAATCTCTTACGGAAAAAACAATAGTCTCTCTTTTACTCACCATTTAATTCTACTCTTTCATGTGGGAAACAGTGAAATTGATGAAAACAACAAATGGAGTAAAAGTACCTCCATTTTTTCATCAACATTTTCTCTACAAAATATATATGGACTGGGATCATTACTTTTATACTCTCTCCATTGAAGTACTGTAAAAATTTTCTGCTCAATGTATGCCTGCTGCAAAAATTCAACTACCTAATCATTTAAACTTTCCCATTTATCCATAGACACTGAACAATCTTAGATATTTAGTTGAACATCAAATGTTTTTCTATGGATAGAACATCACTGGAATAAATAACAGAAAATCAGGTAGGAATGCAGCCTTTTTTTCCCTCTTGTAATAATGCTGACCAAGTTTTTTTCTGTGCACTTGACAAGTATGATAGTTCTGAGTTTGGCAAGTTGAAATTGAATTAGCCCTTTTTGTAGCCAAGTGTGACATTTTAACTGAGAAGTTGTTAGGCTTAAGCAGTTGTATAACTTTGCTTTCAAGTAAGCTTATACACATAGCAACTGCTGCAAAGATTAGTGGGTGTTGATAGATGCTGTTATAATCTTTGTGCTCCAAGTGAATTGTGGATTCCATATTCTATTATGCTTTTGTTTGGGAAAACTGCAGTGCACCTACCTAGAATTGCAATAATCTGGGGTGCATGCCCGTCAATATTGGAGGGTTTCCCTTGCAATGAAGGGATGTGAGAAGTTCTTCTAGGAATGGTGGAGTGAGGAATGTTATAGATCTTATTGTGCATGCAGGCTTTGATGTCTACCTATTGAGGGATGCCAATTGATGCAATAAGAGTATGTTGAATAATAAGTAAACCATGATATTTGCTTAACATTGTTATTTCTCTCTTGCAATCATAGTGGTAACTTGTGATTAAACTAAACCTTGAATTGAAATATTATTATAGAAACCAATGCACAATGTGTCATACTTGGTGTTTTTGGTATATTTATTTTATGCAGACGCATCATTAAGTAACAATCAATTATGACATGTGGACTTGCATTCCAGTTAGTCTTTAGCTTAAGGGGAGGTATGTGCTTAAAGCGGGTTGCTGTTATTATGGAAGTCACTGTTCAGATGCATAGTTAACCAAGAGCGCAATAAAGGAACCGCTGCCAATAACTCCAGTAGTTTCATGTTAGAAGCTGCAAGTTGTCTATATAATCTCTTTGGCTTTGATGAGTTTGCTTATCCTGTGCAAGGGCTGGTTATTCTGCATTATTGAGAGGTTTTGTGTGCATTGCTCATAGTGTTGGTTTACTTGTCAAGGCATTGCTCTGTCTATGCTTTTTTTAAATTTTATTTTAAATTTCCTGTTTACTAAATACAATAGTTGATTTTCATAATTTAATGCAATAGCTAGCAGAGTTTACTTCTTTTTGTACCTTGTAAGTCTTTTTTTCTCTTTGCTTTGCACATGGTCTAGGATGTATTGTCATAATTTCTTGGCCATAAGCATGAACTTTGATCTCACATTGGCTGCCTTTTGTTGACATAGGTATGATGTTGCTCAATTTGTCACCCACCGAATGTTTGAGTCGGGTGATCCAGTAAGTATTAGGTGACTGTTGACAAGAATAAATTATGCAATATTTGTTTTAATTTGCATTTCTTTAAGTAGCTTGGAGGTTTTATGTCATTGCCTGTTGTTTCCTCAATGTTCTTTGTTTTGGATTTATTAATTTAGCAGGGGAGATTATTCTTTTATCTCTTTATTACTTTTCAATTTCTTTCCATTTTCTTGTACAAAGGCTAAGCGGCTTTTCCTCTTCTATACAGGAAGTCCGTGTAAGGTTTGCTGGGTTTGGAGCAGAGGAAGATGAGTGGGTGAATGTAAGAAAGTGTGTTAGACCGCGTTCTCTTCCTTGTGAAGCTTCTGAATGTATAGCAGTTCTGCCAGGAGACCTTATTCTCTGTTTTCAGGTTTCACTTCAAAAATAATGTTCACACTGCCTTGCTTTTAAATTTATTTGTGAATAATCCCATTCTTTAAAGAATTTTCGTAGTGCTTTGTTGTAAAGTACATCATGCATTAATTGCATTCTCTAGTTTCTGTCAAGCTCTTTCAATTGTTTACTTGTGTTGTGATGTTTCTCAAATGTTTTTAATATGCTTACAGGAAGGTAAGGATCAAGCACTGTATTTTGATGCCCATGTCTTGGACGCTCAAAGAAGGCGACATGATGTGCGGGGTTGTCGATGTAGGTTCTTGGTTCGGTATGACCATGACCAGTCTGAGGTATATAATGCTATGTGTACTATCTAAAAAATGTATTTTATTATTTGTTGGTTGTCGTAAAATGAAAAATAAAATTGTCCAGATATATCTGCTTGGGAGGCTGTCCTTGCAGATACATATCTTCAATATTTCAGGATTTGTTCTTTCTACAGTAGATGAGTGATGTTAGATATTTCTGATTGAGCCATATGCCACAGATTATGAGTGAGGAAAGGTTGTCAGAATGAGACATGGTCTGGTAATCATGTTAGTGCGGAAAACTTTAAATCAAATTTATATTAAGTATTTTCAATCTGAAGTTGCAGGAAATAGTACCATTGAGGAAAGTTTGTCGACGTCCAGAGACAGATTACCGCTTACAACTAGTCCATGCTTCTAAGGAATTATCATCAGTGGAGCTGGACCAAGGAAATCAGCGTGTAAAGGATTCTCCTACGACTCTTGCGACCAATTTTGGAGAAACAATTAATGAAGATCACCATTCCTCGATAGAAATCCCAAAAGCGACCAGTCCTGTTGTGGAGGCTAATGTAAAGTCTTTAGCTACACCAGGAATGTCCTCAGATTCACAGGTGAAATCCTCAGATTCACAGGTGAAAGAACCTACATCTGCAGAGTCTCAAACAAACTTTCCAACTACAGAAATTGATTCCAGCCAAAAGGTTGCAGCTCCTGGAAATTCTCATGTGCATGAAGCTTCAGATAGCACAGTTGATGATGCAACTAGAAAGAATATTCCTCAAGATTGAAAGAAATATGTCATGGGTACTTATGTCACAGAAAAATAACCATGTGGGTCTTTTTGGGTAATCTTATTGTAACAGAGGTTTCATAAATTTTACCCCTATAAAGAAATCATGCTATTCAAAATTTCTTGGTTAACATTTTTTTCTGGTGTAATCTGTAGCAACCTCATGTTTCATTTGCATTATTATAACATAAAGATTTGTTGGTCAAATTGACATTCTGCATCTTTCATGTAGTCAATCTTTATGATCACTCGTCTAAGATGATCTCTTCTCTAAGCAGGTTGATTTTCTTTAGATTGGTCAGCATTAGTTGGAGAAATTAAGGAACAAAAGCACAGATATATTGGGAGAATGACTCCCACATGAGATTTCGGACCCAGGTTGTGACAAAATATGCTTATCTTGGAAGCCGGGAAATTAGAACATGCCATTGTCAAATATGATATGTTTGATTCTATTGTTGTAAAATGATCTCCTTAGTTTACTTTTTCCTTGCAATTATGGTTGGATTTTTTCTCAAAGGAGAAAGCAAAGGTTTTATTCCTGAATTAAAACATGAAATGCTAAATGGGGAGTACTGGACAAGGATCAATGATTCTGTATTTTGAAATGGGTCAACAGATGATCTACAATCTTATTCTTATTGAATGTGGAATTTGAGTTAATAATGTTTTAGAACTTGGGGCTTGTAAATAATCGTTGTATCCCGTTTGCATCTTTTACTAAGATTTGTGATCTAATGTTTTCTTTTAAACTAAAAAATTTTGCTCCTATGTTTTGGGCCTTTACATTGTTTCCATTGAAATCTTGCTGTCATCACATGTATTATGTACTAAGTATAGCAGTCTGCACGTTCCAATTATTCAAGGTTGTATCTGGGTGATCCCATTTGTTTAGATGGAAGTATCATTGCACTCATAGTTGCATGTCATATGAAGGAATTGTTGAAACATAATCCCTCTTTTGAAGCCTTAAAGCATTTCTTTAATAATTATATTCAAGATTGTCAATAACGATAACTATGACTTTAGTTTTTAATCAGGATTGAAGGCTGAACAAATAAGAAAGTTATTGTTTTCGTGTCTGAATAGAAATGGGAAAATAAAAGGTCACTAGAGAAGAAGTTGAAGAGGAAAGAGCATGACTTTTGACCTTCCACGCCCTCCTTTGCTTTTCCCTTGTTGGAAAAACATAAAAACGGTATGTTGCCATATTGTCTAGCTGATTGGTAAGGCAGGAACTTTTGTGAGTAATATGGAGTTGTATGATCTTTTATATGCTTTTTTTTTTTCTAAGAGAGACCTTATTTAGATCATGCACGTCGTACCTTCAATTGCATTTCAATAATACAAGCTATAGTAGCTTATTTTTGTGGGTTTTCTTCCCCTAAAATGTTTTCCCCACATAAATCATGGAGTCCTTTTTTCGGGTTTGATTTTCATGCCAATGGTTGTTTTACTTCATTGTTTTTTTACATTGCAATTGCCAGCTACATTTTTCCTTATATTAATGCATTGATCAAAGTTTTTTATGTTGTCTAATTTTATACGAAGAGAGATTCGTGTGACTGAGCCAATTGATGGCTGCCATGGATCATTCAGTATCAAAGCTAGTTTTCTTTAGGCTTGTGTGAGGTTTGCTAGCTCTTCGACTTTTTTAATGCATAAACAACTTTGCATACCAAGTGTTTGGAAGTCTTGTGTACTATTATGTTGAAACATTAGAAAATCTAACAAAAAAATAACAAAACTAACCCCAAGAGGGAAAAGACAAGATTCAAGACCTGTTAGAGACCATCTAGTTGTAGTTCCAAGAAATTGCCAACCTAAGAGTAGAATATATTTGAAGTTGAAGATCTAAGAGAAATTTGACATCATCTAGTAGCAGTTCCAAGAAATTGCCAACATGAGAGTAGAATATATTAGAATTTGAAGATGTTAGAGAAATTTGAGCTGCTTGCAATAGTTGCAAAGAATTTGTTATGAACCTCTCGTCTTATCAATAATAAATCATTCACCAATATGTAGAAATATCAACCATACATCCACAAATTAATTCCACAAGAACAATGCACATAATAAAATAGAGATTTATATCAAGCGACATTAGCTCAACAAGTTATATTCCTCAAAATTTCAAGGAGCCATATCTTCACGAAGGGTTATCCGATTCAGCTGATTCTTAGACCAACTTGTGTGGAATTTGAATAGTTTTAAAATGAGTGGTCATATGAAAGAATCCGAGCAATATTGAGGGAGGTACGACCCTATGAAGTCAACCATTTGGAACAAGGGTAGTGACAAATTTTGAAGTTTCAGAAAACGAAATTGCAAATATTTGTCAGTGAGGGTTTGGATGATGAGAAGAGAAATGAAGGGCTAGGACTTAATGAGACAAGACATTCTATTTGGACATACAAATTTTCAACTAAGTTATTTTCCCTTTCTTTATCTTAGAAATTTTGCATGCAAATTATTATAAAGTTTTGATCAAATATTATATTTGCTATAGGACTTTTAGATAAATTTCAATAGATTTTTAGTTTTAGTTTTCCTTCTATGGATCTATTTATAGTTAAATCCTTGGAATCATCTTTAGTGATAGAGGTTAGTGAGCGCACCTTAAAGAGATCCTCTTTGCTCCAAGATAAGGATGCTTTTGGTAAATTTAATGGGTATTGGCCAGGGGCTTCCACCTTGAGAAAATGGATTGATAGGAGTTGGAAGTCTCCAGGAGTGATTCTATCATTTCTTCCCATAGTTTTCTTCATAGTCATTTTTTGTTCTAGGGAAGAAAGAAAAAATCTTAGAAGGGGGTCCTTGGTTTATGGGAAGAGCAAGACTCTTCCTTACCCAGTGGTATGAAGGCTTTTCACCTGAAAATGCAAATCTATCCCTAGTACCAGTCTGGGTTAGAATGTTTGGGTTATCCATTGAATTTTGGGAAATAGATACCTTCAAGGCAATAGGCAACACTCTAGGAGAATTCCTTGAGATTTCAGATACAATGAAAGATGAATTCTTGGATATTTATGCTCAAGATATTGGTCATGATTGATATAAGTAAAGCTTTACCAAAATCAATCATTCTTAAGTATGATGATAAGATGTGGAACCAAATTACAGATTATGAAAACACATCTTTTAGATGTAGAAGATGTCATGAGGTGGGGCATATTGAGAGATCATGCCCTAAGAAGAGCCTAGTAGAATCATAAACCACAAGAGAAACTTACAAATGTTTATGGATGAAGATGGTTTTCAACTTCAAAAAAATAGATCTAGAAAAAAATAGTGGAGACTAGTAAGGAAGGATATTGGAAGAAATACTAATTGTTTTGAGGCTTCAGCCTATGAAGAAAAAGTAGATCAAAACTTAGAGGACACAATACAACAATTTCAACATATTATCAAGGAATCGTCTATTTAGTATGATCCTAATTTAAGGAAGAACATTCTCGATGAACCTAAGGAATGTGTCTCATCAGATTTTGAAGACTCTCTTGAAGTACCATGCACCATTCAAGAGAAAAAAATTGGTAAAGAAAATGCAATTTTAGAAGTTAATATCTCCGTCATTAATAAGGAAACATTAGAAAATGAGTAGGACAAGTCAAAAGCTTCTGTAGTAGAGTCGGGAGAGGATAAATATGATGTTAGCCTATGAAGAAAAAGTAGATCAAAACTTAGAGGACACAGTTCAACAATTTCAACATATTATCAAGGATCCGTCTATTTAGTATGATCCTAATTTAAGGAAGAATATTCTCGATGATCCTAAGGAATGTGTCTCATCGGATTTTGAAGACTCTCTTGAAGTACCATGCACCATTCAAGAGAAAAAAATTGGTAAAGAAAATGCAATTTTAGAAGTTAATATCTCTGCCATTAATAAAAAAAATACTAGAAAATGAGTTGGACAAGTCAAAAGCTTCTGTAGTAGAGCCAGGAGAGGATAAATATGATGAAAAACAAAATTGTGAAAAATTATTGAGGAAGAGAATAATAAGACCTACTCTTGATATAGGCAAGGCAAAAAGAAGAAAATCCTCAAATTATCAAGCAAGACCCAGAGAAGCAAGAGCAAACATAGAGAAGTGAACACAAACTAAGTTGGTTGAACTTCTCTTTAACAAATAACAAAATGATATTGGTAATACATAGGCGGGGCCGAAAGCCCTTAAAGAGACATGATTATCATCTCATGGAATATAAGGGGTGCTAATGGCTCCTCAAAGCAAAGGTGTATCAGAGACCTATGTTTAAGTAATAAGCATGATATTCTTTGTATCCAGGTAACTAAAATGACAAAAGAAGTTTCAAAACCTATGAAAGTAGTATGGGCAAGATGTGAATGAGATGCTATAGATTTTGAAGGAGCAACAGGGGGAATTCTAACTTGTTTGAGTCCTAGAACCTATTGTGTAACCATTCATAAAACTAGGCATTGGATAACCTCTTTAGTCACTTGTTACTTTGTAGATATTCGTTTCATCCTTATATATATCTATGGACATACAACTTAGTTAAGTAGATTAGAAATTTGGAGCGGGATTGAAGCCTTTATGAGAAGTAAAGACCAAGAAACCTGATTCATGATCATAGGAGATTTTAATGCCATAACCAAGTTGGATTAAAAATTTGGGGGAATTATGAATTTAACCCAAAGTATGAGAGATTTCACTTTTATTTAAAATAATAATCTATGGGAGGTTGAGTTTGAAGAAGACAACTATACTTGGACCAACAATAGGAGAGGCTAGAGCCTAATAGCAAAAAAATTAGATAGATGCTTACTCTCTGATAATTGGCTAGATGAAGGAACTTGTGCTAAAATTTATACCTTAACAAGGATTGATTTAGATAATTGGCCAATAAGAGTTAAAATGGTGGTAAGTGAATTCAAAAAAATATCATACTTTAAATATGAGCAAATGTGGGAAGATCGTCCTCAATTTGTTGATATGATAGCTCAAACATGGAATTCTTTAGGTAATGGTGGGTTGTATGCTCTTCAAAATCAAATTAAATCCATGACATCTAGATTCAAACAATGGAGCAAGAACACTTTTGGAAACATTTTTGAGAAGAAAGAAGATCTAAAAGATAAACTTTCAAAATTTTAAAAAGGTGATCATAATAATCCAAGCTCAGAGGAAAGGGAGTTGCTTAGTGAATATCATAATATTTTGAGTAAGGAAGAGAAATTTTGGAGATTAAAATCAAGATAGACATGGTTAAAAGGAGATAAAAATACAAAGTTTTTCATAGGATGGCTATAAATACATAGATCAACATCCATAATTAGTAGAATTAAATCAATAGAAGGGGTTTGGATTGAATATCAAAGTGAAATTAGAAAAGAGGTAAAGTCTTTTTATTAGAATATTCTAGGATCAAAGGAGATTGAAGTTCTTAATGATAAATTTCTTCAAGAATTACCTTCAGTTATAACGAATGAAGACAAAAGGAAACTGATGGAGCCTATTACTCTAGAAGTTCATTTGGCTCTTTTCTATTTTAATAGAAAAAATCCTCATGTCCAGATGGGCTCTCTGCAACTTTATACCAACATAATTGGGATATAGTGGAGGATTTTTTATTGGTGGCAATGAAACGATCTAGGGTAAAACAATACATACCTTATAAAATAAATGCAACATATCTTACCCTAATTCTAAAAAGGAAGGATGTTGAATTGTTTGATTATTTTAGACCCATAAGCCTATGTAATATGACTTATAATATTATCTCCAAAGTGATGGCAAATCAATTAAAGCCATTGTTAGACAAAATCGTTTCGAAGAGCAAGGAGGATTTGTAAAAGGGAGACAAATTTTGGATGGGATCATAGTAGCTCATGAAGTTATACATTCAACAACTTCAAGAAAAGAGAAAACAATGATCTTAAAACTTGATATGAGTAAAGCCTATGATAGGGTTATTCTTTTTGCAGTTTTAGAAAATTTTGGATTCAAGAAAAATTTGTTATATGGATTAAAGCTTGTGTCTCTACAATTTCTTATTCAATGTTGGTCAATGGCTTAGTAACAAAATATTTTAAAGCCAAGAGAGGCCTTAGACAAGGAGATCCTCTATCTCCTTATTTATTCATTATTATGGCAAAGGTTTTGAGTAGGAACTTAAAGAAGGCTTACAAAGATGGGCTTATAAATGGACTTAAGGTTAGTAATAACATAGACAACATCACCCATCAATAGTTTGTAGATAATACAACCTTTTTTGGAAGGGCAATGATAAATGAGGCTATTGCTTTAAATAACGTTTTAAAAGAATATGAAAGAGTTCCAGGGAAAAAATTTAACAGGACAAAATCCAAAATTTACTTCCTTAACACTTCAACTAATATCAAATCTAGAATTTGCAGGTTACTTCAAATGGAGGAGGTAAATTTACCAACAACTTATCTAAGGATACCTTTATTTGAGGGTAGAATGAGGATAGAATTATGGAATCCAGTTATTAGTAAAGTTCAAAATAACTTCCATATTGGAAAGGTAGATGGTTATCATTAGCATGAAGAGTGCAGTTAATTAAGTCAATCTGACAAGCCATTCCAACATATAATATCATTGTATTCTATGCCAAAATCAATTGAAAAAAGTTTAATCTATATTATGTGATCCTTTTTATGGTCAGGTTTACATGATAAAAAGATATTTCCTTTGGTAAAATGGAGCAAGGCATGTGATGATAAAACTAGGAGAGGTATTGGTTTAAGAGTTCTTATAGATGCAAACTTAGCTCTTAGGGAAAAAGTAATCTGGAGATTGTACAAAGAGAGTCAAAGACAATGGGCAATAATTCTTCTAAGTATGTTGATCCCAATGACCTAAGTTTAATATTTACTACATTCTCTCTACCAAATGGTTCTGCTCTTTGGAATGGTTAAAAAAAATCTATTGATCTTATGATTAAAGGTTTACGATGGGTGGTGGGAATTAAATATATATTTTTATTTGGATGGATACTTGGTGTGATAAAAAACCACTCAATTTAGATCCAATTTTGAAACCTTGGATGAGATTGCTTCAAGAAAAATATGGTGATAAGGTTTCAAACATTTTGTACAAGGATCAAGAAGGAAGATACAAATGGAAAGAAGATTTTTTTACAAGTATACAAGATATTGATGCTAGGAGGCAGTTGCGTAGAAAGATGACAATTGTGATTATTTTGAGGGGATCCAAGGATAAATTTATATGGGAGTTGAATAGCTCAAGAGAATACACAACAAGAAGTGGGCATAATGTACAACACCAACAAAATAATAATAGCACTAGAATATGAAAAGATATTTGGGATAGCCCAAGCATTCCTAAAGTCAAAATGTTTGTTTGGCTAGTAGGTCATAGAGGAGTTTTATCTTGGGATAACCTTATGAAAAGGGGTTTTCATGGTCCCTCTCAACGTGTTCTTTGTAAAAAGGAGAGTATAGACCATCTCTTGGGACATTGCTCAACAATATGGAATATATGGCAATGGATTCTTAATATGTTTAGTAAATGCATGGTGATGAATAGTAGAATTGAAGTTTGGTTAAAGCAATGGTAAAGCACTTATAAAAGTGAGGCTTTATAGTCAATATGGGATATATCAAAAACTACAATACTTTGGACTGTATAGCTAGAAAGGAATAAAAGAATATATGAAGGAAAGGAAAGTAATTTAGAGGTAATGAAAAGGAAGATATATTTAGCCATAGAGGAGTCTAAACCAACCTTATCAACTCATCCAGTACCTAATATAGAAGTAGAGAGCCTTGATAGATGGATTCAAATCATTTAATGGAATTCTGATATTAGGTACAAGAGAAGCAAAAAGAAGGTAAATAATTATAAAGTGGAAACCACCAGATGTGAAGTGGGTTAAATTGAATTTTGATGGTGCATTTAAAGGAAATCCAAGAACAAGAGGAGGGATAATTAGAAATAATAGAGGAGAGGTTTTATCTCAGTATGCTTTCGATAGTGGATTTAAGACAAATAATGAAGCTAAAGCTTGGGTGAATTTATAAGGGTAAAAAATATGCAAACAAATGAAATGGAACAAAATATGTATGAAAGGTGATTCTCTCATAGTAATAAATGCAATTATGAGGAAAGCTAAGGCTCTATGGAACATATAAGAGATAATTGTGGAAATTCAATATCTTGCTAAATATTTTAAAGAAATCAGGTTTACACATACTTTAAGGGAAGGAAAAAATGTGCAAATAGGCTAGCTAATAGAGGGGTTTTGATTGAGGATCGTGAAGTTTAATTCTCCTTTTTATGATTAGAGACAGTAGTAAGTTTAGTTGAAGATGACAATAAAATTTTGATTGTATGAATCAATTAATGATTAAGATTTACTTTAATGTTTTCCATTGTTAATATCTGCTTTATTTCGTAACAATAATGTGTTTTCATATAAACTATTTATTATAATTTTTGTGGTTGCACTTGTGTTTCAAGAATGAAACTAGCAATCCAGATTTGGTAAAGTGGACTATGATAGTGCGTTGTTTTGGAAATATTACTCTACTAAGATGCAATGCATAGATAGTAGAGGTGAAGTTTTGCATTGTGAAGGCTGTTATCGAAAAATGTCAAGAAGGATGGTGAATTTTGGAATATTTGTATTCATACAAAAAATTGAAAAGATCCAGAAAATAAAAATCAATAATTCAGATAGTTTTTGTAAAATTATGTAGGCTTATAGCTATAGAATCTCAATTGGGATTAGAAGTGTATCTATTTGTAAAATATCAAGCTCTAAAGAAGAGAGTTGTAATTTTTCAATGGTGGGGGACCCGAGTACAACCCCTTATTATCCAGCCAAAATAAAATAAAATAGAGATTTATAATACCCTTGAGGTAGGGCAACACCGTACAATGATCCTTATTGGAAGGAAGCAACTCCACAAGATGCTAAGCTCCTCAAGCCAAGACTTCTACAAAGAATACTTCATATCTCGTTTTACAATGGGGGTACATCTCTCTTTATACAAGAGTGTGGTGGTTCACCTTCAATGAGTTACAATATCACCCATGTGGTGGTTCAACTTCCATGAGTTACAAAGTGCATAATAATATGAAAATATTCCTTAACGGTTACATATGACGATATTCCCTAACGGTTACATATATGATTCTATGATATTATTCTCCTACTTATTTCTAATTTGACATATGGTATTCCTTACTAATGAGTAATGGTTACATAAGTAACATTTATATCATAATGGTCCACATTAGCTAATAATTCATTTATGGCTTAATATTAATTTATTAAGTACCTATCTCGAGTACCTAACAAATTTTCCCAAGATCAAGAGCCAATGCATTCAAATTATTGGTAGTGCTCACAACTCAATCCCATAAGAGAAAATAGATGTTTGAAAGCAATTAAGTAGTCACAAAAAGAGATATTCAAAAGAGGAGTTGTTGGTCCAACTCCACATTGAGTGTATAGGAAGAAAGAAAAGTCTCTCTCATTGTTCTACCAAAGAAGCTAGCACAAAAACAACCAATTATTGTAAGCAAACCCATTTTTGATTTTGTATCTTTGGAAAACAACAATAATTTGTTTGTTGGTTTTGAGATGCATAATTGTAGTGACAAGTCACTCCCTTGGGAATTTTCAATTTTGGAAGGTTAAAAAATAGTTGGAATTCACTAATTAAAACATTGTAAACCCCCCAAATTTTGCAAAGTCAAGAAAAAAGAGTGTTTAACTCTATAAAGGCCAATCTAGTCAAGGCCCAATTTGCTAGCAAGATGAATTAATTGGCTTGTATGAGCGAAGCGCTAAGAAAACATTGATAAAGCATCAACAGACTTGAGCAATTCACAAAAGAGAAGAAAAAATCTTGAGGAAGATATTTGGAAAGTGATATTTTGGCACTAGTGGCACCACCACTCATATTGGAAGTATTCTAAGCCTTTAAAAGGCATAATTAGAGTATAACATTTGGAGATGGATTATTTTGTCAGAGATGCCCCCAAATCTTAGCTTTTACCAGGAGTATAAGTTTCTCACCATAGGTAACTCAAGGATAAACATTTCTTATAAATAAGGGTCATGGGCTGCATTGTAAACATATTTTGGGTTTGAGGAATTCAAAGCTACACTTTGTGAAGCCTATATTGTGCTCTTGTTATTCATGAAATTGGTAAGAAATTGATTAGTCTTTTGCACTCCATCAGTGACACCACCCTCTTAAATTATGGAATGCATGGTAATTGTGGCACAACCCTTTTGTCCATATTGTCATTTCTCTCACAATTTCAACTCATTTGAATGAAAATAGATAGTTTTTATTTGAATTCTTTACGTGTTGATTGATCACACAATCTCCTTGCTATGGTTTGTCTATAGTTACTTTTAATCTCTCGCACCCTAAATATCAAAAGATATTTTCATGTATTTTAATCTTCACATTTATGTTTTGTATTTTATTTCCTTACATTTAATTTCATTAAATTAGATTAGAGTAGTTTAAAATTTAGCAAGGATAGTGGGGAGCCAACCTAAATCCGGAGGTTGAAAGAGGCTCTAAACCCTTCCATCCAACTTTGTTGAAACTAGAATTGAGGGTGCATAAGAAGTTAGATGATTTTCCAATTCAACATAGTTTTTGACATGCCCGATGGGACAAATTCAAGTATTTACCTCACAATAAACACCCACCATGAATGAGTTCAACAAAGTTTTTGGCACGTTGGTTGGGACCCTAGTCCCTTAGTCCATTGTTTTGCAAAATTTCTTAATTTTGGAGTTAAATTTACTTTTGGCCATATGTGGGAAGCATTTGGTCTAATTTTAAATAATTTTTGCCATTTTCTCATTTAGGAAGCAATTCACTCCAAAATTAGTTTGATTCACTCTAAAATTGGGTTGATTCACTCCATTTGGGGCCAATTTCTTGGAAGAAATAAAAATATCCAAAGTCAAGTTTTGTGAGCGATTCACTACACTAAGTCAATTCCTTCTAAATCTACAAAATTAAAAAAAATTGAATCAAGAGAAATTTGTTGGAACCAAGGACTTGATTTATCAAGCCCAGTTTCAAATTTGACCTTGAATTTCACATATTTTTCATTATTTGTGTCCAATTTTTGTAGATGCTTTGTGAATGGTGACTCTATTACAAACTTTAAATTATAAATTTTCATAAAGCAAGTGAGCAAGGCAACATCAAATAAAAAAAATCTCTCACTTTAGCTCCAATGTTGCATCAGATGTAGGCATAAGTTATTTGTATAATTTTTTTCCAAAGTCTAATTCAACTAGCAATTCACTCCATACAATTGGTGATTCACTTCAAAATAGTAAAATTTCTCCAAATGGAATTCAAGGAGCACTTCACTTAAGTTTTGAGCAGTTATTCACCCAAAAGATCAAGAAATATTCCTAACTCCTCCAAGAAGACAAATTCACTGGTAAGACCCCAAGGTCTTACTATAAAAATATTAATAAATTAATGTAAAATGTAATCGCAAGCCACTCAAAGGGGGCTCCCTTGTAATCGCTTTGCCGCTATAGGGGGCTCCCTCCTTTAGAATCTATGATTCTTATTCTTATTCTTCTTCTTCGATGATTTGATATGGATGGCCAACCTAATATATATATCTACCCTAAAGCTACGTTGGTGAAGAGACATGATGGTTCACGTATGAAGAGACGTGATGGTTCACGTTATGAAGGGTTGTGATGGTTCACTTTACAAGTTAATAATATAATAATTAAATGATTAATAATACTAACTAATAATGTTAGGATTGAGGATCCTAACATGCCACCCTCCTTAAAAAGAGCTTTGTCCTCAAATCTCAAAGTGAGAAGCTTTATCCTTTGTTTTCCAAGAAGGATTTGTGTAAGTTATTGGACTCTTTTAATGGTATCCTTTCGTAGGCAGGGATATCGAGAAGGATGAAGCATTAGCGAGGGGTTGCCAAGAACAATAGTAGAATCTCCCTTAGGAAAATCATGATGACGATGGGAGGGCAACCCTTGGGGTTCCTCAAATACTTTAGAATGATGCATCAAAAGTGATGGTAATGATTTCATATCCTTTTTTGGTTCCTTGGTAGAACCAATGGACAAGGAGTGTGTAGTCACTCTGTGTTGGTTTTGAATAGGTTTGGTCATATGGAAAGAACTCACTATTGGTGAGGAAGGTATGTGTAGGTATTGTAGAGTGCATGTTTGGCTATCATTGATCACTTTGGGTATGCCTACCTCATCCTTGCTTGGTACATCAATCACTTCTTGCACATCGACCTCATTGTCTTCATTGCGGTGAGTAGGTGCACTGGTCGCTTCGGACACAACTACCTCATCTGCTTGCTCTATGGAGAGACAAGGATCAAATTCCTTCAATAAATACAATGTTAGTGTAGCACATTTATGGTGGGGTCCAAATTGTTCATCACAATTATCACAGAGTCCTTTTGCTCGTCGTTCCTTCATCTCCTCAAAGCTAAGATGTTTAATTTGTAAAGTTTGATTAGATTTAGGGGTTGTGTAAGTGCTTTGTGCCCTTCCATTATGCATATTTTTGGGAGTGATGTAAGTGGTCGATGATTTTTCCATAAGTGGTTTCCCTAATTGTTGTTGTGCATTGATTTTATCTTCAGCTAATTTTTCCAATCCATAGGTCTGCATCATGGTATAGGGATTGAACCTTGTCACCTCCATTCTAATTTCCTATTTTAATCCCCTAATGAAGCCATTGATGAGAATTGATTCATCCAATATTGTGTTGTGTTTGGTGATATCCTCAAACCGAGTTTGATACTCATGCACAAAAATGATTTGATGAAGATCTTTGAGCAATTCCCACATGATTGGGTCCCACATGGCTCTGATACCAAATGGTAAGACCCCAAGGTCTTACTATAAAAATATTAATAAATTAATGTAAAATGTAATCGTAGGCCACTCAAAGGGGGCTCCCTTGTAATTGCTTTGCCGCTATAGGGGGCTCCCTCATTTAGAATCTATGATTCTTATTCTTATTCTTCTTTTTCGATGATTTGATATGGATGGCCAACCTAATATATATATCTACCCTAAAGCTACGTTGGTGAAGAGACATGATGGTTCACGTATGAAGAGACGTGATGGTTCACGTTATGAAGGGTTGTGATGGTTCACTTTACAAGTTAATAATATAATAATTAAATGATTAATAATACTAACTAATAATGTTAGGATTGAGGATCCTAACATTCACCCTAAATTTGAAGCGATTTGCTTGACCCTTTGCTTGCATTTTTTTCCCAAGTTTAGTCTGTACAAGTGATTCAATCTAGTTAGTTGATGATTCACATTGTAGAGAAATTTTTTATAAAATTTATATTCTAACCACAAAACTCTATCGATGCAGATACATGCGTGTGAGATCAAGCTTATGATCGCGTGCAAAAAAGTGTAATAATTGGGTAAAGAAATTCAATCAATGAATTTAATTGCATATCAATAGAGGAATGTAAAAGGGAAAAAGAAAGAACAAATCATCATGTGGTGCATCAAGATGATGAAATATAGGAGATTCTTACATCTAATCTCACTCTATCAAAAGGAAAAGATCCAATAAATGATCAAATAAGTTAAAATTACATTCCAAGAAATGGTCTCCTTTGAATTCCATTATAGTTATTCCTTCACTTTTGCAAATCAAACTTGGGAAAGTATAGGTCCTACTTTGAATAATACTATTCCCATCTATGGAATGCCATTTGATGTGAATAATCCTACAAATAATAATTTTTATCATCCTTCCATAATACAAATAATGTGAGTCAACCTCCAATGTCTAATGCTTAAATTATCCATCCTATGAGTATAGCTTCATCTCAAAGCCCATTTGGATCTAGCATGTCCAACACAACAAAAATTTCAAATAGACAACCTATGCCACAAAATGTAAGATTTTTAGGAAATTTTGTGCAAAGTATTAAGGAAATCCCCTAGGCCAAATGTTGTCTCCAACTAGTTAGATACTACATAACTTGCAACAATACCTACCTTTTCAAAATCAATAAATCCCTCACAAGGATTGTAGTATCCTTCATTCCAAAATATGCAAGCTCCTTCAATTCAATAATAGGCTTGTCCTAATTTACCATTTCCCTTTCAAAATTTAAAACCTTCTTTTAGACCACCTTATTACATCACATATTTGTTAGCTTTTGATGCTCTAATACTTAATAGAAATCATCACAAAAAAATAATCACAGGATCTAATATAATGAAGTTGCAATATAATAAACCAAATAATATCTTAGAATGTAATAACTATTAGAGTTAGAGTATATTACATCATTTGGGTCATGTAAATGTACCACCTTAGGTATATAGTTAGAGTAGGAGATTACTTTAAAGGGAAGTTAACTAGTTACTTCAAGCAATGTAATAAATGCACAAGTGGCAATGTGTAAGTTGTAATGTGCAAGGTGTCCCCTTGTACAACTAGGTAGAGTGTTGGCCAAGGAATCTATATTCCTATATAAAGGGCATCATAGTAGTATATCAAGCAAGTATCAAGTCAAGTTATTATCTAGTGTAGTGTAGTAGATAGTAGTGCTCCTGTATGGAGTACAATGTAGCTCTTTAGCTCATATTAATGGAGTGAACATTTCCTCCATAATGCATTGTAATTTTGTCATTTCTATTTATAGTATATTTCAGTCATATTGTAGACTCACTTGCTTTCATATTTATTACATCTTATTAGGACCTGTGTTAGATCTCTTCCACTGTATATATCCTCAAAAGCTAATAGTGGTATTAGAGCCACGATGAATCAAGATAGGAGGACCTACATCCATCATAAGAGAATTCTAGTAGGTCAAGAGGAATAGGGAGAGCTACCATTGCTACTATTGGCATGCATATTTACAAACTAGATCTGTCATTATGCATTGCTGCATGCAAAAGCTACCATTAGGATTAATTGATAGAAAAAGCCATAGTAGTCAATAGGGTTAGAAAATTGAAGACTGAAATAAATCTCAGTTGTAAGAATTTTGAGATTATATTTGGCTAGAGTCTTTCCATTGAGTTTCAAAAAAAAACTCATGAATACTAGGACTCAACATTCATATCACTAAATTGACAAATCAACTAGTAAAAATTATTATCTCCAAAATTACAAATTCTTCAATTACAGTTTCTAACAACTTGTTGAAAGAAAAGGATATTCAACAAAAGGTTGGGAATTTTCCTATAAGAGACTTAGAAATAATATCTTCTTAGAATCATTACAACACTTGCAACAACAATAAAGAAAATTGAATATTTTAAAGACCTCAAGAAAGGTCTCATTGCAAGGGCTGTAATCCTACAAATTGTAGAAGTAAATAAAAGACCATAGTAGCCTTATAGAAGACTCAAGGAAAAAGAGACTCTAGAATTTGAGTCATAGAAGGAGATAGGATATTTGTGATCTCCATTCAAGATAAATACCTGCAGATTAGAGAAGCAAAAAAGGCCATAGAAGTCTTGATCAAGGAAAAGGTTGTAGAAGACTTAATTTTGAAGAAAAATTTAGAAATGAATTCTTGAATTAGAAGATAAATTCTTGACTTAGAATAATACTCCAAAGAATATTTCATAAAAAAAATTCAAAAAGAATTCCTGATTCAGAAGATATATTCTTGAATCAAAATAATACTCCAAAGAAGAGTTCCTGAAGAAAAATTTAGAAAATAATTATTGATTTAGAAGACAGATTCTTGACTTAGAAGAATACTCCAAAGAAGAGTTCTTTAAGAAAAATTTATAAAATAATTTCTAATTCAGAAGATAAATTCTTGATTTAGAAGAAAACTCCAGAAAGGATTTCCTAAAGAAGACTCTAGAGAAGAGTCCAAGAAATAGGAGATTGGTGATCTCTTTTACTAACTAAATATTTCCTTCAATGAGGAGCTGAAGAGATCAAGAGAAGATATCATTATTGGAAGAAAGAGAATGACTAATAGAGTCCTGTACAAATCAAGAAGTAGTAGAATCATATATCCTAGAAGATCTCATTGCTAACACTTCTAGAAGCATAAGGTTATAGAAAAGGTCTCAATTGGAAGACCAGAGAAGCTGCAACATAGAAGATCTTGGACTGGTCTCAAGGAGGAAAAATAAGAAGGCTTGGAGAACCTTGTAGAGCTTAAAGAAGCATCATCAAAAGAATTCCTAAAATAACTCATTGGTGAAATCCACTACCAAGGAGAAGTTCCTGATAGTGAAGAACTTGGGACAATTTTCGCCATCCAAAAAAATCCCAAGAGAAGAAGAATTTGGCAGGGAGTGCCAAATGCCAGAAGAAGAATTCAGTGAAGATATCAATACATTCAAAATATTGAGAAGAAGAAAATCCTGTTTGAAGTCAAAATTCGACAAGAAGCTTGAAATAATATTCAAATAGAAGAAGCCTACCAAATCCAAGAGATTTGGAGATTGCTTCTCACAACAAGGAGGCATAGTTTAGAGAAAGGAGTTATCTGAATCTACAATATAAAAATGATTTTCATTGGAAGGATCAAACCACCAAATCCAAGGCTAAAGACAAAAATTTCAAGGCTACAGTTTGGTGAAGGAGGAAGTTATTCTGGATAGCCAACAAGAAGCTGCAAATTCAACCATTGCAAGGCAACAACTTGGTGAATCAAAAACACCAAGATCTACATTTACTTTAGAAGCCATCAAAGAGGTAAGCAACTTGGGTGCAATTAGGTATATTAATTAAAACTCAAATTAGATTATTATCAAACTTCGTTAAGGCACCATATTTAGATTAAAAGTTGCAAAAAAATAGATTGCATTACAGTCTTCAAGTGCAAAGAAAACAAATTTATTTTAAAGATTATTTGCATATTAAATAGGGTTTGGATTATTTTGAAAGAAAGAAAATTATCATCTACCTATTTGCTATCTAGAAAGCAAGAAGACTATATCCTACAATATTTATTATAGTAAAAAATTGTAGAATATTTGTTAAGGGTAAATTACAGATTACTCTTAAAAGTTGCAAAGATTATTAAGTGCATCTAAAATTATTTTGAGAGTTCATTTACTGGAGCAATAAGGTGAGATTTTTGTTACCATTAAAAGTGCATTGACACTATACTAGTTGATCTCTAACTAGTTACTCTCAAGGGTTAGTTTGTGTTTGTTGATTGTTAAAGATCAAGGACACAAAAACCAATAAATTATCAGTGTCCAGAGACACTATTTGTTGCACATGGCCCAAAGAAGCCATAAAAATAAAACCAGATTCCTCTAAGGAGTGGAGAAGAAATCCACCATCAAAATCAGCAATAGAAGCTTCAAATCGAGACTTGGTAAATCTCAGATTCAAAGTGCACTAAAGGCTATTTACAAAAAAAATAGTGCATAAATTACTTCTATAAAAGAGCTTCTATCTATGTGGTTACAATCTTGGGTTCATTAACAAGCAAAGGAGAGAGTTTTCTAATCAAGAGGACAACTCCAAAATCTACCATTGCCTACTTCAAAAGCTGCCATAAAACCAAATATTGTAAAAGAGGTGCAAAAGAAGGTATTATATTCTCAAAAGTATTTACATTATATTGCACTACTCTAATCTGCCCTACATAGGAAGAAGGACAGGTCTTTGGTGCAAAAAGAATACACTCTTCACAAGGATAAAAACAATCCAAGGTAGTCGTGTAAAAGCATTCTCTAAACAAGGTAAAAGGGTCTTCCAAAAGTCTCATATCATCTACGGTTTGGACAACTGAACCTGCAATAAAATGAAGCACAATACAAGGAAGGAGAAGCATTATATTCAAATGCAAAAGAGTATATAACAGAAAAGAAGAAAATCACATCCAAGGAGCACCATTGTAGTAGATCAAAATCCACAAGAGCATTGCTAGTAGTCTGCAAAATCACTGCTATAAGTTTCCAAGGTTTTGCTCACCATTCCAGCTGGAAACAACTCTCTCCAAACACCATCAAATGCATACAATAAAGGAGGATATGGCTATGTTGTATTGATAGTACACGTATTGTAAAGACACATTGAAGAGGCATTACGTAGAAAGACCATGCACAAAAGGAAGGTGACACTTGTCACCTAGAAGGAAACCCTAACATTTCCACACAAGCACCCATCCATTTTAAGCTTGACTAAGAAGGCATTACAGGGAAGAAGGTTGGTTCATAAGAAGAAAAACAACACTTGTCACCAAGAAGCATGAGCACCCATTAAATACTATAACGCTCATTCCTAGGTTTTAAAGGAAGAAAATGTGATACTTATCACTTGCCTCAAGATTCAATTCCTATTAGAGTCATAAAAGACCAACAAACAACAATATTGAAGGTCAAATTCGTAGCAGCATTAGAATCCAAGTTCACGATAGAATTATGTAGTAGCATCGCCATCATAGCTGCAATACAAAAATAACATTTAATGATCCTAGTCAAAGCAGTCATATGAGATGTATCCATTATCCAAGTAGTGTCGTCAAAGGTATCAAGAAACCAACCACAATTCAAGTTAAAGAGAAGCTAAAGCCTACGCCCATACATTGGAGATAACGATCAAAAGAGCACTAAAGAGTGCTATCATCTACATATAAAATACAACACCAAATACTTAGAGATTTGGGGCATCACAAAGGTAAGACTTTACCTTATCTAATTTGCTTTCATTAATAGGGAGACATAAGGTAGAATATAAGGTTGAAATATTAATAGAAATAAACCATATTTGAAAGAAATATTAAAAGGAAAAATATATAGCTTAATATTTGTAATCTAAAAGCATAGGAGAAATAAGGATTTTTGCTTGATAGATTAATTATCTAATATTGCAAATATCATTGTTTTCTAAAATTCCATATTAGGAACTTATAAGGAATATTACACCCGTAGCACCCTAAAATTGGTGCAGTTAAACCTTAGTAAAAAGATAAAAATTTGAATTTTAACCCAAACTGCCCGTTAATCGCCCGTTACCCACTTTCCTTGTTTTTCATGCCATTTTTAGGATTTGTTTTGACCGTTGGACGATATCATCGACGATCAGACGAAATCGTCCTAGATCTGACGAATTCGTCTGGAACAGAACGTCCAGACGATTTCGTCCCAAAACCAAATTTTCATAATTAGCTTCTATTTCAACAACTTCTCTAACTTGGGCAGAAAGCGTGTCTACGTAGTTAGAGTCTTCCCCGTTGGAGATCTCCCAAATTGGGATGATCTCCAACCTCCTAACCTCTCCCTAATCCTATATAAACTGGGATTTTCTTAGTTTACCCCCCTGAACCCCCTGGCTGACTAATTTCTTTGCAAATTTAGTTTCTTGTGCATTAGAATACCTTCGCACCTTCATTTGCATTGCGTATTTCAAGTTTTCTTGCAAGGATTTTACTATTTTTCAGTCGGAGCAAGCTCGGATCGTCGCAGGCGATTCTAGACGATTTCGGACGATCCTGTCGTAGATCGATGATGATCTCGTACGATCAGAGGCGATCTCGACTGTAGTCCATATTGGGGGCAATAAGAACCTGGAGTTTGTATTTCTTTATCTTCTCTCCTCATTTCTTTTTGTGTTAACTTGGTTTATTCTATTCTTGCATCCTAGAGTTCACCTCATTTAGCATAGATGCATGATAAAGTTAAAAAAAATTATTAAATTAATGTATTTCTTTTAATTACTATCTAGATCTATCATTTAGGCAAATTTATTGTCATTACTATCATTTCCCTTTACTTTTGTAGTTGCATCTTTGGTTTTTGGTATCTGTTTTTGTGACTGCAGGTTTCTAACGAATTCGTCAGATCGATGATGATCTCGTCTGATCTCAGATGACCGACTGAGATCTGAGATGATTCTATGTAATTCCAGATGATTACGTACGATTTGAGATGATTTGGACTTCTACAAACCTCAAAATCTTCATCAGACATCCGAAATCAGGTATATTCTATCCTATTTAGCATACTCTCTATGTTTAGCATTTATTCATGTTTTCCATATTCATATGAATCAGTATTGGCATATAGAATAGCTTAGATTCATCTTGGCCAAACCTAGGATATGAATGATTAAAGCATAAAATGAACACATCAAACCTACTCTCAACCTAGGTGTGGAAACTGCCACTCAAAATTTTCCTGGTGAACCCACCATCCGTCAAAAATTCACCCTTATACCCCTCCCCCGAGAGGCGCAACCTTCAAAGGGCCTCTCAGTCCGAGGTATTGTCCCATCCTTCTCGCATCCCCCTTCTGGGTGCAGATCCTATAGCCTGAAGGTAAGGATGCAAAAAATTTGGAGCGATACATTTTGGTGAACCCGACGTGAAAACTAAAAACCTTTTGAAAACAATCCAAAAAAAAAAAACAAAACATAAATGCATTTAGAATCATCAGACAAACAAGTAAGATTGCATATCATATTTAGATGGTAGATTATAATAAAAGATGAGCTGTCACCATTAATGTTGAGAATCAATTAGCAGCTATAGAGATTACTTCTTTGCTTAGAGTATCTCAAACATATAGAGTCCCACCTTTATGGGACGAACTTAATAGGAGATTGAATCTTATTTCATCTAGATCAACCGAACTTAGGCAAATCAAGAGGTTTGTCCTAGATAGAATCCTGGATCCTGATCAAGTGACTTTGTATCATGAGCTTCAGAGAGCTTGCCATAGGTGGTTAGCAGATAAAAGAGCCCTTGTGTCTTCTGAGTTGTACACCTTTGAGGAATACCTCGACAATGCAGTTGTAGTACATAAATTTCTATCTCGTATAGAGGATCAAGAGGTCGTTCTTATGGATAGAAAGAGATGGAATAGAGTTCCTAGAGCTGTGTTATATCGAGAGTATTGCCATGAGCTCTATTTTTACAAGTCAGAGTCGAAGTAGATAACATTACCATAGCACACTTTGTCAAATTCTTGAAAAACCATTTCCAATTTGAAGAGGAGCATTTCATGACTCCTGATGAACTTGATCCCATCAATGACATTTATAAACTATTTATAGAAAACTAAGCCATTCTTTTATTATTATTATTTCTTGCATTTAGTATGTTGTTTGTTCTCTTTATAATATTATCATAAAAACAAAAACAAAACAAAAATATAACAAAAATCAAAACATTTTCTTTTAAGTATTATAGTAGGTATATAATTAAAATATATACCTCCCAAATTTGTTGCAAATATATATATATATATATATATATATATATATATATAATATATTTGCTAAAATCTAAGTTTAAGCATAATGACTAGACTTAGGAATGGAAAACAGATTGAAGTAGAGGAAGATTGGTTAGGAAAACCAATAAATAAACCAGATGTCCTTCCTGAAGACCCAATTCAGGAAGAAGGAACCCTAGACCAACAAGAAGAAGAATTTGCTGAAGGAAATGAACAAAGAGAAACCGTTAGAGAGGAAGGATCCTCATCTCCTAAAATGTCTCCGGAAGGAGTTGTTACTTTTGAGAATATGGAACATTTCTGGAAGTTCCTCAATACTAATATTGGCGCCCTTAATAGAGCAGTCCATATGGACAAGGATCAAATTAGTGACACTCAAGCAACCCTAGAAGACATATATCACACATGCACTAATCCCTTGTCCTTCGTTGATCAAGAGAGTGATCAAGCTGGACCATCCAATTTGGATATGGCCGCTATAATCCAGAACATGCAACAACAACAGGTTACCCAACCACCTAGAGTGCCTGTTACCAAGCCTAGGGTTATTCCCACACAAAAGAAACCTTCATTCACTGCTCTATTTTGCCAAGTTATTGATCAACATACCTCAAATCAACAAAAGCCTAAAACAAAACCAAACACCAATTTCCAACAATCTGGGATACAACATAATGCTACAACAAATCTTCTTCATAATACTCTTCCTACCAACCATTTGCATAACAACAATATAGCATCTAATCCTTACGTCACGCCATCATACGCCCACAAACTCCATACTAATGTACCACCGAACCAATATGGTGGACAAACTGGTAATCTGGAAGCCATGGTAAAATAGTTAGTCTCCCGCATGGACCAGATAGATCCCTACCGTCCCTCGTACAATTATCGAGAGATGTGTAGTCAGCCTCTAGATCCTATAGTTGTAGCACAACCATATCCTAAACACTTTCCTATGCCTGTCCTACCTATATACAAAGGAACCGAAGATCCCATAGAGCATCTTCGTATGTTTAGGATAGCATGTCATGATATATCACATGATGATTTGTTATTACTAAAAATGTTCCCAAAAAGTTTAGGAGGAATGGCATTAGAGTGGTATTATCAATTACCCACTCATTCTTTGAGGAATTTCGAAGAGACAATCGAGTCTTTTGTGCATCAATTTAGTGCCTACATTGAAAGGCATGTAACCATTAAATATTTGTACAACCTAAAACAAGACAAAGATGAATGTTTTGCTGATTTCCTAGCTCGATGGAGACAGTTGATAGGAAAATTGCACTTTGTGTTACCTTATCGAGAAATGCTGGATATTTTTATCAATAATTTACAAGAACAACTATCCTATGAGTTATCAATTGCTACTTTGACCACCTTCGATCAAGCTATAGATTTAGCTCGAAGAGTGGAAGATGCTCTTATTAGGAGAGGTCAACTTAAAAAGAAAGATGATGAGAAAACATCCAAAAATCAATATAAAAATAAACAAGTTGTGGGTGATGGAGTCACCGATAGTAGAAATGTTGCCAATGTTAATACTACGAAAACAACGGAGAAGTTTATACTGAAACCTCTTGATAAACCACCTCGAGAATTTACTAGGTTAAATCAACCTTTATCAACCATTCTCCCACAATTATTAGAACGAGGTTTGATCCAATTACCAAATATCCGGGAACCTGATCCAACTATACCCGGATACAGAGCTGATTTACATTGTGATTTCCATAGAGGACCTGGACATGCCACCAACTCTTGTAAAATATTAAAACATAAAATACAAGATTTAATTGATAACAATGAGATGGAGGTGCAAGCCTTTCAACCTAAACAAAATCCTCCTAATAATGCTCAAAAGAACATCCTCCAAAATCAGAATCAGAATGCCAATCAATCATTGGACATATTTCAACACCCTTTACCAAAGCATGGTAAAGAGGTGGCTAATCAAATTGAGCATCATAATGTTCCCCCTCCTACCCGATATGTAGGGACTATTAGTGGACATTTACCTGCTCATGATCCACAAATATTTGACACAACTTTATCCATGGTTACGACCAGACCTCTATATAATATTCGGATACCTGATCTTAGTGATACAGAATACGAGACTGAAAGTGACATGGAAATCACCTCAAATCAATTGAATAGTTCTGAAGATGAATCAGATGCTATTCAACCCATCACAAATTCTATGGTTTCGGAAGAACCATTTCCAAGAAAAGTCATTGCTAGACCATCTTCTCACCAATTACTTTCTAATGAACAAGCCATAAATGCTAGACCAAGACCCATTCATCATCCGCAAAATAATATTGTAGGTACCATCGGAGCTGTTACTCGACAACAGGCTCAAAATTCTCAACAAGATCAAACTCAGAACGATGGATCAGCTCCATTTGTTTTGAAAATTCCTAATAAAGGGAATCATGCGCCTAATGTTCAACCTAAACCTCCTTATAATATTAATGAACAATTATCAAATACTACAGCTAGAATTTCCCTCTTGGACCTTTTAAGATCTTCTCCTACACATAGGGATGAATTAATGCTCACATTAAGCCAAATGATGGTACCACAAAATATTCAACCTGAAGCCATGTCCAATACTATCATAACTCGAGAAGTCGATTGTATTGACTTTCGGGATAGAGATATACCACAACATAGTTTACACAAGGATAACCCCTTATATATTACTGCCCTAATTGGAGATGTAGTCGTTAAACGAGTCTTGATTGATAATGGTTCATCTTTAAACATTTGCACTTTTGACTTCTACCAAATATTTGGGTTTAGAAGTGACGAAATGAAAAGAACTGATATGATTATAAAAGCCTTCAATGACGAAACACAAGAAACGTGTGGAGTTATTACTATTCCATTGCAAGTTGGTCCTAGAACCTTAGACACGACCGTATTTATTGTACATTGCCCTGCATCATACAATATACTCTTGGGTCGCCCTTGGATCAACGCGATGCGAGTTGTTCCCTCAACTTTACATCAGTGTGTTAAATTCGAATTTAAGAATCAGTTGGTTACCATTCATGGTGATCCTAGACCCTTTGATATGTGTGCTTTGGCAGAACTTGTTGGAGTTCAATTTTGCCCTGCTCTGTCATCCACACATCCTAATTCTAATCATCCGCCTAAACGTGTGAAACACACACTCATAACATCATCTACTTTTTCCCCACCAACTACACCTCTACATATAGTTCAACCATCTTCCGAACAAACCACATTAGGACCTCAAAAAGATCCTAAACCCACAACCAATGCTTCTTGTTTTACTCCTATAACTTCCATACCTATAGATTCATCCATAGACATCTCTACAACATCTACACCTACCAGAGGCATATTTTTCGCATCCGAAAACATAGGAAATGTTCCTTCTACCTCTTACGCTCTTACTGATGAGCTCTTACCCGATTTATCTAAAATTCTTATATCAGAGAAAACAAACGTTGCTATGCAAGATTCCCTTATTTTAAATAAATTGCCACCCTCTCCTCGTACCTTGGGCCTCCCACAACCTATGGGAAGTATCTACCAAGTCGGGAGCTGTGCTTTTATTTATAAGGGATATGACTGGGGAAGAATACCTAGAAACATCATGACTCATTATGATGGATATGCTCGTTGTTATTTTACTAATGAGTATGTTAAAGCTAAGCCTATAATGTTTAAATTGGGATATAAAGGGAAAGGTTTGGGACCTTTACAGAATGGTATGAAAGAACCTTTTGAGGTAGAACCATGGCCTGCCCGATGTGGTGTGGGCCTATTTCCTAGTAAAGGTCAGCCCTTCCCATTTGAGGATGATGACCATCTCATATGTTACCAAGATTATTTGGATAAACGCGATGCTTTGCATTTAAGGAATAACCCATTTACATGTAATATGCTATCCATAGCTTACCCTGAGATGATTGTTGAATCCGACGATGAGTTGGAGGGGGATATCTTCCATGATGTCTCCATTGAGGAATTGTTACATAACGGATTTTATTTTGATGGCTCTATACCTAGTATAGCCCAGCTTGAGGCCACGACTCCTCAAGACGAATTATCCAAGCTAACCTTGGAAGAATTACAAGAATTAGGCGTTTCACCCGCCCCATCTAATTTTGAGAGAGATCTACACATGGAAGTAGAAAACATCATAAAAATTAACATTGGAACCGAAGATAACCCTCACATAATCAACATTGGATCAGAATTGAGTCAAGACAAACAAGATCAATACATTGCATTTCTTAAGGAATATGAAGATGTCTTTGCTTGGACATATGAAGATATGCCAGGATTAGACCCTTCTGTAGTTATGCATCACCTAGTAGTCCATCCGGATGCTAAACCTGTTAAACAAAAACTTAGAAAAATGCACCCTAAAGTGGCCTTACTAGTCAAAGGGGAATTAGAAAAACTCCTAAAGGTTATTTTTATACAAGCCATTGATTATGCTGAATGGATCTCGAATGTAGTTCCAGTAACTAAGAAAGAAGCTACCAAAGTTAGGGTTTGCACGGACTTTAGGGATATTAATGTTGCATGCCCTAAAGATGATTTTCCTCTTCCCAACATGGATCAGATAATTGATTTTACTCCTGGGAGTGGAATGATATCCCTAATGGATGGATTCTCTGGTTATAATCATCTCAGGATAGCTCCTAGAAGATCAAGATAAAACAGCCTTTATTACCCCTTGGGGAACCTTTTGTTGGAAAGTGATGCCATTCGGTTTGAAGAATGCAGGTGCAACATATCAACGAGCCATGACTTATATCTTTCATGATATGATGCATGATATTCTACATGATTATGTAGATGATATTATAGCTCGTTCCATCAAAGAAGATGATCATTTAGATGACTTGAGAAAAGTATTTGATCGGTTAAGGGAATATCTTATCCGACTAAATCCAGCTAAATGTATATTCGGAGTTAAGTTCGATAAATTATTGGGGGTTATAGTTTCTTTACGTGGCATTGAAATTGACCCTCTCAAGATCATGGCTATCACTGATATGCCCGCACCCACAAATATATCTGAATTACGAAGTCTACAAGGTAAGCTTCAAGCTATTCATCGCTTCATTGATAAGTTGGTGGACAAAACCGGACCCTTTCTTAAGCTTCTTAAGAAAGATGCCTCTTTTCATTGGGACGACGAATGTCAGGAAGCATTTGAACTCCTTAAACAATATCTCCTTAAACCACCGGTGCTTTCACCACCCAGATCTGATCGTCCATTTATCTTGTACATTTCTGCTTTAGATTTTGCCTTAGGAGCTATGTTAGCTCAACTTGACGATGAGAAGAAAGAACGTGCTAATTATTACATCAGTAGAACCTTAATCAGTTATGAAACTCGTTATACAGTATTAGAGAAGTTATGTCTCACAGTCATATTTTCTACATAGAAATTACGCCATTATATGCTCAGTCAAAAAATGTATGTTATTGCTAAATTCGATCCTTTGCGGTATCTCATGAGTCGACCGTACTTATCTGGTCGCACAACGAAGTGGGTTCTTGCGCTAAGTGAGTTTGAACTCACGTTTATAGGACATAAGTCTGTTAAAGGTCAAATCATAGCAGATCAATTAGTTGTTGCACCCTTAGAGTCTACCCATCCCCTCATCATTGAGTTTCCTGATGAATGCCTTAAATTAGAGGCAGACCATCCAGAGCAATGGTCCCTATACTTTGATGGAGCCCGATGCATGAGTGGGGCTGGTGCAGGTATTATTTTAATATCTTCGTAGAAACATCTTATACCTCTGTCCTTTAAATTAACATTTGCTTGCACTAATAATACTGCTGAATATGAGGCTCTAATCCTCGGATTACGAGCTGCCTTGGCACTAAAAATTAAAAATTTATTGGTTTTCGATGATTCTCAACTTGTCATAAATCAAATCAATGATGTTTATCAGACTAGAGATGATAAATTACGTCCATATAAAGCATATGTCTTACAATTATTATCTTTGTTTGATCAAGTTATCTTGGAAGCTATTCCTCGAACTAGCAACCGTGCGACTGACGCTATGTCTACAATTGCATCTCTTTTGCCCTTGGAGTTAGATGATGAATATGCTACCATCATTATTCGTCGACTCTAGGAACCCGCTTCAAATAAATCATGCTTAGAACCTTTGGATGTGTTTCTAATCAATGAAACTACTCCTGAACCATGGTACACTGATATATTTAATTTTCTTCAAAATGGGACCTTTCCTAAAGGTTGTAATAGCAACCAGTGCCGGTTATTACGTAGACGAGCAAGTCGCTTCATGATTATTGGTAATACCTTATATAGGAGATCTTTTGAAGGCATCTTACTACGATGTTTGAATCTCGAAGAATCTAGATCAGCTTTGAGTGAAGCCCACAATGGATCTTGTGGGGGACATTTTAGTGGTAGCGCCATTGCTAAGAAGCTCCTTAGGATAGGATATTTTTGGCCTACCATGGAAAATGATGCACATGATTATGTGCGCCATTGCGACAAGTGCCATAAACACGCTGACCTTGTCCATGCGCCTGCACAAGAACTGCAGGCTATTTCATCTCCTTGGCCCTTTTCAAAATGGGGCTTAGACATCATTGGAAAAATCAACCCCGTGTCATCCGATGGACACAAATTCATCATAACCGCCACCGAGTATTTCATGAAATGGGTTGAAGCTATGCCCTTAGCTTCTTGCACTGGAACCCAAGTTTCCAAGTTTATTTTTAATCAAATTATTTGTAGGTTCGGAATTCCTACAAATCTCATCTCAGATAATGGAACTTGTTTCAAAAATAAAGATGTCAAAAAATTATGTCAAAAATATAAAATTCAACATCGATGGTCCACTCCCTATTATCCTCAGGGTAATGGCCAAGCAGAAGCATCTAATAAAACATTAATCAAAATCCTCAAAATACTGGTCAATAAATCTGGTCGAGATTGGCACATCCAACTATATCCTGCTTTGTGGGCTTATCGAACTAGCGTTCGCACCCCCACAGGTACTTCACCTTTTGTTTTGGTTTATGGCGCTGAAGCTATTTTTCCCTTTGAATTAGAAGTTCCTTCTTTGGCTCTACTACTTCAAGATACTGAAGTAGGAGATGAATATCATGTTGGCAGATTTAGTCAGCTGGAACTCCTAGATGAGAAGCGCATCAATGCTTTGGAGCATCTTCGTGCCTACCAAAACAAGCTTAAGCGAGCATACCTCAAGAAAGTTCATCATCGATCCTTTGAAATCGATGACCTTGTCTTAAAAGAAAATAAAAAAAATACTAATGCAACTAAAGACCTTAAAGGTAAATTTGAGCCCAACTGGCTTGGACCGTATATCATCACTGCTAAATTTGGATCGGGAGCATACCAATTAGCTACCTTAGATGGTAAAAATCTTAAAGAACCTATGAACATTATGCATCTTAAGCATTATTATGCATAACATTTGGTCATTTCATCATTTGTATATATTGTTATTTTGCATATTGTTTCATATAAAAAAAAAAAATTCAAAAACAGTAACAATATTTATTCTTTCAATTCATCAATCAAAATCAAAATCATCAAAATCTTCAAAAACATCTGTTATTTTTGCACCTATCAATTCTTGAAGTATTGCAGTTATATTTTCAGTTATTTTGGATAACTTAACATTTATTTGGAATCCCGCACTTTCACACTCACATGCATAAATATCTTGATTTTATTTGGTATGATTATTAATCTCTCTTATATCAAAGTCCACAGTTGAATTAAATAAAGTTTTGAGCATAGAAGAACTGATCTTGTTATTTCCTTGAACCAAGTACATCTCTTCACATTAAAATGATTTCATTGCAAATTCGATATGATGCTACATAGTAGAAGTGGTTTCTTGAGCGAAAAGTTTCCCCTGCTATCCTATCATGCACATGGTCTAGAATATTTGAGAATTGACAAAAGGACAAGCTCACCCCTACCCGGAATAAAAATCCCTTGCTCTACAGCCAATCCGAGCAAGTATCCCTAGTATAGGAAGAAAAAGAAAAGTCAAAGAAAAAGAGAAAAAAGAAAAAAATTATTTTGTATCATCGCAGCAATATTTCAGCATTGTCTCAGTTCCAAGCAAAAATACAAAAAAAAAAAAGAGAAAAAGAGAAAAGAAGCAAATGAAAAAGCAAAATCCAAAAAGCAATAAAATCCTTTTCCCTACCCCTTGAAAAGAAAAGAAGGGTGAATGAGCTTGAATCCCTGGAATTCTCAATTATTCAAAAACTGTGAGGTAAGCCCCATAACAGGTGGTTTGTGCCCAACCCGCTTGGCCTTGGGTAATTCCTAGCATGGTGATATGTCTGTCACATTAGCGACCTTCTTTTGTACAGACCTATGTCGGCTTATGGATTAGCTAGCTCTTGATGACCCGACTTACATAGTAGTCTGGTATGGTTACATGCATATAAATCATGGTCAATGAACCCTTATTTGGTTAAGTCAAATTACTTGTATCAAATTCTCTTGCTCAAAATTGGTGAATGAACAATACAATTGCACACACATTTGTATTTGAGAGATTTTGTATCATTATGATAAATCAAGATCGGTAATGAACTCACATTTGCACATGAGGGTTCCTTATAAATCTACATTTTTGTCTTTAAGATAATTCAAAATATCTCTGCAATTCTTTTCGAATCATTTCATCTTCTTATTTAAGAACATTTGCTTAGCATAAAAACAATTAAATATATGTTTTTCCAAACAAACAAAAATTTTCTTTCACATCTTCAAAAAACCTCGCAAATAAAGTCATGTTTATTTTCTGTTTATCTCAAAACCAAAAAATCAATCATGCAATAAAACTAAAATATCAAATTCTTTTTTGGATTTCGTGATGATGGTATAAGTCTATACCTATAATTCTATGCCTAGCGCAAACCATTGTTCTCATTTTATTTCCCATCCATTTTAAATTCATAAAAACATATGACTTACATCATTATGTTACACAATTGAGCTTTAAAAAGAACGAACACTTTTTCTATTTCATGTCATTATGTCAAACATTCAATTTTGCAATGATGGTATAGTTCCTAGGGACTTATTCAAAAAATTTATCACACTTAGGAATTTATGCCTAGCAAAAAATCATATTTCTTTAATATGTCATGCATAATATTTTTTATGAAACTCTGAAAACAAATCATCACCATCATCATTTTCATCATCACAACACAAAGTCTTAAGACAGTCTCTTAAGCACCCTTTTACTTTTAGCAATATTTCTATGCTGGGATTAGCTTGACGACCTAGTGAGCGACGACTCCATGAAATGGTCTATAACAACGACAATGTCCTTTGAAATTATTGTTAAAAGTCCCTTTTATTTTTATCAAAACACACCACAAAACAACCAATTTATTCACATCAGATTATTTCATTTACAAATTTATGGCATGACATAACATTATAATTTATTTCCAATGACATAATTACATAAATAATCAATCACAAAATTCAAATATTAAAGCATCATACAACATATACACAAGTCATATCATCAAAAAGACAATCTATATATATATATATATATATATATATGTACATCATCTGGATTGGTATGCCACAATCAATACCCTAGCATACTCAATCCCCTCCAAAAGTAATAATAATAATACAATCTACCCTCTACAGCAGCTAGCCTCGAGAAGCCCTCGAGCTCTCACCCTCATCTCCTCCCCTGCCCTGAGGTGGAGGAGGTGGTCCCATAGAGGTCCGGGTTGTGTCTCGGGTCCTCGTCGTCGATCGTGAGGATGTCCTCGATGATCCCATCATGATCGGCTCTGCAATGGGGGCTGGAAATGGTATCCTCTGTCCCTCTGGGACCACGTGATAGTATAACCCCTGGTAGAACGTGGTCTGTGCAATAGCCCACGCCAGATCCCGAGTGCTCTCCCCTCCGCTCTGAGCCCTGAGACGTGTAGCCTCATCCTGTAGTGTCTACACCTGAGCCCGGAGGTGGGCATTCTCAGCCCGGAGAGCCACCATCTCACTGCTCTCCCCCACCTCGACACCCTTGCCCTTATCGAGCGATGGTGGCCTCTCCCCCTACTGAGAAGGGAATCTCTCCTCCCTCCTCCCTGTCTGCTGTGGCCTCTATGGAGCCTGACCCATCCTCTGGCGTCTCTCCTATGAAGACCGTCATTGCTCTCTCCCATCGTGACCTCGCACTGCCTCAATAGCAGCCTGACGCCGCCTCCCCATCCGTCGCACCATGGCATGCACCGGACCCTATGCCCTCGTCATCCGAGGAGGGCGGATGCCTACGTACCAAGCATCGTATCCATCCACAACCCTAGCATCATCACCATCCACTGGCTGGATGGGGGCATCATCAGTGTCCTGGCTCCAGAACCACTGCATGTCTGGAGCCCCGCTCAGTGTGGTACTATCCCGGACAGTTCGAGAGTACTCATAATCCCTGAGAGAAGGGATCCCCTATAGAAGACCGAACTACCACAAAACTCGGTCATAGCGGTGGAGCTCTACCTCTCCCCACTCCATCCTTAGCCAGCAGACTCGCCTGATGCGAGCCAGCTCCTGCCCATCCTCGGCCCACCTTGGATGCTCTCTCCATGGCCTCCAGGTGATCTGGTCTGGGATGAGGTCATCCAACAACCTCCATGACATCGATAGATCTATCCGTCGCTGTGACCCCTCTTGTAGCCACCAGTAGAAAACTCGGGGCCTCTCCCGGTCAACCCCTATCAGTGGAAGCCCTACTGGCCTCCGCACCGCAATGTGCTCCCAACACCATACTTGTAGTAACGATGTCACAACCAGACATCGGCCTCCCTTGTATACGACCCCGTGCAGGATCCTATACAAGCGGCATAGCACAAAGCTGCCCCATGCATACCTGTATCCGTGGTCTCTCATGTCGTAGACCACATCTGAGAGGAGCCAGGGTAACCTGCATCCGCTCTGGTGGCACAACAGTAAGCCACCCACTATCCCGGCCAACACCCGAGTCAACCTAGATGCCCCAGGCATCTGCCTCAGAGACTCGATGTTCACTCCACCCTTCTCCAGGGTGAAGCTCGGGTCTCCGCTCAACCTCATCATCGCTTGGCCCCCGATTGGCCGTAGGAGTCATCAACCGTCCCTGTATGGGGATCCTCAAGATCCTCCATACGTCCTCTAGTGTGGGAGCCATCTCCCTTATCGGTAACCAGAAGCAAGACGACCCCAGATACCACCTCTCTGCTAGGGCTGTCAGTAGCCCCATGTCCGTCGATACTTGTGGCATCTCTGCCACATGCTGCAAACCGACTTGTGCTAGTCGGTCGTGCTCCGCCTGGTCGAGCACGACTATGTCATCTCTCAGCCCATCGTATTTCCATTCCCGACTCTTTAGTAATCCCCTCTACAAAACAAACAATAAAACAATAAAATTCATTAATAAACCAATCATTAAAATCAAATTAAATACATTTTAACCAAGCTTAATTTCATCAAATGATGATATCATCCACTATTGGACGATATCGTCCTAAATTGGGCAAAATCATCCTTTGTAGGATGAAATCGTCTCCTATTTCGCAACCTTGGGGATCGCCCCTCGTTGGACGGGATCGCCCCTAGTTCACCGATTTCGCCCTCAGACAAAATCGACGATATAGGGACGATTTCGACGAAATAGGGACGATTTCATCCCGACGTCGTCGACGGCCTAAAAACGGCCGCGATGCCCCAAAACAATCAAAATTTAAAACAAAAAATTGTACAAAACAAATTAAAACATCATTTACTAGGATTAGATCCTTACCCGTAGCCCGCGTCGGACCTCTGTCGATCGGTGTGCTATCTCAACCATTTTTGTCTACAGAGCTCTAAAACAGTAAAAATGAATAGTAAAAATGAATTAGGGTTTTACCCTATTTTCTTAATTTTATTTAAAACCAACAACATTTTTTTTAATTTTGCTTTTCCGTGCTTTTACCTCAAACGTTCGATTTGGGTAAAAACATGGAGGGGGCACCATAGTCAGTAGTCGTACGATTCGACCTAGAATCGTCGTCTAAGAAATGGAGTAAATTTTTGCTTTCTCGTAAAACAGGAAAAACTCGTCTTTAACGCATTTTCTTCGAAAAATTCGCTAAAGAGGGGGCAAAATGTAGCACCCTAAAATTGGCGTAGTTAAACCTTAGTAAAAAGATAAAAATTTGAATTTTAACCCAAATCGCCCGTTACCCGCTTTCCTTGTTTTCCGTGCCATTTTTAGGATTTGTTTTGACCGTTGGACGATATCATCGACGATCAGACGAAATCATCCCAGATCTGACGAATTCGTCTGGAACGTAACGTCCAGACGATTTCGTCCCAAAACCAAATTTTCATAATTAGCTTCTGTTTCAACAGCTTCTCTAACTTGGGCAGAAAGCGTGTCTATGCGATTAGAGTCTCCCCCATTGGAGATCTCCCAAATTGGGATGATCTCCAACCTCCTAACCTCTCCCTAATCCTATATAAACTGGGATTTTCTTAGTTTACCCCCTTGAACCCCCTGGCTGACTAATTTCTTTGCAACTTTAGTTTCTTGTGCATTAGAATACCTTTGTACCTTCGTTTGCATTGCGTATTTCAAGTTTTCTTGTAGGGATTTTACTATTTTTTAGTCGAAGCAAGCTCGGATCGTCGTAGGCGATTCTAGACGATTTCGGACGATCCTGTCGTAGATCGGTGATGATCTCGTACGATCAAAGGCGATCTCGACTGTAGTCCAGATTAGGGGCAATTAGAACCTGGAGTTTGTATTTCTTTATCTTCTCTCCTCATTTCTTTTTGCGTTAACTTGGTTTATTCTATTCTTGCATCCTGGAGTTCACCTCATTTAGCATAGATGCATGATAAAGTTAAAACAAATTATTAAATTAATGTATTTCTTTTAATTACTATCTAGATCTATCATTTAGGCAAATTTATTGTCATTACTATCATTTCCCTTTACTTTTGCAGTTGCATCTTTGGTTTTTGGTATCTATTTTTGTGACTACAGGTTTCAGACGAATTCGTCAGATCGATGATGATCTCGTCTGATCTCAGACGACCGACTGAGATCTGAGATGATTCTATGCAATTCCAGATGATTACGTATGATTTGAGATGATTTGGACTTCTACAAACCTTAGAATCTTCATCAGACATCCGAAATCAGGTATATTCTGTCCTATTTAGCATACTCTCTATGTTTAGCATTTATTCATGTTTTCCATATTCATATGAATCAGTATTGGCATATAGAATAGCTTAGATTCATCTTGGCCAAACCTAGGATATGAATGATTAAAGCATAAAATGAACACATCAAACCTACTCTCAACCTAGGTGTGGAAACTGCCACTCAAAAGTTTCTTGGTGAACCCACCATCCGTCGAAAATTCACCCTTATACCCCTCCCCCGAGAGGCGCAACCTTCAAAGGGCCTCTCAGTCCGAGGTATTGTCCCATCCTTCTCGCATCCCCCTTTCGGGCATGGATCCTATAGCCTGAAGGTAAGGATGCGAAAAATTTGGAGCGATACAACACCAAAGTAGTTAGTTGGAATTTAGAAACATTAAATATCAAATTATCAAAGGCTATAAAATAAGGTTCTATAAGGAAAATCAAGAGTTGTAAAATAATTACTATATTTGTCTCAAAACTACATTAAAGGGATAAAATAAATCCAACAAATAGAACCTCATCAAACTAGAAAGTACTTAAGTTCAATAGGAGAAATAGGTGTAAAAGAAGTTTATTTTTGCTATTCACAAAACTTTACAAAATCAACCTAAAATTGAACTACTATTCTCAAAAGCACTTTATCAATCATTCAACATATCCAAAATTACTAGGGAGACATAATGCATTATACAAAACTTGATAATAATAGCATTCATTCAAAATTTATCAAGTACTCAATCCATTTGGGATTCATAATATTTCTACAAAGTCTACAAGGATTCTACTAATTCACATATCTTAACTAGGGAGATATAAGGAAGCCTACAAAATCTAAGCTCTACAAAGGTTCTATCAAATCAAATTCACATTATCTAAACTAGGGAGTCATAAGATAGACTACTTCAAAGATTCAATTCAGAGTATCTAAAGGACTAATATCAAATCCATATTTATGGATTAACAAGAAACACTATCTCAAAACCTATCAAGAAGGAATATGGATGAAAAAATTATTTCATGAAATGGAATTCTATTTTCAAAAATTGATAGATACCCTTGAAGGATATAAAATCTATCAACTAGTGATAAGGAGATATTCTCCTTATTTATTAAAGAAGAAAAATAGGGTAGCTTTGAAGCATTAATTGGTTATCTTCATAAAAACCTCTTCAAGGCATGGTGGAATTCATAAAAATTAGTTATATTCACATCCAAGGAATGTTTGATGATTTACCTATCATTAATTATGTCTGTACTCACTCAACACATAAATCAAGCTAGCAATACAAATCAATATTATTGTGATGATATATTAACTCCTCATGAAGCATAAATTCCACTAGTATCAATACAAAATCACAGGAGGAGGAAAATGAAGAAAAGATATGCTAAAAGAGATCTTAGCAAAGAAGAAATGAATAGCAAAGAAATCATAAATATTGAAGAACCATAAGCTACACATCTCTTTGCATCATATGAAGACACTAACTACTTTCTTGAATAGATTACAGTAAGCAATGAAGGAGAATACAAGTTCCAATTTTGACTCCAATAAAGAAGAAGAAGAACCAATTAAAAAAGGCATACAGTGCAATGTGAATACAGAGGACCAAATCAATATGAATAACATCTAAAGACAAAGATCCATATTGAATATTGAAATATTTAATACCCAAATAATGTAATACAGGGGGTGTTAGAGTTAGAGTATATAACATCATTTGGGTCATGCAAATGTACCACCTTAGGTACATAGTTAGAGTAGGAGATTACTTTAGGGGAAAATTAGCTAGTTAGTTCAAGCAATGTAATAAATACACAAGTGGAAATGTGTAAGTTGCAATGTGCAATATGTTCCCTTGTACAACTAGGTAGAGTGTTGGCTAAGAAATCTATCTTCCTATATAAAGGGCCTCATAGTAGTAGATCAAGCAAGTATCAAGTCAAGTTCTTATCTAGTGTAGTGTAGTAGATAGTAGTGCTCATGTATGGAGCACAATGTAGCTCTTTAGCTCATATTAATGGAGTGACCATTTCCTCCATACTGCATTATAATTTTATCATTTCTATTTATAGTATATTTTAGTCATATTGTAGACTCACTTGCTTTCATATTTATTGCATCTTATTACCTATGTTAGATATCTTCCACTGCATATATCCTCAAAATATAACAATAATAAATTGAATAACTCATAATAATACTCACATAAACATGCTCACAATATTGCACATGAAAAATAATAAAAATGCTATTGAATAAGGGTCTACTAATGCAAGCATAAAGCTTTGCATATTCGATTAACGTTCATAATATTTCAAATGCTTAGTCACAAATATATAATTGTATGTGACTGTTCAAATGCTAACTCTTGTTTTCACTCTTCATGATAGCTCTTCATTTTCCTATTATAAGGAGACATGTGTACTCTTATTATGAGTGTTGTTCTCATCATTTAATTTATTTGTTAAATCTGAGATGGCGTCCCAAAGCTATATATTATAGAGACTTAAAAAGTACAACTTATATATCAAGACATTAGATTATCCTAAGAAAGCTGGAAATCCTTGTAGAAAGGAAACAATGGTTAATTTGCAAACTTGCATGAAAAGAAAAACTAACTAATTTGCAAAAATTGAAAATGTTAAAATTGAAAGTTACTAAACTACAATTGCTGAATTGATATTGAAGAAATAAAATGCTAAAATAAAACTACCTAAAACAAAAATTAAAGCAAGAAAAACAAAAATCAAATGTTGAAATTTAAATTTTGAAACAAATTGAACAAAACATATTAGTAGGCTGCAATAAAATAGAACATAACACTCAAAAATAGAAAAAATAGACAACTGAAAACAAGGGAAAACATATACATTTAATGCTGAAATTAAATAACATAAAAGAAAACACTGAAAAATGAACTTAAAACTAAGTTAGTACACCTTCCACTGATTCTTAGAGTGGGCCAAATATCCAAGCTAAGTGAAAGGTAAATTTTTTTAGAAGAAAATAATTTAAAATACAAAGTCAATCAAATGCATATAGAAAAAAGAAATGGTCAAGTTCAAGATAATTTACCAATTACAAAATTTTTCCAATGTATACGTTTCTTCTTATTTTTATAAATTTTCAAAGGGGTAGATAAGGAGTATTTATAGTTAGATACTCGACTTGTTATACCTACAATTAGGGGTAAGAATAGAAAATAATTTGTTGTCCCCTTTTGATTGTAGTTATTCCTATAGTCAACAACTACCTTATCCAAAATTAGGACAAAGAGTTGTTATGGATAGATTCTCTTGTTTTTTCTCATCCAATTATCATGGAATATATTAATATATATTTGAAGAAGATTCATGCTAAATATTGTCCCTCCAGATCACCATATTCACCCTTGAAACTAGTCAAAATAGTTCTATCTTAATGTAGGAAAAATTTACAACATGATCTATCATTTCTAGAATTAAGGTAATGAGCTAAATCAGATGGATTTCTTAATATTTGCACCTCCAAATTATGTGGAAAGTCTTAGAATAGTCTTGAGGGGTATTCGTGCCAAATTTCAACCTGGCATCTCACTATTTCCTCCTTCAAATTAGTCAAACCAACCGATGAGCAAGTTACAAATATTTTCACTAAGGCACTTGCACGTGTCAAATTTGATTTTTTTTGCAATGCTCTTTGTATTTTATAATAATATAATAAGGGGGGATGTTAGCATAGTACTTAAGCATGCATATTTATTACATTATTTTTATTAAGTTCTAATCTCCAAGCGCTAGATCGTTAGGTAGTTGGGGTGGTTGTTTGAACTGCATGGTGGTTTAAACTACCTTATACATTGTATATATTACATGCTCAATTCAATTTCAAGATAATAATTTGTGTGATACTTACAAGGCTTATTCATAAAAAAATAATAGTGGTATCAGAGCCATGGTAGATCTAGTCTATGTAGGTAAATAGGGAAGCTATCATTATCATAGAGCCTGAGCATTTTGGTAAACTAATGTACCATTGGGCAAACCACTATCAAAATATCTCAAAAGAATCTAGGTGATAGAATTAGGGAGAGTCACAAAATTAGGACTAAAAGAAATATCAATTTCAGAAAATACTGAGATAATTTTTATCTAGAGTCTTTTCACAGAGTTGTTTGCAAAACTTGTGAAGACCAGGACTCATCATTCAATCCACTATATTGATAAATCATCTAGTGAAGATCATCCAGGTTATATAAAATTTGCTAACTAGTGCCTAAAGTTTCTTTTGTTGCAAAAAATTAATTCTCATAGTATTGGGAATCCTCCTATGATAGAAAACTATGAGACTCCAACTTTGTTGTCTGAAGGTCAACGTGACGACATAGTGCAGATATTATTTCATTATACAAGAGGAGAATACTATGAAAGAAGACTTCTAGTGAAGGATCATGGTGAAGATAGGAGACTGAAGATCTCCATTGCTGGATTTTAGAATTCCACAATTGAAGAACATACCATAGGATACTTGATACAAAAGGAAATAAAAGCCTTGAAGAAGAAGCCACCAAAATATTGATACTAAAAAGGCCATAGAAGCCTTGATACTAAAAATGCCATAGAAGCCTTGATATTGAAAAGGCCATAGAAGCCTTAGTACTAAAAAAGGCCATAGAAGCCTTGATATTGAAAAAGGCCACAAAAGCCTTGATCTTGAAGAAGAATTTGAGAAGAATATCTAATTTAGAAGTAGATTAAATATTTTAGTACTAATATATTTACTGCAGGAACAAAATATTCAATGAGTTGAGAAACTTCCTACAAGAAAGTTAGGAAGAGCATATTCTTGAAAATCAACTCAACCCTGAAGCAAAAGCAAAGAGATTAGGAGAAGATCTCATTGAAGAACTTCCAATATTGGAAGAAGAAGAATAAGGACTAGGAGAGTCTTTCTCGAAGCCAGAAGTAATAGAATTAGAAAATCTAGAAGAAGATCTCACCACCAACACTTCTAGGAGCAGAAGTTTGAAGAGAAGGTCTCAAGAAAGACCATCAGAAGCTGCTATATCAAAGACCTTGTGAAGGTCTCATAAAGTATTCTGAAAAGGCTAGGAGATCCTTGCTGAAGATCAAGAGAGTTCTTTGGAGAACTCATTGAAGGAATCCACTATCAATGTAAAGTCCCTAATAGTGAAGGGCTTGGGATAATTGTCACCATTCCACAACAAGCCCAAGAGGATAATTTGGCAAGGAATTCCAAATTTGTGAGGATGAATTTGGCAAGGAGTACCAAATCCCAGAAGAAGATCCTGCTTGAAGTAAGAATTTGAAAAAAATACTTGAAGATAGAAGAAGGCCTAGGGTTATGCGTAAGGGGTCTGCCCCAAAATGTATTTATAAAAATTTGGAAAATCAGTTTCAAAATCTTGGTGAATAGTGTCCAAATACATGTAGAAGGTTCACTATTATTAGGGGTAATGTTGGAAATTTAAACTTAAAATGTTCAAATTATTATAAAATTGGGGTGAATCGACCTAAAAAAATTTTGCACCCAAAATTTTTTGGCTAATGGGCCCTGGTCAAGGGTCCCAAATATTAGCCAATTCCAAAATTTGAAAATCCTAATTTTAGCCAATTTGGCAATAAATAGCCACTATGCATAACCCTAGAAGAAGCTCACCAAATCTTGGATATTTGAAGATTACCTCTCATAGTAAGAAGGCGTCGCTTTAGAGACATTGGATTCTCCAAATCTACAATAGGAGAAGAACACAAGAGGAGAACAAGCTACTAAATACTAGGCTTGTAAAAGAAAGTTCAAGATCATCATTTGGTGAAGAAGGAGCTATTTAAGACATCCTAATTGAAGCAACAACTTGGTGAGTTTAGACATCAAGATCTACATCCCCTACAAAAGTAGGAGAAGAGCTACAAAAAAATGTAAACAAATTTTAGTACAAGAAGATTCATTAATTGGATTACTAATCAGATTTGTTAGAGCACCTTAATTTGAATTAAAGTTGCAAGAAGTGAATTAGATTGTAGTCTTCTAAATTGCAAAAGGAAATAGATTATTTTTAAGAATTTATTTGCACATTTATTAGAAGTTTATTAGATTTCAGATTATATTCTATCAACTACCTATCATCTACTTTGAAAAAGGAAAAGAAGACTAAGTCCTACAACATTGATTTTAGTGAAATTACAGAATAACTATTAAAGATTAATTTTAGGTTATTATTGATTAGTTGCAGTATATTATTAGTGCATGAATTTGAGAGTTGATTGGAGTGATAAGGTGTAATATTAGTGCATTAAAAGTGAAGGACTTGTACTATTATACTACTCTAAAAAATAAATTAGTTTTGTGTTTCTTGAAGGACACAAAATCTTATTTGTATCAAGTGTCTAAAGACATTATTGAAGCACAAAAATTTGCAACTTATAGTGGCCAAAATAAGCCACCAAAAAAGGTTAGAATCATCCAAAATCTAGAGAAGAACTTAACTAACCAAAAACAGAAATATAAGCTTCAAATATTGAGACTTGGTGAGTCTCAAATCCAAAAGCATTACAAGGTTAGATGCAAGGAAAGAAAGTGCAGAAAATTACATCTGTTGAAAAGATTCTATCTACTATTATTTAAGCTTGGATTTGTTATCAAAGTGTCCAAGTAAAAAGGGAAAGGTGTATCTAATATTAAAAGACAACCTCAAAACCCTTGTATTGCAAGAAAAATCTACCATAAAACGAGAGTTTCAAATCTAGAAATAGAGTGCATAAGAAGGCATATTAAAAGAATCCTTATATACAATATTATAATACATTATATTGCACTACTCTAATCTAGATTTTACAACAAAAGAGTAGATTTGGAAGTGCCACAACAAGGTACATTAACTACAAAGTAGATCAGCAAAGGAAGGCCGAGCATCAACACTCTTCTTCCCAAGCTAAAAGGAGCCACTCAAGGGCTCATATTGGATGTACGTGCCTACAGATTCAAAGCTCATATCAGATCATATTCAAGCTACATTTATGTAGAAAAGAGAGAGTGCACATATATAATCTAAAAGATATCAAAAATCTATAAATAATTCAACATGATTTGAGGCATTAAAGAGAAGAAGCAAAGGTATTACATTCATGGTATTTAACTTGAAGAAGACCATCCACCAAAGGAAACTCTAAATTGTCATCCAAGATCCATAGCGCATCGTTAATCCACCTGCAGAAGAATAACTTGCTTGTTGCCCAAGAAACATAGCAAAGAAAAGGAATGGTCATGAAAGGGTTTGAGGAGTTATAATCTCCATCTTAGAAGATGTCACAAAAATGGAATCCATGCATACCACTTGGAATTATAGATATTATTCCTCTCTCAACGTTCAAGAAGCTCCCATGCAGGAGTTACAACAAAGTGGTGACACTTGGTACTCTCCACCAGCTTCACACGAGTGCCCATATAAATTACTTCCAAAAATTTTGAACAAAGAACTTGGAGCATTAAAAAAATAAGGGAGTGCTCACTTGTAACGGATGTGATACGTGTCACAAAGTATATGATTAATTTTCCTTAAAAAGCATTCGAAGTCCAAGTTCAACAAGGTGAGTGAAGCATAGTCAAAGACATCAAAATGAGGAGTAAAGTACAGTCAAAGACATCCAAATGAAGAGGGAAGTGATGAGGGTCGTTGATCATTCATCATTTAATCATTATGTGTGTCAATCCAGGGCGGTGTCCAGAGGCTATATACGATAGGAGGTGTTACAGTTGCAGGTTCAGTTTATCCAAGAACAGGTTTTATTGGTGGATCAGTTAGCATTTTGGGGGTTTTGTTGTGACCTTTAACTCCTAAGAAATGAAATGAACTCCTATTTACTTTTGCAGAAACAGAATTGCAGGAAATGAAATGACAGAATCTGAAAATTGCAAAAAATGAAATGTTGCTAAATTGAAATGACAAAAAAATAAAGTGCAGAATTTAGAACACACACACTCTTGCATGGAAGTAAATCAACTAGATAATATCAAAATAGAATTTCAACTACTGCAAAATTGAATCAACAAAAAAACTGCAAATATTGCAAAATGACAAGATATCTGGAAATTGTTGTGTAATGCAAAATTGAATCAATAATGACTGTAAAACTGCAAAATGACAAAATATCTGGGAATTGCTGTAAATTCAAAAAATGCTATCCACTGCTGAAAACTGTATTGAAAACTACTTAAAGAAATGCAAACTGGCAGAATTCTGCTAACCTGCTGCAACAAGAATTCAACAAGAAATTCTGTCAAAAACTGCCTTCCTCTGGCCTGCAAGTGGGCCCTTGCTTCCAGAACCAGAAGAAGGTGAGGAGTTATGCTAAGAGGATCTAGTTGTTACTCATAAACCTCAACATGCCAATTGAAAACTGAAGATTGCACCTTTTTATTCAATCTAAAAATGCATTACAGTAATGCAGGAAAAACCTACAAATTACTGTTCTGCTACAGGAAAACTTTACTCTATGCTAATTTTGGTACTCTCTTGCCTATCTATATCTATGTCTATCTATATATATATATATATATATGCTCGACCATATGGGAGCTTTATTATTTATAAGATAACACTGATATGCTTGGTTACTGCTTTGCAGGGATTTACAACTAATTACATAACTATTTTCCTAGACTACAGGATTTTACTTTGTCCAAACTTTATCCATTCATTATTGTTGGGCTGCATCTGTTGAGGAAATCATGTTAATATGAGTTGGGACAACCTCCTGGTCAATTTCCAATACTTTCCTCCATCGGTTTATCACTTTTTGACCACCTTCAGTTGTTCCTGCGCTATTCCCTATTCCTATGCCGCTTATTCCTGCACTGCTCCGAAACAACAGGCAGGTGACCATTTGTTGTTGATCTATGGTCCAAACGCATAGGAAGTAACGTGTTGACTTCTCCACTCTCCTTTCACACCCTTCTGCATCGGTGGCATGTGCTGGAGTGACTAATTCCAAGCCCTACTGTATATGTACAGCTGGCTGGAACTGTCACAGTTACAGCCTATTTTCCTGCACAGTCAGCTACAGTGACGAATTCTTGGTGCCCTTTTCCATTTGAATTAGTTTAACCAAAGGAACACCATATTACCAAGCATCAGATATTCAAACAAGTTCTAAATTGCTATAACACTACTGATTAACTAAAAAATAGGTGAAATTGCAGTAAAAATAGTAAAACAGAGCATATGCACTTTGTCATTCCAGAATTTGCAAACATCATTATATAATGCATTTTTCCATAATTAACATAAAAATCATAGTAAAAAGGGTAAGTCAAATAGTCAAAAATGTATCAAAAAGTGTTCATGGATGAGGCAATTCCTGGCCTCATCATTCCCCCCCAACTTATGGTAATGCATGTCCTCATGCATTTTGTACAGTGACAACAGCACACAGATCCAGGTCTAGACATCTTTCATGAAATTTGAGTAATGCGCCACCAATTTTATAGAATCCACTGACTGCCTTGATGGACTGAAACCACTGTTGGAAGTGCTCATCAGGCTGTGGGTCAGTATCAAAGAAGTAGGGAACAAGAGTAATAATTATGGGCATCCTATATCTCAGACCTATCCAAAGCTCCTTGATTTTTGATATAATTAGGACAATGCCTTCTGCCCTTCTCCTTGACCACAACAAATTGGTGGGAGAAATTGGCTCTCTTTTTTGGAGAGAGATAGATAACTCACCCCATCTATTTTTACAAGCTGCCACAACATCATCAAAGAAATCTGCACAAAAATTTTGAAACTGGATTATACATTTCTGAAGGTTCCTTAAATAGAGTTGTTTCATTCTGACATCCCTCATGAAGGTATAATGATCATTTGTACAATCTCTGTGATTTAGGGGAGCAGGTCTGATAAGAAAAATAGCCTGTGATTCCAATTCCTTGGTGAACTTCTTTTCTATGTCCCAGTAAATCTGATTTTGTAGAGTGGACATGAAAGCTCTAAGCTGTAAATCACCTGTATAAATGTGAGGTAGAAACATACTTTCTATTGGCAAAAAGAAATTATGCAAGAATAACTCACATAACAGGTTTTGTTGCTCTGTTGGACTCTGCATAAATGCCTCTATGAATTCTTTAGGAGTGTTCAACTGATGAGGCAGCTCAGAAGCAAGTCTCATGATTTGCCAGCGAAGGTATCTCTCCTTGAGTAGGAGGCTATAAAATCTAGGTGGTCTTCTGCACTGTATTGCATATTTTGCAATCTGGCATACATCCTTCACCTGTGTTTTTAATCTATTCACCTCTGTTTCCTTCTCTGCTACTTTGGCTGCTTCAGAGTTTAAAGTGGCAATCTTGCCCTCTAACTGGTGACACTGAGTCATCCAATATGCCAGGTCTTCATTGTACTTAGTTAAAGGCACTGTGTCTGGGGGTCTTACAATAGGTTGCATTTGTGCTACTATATTCACTTGTACACCAACTTCCACAGTTGGTATTACAACAGGCAAATCAGTTTGTGTTCCTTGTTCTGTTGTAATAGCAATGAGAGGAGAGGGTGTGGATACCTGATCTTGTGCTGCAACTTCTTGTTCCTCTACAGAAGGTGTCTGTGTTTCCTACTGAAGTGCAGTATCATTTGTCAGCAGAATTCTTGATGGACTCTCATCATCAGATACTGCCATTCCTGCTTCCTCTCTGTCAGGTGATCTCTATGCAGGTGCTATGTTTGCCTCAGAATGTTCAGCTAAATCTAAGAGAATCTGGGCCCATTCATCCTGTGATGCTTCTGGTACCTCTGTAGACTGATATTCCAGTTGAGACAACTGGTTCTGCAACTCTTGAATTTTTTGCTGAAGCAGATCAATTTGTTGATCCTTTTGTTTTATGGTCTCTTCAGCTTGCTCAATCCATTGGGTCTGAGTTTTAACAACACTCTTTGCAGCATGCAATTGAGTGTGGATATCGATTTCCTCTTCGGACTCAGACTCAGAATACTATTCAGAATCAGCATCCATTAAAACATTCATATCACCCTCAACTGTTTCAGAATCACATTTTAGCGGCTCCTCAGAATCAGAGTCAGAATAATCAACTAATGGACATACAGGGCTTATTGAAGTTTCATCCATAGTTGTATCCAGTTCCATTGTCTGTATCCCTATGTCTGTCATTTCTATTTCAATATTTAGTTCCTGTGCATCTTCTGTTCTGATTTTTCCTTCATTTGGGTCTATGATATCTATTAGTTCTTCTGGTAGGGTTTTAGTTTTCTGAAGTCTAGCAGACCTTCTTAACCCTGTAGACCCTGGATACTTCTTAGCAGGTGCAGGTTTTGGATGTTCTGGAGCAACTACAGATGTTGCTATTGTTTCAGGAGCAGATTTCGGAGCATGTTCACTTGCACTTCCCATTTCTCCGTTGGATTGTACCGTATCTGCAAAGGTTACCCTTTTTCTTTTTGACTGAGAACCAGATGTGGATGCTTGCTGTTTTCGAGTTCTTGAAGATGGGGGACCATCTGGAGAGGGGGAAATTCTAATTTCAGAGGGTTCTGGACTAGGGTTTCCTACAGAGTCTTCCTCTACTTCCTCTTCCTCTGCTTCCTCTTCCTCTACTTCCTCTTCCTCTGCTTCCCCTTCCTCTGATGCAGGATTAGAGTCATTTGTTTCTGCCCAAGGGGCAAAGAAGCGGTCAAAATTTCTAGGGTTGCCCCTAAAGTGATACTGACAAATCAGTTTGATGAGCCCATGGTGCTTAGGGCTTCCCTTCCCTGCTTGGTATTTGCTGGCCATAGCCTTTAACTCCTGAAAAAGGTATAAGGGCACATTAACCCTACATTCTGGTTTAACTGCTCCATGGCGCAGATGGTTGAGGATACGAAGGTGTGGGCCAGATACAATAGGAAATTGGCCATCACAAGTGATGTACCTCATCACCCACATTGCAACTTCATTCCAAGGGACTGGCAAACTAAGTCTTTTGACCCCCTTACAAACATTTCTATGCATTAAAAACTCAATTTCGCCATCCCCTTCTTCCGTAAACTGATTAACTAGGTTATTCAAAATATTTCGCCCAGTTTTTACAATCTGCAAGCCTTGAAGAGGTAATTCAGTGACTTGGCTGAGTATTTTGGGAGTTACCTGGATAGTCATCCCATTAATGTGCACTCGATTGTTGCGGAAGGTGCGTGCGAATTCTGCCGCCAAGCCCTCGGAATAGCCATCAAATTTGCGTAGGAATGGCAGAAATCCTCCATCAACGAATATTTGTAGGGATGCAGGGTCACTTTCCAGGTAACTAATGTTTTTAGGTTTGGCTCTGATTTTCTTTCCCCCCATGGCATAATTTCCTACCTTCTATTTTGCAGTTTCTGTAAATTGGCAAAGTACGAGCGTGCATCTGGTTTAGGGTTTCAATCACCGTAGCAGGAATAATAGCATAGGAACTGCTTCGAAACTTGCAGCATAATGACATGGCAATGCATGTGAAGTTATCACCCGTACCTTCGCTCATTTTTGTTTGGACGCCAGCTGTCACATGCAACCGTGAGTCGGTGACTTGTCTTTTCCTTTTAAACCAATGAACTCAGCCCGTCAACAGTTTTACACATAATTTCATTCCTGCGCTTAGTGATTTATTCCTGTGCTTAATCAATCATTCCTGCGCTCTGGGATATAAACAGTTTATTCCTACGCTTGTTAAATTATTACTACGCTCGGGGATATAAACAGTTTATTCTCGCGCATTACGGCTTATTCTAGCGCACTTCTATTTTTTTTTCATTCTCAGAGCAGAATTAGGCAGAGGCATTATGGACAAGGACTTTTCATTTTTGATTCCCCCTTTTTACATGCTTTTATATTAATCAAGGATATTTACACTATATACTAATGATTTACATTATTCAGAGAATGAAAAAGACACATACCTGTTATAACCATTTTATCTACATTTCGAGGTGCTCCTGCTGAGATTTCTAGCTAATCAATCTTTGAACTTAGGTAGGTGCAATCTGAAAATAGATGAAACCATGGTCATGAGACAAGACCGAACAATGATAGTGAAACCAACTAGGTAAACATGCCGAAAAACCGGTTTTCATGTAAACCCAACTCAGGAGTGCCTCAAAGAGGTTTTCACTTCCTGAATTTGTTTATTTGTTTTTTTTTTTTCAAAATCAAATTCTTGTGTCAATCTGCTGAATTCAGTATGGAAGAAGTGTTTTCTTCCCAAATGTGTACATTCAAACTTTCCACTTGTTTGAGAAATTCTGCCTTGTTGTATGGTTTGTGGTACAAACGAAGACGATGTCCATTCACCACCAACTTGCGTTGTGAGTCATCAATAGGTGTAAGACGAACAACTCCATTGTCAAACACTTCCTCAATTTGGTAAGGTCCAAGCCATCTGGTCTGCAACTTTCCAGGGAAATCCTTGTATTGTGAATCAAACAACAAGGCCCAGTCACCTTGCTAAAATTTTTGTTGCTTTATGTGACTATCATGCCACATCTTCCGCTGTGCTTGGATTATCTCCGTCTGATGTAGTGCATCCATGCGTAGTTCATCCAATGCATCAAGTTGCAGAATACGCTCTTCTTGTGCCTGTGACAGATCAATACCTACTTCCAAAGCAGTTCAAAGAGTTAGTAATTCAAACTCAATAGGCAAAAGCGGTTTTTTTCCATAGACCAATTCATAGGGCGTAAATCCAGTGGTAGATTTCCAAGTGGTATTATAAGCCCAAATAGCTTCTGGTAATTTGTCTAGCCAATTCCTTTTATGGACTGCTACGGTTTTGGTCAGAATTCGTTCTAATTCCCTATTGGTCACTTCAACTTGGCCATTGGCTTGTGGATGATAAGGTGAGGATTTTCTGTGTTTGACTTGATAGAGGTGAGTGAAGGCTTCAATAACCTTGGAAGTAAATTGGGGTCCGTGATCTGTGGTGATAGATTGTGGGGCTCCAAAACGCAAAAAAATCTATGAATACAAAAAATCAGCAACTTTTTCTTCTCTAGCATGTTTAAAAGCACGAGCTTCTACCCATTTGGTAACATAATCAGTACATACCAAGATATGCACTTTGCCTTGGGAAGGAGGATTAATGGGTCCTACAAAATCTAAACCCCATATTTCAAATGGTTCTGTTCCTATTTGAGGTTGTAATGGCATTTCATTAGTAAAGGTAGGTTTTCCCATTCTCTAGCAGGCATCACAATGTCTAATGTACCTCTTTACATCTTTATGCAAAGATGGCCAATAATATCCGGTTCCCAAGATTTTACGAATAGTGCTTTTGACTGAATAATGCCCTCCTGATGGTTCATCATGGCATGCCCGTAGGATATCATATACTTCATCCTGGCGGATACACCTACGTAAAACATGATCAGGACTGCACTTAAACAATAAGCCCTCTATCCATTGGAAAGAAGCACTTTGCTTGATTAACTGTTTCTTTTGTTTGGGGGTAAAGTGAAGAGGAATCTTCCCTGTAGCTAAGTAATTAGCTATGTCTGCAAACCATGGAGATTGTACAGAGACAGCAAACAACTTTTCATCTGGAAAAGTATCCTCCACAACTTCCCCTGTATCTGCATTTGGTATTCTTGACAAGAAATCTGCAACTACATTAGATTTCCCAGGCTTGTTTACTATGGTAACATCAAATTCCTGCAACAAAATCAACCAACGAATAATTCTTGCACTAACCAATGGTTTATTCATCAAATATTTGATTGCAGTATGATCCGTATGGATGAATACTTGGTACCCCGTGATATAGTGTCGAAATTTGTTAATAGCATAGATTACAACCAAGAATTCTTTTTCAATGGTAGTGTAGTTTTTCTCAGCTCCTGTCAAGTTTTTACTGATATAATAGATAGCATAATGTTCCCCATTTTCAATCTGTCCTAACACAGCTCCAATAGCAGTATTGGAAGCATCAGTTTGAATATGAAAAGGTAACTCCCAATTAGGACCTCTTAATACAGGTGGAGTAGTTAATTTTTCCTTTAAGTTTTCAAAAGAAGTTTGACATTCAGGAGACCAAACAAATTCAGAATCCTTCATGAGTAGAGCAAACATAGGATTTGCTATAGTACTGAAGTTAGCAATGAATCTGCGATAAAAACCAATGTGCCCTAAGAAACTGCGTACATCAGTTTGAGTTTGTGGAGGAGGGAGGTTTTTGATGACTTCAACCTTCTTAGGATCAACCTTGATTCCAAAAGAAGAGATATGATGTCCAAGGACAATTCCTTCCTCCATCATTAAGAAGCATTTCTCAGGATTCAGAGAGAGGTGGTATGTTTCACAGCGAATCAACACTTTTTCAAGCTGTTCTAATGCATATTCAAAACTATTTCCAAACACCGTGAAATCATCCATATAAATTTCAACACTTTCATTGGTTAAATCAGAAAAAATTGCTAAAACAGCTCTCTGAAATGTTGCTGGAGCATTACATAAACCAAAGGGTAAGACCCTGTAAGCAAAGGTTCCCCAAGGACATGTAAAGGTAGTCTTCTCCTGATCTTCTGGCGCAACTTGTATCTGGTTATACCCACTGAAACCATCAAGAAAACAGAAAAATTTCTTTCCAGCAAGGGTATCCAATACTTGGTCTATGAATGGTAATGGGAAATGATCCTTATGTGTGGCCTTATTTAACTCCCTATAGTCCACACATACTCTCATTTTACCATTTTTCTTTGGAACAATGACCAGTGGTGAAACCCACTTACTGTCTGAAATTGGATAAATGAATCCAACATCTAAGAGTTTTTCAATTTCCTCTTTCACAATTTCCTTTAGAGCAGGATTCAAGCGTCTCTGAGGTTGCCTTACTGGTTTTACGTTTTCTGTGTATATCCTATGTGTACATACCTCAGGATGAATGCCAGTCATGTCTTTATAATTCCATGCAAAAGCCTGAACATGTCTTTGTAAGACAACAAATAATTTGGCTTCCTGGTCCTCAGTTAGCCAGCTATTAATGTTCAAAAATTTACCTGGCTGGATTTCAATTTGTTTGATCCCTGGATAGATAGAACTAGCTGCTTCATAGTTACTGATTAATGCATTTAATGGACAATGATGTGGCCGTAGAGTATGAAATACTCTAGAATCTATCTCAAAAATGATACCTGGTGGAATCAGAGGACATTTGAAGGTGTTAAGGAGATGATGATGCCATCCATGTGGTAGAATGAATGATCTTTCCTGATTAGGCATAGATGACAGAAGTTCTGAATTTTGTTCCTCCTCTTGCCACAACAACCGATGAACAAGAGTTTGATCATCAGTTAGTCCTTCTGATTGTAATGTTTCAATTAGGACAGTTTCATTCTCGAATATTTCTCTCTCAGGTGTAGTGATTTCCTCAATATGTTCTTTAACTACAACTGTAGCCAAAGTGGCAATGGTTTCCTGTTCTTCATCAGATTCAGGATACCAAATTTGTCCAAAAAATTTAGTTGAAGGTTGAGCAGGTGGATACAAATAAATTTTCTTTAGGTCAACACCATTAGAAATGGTCATTTCTCCTAACCTGCAGTCTATAAAAGCAGCTGCAGTAGCCAACCAAGGTCGTCCTAGAATGATAGGGTATCCATTGACTGATTTTCTAGGCTGCAACACTAAGAAGTCTATGGGATATTCCCAAGAAGAGACTTCAATGGCTACATCTTCTAAGATACCTTCAGGTTTAGCAACTGACCTATCTGCCATTTCCAAAACTATGGTAGTAGGACTGAGATTCTTGAGCTGCAATTTTTGCATTGTGTCCTTAGTCATAACATTAATTGCAGCTCCAAGATCAATTAGCACATTAGGAATTTGCATTAATCCAATAGTAATTGTAACTATTGGACTACCGGGGTCACTATATTTGGGAGGAACTAGTTTCTCGGACAATAAATCAGCTAATTTGCCTTCTACCTGAACGGTTTTAGGAAAGGCCTTCTTTTTACCAGGTTTCTTGATACATAACTCCTGAATAGTTTTTTTGAGTGAAGGCACATCCCTTATTGCCTACAACAAAGGGAGAGAAATTGACATCTTTTTAAGTTCTGTCACTAATTCTGATTCAGGGGTAGTATCAATGTGATCAAACCTTTCAGGGTATGGTAATGCTACTGGAGAAGATTCCTGCATTTTTTTTGTTACTTCATCTTTTTGTTTTTGTTGCACTGTCTCCTGATTTGGAGGTTCTTGTTTCTCACTTATTTCTTCAATGGTGGGTGGAACAGGTTCAGGTAAAACCTTCCCTAAACGCAGCTGGATGTTACTACAGTCAAGCACATGAACTGCAACAGAGTCTTCAGACTCAGCCTCATAAACAGGGGCTGTTTGTCTGGTATTATTTGGGTTAGTCATAGGCTGAGCTGGGAGTGGAGGTTGTTTCACTGGTTGCATTTGTTGATGTTGTGTTCTTCCCTAAAAATTTGGATTAGGAGCTGGCAGCAAGTTTTGAGCTTGCCCTTGATACCTTTGTTGTCCTTGATATGGTGGATATTGTTGTCCCCATATTTGTCCTTGCTGTGTCCACTATGGATGAGTTGCATTCCAAGGTGGGTTCATCCATCCAGGATGTGACCAATCTGGAGGAGCTGTCCAAGGTTGGTTCCAAGGTTGTGCAGGGACTTCTGCATGTCCCCATGGCATGTTCATATTCCAAGGAGATTGTCCCCAATTTGGAAACCGAGGAGCATTGGGATATTGTGTATAGCCACCACCGGATCTCTGCCCAATAGCATTAAGTTCTTCTGTTTGGGTGCCTAAGACAGATTTTAGATGAGGCAACAAAGGACATCTATCTGTTGAATGTTCCTTGGAACAAATTCCACAAATAGAAGTTTTGTTTAAAGGGCAATCCTGCAAGGCATGCTTATTCCTGCATCTCGGGAAATAAATTGCCAAAGGTGGTGTAGAATTGGGTTTTGTGTTTCTCTCACCTAATGCAGAATTGAGTTGAACAAGGATATCAGTTTTTAAATTAGCCATTTCCTCCATCAACTCCTTTATGTCATTATTTCCAGAATTCCTTTTCTTTCTCCGATGGTGAGTACGGGAATAGTTTCTACATAACTCCATAATATCTTCAAGGTCAAGTTGATCTATGTCTCCTTTTCCCATTAAATCTAACACTTCCCTAGATTCATCCTGTAATCCTCTTAAGAAGATAGGCTTTAAGAAATCAGGTTCTACAAGACCACATCTCTTTTGGACAAAGGCAAAGCGATCAAGGTAATCCTCTAAACTCTCATCTTCTTCTTGCTTGATCCGAAACAACTCATCTTTTCTATTTCGTACTCGATAGTAATCCTGATATTTATGTAAAAATGCAGTCTCCATGTCATCCCAAGTACGGATTGAATTAGGTTCAAGATTACTCATAAACCATCGGAGAGCAGCATCCTTAAGCATAGAAGGAAACAGTTTCAATTTTTGATTATCATTTATGTAGTCATAAGTCTGACATAACACTTTGAATTCAAACAAAAACTGATCAGGATCTTCTGAAACAGTTCCCCTAAAAATTGGCAATATGGATGGAGAAATAGTTTTCATGGGAGCATCTAGAGCTGGATCCAACCGTATGGGGTATTCAAAAGTCCTAGGAGGATCATCAGCATACCCACCTGGTGGTGGTGCTGTTGCTGCCATAGTTATTTTCTTTGAGTTTGATGTGGATGGTTCAGTCTTAAGGGAATGTTTAGCAGAAAGTGCTGCCAAAAGTTCTTGTTCTAATCTGTCCAAAGCTTCAGTTGGTGAAGAAGGTATTTTTGGCAATTCTTCATCTGATCGTGAAGAACGCCTTGGTGGTTCAGAACTAGTTCTGATAAACCTCCCTCTTTCGTCTCTTGGCCTATGCATTCATGCCTATTCAATAAATAAACTGAAATACAATATTTCAAAAATTGTAACACAATTCTTGACCTGTGTCACTTTTCCTAACAACACCATTTGTTCCTCGACAACGGTGCCAAAAATGATGAGGGTCGTTGATCATTCATCATTTAATCATTATGTGTGTCAATCCAGGGCGGTGTCCAGAGGCTATATACGATAGGAGGTGTTATAGTTGTAGGTTCAATTTATTCAAGAACAGGTTTTATTGGTGGATCAGTTAGCATTTTGGGGGTTTTGTTGTGACCTTTAACTCCTAAGAAATGAAATGAACTCCTATTTACTTTTGCAGAAACAAAATTGCAGGAAATGAAATGATAGAATTTGAAAATTATAGAAAATGAAATGTTGCTAAATTGAAATGACAAAAAAATAAAGTGCAGAATTTAGAACACACACACTCTTGCATGGAAGTAAATCAACTAGATAATATCAAAACAAAATTTTAACTACTGCAAAATTGAATCAACAAAAAAACTGCCAATATTGCAAAATGACAAGATATCTAGAAATTACTGTTGTTGAGTGGTGTTTTCACCCAGTTGTGAAAGCACACTCTCCGGTAGGATCTGAGTCCAAAAATCCTCTGCTTGCAAAGAAAAGAACTTTCTCCAAGGTTCCTGTTATGCTTAAATAATGCTGTTCAAATGAAATGCCAAGAATATCTTAGGGTTTGCAAGTGGATGTTAACAAGGGGCACTAGGGTTTATCTAATTTGAAATTATAGTGGACTCAAAGTGAATAATTGTACTTTAATCTTGGATTTTGATGGATTTTTAGTTATTTATTTGGACACAGTAATTAAATTACAAAAAATAAAGCAAGGGTTTGGAATAATAAAGAAAAGTAAATGAAAAAGAAACTAAACTACAGTTAGAATGCTGCCATCAATTCGATGAAATCGAAGATAATGAGGTTTTCTGCATGCAACCTAACCTAATGAACCTGCAAACTCGCACAATCCAAATAAATTAGGTGCTGGTTTCTAGGGTTAGTACTGTAATTCCAGACATAGGCATTCGCATGAAGCAACCAAGCACACTTGCATTAAACTTCACCTAAAAGCCTTAGAAATCTGGAATGAAATATAAAACATTAAATCATGCATGCACAAAATGACTCCTTTCTCATCAATGAGATGCCAATACTCTGTATTTTATATTAAATGATATGTCAATTACATTCAAAGAATGTTCCAGGCAAAAATATTCCGAACAAAAAAAAGAAGGAAATTGCCCAAGTGCAGGCCCAGAATAGCATGAAGCTCTTGTCTCTGCAACTCTGCAATCGGTAATTTCCAACCCTTCTTTCAATCTACACTTCTGGCTTTATACTAACGAAACGGCTCTTCGATTCTCCCTGTGTCGATTTGTTTCATCTTCCTGCATGTGACCCTTCAAATTCCCACCTTTTCCTTGTCTTTATTCCATGTTTAACGCCAAAACGCCTAAAATCCTTCGCTGCATGTAACGCTTCTGCAGACCTGACACCTGCATGCCATGTGTCACACGCTCTCTGCGCCTTCTGTAACGCCATTCTACAAAAAACCCAACAAAAATTGCATGCCGCCTGTTCCCCTTCTTGGCCGCAAAAACGTGACATGTCACGAAATTGTGACATGTCGCGATATCGCTACACTCTTCCCGGCCGTACATCCTCGACAGCATCTTGTCGTGATATCACGACCGTTTTTACCTTCGGGCTCTCTCGCCACAAACTGTCGCGATATCGCTACTGCTTTTCTGCTTCAGGCATGGTCTTCATTTTTGTCGTGATTTCACGACATCTCCCTTGTGCCGTACAATTTGCTAAAACATGTCACGAAATCGTGACCACCTTCTCCTTCAGGCCACTTATTCGAAACATGTCACGATTTCACTACCATTTCCTATTTCGTACACCTTTGCTGCGATCGGTCGTGAAATCGTGACGTATTTCCTCTTCGAGTCCTTTCGCTGTTTCCTGTCATGATATCGAGACGTTTTTTCGCTTTCGTACACTTCCTCGAAACACGTCATGAAATCGTGACCATTTTTCTGTTCCACACGCCTTGGCAAAACCTATCGTGATATCACGACATTTTTCACCTTCGGACCTTCATGCCGCTTTCTGTCGCGATATCGCTACCGCTTTCTCTTTCCGTACGCTTCCCCGAAACACGTCACGAAATCGCGACCATTTTTCTGTTCCGTATAGTTTGCCAAAACACGTCGTGAAATCGTGACACTTTTCATCATCCGTACGCTTCGGAAAAACATGTCACGAAATCGTGACCATTTTCATTCTTTTCCAACAGCATGTCGCGATTTCGCGACACCATTTATTTTCTTCTCAACGGCATGTCGCGATTTTGCGACACCATTTCTTTTCTTCTCAGCGACATGTCGCGATTTCGTGACAACTTTCAATTTTTCTTTTCTCCCCTCTTTGGCAACGATGGAGCTACATGTCGCGATTTCACGACAACTTTCCTATTTCCAGCAGCGATGGCGCGACAAGTCGCGATTTCGTGACATGTCGCGATTTCGCGACACTTTCAACACTTAGGCATTTTTCCTCTTTTCTTCAATTTTAGCATATGGGTCACCGAGATTCTTCTTTGCAAGCCTACAAAAATGTGGGTCCCAAATTTTGGGGTGTGTTGTGGATCATCCACAACAAATGGCAACTCTGCTGTCAAATGCTCTTGAGCATTTTAGTAAGAACCCAACCTGAAACATATCAGAAACTCGCAAATATACGTTAGCACATAAGCAAAATAACAAATGCCCAAAGATCAAAAGTACATGAATCATCAGAATCATCAAGTATCAGCTCAGTGTGTGCAATGTGCTTTCATTCCCTATCGTTTGAAATTGATCAACATTCCATTATCAGTTTTGCATGAATGCATATATGGGATGGTGACTGATTTGTGTACCCTAATGACTGTGCAAGGAGATTTGCTTTTGTAAAAGGCATGGTCCTTCTTCTATTACTATGTACAAGCCTTCAAGATTGCCAAACCCTCTTAGGATCCACTAATTTATTATCTTATTGTATCCCAAAGTTGGTTATGAGTCCCTACTATCTAGAACCCATGTGCAAGTGAATGTGAAATCAGAACTTTGGGGAATTAGACTCCCAACCAACCGAGATGAGAGTTTAACCTTATCCTTACTATTCTGATTTAGAGTTCATTACCTCACTTTAAGCAAAATAATTAAACCAGTTATGGAAGAAATGGTCATGCTAGTCTAACCCTCTAGACAATCAGTGGTCTTGTTTTTTAGGCAAGACATGATGCCATGCATGGGCATATCTAACCCCACAATCCAAAACTTATCTCCATTTCTTTGGACCTTGGGGATGACTACCCATCCCTTGCAGAGGACAAGTAGTACGATCCTTACAATCCAAAATAAAGATGAGATGGGAAAAATTTATTTATTATTATTTTTTTTTTACTTCTTGGACCTTGGGGATGACTACCCATCCTGGCTAGGGACATGTAGTATGATCCTTACAATCCAAACTTTAGATGAGAAATATTAATTTTGTTGCTTAGACCTTGGGGATGACTACCCATCCTTTTTAGAGGACAAATAGTATGATCATTACAATCCAAGATTTACTATGAAATGAGACATAAGAGCTTTGGGGAATCAGATTCTCAACCAACCGAGATGAGAATTTATGCCCTATCCTTACTACTCCATGTGGGTCAAATCAAAGCTTTGGGGAATTGGATCCTCAACCTAATTTTGATGAGGATTTAACCCTATCCTTACTACTCTGATTTTAGGCTTTAAGCTCTATGGAAGTGGTCAAAACCACTGTTTTAAGGATCATGCTACATAAATAGGATAGACATGAAATACTTCTTTCGCCCAACCTTTTCCTCCAAGTTAGGTTTTGATAATTTTGCTCAAGATCATTTTTAATGTATGAGACGTGCTTGGTTCTAGATATCTCAAGACTCAGTTTCCAACCTTAGGAGCTACTTACATACATGTTATAACACAACCCTAAGAGGATTTGACATACTTTAATGGCTTGTACCTAAGATGCATATGTAACTAAGATGAGATGTATGTAAGGTGAGATGGAACATGAATGCATTATTTCTTGAATTAAAAATGGAATGAATTATCATGCAAAACTGATTCTTTCATGCATCACAAAATCAAACAATATTATTAAACTGCTTGTGTTACTTGTGGAGATTTTACAAGATAATTCCAATATTTCATATTCTCCTAACCTTAAGCATAAGTTGACATCTCAATTTTTTATTCTTTATTATTTTATTATTATTATTTTTATTTTTTTATTTTTTCAAAATTAACACACATGTCAATTGAAATCAAATCCATAATCAAAATCCTAACTAGACTAACAATCCTAAACAATAAAAACAAAATATGAAAAACCCCACCAAAACCAAAAGAATAATACCAAAGTCTCACAACCTAAGGGCTAAAATAATGCTTTAAAATCTGCCCATTAACCGGTAGCATGAAATCTTCCCCTTCTAATGTTTTTAGCCTGAAGGTATTCTTCCCAAGAATCTCTGAAATCTGATATGGACCCAACCAAAGACAATCAGACTTTTGATGATTCCCTTTTTCCTCATGTCTTTTGTCCCATAGTAATACCAAATCTAAAATTCTGAATGATTTAACTTTGGCCCTTCTATCAAACCATCTCTTGATAACCGCCTGGTGTTTATTCATGTGATTCATGGCCTCTTCTCTCTTTTCATCAAGGTGCAACAACTGGCTCAACCTGGCTTCAACTTGATCATCCGTCCCCAAGTACTCTTGTATGAAATGTAAGGTCTCGCAACTTCAAATTTTCTGAAATATCGGGTCTTGCCCATAGACCAAATGATAGGGAGTATTCCCTATGGAATATTTCACTCGGTCCTATCTCGCCCAAAGGGCAAACTTTAGTTAGGTCGTGCCAATCCCGAGGGTTCTTTTCCAGCAACTTCTTAATAGTATTCAACAAATTCTTATTTGAAGACTCGGCCAACCCATTTCCTTGAGGATAGTAATTGGATGCAAACTTTAAGCTCACTTTGTTATCATATGCCCAATCTGCAAATTGTGTAGAAATAAAAGCTTTACCATTGTCACCGACAATAGAGTCGGGCATTCCAAATCTTGTTATAATCTGATCCTCAAGAAATTTAATCACAACATCCGTGGTGGCATGTTTAGTAGGAATCGCTTCTGTCCACCTTGTACAGTAGTCCATAGCTGTCAAAATGAATTTATGAGAATCAGAAGAATTTGGGTTAATAACCCCGATGAAATCTAGTCCCCACTATGCAAACGGTCTCATTTCGACTACAAGCTACAACGGCATGGTTGCATTTCTTTCTCTATTTGCAGCCACTTGACAGATGTGACAAGATTGTACATGGGTATGCGCATCCTTGAAAATATGTGGCCAGTAGTATCCTACTCTCAAGATTTGATGTGCTGTAGCATTGGCTGCACCATGACCAGTTCCATGTTTCCCGTGAAATTCCTTCAACACCCTGGCAGCTTCTTCTTTGTTCAAGCACCTCAGGTAGATACCTTCATGATTCTTCCTGTAAAGCACACCAGATTTTATCAGATAATTGACAAATTTAAGCCTTAAGGCTCTTCTCTGTGTTGAATTCAGATTAGAAGGACACTTACCGATCAATAAAAATTGCACAATATCAACATACCAGTCGTCCTTAGCCATGTATTATGTATTTGAGCATTGACTTGTTATTTGTGGATTATTTTCTACGATCGCCTTCGCCAGTCCCTGTCCTCGAACTAGTTTCATTGGTTGGATTTCGAGATCAAATTCTTGGATGGTTGAAATCCACTTTCCTCTCTTCTCACCCAGTTCATTCTGTAAAAACATGGTCTTCACAGCAGAATCGGGCATGATGGCGATAATTCTGCTGTGCACGATGTAGTGCCTAAATTTTTTCACAGTTTTAAAAAGTGCATACATTTGCTTATCAATGATTGAATACCTTAATTGAGCGTCTTTCAGGGGGGCACTTAAAAATGCAATGGGTTTTTTGGCACTATCCTCACCTTTTTGGGTTAAGACACTCGCAAAGGAGTGTTCTGATGCAAAAGCATAAATATAAAAAGGCTTGGAGTAGTCTGGGATTATAAGGACAAGGGCTCTAGAAATGGCATCTTTGATATTCTGGAAAGCCACTCTACTTTCCTTGTTCCATTTTATGTCCACATCTTTCTTGAGCATCTGGTTCAGAGGTTTGTCTATCTCAGCAAAGCTAGAGATAAACTTCCTCACAAAATTGACTTGCCCAAAGAAAGATCTCAGTTATTTTTTACTGCTCGAGAGAGGTAGGTTTTGGATAGCTTGTATCCTTTCTAGGTCGATGGATATGCCCTCTTTTGAAATGATGTGACCCAACAATTTCCCTTCTGTTACTCCAAAAATGCACTTTTTGGGATTTAAGGAAATTCCATGTTCTCTGCATCTTTGAAGCACTTTCTTCAAATCTTTAACATGATCCTCTCTCTTCTTCAAGAAAACTGGGATATCATCCACATACACGATGATGCATTTGCCTATTAGCCCTTTGAATGCGTAATCCATGGCACATTGAAAAGTTGCACCAGCATTTAATAGTTCGAACGACATTCTCTTATATGCAAATGTCCCCCACTTGGTAGTGAAGGCTGTTTTCATCCTGTCATCTGGATGTATAAGAACTTGGTTGTACCCAGAATATCCATCGAGAAAGGACATCATTTCAGATCCATTTACCATTTGCAGAATTTCATCGATTGATGGTAATGGATAATTATCTTTTTGAGAGGCTTTATTAAGATTTCAAAAATCTATGCACAGCCTAATCTCTCCACTCTTTTTTCTTATCGGAATGAGGTTGGCCACCCAGGTTGAGTGCCTAACAGGAAAAATGATTTTCGCTTCCAATAATATTTTAACCTCCTTTTCGATCAAAGGCTCCAATAGCGGGTTAACAACTCGCTGTCTTTGCCTAAAAGGCTTGGAGTCTGGCTTCAAAGGGATGGTATGTGTGATAATGTTCTGGTTGTAAGTCTTCAACTCATTGTAGTTCCAAGAAATACAATCTATGTAATGCTTCAATGCCTGTATTATATTGCTCCTTTCTTCCTCTGTACATGCCTTTGCTATGTACACCTCCTTTGGATTGTCTGCACTCCCTAGATTAATGGAATCGCATGCATCTTTGGGGAGTGGGACTATTTTTCTTTTCTTGTTCTTGCATTCCATGTCGAACATATTTTCTAATGAAACCACGTCTTTAGGAACTTTGTTGGATTGATACGCAGTTTCACTTTCTTCTGTTTCATCCTGCCACCTTTGTTCCTCATCAATCACCTGATTTTCAAAAATACCCGAGTTTGTGAGAAACTTGAAGTTGTGCTTATCACTTTCAAAAACCTGGAAATTCTTTACATTATCAGGTATTGATGGACAAGGAACCATCTCAATGGAAAATTTTTTACATCTTTTTATATCCATCGGATTTAACATGCCCACGACGACTGCAAGAGAGTCTGCTATTCGATTTCCTCTCCTAGAAATAAGGGCTATGTTGAATGCATCAAACTCCTCCATGAGGTCCATAACCCTAGTTCTATAAAGACTCAGTCTTCTGTCATGGCATGTATACTGTCCTTTGATTTGCTTGACAACCAACTCAGAATCTCCCAAAACCTTCAAGCATTTAACATGTTTGCTCAATGCTAGACGTAAACCATAGATCAATGCTTCGTATTCCGCCACATTGTTTGTGCAAGGAAATTGCAGTCTGTAAGCAGCTAGCAATGGTTTACCTCCTGGACCAGTGAGCTCGACTCCAACTCCTGCTCCCTGTCTAGAATTTGATCCATCAAACTTGAGCAACCACGTGTAATCATTTTCTTTAGAAGAATGACCATGACACACTTCTTCCTTAAACTCTTCAGCAGCTTCCTCAACATCAAGCGCATAGACTCCTAAGTCTGGCTTAAAAAACTGAACTTCATTCAGCTTGTTAAAATCTGTTATAATCTCTTTAAGCCTCGGTTCATTTTCCACTCTTATTTGATTTGCAATTCCCTTCCATGGTAGCCACATATGCGAGTAGTCTGTTGCAAAATAGCCATTCAGCGTTTTCATCCAATCCCTAGCAAGTAGCATTCCATACCTACTCGGGATATTAACCACCAAAATGTCCACAACCTGCTGAACCCTGGGTTCAGAATTCAATTGAATCTTGACATCATATAAAGTCGCCACTACATTTACTTCTGATATGTCCAGTTGCAGGACTATACATTTGGATGAAACAGACTACAAACCTAGCATTTTGCATATCTCCATAGGCATGAGGTTGCTCATGGCTCCTGTGTCCACCAAAAAGTTATGCAAGTTCTTACCCGCAATTCTCAGAGTCAATAAGAATGGCGGGACATCCCTTCTCTCCTTTCTCAAAATCAGATGGGATTCAGCTCTTTTTTCCTTCCACATCGGATCATGTGAGTTCAAAGCTCTTATCAATGCCTCATTTTGACCAGGCAATTTAGCTGCGTCCAAGAATGAAAGGCTAGATTTGGACTTCTTCATATCCTCCACCACGTCATAATTTGGTTTTTTGAATTTGACTGTCTTCTGGACGTCATTGGAAATTTCTCTTCCGAGTGGAGGGGGAGGGTTGTTACTTGCCTTTGTATCTGGAGGAAGAATAGAATTGTTTGGAAGTGTTGATGAGGTTTTAGGGGCTTTAGATTTAATCCTCAAATGGTACCCATGAGTCCCCTTTCTGAAATCTCAAAAAGCTTGCACCTCTTGTTCCAAAACTTCGTCTTCTTCCTCCTCGCTTTCACCCTCTTGGTGATATACTGTTTCCATCACCATAATATTTTCATCTTGATGATACGATGGATCCTCATTTGATACTAGTTCCAAATCATCAACTTGTGCCTGAAGACAATGAGTGTATCTAGCAATCTCAGGACAATTCCTCTCATTGTGTTCTTTTGTGTTATGTAATCTGCACCCCCTTTCCCATGCCAAATCTGAAATATTCAAAAGAGAATTGGATTGGCTAGGGCCTGCAGAAGCATCTAATTGATTAGCAATGGGAGCAGGAACTCCCCCATTGTTTGGCTTGGTGTTCCAGTGCCTCCCTATATTGTTAAAATTCTGATTTGGGTGAGGGGCATGGGACTCATACTTCTGCTGTTGAACCCTGTCATTGCTTAGTTTATGCACTAGTTTCTTGAGCTCTTCGACTTCCGAAAAAACATCCTTCGATGGAATCATATTGTTGTTAACCCCCATTGGATTCGCATAATTAGTGGGGTCTTGATTCCATATTTGGGTCAGGTTCTGAGGAATTTGATTCCCATATGGATTGATACCTTGAATCGGGATTGGATTCGGAACAGGAACTATGGCTTGAGGATTGACTTGACTAGTTTCCTGCGTAGTTGATTGACTATTCTAAAAAAATGCAGGAATAGGTGGAATGGCTATGATTGGTTGGATTGGAATGGGTGCATATGCGGGTGCTGGTAGATACGGCTGCTGATATGGGAAGGCATTCATACTTGGCATTTGTGGTGCCATGAGTTGATTTGCCTGGGGAGCTTGACCATATGGAGCACACTGTCCCATCATAGGCACCTGGGTAAACCTGTAGCCTTGCGATGTCAATTGTTGCTCAATAGTCATGGCTTAATTATAGGCCAAATCCAACATTGCGACCTGAGGATTGCGCCTTGAAAACATAGCTGTCATGGGGTCCAATGCCCCAAAATATATCTGCAAAGCCACTGCGGGATCGATAGCAAAATGTCTAATTGCTCTGTTATAGTTCTTTTGGAATATCTGATTAAACATTCAGATTGGTTCCCCTTGGCCTCGTTTGCATGTAATAAACTGATTGCAAATAGTTGCGGGATCTAAGGGTGACCTAAATTGATTGACAAAGGCATTTTCCATTTGTGTCCAAGAGGTGATTGAACCAGTTGGAAAGCATATATACCATTCATATGCTATTGGATCCAAGCTCATGGGGAAAAGTCTGCAGGCTACATCTTCATGCTGCACTTGCAGCCTAATTAAAACATCCCTATAGGCTTGGATATGTTCTTCTGCTGTTCTTAGGTCATCTGGCTTGTATTTAGGCAAAATTTTTTCAATGTTCTTGGGGATTTCATGGATATCCCCAGCAATATTCAAAGGAGTATTGTTAGCTCCATACCAAGGAGCTGTTGGAGCTTGAGCCATTTGACTTAGAATTGATGTAGACAGGCCTACAATAGCAGTAGAAATATTACTAACTATAGGCACACTAGGGGCAAAGGATATTACTGGCGTAGGTCCACTCAACGTTCCTGGAGAAAATAGGCCTTTTGCGACTGGTGTGCTTACGACTTGCTTGGCTTTACCCTTGGGAGTACCAGTAAGGTCATGAAAAATGGTTTCTCTGGTTTTTTGAGACCTGGTCGCAATACGACGTGGTGGGTCAAGCTTGCTTGAGGAAACCCTCGGCTATTTCGAAGAAAACCTACAACAAAAACAAAAACGATGTTGCAGTTTAGCCGTAAATAATTTTAGAATTGAATCAAAAACAAAATATTCAGATATGAAAATCAAAATAGATAAACCAATTCGCCCTCCTTCTAGCGCCAATCTGTTGAGTGGTGTTTTCACCCGATTGTGAAAGCACACTCTCCGATAGGATCTGAGTCCAAAAATCCTCTACTTGCAAAGAAAAGAACTTTCTCCAAGGTTCCTGTTATGCTTAAATAATGCTATTCAAATGAAATGCCAAGAATATCTTAGGGTTTGCAAGTGGATGTTAACAAGGGGCACTGGGGTTTATCTAATTTGAAATTACAGTGGACTCAAAGTGAATAATTGTACTTTAATCTTGGATTTTGATGGATTTTCAGTTATTTATTTGGATACAGTAATTAAATTGCAAAAAATAAAGCAAGGGTTTGAATAATAAAGAAAAGTAAATGAAAAAGAAACTAAACTACAGTTAGAATGCTGCCATCAATTCGATGAAATTGAAGATAATGAGGTTTTCTGCATGCAACCTAACCTAATGAACCTGCAAACTCGCACAATCCAAATAAATTAGGTGCTGGTTTCTAGGGTTAGTACTCTAATTCCAGACATAGGCATTCGCATGAAGCAACCAAGCACACTTGCATTAAACTTCACCTAAAAGCCTTAGAAATCTAGAATGAAAGATAAAACATTAAATCATGCATGCACAAAATGACTCCTTCTTTCTCATCAATGAGATGCCAATACTCTGTATTTTATATTAAATGATATGTCAATTACATTCAAAGAATGTTCCAGGCAAAAATATTTCAGAACAAAAAAAAAAAAAGGAAATTGCTCAAGTGCAGGCCCAGAATAGCACGAAGCTCTTGTCTCTGCAACTCTACAATCGGCAATTTCCAACCCTTCTTTTAATCTGCACTTCTGGCTTTATACTAACGGAAACGGCTCTTCGATTCTCCCTGTGTCGATTTGTTTCATCTTCCCGCATGTGACCCTTCAAATTCCCACCTTTTCCTTGTCTTTATTCCATGTTTAACACCAAAACGCCTAAAATCCTTCGCTGCATGTAACGCTTCTGCAGACCTGACACCTGCATGCCACGTGTCATACGCTCTCTGTGCCTTTTGTAATGCCATTCTATGAAAAACTCGACAAAAATTGCATGCCGCCTGTTCCCATTCCTGGCCGTGAAAACATGACATGTCGCGAAATCACGACATGTCGCGATATCGCTACACTCTTCCCGACCGTACATCCTCGGAAACATCTTGTCACGATATCGCGACCATTTTTACCTTTGGGCTCTCTCACCGCAAACTGTCGCGATATCGCTACTGCTTTTCTGCTTCGGGCATGGTCTTCATTTCTGTCGCAATTTCGCGACATCTCCCTTGTGCCGTACAATTTGCTAAAACACGTCGTGAAATCGCGACCACCTTCTCCTTCGGGCCACTTCTCTGAAACATGTCGCGATTTCGCTACCATTTCTTGTTTCGTACACCTTTGCTACGATCGGTTGCGAAATCGCGACGTCTTTCCTCTTCGAGTCCTTTCGTTGTTTCCTGTCGCGATATCGCGACGTTTTTCCGCTTCCGTACACTTCCCCGAAACATGTCACGAAATCGTGACCATTTTTCTGTTCCGCACACCTTGGCAAAACCTGTCGCGATATCGTGACGTTTTTCACCTTCGGACCTTCATGCCGCTTTCTATCGCGATATCGCTACCGCTTTCTCTTTCTGTACGCTTCTCTGAAACACGTCGCGAAATCCTGACCATTTTTATGTTTCGTACAGTTTTCCAAAACACGTCACGAAATCGCGACACTTTTCATCATCCATACGCTTTGGCAAAACACGTCGTGAAATCGCGACCATTTTCATTCTTTTCCAACAGCATGTCGCGATTTCGCAACACCATTTCTTTTCTTCTCAACGGCATGTCGCGATTTTGCGACACCATTTCTTTTCTTCTCAGTGACATGTCATGATTTCGTGACAACTTTCAATTTTTCTTTTCTCCCCTCTTCGATAGCGATGGAGCTACATGTCGCGATTTCGTGACAACTTTCCTGTTTCCAATAGCGATGGCGCGACAAGTCGTGATTTCGTGACATGTCACGATTTCGCGACACTTTCAACACTTAGGCATTTTTCCTCTTTTCTTCAATTTTAGCATCTGGGTCACCGAGATTCTTCTCTGCAAGCCTACAAAAATGTGGGTCCCCAATTTTGGGGTGTGTTGTGGATCACCCACAACAACTGTGTATTGCAAAATTGAACCAATAATGACTGTAAAATTGCAAGATGACAAAATATCTAGGAATTGCTGTAAATTCAAAAAATTCTATCCACTGCTAAAAACTGTATTGAAAACTACTTAAAGAAATGCAAACTGGTAGAATTCTGCTAACCTGCTGCAGCAAGAATTCAACAAGAAATTCTCACAAAATCGCCTTCCTCTCGGCTCGCAAGTGGGCCCTTGCTTCCAGAACTAGAAGAAGGTGAGGATTTATGCTAAGAGGATCCAGTTGTTACTCGTAAACCTCAACATGCCAATTGGAAACTAAATATTGCACCTTTTTATTCAATCTAAAAATGCATTACAGTAATGCACAAAAAACCTACAAATTACTGTTCTGCTATAGGAAAACTTTACTCTATGCTAATTTTGGTACTCTCTTGCCTATCTATATCTATGTATATCTATATATATCTATGATCGACCATCTAGGAGCTTTATTATTTATAATATAACACTGATATGCTTGGTTACTGCTTTACAGGGTTTTACAACTAATTACATAATTGTTTCCTAGACTGTAGGATTTTACTTTGTTCAAACTTTATCCATTCATTATTGTTGGGCTGCATCTGTTGAGGAAATCATGTTAATATGAGTTGGGACAACCTCCTGGTAAATTTCCAATACTTTCCTCCACCGATTTATCGCTTTTTGACGATCTTCAGTTGTTCCTGTGCTATTCCCTATTCCTGTGTCGCTTATTCTTGCACTGCTCCGAAACAACAGGCAGGTGACCATTTGTTGCTGATATATGGTCCAAACGTGTAGGAAGTAACGTGTTGACTTCTCCACTCTCCTTTCACACCCTTCTACATCGGTGGCATGTGCTAGAGTGACTAATTCCAAGCCCTGCTATATATGTACAGATGGCTGGAACTGTCACAGTTACAGCCTATTTTCCTACACAGTCAGCTACAATGATGAATTCTTGGTGCCCTTTTCCATTTGAATTAGTTTAACCAAAGTAACACCATATTACAAAGCATCAAATATTCAAACAAGTTTTAAATTCCTATAACACTACTGATTAACTAAAAAATAGGTGAAATTGCAGTAAAAACAGTAAAATAGAGCATATGCACTTTGTCATTCCAGAATTTGCAAACATCATTATATAATGCATTTTTTCCATAATTAACATAAAAATCATAGTAAAAAGGGTAAGTCAAATAGTAAAAAATGTATCAAAAAGTGTTCATGGATGAGGCAATTCCTGGCCTCATCAGGAAGCATAGTCAAAGACGTCCAAATAGGGAGTGAAGCACAATAAAAAACTTTCGAAGTGCAGTGTGGAAGTAAGGAAGAAGAAGCATTAAAGGCTCCTATATTTTGAAGGTCAAATATTCAGCGCCAAGGTACTAGAATTAAATACAAGTAACTCCAAGGGATCTCCATTGATTCTAGTGCCAAAGGTATCACCTACATTGTTGTTATATTTAGCCGTAGAAAGCACCAAATAGTGAGGATATTTTGCATTTAAAAAGGTAAGATTTAATCCCATTTATTATTGCTTTCATAGTTGGAGATATAAGTGTTATAAACTAAGGTTAAAACTTAGATTTTGAAAGCAAACGCTATAAGGGGTAACTTATCTCATTGATTTAATATTTGTAATTTAACCTAGGAGAAATAAGAAATTCCACTTGTACTAAATAATTTAACATTTTGCAAATATTATTATTTTTCCAATTTTCCAAACTTGGGAGCCACAAGGGTTACTCAATCAAATTTATTTTATTGGAAATTAGCAATTTCCAAGGGAAAAAAAAGAATTCCAACATTAAAACCTCTTTAAAAATTGAAAAGTGCTTAGTTCAATTAGGAGTAATAAGGTGTTAAGAAGTTGATTTTTGATCTTTACAAAACTTGTACAAAATCAACTAGAATTGAACTATATTTTTACAAAAAGCACTATATCATAATCTCATCACTAGGAAGACATAACCCAAATAAAGTAATACAAGGGGTGCTAGAAATATAGTCTATTCCATTATTTGGTTTATGTAAATGTATCCTTCAAGATATATACTTAGATTACTTTATGTGCAAGTTATCTAGTTACTTCATGCAATGTAATAAATACACATGTTAATGTGCAATTCGTACATGTGCAAGTTATCCCTTGCACAACTAGATAGAGTGTTGGCCAAGTATCATATTTTACCTATATAAGGATGGCCTCTTAGATAGATAGATATAGAGTTAGGGGACATAGTTAGATAGTGTAGCTTAGTGGATAGTACAATTTTGTATGCCTCACCATTCATTGGTGATGGATACAATGTAGATAAGTAGCTTTATTAATGGAGTGTTCATTTCCTCCATAGCTACATTGTAATCTTTTATATTATTTCTATTTACAGCAGATTTACTTTCTTTCATATTATTCTGCATCTTGTGATTGTTATCTCCAAAGGCTCATTCATCAAAAGCTAACAAAGTTGACTCTTGGAAAATATTTTTCTCTTGGTTTTGGATTGATCACATGGGGCTCAATGAATCAAGGATCAATTTATCTTTCCTTCATAGAAGCTAAGTATATTATAGTCACTTTAGCTAGTACATAAGCCTTGTGTCTTAGGATAAATTTTTTAAGAAATAATGCCATCCTATTGTCATTTTTGTGATAACATGGGTATAATTCAATTGGAAAAGAATTCCATCCATCATGAAAGTCTAAACACTTTGATTTGAAGTATCATTTTATCAAGAATATGCTATAAAATAAAATAATAGAGTTGAATAATTGTAGCACTCAAGACCAGGTTGCTGATGTGTTCGCAAAAGGAGTTGCTAAAGCTAAGTTTTTAAAACTAATATATAGCCTTGTGTGACCTCTCAATATTAAAGGGGTGAATATAAGAAATGTGATGCTAAGAAAAATTAAGTTATGCATATTAACTAATTCTAAGCAAAATATTATTGGACTAATTGTTAATTTAGCCATTTACTTCAATATTGTAACTATAGTTGTGTATATTCTCTATCATGTTAGTATGATAGTGGACTTTTCAACTAAAATGAAGTAAAAACTATATCTATGTAAATTATTTATCATGTCAGTTTGTGTTGGTCACGAATCTACCTAGTAATAAAGTCTATGCCTTGTGCACCCTAGACTCGACCAACATTGAAAGGTTGAAGGAAATAAATGTCCTTCGATCCAATATCTAGAGAGGGATGGCTCCCTTACTAAATCCTACACCGGTTAAAAGTTTAGGGTAATAGGAAAGAAATAGGGAAATATGGCTATAAGCTAGCAATATAGGATGGGGATAGACTAACAACCAAAATTTCACCAAGCAATTAGCAACATGCAACATAAATACAAGCACATAAACTTCTTGCAATTATACAAAGATAACCTCATAGAGCATTTTAGTGTTCACTCCCTCACTAGCAAAGACTAAATTTAGAAGTAGAATTTACTCATAGCAAATAATGGAAATGAAAGCATTCAAAAATTACATAGAAAATTATCAAATGCAATACCACTCAAAGAACTAGAAGCGTTTCTATTGATGCAAAAAACTTAGAACATTTTTCTATATAGTGTCCATCCTCCTTTTACAATGAAAAATAATTAGTATTTATAGAGGGATTGCACATTTTTCATTTAATACATATACAACAAAATATTGGTAGATCAAAAACCAATGAGAAAAATTTCCTCCTCAACATCAGTGCTATTCTGGTCAATATATTCTGCAAGAAAACCATAATCTGACTTTGGTGGGAAAATAACATAGATAAGTTAGCATGATTAAATGCTCAAAAGCAACCTTGGATGTCGGTGCATTGGGATGCATCAAAATTGTATAAAAATTGGGCATTTAGTCATTGAATTCACTTTGCCTTGCACCTTGGAAATCCACTTTTGCTAGGAAAGTCCACCGAGCATTAAATCTGCTTTGAAAATCAGCAAGATCGATTGTCGATGCATTGGAAATAAACACGAATTATCTCTGATATCACAACATTGAAGTGGATGTTTTGGGAGCATTGCATGCATTGCTCCAAGAATTAAATTCTACCTTTCTTCACCTCTTTCCTATAAAATCTACAAATCATGCCTTTGGAAGCAACGTCTCTATGAATTTAATGTCAAAAAGTTGATTTCATCCAAGAACGGGGTAAAAAAACCTTTTTGGGACAGCAACGAGAGACAACACAATAATTTTTCCCTTTAATTCTTTTCTTTATAATCATATTTTTTAATTTCACCTCGAAAGAGGTCGAAAGAGAATTTCGCCCTTCTAGGGAGGCGACATCATTTTTTAAATTTGACGTAGGGTGTTGCGCAATGCTTTTTGCCTAGAATTGAACCTTCAAACCCCATTCGGCCCCTGGAAAGGCAAAACGACATGGCACCTCTTCCTAGAGGTGACTTTGATTTGCTACGCTTTAAAATTAGCACCAAGTGCTACCTTTTACTTCTACCCAATCGTAGATGAAATCATCAATTACATTAAGGTGGGCCCCCATGACGTCAACCTTCTTTCTTGCCTTTAAAATCTTGGAAATCTTCTTTTACCACAAAGAGGGGTGACAATGAGCTTCACCCCTCACTTGGGATGAAATCACTTTCTAAAATTTTCAGCAATGTGCCCACATTGAGCCCATGCTACATTATATTTCAAAACCTTTCTTTGAATATGTTTCACCCCAAATAGGGGTGATAGGAAGTTTCACACCTCATTGGGGGTGAAAGCTATCTGCTCTAATTTATTGGTGCCCGACCCATGAAACACCACTTAAAATCCTTCTTGACGTTATGTTCACCCCAAAGAGGGAACGAAAGAGAGTTTTGCTTCTCTTTGGGTGAAAGTGCTTTCTACTTTTAATTTCAACATAGCCACTTGTGCTTCCTTTTTTTTTGTTTTATTTTGATTTGCCATGTTCAAACTTACCAGGGCAACAAAAGAGGGCATCATATCTCAATTTAAACTCTTGCCTTTAAAAAGCATGAGATTCCAGAAATAAAAGAAACACTAATTGCTGCAATGTAAACTAACTAGCTTGATGCATGAAATAACATGGATATAATCAAATCAAAAGCAGGAGCACAACCCTTTTTATTAATGTGATTCCAACTCGGTTACAATACGTCTCCTCCCTTTTTAAGGGCTAGGAGAGTTAGCATGTTTCCATTACAAAAAGTGAATAGTGATCTTCTTCCGCATGCCCACATTTGAAACGGGTGGGCCAAAGTGTTGCCGCCGCTTATGCCTGATGAATCCTTGCTTGTTGTTTCTCCTGTGATCAAAGAAACACAGAGACATTAGTAGCACCTGTAACAAGAGGATATAACGTTTGACTTTAGAAATACATGTAAAATATTGATTAAATACATGAATAAAATAACTCTACGTAACCTGCAACTCTGACAGGATTCAGAAAAACGTCACCAGATGGCCACTGCCATTGAAACAGTCGACCAATCTACTGTCGAATTAGACGTCGCTACCTGCAGGTTAGTGGGATAGCAGATACCGTGAAAGCATGATAATATTCGATAAAGCGTAATACATGATAATATTCGATAGATATTGTAATACAAGATATATTCGCAATGACAGAATAGATTAATCATGCAACTAACAAACACGCAATGAACGAGTAGACTAAAATGACAGAACGTAGAACGTAGAACGTAATGCATCTAAAAAAACGTAGAACGTAATGCATCTAAAAAAAGTGTAGAACATAATGCATCTAAAAACACGTAGAACGTAATGCAAAATAGACTAACATGAAACTAGCAAAAAGGTGTGGGGTGCCCAAGCGGGCCGCCCCCATTAGAACTTGATTACGGTGCCAATCCACTAAGGAAGGGCCCAAAATCTCTTAGGTTGAGTTGTCGGAAAATTGATGGATTACTGTGATCCAATGTCGGGTTCTAAGGTCCAGATTCACCTTCTAGTAGCCACCAATAACCTCTCTTGCGAAAGAGATTACGGGTGTAGAAGAAATGAATCTAAAAGGATGCAATTGGGTGTTTAATTTGGTAGCACTTCATCGCTTGAAATGTCTACCAGCTTGTCTCCTTTTTTGGGTGGGAAAGTTTGCCATTTTATAGACCCATGGGGTCTCTTTGGAGGGGCATGCAGGGATGCCACATGGCGGCCATGCCTTCCAAAAAGGGAGGAGACTCCTCCTTGACTTGGGCTTACATGACTACCCTTGTGACAGTCCGCTAACTGCCAATCTGCCCACCTACGCGCGCATGCACAGCAGGCGACAATAACTGACTGTCCTCGGCTACCACTTGTTTAATGTCTGCTTTTGAATGCTTAAAATCCACTTTTAATGTTTTAATGTTTGCTTTTAATGTTTTAATGTTTGCTTTTGATTGGTTAACGTCTGCTTTTAAATGCTTAAAATTTGCCAGGCGCAAAGGCAGGAGTCTGTCACGATATCGCGACGTCACGATATCGCGACGTCGCGATATCACGACACTAAGAAGAAAATAGGGTGCAGGGTGGGAGCTGTCATGATATCATGACAGTCATGATATCACGACAGAGCAACATCGAGACTGTCGCAATATCGTTACTGTCACGATAGCGCGACGTCATGACAACCATGATATCACGACTGTCGCGATATCACGATCGTCGCGATATCACGATCGTCGTGATATCACAACTGTCATGATATTGTGACAGCGCGACATTGCGACAACCACGATATCATGACTGTCATGATATCATGATAGCACGACGTCGCGACTATCACGATATCATGACCGTCGCGATATCATGATAGGCAACATTTGCCTAAGTGCAACATTTGATTAAGTGTTTAAAAACAATTTTTTCCTAAGTGTTTAAAAGCAATTTTTGCCTAAGTGTTTAAAAGCGGCATTTGCCTAAGCTCAAAACCTGAGCCGGACTTGGAGGATATGTAACCGGATTGGTACCTTCCAAAACTACTGTGTAAGTGGCTAGGGCCACTGTTTGACCTCTGAGGGCTGCCCTGAAAGCTGTGTGTGTCAATGCGATCAGTTTTTGTAGTCACATAATCGGATTGGTGCTGTTTTGGTGTCTACACATATCTCAATTTAAACTCTTGCCTTTGAAAATTGATGAAATATGGCTTTTCCCTAAGAGGGGTGACAATGAATTTCACCCCTCACTTGGGGCGAAAGCATTTTGCTCCACTTAAAACTTTTCATAACTCCTTTCGCCTCTTCTCCATATTGTTGGGGTGAAGCTGCATTCTTTAGTCAGTTGCACCTCTAAAATCAATTAAAATATGACTTTCATCCCAAAGAGATGTGACAAGGAATTTCACCTCTCAATTGGGGTGAAAGCATCTTGCTTTCCCTTCTAAACCTTTTCACTCTGTAATTTACGACTTCTCTCCTTTCAAAAAGGTGAAACAACATGCTTCACTAGGTTTCGTCTCCAAGAGGGGTGATGGTGACTTTCACCCCTCAATTGGGGTGAAACCACTTGTATTCAATTTTATCTCTATCTACCAATGTAAAATGGGACACTTCTTCACTTCATTTTCTGTATTTCAGGTGAAACATCATTTGGCTACATTTCACCCCAAAGAGGGGCGATAATGAGTTTCACCCCTCAATTAGGTTGAAGTTAATTTTCCTTTGGCCGATGAAACTGTTGCATTCCTCCATGAAACTTAACTTATGAATTGTATTAATTTATTCACAATGTTATTTTCAAAGTAAAAAAAATAGAGTAAAGTAACAAAAATAATTACAACATATTGAAACGATAAAATCATGGTGTTTCTCATCAACCATTTTGAAAAGTTTACAATTGAAGTCCAACAAAAAAGTCAATGTGGCAAAGTTGCAAAACTACCAATATTCTTGGTGGCTCACAGGGTATCTAGCTCACATGGATGTAATTGACCCCATGCCATTATCCATTGGGCTTAAAGTCAGCTCCACCAGGTGCATCAGGTTGCTTACCACTTGCTCTAGCCTCTTGCTCCTCGACCTCTTTCTCTTCAACTTCTTAGGTTTTTCCATGCTTTTTAATGCAACTCTTTTACCGATATTCGATAAAGCTCACACCCTTATAAATTTTGCACTTAATTTACTTCAACGCAACAATACTTTAGAAAATGAATAGAAAATTTTACCTCCTCTTCACGGGTGCACTAGATTTTTAACTACGCTTTCACCAACTAGATTAAATGCACATGCTGATTTTCTAAGAAGCTAGGCAAACGTGCATTTTAAACTTTGGATCGGGCATGATTTTTAATGATGTTTTAACTATATTCAACCTCCTTTCACCCAAAATATTTCTTGATTCTTGTGCTTCTACCATCTTTGATCTTGAAAATCGCTCCATGAATGTCAACGGGAAACTTTGAAAATGAGAATTACCAAGTGTCAAATAAGGATGTGTCTCGGGATGGAAACAAATCAACTCTGCTACTGTTAATCTTCAAAACTTTATTCTAGAGTGATACAAGCGAAACTCCACTTTTCTTGGGTGCACTTAATTTTTAAACATAAAAGCGCTTCAAAATCGGCCCTTGGTGAAAAAGACCTCCAATCGGCATGCTTTACTTTATAAAATCCTCCTTGGGTGAAAAAAATCTACACTTCATGCTTTCAAAATCAATCTGCACTTTTGAAATTGTCCTCTATCAGAAAAAACTTCTAAAGGGCATGCCTTACTTTATAAAAATTATCTTTGGGCAAAAATAGTCTGCACTTTGCTCTTTCTCCAACCACCCGCACTCCCGAAGTTGTCCTTCTTGTTGCTTGGTGAAAATAATAGCTTGAATGCCCTTTTAAAATGTTCTTCCTCCTTGATTTAGCTTCAAAAAGCGCTTTCTTTAGAAAAATCAAGCTTTCACTGCCACTGCTTTTCTAGAAAAAGCAAATTAAATAAATTTCACCCTTTTTCCAAAAATATATATTTTTTAAACTGAAGCTTCTCCTTGCATGAAGTTTTTTTTTTCTCTTTTCCTTTCTGCTTTTGGGGCTGCGCCTTAAAATATATTTTTACCCCTCCTAATAAATTTGCATGGAATGATAGCTTTGGGTGAATTTTCTAAAAAGAATTTCGTTGGCTTTAGTATTTTATTTTTTTTATTTCTCTTTCTTTCACCTTAGAAAAGGGTGAATGTAACTTTTACCCCTCAATTGGGGCGAAGGTGCTCTCTTGTTGCTTTTTCTTTCATAAATATCTAATATATAATATATATATATATATATATATATATATATATATATATATATATATATATATATATATATATCTATACTTCCTTTTTTTATTTTCTTCTCCTTTTTTTTATATTGTTATTTTACATATATCCGAGCATAACATATTTAAAAAAAATAAAAGAAAAAAACTGTACATATATACATACTTGGTGTCTAAAATTTTCAATGGTGGTAGGCCTTTAGATGAAGACCATTTACCGAAATTGGTAGCTCTCGACCATCCATGTCCCAAAGATAATAAGCATTAACCAAATTTGCTTCTAAAATTTGGAATGGAACCTCCCATATCACCTCAAAGTTATGGTGCCTGCCAAGTTTCACTTTATATGAGTTCCACTTCAACACCAAGTCTCCAACTTTAAATGTCTTTTTGAACGTCTTTTTTTTGAACCACTTCTGTGTTGTTCTGATGTGCTCCATGAAAACGTTATATGCTTTCTATCTTTCCTATTCAAGCTACAAGAGCTACGCTAGTCTCACGTTCATAGGATCAATTTCATCATCCTCATCACTAAGAATTTGTAAATTCTAGAGGATCAAAATTTTAACGTGGGTGGGTAGTACTGCTTCCTTGCCATACACTAGAGAGTAAGGAGAAGTTTTAATGGACTTCTTAATTGATATGTGATCTACCCATAGATCTTGGTCCAATAGCAGATGCCAAATTCTTTTATTGCTACCAAGTTTTCTCTTCAATATTTGAAGCAGGTTCTTTTTGTGGACTTAGCTAAACCATTCCCCTACAGGTAATAATTGGAAGATGCTTTGAGGTAAATTCCATACCTACTTGTAAATTTAGTAATCTTTGCTCCAATAAAGGGAGTCCCATTTTCAGTCACAATAGCGTTTGGAATGCCAAAATGAGTAATCAGCTCCTCAAGGAAGGATATTACTATCATTTGATTTGCTTTATTTTTTGGGATGGCCTCCACCCACCGAGTAAAGTAGTCCATTTCTATAAAATGTATTTATGTTCAGTAGAAGAATTAGGATCAATGACCCCAATAAAGTCTAAGCCCCATTGTTGAAATAGAGCTTCTACTTGGATTGGATGTAGAGGCAAGGATACCTTCCTACTCCTGCCAACATATCGTTGACAATTATCACAACTTTGACTTACTTTGTGTGTATCTGCAAAAATAGTGGGCCAAAAATATCCAGCTTGAATAATTTTCAAGGCCATAGGCCTCCCTACATAGTATCCACCAGATAATCCAAAGTGGAACTCCTCTAAATTTTTTTATTTTTGAGACTCTTTGATGCACTTGAGAAGTAATCCATCTATGTTCTTGTAGAATAAACCACTCGACAGTAAAACATATATGAGTGCTTGTAACCTAAATATTCATCTCTGAGAGGGATTAAAGTGATATGGACATATTTTGAATGTGAAAAATTTGACAAGATCCTCTTTCTAGTCATGATATCCTTTTGCTAGGTTAGCAAGATTACTCTCGCTAATAACTTCATCATGTAATGGCACCGACAACTGAGAAGCTACACTTTTAGCCAACTCTTGACAGAGTGCCCGACCACAAACCAATTTGGTTGGTCAAATATCTACATCATACTCTTGAATCTTGGAGATCCAAACTACTATTTTATCCCCAAGTTCTCCTTGGATGATAAAATTCTTGACATCTGGATGAATAACATAGACAATTATCTTGCTTTGTGAGACGAAATGTCAAAATTTCTTTAGAGACTTCATAATCGCATAAAACTGCTTTCAATGAAATTGTATTTCTCCTGGTGCAGCTGAATAACTTGTCTTAGAAAAGCGATGGGCTATTCATCTCCATCGTCTTAATTTTGTGTAAGGACAACGACATAACTTTCCTACTCACCTACTACGTAAAGGATGAAATCCTTAGAATAGTTTGAATTTATCAACACTGGTGTGTGAACTATTTTGTCCTTAATCTCCTGAAATGTCTGCTTCCTCTTCTCTATCCATTTGAAGTCTACATTTTTATTCAGGAGTTCTATCATTGAATTCACCACCTGAGTGAATTCGACGATGAATTTCCAAATAAAGTTGATTTGGCCAGAAAAGGACTATAGATATTTTTTATTGGCTGGCAGTGGAAGTTTTAAGAGAGCTTCTACTCTCACAAGATCAATAGCTAATCCTTATTTCAAAATCACGTGTCCCAAAAGCTTTCCCTCTTTAATAGAAAAAATGGATTTTTTTAGGTTGATAGAGATACCAAATTCCTGACACTTTTCAAACACCTGTCTCAAATGAGATCCATGCTCTTCCTTGCGATGTGAGAAAAGAGTCATATCATCAAGGTATATCATAATTATTCAGTTTAGGAACTGTATCGCTCCAAATTTTTTGCACCCTTACCTTTAGGCTATAGGATCCATGCCCGAAAGGAGGATGTGAAAAGGATGGGACAATACCTCGAACTAAGAGGCACTTTGAAGGTCCCGCCTCTCGGGGGAGGTGTATAAGGGTGAATTTTCGATGGATGGTGGGTTCACCAGGAAAATTTTGAATGGCAGTTTCCACACCTAGGTTGATAGTGTGTTTGATGTGTTCATTTTTATGCTTGATCATTCAAGTCCTAGGTTTGGCCAAATGAATCTAAGCTAAGCTATATGAAATGCTGATTATATGAATACAAAAAATAGAATTAAACAGAAAATATAGGAAATATACTAGATTAGAAAAGCCATACCTGATCCGGATGTTTGATGGAGGTTCTAATTTTTGAAGCAGTCCAGATCGTCTGGAATTTGACAGGATCGTCTCTGATCTGACAGGATCGTCCCTGATCTACTGATCTGACAAGATCGTCTCTAATCTGACAAGATCATCTCTAATCTGAAGAAATCATCTCTAATATGACGATATCATCTCTAATATGAAGAAATAGTCTGACGATTTTGTCAGAGACCTGCAACTACAGAAATGGATACCAAGAACAAAAAATATAATTGCAAAAGCAAGGGAAAATGATAGAAATGAAAGTATGAATGTTAGAATGACAACTTTAGATAAAAAATTAAGTAAAATGCATTGTTTTAATGACTAAATTTGACTCTATCATGCATCTATGCTACGTGAGGTGAAATCCAAGATGCAAAATAGAAATAAATCTAACTAAAGCAAAGCAAAATAGTAGATAATGGACAGAGAATGCAAACTCAGGGCATGGATTTGCCCCCAACGTTGGCTGCAGTCAAAATCGTCTACAAAATACATAATCATCTTGAATTGTGGCGTGATTGTCTGAGATCATACAAGATCGTCTGCAATGATCTGAGCTTGCTACGGTTGAAGAATGAAAAATTTCCTGCAAGAAAATTTGAAAAGGGACAAAGGCAAACAGTAGTCTAAGACATTTGAATGCATGTAAAACTCGAAGTGCAGTAAAATTCAGCCAGGGGTATGTCAAGGGGAGGGCCTAAGATTAAATAGGCATAGGAAGGAGGTTGGGAGGTTGGAGATCATCCCAATTTGGGAGATCTCCAACGGGGGAAGTCTCTAATCACGTAGACACGCTTTTTCCTTGATTAGAGACACCGTTGAAACATAAGATAATTATGAAAAATCAGTTTTGGGACGAAATTGTTTGGACATTATGATCCAGACAAATTCATCTGATCTGAGGTGATATCGTCTGATCGACAACGATATCATCCAAAAATCACAACAAATCCTAAAAATGGCACGAAAAATAAGGAAAGCGTTTTAACAGGCGATTCAAGGTTAAAATTTGAATTTGAATTATTACTAAAGTAATTTTAATTATTTGCTAAGGGTTACTGTGCTAATTTTAGGGTGCTACAACAACTCACCAAAAGTGACATCCATTGCTCTTTGAAAAGTGGTGTCGGTATTGGAAATACCGAAAGGTATTCTTTGATAGGCGAAAGTGTCGCACTTGGTAGTAAATTTCTTCTTGTGATGGTCCTCATCATTTACCAAAATTTGGTTATAATCGGAGAAACCATCAAGCTATGAAAATATTTGTGCCCCAAAAATAACATGGAGGATCTAATCAATCTGTGGTAAGGGATAGTGGTCCTTCAAAGATGTCTGGTTTCGATTACAAAAATCTATGCATAGGTGAATATATTCATTTTTATTTCATATTGAAACCAAGTTCTCCACCCAAGTCAAGTGTTTTATGGGGTAAATTATTTTTACCTCTAGCATTTTCAGCAGTTCTACTTTCATAAGCACTTCAATCTTCATATTAATAGGTTGTTGCTTCTGCCAAAAAGGTTTCACCCCTTCTTGCAATTCAATGGTGTGCTGAATCATATTTTTGTCATACCCTTTCAAATCATGATAACTCCATGCAACAGTGTCAGGAAATTTAGAGCACAAATTCTTAATGTACTCAAGCTCTTCTGGAGAGTAATATGTCCCAAATTTAATGATCTTGTCAGGTCCTAAATTTTTCTGCTCGATTGCTTTGATCAAAGAGGCTTTCTAATGTAATCAATCCTTTCAGGATGTGATTATTCCTGAGCTGGATCAAACCTTCCACTTTATCTTTGTCCAGTGTCCTTCCCTCCACACTACCAACTTCTCTAATAAAAAAATTTACAATCTACTCATCATTATCAAAAATTTGCCAGTATATGTTTTTGTTGGGGATTGAAGGTCTATAAATCATCTTTACAGTCTTGGGCTTTTGTACCACACTCTCAATAGGAGATAATTTTACACCAAGGGATGCTAGGAGATCTACATACTTATTTCATTCTCATAAAATTGCTTGAACATTTAATACATCAAATTACTAAAAAAAATCCCATACCTTGTTTCGGTACACTTTCAGGTAGTGTTGCTTTGAAATGCACTTGCTTGTCACCTGGTTGACAATCAACTTAGAATCTCAAAAAATTTACAACTGTTTGATCTTGAGCTTTTCCACTTTCTTTCAACCCAAGCATAGTGCTTCATACTCAGTCACATTATTCATACAACTCCAAGTCAACCTGTATGAGTATGTTTTCTGGATCCCTAAAGGCAAGATGAATACTAATCCAACTTTGACACCATTCTTGCATTTGATGCCATCAAAGTAAATTTTCATCAGACACCTTCACCTCACCCTTCTTAGATTTAGTGATGGTATAGAAACTGATCTCAGTCTCCATCATCGCATTAAAATCAAGCATGGAAAACTTGTCCTCTAAAAAAAGCTCATCTAAGGCTTCCTCCATTAGGTCCATCTCCTCTAGATCTTCAGTTACCAGGTTTACTAAGTCTACAACATTTTCTTCCTCTTAAATCCTTTCGATATGATATATGGAGGGTTTCTCATTATAACTGTGTATTCTCCTCCCTTTGAACATAATATCTAGGTGAGAATAGTCCAGATATAGGTAGCCTCCCAACTTAGCTACGAACTCCTTTGATAGGCATATGCTGAAGTAGGATTCCAAGTCAACCATAACAAATTCTTGTATAATAGTAATATGGGGTATACTATGTAATACAATTGGGATATCCTCAATCAATCCCACCATTTTGATAAGAATGCCATCCAACTGCAAGGAACTTGGGCTACTTCTTGTATACTCTGTACCCATGATTTGGCATACTGCCTTTGGCATGATAGTGGTCACTGCACCCAAGTCAATCATGTAATTGTGTATAATCCAACCCTCCATCTTGAGAGATAGGTAGAATGGGGGAGGTCTATTTTTTCCTATGGTCAAAGTGAGTAGTGTCTAAGCCAGCATTATCTGCGTAGGATTTTTCTTCTTATCCTTCATGAATTTCAATGATTCCTGCAACAAATCTATTTGTCCAGGAAACTGTAGCGCATCATAGTGAAAGCAACAAAAATGACGCTATAATTATCATTCAAAATTATAGAATCCACTGCATCTATTATTGAAATCATAAAAGGGGTTACAGATTGATATCCTTTTACAAGTTTACCTTATAGGCTACAATGAGGTATTCCCTAAGGAAGCCTCTTTTGGATGTGTACAAAGGTAACAAGATCCATCTTCTTTGTATTTCTCAGTGTAGGTGGGATTCTTGCTCGTGTGCCACCACTGGTTGGACGTGTTATTTGTACCTATTGGACCTGTAAAATCTTGTTAGTGCATTGAGGGGTCTATCTCAGTCAAACCCCATGGTTATGAAGACAAAAAGACTTTTAAATAAGCTTAAAACATAAAAATAACTGCTAAACACAATATAAAAGTACTAAATTAACCCATACTTACTTGATTCAATGATTTTGGTGTCTATAGCATAGGTTCGTACAAGGTTGTACAAATTTATTGTGAATTGGAAGGTTCACATGGGGTCGTGTGAACCTGTCTTTGATGGAGAGCCAAAATATCGCTCTTCCAATTCTCATTCAAAAACTTGGAAAAATTTACAATAATGGCAACAGTATGCCAAATAAACTCCTTTATTCTGAAAGATAGTTTATTTATTTTTTATGTTACATCATTTCCAACTCTGGAAGAAAACAACCCAAATGTTAGTCTTACAATGGCACTGAGAGGGGGGGTGAATTAGTGTAGTTCTTTTAACTTGAATTTACAGCTCTTAAAACTGAAATAATGAAACCTTAAAACTAGATAAAGCAAGCATCACAAAAGAACATATCACACAACACAAGATTTTAATGAGGTTCACCAATTTGGCTACTCCTCAAGAATGACTTCTTGGACTACCATCCAAATCCAGCCTTTGAAAAGAACCAAATTTACAAACAGTTTACCACATCCAATGGAAGGAACACCAACCCCTGATTTATCTATAGCAATAGAAAGGAGCACCAACCCCTGATTTACCAACACCTATTGGAAGGAGCACCAACCCTTGATGCCAAGCTACAACCTGGACTTCAATTTTGAATCTATAAGTTTGATGATAAAATACCTTTGCTTTTGCATGACCCTAACTAGTCTTCTCCACCTTTGCATTCTCTACGCACTCTACTCTTTTCGTGCAAACACTTCACACACTCTGCTTCGCTACAGTCCAACTTCATGATCGTCTTCTCCCTTTTGCGCACTCTGCTCCTTCTGCTTTCTCTGTGCAATCATAGATGCACTTAGGATAATTTGACATGACTTCTTCACTCACTTTGCGCACTTCACCATCATCTCGCCACTTATGTGCTTTCTACACTCTTACGGCCACATTTCACACTTCAACATGCATTCGACAATGCCTTCATCAATCTATCAAATCTCCAAAAAGCCCTCCTTTTATAACAAAATTTTGGTGATGAAAACCCTAATATTAGTCGACTGTAAACCCTAATATTAGTCAGCTTTCATGACATTGTAAACCCTAATCTTAGTTGATTGTCATAGGCCTTCGTCGACTTCAACTCAACCGCAAAAACATAACATGTCGTGATATCACGACACTTTCGCTTTCTATTTCTTTCTCCTTGATTTGGCCCCCAAAAATACATGTCATGATATCATGACACTTTTGTTCTCTCTCTCTTTCTCCTTGCTTTCGACCGCAAAAATACATGTCACAATATCGTGACACTTCCGCCTCCTTGCTTCTCTTCTTGGCTTGTACTCGTAAAAACTCAGCATGTCGCAATATCGCGACACTTTCATCGCCGTACTTATTTTCTTGGCTTGTACCCGCAAAAACACATGTTGTGATATCGCGACACCTTCGCCTCCTTGCATATTTTCTTGGCTTGTACCCGTGAAAACGTAGCATGTCGTGAAATCATGACACTTTCGCCTCCTTGCCTCTTTTCTTGGCTTGTACCAGCGAAAACACAACATGTTGTGAAATCATGACACTTTTGCCTCCGTACTCTTCCTATTTATTTTTGTCATGATATCGTGACACTTCTGCCTTCTTAATTTATCTCTCCTCATTTAGTCACGAAAATTTGACATGTCGCGATATCGCGACACTTCCTCTCCTTTGCTTTTTCTCTTACCTTCGGGTCACAAAAACCCGATGTGTTGCGATATCACGACACTTTTTATCCTTTGCTCTTTCTCTTGCCTTCGGGTCATGAAAACCCGACGTGTCACGATATCATGACACTTTTTCTCCTTTGCTCTTTCTCTTGCCTTTGGGTCACGAAAACCTGACATGTCGCGATATCGCGACACTTTTTCTCCTTTTCTCTTTCTCTTGCCTTCGGGTCACGAAAACCTGACATGTCGCGATATCGCGACACTTTTTCTTTCGGACTCTCTCTCCTGCAATATGTCACAAAATCATGACACTTTTTCTTTCGTACAATCTCTCTTGCAATATGTCACGAAATCGTGACACTTTTTCTTTTGGACTCTCTCTCCTACAATATGTCGCGAAATCATGACACTTTTTCTACTTGTCTTTTTTTCTTCCAACATGTCATGAAATCGCGACACTTTTTCTTCTGTACCATATCTCTTTCAATATGTCACGAAATCACGACACTTTTTCTACTTGTCTTTTTCTCTTCCAACATGCAACGAAATTGTAACACTTTTTCTTCCATACTATCTCTCTTGCAATATGTTGTGAAATCGTGACACTTTTTCTACTTGCATTTCTCTCTTCCAACATGTCGCAAAATTGTGACACTTTTTCTTTCGTACTATCTCTCTTGCAATATGTCACGAAATCACGACACTTTTTCTACTTGCCTTTCTCTCTTCCAACATGTCATGAAATCGTGACACTTTTTCTTTCATACTATATTTCTTGCAATATGTCACGAAATCGCGACACTTTTTCTACTTGCCTTTATTTCTTCCAACATGTCGCGAAATTGTGATAGTTTTTCTTGCTTATGCTTTCTCTCCGAACATGTCATGAAATCACGACAATTTTTCTTTCTTCTCAACATGTCGCGATATCGCAAAAATTTTTCTTTCTTGCCAACATGTCACGATATCGCGACAATTTTTCTTTCTTGCTCAACATGTCGCGATATCACGATAGTTTTCTTCCTTGTGATTTTTTTTTGATTTTTAGCATATGGGCCACTTCGGTCTTCTTATACAACCTATAGCAACTTCACCCAAACATTAGAAACATCCTCATAAGCGTTTAACAGCACTGCACATACTCTGAGTAACCTCTGAATTCCTCTCCACTACATCACTAAACTCCTGTCCATTGCATCAATCGATCTGTCTGACTGTGTTGACAACAATGACAATACTGTTGCTGCACCTTGCTCAACAATCTCCCCCTTTGGAATTGTTGGCAACACACATGCAATTTCCTGTAATTCTTCTCCCCCTTTGACAATAATACCAAAGGGTTGCTGCAGACTCCCCCTGAGTCCATGCACAACATTCTCAGGCACACGTTATGACAGTTAGCAAAAATTACAAATATGAGCAAAAAGATATTAAATTATATAAATGCTCCCCCTGAGAATGTGATCCCTGTAGCTAGACAATTCTTGGGAAACATGACTACTCCACAATCTATTGTTGGAATAAAAATCCAACTTAACCTCATTTTTTGCAACTTTCCCCCGCGTACAACACACTGTCATTGTAATATATTCTACCTCTATTGTGGATAAGGAAACTGACTCTTGTTATTTACTATTCTACACGACCAATCTGTCTCCAAGATAGAATGCACCTCCATTGGTACTCTTTTTGTCATCTACACATCCTGCCCAATCTGCATCTTTTGGATACCATAACCCATACTCCATAGTACCCTTGTGATATTATAGAAGACTCTATCACCTCCAAATCTTAGTCAATAGGTTCACTAAAAACCTACTCAATAGGCTCACACAGAACCTGCTTAACAAGCTCACATAGAACTTGTCCAATGCTGAATAACAAGCTCATACAAAACCTGTCCAAATATGCTACACCAAGCTCACTAAGAACTTGTTCGAATCTTCTCTAGCAATCTCACCAAGAACTTGCCCAAATCTATTTTAGAAATCTATCTCAGCATTGTCCTCAAATATTTCCTAAAGGCCTTCTCAAAGGCTCAATCAATCATGCTCAGGTAGAACTCAAAATGAACTAAAAAATGAATGGCGATCTCAAATCAAATCCACTTCATAGAACTTTAAAAATCACTTCACACATAACTTGACTAGGCTCAATCAAATCAACTTAACCAATCATCACAAGGGACAACTCTCTATCACACAACCTTAGTCCAAGTATGTATCAACCAACTCAAATAACTTGAACAATGCTCAACCACAAATATCACATAAAAATGATACTCATATTTTTTTCTAACTCAAGTTCTTTCACAACCAATGGGATTAAACCACTTTGCTTATAACACAAGGTTTAAACACAACTCTCAATTTAGAAAACCTTGATGCATTTAACCAACCACTTTTGAAAAAGGAAACCATAAACAATCATTTTCCCTTCAATGATATTTCAGAAATCAGCCACCATAATGTTGTCACATGAGTCTCCTTGAGATTAGCCTGAAATCGTGCTACCATGCATACTGCCTGCAAAATATCTGGTCTGATAGCTGTTAGGTACAGTAAGCTTCCAATCATAGATCTGTACATGATTTGATCAATAGGTGGAGATTTGTCATTCTTGCTCAACTTGCTGCCTGTCATCATGGGAGTGCTAACTGGCTTACAATCCTCCATTGTGATTTTTTTTAACATCTCTTTTACATATTTAACTTGAGAAATAAATATGCCCTTCTTACTTTGATTAACTTGCAGCCCGAGGAGATACGAAAGTTCTCCAATCATTGACATTTCAAATTATTTCTACATATTATTTGCTAAATATTTGCACGACTCATCTTTACTACTGCCAAATATGATATCATCTTTCTCAAACCTTTGTTGTGTGAGATAGTTGTCTAGCCTTGCATATCATGCTCAGGGTGCCTGTTTCAATCCATATATCTTCAACTTACAAACCAAGTTGGGATCATCACCAAGATGGAAACCATCTGGCTGCTCAATATAAACATCTTCTTCAAACTTCCCATTAAAAAATGTTGATTTCACATTTGTCAACATAATTGACAAGTGACTCACAATTGTACCAACTTTTGTCCAACACTGTACCAACACCGCAATTTTACTACCAACTCTGTGCAAGCATCAAACACTGTACCACAACACAACCAAATCCCTTTTTATATTTTCAACTTGGTCTATGTTTACTACAGTCACCGCTGGTCACACCTTACTTTCAACTATTCGAATCAGGAGACAATATTTTGTTAAACACTTCATGGCCAACTATAGTGCACCTTACTCAAACTCATACTTTTGGACCTCGGATAGGTATGATTTACAAAGCAAAGTTGCTCATCTTGATGAGCTAAACATGAATCAATGATCAGACTTCAATATTTTTCACCACAACGTCATAATAGATTTAACAATCTTCACGTCAATGTGTAGTTCAAATACATACTGCTTTTATCGAAACACATATATGCGGCTAGGGCAACATTCTTTCACTAACAAAATTATCTGAACTGTTATAATCCTTAACTTTGGACAATGGCAGTAAGAACCATCACCAATACAACAATGACATAAAGCAATACTACCAATAATGATAACTCTCAATTTAATCATCACCCTTCATGGCACTTCCACAAACTACATGAATTGAAAACACACTTTGACAACTATACAACTTCCCTGACTACTTGCCCGTCATCCTCAGGTAATCAAACAAATACATAGGAGCATTAAAATAAAACTTCAAAATTTCTCCCCTTGAGGATGTGCTACCTGGAGTTGCTTAGTGTAATATCAGAGTAGTCTCCTTCAGTCCAGGGAGACATGATTTCCTTTCTTCTATATTTCTCCAAAATTTCTTGAACTCGGGCTTGGATTATTCAATTGCATCCCTGTTTTGCACCTTTTCATGAACTCGAACATTTATCTTGTGTGGTTGTCTCTTGTGCATCCTTGATGAATGATTAATTTCCTTTTTATGTACCTGATTTATTCCCTGTCTGTGTTGCATTCTTTGCGTCTGATGAAATCTACTATTTTGCCTTATATTAGATGCAAAAATGCTTGGACAAAACCTTGCTATGTGCCCATGACCATTACATTGAAAACATTGTACATATTGTTCACTCAGAAACACAAAATTATTTCTACCAGCATAACTCTTTGATTTATTATTCAATCCACAATAAATTGCCTTGTGACCATACTGGTTGCATCTGAAACAATAACCATTAAAAGTATTATTATGAATAGAGTGAGAGTGATAGAACCTCTTTTGTTGTGGTTGCTTTGCTATAGATCTCCTTTGATATTTTCTTTCTTTTGAAGATTCAGCTTCAAGCTTTTCTTGCTTTGATCCTTCAATAATGAACTTCTTCTCTGCAGAGTTGGAAGATGAAGGTTTTCAAACTTCATATCCAAGACCACGCCTATCCATGGAGCTTATTTGTTGGCTTATCATTTTATCTAGCAACTCTATGCTTTTCTCGAATTTGAGATTTGTATTGGCCTCTTCTAGTTGTTTCTTTAATAAAACAATCTCTTCCTCTTGTTTGCAGCAACCAATCTATTTCTTATTGAACTGTGACCTGAGAGTTTCTTCAATCATTTTGAATTCTTCTACCTGTACTTTCAAACTGGTTATTATTTCATTTACATCCTCAAGATTTCTTGAGATTTCCTTATTCCTTTTTCTTTCTATCTTCAATTCATCTTGATCTACAATTAATTCCTCTTTCAAATTTATTTCTACATCAATTTCTTCTTCATCACATTCCTATTCTTTTTCTGTTTCTTTTTTGAGTGTCATGAAAAGACCTCCACCTATTTCTTTCTTAGAATCATCCTCTAAGACTTCCTTAACTCTTAGCATAGATGCCTCTATTTTCTTATTGTTATTCAACTTCAAAGCTTTGAACTGAGCTCAATGTGTTTGCAACTTGGCCTCCTTGATCTCATCGTCTCCTTCATGAATACTCCTTAGTTTGTCCCATATTTCTTTTGCCATTTTACAACTCATGATCTTTACTAGTTCACTGTCTACTAGTCTGCACCTGATAGCATTCTTTACTTTGGAGTCATTCTCAAACATATTCTTACCAGCAACATCAGTTGGAGGAGTGATGGGTATTGTGAAATCACTGTTAACTAAATCCCAGATGTCGTATCCCAAAGCACACAGATATGTCTGCATCCTGATTCTCCAAATCGTGTAATTTGTTCTGTCAAACAAAGGTGCTTTGGTTGATGAGAATTCTTCAAAATTTTTTGGTTCAATTTTCTCTTCCACAGAAACTGAAACTGACTAAGATGCCATTTTGGAGGAGGATCTATTCTTCTTACCCATTGCGTACTAATCCAAGATCAACCCTGACTAATTTAGCCTTAGAAGGGAACTTGGCTCTAATACCAATTGTTAGTCTTAAAATGGCACTGAGAGGGGGGGTGAATCAGTGTAGTTCTTTTAACTTGAATTTAAAGCTCTTAAAACAAAAATAATGAAACCTTAAAACCAGATAAGTAAGCATCACAAAAGAACATATCACACAACACAATATTTTAACGAGGTTCACCAATTTGGCTACTCCTCAAGAATGATTGCTTGGACTACCATCCAAATCTAGCCTTTGCAAAATGCCAACTTTACAAATAGTTTACCAGCATCAACTGGAAGGAGCACCAACCCCTGATTTATCTGTATCAATAGAAAGGAGCACCAACCCTTGATTTACTAGCACCTACTAGAAGGAGCACCAACCCCTGATGCCAAGCTGCAACCTGGACTTCAATTTTGAATCTATAAGTTTGATGATAAAATACATTTGCTTTTGCATGACCCTAACTGGTCTTCTCCACCTTTGCATTCTCTATGCACTCTGCTCTTTCTACACAAACACTTCGCACACTCTACTTCACTGCAGTCCAACTTCATGATCGTCTTCTCCATTTTGTGCACTCTGCTCCTTATGCTTTCTCTGTGCAATCACAGATGCACTTAGGACAATTCGACACGACTTCTTTGCTCACTTTGTGCACTTTGCCATCATCTCGCCGCTTCTACGCTTTCTACTCTCTTACGGCCACATTTCACACTTTGATACGCATTTGATGACTCCTTCATCAATCTATCAAATCTCCAAACAAACCTCCTTTTATAACATAATTTTGGTGATGAAAACCCTAATATTAGTTGGCTGTAAACCCTAATATTAGTCGGCTTTCATGACACTGTAAACCCTAATCTTAGTCGATTGTCATAGGTCTTCGTTGACTTCAACTCAACTGCAAAAAAATAACATGTCATGATATCGCGACACTTTCGCTTTCTCTTTCTTTCTCCTTGCTTTGGACACTTTTGTTCTCTCTCTCTTTCTCCTTGCTTTGGACCAAAAAAATACATTTCGCGATATCGCGACACTTTCGCCTCGCTTATCTTCTTGGCTTGTACCCGTGAAAACTTAGCATGTCGTGATATCGTGACACTTTCATCACCGTACTTCTTTTCTTGGATTGTACCCACAAAAACACATGTCATGATATCGCGACACCTTTGCCTTCTTGCCTCTTTTCTTGGCTTGTACCCACAAAAATGTAGCATGTCATGAAATCATGACACTTTTGCCTCCTTGCCTCTTTTCTTGGCTTGTACCAGTGAAAACATAGCATGTCACGAAATTGTGACACTTTCGCCTCCGTACTCTTCCTCTTTACTTTTGTCATGATATCATGACACTTCTGCCTTCTAACTTTTTCTCTCCTCATTTAGTCACAAAAATGTGACATGTCGCGATATCGTGACACTTCCTCTCCTTTGTTTTTTCTCTTGCCTTCGGGTCATGAAAACCCGATGTGTCGCGATATCGTGACACTTTTTCTCCTTTGCTCTTTCTCTTGCCTTCGGGTCACAAAAACCCGATGTGTCGTGATATCTCAAAACTTTTTCTCCTTTGCTCTTTCTCTTGCTTTCGGGTCATGAAAACCTGACATGTCACAATATCGTGACACTCTTTCTCCTTTGCTCTTTCTCTTGCCTTTGGGTCATGAAAACCCGACATGTTGTGATATTGTGACACTTTTTCTTTCGGACTCTCTCTCCTGCAATATGTCATGAAATCATGACACTTTTTCTTCCGTACAATCTCTCTTGCAATATGTCGTGAAATCGCGACACTTTTTCTTTCGGACTCTCTCTCCTGCAATATGTCACAAAATCGTGACACTTTTTCTACGTCTTTTTTTCTTCCAACATGTGAAATCATGACACTTTTTCTTCCGTACTATCTCTCTTGCAATATGTCACGAAATTGTGACACTTTTTCTACTTGTCTTTTTCTCTTCCAACATGTCGCAAAATCGTGACACTTTTTCTACTTGCCTTTCTCTCTTCCAACATGTCGCGAAATCGTGAAACTTTTTCTTCCGTACTATCTCTCTTGCAATATGTCATGAAATCATGACACTTTTTCTACTTGCCTTTCTCTCTTCCAACATGTCGCGAAATTGTGACACTTTTTCTTCCGTACTATCTTTCTTGCAATATGTCGCGAAATCGCGACACTTTTTCTACTTGCCTTTCTTTCTTCCAACATGTCGCAAAATCATGATAGTTTTGCTTGCTTGTGCTTTCTCTCCGAACATGTCACGAAATCATGACAATTTTTCTTTCTTCTCAACATGTCGCGATATCGTGACAGTTTTTATTTCTTGCCAACATGTCGCGATATCGCGACAATTTTTCTTTCTTGCTCAACATGTTGCGATATCACAACAATTTTCTTCCTTGTGATTTGCTTTTGATTTTTAGCATATGGGACACTTCGATCTTCTTAGAAAGCCTGTAGCAACTTCACCCAAACATCAAAAACATCCTCATAAGCATTTAAAAGCACTGCACATACTCTGAGTAACCTTTGAATTCCTATCCACTTCATCACTGAACTCCTGTCCACTGCATCAACCGATCTGTATGACTGTGTTGACAACAATGACAATACAATTGTTGAGCAAGGTGCAGCAACACCAAATAGGTCCAGAATGGCCCTCTTGGCTTCACGTCTACAACACTGTCTCAATAGTCTTTCGACCCCTTGTGCATACCTTTGCTTCTCCTTTTAAAATCTCTGGCATGACTCTCCATTTCCCTTTTCTCGCCCTTCGTTTCATTTCCCATGCATCTTTGTTGTCTTGGCTTTCGAAACGTTTATCTTTATGACTCTTGGTCTTCGTCTGCTTTCATGGCACCTTGGTGCCACGTGCTTGTCTGGTGCTGCCACTGTAGACTCTGTCCGCCTGTCAACCAATGATGATGTTCGGTATACCCACCACTCGATAATTCCCTCTATAACGGCCCCTGTAACCACTTGCCCTTTTCTTTGGTCACAAAAATGCAACATGTCGCGATATTGCGACACTGTTTCTCCTTTTTCAACATGTCGCGATACGTTACACTTTTTCCTTCTTACTCTTTCTCGTCTCTTTTGGTCACGAAAATGCGACATGTAGCGATATCGCGACACTTTTTCCTTCTGGCTCTTTCTCGTCTCTTTTGGTCATGAAAATGTGACATGTTGCGATATCGCGATACTTTTTCTCTCCTGCGCCTTCTCTCGCCTTTTGGTCACAAAAATGCAACATGTCGCAATATCGTGACACTTTTTGTCTCCTGCGCCTTCTCTCGCCTTTTGGTCGTGAAAATGCGACATGTCGCGATATCGCGACACTTTTTCTCCCTTGCGCCTTCTCTCGTTCTTTGGTCGTGAAAATGCAACATGTCGCGATATCGCGACATTTTTTCTTCCTTGCGCCTTCTCTCGTCCTTTGGTTGCGAAAATGTGACATGTAGCGATATCGCAACACTTTTTCTCCCTTGCGCCTTCTCTCGTCCTTTGGTTGCGAAAATGCGACATGTCGCGATATCGTGAAACTTTTCTCTCTTGCACCTTCTCTCGTATTTTGGTCACGAAAATGCGACTTGTCGCGATATCGCGACACTTTTTCTTCTTGAGCATTCTCTCATATTTTGGTCGCGATAATGCGACATGCCGCGATATCACGACACTTTATTCTTGAGCCTTCTTTCATATTTTGGTTGTGATAATGCGACATGTCGCGATATCGTGACACTTTTTCTCTCTTGAGCCTTCTCTCGGATTTTGGTCGCGATAATGCGACATGTCACGATATCGTGACACTTTTTCTCTCTTTAGCCTTCTCTCGGCTTTTGGTCGCGATAATGCGACATGTCACGATATTGCGACACTTTTTCTTCTTTGCCGACATGTCGTGATATCACGACACTTTTTCCTCTTTGTGATATTTTGCTTTCCATTGGATGCTCCTGCATCAGTATTTTTCGGAGTGAATCTGCAAGATGAATTTCCTGGTTGTCATGGAACAACTACTTATTTGATTTTTGCATGGGTCACCTTCAGAAAGTGCACTTTTTGGTGTTGTTGACCTATCTCGATCACAAGATGTATCACGAAAGCAACTAATTACTATTGCAATGTATGATGGTTGTGTGATGGATGTATGATGGATGTAATGGTTGTAGTGATTTCAAAAGATTTTTGATAAGCAAAAGTTGGTTGTTCTTTAAATGGTGAAAAAGACCTTCTATTTATAGACTTGGCCAAGGTGAGAGGGAGTGGATGAGGTGTCTCCCTCTGAGGTGTCCACCTAAGAGGTGTCCTGGTTCATAAATGAAGTTGGGTGAGAGAATCCCTCATCCATCCACAAATAATGATGAATTTGATAAAAATATCCATTAGGTATTAATGAACACCTTTTTGGAAATATATTTTAATTAGAAATTGCCTTTTGTGTGCAAAAATCTCCATCCTTCATTTGAGACCCAGGGGAGTGTGAGGTGGAGAAATATCTAGGTGAGAGGTGGCAAGGCTAGGATAGGCTAGAATATGTGATGTGGAGAGCTAGGCTAGTCAAAAGTAGATTAATTGAGGTGGAAGGCTCAAATAAAATTAGGATTAGATTTAATTAAGCATGTTATTAGCCATAAATCATAATTTGACCAAAAATGTTGACTTATGAGCATAAAGTGCTTTTTGACCATGGTGGAGAATTCAACCTTAGTTGAGTTATGAATGAGGTTGCATGAGGACCTAGGGTTAAGTGTAGGAAGGGGCTTAGTTAGCCCAAGGGGGCTAAGGATGATGAATAGTGATTTTGATAAATGAATAGTATTTTTAGCCAATTTATACAATTTTTGATGGTTTTGCAAATTTATTGACCACAAAGATGAGAAGGTGGGCAATGTGCAATTTTTGGGTGTCTACATTTTACCTCTTTTTGTACTAGATTGTGTGGAAACACGATTTAGTACAAAAACTAATGGTGTGAATTGATGGAATGATTTGGAAGGCAAAGAATTTACAATTGATGATTTATGGATGGTTGCGAGAGAGACGTATTGATAAAAATGGTTTGTGATTAATTGATTTTGGAGGAAGACGTAAGATTTTCTTGCATTGTGGTCAACTTGAGATGTTTCAATTTGGATGAAACAAATGCCTTTGCTAATTTTTGCTTTTGATTGATTGGTAAGATCGTTTGACAAATTTTGACAAATCATTGGGGCCATAGGGTAGAACTTTTAGGAGCTTCATTCACAAGTGGTTTTACGACTTCCACTATGAAGATTGAAATCCATGAGGTGTCTACAGGTAGAGGTATTTTGAGATTTATCTAACATTGATTGGTTTTTGGATTAGGATTTTGGTCTTAAGATAATCATTAGAAAAACTTTTCTTAGGCAAATGTTGAATTTGTGATTGGATTTTTGGTTGTTTGATCATGTGCAAAGTAGCTTTTGTGATTTTTTTTGGATGACTACCCCCTCAAGCGATGAATTGGCTATGGAGGAGATGAAAATTGGTGATGAAATGGTTGATGATGATGAAGAAGAAAAAGGTAAAAATTTTGCATGTAAATCAACAAAATTGAAGAATTAGGAGAAATTATTGTGAAATGGAATGCATGTGTAGCGAATTTGAGCATGGAGGACAAGTTTACATGGGGTTGTGCAAACGAGGGTGGTTTGCATGGTGTCGTACAAAGTAGCCAATTAGCATGTGTGATGTGCGAACTTGCGCAAAATGCACTTTTTAAGATAAAAATGACATTTTTTATGTCACGAACGTGCGTGGAGGAAGGAGATTGGTTTTGGAGAAGAAAACAGAAATGGAGTGCTACCAGATTGTGGAGCGGGTGATACTGGATGGTGAGTGCATCAAAAAGTACAAGCATAGAGGCAGTAATGCTAGAGGTAAGTGGTTTATTCTCCCCCTGGTTAGTGTTTAAATTGGTTAGGGTAAATGAATGTTTAATTTGCTTTAAAATACCATAAATTAGACATATATGCATGGGATGGGTCAAATATGTGCACTTTGTGTAAAAAGGGGTAAATGGGTATCTTGGAATGGTTTCTGTTTTGGCATGTGATGATTGATGCTTGTGGGGAAGCATGCGTTGGATGTGATGTGTGGGATGGGATGTGAAAACTGGATGCATGGGCAAACTAACAAGTGGGGGTATCTAATAAGCCAAATGGGTATCCAAATGTACATTTTTTTGACTATTTTGACTTTGTTTTGACCACCTCATTTTGCGTACATGCGCAAGGAGGGTTTTAGATATTTTTGCATGTTAATGTTATTTTCCACATGAAGGAATGAGATGAATGGACTGTGGGAGGGTGGGTGAATTCGCGTGTTAATTTGTTTTTGAAAATGGGCAGTTCGCACGGGGTCATGAGAACATGCTTTTTTTTTTTAACATGCATATGTACATGTAAAAGCAAAATAAATTGATTGATTTCATGTACATGATTTCTAACTCATGGCATGTGTTTTGTGGTAGGTGAAGATGATATTTGTGTGACATCAGATGTGGAAGTGTAGGAAGGCTTTGCAAGATGTGTGGCAGGTGAAGGATGGGGAGTGGTTACGGGTAGTGGGATTATATGGTGTGTGGAAGATGTACGAGGTTCATGTGAACCATGCATATATTTTTGCTCTTTGTGAAAGGTGGGATCCCGATAGGAACACCTTTCACTTTCCTATAGGGGAAATGATAGTGATACTGGAGGAAATCTACTACATCTATCGACTACTAATAGAAGGGATTACTATGATGATGGCAGATAAGGATCTACAAAACGATATTTTAGAGAGAGTATTTGGGCATCGATGGTAGCGGGTGGATGCCAAGGGTAGAGTGGATTATGTGAAGTATTGGTAGAAGAAGTTTCTATCAAATTGCCATGCAATGACGATGCTACTGATAGCGAGTCATGTGCTACCAAATACTTAAAGGGTGAGATTTCCTTGGAATATGATGGGGATTGTATGTGACATGGTGGAGTGGAACATATTATATGCCTAGGCACCCACATTATTAGCATAGGTATACAGGGATATACATGCGATGGTGAGGATAGAGTAAACATGCATCAATGTGAGTCCATTGTTGTAGGTGTGGGTTTGGGAGCACATTTTAATTTTATGACCCATAGATTTTCCACATGATGCGCATACGATAGACATGCAGAATGTGCTCTATGCAATGAGGTGGAGGGTAAACATGAAGAGCGGGTGAAAGAGGGTACGAGAGGGTGATCTGATGTATCACCAAGAGGAGTTGGGGAGATTGGTTATGGATCAAGTGAGGTGGAGATCATGGCAAGGAGTACCTGATTGGACTGAGGATGTGGAGTAGTTGGCACAAATCAGTCGAGGGTGATGGGTGGTGGGGAAGTATCTATCATAGGTAGAATACTTTTCATTCTCTTGAGTGTAGCGATAGTTTAGCTTATGACAAGGGTGACCAAATCTGCTCATGGTGATCTACAGGTTCTCAACCAGTAGTGCCACAATTAGATTTGATACCTGATGAGCCATTAGTTATCCCATATGTGGAAAACGTAGGGACTACACTAGATTATTATGTATGGTGGGTGAGACAACAATGGGAGCCAATGCTCAATGTGGTGAATGGATGGGTTGAGGTAGCATGAGTGTTGCCTGATAAGGGCATTCCTGGTAGGGCGAGGAAAGCATCGCCAGGTCATGTGGGTGTTATATGGGAGGAGGGGTCACCCAAGCTGGGTGAGAAGGAGGAGGTCGAGCTAGAGTGACTAGTGAGGAATGTGAGACCGCATTGTGATGATCAGGAAAAATTGGTGAGTGATAGCGATGCAAGACCATCATCGAAGGTAGGCAAGGGATCAGAGAGGGTGTAGAGGCAATGGAGGATATCCTCATGATGGACATTGGTGATGATTCATTAGATGAGTCACTAATGATTGGTGAGGATGTGGATGTGGAGATGGATGACTTAGACTTTGGTGGAGGGCTACAAGAGGACATGGTAGTTGAGGATGAGATACAACTACAAGAGAGGTGAGGAGCCTTAGGGATAGGCTGTTGGATACCAAGATGGATTGAGTGAGTGATCCCTCCACTTTGGAGGAGGAGAAGAGGGAGGTAGAGGTAGACCTAAGGGCCACCTTGAAGAAGCAGGATGAGGCCAAGGTGTGCTTGCAATGGATGTCAAAGGAGAGGGATGCACTCAAGAGTGAGTGGGATGCCATGAGGGGCAAGCGAGATGCTACAAAGAGAGATAGGGATGAGATGATAAAGGCCACAAAGATGTTGTAGGGCTTGTTAGATGCAGCAAGGGTAGAGACAGAGGTTGTAAAGGCTAGTCACCTAGTGAGGATTATAGATTTAGAGCAGAGCGTGCATGAGGCACTGGTCACGAAGGAGCGGGTGGAGAGGGATATTGTGGGGTTGGAGGTGATAGTGCCACAAATAGAGGAGGCATGGGAATATGTGGACCATTTACAATAGGTAAATAAGGGATTTATAGCCTCCAAAATGGAGGCTATGAAGAAGATGAAGTGTAAGGGGGAGTTATTGATACGAGGGATACCTATTCCTTCATACTTTGGGTCAATTTTATTATTGTAGGGAAAATCACATCAAAGTCAATGGAGTTCACCATCCATGGGTGGGAGAATGTAGTAGATGGTAGTGCCTGCAACATCATAAGTAGTAGGGATAGTACCACTAGTAGTCAGCACAGGTGGTTATAGGGTGGGTTCGATAGATGAGGGGAGTGGAGAGACTCCCATGGGGCAACAATGATGAGGGATCCTTGAGGATAGCTATGGAGGATTAGCCTACGATTTTGTATTTTGAGAGCTGTATATGATGAGTTATTTTTGGTAGTTGTGTATCGGTATGGATACACAACTCATTGTAGTCGTATGATATTTTTGATAGATAGATGTACATATATGATACAGTCATATGATGATGTGCCTATAAGGGCACACACACATTTTATTATAGCCTTATGGTGCTATTTTTGATATATACATATATATATATATATATACATATATAAATATACATGATATTTTACAACATTTGTGTTTGATTGCATTTATGTGTTTGCTTGCTTCTGCTTATGATGATGGATTACTGGTATATATGCGGTGGTGGTTAGCACGATATATCAATGGAATGGTTGAATGCATAGGTAAATTGGATGTGACATTATGAAATAAAATATAATGAATATGCATAGGATGAAAATGCAAATATGTAGACGTATTGCTTGAGTACAATATTTTCATAATTGCAGTAATGAGATGATGTAATCCATTCCATTTTTTCAAGGAAGTTGGATATGAATATTGTAGTGAGGATATTTGAGCATTACAGTTTGTAAATAATCAAAGCCATTGAATAACTGAGTAACACTTCGTAAACAGGTTCTAGGCTATCTTGGTAAACAAGATCTCAATCCTGGATTTGTGTGTGTAAAGTGATGTTCATTTTACCATTTTGAAAAAGAATGGTTTGTAACTGCATGGTAACTTAGCCTGTAAGTTAGCTCATTGGTAGGGACCTAAGGAATGTAGGGATTCAAGATGTTGGATAACACTCTCAAGGATTTTTCTTTTGTTTTATGTCCCTATATTGTAAGTGCTTTGTTTCATTCTTTATTTCTATTTTTTTTGTGGGTGTTGGATTTTGTTTTCTACCCTTTTTCTTTTTTGGTGTAGCTTGTCCTTTTGTCAATCCTCAGGTGTGAGATAAATAATGTGAATGATATGATGAGCATGGTGATTTTTTCTAGGCATCAATATGCATATAGTGTATCCAGTCCTACTTTCAAAATTTTATTAGTATATAGGATGTGCAATTAAATCTAGGATTAAGAGTAAGGTAACCAAGGGAAGTCTGGAAATGGTTTGGAAATGTGCCAATTTTGGATGGTGGTTGAGTAAATAACTATTTATGGGTAAAGCACTCAAAACATTTCAATAATCCAGTCTCCTAAAAATGGGTCTAGGCATCAAACTATTATGCTAGCCTATGCATATTTAATTCCCCAAGTATGGTATTCATGATTATGATGTACAAATTCATGTATGGATGTAACTTCTAAGAAGGTTGTAATGTACAGATGTGGAACAACGACATGATGTAAATGATGTGATGCGGTAAATGAATAAAAATAAGAATTTAGTTGTGAGGTTGACCCAGTATTATGTATAATGAAGTGGGAAAATTGAATGATATGGGAGATGATGGGGAAGGAAACATAAAGAGAAGAAGGGATAAGAGAAGAGGAAGAGATAAGGAAGTAGGAGGCAAAGAAAAGAAAAGAAATTAATCCAAGGTATGTAGTCGCTCGAAGTGTGACCATACAAAATTGATAAGTAACAATAAGAGAAGAAAAGAAGAAGAAAATAAGAAGATGAAGAAAATAAGGGGGGGAATGAAAGATATATAGCCACTCGAAGCGTGACCATACAAAATTTATTATAGATGAAGGGGATAAGAAGAAATAAGGAAAGAAGAAATATGGGAAAAGTAGATTTGGAGTTAAATGCACTGTAATCTAATGCTGCAGAATTCCAAAAGTGATGATGTAGTTGTTTTGTGTGTTTTTGATTTTGATTATAAACATATGTACAAGTGGTAACAAGCTGCAATACATACTCTTAGGCGTAAAATGCTTGAAGATGAAGAATTTTGATGGGCTCAAGTTTAGTGATGCTTTCCAACATGGCAAGGTGATATGACCCAGATCCAAACTTGTGAGTGACCATGTACGGGCCTAGCCAATTAGGTGTAAATTTATCACGGAGATGATGTGGTTGGCTAGTAATTTGCTGGTTCTATTTGAGGACTAAGACTCCAACTTGGAATTCTTGTTGGTGTACCTTAGAGTTGTAGGCACATAAGAGATGATCTTGGTAGATTCATGTGTGTTCAATAGAATTAATATGATGCTCATACAATAGGGTCAATTGGTCTTATCTGGCTTGGCGAGCGATATTATAATTGATAAATTCTTGCATAGAAACTCATAAAGATGGGATTTCGAGCTCCCAGGACACAATGGCTTCAACACCATATACAAGGGAAAATGGAGTTGCCCATTTGGAGTACAAATGCTTATGCGATAGGCCCATAAGACTAGTGGTACTTGATTATGCCAATCACGATGTGACTCTACAATAGTTTTGCGAAGGATGGTGTAAATGGTTTTGTTTGTAGATTCGGCTTGGCCATTACCCTATGGGTAGTATGGAGTAGAAAAACTATGTTGGATGTTAAATTTTCACATAATGTGTGAAAATTCTTGTTTTTGAATGGTGTACCATTAAAAAAAATGATTTTAGATGGAATTCCAAAATGACAAATGATATGTTGTGTGATGAAATCAATAATTTTAAGACTAGTCATTTGTACTAAAGGAATAGCCTCAACCCATTTCATGAACTATTCGATTGCGGTGATGATGAATTTGTGATTGCCAGATGAGGCAGGGGTGATTTTACCAATGATATCCAAACCCCATTGTGAAAAGGGCCATATTTATTGAATAGGTTGAAGGGCCTATGAAGGCAAGTGTGTGAGATTGGCATGATGTTGGCATTTAACACAATTTTTGACATAGTCACAGCAGTCATGCTCCATTGTGGGCCAATAATATCCCATTCATAAGATGCATTTGTTGATGGATGGCCATACCACTAAAGTGGCACCACAAGTACCAACATGAGCCTCCTGGGTGATGCATTGGGCTTCAAAAGGTTCTAGATAGCACAATAGGATGCCACCATAACTTTACTTGTAAAGGATATCGTCCAACAATGTATAGTGAATAACACGTAGTTTAAAAGCTCATTTGTGAGTATAATTTATATCAAGTGGGAGGATACCGAGCTTAATATAATATTTGACCTGGGAAAACCATGGGTCATGTGGTTCAACTTTGATGATATTGATGCCATTGTGACGAGAAGGCAGGTTGGTAGAAATGGCAGAATGGAAGAGGGTGTGAATGGATAAGTCAGTGGTGTCGAAGAGTGGGATTTTAGAATGAGTGAGCTGAGAGAAGCCATAGTATCTAAAAAATGGTTCATGGATCAAGGGATACCAGTGTTGTCATACCACTTAAATTGGGCCAATAAGTGTTCGATGACCTATTTATATTATTGAAGGACTGGGTAACGACATTGCCATTCTCCCTTAACTTGATTTACAATGAGTAGGGAGTCACCATATATGTCTAGGCACCGAATGTGCATTGATATTGCTTGATTTAAGCCTAGTATAAGAGCTTTGTACTTGACATTGTTATTGATGCAAGGAAAGCCTAGTTTGAAAGAAAATGGGAGGGGATCCCCTTGTAGTGTGAAAAAGACTATAACTGCACTCCCTCCATGCTTACAATGAGAGCCATCAAAAAAGAGGATTAATTCAACATTTGAATTAGGTTCCACTAGTTCTTCAAATTCTATGGTATGAAATACAGAATCTTTAGGAAGCTAGATGAGTAATGGTACATCACTTGGTAAAGGGGCATTAGTCAATTGATCAACAATGACTTGGCCTTTGATGGATTTTTGACTAATGAATTCTAGGTCAAATTTGTAAGTAGCATGATCCATTTGGCTATTCGACTATTGTGGTAGTTTTTACCCATCATGTAGCAAAGTGGGTTATCATGGGCAACTACATAGGTGGTATGGTTAATCATATAATATTATATTTTTTGGGTGGTGAAGAAAATGGCAAGGTAAAGTTTTTTCATGTAGGCATAGCGTATCTCGTAATAAATTAATGTGCAACTGATATAGTATACAACTTGTTATTGGTTTAGTTCATTATTTTGAGTAAGGAGCATGTGCAATGTGATATCAGTACTGAAAACATATAGATAGAAAGGTTGATCTAGATGAGGTGGTGAAAGAATAGGTGGAGATGTCAGGTATGATTTGATGGCATCGAAGGTAGATTGGAACTTATCATCCCATATGAAAGGGGTCCCATTTTGGAGAAGATGATTAAATGACTGACACTTGTCTAAAATTTGGACAATAAATCACCGTATGGATTGAATCCTTCCTTTCAAGTTGTGTAACTGCTTGATATTCATAGGGGGAGGCATGTCAATGATAGATTGAACTTTTTGGGGATCGAATTCAATGCCTCTTTATGAAATGATAAAACCCAATATTTTACCAATGGTAACACCAAAGACACATTTCTTTGGATTTAACCAAACATTATGTTCTAAGAGGTGATCAAATATTTGACGCAGGTCCTCAAGATGTTGACCACAGGTTTTGAATTTTGCAATAAGATCACCGACGTAGTCCTTGATATTTTTGTGCATAAGATCATAAAAAATGTAGGTCATGGTACATTGGTAAATTGCCCCATTGTTATTAAGGCCAAAGGGCATAACTTTGTAAAAAAATATCCCTTAGGAGGTTGTGAAAGAGGTCTTATGCTGGTCGACTGGATTGACATGAATTTTATTATAACCTAAAAAACCATCCATTAGTGATAGTATTTCATGTCTGGTTGTAGCATCGACAAATGTATCGATATTAGAGAGTGGAAAATTATCCTTGGGATAATATTTATTAATAACCTTAAAATCAGTGCAAATATGGATACCCTACTTTGGTTTTTTGATAGAAATCATGTTTGAAACCCACTTAGGGTAATTGATAGGCTGTATGAAATCCATATCGTGGAATTTCTGTAACTCCTCTTTGACCATAAGAGCAACAATGGGGTGCATGTGATGCAACTTTTATCTGAAATATTTGGCATTGTCATCCAGAACAAGGTTATGCACAACTAATGATGAGTCTAGGCTTGGCATATCCATGTAAGACAAGGCAAACACCTTAATGTAGTGCATGAGAAAATTGGTAAAAAGAACACATTCTTCTTCAGAAATGCTAGCAATGAGATGAATGATGTGGGGGTATTCTAGATAATTGCCAATGTCAACTTCAATAGTGTCTTTGACAAGCATGTGAGAATCATCATGAAGTTGTGCAGGGGTGGGTATAATATGAAGGTCATCGATGGCTTCTAGGAGCTAGAATTCATCATCTAGATAAACATCCATATGATTAGTCCATGGGATATGAGGTGGGATGGAAGGCAAAGGCGCATTAACGGATCAAATAAATTGAGGTGTTGGAAGGAATTCGATGATTGAGGGGGTGGAGGAGATATCAACGAAATCAACAAAATCAGTTATAAGAGGCGAAATGTAATTGGGATGGTTTGGATATCATAGTAGAGCATCTAAGTCAACAAAGATCATGTTAATAGAAGCGCTAGATATGGTGGAAGTAGATGAGGAAGGTGGTGATGAATAAGATGAGGATAGCAATGAATTTGGAAAGGGTTGGTGATGACTTGGATTTAACACCACAAGTTGAGAAGTAGAATGAGGATGTGTGTTGCGAGGCAATGCTATATCACATATGGGAAAAAATGAAATAGCTAGTGGGGGTGAGGAAGGTGGATCGAGTGATAGGTCAATGGATTGGTTAGCAAGGACTTCAAATTATGAAGTGGGGAGGGGTTACGATGGTGGATATGGGGGGAAAGAACACAGATGGAATATCGATTGTGGAATGAGAGGACAAACTATCTATTACAATATTGAGGTCAAATTCCTCACTATAAAGGAGCTCAATGGGATCAAGATCAAGATTAGGCACATCAATATCGAGGGTATGGATTATTGGGGGATGGTAACCAATTATGGATTGATCAATAGGTGTGTGTGAGGGAGGATTGATGTAGATGTGACACCCCTGTTCATATCTCCCTAGAACATTAGCATACTAGTTATGCATATGAAGATAATGCCATGAAAAATTGGGATTGGACATGTAGTTAAGGTTGCTGTAAAATCTGGTTTGTGATGGTGGAGGCATGGGATATTCTATAGATGAGTCAAGTCCCCCATATATAAAATTTATGTAATTGTTGGGAAGACCAAGAGGAACCACTACCCCAATAGTCAAGGGCACATCATGAGGTCGACAAAAGTCATAGGTGGACTAGATGGTGGAGGGAATAACCTGAGCATTGCTTATGTTATACTCACTAGGTTTTGGTGTAGTCATGAGTATAGAAACATGAGGTGGGGCCGTATGCTCAGGTTAAGGGGAGGACCCCCTAGATGGTGACGAGGATGGCTGGATAGGTATAGGTGGATTAGGAGGTGAAGGGGATGAATTTGGAGGATCTGATTGAGCTAATTGGTCATAAAGTCGAGCGACATGTTGTGTCCACTCATAGCATTCAGTGGGTATTCCAGTGATGGGATGATTGGCATGGGTGAATTGAGAAGTGGGAATAGAGGTTATGGTTGGTGAACTGGAGATTACCCATATCCACATAGATCGAGGAAAAAAGCAACAGGAATATGGAGGTAGTGTAGGATGAATGGTAGGGTTTTTGGATAAGGACGCTAAGGAGGATGTAGTGGAAAATGTGAATGGATTGAGTGGTGTTAAGGATGAAGAGGGGCAATGGAAAACTATGGGAATAACTAGGGTACTAGGAGGCTGAGGTGGATTTTAGGAGGTTGATGCAACATTGCTTAGATCATGTATGGGATGTGATTATAAAGATAATGGATAGGTGGTATCTAAAGAATGATGTGGTGTGGGGGTGAATTGGGTGGATGATAATTGTGGACCGGGTGGAAGGATTACAATGTTGCAAAAATCAAATGGATCACCCTCAATGAGGATGCAGTGGACCAATCTATTATGAACATATTTGATACATTGATGTAGTGTGGAAGAGACACATTGCATGCCCTAAATCTAGGGGTATCCCAAAAGGATGTTATACTACATCTCACCTTCGATAACATGGAAGAGTGTGGAGATGGTTTTGGTGCCAACCTTGATAGGAAGGATGATGGTACCAATGGTAGGGCGCATAGAGCCATAAAAATATTGAAGGTCCATGTATGGAGTGGAGATATGAGAGGGAGGTAGGCAAAGGTATCCAAGGAATGTGGTAGAAATGATGTTTATGGAGGAACCAGTGTCAATGAGGACCCACTTGTAGGTGACAACGTTGATGGAGGTTTGAATATGCAATGGGAGATCCGCTCTCTCACCTACAATTTCTATAATTTCATAGTCATGGAAGTTGATATAAGGTTGTAGGCATCTCTAAAAATTACCAACAAAGTTAGCAAACACATCTATATCATGAGTCTCAAGATCGAAAGAGCGAAGGATAGAATCAAGGGCTTTATGATGAGGTTGGGATTGTTGTAGGAGGTCATAGATGGATAACCTTGTAGGGGCGATGTGAAGTTGATGGGAAATTCTATCACAAATGATGATGAAATTTTGTGGTATAGGTGGAGGAACAGGTGGAGGATTTGATGGATTAGAAGCAGACAGTGGTTGAGACATTGATGGATGTTGGGCTTCAACAGGGGATGGATAGTGTTGATTATGGGTGGAAATGTTGATCATACCCATAAATACCTATTGTGAAGGACCTCGGTTGACATGATTGACTTGGAATGGATCAAATTATAGTGGATTACCCACATGCTTGGGTAATGGATTTTGATATATCCCCAAGTTTTGATTTTGCAATGCAAGGAGGTTAGAAACTTGAATGGTGCCTTGGTCGATAAGATTTTGCATGATATGGAAAAAAATATAGTATGAATCAAGAGTATGACCATTTTGGTGATGGGAATCATAAAAAGTCTATGGATTATGGTCACGTGAAAGTGGAAAGTCTAGATCAAGAGGCTGGACATTTAGCAGAGTGATGAGACCATAATCATATAATCAATGAAATAAAGTGGGTATGGGCTCAGAAAAATGCATCCAATTGCATGGTGGATGAGAAGGGCGAGGATTGTGACCTTGATATGGATTAAGTGGTGTGGGAGGGTTGAATTGGTATACATTTTTGGGTGGTCATGGTGGTGCAGATTGTGGAGGTTGAGATGGTGTGAGTTGAGGTGGTGGGGATGAAGAGGTGAGGAGCACCTAATTGGTCTGAGGTGGATTTGAAGTGGGTGGTACATATGGGGGGTGATTGTAGTGGTAATTGATTGGATAGTACTACTTTGGATGGAGCTTGATTTTACCCGTGTGGACCTTGATGTCCTCAATAAATTTGGCTTGGGCAATGGCTTATTCAAATGTTCAAATTTTATGGATCTGTAATGTTTGAGATATTTGCTAGTGACAACTCTTGGAAAATAGTTTGATGAGCTCTAAAGGTGGTAGAGGAAAGACAAGATCATGAATTACCACTCTCCAATGAGCAAAAAAATTAGTAATAGGCTTGTCATCAAATTGGTGTAAAGCATAGACATCTGAAAAGGTAAGCTTGGTTTTGATATTGATCGAGAAATGCTCAAGAAAAAGATTGGCCAATTGTTCAAATGTGAATAGACTATGCAAGGCAAATGGTTGTACCAATATAATACCTATCCTCCAAGAGAAAGTGCAAAAGTGTGGAGCATAAGGGGATCACTACCATGAAGTTGGCAACAAGTAAAACAATAATTGTTAAGATGCTCTCTAGGATATTACTTTTGAATTTTTTGAATTTTGGGATCTCAAATTGGTAAGGATAAGGATGGATGGGAACAAATGGGTGGATTGGTTCATTGCATAATTTGTCATAAGTGGGTTTTTGAGGCCCATAACCAATCATGCACAAATATAATGTACGAATCTATTCTTGCATGGCTTGAAATTAACTAGAGAGCACCAAGGTGTTTGGTGGAGCAGGAAATGGGGGTGAAGGTGTAGATGTAGGTAGTGGCTATGATGATGCCTACAAATAATCCAAATGTGGTGGATATTGCAACTACTGTTCCTCCCACTAATGATAGTAAGAAGCCTATTATGGATCAGGTGCTGACATGGCTTGATATTGTGGGATAGGAACCTAAGATGGATGAGGAAAGATGTAGGAATATTGGAGTGCATGTGGTGGTTGGTGCTGATCATAATACCTTAGAATATATTGGTTAGGCATGGGAACCTATTGATACTATGCATATTGGAAATTCGGTTGCACCTGGGCAGTAGTGGTGGAAGACCAAGTGGATGAAGAGGTAAAGAAGGCAGGTGGTGTAGAATATGGAGGTGGAAGAGATGAAGATGTAGTGAAAGGGAACTAGTTCAAAGATAGGGGTGCAACCAATGAATATTGGGGTGGTGCAGATAAAATTGCGAGCAAATATTCGGGTTGAACCAAATAGCAGGGTGGATTGCCTTGATAAGTGGGATTCAACAGTGAAGGTCAAAATGAATGGGGAGGTGGTAATCGAAATGATGAGGAAGGGGATGATGGGGTTACATAAGAGGAAAATGATGGATAGATAGTAGTGGATAGGAAGTGAACCAAGGTGTGAAAGTATGTGGTTGTGGAGATAATGATACCTATTGCAAATGAACTTGAAATGAAGGATGGGATAAATGTAGTGATGAAAGCTGGTAGTATTGAGATGGATGTGAAAAGTATTATAGTGAGAGTGATGATGGTGGATAGGATGGAGGCTAAGAGCTAGATAATGCTTGTTGTGATGGTTATATTTAGAAGGAGGATGTAGAAGTAGGTGGTGCAGAAGAAGGAGGTGTAGAAATCATACCTACTATTTGAAAAGTAATAATGATATCAGACATGATTTGAGAAATGATAAAATCAAAGTCATCTCCCAAAAGTGGATGAGAGGAGTGCTCTAGGAAGTGATGGATAGTATATCGTGAAGGATGTTGGGTGAACTCATCCACCACTATAACGGGTATGGGGCGACCAAGAGGGGTATAGATGACATACTAGCAATAGGTGGATGGGGGATTAGGAGAGGAGAGATTTTCCAAAGGAGGTGACTCCTCAAAGGTCTCATCCAAGATGTGAGATGAATTGGAAGATACCACATGGGACATAGGACTAGTGCTAGGGGTTGAGGGCCCAGTCAATAGATTAGGTGGAACAACAGAAGTAACCTTATTAGACTAGAAAGGTGGATCATTGGTATGAGAAGAGGAAGCACCTATGGTCATGATAGTCTTTTGAGCAACCTCGATGGCATGATGAAGGGTGTCATGCTTTTGACTATGTGTAACTGGCATGGTGATGTGTGCAAGAGTGTGGTAACAACCAAAATATGTGAAATTTGGACTCTAGGAATGTCTATGGCTGATTGGTACACTGTCTATTCTCAGAAATACAAGTTTGCATGAGGTGGTACAAATTGCTTCTGATATCGAAGATTCTCATAGGGTCGTGCAAACCGCTAAAATCAGAAATAGATGATGGATATGTGCTTTGGAATGTGTCTATGTGCTGTGTGAGAAATCTATGACCTAAAAAATAGGTTCGCATGGGGTTGTGCGAACCACTCCTGTGACCAGAGATTTGCACGGGGTCATGTAAACCACCATAAATAGTGATAGAAGATGGATTTTTGCTATGGAGATCCTTTGTGTGTTGTGTAGACCTATTTTGTGAAGTTTTGTAGCCTAGAAGCTAGGTTCGCATGGGGTCATGCGAATATATCTAAGTGCAAAAAAATTGCACTAGGGGTATAAACCACCTAAAAATAGACTATATAGTGCTTTATGCAGTAGTGAAACTATGGAACAATTGGTGAGTGAGTTATAGCAAGTTTAATATGCTATTGTAACCACTTTCATGAGACTCAAAAATAAGCAAATATTTTTCTCTTTTGGTTTTCGTGTGTTTTGATGAGAGTACTATAACCGCCCTAAGAAAAAACCATGGGAAATGCATGAATGCTATTTGAAATAGACATGTTGTAGCATATAACCCCATGCAACACCCAAAATTGCATAGAATAGAACTATGTTTCCAATGGGTGAATGGCTACCTAGGTGGAATCACGTATAGTAAAATGGTATCCAAAAGAGGGGAACTCAAAATGCTCTGATGAGTCAATAAACTCTCACAAAGATAGGTCACACTGTCAATGTGTTGCTACCAGCCCTAATCAAGGCTTTCACTTAACCCTCACATTTAAGGCATGCATAGTAATGATCAGTTGTGCCCACTAATTATTTTGAAAAGCCCTATGGTAAAGGGGATTTCTAAAACTACCCACTCCAAAGGTACCTTCCAGTGATGAAACATGAATAACCAACACTCAAAGTGGGAAGGACTGATAAGGTATTAATGCTATAATGATCCACCTGGGGGGATACTACGGTGACTAAAACTAGAGGTGAGCCAGTGGAGAGTACAATATAGACCTCACTGAAATCTAGTGTTGAATTGGTGATGAAATATAATTCGGACTGGAGATGAAATCCAGTCTTTACATCATTAAAAATGGGATGTGAGTGTGTGGTGTTTGTTGTGCGGTATTTTTTTAGAAGCAAATCTATCCTAAATGCCTTTTCAAAAGAAAAGTATGCTAGGATTACTTTTCAAAATAAATCTAAGTACTTGCATCCTCACGAAAATAAATTTAGTCTAATGGTTTACAGAATAAAAATCTAATTAAGTGCTTTTGAAAGGAAGCTATTTAAATGCTTTTGGAAAGAAAAGTCTAGCTAGATGCTTTTCAAAGGGAAATGAGGAGAAAAGCAAATGATTGGAAAGGAATCTAGTTAAATGCTTTGAAAGAGAAATAACAAGAAATAAATCTAGTTAAATGCTTTTGGAAGGGAAATGACACAAAGGGAAATGATTGGAATTGAAGCTAGGCTAGAAAGCAAGTGTAAATTTACCTAAAAAAACAAGCAGATGTGATTTTGTGGAATGGAATCCCAATAGGAAAGGTCAGCCTCAAAATAAAGGAAAAACATAAATTTCACATGATACTTGCATCCAGGTATATGCAAAACCTTCTGGTTCACCTTTTTCTCTGAAGTTGTATTGATTTAAGAGATTCCCACCCTGGGGTGTGAACTTGTCCTCTGGTAGGTGGTTTACATAGGGTCATGCAAATATAGTTCTAAGGATTGGGCTGAATGGTTTTGGGGTCTTGATGATGATTTTGAAGCTTCTGGAGGGTTCTGAGATAGGTACCTACACAGAAAAGGTCCAAAAGTCAAATTTTAGTGCGAAAAGACAACATAAACCCTAAGAGATTTTGTATATACCTAAAGAAAGTAAATTTTAGGTAAATAAACTAACTATTTCCACACAAAAATACAAGGATTATTTAACCTTGCATACACCATGGTGAGAGATGATTGGTGGTCTAGGTATGGGGGCATGATATGGTATTATGATAAAGATACCTTATATTATTTACAAAAATACTTAAATAACATTAGTACAACCATAAGATATGTCGATTCATATCGACACCAATAGATATGCTGAGTCATGTCGACAAGACGTGTTGGTATAGTATGTTGGCAGAACCTGTCGGTACGATATGTCGGCAATCCAACATAGCAAATTAGAAAAATAACAAGAAAATAAAATAAGGTCTAAGCTAAACTAAACCTTATCATTCATCCCAAAAAAAGAAGCATTGGAATCCAATGCTTTTAACAAAGAGGAAAAATATTGAGACATATGGTGAGCAAAAATCCAGTGAGCCTGATGGGGAAATTGGCCACAACAGGGCCACCAAAAATGAAGTACATGTATCTTGACGTGTCTGTCGAGTCTTCATATCAAAATGTGTATCAGTGTGGAGTGGAAGTTGTGTATATGGAATCACATCAATAGGATGACTGATAGTTGGAGAAGATTCCAAGGTAGAATCATAGTATGGCTTTAGGAGATCCACATTAATGACGTCATGAATTCCAAGATGATCCGGAAGATCCAGGCAAAAGGTATTCTCTAAAATCTGTTGAACAATGGTGTATGGCCCATAACAAAGAGGTTTGATCTTGTTATGAGTCTTATCCGCAAAACATCATTTATCCAGATAAAACCAAACTTTGTCACCAACATGAAAGTGATGAGGAGTGCGATGTCGGTCCATCTGTTGTTTCTATTTTTGTTGAGTCTTTTGAAGAATCTAAACCACTTTGGACTAAAGACTTTGCAAATGCTGTACAAAATAGTTGGCCTTGTCTTGCTCCTTTTGAATGTGCAAGGTAGTTGGAGAGGGCAAAGACAAAGGCAACTCATATGGAGCCAATGGCTGAAATCCAAAACATACCTCAAAGGGAGAATGTCTTATTGAACTATGAAAAACTCTGTTGTAGGTGTGCTCAATGTGAGTGAGGCTCAAATCCCACTTGGTAGGAGTGGAGTGATGGTAGATCCTCAAACTATGAACAAGAGTATGATTAACTACCTCTGTCTACCCATCGTATGTAAGGGTGATAAGAAGTAGAGAAGTTAAGGGATACTCCCAAGATCTTCCAAAGAGATCTCCAAAAGTGACCAAAAAAACATGAGTTATGATAAAAAACAATGCTAGTTGGAAGACCAAAAGAGTGCCACACTGTCTCAAAGAAGAACTAGGCCAAATACTATGTAGAACTTATCTTGCGACATGGAATGAATTTGGCCATCTTACTGAATCTGTCCACAATCACAAAGACACAATCGTGTTGTCTAACTGTCATCGAAAAACTGCTCAATAGGTCCATGGAAATGCTCTCCCAAGGATGAGAAGGAATGGGTAAAGGCATGCTCATACCCAATTTCTTGTTAGTGGATTTGGAACGGTTACATACAACACATTGTCATAGGAATTGAAGAACATCTCGCTGCATGTGAGGCCAAAAGAAGAATCGCTGAAGGTGATGAAGAGTTTTCTGCTTGCCAAAATGACCTCCATAGAGAGTAGAATGAGCCTCTTTCAAAAGAGACTCCCTATGCTCATGAGGTACACAAAGTTTTTCCAGTTTGTACAACATGCCATCCTTGAGGTGAAAGTCTTGAAGAGCTCTCAAATTGGAAGTAGAAGGATGTGAAAGCTGCTAAAAAACTGTGCCAAAATTAGGATCCGAAGGATACTATGTGGGCCAAGTTTGGAAGCCAATATGGGATGTGGTCACAATAGTCAAAGCAAGGGCTGAAGGTGGATGACTCAAACAATATGCTACTGCATTATTCTATCCTTTCTTGTACTTGATTACCAAATGGAATTGTTGCAAGTATGATGCCCATTTCATGTGTCGAGCCTCTTCAATTTTTGTTTGAGATTGAAGAAACTTGAGTGGCATATGATCTATGTGAACTATTGTTTCCTTTCCTAAAAGATAGTGCCTCCAATACTTGATGGCCTGAACCAAAGCATACAAATATTTATCATATGTAGAATAATTCTTCTTTACCTCTATAAATGTTTTGGAATGATAGGCCACTGGATGGCCATTTTGTTTGAGCATGGCTCCAAGTGCAAATTGTGATGCATCTATTTCAATCTCGAAGGGTTGAGCAAGATATGGTAAAACAAGAATAGGTGCAGTACACAATTTGTGTTTTAATGTGTCAAAGGCCTTTTGTTGATCCTTTGTCCATTGAAACTCAATTTTGATCTTTGTCAAATGATGCAAAGGGGCGACAATCATGGAATACCCTGCAATGAACTTGCGATAGAAGTTGGAAAGTCCAAGAAACTTTCTTAATTCTGTGATAGAAGTAGGAGTTGGCCATTTGATCATGACTTCAATTTTAGTAGGATCCACTTGAACCCCTTTCTCACTGATTACAAAACCAAGATAGGTAATGGAATTTTATCCAAAAGAACACTTAGGAAGATTGGCATACAATTGGTTCTTCTGAAGAGTTTGAAGAACAAATTCTAAGTGCTCTAAATGAATTTTCCATGTAGGAGAAAATACAAGGATGTCATAAAGATAGATGATTACAAATTTATCCAAACAATATCTGAATACTTCATTCATTAGCCGCATGAATGTGGCAGGAGCATTCGTGAGACCAAAGGGCATGACAAGCCACTCAAAGAGCCCCATTTTGGTCTTGAATGTTATTTTCCAAGTGTCCTCAGTCTGAATCCTGACCTGATGATAACCACTTTTGAGATTGATCTTGAAGAAAAACTTAGCTCCTTGAAGCTGATCCAAGAGATCGTCAATTCGTGGAAGTGGGTATCTATTTTTTATTGTTATTTTGTTAAGTGCCCTAAAATCAATGCATAGCCTCCATGTACCATATTTCTTCAAAACAAGAAAAATAAGTGAAGCACAAGGAGAAGTGCTAGGTTTTATGAAATATTTTTCCAATAAATCATGAATTTGTCTTTTAATTTCTTCCATTTGCACTATTGATTGTCTATACATTGAAGATTTGGAAGATGGGCAACAGGTACAATCTCAATGTTATGATTAATGTATCTTTTAGGTGGAAGGCTTGATGGTTCTTTGAAAATACTAGAATATGATTGAAGCAATGAATCAACTGAAGAATTCCTATCATGTGAATGCTTAGGTGCTTGATTCCTTTCATTAAGTGGTCTAAGGAAGATGAGTGCTAGTTCCTTTGCTTGATTAACAACTTTCCTTGCTTGTCTACAACTTAACATCAAATTTTGTGGTGTCTGTCGTGTACTTATGATTATGTAAGCCTTATCATATTTGTGCAAAGTGAATGTGTTCTTGTACCCATCATGAATAGACCTTCTATCATACTGATAAGGTCTCCCAAGCAATAAACCACAACAGTCCATTGGAGTTACATCACACACCACAGTATCCACAAAAGTAGGACTGAAAGCAAAATTCACAGTGCATGTGTGTGTGATGTCGGATGAAATCCCATTATCCTTCCATCCTAAAGGATAAGGATGAGGATGGGGACTTATCGACAACTTCAGTTTATCGACAATGGATCTCGTAATCAAATTCTTCTGCGAGCCACTGTCGATAATACAATCAATCACAAAGGTGTCATTCAAGTGTACCATGGTCACAAACAAGTTCTCACGATCACTTTGAGAAGTATTCATAAGGGTCAATTTGTTTAACCCTGCTAACTCCTTGTATGCCTTTCATTCCCCTATAGCCTCAATAGGACCCTCTTGGGGTTCCTCATTGGAAGGCTTTACAACTAGGGACTTTTTCTTCAAATTTTTCAATTTAAAACATTGATGCTTTTGATGAACCTTCTTTTTACAATAGCTACATTCCACAGGAGTTTTAGAAGAAGATTTTTGAGAAGAGAAATATGGAGAGGGGGTAGAAGAAGAGGAAGAAGACTTAGGTGCCTTGGATTGATAATGAGAAGCCTTTGGATTTCCTCCCGATGCTAAAGAGTGAGACCCTCACGATGACTCTCATAATTCCTCCTCTACAAGAATGGCTTGATTGAAAGCCATATCAATGCTTACAATGACTTTGTATTTCAATTTCCTAAAAATGGGTTCTTGCAACCCACTTTTGAATTTGGTCACAAGTTGAGTAGCAGAATCCTACACTGAATTCAAAATTCTCAATTTGTTAAATTGCAACACATAATCATGAACACTCATATTAGAAGTTTGACTAAGATGAAGCCATCGTATCTCAAGGTCTTCGACATAGTTTGAAGGGTAAAAACTACTCTTAAAAACATGTTGCAATTCATCCCATGAGTCTATAGGATTTTGTGTCCATTGGCGATCAATGATGAGAATCTTAGCAATGCCAGTCAATTTTGTGAACCAACTGCTCATGTCAAGAATCCAATTGTTAAGCACTTCAGGATCCCGGGAGCCATTGTAAAGTGAAACATCACATTGTGGCTGAATATCTTGGGATGTGACTTTGTCAGCCAAAGTACTCACTAGTTGTGTGAGTTGGGCCATTTTATCGGCCAATTCGGCAGCCATTTGACCCCGAGTACATGCCAACAAGAATATTACAAATTGATACTTCTAAAAGAGTGGAGTAATTTTTTGAAATCGGGTAACTCGTTTAAATATCAACCACATCAATTCATGATGTGGTAGAATGATCACACAATTCCATGATACGATATGAAATTTAATGTACCCCTCTGTAAAAAGGGTTAGCGCGGTCAATGTGTGCCTGTTGGGAATTATTGGTGCTATCAACGTTGGAAATCAACAGTCAGTGATAATAAGAACTGCAGACACGTCACGAGACGAGTAGCTGATGCACGCTAGCCAACATGTGTTGGCTATCTTAAAAAGGGTGATGTGGCCCTTTTAAACCTTGTGTTGGTAGGTATCCCACTAAATGTGGGATAAACACACAGAAAGTGTATTTTGTTGCAACATGTTCAAAGACGACATGGTTTGTCATGCTACGTGTCTAGGGACAAAGCCAAGGTTCTTGGAGCTGCAACATGGCCAAATAAAAGGCAACAATATTGAAAAACTACTAACTTCACCTACCCTATAATGGAATTTTTCCAAACATAGGCGAAAGATATGAAGAGTAACGTGCTCGCTATTCTTCAAACTGCTGATTATAGATCGTAGCTCATCGTCCTTTAATCGTAGATCACTGTGAATCAGGTTAGGATGGACTTATGCTTGTAGATCTAGTAACAGGTTCCAGTCATTGGAAAAAACTAGAACATGTAGGCATATGCAATGGTTTAGCAGCATGACAAAAAAATAAAAAAATGCAAACACGAAGAATTCACCTTATCTCACAACGTTAGAGATAGAGGCTCTACGATGTTAGTAATGAGGTTGACAAAGTTTTGTTGACCAAAAGAGGTATGAACATTTGGTGCAGAGTTGGTCATAGCACAATTGGTTGACAAACAAATTGTAACGGTGACATCGACTCTCTCACTAGAGGTGGAACTGATGTGCATTCCAAATCACATGTGTTTTGCCAATACGCACTTCAGATTGCTAGATCCTCGAGCGATGAGCATATAAAAATGTTTACAAGTGATAGAAAACCACTCCACCTCTACAGCTTTGAGATTGCTTGTAGGTACTGGGAAAGGAAAGTGGTGCAGTAGCCATATCCAGATTGGATGGCTTGGTGTTGAAGGATTCCACTGTCCAACACAATGGATGGATCTGCTATAAATCATCAAATCAAGTGGATTAGCAGGTCAAGTGACTGCTACGAACATTGAGAGGAGCAGGCAGGTCAATGTTGGCTCTTATATGCAAGTGCGAACTCCAAGACATAGTAGCACAATAAACATAGGTATTACAATAAATTTCTTTAAAAGACAACAATATTCATCAATCTACTACAAAATTATTGAGAAAATAAACAACTATGCAACAACAAAGACCTTGACACAGGAAAAATGATGGGGTCAAAAATGACCCAAAACCTCCACTGATTCCAACAGCTCTGATACCAATTGATATGGTATTACAATAAATATGCCTTATATTATTTACAAAAATACTTAAATAACAATAGTACAACCATAAGATATGTCGAGTCATGTTATCAAAGCATGTCAACACCAACAGATATGTTGAGTCATGTCGGCAAGACGTGTCGACATAGTATGTTGGCAGAATCTGTCAGTAAGATATGTCAACAATCCAACATAGCAACTTAGGAAAATAACAAGAAAATAAAAATCCTAAGGTCTAAGCTAAACTAAACCTCATCAGTGTATGCAATCCCTAAGAACATGAGGTTCTTAACCTCACATAACTTACCTTATTGATGGTTGTGGGTGTCTGAAACCAATACCTGGGTGTTAGGTATCAAGTGTGAGGTAGATTGGGTAGTTCACACACCCAAGTGTGTACTCACTACTCTCTTTGGAGGCTCATCGATGCACTAGAACATTTTGCAATTTGTCCTAAGATGGATTTCAAGGCATTTTTGGTTTGGGGTTTCTTCAAAGATGATAATTACCTATCATACAGAAACATGCCATACTTTTTGTTAGAAGGTGATTAAGCTAGTGCTTGGTGGGGTCCCACCGGGCATTCCAAAATGAAAGCAACAAAAATGATGTTATAATTCTCATTCAAAATTATAGAATCCATTGCATTTGTTATTGAAATTATAAAATGAGTTACAGATTGATATCCTTTTACAATTTTACCTTATAGGCTATAATGAGATCTTCCCTAAGGAAGCCCCTTTTGGATGTGTGCAAAGGTAGCAAGATCCGTCTTCTTTGTCTTCCTTAGTGTAGGTGGGCTTCTTGCTTGTGTGCCACCACTGGTTGGATGTGTTCTTTGTACCTGCTAGACCTGCAAAATATTGTTAGTGTATTGAGGGGTCTACCTTAGTCAAACCCCATGGTTATGAAGACAAAAAGACTCTTAAATAAGCTTAAAACATGAAAATAACTGATAAAAATAGCATAAAATACTAAACTAACCCATACTTACTTGATTCAATAATTCGGGTGTCTATAGCATAGGTTCGTATTGTCAAACAACGAACTAGATGTTTATTATTCAGCAGAGTTTAAATAGAGGTTACAATGCCGGGAATAGTCACCGATGTAAACAGAACTGTTACAGGAGTTGTAACAGTGTAACAGCAAAATAATCCTAAATAATGTAATATAGACAAAATTGCTAACTTACGCTAACATCCCCCCTTATTACATTATTTGGGTAATAGGATAACTAATAGTTATACTAACATCCCCTTACATCATTTTGCAATACAAAGAGAGATACGAAACAATTCAAATTTGACACGTCCAAGTGCCTTAGTGAAAATGTCTGCAACTTGAGCATTGGTGGGAATGTGCTGAAGCTGAATTCGATGCTTTGGAACTTCATCTCGAATGAAATGACATTGTGTGTCAATGTGCTTTGTTCTTTCATGATGGAATGGATTCTTGACGAGGTTCAGAACACCCTGATTGTCGCAAAACAAGTGTATTGGAGATTTTGATGGATGGCCCATACTTGTCAGAATGCGATGCAACCATATCACTTCGCACACAACTTCACGTGCGGTGCGATACTCTGCCTCTATTGATGAAATAGCAACCACCTGTTGCTTCTTGCTGTGCCAAGAGACAGGACCAGATCCCAGATGAAAAATGCATCCAGAAGTTGACTTGCGATCATCAAATGATCCGGCATAGTCGGAGTCCGTGTATCCTTGCAAGAAGAATTTGTTGTTCCTCTTGTATTCTAGGCCATATTCCATAGTACCACGGACATAGTGAAGAACACGTTTTGTTGCTTTCCAATGAGTGGTCTTAGGCTCCCGCATGAACCTCGAAAGATAGTTGACAAGCAAATACGAGATCCGGCCTAGTATTGGTCGGATATATGAGATTCCCAATCAACTCGTCGATAGAGAGTACCATCTACCCGAGGTGAATCATCATATCGCGATAACCGAAGTCCATTCTCCATTGGAGTTGCCATTGGCTTGCAATCGAGTCATGCGATATTTTTCCCAGCAATGTCTTGGCATATTTTTTTCTGAGACACTTTGATGGAGTGCTCCTTCTGGCTGAATTCCAGACCAAGACAGTAATGGAGAAGTTCGAGATCTGTCATCTCAAAATATTTGCACAAGTGTCTTTTGACAGTAGAGATCATAGTTTTTGAACTCCCTGTAATGAGCAGATCATCAACATAGAGTACAAGCAACACTATCTCAGAACCCTGTTTCTTGAAATAGAGGTTTGCATCTGATGGACATCTCTTAAATCCATGCTGCATAAGGTGATTGTCCATTTTTATATACCAAGCTCGAGGAGCTTGTTTTAGACCATACAAGGATTTGACCAATTTGCAAACCTTCTGCTCTTGGCCTTCCACTTCAAATCCTTCTGGTCGAGTCATGTAGACTTCTTCTTGGAGATCACCATTTAGAAAGGCACTTTTGACATCCATCTGGTGAACTTTCCACCCATATTGTGCTGCCATAGCACACATAACTCGAATTGTGGTCATCCGAGCAGTAGGTGCAAAAGTTTCCTCATAGTCAATGCCTTCATTTTGAGCATAGCCCTTTGCAACAAGACAGACCTTATGCTTATCAATTGTTCCATCTGCCTTGTACTTGAATTTATATACCCATTTGCAGCCAATGGGTTTCTTTCCATGCGGCAGATCAACAAGCTTCCAAGTTTTATTTTTCATCAAAGACTCATACTCTGTATCCATAGCGGCCTTCCACTGAGGCTCACTAAGAGCATCTTGCATTGATGTAGGTTCAAGATCGTCTATGGTAGACATGAACGCCCTGTCATCATCAATATCCATATCCTCTACTTCTATATGTGGAGTTACAGAAAGTTCCTCAAAAGATTGACAAAGATCATCAACCTCACCAGTTTATTTGGCTTCTTTTTCATTTTGAGCCATACTGTGTGTACGAGGTCTATCCAAGTTCAAATTAGGAGTGGATAAATTTGTGTCTCTGATTGTATTTGTACACCATTTTGGATTCTTCTTCGGTGGTTTTGAAGAAGATGTAGAAGGACCTCCTGTCTGTGTTGACGAAGGAATCTTCTCTTCCTTAGATTCCACAAGATCTAGGTGTACTTTAGATGTGCTCTGTGATGTGAAAGCTTCATCAAAGACAACATCTCTGCTGACATGAATTTTCTTGGTCAAAGGATCTATCAAACGATATCCTTTAGAGTGCTCATCATAACCAAGAAAAATACATCTCAGTGTTTTCTCATCTAGCTTCTTCCTTTTCTCTTTCGGTATGTGCATGAAAGCGTGACATCCAAAAATATGTAGATGAGATATGGAGGGTTTTCGACCACTCCATGATTCCTGTGGAGTCATTCCTTTTAGGGCCTTTGTGGGTGCCCTATTCAATAGATATACTATAGTGGTGACAACTTCTGCCCAATATTGTTGCCCAAGAGTAGCTCCTGTGAGCATACAACTAACCATTTCCATGATAGAACGGTTCCTCCTCTCAGCAACTCCATTTTGCTGAGGAGTATAGGCAGTTGTTAACTATCTCTTGATTCCATGCTTATCTAAGAATGCAGAAAATTCATTAGAGGTAAACTCCCCCCCTCGATCTGAGCGGAGGGTTTTAATAGAAGCTCCTGACTCCTTCTCAACGGATTTCTTGAACTATTGGAAGAATGCGAAAGCTTCGGATTTCAGTTGGAGAAAGAAAACCCACATATTTTGTGAGTAGTCATCTACAAATAACTGAAAGTACCCCTTCCCTCCACAACTGTTGGGTGTGAAAGGACTGCACAGATCGGTGTGAATTAACTCTAGAGGTTTTCGTGCTCTTGTTGAGCTCTTCTCAAATGGTACTCTATGTTGCTTTCCTGCCAAGCAGTCAGAGCACACTGGCAATGTGGCAGAAAGGGAAGGAAGACCCTTTACCATCTCATACTTACTGAGCTCAAGTAAGTAGCCAAAACTAAGATGCCCATATCTCTTGTGCCATAGGGAAGTTGCCTCCTTGGTAGAGATAGTCATGGCAACATGTGGAGTAGAGATAGCATCTAGTGCAAATAAGCCGTGCTTATATGAAGCTGTTGCAATCTGCTTACCCTTCCTGGTAATAGTACAACACTTCTTGCCATTCTCAACACGAAAGTTGACAACCATATTTCTATCTAGGTTTTGTGTGACTGACAGCAAATTGTTAGCCAATCCCGAAACATAGAGGACTTTGTCAATCTGACACTTGCCATCAGGAAGAGTGACTGAAACTGTACCCTCTCCCCTGAACCCCGTAGGTTTTATCATCGAAATGGTGACAAGTTTGCCCTCTTTGGCCACAAATGATTCAAACCATGATCCGTCGCCGATCATATGTTTGCTAGCTCCGGAATCGACATACCAAACAGGATCCCTCCGTGTGGAATCCGTGGTAGTCATGAGCACCTTGTGTGCCCATTCAGAATCTGAGTCAGATTCTTCAACAACAACATTCACCTGGGGTTGCTTGTTTTTATTTTGTGGTTTCTTTTGGCTTTTCTACTTGTTCTTATGCCAACACCTGTTGGTGTCATGGTTGTCTTTCTCATAGATCTTGCACCACCTCTTCTTCTATTGAGGTTGTTTGCCTTTTCCTTTCGTATCCTATTGAGAATTTCCTCCTTTCTGAAAGTTGCCTCCTTTTTGCCCATTACCTTTCTTCCTAGAACCTTGCCTGTTGGTGTATAGGGCTGTATTGGAAGAATCATCCTTGTGAAGTTGGCGTGCCTCCTGTTGTTGAAGCAGATTGACCAACTCGATGTAGGTAATTTGTCGTTGAGACACCTGGATGGAGGTGATCAAAATATCAAATGAATAAGGCAAAGATCTCATCACAAGTGAAATGAGAAGCTTTTCATCCACATAATCTCCCAAAGAATTCAATTTCTCTTTCAATTCAGACACTCTGCACAGAAAGAGTTCAACTATTTCACCCTGTCTGAAACTCAGATTATGAAGTTGTTGTTGAAGATGAAGAATGGTGGAATCATTCTTTCCCTCATAGATGGTTCTAAGGGCATCCCATGCATATTTACCACTTGCTTTGTCAGCTATATGAGGTTGCACTTCATCTGAAACAACAAACAAAATGAGCACCTTTGCTCGACTGTCTTTCTTGTCAAAAACTATCTGATCTGCGGAAGGACTTGTGGATCCTGATGCTGGTGAAGGCCTAGGTGTTACTCCAGTAACAATATCCCATAAATATTCCATTTGGAGAATTGCCTTCATCTTATGTTTCCATGGTGTATAATTTGGACCTTTCAATAACTGATGAGGATCAGTCATAAATTTTGCAACAACGGCCATAATGAAGGTTCCTTATAACACCAATTGGTCCCCCTTTCGATATACCTTTTGCTAGGCCATTATACCGTACAAAATACCCACCCTTACATGAGGGAAACTATAGGTATTTAGAAAATATCAACAAAAATCACCTGCCCTTATGTGAGGGAGACTATAGGTGAGTTTTAGAGATCATACGATACGTGGAACATAAGCAGTACTGAAAGGGAATCGCCTTGTTGATGGCACCTACCATAGAATATTCTTCTCATGCATGGGGCGTAAATTCCCCTAAACACTATGAAGAATACTTCGTCAGGATTTACGCCTAAACACAAGAGCAATTAAGGGTAGTGGATGGAGTAAAAAAATGCAAAAATGCAAACTTATCTCTCCCCGACGATTTATAGAGAACAAGCTCAGACGTCGTTGTAGCAGCTATATTAGGCAGCAGATACAGTAGCCCAATCACGATAGCTTTACCTATAAGTTCTGGCCAGAGGTATCACAAATACCGAACGCTGCAGTGCAATAAATTGCACGGATGGGTTTTAATTATTTCGGGGACTTAGGGAGTGTATTTGATTTTTTTTTAAACTTTTAATGAAGTAGTGCAAAAAATGAAATATGCAACATACAACATAAAAAGTGCCCACAAGAATTAAACCTCCAGGTGTCGGTCACAGCCGAAAATGCACCTTTTACAATTCGCAAAATTGCTTTTTCAAAAAATTACTCACATTCCCCCTTTGATTTTTTGAAAAAAAATATCCCCCCTTAAAAAAATTCTTTTTAACAAAGCATTTTAATAATTATTATGTATTTAAAGTTAAAATAAATAATTTTAATTTATATAGTTTTAAAACCTTATGAAAAAATAAATTAAAATTAAATTTTAATTTATAAAGTTTTAAAAACTATAAAAAAATAAATTAAAATTAAAAATTTTAACTAAAAAAATAATAATTAAAAAAACTTTGAATTTTTTTTTTTACCTTTGAAAGGGGGGAGTCGGCGGGATTTGAACCGCCGACTGCTGGGTTCCCAAAACCCACCACGCAGCTCACTTGCCAGTGAGCCCGTGGGATGATCTGGGAGGAGAAAGGGCCCCCTCGTATTTGAGGAGGGTCCTCAGTCTACTGCCCGAGCGCAGCTTCCTCTGCTGCTTTCCCATCCTCCTCTCTGCTTCCCGAGCCCACTGTGGCTTCCTCTGCCACCTCCGCTGTCATTCTCCTCCGCTTCTTCCTCCTCCGCAGTCTCGTGTTCTCCTCTGCTATTTTTTTTTTTTTTTTTAAATTCTCGGGGGTGGACGTCAGCGTCAGCGCTGCGTTCCTCCTGCAGCGCTACAGCGCTGTGTCCCGGGACGTGGTAGCGGGAACGCGTTCACGCGCGGCTGCACGCGTTCAACGGGGGGGGCTACGTTGGGCGCAACGCTTTCAATGAGGGGGGAGGGCTGGTCGCGCGTTCTTCGTGCACATCAGCGGGGGGGGGAGGGAGGGGGCTGGCCGCACGTTCTTCGCGCGTCAGCCGGGGGGGGCATCTGTAGCCCTGGCGTTGCGTCCAGTGGTGACGTCCCTGCAGCGCGCATCGTAGATGCGTGCGTGCGCATATCCCTCGTGTTGCATCTAGCGGGGGGGCAGCCCAGTCATCGCGGCTGCATTCCAGTCTGTGCGCGACTGCGTTCCAGTCTGCGCGCGGCTGCGATCCAGTCTGCGCGCGACTGCAAATATATATATATATATTTTTAGCTGCTACCATGCACTGTACGTCGCGCGATTGCGCGCAGCATGGAAATTGTTTTTGCATCCCTAGCACAGCAGAAAAACATGCGTCCTCCTCCAGCCTCGGCTTCTCACTGCTCCCTGCAATCTGGCTCTGATGCCATGTCAAACAGCGAACTAGATGTTTATTATTCAACAGAGTTTAAATAGAGGTTACAATGCCGGGAATAGTCACCAGCGTAAACAGAACTGTTACAGGAGTTGTAACAGTGTAACAACAAAATATCCTAAATAATGTAATATAGACAAAATTGCTAACTTACGCTAACACGTATGGGGTCATGTGAATCTGTTGCGAACCAGGAGGTTCGTACGGGGTCATTTGAACCTATATTGTTTGGACTGAATTTGTAAGATGACTTTCTTGGTTGTCTTGGAATAGTTGCTTCTTTGATTTTTGTATGGTCCACCTTCAAAAAGTGTACTTTTTGATGTTGTTGACCTGTCTCGATCACAAGATGTATCATTAAAGTAACTAATTACTATTGCAATGTATGATGGTTGTGTGATGTATGTATGATGGATGTAATGGCTGCAGTGATTTTGGAAGAGTTTCGGTAAGCAAAAGTTGGTTGTTCTATAAATGGTGAAAAAGACCTTCTATTTATAGACTTGGCCAAGGTGAGAGGGAGGGGATGAGGTGTCCCTTATGAGGTGTAAATGGTGAGGTGTCCACCTAAGAGGTGTCCTAGTTCATAAATGAGGTTGGGTGAGAGAATCCCTCACCCATCCACAAATAATGATGAATTTGCTAAAAATATCCATTAGGCATTAATGAACACCTTTTTGGAAATATATTTTAATTAGAATTTGCCTTTTGTGTGCAAAAGTCTCCATCCTTCATTTATGACCCAGGGGAGTGTGAGGTGGAGAAATATCTGGGTGAGAGGTGGAAATGCTAGGATAGGCTAGAATAGGTGAGGTGGAGGGCTACGCTAGTCAAAAGTAGACTAGGTGAGGTGGAAGGCTCAAATAAAATTAGTATTAGATTTAATTAAGCATTTGATTAGCCATAAAGCATGCTTTGACCAAAAATGTTGACTTTTGAGCATAAAGTGCTTTTTGATCATGGTGGAGAATTCAACCTTAGTTGAGTTATGAATGAAGTCACATGAGGACCTAGGGTTAAGTGTAGGAAGGGGCTTAGCTAGCCCAAGGAGAATAAGGATGATGAATAGTGATTTTGATAAATGAATAATATTTTTAGTCAATTTATGCAATTTTCAAGGGTTTTGCAAATTGATTGACCACGAAGATGAGGAGGTCGACAATGTGTAATTTTTGGTTATCTACACATAGAGACTCACCTTAGTGGGAATATTATTTAATTATTCAATGATATTAAATGATTATGTGTTAGTCTCTTTCGATTCACTAGAAGCTTCATATTTTCTTCGATACTGTTGCCTCCACCCTCTGATGGTTGGTCAAAGATGGGTACTTGAGCTTTTCCTTCACCAAATTTTTTGTTTCTATCTGTGCTTTTGTAGTGAAATATTGTGAAGTTGATGCTTTTGCTTGTATTCTATTCTTCACTAGAGTAGGCAAAAGATCCTTCAGTAAGACAGACTCATATACTTTAGATGCTGGCACAGGCGCTTTCGCTTGAGACTACTTCTTTTCATTCTGCACCTTTTGCTTAGTGGGTACCTTCAATGGCTCTATCTCTACTAGATCAATAGTGATAGGTTTCTTCCTAGATCTTGTGAGAACTGATACTTGCTCAATAGATGGGACCATGAAGTTACGATCAATTTTTGTGATCATGTTAACTTGACCACTAGAAGTGCTCTCTACCAGTATCTGCACATAGTTCAAATGAACCATGTAGGTATCTTCACCATGAGGGTTATTACAGGTAGAGCACCAATATGTCCACTTTGATGTACCAAACTATTTATTAACCAACATAGTCATATTTCTCTTAGTACCTTTGTTAGTCGAAGCTTCTTGCTCTCTAGTAATCGGTGGTGTTTGAAATCTTCTCGATCAAAATTTAGCTTCAACTTGCTTCTTATTGATGGATGTGATTCCATTTGACATCATCCTCACTGTTGAATTAAGAGATTACATCTCCTACAAAAATCTCATGTGGGGATCATATTTGAGGGAACTGGAAGTACCAAAAAAGGTAAAGGTATTAGTGGAGAAGGCAATGCTAGGATAGAAGGAGGAGTAGGTAGTTGTAGAATAGTTGAAGTAGATAATTGTGGGACTAGAACTGGTGAAATTTGAGGAAAAATCGACCTCCATGAAGGAAGATGATACATAGAAGGCATGGGTTGCAAAAAAGCACTAGAATACAGATGTTGTGGAAGATTAGGAAGAATAGGCATTGTTATATTTGGAGATATCTTACCTATGGCAATCAGATTTGCTTCAAAATTTTGCTCCTATGTGTACAAATCTGGAAATATGTTGACATTGGCTTATCGAATGACCATACAAATGTCAGAGTTAAAAGCTCAAAGATAATAAAATGTGGTTGTTCATGGATCGTTCAAAGACCATCAAGGACTCTCTACCAACTTTGAGTGAACCTGACATTGAAATCCACTATTTTCTCCTACAGATGTCTTTGGATTTTTTTTAATTTATGTAGTAAGAAAAAAGAATCAAATTGGTCATAGAAATTCTTATCAATAATTCTACTAACTGATCCCACATGGTGATAGTAGTGGGTGGCAAGGATCGATACCAGTACAACAACCTTCCTCTAAGGGACAACATAGGAAATTTTACCATAATGTCTGTCTGTAATGTCGTGTATTGTTGTCAAAAAAGCCACATCCTAGATGTGCTTGTAAGCAGTCTTACTTGTACCATCATAGGTGGGCAAAGATTTCCATGTTGCTTGAGGGACCAGGTTTTGAGCTTGTAAGTTCAAATCTCCCGAGCTATTCCATGCTATAAAATTCCTTGGTGGTAGCTATTGTGGTGGTGGATTTTGGGCCATGTGGACTGGTGTGTGTGGTTAGGGAGGTGGAAAACTAGTAGTTGTACTAGCAAGACTTGAAGGAATGAAAAACACACCAACTAACCGAGAGGATGTTCTAGTTGATGAGATATCTGGAGGAACTAACCTAGGGTGTTCTCCTAGCTCTTGGATGTCAAGTTCATAAAACTCAATAGGCTCTTCGAACCTTTTGGCCTTCGATCTTATAATCATGAAGAAAAATTTTGCTCACTTCATGTTCAAAGGCTTCTGGGTAGAGATGAGTCACCAAATGTTCTAATTACATAGTACCAGGTGAACATCAAATCTTAATACTACTAAAAGTGGAAGCTTTTGAGAGGTCCCATCGGGCGTACCAAAAATTGTTGGTCATGAATATGCCTAGTAGCAAAGTCTATGCCTTGTGTGCCATAGACCTGACCAAAATTGAAAGGCCAAAGGAAATAAATGTCCTCTGGGCCAATCTCCAGAGAGGGCTGACTCCCTTACTACATCCTACATCGGTTAAAATTTTAGGATAACAGGAAATAAATAGGGAAATATGGCTATAATCCAGTAGTATAGGATGGGGATAGACAAAAATACAAGCATAGAAACTTCTTGCAATTATACAAAGATAGCCTCACAGAGCATTTTAGTGTTCACTCCCTCACTAGCAAAGATTAAATTCAGAGGCAACATTTACTCACAACAAATAATGAAAATGAAAGCCTTGAAAAATTACACATAGAAAATTATCAAATGCAATACCACTCAAAGAACCAGAAGCCAAAGCATTTCTATTAATGCAAAAAAATTAGAGTGTTTTTATGTAGAGTGTCCATCCTCCTTTTACAATGAAAAATTATTAGTATTTATAGAGGGATTGCGCCTTTGTCATTTAATGCATATACAACAAAATACCGATAGATAAAAAACCAGTGAGAATAATTTCCTCATTGGCATCAGTGTTATTTTGGTCAAGATATTCTACAAGGAAACCATGATCCAACTTTGGTGGGAGAATCACATAGCGAAGTTAGCATGATTAAATGCTCAAAAGCAACCTTGGACGTCAGTGCATTGGGACACAACAAAATCATCTAAAAATTGGGCATTCGGTTATTGAATTCACTTTGCCTAACACCTTGGAAATCCACTTTTGCTAGGAAAGTCCACCAAGCATTAAATATGCTTTGAAAATTGGTAAGGTCGATAGTCGATGCATTGGAAATAAATAAAAATTATCTCTGATCTCACAACATTGAAGTGAACGTTCTGGGAGCACTACCTGCATTGGTACAAGAATTAAATTCTATCTTTCTTTGTCTCTTTCCCATAAAATATATAAAATCACACCTTTGGAAGCAACATATCTATGAATTTAATGTCAAAGAATAAATTTCATCCAATAACAAGGTGAAACACCTTTTTGGGGTAGCAACGGGCGACAACGCAGCAATTTCACCCTTTAATTCTCTTCTTTATAATAATATTTTTTACTTTTACCTCAGAAGAGGGTGATAGAGACTTTCACCCTTCTAGGGAGGCAACATCATTTTTTAAATTCAACATAGAGCACTACATAATGCTTTTCACTTGAAATTGAACCTTCAAACCCCATTCGCCCCCTAGAAAGGCAAAACCACATGGCACATCTCCCTAGATGTGACTTTGATTTGCTACGCTTTAAACTTGGCACCAAGTGCTACCTTTTACTTCTACCCAGTCGTAGATGAAAGCATCAATTACATTAAGGTAGGCCCTTACGATGTCAACCTTCTTTCTTGCCTTTAAAATCTTGGAAATCCTCTTTTGCCCCAAAGAGGGGTGCTAATGAGCTTCATCCCTCACTTGGGGCAAAAGCGCTTTCTAAAATTTACCACAATGCACCTACATCGAGCCCATGCTACATTATATTTCAAAACCTTCCTTTGAATATGTTTCATCCCAAAGAGGGGCGATAGGGATTTTTCCCCCTCACTTGGGACAAAAGCTATCTGCTCCAATTTATTGGCGTCTGACCCACGAAAAACCACTTAAAATCCTTCTTGATGCTACGTTCGCCCCAAAGGGGGAACAAAAGGGAGTTTCGCTTCTCTTTGGGTGAAAGCGCTTTCTACTTTTAATTTCAAAATAGCCACTTGCACTTCCATTTTTTTTTTATTCTGCTTTGCCATGTTTGAACTCACTAGGGCGACAAAAGGGGGCCTTACATTTCAATTTAAAATCTCGCCTTTTAAAAATTGATGAAATATGGATTTTTCCCCTATGAGGGGTGACAATGAATTTTGCCTCTCACTTGGGGCGAAAGCATTTTGCTCCACTTAAAAATTTTCATAAATCCTTTCACCTCTTATCTGTCTTGTTGGGGCGAAGATGCATTCTTTAGTCAGTTGCACCTCTAAAATCAATTAAAATATGACTTTCACCCCAAAGAGAGGTGATAGGGAATTTTGCCCCTCCATTGGGGTGAAAGCATAATGCTTTCCCTTCTAAACCTTTTCACTCTGTAATTTACAACTTCTCTCATTTCAAAAATGTGAAACAACATGCTTCAATAGGTTTCATCTCTAAGAGGGGTGATGGTGACTTTCACCCCTCAATTGGGATGAAACCACTTGTCTTCAATTTTATCTCTATCTACCAATGTAAAATGTGGCACTTCTTCACTTCATTTGCTGTATTTTGGGTGAAACATATTTTGGCTACATTTCACCCCAAAGAGGGGCGATAATGAGTTTCGCCCCTCAATTGGGGAAAAGTTAATTTTTCTTCAACTGATGACGCTGTTGCATTCCTCCATGAAACTTAACTTACGCATTGTATTAGTTTCTTCACAATGTTATTTTCAAAGTCAAAAAAAGAGAGTAAAGTAACAAAAATAATTACAACATATTGAAACAACAAAATCATGGTGTTTTTCATCAACCATTTTGAAAAGTTTACAATTGAAGTCCAACAAAAATGTCAATGTGGCAAAGTTGCAAAACTGCCAACAGTTTGGTAGTAGAATTTGTAATTGAAGGAAAGTAAAAATTGTAGCCATGCATATTTTCTATCATGTTTTTTAGGTAGTGGAATTTATAATTAAAGAGAAGTAAAAACTTATAGCGATGTATATTCACCAAAAATATTGTAATGACTACATTAAAAGTGTGTGTTTTGCTAAAAACAATCTAGCTATATAAATTGTGTAAAATTTATTTATGTTGAAAAGAGAGTAAATTTCAAAAAGAGAAGCTAGAAGAGAAAATTACTGTTGGAAAAATAAAATGAATAATGAATATTTACACCCTATTTGTTACCATCTTAGATTTTATAGTAGTTTCTATAAATTAATGAAATCAAACATTACCCAATATTGTTTTGACAAAAAAAATACATAACATATAAAATCATAGTATATGTTGGGGTGTCCATAGACACTAAAATATCTTCACTCAAAGAGAATCAAAATTACACTCCATAAATAAAAAAATTAGTGAGGAGGGGTACTTATACCCTAGTACATGTTGCCTTTATGTCAAGGTTATGAGACTAACCCTCATGAATAAAATATTAAAAATACCTTTTTTAAGGTTTACATGGGCCCAAAGGAAAAATATAATAAAAATTTATTTATGGCCTAAGAGAAGCTTCACCACCACATATTTCAATAATTCCTTTCCTTGATCTTTGAATAATCTCCACCCAAGCCTTACTTCTAAGGCTAAACTCATAAGTATGCAATTCTACAAGTATACTCCTCCAAATTTCTTTTCTATCCCGTGTATAAAGAGAAAATCTAAAATTTTCCTCACATCCTTTCCAAAGAAATTCTCTTTGAATTTTAGCAATTTTTGATGCTATACCTATTGGAAATCTTAAAACTAACATTATAAATAGGGATATATTACAATATATTTTTTATGACTTGTAGCCTTCACACAATGGTTAAGAACTTACCTTTCCAACTTGCTAAGAAAACTTGCATTCTATCCAAAAAAGAGACCAAAAGATCCTTTTTGTTTCCTTTATGACACAAAAGAATACCTAGGTAGGTTGATGGGTTTTTTTAAATTTTAAACCCTAAAATATCTATAATAATTCATTGTAAATCTTTGGCAGTGCTAATGAAAAATCCTAGATTTTATAGTATTGACCAATTGTCTAGTAACCTTATCATAATATGATAATATTGATTTAAACTCCATGACCTCATTGAATGAGAGATGACCTAAAAAAAAGTATCATCAACAAATTGAAGATGCAATTTGAAGGGGCCATTTTTTGCAACTTGAATACCTTTGATTTTTCCTTTAACAAAGCTCTCCCTAATACCTCACAAGAATATTGAATAGATAAGGAGATAGTGGATCACCTTGGTAGATTCTACAAGATGAGTTAAAGTAACGAACAAGAGAATAATTGATCAAAATAGAATATTTCATAGTGTTATGAAAATATTTAGTCCATCCACACCAACTATAATCAAAACCAAACTTTTGAGAATATCATGTAGAAAAATATATAAGCATACCTAATTTTTTCATAGAATGAAAAGAATGTATGGCCTCTTGTGTAATGATTACACCATCATAAATTTGGTTACCATAGCAAAACTGCCTTGTTCCTCTAAGATAACACAATATAGAAAAACTTTCAACCTATTTGCATGATTTTTAAAATGATATTATAAATCATATCTCAAAGTCTTATTGGATGAAAATCATCAAAATATAGTCTTGCATTTCTTGGAAACCAATGTTACAAAAGTGACATTGATATCACTTATTATGGCCTTCCTTTTTGAGGCCTCTTCAACTACAACCAACATATCACTATTCAATAAATCCTAAAAAAATTAAAATAAAATTGTAGGAAATCCATTAGGGTTAGGTGCCTTGTTAGGATGGAAAGAGAAAAGTACTTCATGTAGCTCCTCCATTGACATTTTCTTCATTAAAATATGATGATTTCCTCTTTCCTACAAAATAGTCCAACAACCTAATTAATTTCTATTTCTAACAATTGTCCATCCCATTTACATGTGTCCCATATTATTGCAATACTATCTAAAGCTTCCATAGAAGAAACTTCTGGATAATCACCCATGTTTTAAATTTCTTTTAAAGCATCCTTTCATTCCTCACTGCTTGATCTTGTTTCTTGTATTAAAATAAACTTAGAGCTATAACGACCTATTAATTCTATAATAACTATTTCTTTAGGGGTCTTATTCATACCCCTAATATTCCATGATATTATTTTCATCATCATCACTTTTTATTTTTATTAGTGGGCTTAGCCTCACTTCTTGTTAATACCTATGATATTTTTATTTGGATTCCCAAATTGATATCCTTTTGAGTTTCTTTTTATCTTTTCTCATACTTTATGACCTTTCTCTGTTTTTTCCATTCCCAAAAATACTTTTATCTCAGGGTTATGCATAACGGCTATTTATCACCAAACTGGCTAAAATTAGGATTTTTGAAATTTGAAATTAGCTAATATTTGGGACACTTGACCAGGGCCCATTAGCCAAATAATTTTGGGTGCAATTTTTTTTTGCGTCGATTCGCCCCAATTTTATAATAATATGACAATTTTAAGTTTAAATTTCCAACATTGCCCCTAATAATAGTGAACCTTCTACATGCATTTGGACACTATTCGCCTGGATTTCGAGACTTATTTGTCAAATTTTTATAAATACATTTTAGGGCCGACCCCTTATGCATAACTCTATTTTATCTTCATCAATCAAATCTATTTTTTCATATTCTTCCTAATTAGACTTGACTTATCAAGATTTATATTACTCTAAATAATATAAAATGCAAGGAATAGCCTCATGAATACTTTCTTCTTTATGTTGCCCTAAAAACCCTAAAGTGCATAGATGGTCCTCCATAGTCATTACATTCTTATGTTGCCCTAGAAATATTAATTTTCCTTGGATATCCTCCATATACTTTTATTTGTTATGCTACTCTTGAAACCCTAAAGTTCAATAAATAAAATTGTTACTACTTTTATTTTTATTGCAAGGAGAAAATTTTATGCTATTTGAGGAAAATGAAGATGATTTACCTAGATTAACCTTGACCTCCTTCACCTCATTTGCTTTAAAATTTGCTTTTCCATATTCCATTGATTGAAATGTTGCCTCACCATATTCATTTGCATGTTTAAATTCTATGTTTGTATTTACATGTTGTACTCCCTCATCCCTTGTATCATATTTTTCTTCTAATGATTGGTTTGAGTGAACTAAAATGCCATTTATATTTTGATGATGCATAGGGGTTTTTCTTGCCACTTTATTAGAAGTGGCAAATATTTTATTTGACATAGCTTCTCCTATGATATGATCTTATTATTTCATATTAAATTTTACCTCATGCCCTAAATTTTCCATCTCTTTTTGCATCATTTTTACTTTGTAATATCTTTCTATGTCTAGTTTCATGAAATTTATGACATCTGAATGCAATATATTTGTAATCCACCCATTGATACCATTCTATTGATTCAGATTTAATCCTAATGTAATATAATAAAGATTTTGAAATATCCACGACAATTGTTATGAAACTTATAGCAAAATAAAAGCACATCCACAAAATATTGCAATAATAATAGAAAATGAGATCAAAATTAACAATATTACAAGATGAAATGGAAAGACAACATATTATATTGTAGAAAGCAATAACACATTATAGAAGGCCTCCTCGAGGGGGAAACCTCCTTGGAAGTAGATCTTTGATACAACAAAATATGAGATACCTTAATCTATGCCCCCTTGCATTTTTAAAGACTCTTCATAACATTAACTATAATGCTCAAGGGTCAACTTCACATGCAAGTGGCCACCCGAGCTAGAATATTCTACCAAAAAAATAGTTATATTCTTTATAATAGTTATATTAAATAATCCCACTTGTCTAGGCACCTCAAGTGCCACAAACATATTACAAGCATTACATAATATCATTAGGATGGGATCCCCATGTTAGGAAAATTATCATTACATAGTAATATTATGATGGATTCCTAACATATACTTCCCATTTAGAAATCATTTTCCTAAAATATAGAGATGAGGAAATTGCTACTATAGCTTCTAGAGAGGCTCCCATGTGGCATATTATGGCTATAAAACCCACCATTGGACCAAGACTTCAATGATGGTGTAGTTATGAAAGTGTAGGTTCTTTAGTCTAAAATGATATCAGGCTCTAAGATGATTGAGCCTTCATCATCTAGCTCAGGAAGTGATGATTGGACTTGAATGCAATTGTTGAGTACCTTCTTGAGACAATAGGCATGGAAGACTAGATGGATCTTGGAAGAAGGTGGTAATGTAAGCTTATAGGTCACTTATCCAATTTGCTATAATACATGGTAGGATCCATAAAATTGTGCAACCAACTTTTTATGACCACAATGTTGAAAGCATGCAAAAAAATGGCGTACCGATATGATGCAAACAAAAATAGATATAGATGCTAAGTCCTACGAATGCGATGAGCAATGCATGAAGGAAATGATGCAGAAATGAGATGTGAGCAAAAAAAGTGAGGCCTCCTTTATTGATATTGCTTTTAATATGATTACAATACGTCCCCCATCTAGGGCTCAAAATATTTGATACATTAATGGATGCCTGAAAGAAGCTGCACTTCCAAGATTGGACGGTATGCCTCCAGTGTCTTCCGTGCACCCACACTTGAAGTGGGTGGGCTAAAAGTTGCCCCCGATTATGTTCATGTGTTCTTCGTTCCTTTCTACCCCTCTAGTATTCTTGGTGGTGAGATCCTGCGCATAGAAAGACAACAAATTGTTAATAGCATATGCGTATCTAAACAAACATGTAATCCCCAAGGCCTCCAGTGGGCACTTAGAAGATATCAATGATAAGATTGATAAGTAGATTATAGAATGATATGGAAATGTAAAGTACAATGTATAGAATTGGTATCACCTGATTTTGCATCGAAGCGACGTCGGACGGCCCCGTTATGCTCGTTTGCCCGTCGGGGGCCTCTCCAAAGCGAGTGCTCTAATCTCTCGCCTATGCTTATAAAAATCACCTTAAACTCATGGGTTAGGTATTATATGTAATTCTAAGACTACCTTGATGCTCGAAATTTGCATATCCTGCCTAGATTTTTCTGTATGTGACAGGGACACCCTACGAGCTAGTTAATACATAAAATAATAAAACGATCATCAAATCATGTCAGAATAAGTTCAAAATTTAATAGAGGCATTAGGATATCATCTGGGACATATTACAAAAAGGAACAATAAGGAAATAATGCACATATTTCTAATTTCTCTGGGGTGGGACATTGGGGATTGTCGTAAAACCTGCAAAAAGTGACCTTGCAAATGTCTTGCCCAAAGGCCTCCAAAACTCCTGCAAACTTGTGGTTAGACTAAAAATAACATTTTGAGATGACCCAAAAGGTCATATTTGGCAGATTCTGCCTAGATTATATTATATCTGAAGGCGCTCCCTGTTGGTTAGTAAACGCATAAAATGATAGAAACCAGGTCAAATCATGTCAGAAAGCAATGAAATTTGGACAACAACATAAGTACATTAGATATAAAAGAATGCAAAAAGAATAGTAACAAAACCATTCACATATTTCTAATCACTCCGGGGTAGGGCGATTAGGACTACAGCAATTTGGGGGGCACCCGGGGTGGGACGCCCACCGTTTAGGGCCTAGTTTTGACACCAATCCAAGTGGGATGGGTCCAAAAATTCCTAGGGGGTTTGTGTCGATGAGTTTGGGGTGGGATTGTGGCTGATTGCTTGGGTTTTTGGATCTATATTGCGTTCCTAGTGTTCACCCAATAACCTCTCTTCCAGAAGAGAGAGATTAGGGATGTAGGAAGAACAAAGAGGAATTGAGGTATAGTTTGGTAGCACTTTGTTGCTCCAAATGCTCCAGCTCTCTATTCTTTTTGGGGTGAGGAGGCTCAAATTTTTATAGACCTAAGGGTCTCCTTTGAATGTGCATGTGAGGGCGCCACTTGGCTCATTATGCATTTTTGGGGGAGAGAAGATTCCTCCCTGATTAGAGCCTCCTTGATTGAGGCCTCCATGATCAGGGTAGGCTTGATTGAAGCCTCTCTGATTTTAAACCTTCCCTCGCAATCCCATGCCTTGAAGGCAGAGTTAGGTGGCATATTTGGGCTACCATTTTTCAAGGTTTGACATTTTTCTAGTCAAACTTGCTAATCGTTCCTAATCGTTCCACCCAAGAGCGATTGTTGCTAATTGTCTCAGGGTGGGACGAATAGGATTCTAATCATTCCAGGGTGGGACGAATAGAGAGCAAAGTGCTTAAAAGGTGCAAAAATGGCCTCTGACCTTCTAAAAATGATTTGGGAGTGGTTAGGACCACTATTTAACCTCTGGAGTCTACCCTAAGGGGTATGTATGCCAATTCGATCAGTGCTTGTAGTCACATAATCAAATTGGTGCTATTTTTGTGTCTACAGATGCCCCTTTTTGGGATGCGCTATGTGTGGCGCAGTGCTGAGAAAAAATAGATGACCACAACACTTAATGATTAGGTTTTCTTAGTAACCTAACCAAATTTTGATGCCCCAAGTATGGAAAGGGCACGCATTCTTGAATCCTTGCTTCTGACGAGCTAAGGAGCTTAACTCAAGTGTAACCTTTTTCATTGAGGTGTACTTGATCTTGGACATTGTTTAGACATGAATAGGCAAAGGACACAACCTTTTGTCCGAGGAACATTTTATTCATGCTTCCAGAATACCAAGTGTTTGTTTAGCTTGGGATTATTTCTTGTTTGCTGCCCCAAGCAGGAGTGTGATTGTCTTTGTCAATGATTCTTTGAATGCATGCCATTTCCTTGATTGGGTGTGTATTTGTTGATTGGTGACTAAGTGTGACTACCCCATAAAGTGAAAAATCAATGAGGGAATGACCAAAAATGAGAAAAGAGATGAGTCACTTGACCCAAGATGACGTTTGTAAGGGTGCCTTCAGTTGTTTTCATTGAATGCTTATTGCAGTTTTCCAACCATCGAACCTGTTTTTGGTGGGTTTTGACCCCTTTTCTTTTTTATGCCTGTTGGGTAGAAATTATTGAAAATCCTTCTTCCCATGGAGTGGTCCGGCTATGCTAGACTTATTATGGAGTAGGATAGTGAGTATTTGTAACCCCGACGATAGTTTTTCATGCCATGAATGTCAAGTGCAAAGGCACCTTTGTTCGGAAGATTTATTGCTATTTTTGGTGTATTTTTTGGATGCAATTTTTGTTGCTTTATTTCTTGCTCTATAATCGTCCTAAGGTGGGAAGAATACCAATTTTGTAATCATCCCAGGGTGGGATGAGTTCTAACTAGAGCATTCATCCCAAGGTGGAACGATTACAGGCCTAACAACCTATATAAGGACCAAACTAGGTTTTGGGCTCATTTGCAATATTTTTTTCTTGGCGATTTGGAGCAGTGAGGAGGAGGAGTTCCAGTTGCACCGATACTACGTGATCATGATGGCTGACTCCCTAGGCTTTTGTGATTTTGAGTTTTTGGTTTTTGTGAGGTCAGATGACCTTATTATTGTAGCTTGAGGGCATTTTGTCTTGATATATATACATGACTTTTTTTTTGGTTTGATTATATACTTGTCATGGTTTATTTTTCTTTATGCACATTTATTTATGTTGATGTATGCATATGCTATTATGAATGTGGATGATTTTAACTATATGATATAGATGCATGCATATAGAATGGATGGAATGATTTATTGGTATACAGGTGGTGGCACCATAGACTATACAAGATTTACTGGCTTTCTATACTATGTGATTGCTTTATGAAATAACTTTTGCATTTGTAATAATTGTTTTGTATTTTATGATGGTGATGTAAGTAATGAAATGTACAACAATTGTTTTAGAATGCAGTTAAGGTTTTTTTGAGACTCAGATGCTTTAACTAACTAGTCAAGACTACATTATCTTACAAGACTTTCAAACAAGGTATGAATTAGACTTGAGTTTGACCAAGTTATTTCACATCCCTGTGTGTGCGATTGAGTTCGTTTATGTGCTATTCGTAAGGCTACCATCAGTGCCAGGTAGGCTATTCACCAAACCTGTACTGAGGATCATCTAATTAGATCCACTAACTCCTTTTTTGCATTTAGTAGGATTAATCTACGACGCAATCTAGGATACCATAAGCTAGCTCATCCACATGCAAACATAGATCTGTACATAAGCCCAACAACTAATGCAATAGATATATCGTCATGCGGGAGATTTGCCACCAGTGACCAGCAGGCTATCCACCAAACTGGGACTGAGGATCACCTTATGACCTTTCAAATGCTGAGAATTCTAGGGATTCAAATTCGACTCCCTTATTTTCTTTAATTTTATTGGGATACTTGCTCTCATATATAGTGATAAAAATCACTGTTTATTTTTCTCTTTTTTTAGTGATAATAATCACTATTTTTTTTTTTTTAGCAAGGGATTTGAATTTTTAGTGATGGGGATCACTATTTCTTATGCTTTTTGATGTGTGCACTTTAAGGGTTTTGATGTTGAACTTTGGAGTTTGTACTTTGACTTTTGAAATTTTTTGAAGTTTACAACTTTGTGAGAATTTGGGATTTCTGATAGTGGTGAAAACCACTGTTTATTTTGGGGAATTGGGTAGGGAAGATGCTTGTCCTTTTGCCAACTCTCAGAATTCTTGGGGTCATTCGCACAGGGGGATGAGCGAGATAACATTTTCATTGTATGGTATCTTGGACCACTTTGCAGGTTTCGTCTTTTGTTCACACAACTTGGGAATTTTTATGTGTTTTAAGCTTGTGTTGCAATGTTATGTAAATGATCCAAGTAAAACTCTACCTTGTAAAAATCGGTCTGAATTTGTATAGCATTTGGCTAGAAAACTAAAGACAGTTGAATGACGAAAACCCTAAAGACATTAGAAGACAACTGACTATGATATGGAAAAAATACAAATGATGTTATTCTTGTTGGATCATTTACAAAATGGACAAATGTGGAAAATGATGGAATTGCTGAGTAAGTATAGTCTATGGTGTGTTTGACATGTATGACCAGCAAATATGCAATGTATGTATGCGATGCCTAATGCAAATTTTTGTGTTTTGATTTTTAAGATTATGCATGAAAGTGAGATGCAATTTTTTTGTTATTTTTGATTATCTGTTGTTTTTGAATATTCATTATGGTGGTTTAACCCAAATGGGTGTGGACCAAGTGATTCTTACGGATCCTTGGAGGTTTTGACCAAAGGGATTATAGATACTTTTGGGGTGTTTTGGGTGACCAAGTGATGGCGAGAATCCTTGGAGCTTTTGTTTTGACCAAAGGGATTATAGATACCTTTGGGGCATTTTTGGTTGACCAAGCAATTGTGGGAGCCCTTGGAGCTTTTGGTTTAACCAAAGATATTATGGATACCTTTGGGGCATTTTGGGTGACTAATCGATGGTGAGAACCCTTGGGGCTTTTGGTTTGACCAAAGGGATTATAGATACCTTTGGGGTATTTTTGGTTGACCAAGAATTTGTGGGAACCCTTGGAGCTTTTGGTTTGACCAAAGGTATTATGGATACCTTTGGGGCATTTTGGGTGACCAAGAAGTGGCGAGAACCCTTAGGGATTTTGGTTTGACCAAAGGGATTATAGATACTTTTGGGGCATTTTAGGTTGACCAAGCAATTTCAAGAATCCTTGGAGCTTTTGGTTTGAACAAAGAGATTATTGATACCTTTGGGGTGTTTTTGGTTGACAAGCGATTGTGGGAACCCTTGGAGCTTTTGGTTTGACCAAAGAGATTATGGATACCTTTGGGGCATTTTGGGTGACCAAGCGGTGGAGAGAACCCTTGGAGCTTTTGGTTTGACTAAAGGAATTATTGATACATTTGGAGTGTTTTTGGTTGACCAAGCGATTGTGGGAACCCTTGGAGCTTTTGGCTTGACCAAAGAGATTATGGATACCTTTGGGGCATTTTGGGTGACCAAGCGGTGGCGAGAATCCTTGGAGCTTTTGGTTTGACCAAAGGGATTATTGATACCTTTGGGGTGTTTTTGGTTGACCAAGCGATTGTGGGAACCCTTGGAGATTTTGGTTTGACCAAAGAGATTATGGATACCTTTGGGGCATTTTGGGTGACCAAGTGATGGCGAGAACCCTTGGAGCTTTTGGTTTGACCAAAGATATTATGGATACCTTTGGGGCATTTTGGGTGACCAAGAGATGGAGAGAACCCTTGGAGATTTTGGTTTGACCAAAGGGATTATAGATACCTTTAGGGAATTTTGGGTGACCAAGCTGTGGTGAGAACCCTTGGGGCTTTTGGAGTGGGCCATGGATCTCTAAATGTTGAATGGCCTCAAATGATTGATGTTCAAGGGTTCTAGTTCCTTTATTCCTTCAAGAGAGATGAGCCGGTATGTTCTAGGTCCTATTTTACTGTCGATTACATAAGGACCTAACCAATTTGCCATGAAATTATCCCTTAAATGAGGTGACAAGTTAGAATTTTGCTGGTTCTCTTTTTAGACCAGGTCACTAACCTGAAAGTCCTTTAGGTGAAATTTCATGTTGTATGCATTCTTAAGTCACTCTTGATAGCTACATGTTGTGGCTGATCCACAACACACCCCAAAATTGGGGACCCACCTTTTTTGCATGCTTTCAAAAGGAATCTCAGTGACCCAGATGCTAAAAATCAAGAAAAAGGGGCAAAATTGCACAAGGATAGAAAGTGTCGCGAAATCGCGACATGTCGCGCCATCGCTGCCGAAAATGAAAAAGTGTCACGAAATCGCGACATGTCGCGCCATCGCTGCCGAAAATGAAAAAGTGTCACGAAATCGTGACATGTTGCTCCGTCGCGGTCGAAAGAGGAGAGAGAAAGGTAGAATGGAAAGGCATAGCGAAATTGCGACATGTCGCAAAATCATGGTCAACGCAGTTAGCGGCAGCAGGTAGCGGAACCATCATGAAATCGTGACGTGTTTGATTTTCGCGGCTTGCAAGCGGGCGAAAGGCATGAAATGTAAAATGGTCATGAAATCATGACAAAACCGAGCCAAAGGCGATAAGGCCCAACAGTGTAGCGAAATCGTGACAAGAACAGACACAAAGCGCATAAGTCGAAAGGTGTCACGAAATCGCGACGCATCACGTTTTCATGGTGCGAGTGGACTAAAAGGCCTAAGTGGTGAAAGGCGTAGCGATTTCATGCAACTTTTGGAGGAAACGTTCCAGAAAGCAAAAACGTCGTGAAATCACGACAGAAAGCAACGAAGGGGCATGAAGCGAAGAAACATCGTGAAATTGTGACAGAAAGCAGCGAAAGAGCACGAAGTGAAGAAATATCATGAAATCGTGATAGAAAGTAGCGAAAGAGCACGAAGTGAAGAAATGTCACGAAATCGTGACAGAAAACAGTGAAAGAGCACGAAGTGAAAAAACGTCACGATTTCGTGATAGAAAGCAGTGAAAGAGCACGAAGCGAAAAATGTCGTGATATCACGACAGGTTGCGGCCGAGGGCGTACGAAGAAGAAAAGCGTCGCGATTTCGTGACATGTCACGTTTTCACTGGGCGTGATGGCAAACAAGGTTGTTGGCCAAAAAATGTCGTGATTTCGCTACCTGTCTCATTTTCGCTGTGCTGACAGAGGAACAAGCTGCATGCATAAAAATGTCATGATTTACATGGGGCCATTATGAAACATGTTGAAAGCATGAAACACGTGGCATACAGGTGTCAGAGTTGCAGAAGCGTTACATGTAACAGAAAATTTTGAACGTTTCGGCATCGAGCATGAATTGAAAGTAACGAAAAGGCGGGAATATGAAATGATGCATTCTAGGAGATGAAACGAAGCGACGCAGGGAGAAACCGAGAGCCACGCCAGATAGTATAAAATCAGAAGCGCAGATTGATACAGGGGTTGGAAATTGCTGCTAGCAGAGTTGCAGAGACAAGGGCTGCAAGCCATTCTGGGCCTGCACTTGGAGCAATTTCCTTCATTTGTTCTGGATTTGTTAAACCTGGAACATTCTGTCATTGTAATTGATATATCATTTTAATACATAAATACAGAGAGTTGGCATCTCATTGATGAGAAAGAAGGAGTCATTTTTGCATGCATGATTTAATGTTTTATCTTCCCTTTCAGATTTCTAGGCTTTTAGGTGAAGTTTAATGCAAGTGTTCTTGGTTGCTTCATGCGAATGTCTAAATCTGAAATTACATTAAAAACCCCAGAAACCCGCACCTAGCTTATCTGGATTGTGCGAATTTGCAGGTTCAATAGGTTAGGTTGCATGCAGAAACCTCATTATCTTCGGTTTTGTCAATCAGGATGGTCGCACTCTGGACGTAGTTTAGTTTCATTTTCATTTGCATTTCTTTTATTTTCAATCCCTTATTTTATTTTCTGCATTTTAATTACTGTCATTCAAATAAATAACTGAAAATCCATCAAAGCTCAAGATCGAAATAGATTCAGTTCTTAGATTTATTCACTTTGAGTCCATTGTAAATTCAAATTAAAATAAACCATAGTGCCCCTTGTTAACATCCACTTGCAACCCTAAGGTATTCCTAACATTTAAATTGAACAACATCATTGGTAAACAAAGAGCTAACATAACAGGAACCTTGGAGAAATTATTCTGTTATAATTTCTTTGCAAGCAGAGGATTTTGGGACTCAGATCCTATCGGAGAGTGTGCTTTCACAATTGGGTGAAAACACCACTCAACAGATTGGCGCTAGAAGGAGGGCCTGAATTGGTTTACTTTATTTTGATTTTCATACATGAGTAATATCTTTTTGATTTGATTTTGAAATCATCTCTTAAATCTCACAAATAGCTAAACTGTAGCTTTTGTTTTTCTTTTTGTTGCAGGTTTTCTTTGAAATAACCGAGGGTTTCATCAGGCAGGCTGGACCCACCGCGTCGTATTGCGACTAGGTCCCAAACAACCGGGGAAACCATTTTTCATGACCTTACGCTCACTGGTACTCCCAAGAATAAAACCAAGCAAGTCGTAAGCTTACCAGTCACAAAAGACCTTTTTCTCCAGGAACATCGAGTGGACCTACACCAGTGATATCAGTTGCCACTAGTGTTCCTATTGTCAGTAATATTTCCACTACTCTTGTAGGGTTGTCTTCATCGATTTTGAGTCAAATGGCTCAACCTCCAGTAGCTCCTTGGTATGGAGCTAATAATATTCCTTTGAACATTGTAGGGGATATCCATGAAATCCCCAAGAACATAGAAATATTTTTGCCTAAATACAAACCAGATGGCCCAAGAACAGTAGAAGAACATATCCAAGCCTATAGGGATGTTTTAATTAGGCTACAAGTCCAACATGAGGATGTGGCTTGCAGACTTTTCCCCATGAGCTTAGATCCAATAGCATATGAATGGTATATATGCTTACCAACTGGTTCAATCACTTCATGGGCGCAAATGGAGAATGCCTTTGTTAATCAATTTAGGTCACCCTTGGATCCCGCAACCATTTACAATCAGTTTATTACATGCAAAAGGGGCCAGGGGGAACCTATCAGAACATTTAATCAAAAATTCCAAAAGTGCTATAATAGAGCAGTTCAGCATTTTGCCATCGATCCCGCAGTGGCTTTGCAGATATATTTTGGGGCATTGGACCCCATGACAGCCATGTTTGCAAGACGAAATCCTCAAGTCACCACGCTCGCTCTAGCCTATAATGAAGCCATGACCATCGAGCAACAAATGACACCACAGGGCTATGGATTTCCCCAGATGCCTATGATGGGACAATATGCTCCATATGGTCAAGCTCCCTTGGCAAATCAGATCATGGCACCGCAAATGCCAAGCATGAACACCTTCCCATATCAGCAACCGTATCCACCAGAACCTGCGTATGCACCCATTCCAATCCAACCAATTACATCCATTCCACCTATTCCCGCATTTTTGTAGAATAGTCAATCGACTATGCAAGGAACCAGCCAAGTTAATTCTCAGGCTATAGTTCCTTTCCCAAATCCAACTCCGATTCAAAGTGTCAATCCATACGGGAATCAAATTCCTCAAAACCCGACCCAAATGTTGAATCAAGACCCCACCAATTATGCAAATCCAACGGGGGTTAACAACAATGTGATTCCACCGAAGGAGATTTATTCGGAGGTCGAAGAGCTCAAGAAAATAGTTCATAAGCTGAGCAATGACATGGTTCAAAAGTAGAAAGTATGAATCCCATGCCCCTCACTCAAATCAAAATTTTAACAATAGAGGGAGACATTGGAACACAAAGCCAAACAATGGGGGAGTACCCGCTCCCATTGCTAATCAACTAGATACTTCTATAGGACCTAGTCAATCCAATTCCCTTTTGAATCTTTCAGATTTGGCATGGGAAAGGGGGTGTAGGTTGCACAACACAAAAGAACACAATGAGAGGAATTGTCCTGAAATTGCTAGATACACTCATTGTCTTCAGGCACAAGTTGATGATTTGGAACCGGTATCAAATGAGGGTCCATCGCAACATCAAGATGATAATATTATGGTGATGGAAACTGTATATCATCAAGAAGGTGAGAGTGAGGAAGAAGAAGACAAAATTTTGGAATAGGAGGTGCAAGCTTTTCGAGATTTTAGAAAGGGGAATCATGGATACCATTTGAGAAGTAAATCTAAAGCCCCTAAAACCTCATCAACACCTCCAAACAACTCTATTCTTCCTCCGGATACTAAGGCAGATAATAATCCTCCTCCTCCACTTCGAAGAGAAATGTCTAATGACGTGCAAAAGACAGTCAAATTCGAAAAACCAAACTATGACATAGTGGAGGATCTAAAGAAGTCCAAATCTAGCCTTTCGTTCTTGGACGCGGCTAGATTGCCTGGCCAAAAGGAGGCGTTGATAAAGGCTCTGAACTCACCTGATCAAATGTGGAAGGGAAAAGGAGTTGAGTCCCATCTGATTTTACGAAAGGAGAGACGGGATGTCCCGCCATTCTTATTGACTCTGAGAATTGCGGGTAAGAATTTGCATAACTGTTTGGTGGACACGGGTGCCACGAGCAACCTCATGCCTTCGGAGATATGTCAAATGCTAGGTCTGCAACTTGTTTCATCCAAATGCAAGGTCTTGCAATTGGACCGATCAGAGGTAAATGTGGTAGGGACCCTATATGATGTCAAAATTCAATTAAATTCTGAACCCAGGGTCCAGCAGGTTGTCGACATTCTGGTTGTTAATATCCCAAGTAGATATGGAATGCTACTTGCGAGGGATTGGATGAAAACTCTGAATGGCTATTTTTCAATAGACTGCTCACATATGTGGCTACCCTGGAAAGGAATTGCAAATCAAATCAGAGTGGAAAATGAACCGAGGCTTAAAGAAATCATAACAAAATTTAACAAGCCGAATGAAGTTCAGTTTTTTGAGCCAGAACTGGGGGTTTATGCACTTGATGTTGAGGAAGCTACTGAAGAGCCTAAAAAGGAAACATGTCATGGTGGCTCTTCTGAGGAAAATGATTGCACATGGTTGCTCAGGTTTGATGGATCAAAATCTAGACAGGGAGCAGGAGCTGGAGTCGAGCTCACTGGTCCAGGAGGTAAACCATTATTGGCTGCTTATAGATTGCAATTTCCTTGCACGAACAATGTGGCAGAATACGAAGCATTGATCTTTGGTTTACGTCTAGCATTGAGCAAGCAAGTTAAATGCTTGAAGGTATTGGGAGATTCTGAGCTAGTAGTCAAGCAGATCAAAGGACAGTATACATGCCGTGATAGGAGACTGAGCCTTTATAGAACTAGGGTTATGGACCTCATTGAGGAATTCGACGCATTCAATATAGCCCTTATTTCTAGAAAAGGAAATCGAATAGCAGACTCTCTTGCAGTCGCCACGGGCATGTTAAACCCAGTTGACATAAAAAGGTGTAAAAAGTTCTCCATTGAATTGGTTCCTTGTCCATCAATACCCGATAATGTCAAGAATTTCCAGGTTTTTGAAAATGACAGACACATCTTCAAATTTGTCACGAACTCGGGTATTTTTGAAAATCGGGTGATTGATGAGGAGCAAAGGTGGCAAGATGAAACAGAAAATGAGAGTGAAACCGCATGTCAATCCAACAAAATACCTAAAGACGTGGTTTCATTGGAGAAAATGTTCGACGTGGGATACAAGACCAAAAAAGGAAAAAGGGTCCCACTCCCCAAAGATGCATGTGATTCAATTAATCTAGGGAGTGCAGACAATCCAAAGGAGGTGTACATTGCAAAGGCATGTACAGATGAAGAAAGGAGCAACATAATACAGGCATTGAAGCATTACATAGATTGCATTGCTTGGAATTACAATGAGCTGAAAACATACAACCAAGACATCATCACACATACCATCCCTTTGAAGCCAGACTCCAAGCCTTTTAGGCAAAGACAACGAGTTGTTAACCCGCTATTGGAGCCTTTGATCGAAAAGGAGGTCAAAATATTATTGGAAGCGAAAATCATTTTTCCTGTTAGGCACTCAACCTGGGTTGCTAACCTCGTTCCAGTAAGAAAAAAGAGTGGAGAGATTAGGTTGTGCATAGATTTTCGAAATCTTAATAAAGCCTCTCAAAAGGATAATTATCCATTGCCATCAATCGATGAAATTCTACAAATGGTAAATGGATCTGAAATGATGTCCTTTCTTGATGGGTATTCTGGATACAACCAAATTCTTATACATCCAAATGACAGGATGAAAACAGCCTTCACCACCAAGTGGGGGACATTTGCATATAAGAGAATGTCGTTTGGACTGTTAAATGTTGGTGCAACATTTCAACGCGCCATGGACTATGCATTCAAAGGGCTTATAGGCAAATGTATCATCGTGTATGTGGATGATATTCCAAGTATTCTCAAAGAAGAGAGAAGACCATGTCAAAGATTTGAAGAAAGTGCTCCAAAGATGCAGAGAACATGGAATTTCCTTAAATCCCAAAAAGTGCATTTTCGGAGTAACAGAAGGAAAATTGCTTGGTCACATCATTTCAAAAGAGGGCATATCCATCGACCCAGAAAGGATACAAGCTATCCAAAACTTACCTCTCCCGGTAGTAAAAAAGAATTGAGATCTTTCTTTGGGCAGAGTTAATTTTGTGAGGAAGTTCATCTCTAGCTTTGCTTGAGATAGCCAAACCTCCGAACAAGATGCTCAAGAAGGATGTAGAGGTCAAGTGGAACGAGGAAAGTAGGGTGGCCTTTCGAACATCAAAGATGCCATTTCCAGAGCCCCTGTCCTCATAAGTCCAGACTATTCCAAACCTTTCTATATTTATGCTTTCGCATCAGAACACTCTTTTGCGAGTGTCTTGACCCAAAAAGGTGAGGATAGTGCAGAAAACCCCATAGCATTTTTAAGTGCCCCTCTAAAAGATGCTCAATTAAGGTATTCCATCCTTGATAAGCAGATGTACGCACTTTTTAAAATGGTAAAAAAATTTAGACATTACATTGTGCACAACAGAGTTATTGCCATCGTGCCTGACTCTGCTGTTAAGACCATGTTTTTACAAAATGAACTAGGTGAGAAAAGAGGGAAATGGATTTCCACCATCCAAGAATTTGATCTCGAAATCCAACCTATGAAACTAGTTCGAGGACAGGGACTGGTGAAGGCGATCGCTGAAAATAATCCGCAAATAACATGCCAATACTCGAATACAGAATACATTTCTAAGGATGACTCGGTATGTTGATATTGTGCAATTTTTATTGAATGGTAAGTGTCCTTCTAATCTGAATTCAACCCAGAGAAGAGCTTTAAGGCTTAAGTCTGTCAATTATCTGATGAAATCTGGTGTTCTTTATAGGAAGAATCATGAAGGGATCTACCTGAGGTGCCTGAACAAAGAAGAAGTTGCCAGGGTGTTGCAGGAATTTCACGGGAAACATGGAACTGGTCATGGTGCGGCAAATGCTACAGCGCATCAAATCCTGAGAGCAGGATACTACTGGCCCCACATTTTCAAAGATGCACATGCCCATGTACGATCTTGTCATATTCGTCAAGTGGCTGCCAATAGAGAAAGAAATGCAGCCATGCCATTACAACCTTGTAGTTGAAATGAGACCATTTGCACAATGGGGACTAGATTTCATTGGGGTTATTAACCCAAATTCTTCTGATTCTCATAAATTCATATTGACAGCTACAGACTACTGTACAAGGTGGACGAAGCGATTCCTACTAAACATGCCACCACAGACGTTGTAATAAAATTCCTTGAGGACCATATTATAACAAGATTTGGAATGCCCGATTCTATTGTCAATGACAATGGTAAAGCTTTTATTTCTACACAATTTGCAGATTGGGCATATGACAACAAAGTGAGCTTAAAGTTTGCATCTAATTATTACCCTCAAGGAAATGGTTTGGCCGAATCTTCAAATAAAAATTTGTTGAACACCATTAAGAAATTGCTGGAAAAGAACCCTCGGGATTGGCACAGCCAATTAAAGTTTGCCCTTTGGGCAGATAGGACCAGAGTAAAAGAATCCATAGGGAATACTCCCTATCATTTGGTCTATGGGCAAGACCCGATATTTCCTGCAAATTTGAAGTTGCAGACCTTGCATTTCATACAAGAGTACTTGGGGACAGATGATCAAGTTGAAGCCAAGTTAAGTCATTTGCTGCACCTTGATGAAAAGAGAGAAGAAGCCATGAATCACATGAATAAACACCAGGAAGTTATCAAGAGATGGTTTGACAGAAGGGCCAAAATTAAGTCCTTCAGAATTTCAGATTTGGTATTACTATGGGACAAAAGACATGAGGAAAAAGGGAATCATCAAAAGTTTGATTGTCTTTGGTTAGGCCCCTATCAGATTTCAAAAATTCTCGGAAAAAATACCTTCAGGCTAAAAACTTTAGAAGGGAAAGATTTTATGCTACCGGTTAATGGGCAGATTTTAAAGCATTATTTTAGCCCTTAGGTTGTGAGAGTTTGATGTTATTCTTTTCGGTTTTGGTGGGGATTTTCAGATTTTGTTTTCATTTTTTTAGGATTGTTAGTCTAGTTAGGATTTAGGTTGTGGGTTTGATTTCAATTGACATGTTTTGTTTATTTTTATAAAAATAAAAAAGAAAAAATAAAGAATAAAATTGAGATGTCAACTTATGCTTAAGACTAGGAGAATATGAAATATTGGAATTGTCTTGTAAAAGCTCCACAAGTAGCACAAACATTTTAAGTTATATCGTTTGAAATTTGTGATGCATGAAGTAGTCGGTTTTGTATGGCAAATATTTCATTTGCAATTCAAGAGATAATGCATTCATGTTACATCTCACTTTACATATACATTCCATCTTAGTTGCATATGCATCTTAGGTACAAATCATTAAAGTGTGTCAAATCCTCTTAGGGTTGTGTTATAACATAAATATAAAAAATCCTAAGGTTGGAAACTGAGTCTTGAGATGTCTAGAACCAAGCACATCTTATACACATTAAAAAGGATCTTGAGCAAAATGATCAAAACCTAACTTGGAAGAAAAGGTTGGGCGAAAGAGGTTTTTCATGTCTATCCTATTATGCAACATGATCCTTAAAACAGTGGTTTTGACCACTTCCATAAAGCTTAAAGCCTAAAATCAGAGTAGTAAGGATAGGGTTAAATCCTCATCGAACTTAGGTTGAGGATCCAACTCCCCAAAGCTTTGATTTGACCTACATGGAGTAGTAAGGATAGGGCATAAATTCTCATCTCGCTTAGGTTGAGAATCTGATTCCCCAAAGCTCTTATGTCTCATTTCATAATAAGTCTTGGATTGGAAGGATCGTACTACTTGTCCTCTGCAAAGGATGGGTAGTCATCCCCAAGGTCTAAGCAATAAATTAATATTTTCCATTTTTTTCCAAAGCTTGGATTGGAAGGATCGTACTACATGTCCCTAGCAAGGATGGGTAGTCATCCCCAAGGTCCAAGAAGTAAAAAATTAATTTTTCCCATCTCATATTTATTTTGGATTGGAAGGATCGTACTACTTGTCCTCTAGCAAAGGATGGGTAGTCATCCCCAAGGTCCAAAGAAATGAAGATAAGTTTTGGATTGTGGGGTTAAGTATGCCCATGCATGGCAACATGTCTTGTCTAAAAAACAAGACCATTGATTGTCCAAAGGGTTAGACTAGCATGACCATTTCTTCCATAATTGGTTAAATTATTTTGCTCAAAGTGAGGTAATGAACTCTAAATCAGAATAGTAAGGATAGGGTTAAACTCCCATCTTGGTTAGGTTGGGAGTCTGATTCCCCAAAGTTCTGATTTCACATTCACTTGCACATGGGTTCAAGATAGTAGGGACTCATAACCAACTTTGGGATATAATAAAGCAATTAATTAGTGGATCCTAAGAGGGTTTGGCAATCTTGAATGTTTGTACATGATACTAGAAGAAAGACTATGCCTTTTATAAAAGCAAAATCTCCTAGCATATTCATTAGGTTACACAAATCATTCACAATCTCACATATGCATTCATGTAAAGTCGACAATGGAATGTTGATCAATTTCAAACGATAGGGAATGAAATTCATTGCACACACTGAGCTAATACTTGATGATTCTGATGATTCATGTACTTCTGATCTTTGGGCATTTGTTTATATTGCTTATGTGCTAACACATGTTTTTGAGTTTGTATATGTTTCAGGTTGGGTTCTCACTAAAATGCTCAAGAGCATTTGACAGTAGAGTCGCCATTTGTTGTGGCTGATCCACAACACACCCCAAAATTGGGGACCCACCTTTTTTGCATGCTTTCAAAAGGAATCTCAGTGACCCAGATGCTAAAAATCAAGAAAAAGGGGCAAAATTGCACAAGGATAGAAAGTGTCGCGAAATCGCGACATGTCGCGCCATCGCTGTCAAAAATGAAAAAGTGTCGCAAAATCATGACATGTTGCTCCATCGTGTCGAAAATGAAAAAGTGTCACGAAATCGTGACATGTTGCTCCGTCGCGGCTGAAAGAGGAGAGAGAAAGGCAAAATGGAAAGGCGTAGCAAAATCGTGACATGTCACAAAATCGTGGTCAATGCGATCAGCGGCAGTAGGTGGGGGAACCGTCGCGAAATCGTGACGTGTTTGATTTTCGTGGCTTGCAAGCGGGGGAAGGCATGAAATGTAAAATGGTCATGAAATCATGACAAAACTGAGCCAAAGGCGATAAGGCCCAGCAGTGTAGCGAAATCGCGACAAGAACAGACACAAAGCGCATAAGTCGAAAGGTGTCGCGAAATCGTGACGCGTCACGTTTTTGCGACGCGAGTGGACTAAAAGGCCTAAGTGGTGAAAGGCGTAGCGATTTCACGCAAATTTTGGAGGAAACGTTCTAGAAGGACAAAAATGTCGTGAAATCACGAAAAGAAGGAAGAAAAGGGTGAAAACGTGAAAAGCGCGAAAGAGCACGAAGCAAAAAACGTCGCGATATCGTGACAGGTTGCGGCCGAGGGCGTACAGAGAAGAAAAGCGTCACGATTTCGTGACATGTCACGATTTCGTGACATGTCGCGTTTTTGCTGGGCGTGATGGCAGACAAGGCTGTTGGCCAAAAAACGTCGCGATTTCGCTACCTGTCTCATTTTCGCTATGCTGGCAGAGGAACAAGCTGCATGCATAAAAATGTCATGATTTACATGGGGCCATTACGAAACATGTTGAAAGCGCGAAACACGTGGCATACAGGTGTCAGAGTTGCAGAAGCGTTACATGTAACAGAAAATTTCGAACGTTTCGACATCGAGCATGAATTCAAAGTAACGAAAAGGTGGGAATATGAAATGATGCATTCTAGGAGATGAAACGAAGTGACGCAAGGTGAAACAGAGAGCCACGCCAGACAGTATAAAATCAGAAGCACAGATTGATACAGGGGTTGGAAATTGCTGCTAGCAGAGTTGCAGAGACAAGGGCTGCAAGCCATTCTGGGCCTGCACTTGGAGCAATTTCCTTCATTTGTTCTGGATTTGTTAAACCTGGAACATTCCGTCATTGTAATTGATATATCATTTTAATACAGAAATAGAGAGAGTTGGCATCTCATTGATGAGAAAGAAGGAGTCATTTTTGCATGCATGATTTAATGTTTTATCTTTCCCTTTCAGATTTCTAGGCTTTTAGGTGAAGTTTAATGCAAGTGTTCTTGGTTGCTTCATGCGAATGTCTAAATCTGAAATTACATTAAAAACCCCAGAAACCCGCACCTAGCTTATCTGGATTGTGCGAATTTGCAGGTTCAATAGGTTAGGTTGCATGCAGAAACCTCATTATCTTCGGTTTTGTCAATCAGGATGGTCGCACTCTGGATGTAGTTTAGTTTCATTTTCATTTGCATTTCTTTTATTTTCAATCCCTTATTTTATTTTCTGCATTTTAATTACTGTCATTCAAATAAATAACTAAAAATCCATCAAAGCTCAAGATCGAAATAGATTCAATTCTTAGATTTATTCACTTTGAGTCCATTGTAAATTCAAATTAAAATAAACCATAGTGCCCCTTGTTAACATCCACTTGCAACCCTAAGGTATTCCCAGCATTTAAATTGAACAACATCATTGGTAAACAAAGAGCCAGCATAACAAGAACCTTGGAGAAATTATTCTGTTATAATTTCTTTGCAAGCAGAGGATTTTGGGACTCAGATCCTACCGGAGAGTGTGCTTTCACAATTGGGTGAAAACACAACTCAACACTATGTAAATGCTCAAGAGCATTAATGTGTCATTCATCGAGTAAAGTAAGTTGGTCTAACCGGGTCTGCCGTGTAGTGTCATCATCAATGAACTCTTGCATTGATATGCGCAGGGAGGGTATTTCCAACTCAAGAGGCATGACTGCCTCAGAGCCATACACTAGCAAAAATGGAGTTGCCCTAGTGGGCGTATGAATGCTAGTGTGATAAGCCCATACGGCAAGTGGTATTTGGATGTGCCAATCCTTATGACTATCTACAACCATATTTTTAAGGATGGCAACTAGCATTTTTTTTGATGCCTCTGCTTGCCCATTTGCCTGTGGATAATAAGGTGTCAAAAAATTATGCTAAATTTTGTACTTTGTTGTCAAAGCACGCACATATTTGTTCTTAAATGACGTCCCATTATCCGAGATGATCTTGGATAGAATACCAAAATGACGTATGATGTTATGTAAAATGAACTCCGCAATGCGGGGCCCAGTCGTAGAGGTAAGCGAAATTGCTTCCACCCACTTAGTGAAGTACTCTGTGGCCATTATGATAAATGTGTGATGACCTAATGATGCAAGGGAGATATTTTTGATGAGATCTAAGCCCCATTGCAAAAATGGCCAAGCTGATTGGATCGACTGCAAGGCCTAAGAAGGTACGTGTGTCAAGTTAGCATGGTGTTGACACTTCATGTACTTCCACACATATGCGCAACAATCTTGCTCTAAAGATGGCCAATAATAGCCCATGCAAAGAATGCACTTTGCGATGGCCATATCGCTGAAGTGGTCACTGCATGTACCATCGTACTCTTGGGTGATCGCCCAAGTGGACTCCTGCTGGTCCAAGAAATGGAGGAGGATTCCTTCGTAGCTTCGACGATATAAAATATCTCCTAGCAAGGCATGTTTTGCCGCTTTATGTTTGAATGATATTTTCATGACATGCGATAATCCAAGTGGGAGGCTACCTAACTTGAGATAGTCTCTTATGGGTGTGTACCAATCCTACTGATCAAAAACCTCGATGGTATGAACGGTCGATCCCTCTTGAAGTTTGTCCCTAGCAAAAGCTGAGCAAGAAAGAACTTGTAAAAATAGCATTGTGTTGCTATTAAGAGGGGTTGGAGAGAACAAAGACCTCCAGTTGGCATGATTCAGACTATCATGGATTCGAGAGAACCTATCCTAAGATGGTTCAATCTGGATCAGGTGGATTCCTGGTGTTATGTCAGAGCTTGCATGCTCCATCACGAATTGCGATAGCATTTTGACTTGAATGGTTGTCATCTCACCAGAAATGTCTTACGAGATTAGTGAACCCGAGGAGGCCATAGTGTATGCAAAATGATTCAATGATCGAGGGAGTGCCTCGATGTCGTACCATTCAAGATCTACCAGGAATTTATCCACAAGGGCTTTGTAGGCCTGCAAAACTGGGCATTTTCATTGGAATACCTCTTTCACTTGCTTGATAATTAACAATGAATCACCAAAGATATTCAAGCATTTGATGTTCATGGTGATGGTTGTCTGAAGACCTATGAGCAAGGCTTTGTATTCAACATTGTTATTGGTGCATAGGAAATCAAGTTTAAATGATAAAGGCATTGGAGCCCCTTGTGATGTGAAAAAAATGATTCCCATGCCACCCCCTTGCTCACATTTAGAACCATCAAAAAATAAGGTTATGTCGGCCTATGACTCAGGCTCATCAGAATATGGCGATTCTAAGACATGGAAGACCCCATCATCGGGCAGCTCTACGGTCAAAGGCTGATCATCTTCGAGAGGAGCCTCTGCTAGTTTATCGGCGATGACTTGACCTTTGATGGACTTTTGTCTAATGAATTTGATGTCAAACTTTGTCAACAACATGATCCATTTCACCGTGTGACTACTGTGATAAGTATGACTCATCATGTACCACAATGGATTCTCCTTAGACACAATGTACATCGTATTGCTCAACATGTAATGGCATAGCTTTTTGGTGGCAAATACCACCGCCAAGCATAGCTTCTCAATGTATGCATAGTTAAGTTCATAATTGACCAGGGTGCGGCTAAGATAATAATTAGCCTATTATTTATGTAATTCATTTTTCTGGGCTAGAATGGCACCCAGTGCCACCTTAGTAGCTGAGATGTATAAATAGAATGACACTCCTGGTATGTGGTTCTAATACTGGTAGTGAAGCCAAGTATTGTTTGATGTCGTCGAAGGTTGACTGGCACTCGTCATCCCAATGGAATGCTACCCCCTTGTGTAATAATTTATTCATGGGTACACACTTGTTAGATAACTATGCTATGAAGCGCTTGATCGACGTGACCTTACCCTACAAGCTTCTGAGCTGCTTGATGGTGGTTGGGGGAAGCATTTCAAGGATTGCCTTGACTTTATTTGGATCTACCTTGATGCCTCATTTTGAGACTATGAAACCTAAGAGTTTTCCATATGTGATGCCAAGTATGCACTTTTTGGGGTTTAGCCTAACCTTGTGTTCGATGAGGTGATCAAGGATCTTGTGTAAGTCATCGAGATGATTTTGGCGTAAAAGATATTTGGCCAACAAATCATCCATATAATCTTCCAAAGTTTTATGCATGTGATCATGGAAGATGTATGTCATAGCGCATTGGTAAGTGGTGCCAATGATTTTAAGGCCAAAGGGCATGACCTTATAAAAAAATGTTACCCAAGATGTCATGAACATAGTTTTTAGTTTATCATCAGGATTGATACGAATCTAGTTGTATCTCGAGAAACCATCCATGAGGGAAAGCATTTTGTGTCTTGTTGTAGCATCTACCAATGCGTCGATGCTAGGAAAGGGGAAATCATCCTTGGGACTCACTTTGTTTAAATCTAAAAAATTGATGCATATGCGAATCCTCTCATTAGGCTTTTTGACGGGTACCATGTTGGATAGCCATGGTGGGTAATCTACGTAGATGACAAACTGTGCATCCAATAGATTTTGTAGCTCATATTTGACCATTAAGGCCACTGTGGGGTGCATTTTACATAGCTTTTGCTTGACTGGCTTGAATGTCGGATCAAGTGTTAGATTATGTGTGACTAGCTGTGGATCTAGCCCCAACATGTCTTTGTAGGACCATGCAAAAACATCCTTATTCTCATCGAGAAGGGCAATGTAATTGGCTTGCTCTTCGGGGGATAAATTTACCCCCAGCTTGATGATTTGTGGATTCATTGGATCAAAACTGACGTCTACGTCAATTGTTTCTTCGACTGACATATGGGATCCATAATCCAATTGGTGTGGAGTTGGGATTAGGTGGATATCATTTGTTGAATTTAGATCTACATTGGGAACGTCGGGTTCCTCTTCAACATGGAAGATATCCTGATTCTGTCTTGGGGTGAAATGAAACATCTCATTGCAAGGCCAGTACTTTGATGGGGATGGTGGTGAGTTAGCATGATCCTAGTCTATGGCATCTAGGTCTAGATACAATGGTCATGTTGGATCGGCTAGATTGTGGATGGGGGCGGTTAAATCAATGGTGATCATTTTGATGGAATGAATTTGGTCTCCATTTTCGTGTGGGTGTTGATTCAGACATCCTTGGTGATACTTATACCCCAGATTTGGCTCTATGGGTACTGGCACAAAAGGATCGGCCCTATGTGTGGATAGAAGGATAGGGTCTGCCCTTGGCACTGATGGACCTATAGGGTCTCTAGGTGGGAAGTGCTCCTTGTATGCCCAAAGTGGTGGATGAAGCACTTGGTTTAACTGTCCTTGGTTTAAATGCCACCTATGCCTTGGTCCCATATTTAGATGTTCAAAAATATCATTGATGTCTATGGGGTATTCTTGTTGCCTCATATGGTTGAGATATGCAATATCAGTCTCATCCTCATAGTCATTATCAAAGATCCATAGGCCTTCATTGGCTTTGAAAACTATGTGCTCCTTTGGATGGTATAGCCTCCCACTAGGCGTTTCTTGATCACTATCCTCACTCTCTATGAAAACCAAAAATCTGGTACATAGGTAGTCAATGTTGAAGATATTTGGATCTTCTTCCTCCAGTGGATCACTTGGCCTTATGGCCAGCATGGAAGGCTTGTTTTGTTCGATCAAGTTGATTTGGTCCCTTCCATGTTGTTCCACTCTCTGTGAGAGGGCTGGATTCTCTGGAGGTACAAATTTCCTGATCAGAACATTAAATGGGAACACTGCCATGAAGTTCTCCTGATAGTCATTAATGGGTGTCACCTGCGAGTGATTGCTATCAGACTCAAAAGGGTCCCAAGGTGCTACCTCATAATATGACTCATCTTCAGAAGACCCCCCTTGATCTTGTTCATATCCCTCTTGGAGGTTACTTCTTGAACTTTCCCCTTCCTCGATCAAAGGGGAGGGGTTGTTGAGGTCAACAAGGTTTGTTGTTAACAATGGGAGATAATCCCCCAATGTGTATGTTGTGTTGGTATTGGCATATGGATCTTGTGCCAACCCATCCCTATTGCCTAGACCTAGGCCTTGCATGGTTTCTACCAAGATGTTGAGGGACAAAGGGTGGTTGAAACCTACTATTGATTTATCATATTGCATCTGGTATATCGGTTGACAAAGAATGCACATTCCTTGTTTGTATCTGCCCAATCCATATCCATGCCAATTACATTGGTCTAGGTATTTAAAGGCAAAGTTCGAGTTGGACAGATAGTCAACATTCTCAACAAATGGCTCTTCATCCTCTTCCTCTTGTAGGTAGGGTTCAATGCCATTATCGAGGCTCCCATATACAAAATTGGTCTGATTTTATGGGTATCCTAAAGGGATGATAGTATCGATGGGGAGGCGAGGTCTCCCCATGTATTGCATGGATTCGAGCGTGGGTGTTGCCACAATGTTCCACACTAGGTACTACCCCATGCATGTATTGGCCATGTCAATGATAATCGTCGATGATTGAGGGGGAGGGAATGGGAGTTCTCCCTGAGTCCACTCCATGTTGTGTGAACCAGGTGTCTCGACTTCCATTCGGCTGGGCACCTCTTCGATAGATATGGTTGAGACTAATGGTGGTATCTCCTCTAGAGGTTTCTTCCCATTGTCCTTCGGTGTGGCCACCATAGATGGCATCGTTGGTGAAGGAACAGATGATGAAGATGGGTCAGGTTGGTGAGTGGAGGGACTCAATAGCAGGGATGTAGGCAGAATCAAACCCTGTGTGGACGGATTCAATTGAAAGTCCAAATGTGTCGATGGGAGGGTCGATTGTGGCATCAGCTGCATCGCATTGCAAAAATTAAAGGGCTCTAAGCCGTTGGGACTACATGTACTTGCCATTCGTATGTGTATTTGAGACATTTATGGGCTATCGAAGGGACACACTTCATGTCCCTGATCCAAGGCTGACCTAGCAAGATATTGTAGGCCATCTCACCCTCAAGGATGTGACACAACGTAGTAATGGTCTTTTGTCCTACTTGGATGGGCAGGAAAATTGTGCCAACCATCGAGCATAATGCATCATTGAACGCTCGAAGAGTGTAAGTGGATGCCACAATGTGGGATGCTGGCAGCTTAAGGTGTTTTAATGCCACTGTCATGATTATGTTGTTGGATGAGCTAATGTCCAATAACACCATCTTGAATGGAATCCTGTTGACCCATGCAATGACGTGCAAGGGTGGATCCACCATATCACCAGTCACCAGTTTTAGTTTGTCTTCCCTGAAGGTTATGAATGGTTCTATGCATTGTATCACATGTCCTACAAAATTGTTGAAAGAATTGGCTTTGTGGGATTGTAGCTCAATGGCTTTGAGTATCTCTATCAGAGCCTCTTGATGGGGTGATGATTGTTGGATGAGCTCAAAAATGGAGAGCCTAGCTGATGTGGTTCTTAAAATTTGAGTCAATTTAGTCCAAATCATGGCCACTGGTCTAGGCGAGGGATGTTGCATAGGGTGTTGTGGAGGTTGTGACATTGATGGAACATCTTCTGTAGCTACAGCGGCTGCAACCGTGTTTGAGTATCTTTTGTTCCATGTCATGATGCTTATCATCCCTACGTATCCTTGCATGGGGTAGTTTTGTGTTACCTTGTTCACTTGTAAAGTCTTTGCCTGTGCATCATGAGTAGGCAGGGGGTCTTTTAAGACCTCCATATATTGGTTGCTCAGCGCTACGGGACTATCTACCACGAGCGTTTTGTTGTCTATCAAGTCCTACACTAAGTGTTTGAATTTCCAACAAGTGGACATTTTGTGTCCTTTCTGCCGATGAAATCTACAATATAAGTCTTCCCTATAGCCCTTGGGTTTTGGCATGTTGGGGTCTATGGGTCAAATTTCTAGCAAGTTTATCAGGTTTTTTGTGAACAAGCGGTCAAAAAAGGAGTCTCTAGACTTCGTGAATTGTGTGAATTATCACCTAGGGCAACACTGCTAATTTTTCTCTTGTTTATGATTTTATTTTTCATAGTTATCAAGAGGAACTACCTGATAATTAGCCTTTGGGGGCTGTATCATTTGTATAGGATTTGGTATAGTTATGGCAACCTGATTGACCACGACGGGTTTTAATTGCATGGGCCCAATTTTAGCATTTTTGGGCCACTCTTTCTTGCATGGCTTGGCAATATCGTCGTCTTGTATTTTGATCTCCTCAATTCTCCTAGCTTGCACCAGGGCTTATTCGAGGGTGGCATATTGTTGCAGCTACAATAGCACAAAGATCGACCTTAAGCAACTCTTTGAAAATATTTGAGTCATGTCAGCCATGGGAGGGAGGTAAGGTAGATTTGAAAGTAATGTTCTCCAACGATTCCCATAAGCAGCCATGGTCTCATAATCATACTTCTTAAGGCCAGCTAGGTCACTTAAGGATGCCTTCTTCTTGGTATTGAAGGCAAAATGATCAAGGAACGCGTCCACTAGCTAGTCTAGATTATTGATGCTATGCTTCAGAAACTGGGTAAACCAATAGAAGGCAGGGCCTACAAATGTGGTTATATACATTCTCAGAAGCAATGCATCATTGTCTTGAATTCCAAAGCATTGACTAAGGAACATTGTTACGTGCTCTTGGGCATCCTCATCCCCTCTAAAAATTACCAATTGAGGCACTTTGAAGTGGTCGGGGTATGGGGGTGCCAAAACTAAAGGATGCACAGGGTGACTGCGAAGTTGGCATAAGGTGGGCTTTTGGGGCCCTGAAGTCTTAGTATCCATAGACTCTAAGTGCTCTAGAAGTGCTTTGTATGCATCAGAGGATTTGATTTCCTCTTATTTGGTTTGTTCTCGTTGTGAATTGCGAGGAACTTGAGGCCTATGGAGGGGTATATGGATAGTGCCCCCCCTGTCTTGGTAGGGTGTTTCATCCTGCTCTTCTTCTCGCTCAAATTCCTCATAGGCCTCTTGAGGATTTTTTTGGCGTGACCTATAAACATGGATGGTTTCCCGAGGAAGGCGCCCATCATTGGTTCTAGGAGTGGCCTCCTGCTCAAGTCTAGGAGGTCTTGGAGGCAATGCTTGATAAGGTCATGGAGACATGTCTCATGCTAAGGGGTTGTGCCTCTCATAAATTTTTGTCCTATGCATGTGAGGGGTTGGAATCCTCTCATGCATAATGTTTTGGAACAACTCATCTATCTGGCACTAAATGTGCTATTTTTTAAGATGATACAGTTGTTCTAACTATTGCTGATCTTGCCTAAGCTGCGTGATTTGTGCTTGGTGGGTGGCATGTTTGGCAAATGCCAAGTTGATTTGTTCCATCGTCCTAGGTCTAGGAGGCCTAGATGCCTCCCCTACATATCTATCTCGATCATGGTGATCCGATATATCTATGGGTCACTTTCTTTTGTCAAGGTTAGTAGCATTCACCTGAGGCTCTGACCTCAATAGGTGTTCTTGATAATCAGTAGGTGCAGAGGCGTATTGTCCTCGTGCAATGTATTACTATTGAGGAATATACTGGTTTTCCTTGTGCTCCCTTTCATACATGTGAAAGGGATAGGCAGAGTTGGCTCGCCCTATCTGAAGAGCCTTGTGCTCTAGATTTGGCCTATTAGTTCTAAAAGTAATGAGGGGTGGAGGAGGAATGATATAATCATGTGGGCCCTCCTTATGAACCCTATGCTGCTCTAGCACTTTATCGCGTAGTGGCCACTCATAATGAGTGTCTAAGGGGGCATTCCTATGTGTGTACTTCTCTTGAGAGGGTATGTGTTGAACAAGAGTGCCCCTCAAAGGGGTGCCTCTATAGTCTTGTTCTGTAGTGGTATAGTGTGGACTATGTTGTGGGTCAGGCTGCCAAGGTGGTATAACCAAGTTCTTGGGGCTATAATGGAGGCGACTTATGCCTCCTTGTATACTTTCAGCAAATTTTTCCCGTGATTGGGCTTGGCTATGGGTATACACCATGGTGGTGGTTTTTCTAAAAAGATATGTATATTTTTATCTCCTTTACAATTTTTATGCTATACCAAACAAAAGGGGGACCACACAAACAAAGAAATGATTATCTTGTTTACAGATTAAATGTGTGTCCTAGATCTTGTTCAGTGTGTTTGATTGTTATGTAAATATTGTAAAGAAAAATTTGTTATACATGCATAATGAGAGATCTAGTATCTCCAAAATGGTCGCCCCTTCAATATACCATTGCCAGGCCGTTATACCGAACCTCTCAATATACCCACCCTTATGTGAGGGAAACTATTGGTACGCGAGAGCAGAACAGTAAGTGGAACATAGGTGGTACAGAAGGGGGATCACTTTGTTTTTGACATCCTCATGCACGGGGAATCACCCTCGCTACACTTGGTCAAATTTCATCAAGATTTACGTCTAGCAACAATCGCGATCAGGGTATATGTATGCAAAATCCAAGCCAAGGTGGTGATGAAACCCACCGTTGGTCTTGATCAAGTGTTGGGGTATTAAGACCAACTACTTGATGTTAATTTTATTAGGTGGTGTGTGTGGTTCCTTTTAATTGTGTAAAGAAAGAAAACATACAACAAAAGATGATTTTCACTTATGCAATGCTTTAAAGTATGTTTTATCTTTCAGAGACAATTAGTAGCAAAAAGGAAATCATAAAACCTAACTAGAACTGAAACCTATAATGAGGACTTGCCATTTGTGCAAGTATCATGCATGCAAACTAGAGAAAAATGCATTCCTAATAAATTTCCTTCCATTTAATTTACTCTATGTTTTTTTTTCTTTATTGCAAGAAAGGAAACCAAACTACTTAACCTTTCTATGCAAGTGTTTGAAAATAAAGCAAAGAAAATAGAAAATTGCAGAAATAGAAAGTAGAAAAACACAGAGGATGTTCAGAAGGCCTACCTCTTCTCTGTCTAAACCAAATGCCTTTGAGTTTCTGCTCATAAAATGCATAGAGCTCTAATAATCCTAGGGTGGGATGAATAGTAGGTTTGCATTCATCAGAGTGTGGGATGAATATGTATTCATCTCGGGGTGGCACGAGTAGTAGTATAGTGCTCGAATGAGTAACACCTGCAAAGAAAAACCACAAAATTTGGATCAAAAACTTAATCCTAATAGTAGGGGACAGGGTCCCACCATGATTGCCACTGAAATCATGTAGAAACGAGAAGGGAGCAAACAAAGCAGTGAGCAAATAAAAATATATATAGATGCTAAGTCCTACGAATGCGATGAGCAGTGCATGAAGAAAATGACGCAAAAATAAGATGTGAGCAAACAAAGCGGGGCCTCCTTTATTGATATTGCTTTTAATATGATTACAATACATCCCCCCTCTAGGGCTCAAAACATTTGATACAATTTGTTACATTAATGGATGCCCTAAAGAAGCCGCGCTTCCAAGATCAGACGGTATGCTTCCAGTGTCTTTCGCATGCCCACACTTGAAGTGGGTGGAATAAAAGTTGCCACCACTTGTGTCCATGTGTTCATCATCCTTGCTTCCCCTCTAGTATTCTTGGCAATAATATCCTATGCACAGAAAGACAACAAATCATTAATAGCATATGCGTATCTAGAAAAACATGCAATCCCCAAGGCCTCCAGTGGGCACTTAGAAGATATCAGTGATAATATTAATAAGTAGATTATAGAATGATATGGAAATGTAAAGGACAATTTCTAGAATTGGTATCACCTAATTTTGTGTCGAAGCGACGTCGGACAATCTCGTTATGCTCGTTTGCCCGTCGGGGGCCTCTCCAAAGCGAGTGCTCCAATGTCCCGCCTATGCTTATACAAATCACCTGAAACTAATAGGTTAGGCATTATATGTAATTTTAAGACTACTAATATGCTTGGAATTTTCATATCCTACCTAGATTCTCCTATATGTGACAGGGGCACCCTACGAGCTAGTTAATACATAAAATAATAAAATGATCGTCAAATCATGTCAGAATGAGTTCAAAATTTAACAAAGGCATTATGATATCATCTGGGACATATTGCAAAAGTAATAGTAAGGAAATAATGCACATATTTCTAATCACTCTGGGGTGGGACGCTGGGGACTATCGTAAAACCTGCAAAAAGTGACCTTGCAAATGTCCTGTCTAGAGGCCTCCAAAACTCCTTCAAACTTGTGGTTAAACTAAAAAAAACATTTTGAGAAGACTCAAAAGGTCAAATTTTGAAGCTTCTACCCAGGTTATCTTATATCCAAAGGTGCTCCCTGTAGGTTAGTAGACGCATAAAATGACAGAAACTAGGTCAAATCATGTCAGAAAGCAATGAAATTTGGACAAAAACATAAGTATATTAGATATAAAAGAATGCAAAAAGAATAGTAAAAAAACCATGCACAAATTTATAATTGCTCCGGGGTGGGACGATTAGGACTGCAGCAGTTTGGGGGTGCCCGAGGGTGGGACGCCCACTGTTTAGGGCCTAGTTTTGACACCAATCCAAGTGGGATGGGTCCAAAACTTCCTAGGGGGGTTGTGTCGATGAGTTTGGTGTGGGATTGTGGCTGATTGCTTGGGTTTTTGGATTTGGATTGTGTTCCTAGTGTTCACTTAATAAAATTTATTCTAGAAGAGAGAGATTAGGGATGTAGGAAGCACAAAGAGGAATGAGGGTATAGTTTGGCAGCACTTCATTGCTCCAAATGCTCTAGCTCTCTATTATTTTTGGGGTGAGGAGGCTCAAATTTTTATAGGCCTAAGGGTATCCTTTGAATGCACATGCGAGGGAACCAATTGGCTCATTATGCCTTTTTGGGGGAGAGAAGATTCCTCCCTAATTAGGGCCTCCTTGATTGAGGCCTCCATGATCAGGGCAGGCTTGATTGAAGCCTCTCTGATTTGAAACCTTCCCTCGCAATACCATGCCTTTAAGGTGGAGTTAGGTGGCGGATTTGGGCTGCCATTTTTCAAGGTTTGAATTTTTGCCAGTCAAATTTGCTAATCATTCCACCCATGAGTGATTGTTGCTAATCGTCCCAGGGTGGGACGAATAGGTTCTAATCATTCTAGGGTGGGACAAATAGGGAGAAAAGTGCTTAAAAGATGCAAAACTAACCTTTGACCTTCCAAAACTGATTTAGGAGTGTTTAGGACCACTATTTAACCTTTGGAGGTTGCCCTAGGGGGTATGTATGCCAATTAGGTCAGTGCTTGTAGTCACATAATCGAATTCATGCTGTTTTGGTGTCTACAAATATTACACTAAATATTGCTTGTAGGTTTGGAGTTTAAGGAAGACCATATCACCTACATTGAAGCTACACTTAGAACAATGTTAGTTGGTCTACTATCCCATATGGTTTTGAACCATCACCAAGTTCTCCTTTAACTACTACAAAATTTGGGTATGAACTTGAAGAGTTGCATCCATCACCCAAAATTTGGATTTTCTAGGAATATATGAAGAGGATGACAAGGATGGGTACCCATAAACTAACTCAAAAGAGTCATCTTGGAAGTAGTATGCAATGAAGTGTTGTACCACCATTTAGATAATGACAATAACTTAGCCTACTATGTTGGGTGCTTAGAGGTAAAATAACAAAGGTAGGTTTCCAAGCATTTATTTATAAACTTGGTTTGCCCATCAGTCTATGGATGGTAAGCCAAGCTCATTCATAGTTGCATTCCTTTTAGTTTAAATATTTATTACCAAAATTGATTAGTGAAGGTGGGGTCACAGTCAGGGACAATAGATTTTGGTATACCATGGAGTTTAAAAATAAAATCTATAAATATTTGAGCAATAGTGGAGGCACAATAAGGGTGGGTGAGGGAACAAAAATGATCATACTTTGAGAGATGATATTGACCATAAGAATGATCAATTTCTTCCCAGATTTAGGAAGTTCTTCAATAAAATCTAGGTAGATATCAGTCTATGTATTCTTTGGGATTTACATTGGTTATAGAGTGCCTAGAGTACAAATTGTTTCTTCCTTCATCCATTGACAGATATCACATTTTTCCCTATAAGTTTAGATATATTTTTTCATTGACTCCCAATAAAATGATTATTTAGCTTGCTCATATATTTTCAAAAATCTTGAAGATCTATATTGGGTGAAGCATGCATTTCTCTCATGATGTCCTCATGGAGTGGTGAGGTTTGAGGAACCACAAGGTAAGCTTGGTATCTCAACAATTATCCATCCCATGAATACCTAATGTGAGAATTAGAATCCTTTTGAAGTTGTTCGTACATGATTTACAATGGTGGGTCCTTAGCTATGTCTTCTTATAGTTGGAAAAACCATTCAGAAAGTGGGTATGAAAGGGCACACAATGCCATATGATCCTCAAATTGAAGGGAGATGACATCTGCTACAATATTTTCCTTCCCCTTTTTATAAATAATGTTATAATCATACAACAATAATTTTGCAATCCATTTATATTGTGCTAGAGTGGATAATATCTATTCCAAGAAGTATTTCAAACTTTAATAGTCTATTTTGATGAAGAAATATCTCCTAATGAGATATGGTTACTGTAGACACCAAAACAGCACCAATCCGATTATGTGACTGCAAACACTGATCACATTGGCACACACAGTCCCAAGGGCAGCCCCAAGAGGTTAAACAATGGTCCTAACCACTCTCACAATAGTTTTGGAAGGTCAAAAATCATTTTGGCACCTTCAGGAACTTTGCTCAATATCTGTTCCACCTAGGGACAAATTCTAATTGGGATTCGCTCCACCCTGGGACGAATTCACAATTCGCTCTAGGGTGGGGTGAATTGCAGGTTTGATGGGAAAAAAGTCAAATCTTGGCAAATGGTAGCTCGGATATGCCACTTAACACTTTCTTCATTGATGAGGCCTGGAAATGCCTCAATCATAACATGTTTTGTACACTAAAAATGCCTATAAACTCTTATGTTTTATCTGATATGTTAGTTAAGTTGATTTAATATGCTGTATATTAACCATTTTGCATGATCAATGTATTTGAAATATTATATGTTGATTTTACAGACTTTTTGCATAGTTTTGTGTTCTTTTTGTTATGATTTGCTACAATGGGATATGCTTAGAATAATAGCAGCATTTCACTAATCATATTTTGATTTGTTTCAAGCATTTACTTCACCTAAATCCGGCAACAAGCAGTAAGCAAACCGTTGTCGTGCAAGAAAATCGGTCTTTCCCATATAAATTCCAGCCAAGCTGTCCATAAATAGCAAGGCATGGAATTCACATGAGGAAAGGGATGAAGACCATTAGAATTTGATCTTAGGAGATAACCCACCTGAGAGATGCAGAAGAAACCAATGGAAAGCATACATTTGTTCATTCCGAAGCATCTTCGAAATGAACAGATATCTTCGGAATGAAGAAACACAGCATCTTCGAAATGAGCGGATCTTCGAAATGAAGAATGCAACATCTTCGGAATGAGCGGATCTTCGGAATGAAGCATGCAGTATCTTCGAAATGAGCGATCTTCGGAATGAGAATGCAGTATCTTCGAAATGAGCGATCTTCGGAATGAAAACTGCATTGTCTTCGGAATGAAGCCACTTATCTTCGGAATGAAGAACAGAATGTGTTTTTGACCTTTTGACCGATTTTTGAAGGCGAAAAAAGGGAAATAAAGGTTGGAAAAAGTAAAGAGAAATATCCTCCATCCTGTCTTTGCCGTCATTGCTGACCAAATCCATCATTAAGGGAAAGATCGGGTTTTAGTCCTCTTCTAGGATAAAACCGGAATTTGTTGCAGCATTGTAGGGTTAGATCTTTTGAGATATTCTTTGTTTGTAATCAGATCATAGGATAGCTATAAATATTGCTCCCATTCAGGTTGAGCTATAGAGAGAGAGGTAGAGAAATAGCAGATAGATAGAAAATAGAGTAAGGAAGCTAAATACAGAGTATAACTAGGAATTGACTGTTACAGTCCTGTAACAGTTTTTCAACAGAATTCTTGTAATCATGTCTTTTGATCAATAAAGTGCACCAGTTCTATTTCAAATTACTTGTAAATGAGTGTGATTAAGATTTAGAAAGAGAGAGAGACTTACACCTTCTTCTGGACAAAGAGGCTGGCCACTTCCAGACCTAGGAGGAGGACTAACAGAACAGGTTTTTATTCTGATTTTGCTGCAGCAGAATGAGTTGCAGAACTTGTTATGTAAATTGCTTGTGAATAGTTGACAATATTTGCAGTATTAGTTTATTTATGCTAAGATAAATCTTGTGCTTAATGTTTTAGTTGCAATCTTACTTTCAACCAAGCTTTCACTTTATTTTCAGACTATTATTTTCAGCATTTACTATTTTTCAGCAATTTCCTGCATTTTTATGTTTTGCTGTCAAAATCTGAACAGAGGATTGACAACCTTCTGTTATAGAATTTTGATAGTTTTTATTTCCACATTAGATCTAGACTTTCATTACTGCAAAAGTAATTAGATTTCCTTTCTGCAATTAGAATCAGACTTTCAATTCTGCAACTGTTAATTCTGCAATATAATTAGGTCTTATTCTGCAATTGTAATTAGGACTTCATTTCTGCAGTTAGTGATTAGTTTCCAATTCTGCAACTTAGATTAAGATTTAATTCATGCAATTTAGAGATAGGAATGTTCCAAAACCCCCCACCAAACCGATTCCACCAATAAGACTTGTTGCCCTAGATTGACCTAAGTTATAGCTGTTTCACTTCTTCTCCCGCAGATAGCCTTGTACACTGCCCTGGATTGACAGATTCATTGAGAATTAATGATGGTATAATGACTACGCATCATTTTGGCACCGTTGTCGGGGAATAGTGTTGTCAGAAGAAAACAAATAGTCCAATAGTTGTAATCAGACTAAACTGTGAACATTCGAGTTAAAATCTGAATATAACAGCAGAGTAAGATAACAACTATTGACTTAATTTATGTCATTTAGGAGTAAACATGAATGAGTAAGTCTAGGGAGACCCCAAAGGATCCCTGGCTTGTCCCATTAAGGAGATCTTCACGCCTAAGGGGTGAATCACCTGTGTTTGAACTACCTGAAAGACTGATAGAAAAATCACCTGTCTCACCATCAGTAGAACATTTTGAGAAAGGAAAATCACCAATTGTATCAACAGAATATCTTAAGGAAGATAATTCATCAAACTCATCAACAGAAAAGCTTGGACCTCTTGAGAGAACAATTTGGGAAGCTTTAACTTCTCCTAGGAAACAAGAAACTATGGCAGAAGGAGGCAATGTAGATGGCCAGCATGGCTATGTTCATAATGAAGGGGATGATCAGGATATACTCCAACCATCCAGAACATTTGAATATCCTATTCATCTGAATCCAACACAAAACTCTCCCATGAAGACCATTTCACCTTCAGTACTTCCCACCTTCCGAGGTGTTGTATCTGAAGATCCTGACCAGTTTTTGTTTGAATTCAAGGTAGTGTGTCAGACCTATGATTATATAAATGACAATCAAAAACTTAAGGTTTTTCCCTCAACTCTCAAAGATTCAAGCATTACGCCGGTTCATGAGCTTAGAGCCAAATTCCATAAGAACCCGGGATCAAATGGAGACTGTCTTTTTAGACAAATATCAAGAATACTGCCGTGTAAGGAATAGAAAAGATGAGTTATTTAGAATCAAGCAGGAAGATGATGAGACCTTGGAAGATTACCTTGATAGGTTCTCCTTTGTTCAAAGGAGATGTGGACTAGTAGAACCAGAATTGTGTAAAACTATCTTTTTGAGAGGATTGCAAGATGAATCCAGAGAAGTTCTGGATTTGATGGGAAAAGGGGATGTAACCACTCTCAGTAATGAGGAAATTATGGATCTCTGTAGGAATTACTCTCGCACTAAGCAGAGAAGAAGAAAAATCCGCACAAATGGTACTGATGTAAAGGACCTGATAGAGGAACTTGCAAATTTCAAAACTGATATCCTAGTGCATCTAAACACTACTTTAGGGGAAATCTCTCGCAAAAGCTAAAAACATAGAACCTTTGGCAATTTATTGCCCAAGATGTAGAAGTAAACATGCTTTGCAGGAATGTCCTTTGAATAAAACAACCATCTCAGCCATTTGTAGTATCTGTTCAAAAAGGCATTCAACTGATCAATGCCACCTGCTACCACAACTCAAAACTGTGTTAGAAAACCAGATTGAGGAACTCAACTATATTGGACCAAAACAAGGGGGAAATTTCTCTCAATATCAAAATCCCCCTCGTTTTCCTACAAATTGGGGGCATAATCCCGGTACTATGCCTTGGGGACAATCCGAACCACCCCAACGTCCTTGGAATTATCCTCAATGGACAAATTCCCAAGAATGGCCACAATCAAATTGGAGTAACCCGACTCGGAATCAGAATCAAAACAACCCCTCATGGAATCAAAACAATCCATCTTGGAATCAAAATCAGACTAATCCACATTGGGTGCAAAACCAACCACAATGGAATAAGCAATACCAGTCCTATCCAAGGCAACAAAGGAATCAAGGTCAAACTCAGCATTTGTTGCCTGCACCTAATCAGAATTTTCAAGAAAAATAACAAACACAACAAGTGAAGCAACCTCAATTGCCAGCTCAACCAATCACTAATCCAAATAGTGTAAGACAGACACCTCCTGTCTATGTGGCTGAAGCTGAAGAAAATATTGAAATTAATGTTCTTGATTGTAGTGATATTCAACTCCGTTCAGGAAAAGTTGTACCTGAACCAGTTTTAATGGAAATCAAAGATAATGAAGAGCAAGAATCATCAAAACCAGAGAGAATCCAACCAACAAAAGAAACAGAAAAATTGGATCCAACAATAGAAAAAGAGACACAAGCAGAACAATTACCAAGGATAGTTCCATATCCTGAAAGACTTAATGCAATACCAAAAATTTCTGAGTCAGAATTGGTCAAAGAACTCAAAAAGTTGACTATCTCATTACCCTTATTGCAAGCCATTAAGGAAATACCAGAAATTAACAGTACTGTCCAAAATTTGTGCATTAAAAGAGCAGGGAGAAAGAAGAAAGCATTCCCCAAGACTGTGCAGGTTGAAGGGAAGATAGCTGATCTCTTATCTGGAAAACTACTACCTCCAAAGTATAGTGATCCAGGAAGCCCAGTTATCACAGTCACCATAGGTTCAGTACCAATATCAAATGTTTTAGTGGATCTAGGAGCTGCAATAAATGTCATGACTAAAGATACAATGGAACAATTACAACTCAAACATCTCAGCCCCACATTTACAGTTTTAGAAATGGTTGATAGGTCAGTAGCAAAACCTGAAGGAATCATTGAAGATGTCCCTATAGAAGTTTCTTCTTGGGAATTCCCTGCAGATTTTTTGGTTTTACAACCAAGAAATTCAGCACATGGATATCCCATTATTTTGGGAAGACCTTGGCTTGCAACTCGCAAGCAACCTTCATAGACTGCAGATCTGGAAATATGACCATTTCAAATGGTATTGAGCTGAAACAAATTTCTTTATATCCTCCTGCAAAACCATCTAGCAAATTTTCAGGTCAGTTATGGTTTTTTGACTCAGATGAGGAACCGAAAGAGGTCATTTCTACACTAGCTACCTTAGTAGTAAGAGAACACACGAAGACCTCAGTGACACATAAAACTTAGAAAATGAAACAATCCTGATGAATGTTCTACATGAACAATGTTTAGAAGGGGAAGCAACAAATATCCAACAATTGATAAGTAATGAGGAGAATCAAAAATCTGAAGATGAATCATCTCGTGCTATCACAAGGAAACTCTGTTTCACTATCACATGGATGGCACCATCATCTGATTTTTCCTTCTCACTGTTCCATACAAGAAATGCTTCCCTCAAGCAGCAATGAAACAGAAACCGCTTCGTTTCTCCCATCTCAGCAATGTCCTCTTAATCCCTTAATCACCAAGTATGAAGGAGTGAATTCAGTCCTTCTAAATACAAAACAAATAGAAGTCCAGCCAGGCAAATTTTTGAATATCTACAGCCAGCTTACTAGGGAAGAGGAAGAAAAATTGATAGTTGTTTTGCATAAGCATGTTCATGCTTTTGCTTGGAACTACAAAGATATGTCAGGAGTTCATCCTGATATATGTACCCATAAGATCTATACCGAAGAAGTCAAGCCAGCGAGACAATTTCAAAGAAGATTGAATCCTGCCTTAAGAGATATTGTGAAGGAAGAAATTGAAAAACTCCTGGAAGTAGGATTCATTTACCCAATTTCTGATAGTCAATGGGTTTCTCCATTGGTAATAGTTCCTAAGAAAAATGGAAAAATGAGAGTATGTGTAGACTACAGAGAATTGAATAAGGTGACATACAAAGACCATTTTCCATTACCTTTCATAGATCAAGTGTTAGATACTCTTGCTGGAAAAAGATACTTTTGTTTTCTTGATGGATTCAGTGGATATAATCAAATTCAGATTGCACTTGAAGATCAAGAAAAGACAACTTTTACATGTCCATGGGGAACATTTGCCTATAGGGTTTTACCTTTTGGTTTGTGTAATGCCCCAGCAACTTTTCAGATGAGCAGTCCTAGCAATTTTTGCTGATCCGACCACCAAAAGTGTTGAAATTTACATGGATGATTTCACAGTATGTGGACAAACTTTTGATTTTACATTGGAAAATCTTGACAAAGTCTTAACTCGTCGTGAAACATACCACTTATCCTTAAATCCAGATAAATGCTTCATGATGATGAAGGAAGGGATAGTTCTTGGTCATCACATCTCTCCAGAAGGGATCCAAGTTGATCCAAAGAAAGTTGAAATTATCAAGAACCTCCTTCCTCCTAAAACTCAGACTAATGTCAGAAGTTTCCTAGGACACATTGGTTTTTACCGCAGGTTTATTCCCAACTTTAGTACAATAGCCAGTCCACTGTTTGCCTTATTGACTAAAGATTCTGAATTCTCCTGGACTGCAAAGTGTCAGGAAGCATTTGAAGCTCTGAAAGAGAAATTGATAACTCCACCTGTGCTTAGAGGACCTAATTGGACATTACCATTTCACATTCAGACTGATGCCTCCAATACAGCAATTGGAGCAGCATTAGGACAAATTGATAATGGTGAACATTATACCATCTACAACATTAGCAAAAACTTGACAGGAGCAGAGAAAAATTATACAACAACTGAGAAAGAATTCCTAGCAGTGATTTATGCCATCAACAAATTCAGGCATTATATCACAGGTTATCAAATATTTATTCACACAGATCATACAACCATTAAGTATTTGATGAATAAACCTATGGTAAGTGCAAGAATTATTCGTTGGTTGCCGTTGCTGCAAGAATTTGATATCACCATAATCAACAAACCAGGAAAAGCTAATGTTGTTGCAGATTTCTTGTCCAGGTTGCAGAACACAGATGAAGGGGAATTAGTTGATGACACTTTTCCTGATGAAAAACTATTTGCTATATCAGTTCAATCACCTTGGTTTGCAGATATAGCCAATTATTTGGTCACAGGGAAAGTTCCTCCACATTTCACCTCAAAACAGAAAAAACAATTGATCAAACAGAGTTCTTCTTTTGAATGGATTAAGGGTATGCTTTTTAAGTGCAGTCCTGACCATGTGTTACGTAGGTGCATCCGAAAGGATGAAGTGTATGATATCCTTAGAGCTTGTCATGATGAACCCTCAGGTGGACACTATTCTGTAAAAAGCACAGTTAGAAAAATCTTGGGGATAGGATATTATTGGCCATCTCTTCACAAGGATGTGAAAAAGTACATCAGGCATTGTGATGCATGCCAAAGAATGGGGAAACCCACTCATACAAATGAGATGCCACTGCAGCCTCAAATGGTTTTAGAACCATTTGAGAGGTGGGGGCTTGATTTTGTAGGACCTATTGATCCACCTTCTCAAGGAAAGGTGCATATTCTAGTATGCACCGATTACTTGACAAAGTGGGTAGAGGTGCGTGCTTTCAAACATGCTCGTGAAGAGAAGGTCACTGATTTCTTGTATACTCAGATTTTTCAGAGATTTGGAGCTCCACGGTCTATCACCATAGACCAAGGACCCCAATTTGCATCCAAAGTCATAAAAGTATTTACAGAATTGTATGAAATCAAACATAGGAAATCATCACCTTACCACCCACAAGCAAATGGCCAGGTTGAAGTAACAAACAAGGAACTAGAACGCATCTTGACAAAAATAGTAGCTTTTCATAGGAAAAATTGGCTAGACAAATTACCTGAAGCAGTTTGGGCCTACAATACCACTTGGAAGTCCACTACTGGATTCACACCTTATGAACTAGTCTTTGGTAAAAAGCCTCTTTTACCTATTGAATTTGAGTTACTAACATTGCGCACAGCACTGGAAATTGGAATTGACTTGTCGCAGGCACAGACAGACAGGATTCTGCAGCTGAATGCATTGGATGAACTTAGATTGGATGCTCTACACCAAACTGAGGTAATTCAGGAGCAGAGGAAGTTGTGGCATGACAGTCACATTCAGCAGAGGAAACTTCAACAAGGAGATTGGGCTTTACTGTTCGATTCTCAATATGAAGACTTCCCTGGAAAACTGAGAACTAGATGGTTGGGACCTTACTGGATTGAAGAGGTATTCAACAATGGAGCAGCTCGTTTATCCCCCATTGATGGGTCACGAAGAAAGTTGGTAGTGAATGGACATCGCCTCAGGGTATACCATACACCTCTGACTAAAGAAGAATTCTTGCAACAACTTGATAGTTTGGATACACAGCAGGTGGAAGAGATTCCTTCTTCCACTTCAAAACAATCAACATGATCAGTGGATTTCAAGAAAATAGAAAATACAAAAAAATCAAAAAAATAGAAAACAAAAAGATGAATAAATTCTGAGTATGAATTCCTTCATGGGCATGGTTTCAGGGGAAATCATGAAATTCCTTCATGGGCATAGTCAGGATCAAGAAAAAAAAGAAAAAAAGAAAAAAAAGAGAAAAGGAGAGGTAAAAAAATAAAAATAAAAAAAAGAAAAAAAAGAGAAAAATGAATAACTCAGTAGTGAAAACCTTTTTAAGGCACTATCGGGTTGGTGTGCATGAAAACCAGTTTTCTGGCATGCATAACCTTGAGAAATTTTTGAACCATCATTGTACAAATTCACCTAGTGCACTTGTTTTGAAATGTTGCAGAAAATCTCAGCAGAATATCAACAAAAGCAGTCATTCTTCAAAACTGGCATTAACTGTTTTTATCGGTATATATTTCTTACATTTCTTCATTGTAAAATGATTGGTATATAGTATGTGACAATTAACCATTAGCATAAAAGGTATTCATAAGAGTTGGCATACTTAAAAACATGTTTTAAGAATGATAATATTGATTTCTGCCTAATCTTCGGAACAAGAATGCCAAAAACAGTGCCTCTCGTATTATCTTCGGAATGAAATTGTCTTCAGAATGATAGCAAAATGAATGTTGCACTTTGTCTTCAAAAAAAAATTTGTCTTCGAAATGACAATTTGTCTTCAGAATGAAACTTGGTCTTCAGAATGACGACTTGCTGCATCATCTTCGGAATGAAGATCTGTCTTCGGAATGAAGATCTATCTTCGGAATGAGGGTCTGTCTTCGGAATGACGATTTACTTTCACAATACAGCTTGATCTTCGGAATGAGGATTAATCTTCGGAATGAGGATTGATCTTCGGAATGAAAATTTTGCAAAGAAGATTTGTCTTCGGAATGAAGACCTGTCTTCGGAATGAGGTCATAATCTTCGGAATGAGGATTTGTCTTCGGAATGAAGACTTGTCTTCGGAATGAAGTCATAATCTTTGAAATGAAATTTTATTTGCATTTTTGGAAAGAGCATTTCCACGTGGCATCCAAGAAAATAAGGTACGACAAAATTAAGATTTTTTCTTAGTTGCATGCGAAGAAGGGACACGTGTCAATCAGCACATGGTCTATTTTTGCACTCATTGGAAATACGGAGAATCTGCAACCATATGCCACCAGTTTTTAATGTCAATTAACATGCACGTGAGAATCTGCAAAATTGATGAGGTGGATCTGACGGCAAGGACATCCATGCAATTATCAACGAACAGGTGTACAGTGCAAAAGTAGATATGTGTGCCATATTTCTTTCCAAAGACGTGTTGCGAGGTACAGTGCATAGAATACGGCTCATTCCGAAGAAGAAGAAGAGGGTTTAAATTGGTGTGGAGAAGTTGTTTGTGGTTTGGAAGTGAAAGGGAAATAGAGGCATCAAATGACCCCATGACCCTGTCACTAAAATAGAGCAAAAAGAAGAATTTTGCATCTGGAACTAGGAGGTCTATAAGAATCCATTTGAAAGAAATTAGAATAGGTCATGGAGGAAGAAGATAGACCAAGTAGCCCAGATGTCATAGAAATACAACCAGCATCTGATAACTTTCTAGAATTCCCTGAATAGATAGCTGAGGCAGAAACTGAGCAAGTTGGTTTGGAGGAGGCTACAGTTCAACAGGCTATAGATATGGTAGATATCCTTATAGACAGTTTCACAGAGCCTCCTGAACAAGAACAAACTGTTGCAGCAGAAGAAGATTTGGTTGAACAGCCAACTGCAACTGATTTGTCTGCATCAACTTCTGAAGCAGAAATAGAAGTGGAAGACATCACTGAGCAGCTGAGGGCAGCAAGAAGTGTTGTCAAAACATAGACCAAATGGATCACAGAGAAAGAAAGCATCATTGAGATGCAAGAAAGAAAAATTGCAGAACTTCAGCAGGAAGTGGCAGAACTAAAAAAGTTGTCACAATCTGAAAAATAGCCAGCTGTATCCCATGATGAAGATAATTTGGCTCAATTGCTTCTGGGTTTATCAAGAGCAGATGACTCTGTTGAGGCAGACATAGAAGTTCATCCTGAAATAGCACTCCTTCATTCTGAAGAAGTGCCTGTTCATTCTGAAGCAGTGCCTTCTTGTTCTGAAGATGCTTCAAAAATGGTGAGAAATATTGCAGAGGATGTTGAAAATGAGCCACCAACACAGGAACAGTCCCAACAACAAGAAAATGCTCAAGTAAGTACTCCTACTGAGGTCCCTGCATTTCAACTTGTTACACTTCCAATAGAAACAACAGATAAGGGGGTACAAGTAGAAATACTATCTGATGACAACCCCATAGAAATAGCAAATAAGGGGGTGCAAGTAGAGTTATTGACAGATGAACAACCAGTGGAAGTGGCAGAAAAAGGAGTTCAGACAAATCTGTTGCCTAGGATCCCCCCTGTAGTAAGACCACCTAATACTGTGTCCCTAGAGTAGTACAATGCAGACATAGCTAGCTGGATGATTAGATATGAACAGCTTGCCAATAAAACTAAAAAATTCAAATTGGAAGCAAAACAATCTAGAAGCCAAGGACACAGAAATTCAGGCATTGAAAGAAAAGGTATCTGACTTGTGCCAAATTGCTGAGTTTTTAGTCCAATTTAGACGGCCGACCAGATTTTACAGACCTTATTTTGAAGGAAAAATACCTTAGATGGCAGGTCATGAGGATTACTTCAAACCTTCCATACAAATTGGACACTATTGAAGATTTTCTGGAGGCATATTTTGACAGTCCTTTTGAGCAGAAAAATCTCCTGTGTGAACTATTTTTGCACAGTTTCTTCATTCCAGAGGAAGTTGACTCTCATCCTCAAATCTACATTGGAGATGTTCAGTTGAGAGCATTTATGTCTACCTTGCAAAATCAGCTTTATTGGGATCATGAGAAAAGGCAGAATAAAGTGATTGAAACAAGGGCTGAGTTGTTAGTCAGAGCAATCCAGCCAAATCACCTAAATATCACTCAACGAAGACTTCTCAATGATGAACAGGGATGATATTAAGAGAATGTACTTGAACAATTTGAGGGACTGTGTGACCAGATTTAACAATTTCTGTGATCACAATTTCTTCCCAGCATTGTCAGTATGCAGAGACAGATGGAATGAACTTTCCATGTCTTTGAGGAAAAGAGAACCTATCTCCCCCATCAATCTAGAGTGGTCCAGAAGAAGAGCAGAAGGTGTAGTCCAACTGATCCAGATCATGCAACATAACTGGATAGGTCTCAGGTTCAGGCCTCCAACCATCATTACTCCAGTTCCATTTTACTTTGAGGAAGATGCCCAGCCTGATGAACAATTTGAAGATTGGCTCAGAAACATTCAGGAAAATAGGGGGTATTACATAGGCAAGAAGTTATTCTACAGGTCATGGAATCTAAACATGGACATATGTGATTCCATAGCCCAACAGAATGCATGAGGGCATGCATTAATATAAGTTGGGGGAAAATGATGAGGCCTGGAAATGCCTCAATCATAACATGTTTTGTACACTAAAAATGCCTATAAACTCTTATGTTTTATCCGATATGTTAGTTAAGTTGATTTAATATGCTGTATATTAACCATTTTGCATGATCAATGTATTTGAAATATTATATGTTGATTTTACAACTTTTTGCATAGTTTTGTGTTCTTTTTGTTATGATTTGCTACAATGGGATATGCTTAGAATAATAGCAGCATTTCACTAATCATATTTTGATTTGTTTCAAGCATTTACTTCACCTAAATCTGGCAACAGTGCAAGCAAACTGTTGTTGTGCAACAAAATTGGTCTTTCCCATATAAATTCCAGCCAACTGTCCATAAATAGCAAGGCATGGAATTCACATGAGGAAAGGGATGAAGACCATTAGAATTTGATCTTAGGAGATAACCCACCTGAGAGATGCAGAAGAAATCAATGGAAAAGCATACATTTGTTCATTCCGAAGTATCTTCGGAATGAACAGATATCTTCGGAATGAAGAAAACATAGCATCTTCGAAATGAGCGGATCTTCGAAATGAAGAATGCAGCGTCTTCGGAATGAGCGGATCTTCGGAATGAAGCATGCAGTATCTTCGAAATGAGCGATCTTCGGAATGAGAATGCAGTATCTTCGGAATGAGCGATCTTCGAAATGAAAACTGCATTGTCTTCGGAATGAAGCCACTTATCTTCGGAATGAAGAACGAGAATGTGTTTTTGACCTTTTTGACCGATTTCTGAAGCCGGAAAAAGGGAAATAAAGGTTGGAAAAAGTAAAGAGAAATATCCTCCATCTGTCTTTGCCATCATTGCCGACCAAAGCCATCATTAAGGGAAAGATCAAGTTTTAGTCCTCTTCTAGGATAAAACCAGAATTTGTTGCAAGATTGTAGGATTAGATCTTTTGAGATATTCTTTGTTTGTAATCAGATCATAGGATAGCTATAAATATTGCTCCCATTCAGGTTGAGCTGTGTAGAGAGAGAGGTAGAGAAATAGTCAGATAGATAGAAAATAGAGTAAGGAAGCTAGCAAAAAATACAGAGTATAACTAGAAATTGACTGTTACAGTCCTGTAATAGTTTTTCAGCAGAATTCTTGTAATCATGTCTTTTGATCAATAAAGTGCACCAGTTCTATTTCAAATTACTTGTAAATGAGTGTGATTAAGATTTAGAAAGAGAGAGAGACTTACACCTTCTTCTGGACAAGGAGGTCGGCCACTTCCAGACCTAGGAGGAGGACTAACAAAACAGGTTTTTATTCTGATTTTGCTGCAGCAGAATGAGTTGCAGAACTTGTTGTTTAAATTGCTTGTGAATAGTTGACAATATTTGCAGTATTAGTTTATTTATGCTAAGATAAATCTTGTGCTTAATGTTTTAGTTGCAATCTTACTTTCAGCCAAGCTTCCACTTTATTTTTAGACTGTTATTTCCAGAATTTACTATTTTTCAGCAATTTCTTGCATTTTTATGTTTTGCTGTCAAAATCTGAACAGAGGATTGACAACCTTCTGTTACAGAATTTTGATAGTTTTTATTTCCACATTAGATCTAGACTTTCATTACTGCAAAAGTAATTAGATTTCCTTTCTGCAATTAGAATCAGACTTTCAATTCTGCAACTGTTAATTCTGCAATATAATTAGGTCTCATTCTGCAATTGTAATTAGGACTTCATTTCTGTAGTTAGTGATTAGTTTCCAATTCTGCAACTTAGATTAAGATTTAATTCATGCAATTTAGAGATAGGAATGTTCCAAAACCCCCCACAAAACCGGTTCCACCAATAAGACTTGTTGCCCTAGATTGACCTAAGTTATAGCTGTTTCACTTCTTCTCCCGTAGATAGCCTTGTACACTGCCCTGGATTGACAGATTCATTGAGAATTAATGATGGTATAACGACTACGCATCAATTCATTGCATGGGAGTATAGGTGAGCATTTTCGAGTGTTAGAGGCCGTTACAGGGGTAGTCATGGAGTCCCTATTCAGGGAGGAATCTTCCCTCCCCTGGAAGGGCATGGCTACCAAGTGGTGCCTTTGCATGCTCATCCCAAGAGACCTCCAGGTCTATAAATTGGTGGTTTTCCTCACCCCAATATAAAGAGTAAGAGCAATTTGCAGCAAAAAAGTGCTATCGTTTTATTTCCCTCATACATCCTTGTGCGATTTGTGCCTTTCACATCCGTGATCTCTTTTGGAGAAGAGGTCATTGGGTGATCATTGGAAGGTCGAATCTTGAGCCCAAAACCTAACATAGAATACCACCCCAATTTTTTGACAACACCTTACAAGAGATTTTGGACCCATCCCAAGTGTATTGGCACCGAAATCAAGTCCCAACGATGGGTGGCTTGCCCGGGCGCCCCCACACTGCTGCGAGTCTAATCGTCCCTTTTAGGAATGATTATGAATCTGTGGTGGATTGTTCTTTCTATCATTTTCATCTTGCATTTCATCTTATGCTGCTTAGGTAGTTTGCAATTTTGATTTTGTAATGTTTTGAGCAAATATTATCATGTTCTATCACCTTTTGTCTTTACTAACTTGCAGGTATCATCATCAAATTCCTGCTAATGGATGCCAAATTGGGAAAATCTGACCATCTGGGTCTTCCCAAAATACCCCCAATTAGCTAACCTCAAGTTTGTAGGTCTTTTGGATCTCTCTAGGCAGGGCATTTGGGACGGTAACTTTTTGGCATTTTGTTGCAAGTGAATTCATCCTACCCCAGAGCAAATTCAAATCGGTGAGGAATTTCCAAACTGTTATTTTTGTAGTGCCCTCCTGGTGATGTCCTGATGCCCTTGTCAAATTTTTAGAGCATTTGGATCCATTTTAGTTATATTTTAATTCATTTTTCTCATTCACTGATCGTAGGCTTGGGGATTGCATGTTTTGTTTCATCTGCAGGTGCTACTAAATATTTCTTGTTCCTTTGAATGCAGGATCAGAACATCGGAGGAGTAGCAAAGAATCAACATTCACAGACACAAGCGGAGGTGACATTTTGGTCCGCCCATCTTACATGTGGGCACACGGAAGAAGGATGGTTATCCATGGATGTGACCAAAAGATGAATTTGACGCTCCTCGCCCCTAAAAAGGGAGGATGTGGATTGTAACCGAAATGTTAAATACATCAATAAAATAGATGGGCTGTTATTTCATTTGGGCTTTAATTCATGTTTTTCTCCATTTCATGCTTTTTTAATTCGTAGGGTTTAGCATTAAGTTCGGTTCCGTTTTTGCATCGTGCTTGGAGCTTTTCCTTTTTTGTTTCCATATCCTCGTGCTTTTAGTGGTGATCACGGTGGGACCTTGTACTATATTTTTAAGATCATAAATCTAATCCAAACTTGTTTGTTTTTGCTTGCAGGTCCCAAGTTTCACATGTTGACTATTGTTCGTTCCATCAGGAGGCAAATATAGAGCTGTAATTCATCTTATCTAGGGACGAATGGGAATTTGCTCCACCCTGTGATGAATACAGTCCTGTAATTCGTTCCCCCCCATGAAAAATTTCTATCTGTGTAGTCTTCAGGCAGAAACTCAGAACCGACAGATTTGGGCAGAGAAGAGGTAAGGATTCTGAACTTTTCTTGTCTATTTTTATCTTCAGTTTTTCTATTTTAGGGTACTTGCTTTCTTAGGGAAAGTAGTTTTCCTTTACCGCTTGCTTGTTTCCATTTTGAAAAATAAAAAAAACCCCACACACCACATGGTAACTTAAAAACCAAGGTGCTGGTCGTAAAACCCCAGCCCTTGATCAAGACCAATGGTGAATTTCATCACCACCTTGGCTTGAATTTTGCATCCATTACCCTGATCGTGATTGTTGCTAGACGTAAATCCTGATGAAAGATGATCGAGTATAGCTGGGGTGATTCCCAGCACATGAGGATAATTCTTCTATGGTAGGTGTCATAAACAGGGTGATTCCCCTTCCGTACAGCCTACGTTCCACGTACCATCTACTCTCACGTACCTATAGTTTCCCTCACGTAAGGGCGGGTATATAGAGAGGTTGGTATATCGGCCTGGCAATGGTATATCGAAGGTGTGACCATTTTTGGAATCCATAAGAGCCATCATTTGCATTTAAATGTTCTTTACAAAAACCTTCAAAAAAAAAAAAAAAACAAAAAAAAAAATTAAAAACACACTAAACCAGTTCTAGGACACACTTTCAATCTTTAAATGAGATAATCACTACTTGTGTGTGTGTATGATCTTTTCTGTTTAGTGTAGCATAAAAAAATCATAAAAAAAGAGATAAAAACATACATAGCTTGTAGGAAAGCACCACCATGGTGTACATACGTAGCCAAGCCCAATCAAGGGAGAAAGATATAGAAAGTGTACAAGGGGGCACAAGTCGCCTCCGCTATAGCCCTAAGGACTTAGTCATACCGCCTTGGTGGCCTGACCCACAAGAGAGTCCGCATCATTCCATGTCAAGATGGAACTATAGGGACACCCCTTAAGGGACATGCCCATTCATCATAGCCCCTTTCAGGAGGGGTCCTTACACGTGGCACTCAACATAGATAGGAAGGCTCCCTTAGAAGCTCGATATGAGTGGCCACCGTGCGATGAAGCGCTAGAGCGGCATAGTTTCCATGAGGAGAGGCCACATGATGATGGCATCCCTCCTTTGCCCCCCATCACTATTAGAACCAATAGACAAAATCTAGAGCGCAAGGCCCTTCAAGCAGGGCAAGCTAACTCTGCCCACCCCTTTCACACATATGAAAGGGAGCCCGAGGAAGATGATTACATTCCTCAAGAGCAATATACAATGCGGGGGCCATGCACTTCCGCACCAGCTAGATACCATGATCACCCACTGAGGCTGGAGCCTCGGGTAAATGCAACCAACCTCGACAGAGGAAAGTGACTTATTGAGATCTCGGATCATCGAGATCAGGGTAAGTGCATAGGAGAGGCATCCATGCCTCCTAGGCTCAGGATGGTGGAGCAAATTGACCTGGCAGTCGCCAGACATGTCACCCGCCAAGCGTAGATCACGCGGCTTGAGAAAGATTAGTAGTAGCTAGAGCATTTATATCGCCTTAGTAAAGAGTGCATTCAGCGCCAAACAGATGAGCTGCTCTAGAACCCAGTGCCTGAGAGGGTCCCAACCCCTTGCACCTAAAGAGCGAAACCATATGAGAGGCATAATCCCTTAGTGCGAGATAGGTCTCTGTGACCTTACCAAGTGTTGCCTCCTAGACATTCTAGACCTGAGCGGGAGGCCACTCCCCGGAACAACGATGGGTACCCTCCACGGGGACCCACCCAGGGTCATAGGTCTCATCCAGAGACTCCTCAGGAAGCTTACAAGGAATATGAGCAAGAAGAAGATCGGGTCGAAATGCCCTACCTAGGCGGAGGAGTTGCCATCCGGCCACCCCTTCAGAGGCCTCAAGTCTCCCACAACCCACAACGGGAGCAAACTAAAGAGGAAGAAATTAAATCCTCAAATGCATCTAAAGTGCTGCTAGAGCGTTTGGAGTCTATGGAGACCAAAAATTTTGTGCCCCAAAATTCCACTTTATGCCAACTCTGTAGTCATCCTATGCATCCGTCCGTGCTAGCACCACCTTACCCTGAACACTTTAAGCTACCTCAGTTTGCAACCTTTAGAGGGGAGGAGGATGCTCAAGAGCATGTGACAAGGTTCCTGAGCCAATGCTTCGACATTCAGGACAATGATGCTTTGTTATTGAGAACATTTATAACCACATTTGTAGGCCCTACCTCGGATTGGTTTACTCAGTTACCAAAGCACAACATTAACAACTTAGATCAGTTAGTGGATGCGTTCCTCGAACGCTTCACCTTCAATACCAAGAAGAAGGTGTCGTGACTTAGCAAACCTCAGGTAGTATGAGGAGGAGACCATGGCGGCCTATGAGAATCGATGGAGGACATTGCTTTTGAAGCTGCCCTACCTCCCCCCTATGTTCGACCTCACTCAGATGTTCTCACGAAGTTGTTTGAGATCGATCTCTATGCTATTGCAACTGCAGCAATATGCCACCTTAGAAGAAGCTCTGGCGCAAGCCAGGATCATTGAAGAGATCAAAATACAAGATGGCGAGATAGCCAAACCTAAAAAAAGAGTGGACTAAAAACACTAAAGCTAGGACTATGCAACAGAAACCCGTTGTGGTTAACCAAGTTGCTATCAATGTCCCTAAGCCTGCATAAGCAACACGACCTCAAAAGGCTAACTATCAGGCAGTTCCTCCTAACAACTATGATAGAGAAAATTAGAGGGAAGAACAGAGTCAGCAGTGTCGTCCTAGGCAACAATTCACACCCTACACAGAGTCTAGGGACTCCTTGTTTGACCGCTTATTAGCAGTAAATTTGATCAACCTACCAGAGGTTTAGACTATAGATCCCAATGCACCCAAGCCTAAGGGGTATAGATAGGACTTGTACTACAAGTTCCATAGGCGGCAGGGACATGACCTAAATTCCTATTGGAAATTTAAGGGCTTGGTGCAGGACCTAATTGATAACAAGACCCTAGCGGTGGATAATCCTGTCGCACCAAGCAATCAAAAACTGGAGATATTCAAAGACCCCTTGCCTGCTCATGCTCCGCAGGCAAAGACCCTACAAGTTAACAAGGTCACATAGAACTACCCCATGCAGGGATATGTAGGGATGATCAATATAGTGACTCGGAATAGGAGGTATTCGAGCACGAATGCTCCTACGACAGCGATAGGAGAGGTGCCAACAACTTTGTAACCACAACAACACCTTGCACAACCTCCTCTGCCTAAGCCGGTGGCCACACTTCGGACCAAACTAACTCAGATTTTGAGGACCACCTCGGCTAGGCTCTCCATATACGAGCTTATACAACAATCAACGCCCCATCGAGAAGTTCTAATGGAGATTTTGAAAGCCATCGAGTTGCAGTCCCACGAGACAAATTCTTTCAACAACTTTGTGGGGCATGTAAAATGATGCACTGAGCCAGTCATCACATTTCGGGAAGATGAATTAATATCAGTGACTGATGACATGGCAGATCCACCCCTGCACGTTATCGCGCGGGTCAACGGGATCCCATACAAGAGGGTGTTGATAGACACTGGCTCGTCCAACAACATCATCACAACTGCGGCTCTCAAACATCTAAAGTTGCCCACATCTCACATCACAGCTTCCACCTACACTTTGCGAGCATTCAATGATGCAATCTGCTTGATAGTCGGCACAATAGTCCTACCAATCCAAGTGGGACAAAAGACCATACCCACATTGTGCCACGTATTGGAGGGTGATATGGCCTACAACATATTTCTGGGCCAGCCATAGATCAGGGACATGAAGTGTGTCCCTTCGATAGCTCACCAATGTTTAAAGTATACATTTGAAGGGGAGGTGCATGTAGTCCCGGTAGAATTGGAACCCTTCAAGTATTGTAATGCGGTGTAGCTGATGCTGCAATTGACCCTGCCATCAACGCATTTGGATTTCTAGTTAAATCCATCTAAATAGGGTTTGATTCCATAGGCATCCCCATTAACAAGTTCTTAAAAATCCCAGTTGGGTTCATCTTCATCGTCTGGTCCTCCACCAATGACACCATCTCTAGGGGCCAAACAGAAAGACATAGGGAAGGAACCCCTGGAAGAGGCAAAACCTTTGGAAGAGACACTACCATCTATGTCAACTATCTCTACTGAGGAGATGCCTAGCCGGATGGAATTCGAGGCTCCTAGTCCACCCGACATGGAGTGGACTCAAGGAGAACTTCCATTCCCTCCCCCTCAACTGCCAATGATCACCATTGAAATGGCCAATACGAGACTGGGGGAATTATCTGGTGTGGAATATTGTAGCAACACCCACACTAGAATCCATGCGAGACATGGGGAGACATCGACTCCCCATTGGCACTATTGTTCCCCTAGACTACCTGCCGAACTAGACAAACTTTGTGTATGGAGGCCTTGATCATGGCGTTGCACCATGCACGCAAGAGGACGAAGATGAAGAGCCTTTTGCTGAAAATGTCAACTATTTGTCTAACCCAGACTTTGCTCTGAGATACCTTGGCCAATGCAATTGGCACGAATATGGGTTAGGTCAATATGAGCAAAGGGATACGTTTTCTTTGCCAACCAAGATACCAAATGCCATATGACAAGTCAGGAGTAGGGTTTAACCACCCCCTGCCCTTGGACATCTTGGTGGAGAACATGCAAGGCCTAGGGATAGGCAACAAGGGGGGATTGGCATTAGATCCATATGCCAACCCTAACACCACATATACATTGAGGGATTATCTCCCATTAACGATAATCAACCTTGTTGGCTCTAGTAATCCCTTCCCTTCGCTCGAGAGAGGAGAAAGCTCGAGAGCTTATTTTCAAGGAGGGTCTAGGCAATGTCAATAAGGGTCCTCGAAGGATGAGTCAGAGTATGAACCAACATCGTATGACCCCTTCGAATCAGATAGCGATCACTCACAGGTGATCCCCATGGATGATTATCAAGAAAGCCTCTTGACAATGTTCCCCCTGGATGCTCCCATCGTGCAAGCGCTGCTCCAAGGAAATAATGTCCCCCCGTAGAGAGCGGAACAACCTAGGTGGGACCACATTAACTTGCTCAAGCAGGATGAGCCTGTCATACATCAAACAGTTGTCAGAGCCAACGAGGGCTTTTGGATCCCCGATAGTGATTACGAAGATGAAACAGAAATGACATATATTAATCACATATGGCAGATGCAGCATCAACATCCCTTGGAAATTAATGACATATTTGAATAGCTGAACATAGTGCCAGGGCATGATTGGTAAGTAGACCCAGCGGTATGGGACCAAGTGTTGGATCCGCCGCTTTAGGTATACGAAGAGCACCTTCCACCCCGAGACCCTAGAGTGATATCAGTGCCAAGGGCAGACCCTATCCTCCTATCTGCACATAGGGCCAATCCATTTGTGCCAATACCTCTAGAGCCAGATCCAGAGCACAAAGAACATCTAGAATGTCTGAGTCATCACACTCGTGATAATGGAGACCAAAATCATTTCATCAACATGATCTCCATTGACTTAACCACCCCCATCCAAAATTTGGTCGATCCAACATAGTCACTATCTCTAGACATAGATGCCATAGACTAGGATTGCGTTGATTCCCCTCCATCCCCATCCGAGTACTGGCCTTTCAGTAAAATGCTCCATTTTACCCCTGGGCCAACTCAGGATATCTACCATGCTGAAGAGGGACCCGAGGTTCCTAACGATGATCTAAACTCAACAAATGATATCCATTTGATCCCAAATCCACACCAGTTATAGGACGGATCCCACATGTCGATCAAGGAGATGACTGACGTAGACATTGGCTCAGATCCAATGAATCCACAGATTATCAAGTTGGGGGTAAGTCTAACCACCGAAGAGCAAGCTGACTACATTGCCCTTCTCAAAGAGAAAAAGGAGGTTTTTGCATGGTCATACAGAGATATGCTGGAGCTAGATCCATAGTTAGTCACGCATAATCTAACGCTTGATCCAGTTAAGCAGAAACTACGCAAGATGCACCCAATAGTGGCCTTGATGGTCAAATACGAATTGCAAAAGCTGTTGGATGCACAGTTTGTCATCTGCATGGATTATTCGCCATGGTTGTCCAACATGGTTCCCGTCAAAAAGCCTAACGGGAGGATTCACATATGCACTAATTTTTGAGATCTAAACAAAGCGAGTCCTAAGGATGATTTCCCCTTGCCGAGCATCGATGCCTTGGTAGATGCTACAGTGGGTCATGAAATGCTTTCCCTCATGGATGGTTTCTCGGGATACAATCAAATTTGTATCAGCCCCGAAGACCAGCTAAAAATGGTGTTCACAACGCCTTGGGGGACATTTTGTTATAAGGTCATGCCTTTTGGCCTTAAAAATGTTGGCGCCACCTACCAACGTGCCATGACATACATCTTCCATGATTACAGGCATAAGACTTTGGAAGATTACATGGATGATTTATTGGCAAAATCTCTTTTGCACCCGGATCATCTCGGTGACTTAAGCAAGATCCTTGATCGCCTCATGGAGCATAGAGTCAGACTGAATCCCAACAAGTGCATTTTTGGTGTCACATCTGGAAAGCTCTTGGGTTTCATAGTCTCAAAATGGGGCATCGAGGTGGACCCAAACAAAGTTAAGGCAATCCTTGAAATGCATCCCCCAACTACCATCAAGCAGCTCAAAAGCCTATAGGGAAAGGTCGCGTCGATCAAGCGCTTCATGGCACAGCTATCTGACAAGTGTTGAGCAATGAACAAGTTATTGCACAAGGGGGTAGCATTTCACTAGGATGACGAGTGCCAGTCAACCTTCGATGACATTAAACAATACTTGGCTTCGTCGCCAGTATTGGCACCACCTAGACCAGGAGTGCCATTCTACTTATACATCTCGACCTACTGAGGTGGCACTAGGAGCCATGTTAGCCCAGAAGAATGAACTTCATAGGGAATAGGCTACTTACTATCTTAGCCGTACCCTGGTCAGTTATGAACTTAACTATGCATACATTGAGAAACTCTACTTGGCAGTGGTGTTTGCTACCAAAAAGCTGTGCCATTAAATGTTGAGAAATAAGACGTATGTTGTGTCTAAGGAGAATCCATTACGGTACATGATGAGTCATACTTATCATAGTAGTCGCACGGCGAAATAGATCATGTTGTTGACGAAATTTGAAATAGATTTTATTGGAAAAAAATCCATAAAAGGTAGGTCATAGCCAATCAACTAGCAGAGGCTCCTCTCAAAGATGACCAGCCTCTGACTATAGAACTACCCGATGATGGGGTCTTCCATGTCTCAAAATCACTAGATCCTGACAATCTTGAGTCATAGGCCGACATAACCCTATTTTTTGATGGTTCTAAATGTGAGCAAGGTGGTGGCACGGGAATAGTATTCTTCACACCGCAGGGCGCTCCTATGCCCCTGTCATTTAAATTAAACTTCCCATGCACCAACAACAATGTAGAGTATGAAGCCTTGCTCATAGGTCTTCAGATAGCAATCACCATGAACATTAAATGATTTAATATCTTCGATGATTCGCTATTAATTGTCAACCATGTCAAAGGGGTATTCCAATGCAAATGCCCAATTCTGTAGGCCTACAAAGCCCTTATGGACAAATTCCTGGAAAAGATTGAATGGTACGACATCGAGGCACTCCCTTGGTCATCAAATCATTTTGCGGACACTATGGCCTCTTTGGGGTCGCTAATCCCGCAAGACATTTCTGGTGATATGACCACCATTCAAGTCAAAACACTATCACAATCAGTGATGGAGCAAGCAAGCTCTGATTTAACGCCAGGAATCCACTTGATCCATATTGAGCTGTCCACGGATAGGTTCTCTTGAATCTGTGATCATATGAATCATGCCAATTGGGGGTCCTTGTTCTCCCCTACTCCCCTTAATAGCAATACAACGCTATTCTTGCAAGTTCTCTCCCGCTCAGCTTTTGCTAGGGATGAACTTTGAGAGGGACTGGCTGTTCATACCATCAAGGCTTTTGATCAGTAGGATTGGTATTCCCCCATAAGGGACTACCTCAAGTTAGGTAACCTCCCGCTTGGATTGATGCATGCCGCAAAATGTGCATTCAAGCAGAAAGCGACAAAGCATGTCTTGTTAGGAGACATTTTGTACCATCGCAACTATGAAGGGATCCTCCTTCGATGCTTGGACTAGCAAGAGTCCACTTGGGTGATCGCCCAAGCGCATGATGGTACATGTGGTGGCCACTTCAGTGGTATGGCCATCGCAAAGTGCATTCTTCGTATGGGCTATTATTGGCCATATTTAGAGCGAGATTGTTGTGCATATGTCAGGAAGTGCGTGAAGTGTCAACACCATGCTAATTTGAACATGTACCTTCCTAGGCATTGCAGTTGATCCAATCGGGTTGGCATTTTTTTTAGTGGGGCCTAGATCTAATTGGAAATATCTCCCCTGCGTCGTCAGGTTGTCACATGTTTATCATCACGACCACAGAGTACTTCACCAAGTGGGTGGAAGCAGTTTCGCTTACCTCTATGACTAGACCCCGCATTGTGGAGTTCATTTTGCATAACATCATATGTCATTTTGGTATTCCATCCAAGATAATCTCAGATAATGGGACGTCATTCAAGAACAAATATGTGCATGCTTTGACCACAAAGTACAAAATTTAGCATAGTTTTTTGACCCCCTATTATCCGTAGGCAAATGGGCAAGCAGAGGCATCAAACAAAATGCTAGTCACCATCCTCAAAAAGACAGTCGCAGATAATCATAAGGATTGGCACATTCAGATCCCACTTGCCCTTTGGGCCTATCGCACTAGCATTCGGACACCCATTGGGGCAACTCCATTTTTGCTTGTGTATGGCTCCGAGGCTGTCATGCCTCTCGAGTTGGAAATTCCTTCCCTACACATATCAATGCAAGAGTTCATCAATGATGATACTGCATGGTAGGCCTAGTTAGACCAGCTTACGTTGCTTGAAGAATGACGCGTTAATGCCCTCGAGAATTTACGTATCTATCAAGAGCGACTTAAGAAAGCATACAACATGAAAGTTCACTTGAGGGACTTTTAGGTCGATGATTTGGTCTTGAAAGAAAACCAACAGAACTCTAGTCTGCCATCCCATTTAAGGGACAAATTCATGGCAAACTGGTTAGGTCCCTATGTAATTGATAGTAAAATAGGACCTGAAACATACCGACTAGCATTTCTTAATGGAATCAAGGAATTAGAACCCTTTAAAATCAATAATTTGCGGCCATTCCATGTTTAGAAGAGCCATAGCCCAAACAAAATGCTCCAAGGATTTCCATAAATCTCTTGGTCAATCCCCAAAATGCTCCAAGGATTTTCGTAATTGCTTGGTCAATCCCCAAAATGCTCCAAGGATTTTCGTAATCACTTGGTCAATCCCCAAAATGCTCCAAGGATTTCCGTAATCACTTGGTCAATCCCCAAAATGCTCCAAGGATTTCTGTAATCGCTTGGTCAATCCCCAAAATGCTCCAAGGATTTCCTTAATCGCTTGGTCAATCCCCAAAATGCTCCAAGGATTCCCGTAATCGCTTGGTCAATCCCCAAAATGCTCCAAGGATTCTCGTAATCGCTTGGTCAATCCCCAAAATGCTCCAAGGATTCCCGTAATCGCTTGGTCAATCCCAAAAATGCTCCAAGGATTCTCGCAATCACTTGGTCAATACCCAAAATGCTCCAAGGATTCCCGCAATCGCTTGGTCAAAAACAAGAAAATTCAAAAACAATAAAATCATCAAAACTAACAAAATTTACATCTCATTTCCATACATGCTCAAAATCTTCACAAAAATAAAGAGCTCTATTTTGCATATCATCTTCATATTCACACAAATCAATCCATAAAAAACATAGAAATATATAGCTGCATTACGCATCGCACCCACACATTGCATATTTGTGGTCATAAAGGTCAAAGCGCCATAGAATGTCATTACTTGGAAAAACCATAATCTCCTACATTTTTTTGCTTTATCAATAGCTCATCGCCTATAACCGCCATTCACATTATTCTCCCGCATCCTAGTTAGTTGTTCTCTCATGTATCAAGAGTTTTTGTCATTTAGTCATCATGAACTTTCTAGCCACGTATTGTACCAAGTTAGATAGATTTTACGAAGGTAGAGTTTTACTTGGCTTACACCTTGTTACGTAGCATCCCAGCACAAATTAAAACACATAAAACATTCCCAAGTTGTGTGAACGAAAGATGAAACCTGCAAAGCAATCTAGGTCACCATAAGAGAAATGATTATCTTGCTCATCCCCCTGTGCGAATGACCCCAAGAATGCTGAGAGTTGGCAAAAGGACAAGCATCCTCCCTACCCAATTCCCCAAGAATCCCAAGTTCTCAAAAGTTGCAAAACATCAACAATTTGCAAACGTCAAAAATCCAAATTTTGACATCTCAACCAAAGTGCATACATCAAGAAAAGCACATAAAATAGTGATTCTCATCACTCCATATCCAAATCCCTTGCTCAAAAGAAAAATTATAATACAAAAATAAACAGTGATTTTTATCACTACAAAAGAGCAAGTATCCCAATACAATTGAAGAAAAGAAGGGAGTCAAACTTGAATCCTTGGAACTCTCAGCATCCAGACGGGTCATGAGGCAAACCTCAATATCGGTTTGGTTGATAGCCTATCGATCACTGGTGGTAAAGCTCTCGCATGACGATATATCTGTCACATTAACTTGTGTGCAAATCAATGTTTGCATGTGGATGAGCTAGCTTATGGTATCCTATGATAGCACCACAGATTAATCTGACTAAATACAACAAAGGAGTTAGTGGAGCTAATCAGGTGATCCTCAGTACAGGTTTGGTTGACAACCTATCTGGCACTGGCGGTATCCTGACCAACACCACATAAATGAACTCAATTGCACACACAGGGATGTGAAATAACTTGGTCCAGAACAAGTCTGATTCATACCTTGGTCAAAAGTCTTGTGAGATAAAGTACAGTCATGGCTAGTTAGTTAAAACATCTGAGTCCCAGAAAACCTTAACTACATTCTCAACCAACTTGCTATCTTTCATCCTTGCATCGCCATCAAAAAATACCAAAAAAACATGTATACATAAAAAGTTATTCACCATAGCCATCGCCTAGGACAAAAATCCATAAAGTTCTACACAGTCTATGGTGTGACTACCAAACATCACAAATTCAATTCATCCATTCCATTTGCATATCATATAAATTAGAAACATTTGCACTCATCAACACATATGCATTCATCACTATAACTTAACATGCATACATCCATATTCATCAATCATAATGCATAAAATCAAATCATAACATGCGCATAAAAAAAATAAATTCTGTATATATATATCATCAAAAATGCCCATAGGCTACAATGAACCGGTCCTATGACCCCACAACAAAATTCAAAACAGCAAAAATGCACAAAAATACACCAAAAACAACAATAAACCTACCCGATGAGAGTGCTTTTGCATTTGACATTTTGTGCATGCAAAAAAGATGTCGAGGTCACAAATCCTCACTATCCTACTCCCTAAGAAGGCTACCATAGCTGGACCGCTCCACGGGAGGACGGATCTTCGAGAATTTCATCCCTAAACGACGTCGCCAAAAGGGTCAAAACCCACCCAAAAATAACAATAGAGTTGCCAAACGAAGGCGCCTTCACGCCTGACCTTCTTGGCCTCCAAAATAGATGTCGGGGTTATAAATCGTCACCATCCTACTCCCTAAGAAGGCCACCATGGCCGGACCGCTCCATGGGAAGATGAATTTTTGACAATTTTAGCTCCAGAAAGGCTTCCCCAAAAGGGTTAACACCCACCAAAAATAGGTCTAAATGTCATAAAAATGCACACAATTCAAAGATAAATCTCTGAAGGCACCCTTACCTAAGTCATATTGGGTCAAGTGACTCATCGCTTTTCTCATGTAGGTCATTCCCTCATCGATTCGTCGCTTGATGGGGTAGTCACACTTAGTCACCAATCAACAAATACACACCCAATCATGGAACTAGCATGCATTCGAAGAATCATTGGCAAAGACAAATCAAGACCCTGCTTGGGGCAGTAAACAAGCAATAATCACAAGCTGATCAATCACTTGGCATTCGTGAATCATGAACTCAAGGTTCCCACAAACAAAAGGTTGCACCCTTTGCCTATTCATGACTGATCAATGTCCAAGCTCAAGTAACACCTCACCAAAAAAGGTTAACACTTGAACTGAGTTCTTTCACTCGTCAGAAGCAAGTATTCAAGAATGCATGCCCCTTTCATACTTGGGGCATCAAAATTTGGTTAGGTTACTAAGAAACCCTAATAATTAGTGCTTTGGTTATCTATTTTTGCTCGACGTTGTGCCTTGCACAATGCATCCCAAAAAGGGGCATCTATAGACACCAAAACAACACCAATCCGATTATGTGACTGCAAAAACTGATCACATTGGCACACATAGCCCCAAGGGCAGCCCCCAAAGGTTAAACAGTGGTCCTAACCACTCTCACAACAATTTTGGAAGGTCAAAAATCATTTTGGCACCTTCAGGCACTTTTCTCAATATCCGTTCCACCCAGGGACGAATTCTATTTGGGATTCGCTCCACCCTGGGACAAATTCACAATTCGCTCCAAGGTGGGGCGAATTGCAGGTTTGACAGGTAAAAAGTCAAATCTTGGCAAATGGCAGCTCGGATCCACCACTTAACGCTTCCTTCATTGCATGGGAGTATAGGTGAGCGTTTTCGAGCATTAGAGGCTATTACAGTGGTAGTCATGGAGTCCCTATTCAGGGAGGAATCTTCCCTCCCCTGGAAGGGCATGGCTGCCAAGTGGCGCCTCTGCATGCTCATCCTAAGAGACCTCCAGGTCTATAAATTGGTGGGTTTTCCCACACCAAAACATAGAGAGTAAGAGCAATTTGGAGCAACGAAGTGCTGCCGTTTTATTTCCCCATACATCCTTGTGCGATTTATGCCTTTCACATCTGTGATCTCTCTTGGAGAGGAGGTCATTGGGTGATCATTGGAAGGTCGAATATTGAGCCTAAAACCTAACATTTGGCCATAGAATACCACCCCAATTTTCCGACAACACCTTACAAGAGATTTTGGACCCATCCCAAGTGGATTGGTGCCGAAATTAGGTCCCAACGATGGGCGGCATGCTCGGGTGCCGAAATTAGGTCCCTTTTAGGAACGATTAGGAAGCTGTGGAAGATTGTTATTTCTATCATTTTTGTCTTGCATTTCATCTTATGCTGCTTAGGTAGTTTGCAATTTTGATTTCGTAATGTTTTGAGCAAATCTTATCATGTTCTATCACTTTTTGTCTTTACTAACTTGCAGGTAGCATCATTAAATTCCCACTAATGGAGGCCAAATTGGGAAAATCTGACCATATGGGTCTTCCCAAAATACCCCTAATTAGCTAACCCCAAGTTTGCAGGTCTTTTGGAGCTCTCTAGGTAGGACATTTGGGACAGTACCTTTTCGGCATTTTGTTGCAGGTAAATTCGTCCCGCCCCGGAGCGAATTCAAATCGATGAGGAATTTCCCAACTGTTCTTTTTGTAGTGCCCTCCTGATGATGTCTTGATGCCCCTATAAAATTTTTAGAGCATTTGGATTCATTTTAGTTATAGTTTAATTCATTTTTCTCATTCACCGATCGTAGGCTTGGGGATTGCATGTCTTGTTTCACCCGCAGGTGCTACTAAATATTTCTTGTTCCTTTGAACGCAGGATCAAAACATCGGAGGAGCAACAAGGAATCAAAATTCGTAGACACAAGCAGCAACGACGTTTCGGTCCGCCCATCTTACATGTGGGCACGCGAAAGAAGGATGGTTATCCATGGATGTGACCAAGAGATGAATTTGACGCTCCTCGCCCCTAAAAAGGGAGGATGTGGATTGTAACCGAAATGTGAAATACATCAATAAAAGAGAAGGGCTGTTATTTCATTTGGGCTTCAATTCATGTTTTTCTCCATTTCATGCATTTTTAATTCGTAGGGTTTAGCGTTAGGTTCAGTTCTGTTTTTGCATCGTGCTTGGAGCTTTTCATTTTTTGCTTTCGTATCCTCGTGCTTCCAATTACCAATGATTAACAACATGGAGGATGGTCATAATTTCCTTTTTCTAAGTAGAATTTCCCAAAATTTTCCTCGATAATGCCTTACTACTAAAATTTATGGGTTTCCCTTCTTGCATTAATAGAACACCAATACCATGGATTGAAGCATTACTTTCAATTATAAAGGGTTTGGAAAAAATGGGAGTGGCTAACACCAGTGTCAAAGTCATGGCTTCCTTGACATCTAAAAAATATTTTTCTATGGGAGCAGACCATATAAAGAAATTATTTTTTAACATGGTACTAAGTGGAGCTACTATCTTCCCATAAACTTATACAAATAATCGATAGTAGTGAGTGAGATCCAAAAATCCTTAAAGTACCTTGATATTATATGCCTTAGACCAATTTTATATAGCTTCAATTTTCTTTGGGTCAACCTTAACTCTCTCTTGTGACACAATTTGCCCCAAATATTCTACCTCCTATATTTCAAAGTAGAATTTAGATCATTTGACAAATAATTGATGGTCTTATAAGAGTTGCAAAGTTTAATCCAAATGTTGTAGGCACTTGGCCTAAGTACGACTGTAGATGATAATGTTATTGAAGAAGACCAAAATAAAATTACAAAGAAATGGGAGGAAGACACTATTCATGAGGCTCTAAAATGTTGAAGGTGAATTAGTTAGGCGAAATGGCATGAACAAAAATTTGTAATGGCCCTCATGAGTTTGGGATGCTATTTTTGGAATGTCTTCATCTTTGATCCTTATCTGATGGTATCTAGAGCAGAGATCCAACTTGAAGAAAAAATTTGCTCCATGTAACTTATTCAATAACTCATAAAACATAGGAATAGAAAATATTTTCTTAATGGTGAGCTTATTGAGCTCATAAAATTCTATACACAGCCACCATCACCCATTTTTCTTTTTGACCAATAGTATCACCGAAGAATAAGGACTATTACTAGGTCAAATCACTCATGTTTTCAATAATTATTGGACCAACTTCTCAATTTCTAATTTAGTGCATAGGGGTATATGTAGGGTCTGATGTTAGATGGCAAGCTACTTGGAACCAACTATATTGTATGATCATGGAAAAAATATGGAGATAATCTTGTTGGTTCTACAAAAACTGCATTATGTTTGGTCAAAATGAGATATAAATCCCCTTAGGGTTTGTTTGTTCTAGAAATTTGGGGTTGAATTACAAATGATTAGGCCATGATCCCATGCGAGGAATTTTTAATAATTTTTCTAGTTGACTTGAATTGATAACCTATAAGAATCCTAAATATGACCCATGAAGAGTATATGATATTCCATTATGAGAGAATTTAATCCACAATTTGTCAACATTCCAATATACACCCCAACTTGTTGGTCTGAGTTTTGAGGTTTATGTGTTGAGTTTTCAGTTTGTGATTTTGTTTGATTTGAAGGTTGCAATAGGGATTTTGATGAATTTTTGCGTTCATATAATGATCATCATGCATAATAATAGAATACACAAGGAATAACTAACAACAAATGTTGAGCAAGGAAGAAATTATTTATTATTTATTATTTATTTACGACCTGAAAAGTATAGTACTTTACTTGTAGGAATTACATAGGAAAAGTACAGCTGTAGCATTCATTTGCTCATAACTTGAGCTCTGGTACTCTGATTTTATCACCGTAAAGTGCAGAAGGACCACCCAATGTAGCCGCCCAAGTTATGACCCCTAAAATTGTGAAATGATGCCCTGTTTATTTCTTCATGCACTCTAAGGTGGTTGGAAATAGATGTATGGTCGACTGAAAGGTTCGACCTTGTCTAGAAATTTGTGCCCCACTCCAAATGACTTCCAAATGCCACTAAAATGATTAATTGGTGAATTGAATAGATTGGTAAATTGCCCAAAATGATTCAAGGATGCATTTCTTAGCTATGAACAAATGGCATGATTCCCTAGGCATCCATATGTTGTACAACCAACTCTAACATGGCATCCAACACTTCAAACTAAATCAAAATGACACTGACCCAGAAGAAATATGGCCAAAATAATACAACCCAGATGGTCAGTTTGTCAACCTAGATGATTTCATAAATTAGCAAACCCTTGTCTACCTCTGGTAAGCTCAAATAATTCCTCTGTATTGAGAAATTCAATCCATGATCAGCTAGAGATGATCTTCCACATCTGAAACTGATAATATTGCTAAGAAATCCACTCTCAACAAGCCCTGTGATCTTCTTATGAAAATCCCTAAAATTCTTTTCCAAAACACATAAATTATTCCATGCACAAATGAGCCTCAAAAAGCCAATTTAAAGAAAACATAAAATTAGGGTTTGGGCACCCATTTTAGGTTTCCACAAGTCATTATTTTATAATTTTTAATTGATGTCTCTTAATGTCATTAAAGTGGTCATCCAAGTCCTAGACAAATAACTTTATGATTTTAAGTTATAACACTTTATAACTTAAAGTTATAACTTAACATTAAAACATATCCCCTTTCACTTTGACTAGCGACCCTTTTCCAAGGTCAACACTTGCAAATGATAGAATTATACCCTATGAATGCTGGGATTCTTGCCAAGCTGAGTTCCTAACCAAATTTTTTAGCCTAGGGGACCCATGTGACTAGGCTAACAGGTCTCTGCTCTGTCTACTACAGAGAAGGGGATATTACAGTTTGTTTGTTCTAGAAATTTGGGGTTGAATTACAAATGATTGGGCCATGATCCCATGTGAGGAATTTTTAATAATTTATCTATTTGACTTGAATTTATAACCTATAATAATCCTATATATGACCCATGAAGAGTATATGATATTCCATTATGAGAGAATTACATCCATAGTTTGTCAACGTTCCAAGCTACTATTTCCAAAGTACAAAGCCATTGTGCCCCTCACACAACAAAAAATCCTCCAAGTGGAAGTGAAACCATATCATTTTTGAGTTCATAATCTCCTATATTCAACTTTATATTTCAAAATATACACTTACAAGGTAATGCTCCTCCATTTGCCACCATGACTTCAAAAGAGTTGTAAGAATGTATATAGTAGTTTGTTTTCTTAGCCACTCGAGGATCAATGAGATTATGTGTGCTTACTAAATCAATAAGAATTATAATTATTTACCATTTAAATAATCCTACTACCCTCATAGTCTAAGGGGTTGAGATTCTTGCAAGTGCATAACAAAAAATCTTCGGTTGTGGTTTTTCTTGTGCTTCACCCTTAGCCTAAGGCTCTTCCTCCAATTCTACTTCTTCAATAGATATAATATTTACTATAGAGTCATCCACATCTAATAGGTGTAATTTTTATTGTACATAATCATACATTGGGACATATTTCTCATCGTAATTATAATATAACCCTTGTGCTCTTTTAACACCCATTTCCTCTCTAGACAATCACTTCATGATTAACAATTTACTTCTTGTGTTAAAAGTGATCTTGGATGGAAATGAGGGTTTTTCCAGTGGAAATTTAGATGATCATATTTGAGTAGAACAATTTTCCTCTATTAACTTGGACAATACTTTGGATTGCATCATGGATTATAGTTTGAACATTTTAGCCTCTGCCCTAATGTCATCCTTCAATCCATTGACAAAATAACTTTGAAAAAATCCTTCATTCAAACCCCTTGTCCTATTATCCAACTTTTAAAACTAATTTTGATACTCTTAAAAAATAGAGGTCTATTTTAGTTTTGTTAAGGCTCTTGTAAATTCCTCATACTCATTAGGGCAAAAACAAGTGAGTAATTCAGACACAAATTCTTCCCAAGAAAGGTTAGGAGTCATGTTATGTACCCACTAATACCATTGTAGGGCATCTAATTCAAAGTTAAAGGATGACATGGTGGCCCATAAATATAGAGGGACATTATAGAGTTTGAAAAAATGATCTATAGGGTCCGTCCCATTAAAATTGGGAAATTCTAATTTGGGCATTTTAAATAGGGTATTAGTGTAAAAAGAAACATGATGGATTCTTTATCTCTATTACCTGAACTATAACCCAGTACTTCATTGTTCATCCATTGGTGTAATTTTGGGGCTCCATTTCAATGCTCTTCAACCTTATTTTGACTTTAATTTCTTTAGATTTCATGACTACCATGTGATCTTTCAAATGTTTCACTTATTTTCCAACGTGTATCATTTGGTTTTGTAGGTTACTAAGTTGACTTATTTGGTCCATTAATTGGTTTTATTCCATATCTCTCATTTCTCCTCTAGTCCCTCTAACCGTAAACTTGTGATTTAGACCATCCAAACTACCTTACTAAAAATATAAGTGTTATCCTAGGGGTTACTATTTTTAGTAATGGTCTAAAAACAAGTTTGGGTGCTATATGTACAAAAAATGAGTTTGAAAAGAAAATCACAATGGAATAGGTCTCAAAAGGATGTTTTTAATATCCTAGAAAATGTGTATGGGTGTTATATACCAAAACAATCATCTTGATGAGATGATTGCAATGGGCTATATCCCATAGTGATATTTTTTTGGAAACCTTGGTCTCAAATTTTTACATTTTTTTAATAATTTTAATCAAGAAAATTGAATTTCTTCTCTATTCATGAAAACTTCCTTGTCTACTACTATTTATTTGACAACTCCCTTGGTAGACTATGTCTTCTTCATTAGTAAAAACTACCCCATCTAACTATTTTTGATAATTATTTTGGTAGACTCTGTTTTGACTATTACTAGTAATTGCCTTGATTGATATGATTCATGAATGTAACTGATAACTACTCTAGTTTAATCTATCTTAACTATTATTGACTATTCCCTAACTAACATTATATCGACTATAGCTAATGATTGTCTTCATAGACCTTTTCTTAACTATTACTATCTCCATAGTTACCTTCATCTATTATAGTATAGTCAATTCTATGCTAGTGTAGTCTCCTCAGTATGCTCAATTTTGTGGTAGGGTTTTAGTGTTAGCGTTTAGAATGCAATAAAAATATGGTAACTCTAAGACAAGGTGTGTACACTATCCATAACCCTCTATTATATTGCAATGACAAACAATAATGCTTCGACCAATATTTTAGGCCACTATTCAAGGAGGATTCCACACATATCCTTGAGCACACTACTCATCTCTCTAATAGTACATGAGGGTGATCTTCCTAAGTGTTGTGCTCAATGCATTATAGATAAATACACGATCAAAAAGCTTCCTATGGATAAAGGTTTCTCCTAATCCTAGGGAGGTCTCCCGATATACCTAAAGATATGTGGGATATCAAGTTCATATATAATGGGTGTTGTTTAAGGCATGGGTATTCTAATAACCCCTCACTTCACTAGATGCTTTATGGGTAATATGACTTAGCCATTGATATTTTTAAACCCCCAACATAGGGTTTCTAACCTAATAAACTAAAATAGAGGGAAAAATAGCTTAATTTTTTAAAATAAGATAATAAGCAGGAGAATGAAAACAAAAAATTTGTTTACCTAACAAGTCAAAATGGTAAGACATAATTTTTTTGTATTGTAATAAGATACAACCTTTGAAAGCACTCTAATACCACTTGTTTTGAACCTTGCAATAACATAAAAGCATATCCATAGAATATTACAATCGTAATAGAAAATGAACTTGAGATTTACAATATTGCAAGATGAAATGGAAATACAATAGATTATATTATAGAAAGCAAGAACACAATACAAAATAGTAGCCTCTTCAAGGGGCAACCTCCTTGGAAGTAGAGCTTTGATACAAAAAATATAAGATACCTTCATCTATGTTCCCTTGCCTTTTTAAAGACTCTTTGCAACCCTAACTATAATTCTAAAGGGTCATTTTCACATGCACATGGCCACTCGAGCTATAATATTCTACCAAATAGGTAGTTACATTCTTTATAATGGTTACACTAAATGACCTCACTTGTCTAGGTATCTCAAATGCCACATACACATTACAAAAATTACATAATATCATTAGGATGGGGTACCCACATTAGAAATGGGGTCATCACATAGTAATGTTAGGATTGGTTCTTAACAACAATACATTTTTGAGTGTATACAACATGCCTTCCCTCCTTAGGAGTTTGTCCCTCATGGATGAAATTGCCTAAATTATCTCTAGTATTCTTAAATCCTCCTTATTGATGAGTTGATGAGGAAGTCCAAAAATCCTAATACATTTTGAAATCCTTTTTAATAGTCTCTATCTTCACAAAAAAGTTATTTCTCAATGGTCTTAAATATAATGCATCTTTACCACTAAACCAAAGGTCGGCCTTCATCCATTATTTTATCCCTTATTTTTGAAATAGAGAAGATAAAGAGAAAAATTCCTTTTGGAGGGAAAGTCATGGAGTAGTTTGAATTAAATTCCCACTTCCACTTTATCCAATTTTAAATATTATAAAGACTTGGTCACTATCCATAGAACTTACATATTAGCCCTCAAGTTTTAAGAACCATTATATTATTCTCAATCATCTCATCCTTGATAATCATTTTTGGTGTAGCATATGTTACTTGGATAGGATTTGCCATAGATTCACTCTTCCTCTTACCACAAATGAGGGCATTGATACTTCCAACTACGACATCCTTACTTCCAATAAACATTGTTGGCAATTTGAGTTATTTTATGTTTTCATTGATGTCACATGAATCATTGATCTCATATGGATCACATTGAGTTTTGGTGGGCAGAAGATATTTTGGAAAGCATGGATAAATTCAGGGTTTTTGTGAAAACCAAGGTAGGCAAAATAAAAGGTTTTATTTAAAACCATGGATGGAAGATTTGAAATAGGTTTTTCTTAAAATCTAGGTTGGCCTTTTGTTTCATCGAAAAAGGTGCCCCGATGATGGAGATATTTAATTTTAAATATTTAGTTTAAATTTTAATTATTTAAAATTTAAATTTAAATTTTAAAATTAAAATTAAAGTTAGCGCCGACATCTAAAGAAAGAGGAAAAATCAATAATGCATCGATGTCATAAAAAATGAGTAGAAGACTATATAAAGGGGGATCCTAAGGTTCATTTGAAATTAATCCTTGCTCGTGTTAATTGTTGGCCAAGCATCCGAAGAGAGCTCATGTGAAAATAATTTTGAAAAGGGAGAAAATGAATAAATCCAAGGTTGATCGAAAGCCCAAGACTTTGTGGGCAGAGTGGCGCAATGGCAATTGACTTTTGTTAAGGTGTGTGGTAGCGCTTTACATCAAGGTTTGAATCTCCTTGACTGCATTCGAAGGCATTGGAAGGAAAGTGCTCGAAGTGCTTTTGGTTTGCGTGGAAGGGAGGAAGGACCTAAGGCACGTCGTGCCTTTTCCTTTCGAATGAGTGGCTAGCTCGTGTGGCAACCTTAGCCGCGGCTAAGGCACTCGCGGTGTGTGCAAGTTGGGGGTTCGAATCCCCTTGAGGAGGTAATTACGTTTTTCTCAAATTAATTTTATTGATGCCCTAGGATAGGAGTTATAAGGTGGTTAAGGAATAATTAAAGTTTTTAATTAAACTTTATTTTTATAAGGGCTATGATTATTATTTCAGAGGTGGATGAGTTGTTGATTTATTTTGGTATTCATGAAATTGAAAATGAAGATTTAGGAGAAATAAGGAGTTGTTATAAAATATTTTTGAGAGCCTTATTGATTATTATTTTTGATAAGGGTTTTTATTAAAAAGGACTTTGGTGGATGTGTTTATTAAGTTGGAGTAAAAAGGTGTAAATTGAGTTATGCTTATCTTGTGATTATTATTTGAAGTCCACTAACCCTTATTGAGATTGGAAAGGAAAGTTGTGTTTAGTGTGGCAGATTTTGTGGATAACTTCTTGGCATCAAAAAGGTATGGGCACATTATCCTATTGATTGTTTATGGTGGTTGATTTTTAAAATATCATTGGAGTGAAAATTATTGATTGTGGTTTCCTTTTCGAAAGTGGTTGGTTGAATGCTTCAAGGTTTTCTGGTTTGAGAGTTTTGTTTAAACCTTGTTTTATAAGCATAGTCATTGAAGCTCCTTGGTTGTGAAAGAACTTGAAAAGAACATGAGTATCATTGTTATGTGAGATTTGTGGTTGAGCATTGTTGGAAACATTTGAGTTGGTTGATACATGCTTGGACTAGGGTTTTTGTGAGAAAGAGTAGTCCCTTGTGGTGATTGGTTGAGTTGAGTTGATTGAGCCTAGTCAAGTGATTGTGCGAGGTGATTGGTCAAGTTCCATGAAACAAACTATTCCATAATTCTGATTTGAGTTGAGTTGAGCTTAGAACATATTGAGTCTCTAACAATTATCTTTATGCTTCTATGAGTTGACTTGAGTTGAGTTGAGATTGATTTGAGTTGAGTTGAGTTGATGTTGAGCTTAGAACATATTGAGTCTCTAACAATTCTCTTTATGCTTCTATGAGTTGATTTGAGTTGAGTTGAGTTGAGATCATTTTGGATCATTGTTGTCATCCATTGAAGAGTACATTGCCATTCATTGTTGAGTTCATATTTGAGCTTTTCCTTGATAGATTTTTGAATGAGATTTGAGTACTACTTGAGCATGATTGATTGAGCCTTTGAGAAGGCTTTGTGGATATATTTGTGGATAGTTTTCTGATAGCTTTGTGGACAGTTTTTGACAACTTTGTGGACAGTTTTGGGACAGCCTTTGTGGACCGTTTTGGGACAGCTTTGTGGATAGTTTTGGACAACTTTGTGGATAGTTTTGGAACATATTTATTGGAGTAGATTTGGGCAAGTTCTTGGTGAGCTTGCTAGAGCAGATTTGGGCAAGTTCTTGGTGAGCTTGCTAGAGTAGTTTTGGACAAGTTCTATGTGAGCTTGTTATTCAGATTTGAACAAGTTCTGTGTGAACTTGTTATTCAGTTTTGGACAAGTTCTATGTGAGCTTGTTATTAAGATTTGGACAAGTTTTGTGTGAACTTATTATTACCTAGCTTTGAGCAGATCAAATAAATCATTGTATTGGATAAGGATCCTTATTTCTGTGTGAAATATTATAAGGATATTATCTAGTGGAGTACCCCACATTGGGGGAACCATGTTAAATATTGTGTCTCAATTATGTGTGGTGACTTGTGCTCTTGCTTACTACTGCTATCTGAGTTATTAATGCACATTGCTATATTTGGTTATTGCAATTAAAGACATTAATTGATATTGATTTGGAAAGAAAGTAAAAAGTGGTCTTATACTGTTCACCCTCCCCTCTCAGTATAAGCTTGTGTTCTTCAAATACCTCATCCTTGCTTTCTCCTAGCTTGCATTCTTCCAACTCTCACTTCATTAAAATAGTAAGTTTATTTATTTATTTGTTGCATAGTGTTAAAATGGTTATGATTATTTATTTTAAGAGGAAATGACCCTATCATATATGGTAATCAAGATTGAGATTCTCATTGGTCATGATGTATAGTTTTATTATCTCTTATTAATTTATTTTTTAAATTCAAAACGTGTTATATGTGTATTAATACTAGAAATTAAGGAGTAAATATATGATAGATCTAATAGATATACATGTAAAGGCTTCAACAAATATGTAATTTTTTTTAGCATAATGAATCATAAAAGTAAACACATGCACATCATGTAATGCATTTATATTATAGGAAGGTGTATGCATTGCTTCATTAAATAATCTAATGTGCACATGTATATTTTAAAACAAGAACCTACTATATAAATGTATGTGCATTTTGTTTTCAAACATAAGGTTTGTGCATTTTATTTCCCTCCAAAATAGGCTTGGAAAACCTAAGGTTTCCCAAAACCCACATTTTCATGCCTAAAAAATAAAAGAAATTTAACTTAAAACTTTTTCATATTTGATCAAATCTTTTAATATAATTTTTAAAATTTTTATTAAAAACAATGAAAAATTTATTTCTTTGTCTTGACATTTACTTTCAATGTAAATCTTTGTTTTCATGACCAAGTTTGATGTATGTAGGTGTTGATCTATTACAAAATATTATAGATTAAAGGAGGGAGGCCTTTGGATATTGACCATATAAGATTAAAGGATACATGCATATAGGCATGATAATCCTAATGATAAAGAACATGATAAAAAATAAGGGTCCCCTACTTATCTAACTATGGATAATTGTAATACATGGAAGAGGACCAATCCATAATTTGATTATAATTTGTATTTTATTTTGGTATAGAAATAGGTGAATATATGGGAGGGAGAACGAGGTGATCATCTTGCATGGATGTGATTTTAATTGGTGTTTCAATATTCATAAATAAATGCAATGAAAATTTTCAAGGAGAAGAAGAATGGTGTTGCTTTAAGAGGAATATTGAGACATGGAACTTATAAAGGAAAGACAATTTATGATGAATTTATTTTTTGATGGTCAATATTCAACTTCATATGAATATTTTCAAGGTTCTCTTATTTATATTTTGAGTTCCTTTTAATATGGAAAATGTGCATCTCTATGGATGCATTTCTCCATGCATCTCATACTTTACAATATTTTGTAATAATGTAATTAGTGGAATGAAACCTTCTTTTGTAAAGATGTAAGTAGAGGAACAAAATCATAGCTATCTTATTTTGTACCATGAATGTACATGATTACCTATGTATCTTAGGGAGTTGTATGCAATGGAATATGATTCTAGCAATTTAAATCTCCTCATGGGTCATAAAGACAATGCCTGAATGGATATCAAACCCCTTCCACATTGATGTTCAAATAAAGGAAATGTAAAATATTTGTCTCTCCTATATAGGAATATTTTTAGACATTATATATTATAAATTTCTTGTACCTTTTCCATTATTGCATGACTTCTTAACATGGTGAAGTGCAAGTGCTATTGCATGTGTCATTGTGGGCTTCTTCACCACCATCAAAGGAACTATATTCATCTATTGCATTTTCTTTTCTCCTTTGTAGACCAAGTATCACATTCTTTTCTTCAAGAGGGGTCATGCTTGAAATATTGTTGCTACCTTTCTTGCTTTGGAAGGTGTTTGAGATAGTTGAGAAGGAACTACGTATAAAAAATTGTTGCTACCTTTCCTACTTTGGAAGGTGCCTAAGATAATTGAGGATAATTTTAGTGTCATGTTCTTAATTTTAGGAGAGTGGAGATTAATTGGTCTAAAAAAGGAATGAGGAACAAGCCCGCTGGTATATTATTTTGTAGAAGAGAGTTAAGCAAATTACACCATCTCTAAGAAAAGGAATTTATAGAATCAATAGCTTTTAGAGGAGAGAAAATGAGGAAGGAAAAGACTAAAAGTTCTTTTATCCAAATAATATTGGAAATTCTAGATTCTATTAGAACAAAGTTGATGGAAAGTGAAGAAAATACTCTCATAACCCCTACAAAGTTGGTGGTGAATGAAAATGACCAAGGAGAAGTGACGAGTCTTGTATATAGATATATGAATACATTGTTATAATTCATATATGAGATAAAAGAATATCAATAGTGTTTGAATGCATAATGCTTTGGAATAACAACATAAATGAAGCATTATCAATCTCAAAAATAAGTTTCAAGAGATGATAGAGAAAGTGGTAGGGGATACCATCTCCAAGAATATGAAGAGAAGAATGAGATGAAATCTTATATCTATGGAGACAATAACAACTATAAAGCTATTCCTTAAATGCAAAATAAAATTTTCAAGATGTGAAGGAATTTATTTTCTCTTGTTTTCTTTTATCTTTAATTATTAAAAGTAAATAGCTAGTAAAATTCTTAAATTTAAAGAATAATATATTTATAGTTTTTTGCTTTATACAAAACCTCAATATTATCATTAATAAGATAAACCCTAACTAAAAGATTTAAATATAAAATTTAAACTAACAAAATTTTCAAGAAAAAGAAAACATAACATATTATATATGTGAAAATATGTTTTTCCCTTTGAAGCTAAGAGTTTAATATTGGTAACCTATAGATGTTTAATCTTTAATTAAAATAAACAAAATATTTTTTAAAGTGTATTGTGCCCTTTTCGAGAATAGTCAAATAAGATTTATATACCATACTTGGTCTAAATAAATAATATTTATACAATCCTAAGAATCATTCAAAGAAAACTTTGTTATAAAATAAATATTGTTCCACAAGCTAATAAATAGCCTCGTATTAATAAATACGTAGTATTTTTTTAAAGTATATTATTTGATTTAATATGCATGTACATAAAATTAGGATTCAGTCAAATAGGATTCAGAGACTTCAAGTGATGTCACTCTTTGGCAGTCTATTTAAACAATGAATGAAGACCAATATTATGCAAATTAAGTCACATTCAGACTTCCTACGCAAAAATTGTTGTTAATAATAATAAAAGTTATAGCCAACAAAATACATTAATGTAATTCCAGTTGACTGCAATACTTCCACACACTACCCAGCTGAACATGTCAGGTCAAAAATTATATTCCACGCTTGAATGGAATACTTCCAGACATTACCCAGCTGGACATGTCAGGTCAAAAATTATATTCTACGCTTTTTTTTTCAATCGCTTTCGCGTGGGTCTTTCTCTTTTTGTTGTCGTCTTTTCCCTTTTTTCTGTTTCTTTCCTTTTTTTTTTTTTTTGTTTTTCTTTTTCTTTCTTTCCTTTCTGCTTTCTCCCCCTTTGCATCTCCTTTTTTTGCCCTTTTTCCTTTTCGTTTTCCTCTCTGTTTTTCCCCCCTCATCTGGTTTTTTTTTTTCGTTATTATTTGCGTTTCTGGTTTTTTTTTCCTCCTTTCTTTTCCCTCCTTCTCTTTTTTTGTTTTTTTTTTTTTTTGTTTTTTGGTGGTTTTTGTTGGGGTTTTTTGGTTCTTTTTGTTTTTTGTTTGTTTTTTTTGTTTTGTGTTTTTGTTTGTCTTTCTTTTTTTTTGGTTTTTTTTTTTTTTTGTTTTTTTTTTTTTTTTTTTTTTTTTTTTTTTTTTTTTTTTTTGTTGTGTTTTTTTTTTTTTTCTTTTTTCTTCTCTTGGTTTTTTTTTCTTTTTTTTTTTTGTTTTTTTTTTTCTTTTTTTTTTTTTCTTTTTTTTTTTTTTGTTTTTTTTTTGTGTGGGTTTTTTTTGTTTTTTTTTTTTTTTTTTTTTGTTTTTTTTTTTTTTTTTTTTTTTTTTTTTTTTTCTTCCCCTCTCTTTTTTCATATTCCACGCTTGAATGGAATACTTCCAGACATTACCCAGCTGGACATGTCAGGTCAAAAATCATATTCCACGCAGCTAATCCGTCGTTAATCGAATTTTATGGTGATATAGGAAAAGGATCCATCGTTAGTCGAATTTCACGATGATATAGGAAAATGATGTTTGTAATTCTCAATTAAAAACTTTTTTTTTTTATAAAAGACTTTTATAAATTTTAGGTCAGGAAATTGGATTGGATAAACACTTCGGTTAATAAAAACTAGTCTGTCCATAAAATTTTCCATTTCTTTATTTGGAGCCGCGTTAAATTTCTCTTTCATCCTAGCATAAATTATTTTCAAATATAAAATTGCTTAGTTTACAAGAAATCACAGAAGTCCTAGCATAAATTATTTTCAAATATAAAATTGCTTAGTTTACAAGAAATCACAAAAGGCTATGTGCGTTCGAAAACTCCAAAGCTCAAGACTTTGAGAGTAGACTTACCTCGCGGTTTCAATTCCAATTACCTTGAAAAAAATTTCCTGTCACCGTACCTTCGTAAAATTTTTAAGCTTTTATCAATACGAGAGCGTAAAAATCAAAATATAGCCAGTGCATAAGATGGGAAACGGACAGATGCTAATATTTTCCATAATCTGTGCTTCGTTTTTATTGTCTGCATCAACAGTTTGTGGTGCAGTTGTAAAAGTCACGGTTAATATAGGTATCATCCCGGATTCCATTTCCTGGGTGGGGAAGGTGGTCAAGATTTACTCACCTCGTAAACTACAATTGGAATGGGTCAAAAATCCTAAAAGATCATGTTAACATGTGATGTATTTTCTAAGATAATTACACAAGCTAATGGAGAGAAATTTTTTTTTATTACAATTTGTATATAGTAAAGAAAACAATACAATTTGTTAGGCTAAGATAAGAGAGATCCATAATATATAGAAAAAAAAACACAAAAATATGGAGATAAAGGTATATATAGATTTTTTCACAACACATTTTAGAATAGCCTAACCCCCCACCCTTTCCCCCAACCTAATTTGAAGATTTCTCATAATCATAACATAAGAATATGGAGACATAGGTATATATAGATTTTTTTCACAACACATTCTAGAATAGTCTAACCCCCTAAATTGAAGATCCCTCATAATCACAACATAATAATATGGAGACAAGGAGAGATATTGAAACACTAAGACATATACAAAGAAACATAAAGACCCAAAAGCATAAACACCATACTAAAGAATATTTTTACCTTAATAGAGAGGATATTACAAAATTATGCATGATTACAAACACCTTAAGTAGGTATTTATAGAGTGTCATGGTCCGTGGTCAATCCACCTCAATCCCTTCTTATAAAGCATCATTTTCATTATACATAAGCAAGTTCAATTGTGTCCACTCATCAAAACCCAAAAATGAAAAATTGCATATTTTGAATCCTAAGTTCTAATAAAATTCAGCAAATAATATGACTACAATACGTACCCACTTCAACACCAAGCCCTTGAAGACCAGATATAAGAATTTTAGCACTGAGCAGTCACCTCATTATCTCTCATCCAAGAATAAACCGCAATCTCTCCGCACCCACACCACCATTAAAAAACTTCATCCAAAATCCTAATCCGAGCCATTGAATAAACCACCATTGCACAGGATAATTTAAGAGATAAAAAAAGTAAGCAATCCTATCCCTTCTCAACCAAAATACGATCCAAAAGATCAAAATAAAAATAAAAACACATGCAAAACCAATATTTACTCACTTCATAAACTACAATTGGAATGGATCATAAACCCTAAAATATTGAGAGCCAAAAAAAATAGTGAAGAATGCCCTACGAAACCCCAGCAATGAGTTTATCCACAAAATGGGTGATCGAGAACTGCAAATGCTCTTTTATTTCCTTAAAAATTGTTGTGTTCTACGCCATCTTGAAGGCCTCATCCCTCTTGCTTATTTTTAGGGAGAACAATAAAGAAGCCAGTTGAGGTAAAATAAAGATCTACGACAAAGAGCTAAAAGAAACAATTTACCAAGGGTTTTGTGATTTGGAGGGGTGCGTTTGGCACAACGAAAAGTAGAAAGAAATGATTTATTGAGGATTTTGTGGTTTGGTGGGGTGGATTTGGCACGATGAAAAGCAGAATTTTTTTTGTGTTTTAATCACCCTTTCAAAATCGCCCTAAAAGGGTGGTTTAAAATAGCCCTATTAGGTCATCTTAAGACAATGATTTTAAATTATCCTCTTAGGGTAACCTACAAGGGCAGTTTAAAACTACCCTCTTAGGGTGACTCTAAGAGGGTGGTTACCCTAAAAGGGCAGTTTTAAACCACCTTCTTAAGGTCTATTAGGGCGGTTTTTTACCGTTGTAAAAAACTACCTTATTTTAGTCGTTGTTAAAACCCTTTTTGATGTAGTGGAAGTACAAAGTTGATGGTTCAATAGAAAGATATAAGGCAAGGCTAGTGGAAAAAGGATATACTCAAGTAGAGGGTATAGAATTTAACAAAACCTTCTCTCCTATGGCAAGACTTGCTTCAATTAGATTACTATTGTCAATGACAACAACTTATGATTGGAAAATTGAGCAAATGGATGTGAAGACAACTTTTCTTAATGGAGACATTAATGAGGATATTTATATGCAACAACTAGAAGGGTTTGTAGCAAGTGGTAGTAGTAATTTTGTGTGCGAGCTGAAGAAAGTACTCTATGGCTTGAAGCAATCCCCAAGATAATGGTACCACAAGTTTGACAATCATGTAATTGAGCATGGTTTTACAAGAAGTGATGGAGATCATTGCATCTACTTCATGAAAAAGGTAAATCACTTCATTATTTTGGTCTTGTATGTTGATGATATTCTTTTTCTTAATGACTCAAAGGAGTTGGTTAAAAGGACAAAGTCTGAATTATCAAGGAAATTTGACATGAAAGACTTGGGTCCATTGCAATATTTTTTGGGGATTGAAGTTAAAAAAGACTGCATGATAAGAAGGCTTTGGATAAGTCAAAACAAATACATAGTGGATCTCCTTAAACTATTTAGAATGGATAAGAGCACTCCTATGAACACTCCATATCAAGTGGGAGTGGCATTGTCAAATGAAATGAGTCCAAAGAACAAGCAAGAAGAGGAGGAAATGACACATGTACCATATGCAAGTGTAGTTGGAAAGCTCATGTATGCAATGGTGTGTATAAGACTTAATTTAGCCCATGCAATGAGTGTTGTAATTAGATTAATGTCCAAATACAGATAAGTAACATTGGGTTATTAAGAGGATAATGAGGTATCTACAAGGGATAAAATACTATGCAATATGTTATGGTGTAGCCGAAAACAAACAATTATAGAGTTTTATTGATTCAAATTTTGAAGGAGATGTGGATAAAGGTATGTCCACAAGTGCATATATCTTCATACTATTTAATGGTGCAATTAGTTGGAGAAGTAAGAAGCAGGAAGTGGTTGCTCAATCTACAATAGAAGTTGAGTACATTGCTACTGCAAAGGCATCTAAAGAAGCTATATGGCTATATTTATTATGCGAGAATGTCGAATTTGAGCAAGGACAAATACCTCTTTGGTGTAACAACCAAAGTGTAAATTATTTTGCAGTGAATCTCAAGTTTCACTCTAGGATTAAACACATTAGAGTGAGGTTTCACTTCATTAGAGAAGTGGTAGAATCTAGAGAGGTGGAGCTACTCAAGGTGAAAACAGAAAGGAATGTAGTAGATGCATTGACCAAGCCATTGACTGCACAAAAAATTACCTAGTGCTAAGGCAAGGTGGGCTTACAACCTTGGTCGGAGTAGTCATCAAGTGGGAGATTGTTTAGTCAGTGGTCACTACACCATTCAATTTGTGGACTATGTAGGGTTGCAATGGCAGAGGTCAGAGCCCACCTTTTGGTCTACAATGGCAAAGGTTAGAGGTCACCTTTTTGATCTGCAATGGCAGAGGTAAGAGCCCAATTTTGTGTCTACAATGGCAGAGGTTAGAGCCCACTAAGCCCAGTCCTGGGCTATGTTGAAGAAGATATAATATATTTTTTTATTTCTTTGTATTGAGCTGCTATTCAAAATAGGAGGGAAAAAATTGTTTATTTCTTTACTCTGTACTGTTTTGTTGTTGTAGGAAATAGGGAAGAAAACCTGTGTCAACTATAGTTTTATTGAGCCTATGGTAATGCAGAGAGAAGGCAACTACTCTACTATGTAACAGGTTGAGAGCCCAGGTCTGGGTATTGCATTGTAACAACCATTGGTTGAGTGATGTATTATAACAACCATACATTGTAAACAACCTAGCTGTATAATAAAACAAATAAGAATATAGAACTGAATATCCCTGTTTGTGTTTAATCATCTTTGAGTAACTTGTTTATATTTAATTATTTTTTTCCAACTATCTACTTGATTTTATTTCTTTGTTTCAACTTTTTATTGTTTTTAACCAATATTATTAGAAAAGTAGAGATAGTTACATAATAAACATAATATCAAGAAAAAAAGAAAAATAAAAGAAAAAGAGGTAATTAAGATCACTCTATTTGAGATAAAAATTGAAAAATTTACAAATATGTTATACTTGCACTATGCTATATCCAATTTAAGCTTTTATACCTATTAACATAAACAAACATTCTCCTAACATCCATCTTCACACAACAGCAAAAATAAAGGGTATACAACATAAGATTTTCTTTTTATTCTTAGTGTCAGACAAAACATCCATTCATACACTCCAAGAATATAGCAATACGTCAAACAAGCTGACAAATACTCAGTAACGCCCTTCCCGGCTAACAACATTCGCCGTTATCAATCAGACTTTCTCCCACTCAACACGGCAAGGACGGACTAAATTTTCCCCGTTGCTCACGAGATGCAGTCCGCAGAAACGCCACAGCCTTCCCAAACTAAACAAAAGGAATGCAAATATGCCCCTTTTGACAGGGACTAAAGTCCTTGGTATATACACCGCCGTTATTAAAATTATATGTGTTTTTCAATATTATTATTTTTTTTTAGATACATAGGGGAGTTGGTTACCGGGCAAGGACTTTGTCCGAGATAAGGACGACGTCAGTTGTTGGCAGTGGGTGCCCTGCTCTTTCGTCCGCCTTGATTGCCAATATATCAATTTATGCCAACGTTTTTACCCTTGGCATGTAGTTTTTGTTGCCGTGGAAAAAGCTTTGGATTGATTATGGAAAAAGCGTGGAAAATGTGAATTGTCAATATTTTGGAACCCCGTCGTGAAGGTGTAACATTGCGTTTGAAAACTCGATAATTTTTTTTTGTTCAAAGCTCTAGACTTTGATGGTAGACTTCCCTCGCGATTTCAATTCCAATTACTTTCAAAGAAATTTCCTGTCAACCTACCTTCTTAAAAATTTTAAGCATATATCAATACGAGAGCATACAAATCAAAATATAGCCAGTGCATAAGACGAGATTGGGAAACGGAAAGATGCCAATATTTTCCATAATCTGTGTTTTGTTTTTATTGTCTGCATCAACTGTTTGTGGTACAGTTGTCAAAGACACGGTCAACATAGGTGTCATCCTGGATTCCACTTCCTGGGTGGGGAAGGTGGCCAAGACCGCTATACAGTTAGCTGCAGATGATGTCAATAACGATCCTAATCTCTTCAACGGTGGTCGATTGGTTCTTCATCTGCGTGAGGCGCGAACCGTCCTCCAGGGCACTTCTGCCGGTAAGTTTTAAAAAGGAAATAACCCTAAACTTCCCACAGTTATCCATTTTGCATTTGATTGATAAATTCTACTATCAAAGTAAAATTAGTTTGATGGAAGGGTTGTTTTTGTATACTACAAAGAATGCGAGGATTTTTAGCCCTGTTACAGGCAGGGGGTTTTGTTTTAGCTGAGTGGTGGGCTTTGCAAAGAAGGCATTCGTTCTTCCAATGTTTTTCATTAGTTATCTTCCATCGTCTATCTGGATTGAAAATTTTGATATTAGGTTTTATGGTTATAAAATTGACAATTTATATTGGTTGTCATCATGTTTTATTAGAAAGTCTATGGTAGATTTTATTTCAAACTATAAGGAATGGTACCTTAAATGGTGGGAATTAATGTTTTCCTCCATTATTCATGCTAAATATCGATAGTGACTATAAGAAGTACAGAATTGAACCCCAAACGAATGGAATGTATTGTAACGTTAAATATAGAGTCATTCAATTATGCACTTATTGCAATTTATTGACTGATTTTACATTTTTTAGTTATATTTTCACTGTCAAAAAAAATCTTATTAAGGATTGATTCTACCCAAGGGAAAATATATTGATTTGAAACAAAAAAAAAAATTAAGGATTCTTTTCTAACCAAGGGCAAATATATTGATTTGAAACAAAAATTTTAAGGATTCCTTTCTAACCAAGGGCAAATATACTGATGTGAAACAAAATTTTCAATTTATTTGCATCATTTTATAATTACATTAAGACATTATAATCTAATCAAATTCAATTATATATAAACTCTTCTCCTTTCTCTTCTGCTTATTCCTCCCTTTCCCTTTTTAATTCTTTTCTTTTTAATTCCGTTTTAGTGAGTCTTTAAGTCCTGATTATTTAATTTCGCAGTTGCATGCAAATGAAAAGCTAGGTCTGACCGGTGGCGTTGTGGGTGAATGCAGTTGTTGATCTCCTTGAGAGAGAAGTGGTCACAATACTTGGTCCACAAGGATCGGAGGTTGCTGAGGTCATATCGCATTTTGGAGATGCGGCCAGAGTCCCAATAATTTCTTTCTCTGCGACCAGGATCAGCCCTTTGCTCTACAACCAAAGATTTCCTTACTTCATTCGCATGGCACGCAGCGACACCTTACAGATGAAAGCCATTGCAGCCCTGGTTAAGTTGCATGGTTGGAAAAGGATCGTATTGATCTATACTAATGATGATTTTGGGTCGGAGGCTCTACTTTCTTTGTATGAAGCTCTCAGAGAAGTGGGTTCCGAAATTGAATACAAATTACCGATATCTCCAACTGCAGAGAAGCACGCCATAAGGGAGAAACTTTTAAGCTTGATGACGACAAGGGAATCAAGTGTTTTTGTTGCTCACATGCGCCCTGATGTCGGATCGCATCTCTTCATGGAGGCCAAGGCTGTGGGGATGATGGAGGCCGGTTATGTCTGGATAACCACCGATGGGTTTACCAGTCTCTGGGACGACGTGGTAAATGTTTCCACAATGGGATCCATGCAAGGCCTTGTCGGAGTCAAAACTCACGTCCCTGATTCAGATCAGCTCAATGATTTCACTCAAAGGTGGAAACGTCGATTTAGGCTCGACAATCCTGACGTGGACATGAATGCTTATCTCAACCTCTACGGTTTATTGGCATACGATAGTCTGCAGATGGTAGCCCAAGCGCTTAGAAACTTAGGAATGAAGACAAATTTCAGTTTTTTGAAATCTCCAAATCCACCTCCAGCAATTGGAACTGCAGAAATAAAAGTTTCCCAGCAAGGAAAGCGGCTTTTGTGGGAGATTCATAGGACAAAGTTTACAGGTTTAAGCGGACCTATTCAAATTAGTCATGGAGAAATGAAGGGTTCCACTTATGATATAGTGAACGTGGTGGGTAAAAGCTATCAGGTGGTTGGGAGTTGGACTGAGAAAATTGGCATCAGAATTGAAAAAAATGCACCGGTACGTTGGCCTGGTAGACCACCGCACACTCCTCGCGGTTGGTTGATACCACCCAGTGGTAAAAGACTCCAAATCGGAGTACCTGTAAAAATAGCGTGGACTGAATTCGTGAAGATAGAACATGATGCTTATAATAGAAGTATTATCACCGGTTTCTGTATAGATATATTCGATGCTGCTGTCAAAAAGCTCGACTATGCACTGCCGTATGATCTCGTTCCTTACCCAGAAGATGGAAAAACTATCACAAATTATTACGACCTGGTTAAGCAAGTCGAAAACAAAGTGTGTTTCCCTGATCCCTCAATCTGCGTTTTATATGATTATTTGCATTAAATATATGTCAATGTTCGATTTTACTTTGGTTTTTCAGAAATTCGACGGAGTGGTGGGAGACATCGCAATTCTGGAAAGTCGCAGCAATTCTGTGGATTTCACACAGCCGTTTACTGAATCGGGTTTAGTTATGTTGGTTCCAACCAAAAAGGCCGAACACAAGAGCCCCTGGTTATTTTTGCTGCCATTTACATTTCGACAGTGGTGTACAATGGTGGTGTTCGTTATATTTACAGGAAGTGTTGTGTGGCTTCTCGAACACAGAACAAATCCCGACTTTAGAGGGAGACCCAGAACTGAAGTGGTCACTACCCTTTCGTATTACCCTTTTCCCATCTTCTCGGCTCATACGTTTCTTTAATATTAATAATCTTTCTTCGATCTTAATAATTGGCCTGAAATAATCTAATTTCCATTTGTTTTATTGCTAAATTTTTGCAGTTTTGCATTGTCTACAATGTTTCTGGCCCATAGTAAGCATTCTCATTCCAGTTTATTCAAGATCTTTTCCTCAACGACTAAAATGTTGTTTGAATTTTAAAATTTTGATTGCAGTCGTATCCTTGTCTTGAACACAGTCTGTTTTAATTTTGCAGGAGCAAGGATCGATAGCAGCTTGTCTCAAGTAGTGATAGTAGTATGGTTGTTTGTGGCATCCATTTTATCAGCCAGTTATATAGCCAGTCTCAGTTCGAGACTAACTATTCAGCGAATGGAGCCTACAATTGACAGTGTGGAGAAAGTAGTATATAGAGGGGTTCCAGTAGGCTATGGGACTGGGTCATTTATAGGTGAGTATCTTCGAGATCATCTCAATATATCAAAACAGAATATGAAAAATTATTCAACTCCAGAGGAATATGAAGATGCCCTTTCAAAAGGTCCCGACAAAGGAGGTGTGGCCGCCATTTTCATCGAGCTCCCAATTTTGCGTGTTTTCCTCTCTGGCCGATGCGGCTATAAAATGATTGACCCTATTTATAAAACTGGGGGTTTTGGCTTTGTAAGTTCTCTTGATTCCTCTTTGCTTAGTACTTAATTTGACGAAATTGTATTTCAATAGATGATTTATGGGAAGGTTTTCGTGCAGGCTTTTCCGAAGGGTTCTCCACTCGTTCCAGACATTTCTAAGGCTATTCTAAATCTCTCAGAAAGCACAGAATTGCGAAAAATAGAAAGGAAGTACTTCAACACCAGTAGCTGCTCCGACTCAGATTCTGACATGTTAGACGTGGGGAGTTTCTGGGGGCTGTACCTGATCACAGGAAGTGTATCAGTCGTAGCCTTAATCATCTTTTTCAGTCGTCTCCTCTACAAGTTCATGAAAGATCCCAACGCTGCTGCAGATCAAGACGGCACTAGCAGGGGAAAGTCTATCAGATCATTTGCAAAGTATTTAGACCAGAAGGAGGTTTCACCTTCTGTTTTCGAGCTTAAAAATTTATCCGACCATCCTTGTCCATGTTCTAATATGGATCATGATAGCTCCTTTTGCAATGAGGAGCATCGTGGTGTGCGTGTTGATGTTATGGTTGACGCAGTTTCAATCCATAATCATACAGATGACGCTCCATCAGCTCCATCCGACCAAAATCATGTATCGACAACAGAGCACCAAGAAAACAAACACCAACAATCGATCGAAAAGTATAGCCCAATTGAAAATTGTTCACAAAATTGAAGGAGAACGATATAAATGGTGCAAATGGAAAAACCCATACAATCTGATTTGTATTTTAAGGAATGTTCATGTATTCTAAACACTTTATCAAGTTGTAACATTTAATAAAATCACAAAACAGTTATAAGCATATCCTATGCTCTCTCAAATAATGAGCACGTAAGTGACGTGACCTTTAGCTTATTCAAATCTTTAATTTTAACTCCATTCTATTTATTATTATAAAACTAATAACATCAATTCTCCTATCCTTATGTATTACAGAAACAATTATTTAACATTTTCACCTTTAATGCTAAAGAGAATAACATCTAATTTTGTTTGAAGCCTCTTAATTATTTTTTTAAGCAATATTTTGGTGAACACATCTCCAAATTGCTCCTTAGATGGGTCAAATTCATTGCTACATATCTTTCTTCAACAAGCTCTATGATGAAATGATATCTTATATCAATATGTTTTATACTTGGACAAAGCAATTGCAAAAGTATTATCACAAAAAATTGTGATAGAATAATTTTGTTCATGGTTCAACTCTTTCTATATTTTTTCAAGGAAATATCTTGACAAGTTGTTGATGCTACTACAATATATTCAGATTCTGTTGTAGATAAAGAAACAATTACTTGTTTTTTGGATGACTAGGAAATAGCACTAGTTATTATGTTGAAAATATTTTCAAAAGTACTCCTACAATCATCAAAACAACCTGTTCAATCACTATATGTGTATCCAACTAGATAGAAATCATCATAATTGCTATAGCAAATTCCAAAATCACTTGTTCCTTGTATATACCTTATTCTCTTTGTTGCTTTGAAGTGTACTTCAGTTGGATCTTGCATAAACCTGAAACCACACTTATAACATACATTAAATCTGGTCTAGTAGCTCTAAGTTACATTAAATTGCCTTCTAGATTTCTATAAACTATGGGATTCACCTTGCAAGTTCCATCATTCTTAATAAGCTTTCTGCCAAGACTTAAAGGAGCACTAATAAATTTGCATTTTAACATTCAAACTTTTTCAAGTAATTCAGAAGCATATTTACCTTGTGAGATAAAAATATCATCTAATTGTATCACTTCAGTCCCAAGAAAATAGTGCATCAAACCCATATCTACCATCTCAAGTTTATTTTTTATTGTAATTTTAAATTCATTTATGCATCGTAAAAGTCAACACATGCACATCATGTAATGCATTTACATTATAGGTAGGTGTATGCATTACTTCATCAAAGAATCTAATATGCACATGTATATTTTAAAACAAGAACCTACTATCCCATTCACCAAGGCCTAGCACTCTTGGTTTTTGAGCTATTTGCTGACAATCACGATATGGTTGTAGAAGATATTCTGAGATCGATTGAAGGTAAACCTGTTCCTACGTCCAGTTCGGTCAAGGAAGAATCGGGAGGTTCGATCAATTGCAACGAGGACTTGTACTCCTTTTCCTTGGACTCTGGTGATGATAAAATTTCTAGAAAAATTCAAATTTCGAGTAGAGGAGTAAGAGGAAATGCATCTTATTGTAAAGGCTCGAGAAATGACTTTCCAAAGATTTCTCTCAAGGATACTCAAACCAGCGCAAGGATGGGTGGTGAGCCATTATCCTTCAACGTTGATGGAGGAGGTGTTTTGAGAAAGTCCAAGCATCTTTTGGGCAAGAAACCCATTAAGGATAATCTTGTCCCCATTTATCTTCATTTCAATTTCGATCTTCTACCTAGAGATATTCAAAAGGATAAATTGGTGGAGGTTTATATGCCAAACGCTGTTGTTGGAAGAAAGAATAACGTCATTCATAATATGAAGATGATGGAGATAAAACAATGTGCTATTTGGGGCTCATTGAAAATTGTTGTCGACTACATAGAGGAGGTGACTAGGATGGTGGGAGATGTTATCCAGGAGGTGGACTTGATATTTAAGAACTAGCTCGGTTCTATCCTCTACCTTCTCTGGTGTTTTCTCCCTTCGTTTTTATTTCTTTCTTCGTTTGCTAGTTGTAGTTTATTTTTGTTCCTTCCCATTGTTTTAGTTGGTTGTCTCTAGCTTTTGTTGATGTTCTTTGTGGTTCTTCCCCTTTGTGGTGGAGTTGATGTAAAATGGTTGAGGGACTCCTTCCAAAACCCTCATTTCTTAATAGTACAAAAAAAACAAGAACCTACTATATAAATGTATATGCATTTTGTTTTTAAACATAAGGTTTGTGCATTTTATTTCCTCCTAAAATAGGAATGGAGAACGTAGGGTTGCCCAAAACCCATATTTTCATGCCTAAAAAATAAAAGACACTTAGTTTAAAGTTTTTTCATATTTTATTAATTTTTTTAAGATAAATGTTTTATTTTTTATAAAAATAATGAAAAGGTTATTTCTTTGTCTTGCCATCTACTTTCAATGTAAATATTTGTTTTCATGGACAATTTTGATGTATATTAGTTTTGATCTATTACAAAACCTTATAGATAAAAGGAGGGAGGCCTTTGGATATTGACCATATAAGATAAAAGGATACATGCAGATAGGCATGATAATCCTAATGACAAAGAACATGATGAAAAATAAGTGTCCCATACTTGTCTACCTATGGATAATTGTAATGCATGGAAGAAGACCAATCCATAATTTGATTATAATTTGCATTTGATTTTTGTATAGAAATAGGTGAATAGATGGAAGGGAGAATAAGGTGATCATCTTGCATGGATGTAATTTTAATTGGTGTTTCAATATTCTTAAATAAATGCAATAAAAATTGTCAAGGAGAAGAAAAATGGTTCTACTTTAAGAGGGATATTGAGCCATGGAACTTATAAAGGAAAGACAATCAATGATGAATTTATTTTTTATGGTCAATATTCAACTTCATATGAATATTTCAAGGCTCTCTTATTTAGATTTTGAGTTCCTTTTAATATGGAAAATGTGCATCTTTATGGATGCATTTCTCCAAGCATCGCTTACTTTACAGTCTTTTGTAATGATGTAATTAGAGGAGAGAAACCTTCTTTTGTAAAGATGTAAGTACAGAAAAAAATCATAGCTATCTCATTTTGTGCTATGAATGTACATGATTACCTATGTATCTTAGGGAGTTGTACATAATAGAATATGATTCTAGAAATTTAAATCTCCTCATGAGTCATAAAGACAATGATTGAATGGATACCAAGCCCCTTCCACATTGATGTTCAAATAAAGAAAATATAAAATATTTATGTCTCTCCTATATATGAATGTTTGTAGATATTATATATCATAAATTTCTATTGCCTTTTCCATTCTTGCATGACTTCTTAACATGGTGAAGTGCAAGTGCTATTGCATGTGTCATTGTGGGCTTCTTCACCACCATCAAAGGAACTATATTCATCTATTTCATTTTCTTCCCTCCTTTGTAGATATCATATTATTTTCTTGAAGAGGGGCCACACATGAAATATTGTTGCTATCTTTCTTGCCTTGGAAGGTGTTTAAGATAGTTGAGGAAGGACTATGTATGAAAAATTGTTGCTACCTTTCCTACTTTGGAAGGTGTCTACGACAACTAAGGAGAATTTTAGTGTCATATACTTAATTTTGTAGAAGAGAGTTAATCAAATTGCACTATCTCTAAGAAAAGGAATATATGGAATCAATAGCTTTTAGAGGAGAGAAAATGAGGAAGGGAAAGACTAAAAGTTCTTTTGTCCAAAGAAGATTATAAATTCTAGATGCTATTAGAACAAAGTTGATGGAAAGTGAAGAAAATACTCTCATCCCTACAATGTTGGTGGTGAATGAAAATGGCTAGGGAGAAGTGACAAGTCTTGTATATAGGCATATGAATACATTGTTACAATTATTACATGAGATAAAAAAATAGCAATAGTGTTTGAATGTAGAATGCTTTGGAATAACAACATAAATGAAGCATTATCAATATCAAAAATAAGTTTCAAGGGATGATAGAGAAAGTGGTAAGGGATACCATCTCCAAGAATATGAAGAAGGAGAATGAGATGAAACGTTGTATCTATGAAGACAATAACAACTATGGAAGCTATTCTTCAAGTGTAGAGTAAGATTTTCAAGATGTAAAGGAATTTATTTACTCTTGTTATCATGTTTTCTTTTGTCTTTAATTATTAAAAGTAGATATTTGTAAATTTGAAAAAGCAAATAGCTCACAAAGTTCTTAAATTTAAAGAAGAATAATAACATGTTTACATTGTTTAAGTGTGATTTTTTTCCCTTTATACAAGTCTAAATATTATCATTAATAACCTAAACCCTACGTAAAAGATTTAAATATAAAATTGAAAAACATAAGATATTATATATACATATTATTTTTCTTCAAACTTAAAAGTTTAATATTTTTTGAATTGAGCTAAAAACCCCTTGTAGAACATATAAGTTTAATATTTTTTGAATTGAGCTAAAAACCCTTGTAGAATATATATATATAATTTTTCTTCAAAGTTCAAATTTTAATAGTTTTTTTAAATTTAGCTTAAAAAAAAAAAAACCCTTTTGCCAGGCCATTTTGGTCTGAGAAACCACAACCAAGGGGTTCTAAACCATCAAAATTAAATGGGAATTGCGTCCGGCCTTGACTGCACTAGCATTATCAACTGGATTTTGGGTGCCTAATGTACGTTTGGCAGGGTGGATATTCAAACCAGGACCTCCTTAGAGGATTGTCTTACCCTCTCCAACTCACCTAGGTAAGAGTTTAATTTTTTTAATTTGAAAATATTTTTTTAAAGTGTATTGCGTCCTTTCTGAGAATCAGTCAAATAAGATTTATATACCATACTTGATCTAAATAAATAATGTTTATACAATCCTAAGAATCATTCAAAGAAAACTTTGATATCATACTCAAATAAATAGTATTCCACAAGTTAATAAATAGCCTTGTATTAATAATTATGTAGCATTTTTTTAAAGTATATTATTTGATTAAAGTTAATATGCATGTGCATAAAATTAGGAATCAGTCAAATAGGATTCACAGACTTCAAGTGATGTCACTCTTTGGCAGTCTATTTAAACAATGAATGAAGACCAATTTTATGCAAATAAGTCACATTCAGACTTCCTTCACAGAAATTGTTGTTAATAATAATAAAAGTTATAGCCAACAAAAAGACATTAATGTAATTACAGTTGACTGTAATACTTCGAGACACCACCCAACTGAAAATGTCAGGTCAAAAATTATATTCCACGCTTGAATGGAATACTTCCAGACATTACCCAGCTGGACATGTCAGGTCAAAAATCATATTCGACGCAGCTAATCCGTCGTTAATCGAATTTATGGTGATATAGGAAAAGATCCGTCGTTAGTCGAATTTTACGGTGATATAGGAAACGGACGTTTGTAATTCTCAAATAAAAACTATTATTTATGTCTACACAGAAATAATGTTTATAATTCTTAATTAAAACCTATTATTTATGTCTACGTAGAAACTCTTGGCATTCAATCTTCATATTTTGTTATTTTGTTGAAGTGAGAGTTGTTTTCCTTGGCACGAGGTTATTGAAGGATTTGGGAATTTGCAATGCTATCATTGAGGCCGACTCCTTTAATGTAATTAAAATGTTGAAGGGGGAATGTCAGGCAGATTGGAAGGTGTCTAATCTGATAAAGGAGACCATATGGAACATTCTTTCTTTGAATATTGCATCCATTGTGCACGTGTTTTGGGAAGCCAATGCCATTGCAGACTTAATGGCTAATCTGGGCGTTACTACCCAAGGATTTTCTGTATGGCAAACGAATTTCCCAGATGAAATTATATGTCGATCCATTGATGATAGCTCTTAATGCTGTCAGATGGTGGTGAATGGCCTATGTTTGTGGTGGTCTGTGTGGTGCCTTCACAAGTCCCTGATGGCATGGTGCAAGTACGAAGGAGTTAATTTTCCATCATTGCCGGGAGTAGCCATTTCTTGTTCTTGGTTCCACGCTGTCCCTTCGTGGGATAGTGGACGAATCCTTTGAGAAAGGCGGTTGTCGAGGCCATTGATTTTTTTATTTTGAATCTTTTTTACCTGTTAGGAGGAACGTGGCCGAGAGGATTGTTTGGGGGGCTTCGGGTGTTGAACTCTCTCGGTTCTTCTTGAACCCCTGCCAGATTCTTTTTTTGGCCTATGTGATCTCCTCATTATTTGTGTTTGGGCACCAATTGGTGTTGTTCGGTGGTCCCTAGGTGGTTGTATTTAGGACTTTCGATTTGTAAAAGGTTGTGGGGATCCTTTCAAAAACCTCTTTTATTAATAGTACAAAAAAATATTATTTTTTTCATAAAAGACTTTTATAAATTTTAGTTCATGAAATTGAATTGGATAAACACTTCAGTTAATAAAAACTACATTCTAGCCTTGTCTGTCCATAAAATTTTTCATTTTTTTATTTGGAGCCGCTTTAAATTTCTCTTTCATCCTAGCGTAAATAATTTTCAATTATAAAATTGCTTACTTTACAAGAAATCATAAAGTCTATGTGCGTTCAAAAACTCGAGAATGTTTTTGTTCAAAGCTCAAGAATTTCAGAGTAGACTTCCCTTGTGAAAGCACGAGGATACGGAAACAAAAAGGAATATGCCACAAGAACAAGAAATAACGTATGCAAATTGACACAAGATAAAAGCAATACGAAATATGGTAATCTATTTTATTGATACGCTTTACAAATTGTGTTACAATACATCTCCTTCCTTTTTAGGGGATAGGAGAGTCAAATGTGTTTCTTGTCACAAGATCCATGGATAATAATCCTTCTTCCGCGTGCCCACATGTAAGATGGGCGGACCAAAACGTCACCGCCGTTGTTGTATGTGATTATTTGCTCTTTCCTGCTCCTCTGCTATCGGAAACCTGCGTTCAAAGAAACAGAAAATATTAGTAATACCTGCAGACCAAATGAAACATGTATTTCCCAAGGCCTACTGTTAGTAAAAGCATGAAAATAATAAAACGACTATCAGATGACCTCTGATTGACCTGAAACTTTGATAGAAGCATAAAAATATCATCAGAAGACCATTGCAAAAAGAACAGTCTAAAAATTCCTCACAGATCTGTACTCGCTCCAGGGTGGGACGAATAGGACTGTGAGAATTGGCCCGAAAGCACCCTGTTCAATGTCCTACTTAGGAAGCTCCAAAAGACCTACAAACTTGGGGTTAGCTAATTGGGGGCGTTTTGGGAAGACCCAAATGCTCAGATTTCTCCAATTTTGCCTCTAGAACCCATATTTTGAAGATGGCATCTGCAAGTTAGTGAAAGCGGGAAATAACAATAACCTGGTCAAAAATGATCAGAATGACATGAAATTTGAACTGTAACCTATTTAACCTATCTAGAATCAGATGCAAAAGAAAAAAACAAGAAATCTATCACAGATTTCTAATCATCCCGGGGTGGGGCGATTAGCACCGTGATAGTTTGGGGAGCGCCCGGGGGCAGGACGCCCACCGATTGAAGCACTGTTTAGGCACCAATCCACTTGGGATGGGTCCAAAACTGGTTATGGGGTGTTGTCAACAAATTTGGTGGATAGTTGTGGTCAAAAATCAGGTTTTGGGTATGGATTTGCGCCTCCAATAGTCACCCAATAACCTCCCTTTCGAATGAGAGATTAAGGATGTAAAAGCACAAATCGCAGTTAGGTATGAAATTGGCAGCACTTCGTTGCTCAAATGCTCCTTCTCTGTATATCTTTTGGGTGGGAAAACTCCCCAATTTATAGACCTTAGGGTCTCCTTGTTTGAATTGCGCATGCGAGGGCGCCACTTGAGTTAACTGTCCTATTTTCAGAGAAAAGCTAACTCCCCGATAAAAAAGCTTCTTGCATGAGATTTCTAAAATAAAGACACTCATCACTGAAGTCTCTCTTCTTGAATAAAAGCTACTCCTCGCAATTGCATGGCCTGAAGCCTCGGTTAATCGGCGGAGTTGCCGAGGTTTGACTTTTTGCCGATCAAACTTGCTATTCGCCCCACCCTGGGGCGATTGTCTCTAATCGTCCCTGGGTGGGACGAGTGATAGTTTGTATTCGTCCCTGGGTGGGACGAGTAGAGAGAAAGGTGCCAAAAAGGTGCCAAATTGACCTTTGACCTCTAAAACTGCTTTTGGGAGTGGTTAGGACCACTGTTTAACCTCTAGGGGCTGCCCTAGGGGCTGTTTGTGTCAATGCGATCAGCGCTTGTTGTCACATAATCGGATTGGTGCTATTTTGGTGTCTACAGATGCCCCTTTTTGGGAAGCACTGTGCAAGGCGTAGCGCCGAGCAAAAATAGATAACCAAAGCACTAATGATTAGGGTTTCTCAATAACCTAACCAACTCTTGATGCCCCAAGTATGGAAAGGGCATGCATTCTTGAATCCTTGCTTCTGACGAGCTAAGGAACTAAAGTCAAGTGTTAACCTTGTTCAGTGAGGTGTTACTTGAGCTTGGACATTGATCAGTCATGAATAGGCAAAGGGCGCAACCTTTTGTCTGTGGGAACCTTGAGTTCATGATTCACGAATGCCAAGTGTTTGATCAGCTTGTGATAATTGCTTGTTTGCTGCCCCAAGCAAGGGCGCGATTGTCTTTGTCAATGATCCTTTGAATGCGTGTCATTTCCATGATTGGGTATATTGTTGTTGATTGGTGACTAAGTGTGACTACCCCCTCAAGCGACGAATCGATGAGGGAATGACCGACATGAGAAAAGCGATGAGTCGCTTGACCCAAGATGACTTAGGTAAGGGTGCCTTCAGTTGTTTACCATTGAATGCGAAAGCAGTTTCGAACATTCTGACCTATTTTTGGTGGGTTTTAACCCTTTTTGTGACGCAATTTGGAGCTGAAATTGACAAAAATCCATCCTCCCGTGGAGCGGTCCGGATATGGTAGCCTTCTTAGGGAGTAGGATAGTGACAATTTGTAACCCCAACGTCTATTTTGGATGCCAAGAATGTCAGGTGCAAAAGCGCCTTCGTTCGGCAATGTTATTGCTATTTTTGGATGGGTTTTGACCCTTTTTGGTGACGCCGTTTGGGGATGAAATTCTCAAAAATCTGGCTTCCCGTGGAGTGGTCCGGCTATGGTAGCCTTCTTAGGGAGTAGGATAGTGAGGATTTGTGACCCCGACATCTGTTTTGCATGCCCGAAATGTCAAGTGCAAAAGCACTCTCATCGGACACTTTTATTGCTTTTTTTTGGTGCATTTTTGTGCATTTTTCATGGTTTGTTTTTATGTACATGTATTTACATTGATGTATGCAAATGCTATTATGAATGCGATGTTTCTAATTTGTATGATGTATGCATATGGAATGAATGAAATGAGTTGTTGATAACTTGTCGATGGCACCATAGACTATGCAAGATTTGACTGACTTGCTGTACTAATGGGATGACTTTGTGGAATGACTTTGCATGTGAAAACTTTGTTTTTGTATTTTGCATATTTTTTGATGGTGATGCACGAAATGAAATGTACTAGTTGTTTTAAAATGTAGTTAAGCTTTTCTGAGATTCAGATATTTTAACTAACTAGCCAAGACTGTACATTTATCTCACAAGAATTTTGAACAAGGTATAAATCCGACTTGAATTTAACCAAGTTATTTCACATCCCTGTGTGTGCAATTGAGTTCGTTTATGTGGTATTTGTTAGGATACCGCCAGTGCCAGATAGGCTATCAACCAAACCTATACTGAGGATCACCTAATTAGCTCCACTAACTCCGTTGTTGTATTTAGCAAGATTAATCCATGGGACAATCTAAGGTACCATAAGCTAGTTCATCCACATGCAAACATTGGTCTACGCACATGCAAAGCTAATGTGACAGACATATCGTCATGCGGTTAGGATACCACCATTGCCAGGTAGGCTATCAACCAAACCCGTAATGAGGATCACCTAGATGGTTTTTCAAATGCTGAGAATTCCAGGGATTCAAGTTCAGGTTGTGTGTTTGCTCAATGGTTTGGGATACTTGCTCGTCTATATAGTGATGAAAATCACTGTTTATTTTTCTCTTTGTTTTTCTTTTTGAGCAAGGATTTTGAATAGTGGTGATAACCACTGTTATTTGATTTTGTATTTTGAGCTTTGTAAGGTTGAGCTTGTGGAATGGCCTTGATCCCGTTGGCCTTGGGGATGACTACCCATCCTGTTCGGGGACGTGTAGTACGAATCCTTACGACTTTGGGAACCAAGGGGATGATGGAGATTATGAAGTAAGGGCATTGATATTTTAGGCCTTGGGGATGACTACCCATCCTGGTTAGGGACGTGTAGTACGAATCCTTACAACTTTGAGACCAAAGGTGAGTGGAGATGGTTGTGATGATGGTTTGTTGGAATTTTGTTTTTGAATAGCGTTGATCCTTTTAGGTCTTGGGGACGACTACCCATCCTTGGCAGGGACGTGTAGTACGAATCCTTACAACTTTGGGGACCAACTATGATTGGGATTTGTGGGAGTGGTGAAAACCACTATTTATTATGGGGAATGGAGAGGGAAGAGCTCGTCCTTTTGTCAATTCTCAGCATTCTGGAACCATTCGCACAGGGGGATGAACAGGCTAATATTTCACCTATGGTACCTTAGACGGCTTTGTAGGTTGCTCTTACATTCACACAACTTAGGAATTATTTTATGTGTTTTAATTTGTGTTGGGATGCTACGTAACAAGGCGTGATCCAAGTAAAACTTTCTCGTGTAAAATCTGTTTAACTGTGTACAGTTTTTGGCTAGAAATTTAAAGACAACTTGAATGACGAAAACCCTATATACATTAGGAGACAACTGACTATGCTAAAAATGGTGGTGGTGTTATTCTGGATGTATGCGTTTATGAAAATGGATTTGATGTGGAAAATGATGGAATTGCCAAGTAATGACAATCTATGGTGCTTTTGACTTGTATGACCTAGCAAATATACAATGTATGGATGCGATGCCTAATGCAACCTATATTTTTGTATTTTGATTTTTATGAGTATGCATGGAATTGAAATGCAATTTTTTTGTGATTTTTGATGATTTTATTGTTTTTGTTTGTTTTTGAATATTTATGTTGACCAAGCAGTTATGGTAATGCTTGGAGCTTTTGGGTTGACCAAGAGATTATGAAAATCCTTGGAGCTTTTGGTTTGACCAAGAGATTACGAAAATCCTTGGAGCTTTTGGTTTGACCAAGAGATTATGGAAATCCTTGGAGCTTTTGGTTTGACCAAAGGGTTTATGGACCCATTTGGGGCATTTTGGGGTTTGACCAAGAGATTATGGAAATCCTTGGAGCTTTTGGTTTGACCAAAGGGTTTATGGATACCTTTGGGGCATTTTGGGTTGACCAAGCGATTATGGAAATCCTTGGAGCTTTTGGACATGTCTTTGTAAGACCATGCAAAAACCTCCTTCTCTTTGAGAAGGGCAATGTAGTCGGCTTGCTCTTCGGGGGATAGACTTACCCCCAGCTTGATGATTTGCAAATTCATTGGATCTGAGCCGATGTCTACGTCAGTCGTCTCCTCGACCGACATGTGGGATCCATCCTCCAACTGGTGTGGAGTTGGGATCAAATGGATATCGTTTGCTGAATTTAGATCATCGTTTGGAACATCAGGTTCCTCTTCAGCATGGAAGACATCTTGAGTCTGTCCAGGGGTGAAATGGAACATTCCTCCGCAAGGCCAGTACTCTGATGGGGATGGTGGTGTGTCAGCGTGATCCCAGTCGATAGCATCTAGATCTAGATACAATGACCGTGTCGGGTCGGTTGGATCATGGATGGGTGCGGTCAGATCAATGGAGATCATGTTGATGAAATGATTGTGGTCTCCATTACCATGGGTGTTATAACTCGGACATCCTAGAAAATCTGTGTGCTTTGGATCTGGCTCTGTGGGCATTGGCACAAAGGGGTCAGCCCTATGCACGAAGATGAAGACAGGGTCTACCCTAGGCACTGATGGTTTGATAGGGTCTCCAAGCGGAAGATGCTCTCTATGTACTTGGAGTGGCGGGTGCAGTAATTGCTATAACTACGCTGGGTTGAGATGCCACCTATGTCTTGGACCTATATGTAAGTGTTCAAACATGTCATCTATGTCCAAAGGGTATCGTTGTTGCATTTGTCGCATGTGGTTGAGATAGGCCATCTCAGTTTCATCTTCTGAATCACTGTCAAAGATCCAAAAGCCTTCGTTAACTCCAACGGTTGCTTGCGACACATGAGGCTCACCTTGTTCGAGCAAATTGATGTGGTCCCATCTAGGTTGTTTCGCTCTCTACGGGGGGACCTGATTGTCTTGAAGTGGCATGTGCTCAAATGGAGCAGCCAATGGGAACATTGTCAGGAAGCTTTCCTGATCATCATTCATGGGATATTCTTGCGAATGATCGTACTTCAACTCATCTTCGGAAGACCCTTCTTGGTCTTGTCCATATCCCCCTTGTGGGTGAGTCCTTGAGGTTTCTCCCATTGCGACCGAAGGGAAAGGGTTGTTGAGGTCAACAAGGTTGTTTGTTTGTAATGGGAAATAATCCCCCAATGTATAAGTTGTGTTTGGATTGGCATATGGATCTGATGCCAACCCATCCTTGTTGCCTATCCCTAGGCCTTGCATGTTTTCAACCAAGATGTCTAGGGGCAAGGGGTGGTTGAACCCTACTCCTGACTTGTCATATGGCATTTGATATCTCGGTTGGCAAAGAACCCGCACTCCTTGCTCATACCGACCCAACCCATATCCATGCCAATTGCATTGGCCTAGATATCTGAGAGCAAAATCGGGATTGGATAGATAGTTGACATCCTCCACAAAGGGCTCTTCGTCTTCATCTTCTTGCATATGAATCTCAACGCCATTATCCAGGCCCCCATAAACAAAGTTTGTCTGATTGGGTGGGTAGCCTAAAGGAACCACTGAGCCGATGGGGAGTCGAGGCCTCCCCATGTCTTGCATGGACTCGAGTGTGGGCGTTGCTACAATGTTTCTCACTAGATACTCCCCCAGGCCCATGCTGGCCATTTCAACGGTGATCGTTGGCGGTTGAGGGGAAGCGAATGGGAGTCCTTCCTGAGTCCACTCCATGTGGGGTGAACTAGGCGTCTCAACTTCCATTCTACTAGGTATCTCTTCTATCGAGATGGTTGAGACTAGAGGTGGTTCTTCTTCTAAGGGTTGCTTTCCCTTGTCCTTGGATGTGGCCACCATAGGTGGCATCATTGTGGAAGGACTAGCGAAAGAAGATGGCCCCGATTGAGGACTCGATGGATTAATCACTGGAGATGCCCGTGGAATCGAACCCTGTTGAGATGGATTCAACTGAAAATCCAAATGTGTTGATGGAAGGGTTGATTGCGGCATGATTTGCACTGTATTGTAGTATTTGAAAGGCTCCAAGTCCACCGGGACTACATGCACCTGCCCTTCAAATGTGTACTTTAGGCACTGATGCGCGATTGAAGGGACACACTTCATGTCCCGAATCCAAGGCCGGCCTAGCAGGATATTATAAGCCATCTCGCCTTCCAAGATATGGCACAATGTATGAATGGTCTTTTGTCCCACTTGGATAGGTAGGACAATTGTGCCAACTGTCGAGCATATTGCATCATTGAATGCTCGTAGTGTGTAAGTGGAAGCCACGATATGAGATGCTGGCAACTTCAAGTGCTTTATAGCTACTGTAGTGATGATATTACTGGACGAGCCAGTGTCCACCAACACTCTCTTATAAGGAATCCCATTGACCCGCGCGATAACGTGTAGGGGTGGATCCGCTACATCACCAGTCACCATTTTCAATTCATCTTCCCTAAAGGTGATGACTGGTTCTGTACACTGTTTTACATGCCCCACAAAATTGTTGAACGAATTTGCTTCATGGGGTGGCATCTCTATTGCTTTCAAAATCTCCATGAGAGCCTCTCGATGGGGCGTTGATTGTTGAATTAGCTCATATATGGAGAGCCTAGCCGATGTGGTCCTTAGACTTTGAGTAAGTCTAGTTCAAATCGTGGCCACTGGTCTAGGCAGGGGAAGTTGCGTGGGAGGCTTTTGAGCCTGTGACATTGATGGAACCTCTCTTGTGGCTATCGCGGGAGCAGCTCCTGGGTATTTCTTGTTCCTAGTCACTATGCTTATCATCCCCACATATCCTTGCATAGGGCAATTTTGTTGCACCTCATTAACTTGAAGGGGTTTTGCCTGTGCCTCATGGGCAGGCAAGGGGTCTCTGAATACTCCCATGTGTTGATTATTTGGCGCTACGGGGTTGTCCACCGCCAATGTCTTATTGTCAATGAGGTCTTGTATCAAACCTTTGAACTTCCAGCATGCGTTAAGATCATGTCCTTTACGCCTGTGAAACCTACAGTACAAGTCTTCTCGGTACCCTTTAGGCTTCGGTGCATTGGGATCTATAGTTTGGATCTCTGGAAGATTGATTAAATTTGCCGCTGACAAGCGGTCAAACAAAGAGTCCCTAGACTCTGTATAAGGAGTAAATTGTCGCCTAGGGCGACGCTATAGATTTTGCTCCTGTCTTTGATTTTCCCTCTCATAGTTGTTGGGAGGCACAGCCTGATAATTAGCCTTTTGAGGCTATGGTGCTTGTGCAGGCTTAGGGACATTGATGGCAACTTGATTAACCACAGCAGGTTTTTGTTGCGTGGTCCCTGGTTTAGTATTCTTTGTCCATTCTTTTTTCTTAGGTTTGGCGATTTCACCATCCTGTATCTTAATCTCCTCAATAACTCTGGCTTGCGCCAGAGCTTCTTCTAAACTGGCATATTGTTGTAGCTGCAATAGCATGGAGATTGATCTCAAACAACTTTTTGAGAACATTTGAGTCAGATCTGACATGGGAGGGAGGTAAGGCAGCTTTGCAAGCAATGCCCTCCATCGGTTCCCGTATGCCACCATGGTCTCTTCCTCATACTGCTTGAGGCTAGCTAGGTCACTCAATGATGCCTTTTTCCTAGTGTTGAAGGCGAAACGTTCGAGGAACGCGTCCACTAGCTGATCCAAATTAGTGATGCTATGTTTCGGTAATTGGGTGAACCAATCCGAGGCAGGGCCTACGAATGTGGTTATAAATGTTCTCAACAACAAAGCATCATTATCTTGAATACCAAAGCATTGGCTTAAGAACCTGGTCACATGCTCTTGGGCATCCTCCTCCCCTCTAAAGAGTGCCAACTGGGGCAGCTTAAAGTGTTCTGGGTATGGAGGTGCCGGCACTGACGGATGCACAGGATGGCTACGGAGTTGGCATAAAGTGGGCTTTTGGGGCCCAGAAGTCTTGAGCTCCATAGACTCTAAGCATTCTAACAACGCTTTATATGCATCAGAGGATTTAATTTCGTCCTCCTTAGTTTGCTCCCATTGTGGGTTGTGGGGAGCCTGAGGCCTATTGAGAAGTAGCTGGGTAGCACCCCCTCTACCTTGATAGAGCGTTTCAGCCCTCTCTTCTTCTTGTTCATATTCCTCATAAGCTTCTTGAGGAGTGGCTGGCCGAGTCCTATGCACATGGGTAGGTGCCCGCGGAGGGTGCCCATCATTGTTTCGGGGAGTGGCCTCCCGCTCAAGTCTAGGAGGTCTCGGAGGCAATACTTGATAAGGTCACGTGGACCTCTCTCGTACTAAAGGGTTATGCCTCTCATACACTTCTACTTTGTGCGTGCGAGGGTTTGGAACCTTCGCAGGCACATTGTTATGAAGCAATTCGGCTGTTTGACGTTGAATGCGCTCTTTGTTAAGCCGACAAAGATGCTCTAATTGTTCTTGATCTTGCCTAAGCTGCATGATTTGCGCTTGGCGGGCAGTTGTTTGGCAAATGCCAAGTCACTTTGTTCCATCATCTCTTGTTTTGGAAGCCTAGATGCCTCTCCTATATGTCTACCTCGGTCATGGTGACCCGAGACCTCTATGGGCTGCTTCCCTCTATCGAGGTTGGCTGCATTAACTTGAGGCTGTAGCCTCGATGGGTTATCTTGATACAGGGCAGACACAGAGGTACATCGCTCCCACACTATGTACTACTCTTGAGGAACATGGTAATCATCCTCGTCCTCTCTTTCATATGCATAAAAGGTGTGGGCAAAATTGTCTTGCCCTGCCTGGAAAGTTTGATACTCTGGACACTGTCTGGTGTTTCTAACAGTAATGCGAGGTAGAGAAGGGAGGACAAAATCTTGTGGCCCCTTCGTATGGCCTCTTTGTTGCTCTAACACTTCATCACTAGGCCACCCATAACGGGCTTCTAAGGGAGGCATCCTGTCTCCATTAAGTGCTACATATAGGTTCTCTTCTTGGAAGGACCTATGGTGAGTGGGAGTGCCACTAAAAGAGGTGCCTCTATAGTCTTGTTCTGTTATGGCATGATGTGGACTCTCTTGTGGGCCAGGCCGCCAAGGCGGGATGACCAAGTCCTCAAGACTATATCGGAGGTGACTTGTCCCCCTTGGTGCACTTTCTGGAGCGCTTGCCCTTGATCGGGCTCGGCTACGAGTGAACACCATAGTGATGTGCTCCTAAAGACGAATAGATTTTTATCTCTTTTAGGATTTTTTATGCTACACTTAAACAGAAAAGAAACACACAATCAATGCAGTGGTTATCTCGTTTAAAGATTTAAAAGTGTGCCCTAAAATCTGGTTTTAGTGTGTTTTGATGTTGTTTTGAAAGCTTTTGTGAAAGAACGTTTAAATGCAAAAATGAGGGCTCTTATGACTCCCATAAAATGGTCGCCCCTTCGATATACCATTGCCAGACCGATATACCAACCTCTCTATATACCCGCCCTTACGTGAGGGAGACTATAGGTACGTGAGAGCAGATGGTACGTGGAACATAGGCGGTACTGAAGGGGGATCACTCTGTTTATGACACCTACCATAGAAGACTTATCCTCATGTGCTAGGAATCACCCCCGCTACACTTGGTCAGCTTTCGTCAGGATTTACGTCTAGCAACAGTCACGATCGGGGTAATGGATGCAATATCTCAAGCCAAAGTGATAATGGAATCCACCTTTGGTCTTGCTCAAGGGTTGGGGTTTTACGACCAACGCCTTGTTGTTTTAGTTACCACGTGGTGTGTGGGGTTCATTTTAAGTTGCATAAATGAAGCACGCAAGCATTCAAACTCTCCTATGCAAGCAAATAAACAGAGAACATAAAGCAAAGAATTGACAAAAGGTGTTTAAGACCTCTACCTTTTCTCTGCCCAAGTCGGATATCTCTGAATTTCTGCTCTGAAATAGTCCAGTGTTGGAAAAATTGGTACCTGTAATCAAAATAACAAGCAACTTTAATCAGAAATTTAATCTTAAAAATCAAGGGACACAGGTCCCACCGTGATCGCCACTGAAAGCACGAGGATACGAAAACAAAAAGGAATATGCCACAAGAACAAGAAATAACGTATGCAAATCGACACAAGATAAAAGCAATACGAAATATGGTAATCTCTTTTATTGATACGCTTTACAAATTGTGTTACAATACGTCTCCTTCCTTTTTAGGGGATAGGAGAGTCAAATGTGTTTCTTGTCACAAGATCCATGGATAATAATCCTTCTTCCGCGTGCCCACATGTAATATGGGCGGACCAAAACATCACCACCACTATTGTATGTGATTCTTTGCTCTTTCCTGCTCCTCTGCTATCAGAAACCTGCGTTCAAAGAAACAGAAAATATTAGTAATACCTGCAGACCAAATGAAACATGTATTTCCCAAAGCCTACTGTCAGTAAAAGCATGAAAATAATAAAACGACTATCATATGACCTCTGATTGACCTAAAATTTTGAAAGAAGCATAAAAATATCATCAGAAGACCATTGCAAAAATAATAGTCTGAAAATTCCTCACATATCTGTACTCGCTCCAGGGTGGGACGAATAGGACTATGAGAATTGGCCAAAAAGCACCCTGTTCAATGTCCTACTTAGGAAGCTCCAAAAGACCTGAAAACTTGGGGTTAGCTAATTGGGGGCATTTTGGGAAGACCCAGATGCTCATATTTCTCCAATTTTTCCTCTAGAACCCATATTTTGAAGATGGCATCTGCAAGTTAGTGAAAGCGGGAAATAACAATAACCTGGTCAAAAATGATCAGAATGACATGAAATTTGAACTGTAACCTATTTAACCTATCTAGAATCAGATGAAAAAGAAAAAAACAAGAAATATATCACATATTTCTAATCATCCCGGGGTGGGGCGATTAGCACTGTGATAGTTTGGGGAGCGCCCGAGGGCAGGACGCCCACCGATTGAAGCACTATTTCGGCACCAATCCACTTGGGATGGGTCCAAAACTGGTTATGGGGTGTTGTCAACAAATTTGGTGGATAGTTGTGGCCAAAAATCAGGTTTTGGGTACGGATTTGCGCCTCCAATAGTCACCCAATAACCTCCCTTTCGAATGAGAGATTAAGGATGTAAAAGCACAAATCGCAGTTAGGTATGAAATTGGCAGCACTTCGTTGCTCAAATGCTCCTTCTATGTATCTATTTTGGGTGGGAAAACTCCCCAATTTATAGACCTTAGGGTCTCCTTGTTTGAATTGTGCATGCGAGGGCGCCACTTGAGTTAACTGTCCTATTTTCAGAGAAAAGCTAACTCCCTGATAAAAAAGCTTCTTGCATGAGGTCTCTAAAATAAATACATGCATGACTGAAGTCTCTCTTCTTGAATAAAAGCTATTCCTCACAATTGCATGGCCTAGAAGCCTCAGTTAATCGGCGGAGTTACCGAGGTTTGACTTTTTGCCGATCAAACTTGCTATTCGCCCCACCCCGGGGCGAATGTCGCTAATCATCCCCGGGTGGGACGAATGACAGCTTTGTATTCATCCCGGGGTGGGACGAGTAGAGAAAAAGGTGCCAAAAAGGTGCCAAATTGACCTCTGACCTCTAAAATTGCTTTTGGAAGTGGTTAGGACCACTGTTTAACCTCTGGGGGCTGCCCTAGGGGCTGTTTGTGTCAATGCGATCAACGCTTGTTGTCACATAATCGGATTGGTGCTGTTTTGGTGTCTACACCTTGCAATTTCAATTCCAATTACCTTGAAAGAAATTTCCTGTCAACCTACCTTTGTAAATATTGTAAGTATTGGAGAGCATAAAAATCAAAATATAGCCCTGTGCATAAGATGAGATTGGGAAACAGAAAGATGTCAATATTTTCCATAATCTGTGTTTCATTTTTATTGTTTGCATCAACAGTTTGTGGTATGGTTGTAAAATACACAGTTAACATAAGTATCATCCTGTATTCCACTTCCTGGGTGGGGAAGGTGGTCAAGATTTACTCACCTCATAAAATATAATTGGAATGGATCAAACACCCTAAAAGATCATGTCAACATGTCATGTATTTTCTAAGATAATTACACAAGCTAATGGAGAGTAATCATTTTCTATTACAATACAAAAACATCTTGTATATCGTAGAGAAAACAACATAATTCCTTTGTTAGGCTAAGATAAGAGATCCATAACATATAGCAAAAAAAAAAAAACATTGAAGATTTCTCGTAATCATAACATAAGAATATGGAGATAGAGGTATATATAAAAATATTCACAACACAAGAATATGGAGATAGAGGTATATATAGATTTTTTCACAACATATTCTAGAATAGCCTAACCCCCCACCCCTCCCCCCAACCTAAATTGAATATTCCTCATAATCACAACATAAGAATATGGAGACAAGGAGAGACATTGAAACACCAAGACACACACGAAGAAACATTGAGACCCAAAAGAATATGTGAGACAAGCAAAGTCTCCCCAAGATTGAAGAATGCTCCACAAGATCAATCACACACAAAAGAGGAAAACCCACAACACCAATATTAAGTGGTAAAACCCTACTTTAAATGAAGAAGGGAAACATCCACTATGAAACTCACTATATTACTCAATGATTCAATAATACAAGAATGCTTCATTGTTATGCAACAATATGCATCAACATGATATTACAACACAAGTCAATATGACAAGAAATGTTAAGATGTAGTAGACAACACCCCTATTTAAAGAGAATATTTTCTACTACAACCCTAAATATGATCACAATTTAATCTTGAGATGTGTGACAAGTGGCATCTATCAAATATTAGAAAGTTCTTAGTTACTTTCTAATCTTATCACAATATAATCTTTGATATGTGTGATAAGTGACATCTATATGTAGACACCAAAACAGCACCAGTCCGATTATGTGACAGCAAACACTGATCGCTTTGACACACACAGCCCCCAGGGCAGCCCTCAGAGGTTAAATAGTGGTCCTAACCACTTTTGTAGCAATTTTGTAAGGTCAGAAGGCAATTTGGCACATTCAGGTACTTTGCTCAGTATTCGTCCCTCCTAGGGATGAATTCAAATTGGGATCCGTCTCACCTAGGGACGAATTCTGAATTCGTCCTGGGTTGGGACAAATTCCAGGTTCAACGGGCAAGAAGAAAAATGGTGCCAAGTGGCAGTCGAAGACAGTCAATTATTGCCTCCTGCCTTGCATGCACGTGTAGGTGGGCAGAGTAGGCATTAGAGGACTGTCACAAGGGCAGTCATGGAAGCCCAAGTCATGGAGGACTTTCCTCCCTCATGGGAAGGCATGAATGCCACATGGCGCTTATGCATGCCCCTCCAAAGAAACCCCCTGGGTCTATAAAATGGTGGAATTTCCCACCCAAAAGAAGACAAGTTGGAGGCATTTTCAAGCAACGAAGTGCTGCCAAATTGAACACCACACTTTACTCTTTCGATTCACCTCTTCCACATCTTTGATCTCTTTCGCAAGAGAGGTTATTGGGTGGCTATTGGAAGTGTGAATCTAGACCCAAAACCCGACACTTGACCACATTGATCTACCAATTCGCCGACAACCCATTACAAGAGATTTTGGGCCTATCCCAAGTGGATTGGTGCCGAAATCAAGTTTTAACAGTGGGCGGCCCGCCCGGGCGCCCCGCATTTCTTAGTTTCATTTTAATTTATTATTTTTCCACTTGTGCATATTCCATTCCATTTTATACTATTTAGATAGTTCATAATTTTGATTTTATAATGTTGTGATCAAATATTATCATGTTTTGTCACTTTTGTGGTCTTCACTAACTTGCAGGTAACAACATCAAATTCCTGCTAATGGAGGTCAAATTGGGAAAATCCGACCATCTGGGTCGTCCCAAAATGCCCCCAATTAGCAACCCCTATGTTTGTAGGTCTTTTGGAGATCCCGAGGAGTGACATTTTGGTAGCATCACTTCGGCGCTTTGCTGTAGGCAAATTCATCCTACCCAGGGACGAATTACAGTAGAATTCGTCCTGACTAGGGACGAATTACAGTGGAAGGCGAACTGGCGGTGTTTGTCCAACTGTTTTGATGACATCGGCCCTATGGTAATGTTATCTGATCTCTGTCAAATTTGCAGGTTATTTAGAATCATTTTATTCACTGGTTTAGTTAATCTTATGCATGCATCCTCCATTGGTTTTTAAGGTCAAACGCTTCATATTTTGTCACAGGTGCTACTAACGACTTGTTGTGTCTTTGAACGTAGGAAGAGCAGTAAGAATCAAGGATTCATCAATGCAAGTGGCGACAACACTTTGGCCCACCCATTTCAAATGTGGGCACGCGGAAGGAGGAATACTAAGTCATGATTGTAACCAAAATTCATTTAACGCTCCTAGCCCCTGAAAAGGGAGGAGGCATCTTTGTAACTAAGATTAAGAGAGTGAAATAAAAAGGGTTGCATCTTCTATACTTTCTTTTGCCTCTATTCAATTTGTTACTTTTCATTTCATGCATTTCACATTGTAGGACTTAAGCGTTTGTTTGATTTTGGATGCATCGCAATAGTTTTTCTTTTCAAATCTTTCGAAATCTCGTGCTTTCAGTGGCAATCACGGTGGGATTCTGTCCCCTGGTTTTTTAAGATCAAGAAACTAATTAGAAATTTGTCTTTGTGCTTACAAGTACCATTGTTCGAGCTCTGACTGTTATTCGTCTTTGCCTATGGCGAATACCTTACTGTAATTCGTCTGACCCTGAGACGAATTCTAATTCATCTCAGACAGGGACGAATTCTGTTCTGTAATTCGTCTCACACAGGGACGAATTTTTGTCTATGAATTTTTAGGGCCAAGGATCAGAAAAAATAGGTCTAGACAGAGAAAAGGTAAGGATCCTAAACTGTTCCTGTCATTTTCTACTTTTTTTGTTTCTATTTTTGTCAATTTTGCCTTCTTAAGGAAAGTAGTTACTTCTGCCTGTTTCATTTTTTAATAAAAATAATCACACACACATCACATGGCATTTTTAAACCAAGGAGCTGGTCGTAAGACCCCAACCCTTGATCAAGACCAACGATGGGTTCATCACCACCTTGGCTTGATTTTTGCATCCATTTACCCCGATTGTCACTGTTGTTAGATGTAAATCCTGATGAAAGCTGACCGAGTGTCACTGGGGTGATTCCCAGTGCACGAGGATAAGTATTCTATGGTAGGTGTCATTAATAGGACAATCCCCCTTCCATATCGCCTACGTACCACGTACCATCTGCTCTCACGTACCTATAGTTTCCCTCTCATAAGGGCAGGTATATAGAGAGGTTGGTATATCGGTCGAGCAATGGTATATTGAAGGGGTGACCATTTATGGGAGTTATATGAGCCTTAATTACACATTTAAACGTTCTTCAAAACTTTAAAAAACAAAACAAAATCATCAAAACGCACTAAAACCAGTTTAGGACACACCATTAATCTTTAAAAGAGATAATCACCGTTTGTGTATGTGTGTGTTCATTTCTGCTTAGTGTAACAAAAAAAAGTCAAAAAATCATAAAAGAGATAAAATTTTCTTAGCTGGTAGAAGAGCACCACAATGGTGTGCACCCATAGCCAAGCCCAATCAAGGGCAGAAGCTACGAAAAGTGTACAAGGAGCGGGCACAAGTCGCCTTTGCTTTAGCCCTGAGGACTTGGCCATACAACCTTGGTGGTCTGGACCATAAGAGAGTCCACATCATTCCATGGCAAGGTGGAATTATAGGGATACCCCCCTGGGGGACATGCCCGTTCAACACAGCCCCTTTCGGGAAGAAGCTTTACATGTGGCACTCAACATAAATAGAAGACCGCCTTTAGAGGCTAGATATGAGTGGCCACCGTGCAACGAAGCGCTAGAGAGTAATAGTGCCCATGAGGAGAGACAACGTGACTATGGCATCTCTCCTTTGCCTCCCATCATTGTTAGAACTGAAAGACAAAACCCAGAGTGTAGGGCTCTCCACATAGGGTGAGCTAACTCTGCCCGCCCCTTTCACACTCATGAAAGGGAGTACTAGGAAGCCCATCAAATCCCTCAAGAGAAATATATAGCATGGGAGCCTTGTGCTTCCGCACCTGCTAGATACCATGGTCACACATCGAGGCCAGAGCCTCAGGTAAATGCCACCAACCTCGACAGAGGGAAGCGACCCATTGAAATCTCGGGTCATCAATACTGAGGAAAATACATAGGAGAAACATTCAAGCCTCCTAAGCCCAAGATGGTGGACCAAATTGACCTGGCAGTCGCCAGACATGCCACCTGCCAAGCCCAGATCACACGGCTTGAGCAAGATCATCAGCAGTTAGAGCACTTATACTGCCTTAACAAAGAGCGCATGCAGCGCAAAGCGGACGAGCTGCTTTATAAACTACCTGAGAGGGTGCCAACCCCTCACACCCAAAAAGTAGAAAAATATGAGAGGCATAATCCCTTGGTGCAGGATAGGTCTCCGTGACCTCGTCAAGCTTTGCCTCCGAGACCCCATAGACCTAAGAGGGAGGCTACTCCCCGAAACAACGATGGGTACCCTTAGCAAGGACTCACTCAGGGTCATAGGTCTCGCCTAGAGACTCCTCAAGAAGTTTATGAGGAGTATGAACCAAAAGTAGAACGGGCCGAAAAACCCTATCAAGGCATGAGGGCTACCATTTTGCCACCCCCCCATAGGCCTCCAGTCTCCCATAACTCACAACGGGAGAAAACAAAAGAGGAAGAGATTAAATCTTTCGATGCATACAAAGCGCTATTAGAGCATTTGGAGTCTGTGGAGACCAAAGCTTTTGGGCACCAAAAGCCCACGTTACGTCAACTCCACAGTCATCCAGTGCATCCATCAGTGCCCACACCTCTTTACCCTGAACATTTCAAATTTCCGTAGTTGGCAGTATTTAAGGGTGAAGAGGATGCCCAAGAGCATGTGACAAGATTCCTGAGCCAATGCTTTGGCATTCAGGATAATGATGCGCTGTTGCTAAGGACATTCATAACCACATTCGTAGGCCCTACCTCGGATTGGTTCACACAGTTGCCGAAGCACAGCATAAATAACTTAGATCAATTAGTGGATTCGTTCCTTGAACGCTTTGCCTTCAATACCAAGAAGAAGGCATCACTGAGTGACCTGGCCAACCTCAGGCAATATGAGGAAGAAACAATGGCGGCTTACGGGAATCGATGGAGGGCTCTACTTTCTAAGCTACCTTACCTTCCCCCTATGTCTGACCTCACACAAATGTTTTCATGAAGTTGTCTGAGATCAATATCTGGGCTATTGTAGCTGCAGCAATACGCCACATTAGAAGAAGCTCTAGCACAAGCCAGAGTTATCGAAGAGATCAAAATATAGGATGGTGAAATTGCCAAACCTAAAAAGAAAGAGTGGAACAAAAATACAAAGACAGGGACTACGCAACCAAAACCCGCTACGGTTAATCAAGTTGCGATAAATGTTCCTAAGCCTGCACCAGAAATACAGCCTCAAAAGGCTAATTATCAGGCAGTGCCTCCTAATAATTATGAAAGAGAAAATAAAAAATAGGAGCAAAATTAATAGCGTCGCCCTAAGCGACAGTACACCCCTTATATGGAGTCTAGGGACTCCCTATTTGACTGCTTATCAGCGGAAAATTTAATCACCCTTCCAGAAATCCAAATCATAGATCCTAACGCTCCCAAGCCTAAGGGATACAAAGAGGATTTATATTGTAGGTTCCACAGGTGAAGGGGACATGACCTGAACGCATGCTAGAAATTCAAGGGATTAATACAAGACTTGATTGATAATAAAACATTGGCAGTGGACAACCCCATAGCGCCAAATAACTAGCAGATGGGGGTCTTCAAGGATCCCTTGCCTGCCCATGAGACACAAGAAAAACCCTTTCAGGTCAATGTGGTGCAACAGAATCTCCCCATGCAAGGGTATGTGGGAATGATAAGCATAGTGACCAGGAACAAGAAATACCCAGGGGTTGCCCCCGCGATATCCACAAGAGAAGTTCCAGCAACGTCGCAACCTCAACAACACCCTGTGCAGTTACCTTCGCCTAGACCTGAGGTCACAATACGGACAAAACTCACACAAAGTTTGCGGACAACGTTGGCTAGGCTATCCATATATGAGCTTATACAATAATCAGCGCCCCATCGGGAAGCTCTCATGGAAATTTTGAAAGCCATTGAGTTGCAGCCCCATGAAGCGAATTCCTTCAATAACTTTGTGGGACATGTAAAACGATGTACGGAGCCAGTCATCACCTTTCAAGAAGGTGAAGTTAAATCAGTATCTGATGACATGGCAGATCCACCCCTACACATAATCACATGGGTCAACGGGATACCGTATAAGAGGGTGTTGGTAGACATTGGCTCGTCTAGTAACATCATTACTATAGCAGCATTGAAACATCTGAAGCTGCCAGCCTCTCACATCACCACTTCCACTTACACACTGCGAGCATTCAACAATGCGATATGCTCAACAGTTGGCACAATTGTTCTACCCGTTTAGGTAGGACAAAAGACGATACCTACATTGTGCCATATTTTGGAAGGCGAGATGGCATACAACATATTGCTAGGGCGGCCATGGATCAGGGACATGAAGTGTGTCCCTTCGATAGCTCACTAGTGTTTGAAGTATGCATTTGAAGGAGAAGTACATGTAGTCTCGACGGACTTAGAACCCTTCAAATTTTGCAATGCGGTGCAGTTGATGCCACAATCGACCCTCCCATCGATGCAATTGGATTTTTAGTTAAATCCATCTAGATAGGGTCTGATGCCATGGGCACCACTGGTGACTAATCCATCAAAACCCCAGCCAGGTGCATCTTCATCTTCTGCTCCTTCACTATCAACGCCACCTATCATGGCTAAACAGAAAGACAAAGGGAAACAAATATTGGAAGAGGCCCAACCCCTGGAGGAGGTGCTGCCAACAATATCAACCATCTCAACAGAAGAGATACCTGGCACAATGGAAGATGAGGCTCCTAGTCTACCCAACATGGAATGGACTCCAGAAGGGCTTCCATTCCCTCCCCCTCAATCACCAACAATTACTATTGAAATGGCTAGTACGGGCTTGGGGGAGTATCTAGTGTAGAATGTTGTAGCAACACCCGCGCTAGAGTCAGTGCAAGACCTAGGGAGACCTTGCCTCCCCATCGGGACAGTTGTTCCTTTAGGCTACCCACCAAACCAGACAAATTTTGTGTATGGGGGCCTTGACCATGGTGTTGAACTATGCATGCAAAAGGATGAGGACGAAGAGCATTTTGTAGAAAATGTCAACTATCTGTCTAACCCAAAATTTACTCTGAGATATATTGGCCAATGCAATTGGCATGGATACGGGCTAGGCAGGTATGAGCAAGGAGTGCGTGTCCTTTGCCATCCAAGATACCAAATGCCTTATGACAAGTCGGGAGTAGGGTTCAACCACCCCCTGCCCTTAGACATCTTGGTGGAAAAAATGCAAGGCCTAGGAATAGGCAACAAGGGTGGATTGGCATCAGATCCTTATGCCAACCCAAACACAACATATACATTGGGAGATTACCTCCCATGGTCAACAACCACCCTTGGTAACATCAATAATCCTTCTCCTTTGCTATAGAGAGGTGAAAGTTTAGGAACTCACTTTCAAGGAGAGCATAAACAGTGTCTAGAAGGATCTTTGGAAGATAAATCAGAACATGAACCAGTGTCATATGTTCCCTTCGAATCCAATAGTGATCACTCACGAGAGATTCCCATGAATAACTAGCAAGAGATATTTTTAAATCTGTTCCCTTTAGAGGTTCCAGTTGAGCTAGTGCTGTGTTAAGAGAATCAGGTCCCCCCACCAAGTGTGGAACAACCGCAATGGGACTAGATTAATTTGCTAGAACAAGGTGAACCCTTAATGTCACAAGCAGTTGTTGAAGAAAATGAACATTTTTGGATCTGCGACAGTGATTCGAAAGATGAGACTGAGATGGCCTATCTCAACCACATGCGACAAATGCAACAAAGGCAACAAGTGCAAAAATGGCATCCCTTGGGGATTAATGACTTATTTGCATAGATGGGCATACTTCCAGGGCATGAGTGGTACGTAGACCCAGAAGGGTGGGACCAAGTGTTGGATCCGTGGCTCCAAGTTTACGACGAACACCGTCCACCCTGAGACCCTATAATGACATCAGTTTTAAGGGAAGACCCTGTCTTCCTATTAGCACATAGGGCCAATCCATTCATGCCTATCCCTCTAGAGCCAGATCCAGAACACAGGGAACGTCCAGAATGTTTGAGTCATCACACCTATGGTAATGGAGACCAAATTCATTTCATCCACATGATCTCCATTGATTTGACCGCACCCATCCGCAATCCGGTCGATCCAGCATGGTCATTGCATCTAGACATAGATGCCATCGATTGGGATCACGTCATTTCACCTCCATCCCCATCAGAGTACTGGCCTTTCGATAAAATGCCTCATTTTACCTTAGGGACAACTCAGGATATCTTTCAGGCTGAAGAGGAACCTGAGGTTCCCAACATAGATTCAAACTCAGCTAATGATATCCATTTGATCCTGAATCCACATCAGTTGTAGGATAGATCCCACATGTCAGTCGAGGAGACGACTGACATAGACATCGACATAGATCCAATGAATCCATGGATTCTCAAGCTGGGGGTAAGTCTTTCCCCCAAAGAGCAAGCCGACTACATTGCCCTTCTCAAAGAGAAGGAGGTTTTTGCATGGTCATATAGAGACATGCCGGGGCTAGATCCATAGCTAGTCACGCATAATATAACGCTTGATCCGACAATCAAGCCAGTTAAGCAAAAACTACGTAAGATGCACCCAACAATGGCCTTGATGGTCAAAGACAAATTGCAAAAGCTATTGGATGCACAGTTTGTCATCTGCATGGATTATCCGCCATGGCTGTCCAACATGGTGCCCGTCAAAAAGCCCGACGAGAGGATTCGCATATGCACTAATTTTTGAGATCTAAACAAAGCGAGTCCTAAGGATGATTTCCCCTTACCCAACATTGATGCATTGGTAGACGCTACAGCAGGTCATGAAATGTTATCCCACATGGATGGTTTCTCGAGATATAATCAGATTCGTATCAATCCCGAGGATCAACTAAAAATGGCGTTCATGATGCCTTGGGGGACATTCTGTTATAAGGTCATGCCTTTTGGCCTTAAAAATGCTGGCGCCACCTACCAACGTGCCATGACGTACATCTTCCACGACTACATGCATAAAAATTTGGAAGATTACATGGATGATTTGTTGGTCGAGTCTCTTTTGCACCCAAATCATCTCGATGACTTAAGCAAGATCCTCGATCGCCTCATGGAGCATAAAGTCAGACTGAATCCCAAGAAGTGTGTATTTGGCGTCACATCTGGAAAACTATTGGGTTTCATAGTCTCAAAGTGAGGTATCGAGGTGGACCCAAAGAAAGTCAAGGCAATCCTTGAAATGGTTCCCCCAAATACCATTAAGCAGCTCAGAAGTCTATAGGGAAAGGTCGCGTCAATAAAACGCTTCATAGCGTAGTTATCTGACAAGTGCCGACCCATGATCAAATTATTGCACAAGGGGGTTACATTTCACTGGGATGACGAGTGCTAGTCAGCCTTTGACGACATCAAACAATACTTGGCTTCATCACCAATATTGGCACCACCTAGACCAAGAGTGTCGTTCTACTTATACATCTCAGCTATCGAGGTGGCACCGGGAGCCATGCCGGCCCGGAAGAATGAACTTCACAAAGAACAGTGCTACTTATTATCTTAGCCGCACCCGGTCGGTTATGAACTTAACTATGCATACGTCGAGAAACTCGCTGACAGGTGGTGTTTGCTACCAAAAAGCTACGCCACTACATGCTGAGCAACACTATGTATGTTGTGTCTAAGGAGAATCCATTGCGATACATGATGAGTCGTACTTATCATAGTAGTTGCACGGCGAAATGGATCATGTTGTTGACAAAATTTAACATAGAATTTATCGAAAAAAAATATATCAAAGGATAGGTCATAGCCGATCAACTAGCAGAGGTTCCTCTCGAGGACGATCAACCTCTAGTCATAGAACTACCTGATGATGGGGTCTTCCATGTCTCAGAATCGCCAGATTCTGATGAGCCTAAGTCACAGTCGACATAACCCTATTTTTTGATGGTTCTAAATGTGAGAAAGGTGGTGGCACGAGAATAGTATTCTTCACACCGTAGGGCGCTCCAATGCCCCTGTCATTTAAATTAAATTTCCCATGCACCAAAAATAATGCAGAGTATGAAGCCTTGCTCATAGGTCTTCAGACATCAATCACCATGAACATCAAAATATTGACAGACAATCCAGTCTACTTGGCGCTTGGCCATGTTTGCAGTGGGGCTTTGATCTAATCAAAAAGATCTCCCCTGCACCGTCAGGACATCACACATTTATCATAACAGCCACAAAGTATTTTACCAAGTGGGTGGAAGCAGTTCCGCTTACCTCTACCACCGGACCCCGCATTGTGGAGTTAATTTTGCATAACATCATATGTCATTTTGGTATTCCATCCAAAATAGTCTCATATAATAGGACGCAATTTAAGAACAAAGGCGTGCGTGCTTTGACCACAAAGTACAAAATTCAGCATAGTTTTTCGACACCCTATTATCCGCAGGCGAATGGGAAAGCAGAAGCGTCAAACAAAATGCTAGTTGCCATCCTTAAAAAGACAGTCGCAGACAATCATAAGGATTGGCACATCCAAATCCCACTTGCCCTGTGGGCCTATCACACCAGCATTTGGACGCCCACTGGGACCACTCTATTTTCGCTCGTGTATGGCTCCGAGGTAGTCATGCCTCTAGAGTTGGAAATTCCTTCCCTACGCATATCAATGCAAGAGTTCATCGATGATGACACTGTGCGGCAGGCCCAGTTAGACTAGCTTATGTTGCTTGATGAACGACAGTTAGACCAACTTATGTTGCTTGAAGAATGATGCGTTAATTCTCTTGAGCATTTACGTATCTATCAAGAGTGACTTAAGAAAGCTTACAACATGAAAGTTCACCTGAGGTACTTTCGGGTTGGTGATTTGGTTTTGAAGGAAAACCAACAGAATTCTAGTTTGCCATCCCACCTAAGGGACAAGTTCATGGCAAATTGGTTAGGTCCATATGTCATTGATAGCAAAATAGGACCCGAGACATACTGGCTAGCCTCTCTTGATGGAATCAAGGAAACAGAACCCTTGAACATTAGTCATTTGTGCCCATTCCATATCTAAGAGACCCACATCCCAAAAATTCTCTAAGGATTCATATAATCGCTTGGTCAATCCCAAAAATGCTCCAAGGATTCATATAATCGCTTGGTCCATCCCAAAAATGCTCCAAGGATTCATATAATCGCTTGGTCAATCCCATAAATGCTCCAAGGATTCATATAATAGCTTGGTCAATCCCAAAGTGCTCTAAGGATTCATATAATCGCTTGGTCAATCCCAAAATGCTCCAAGGATTCATATAATTGCTTGGTCCATCCCAAAAATGCTCCAAGGATTCATATAATCGCTTGGTCAATCCCAAAAATGCTCCAAGGATTCATATAATCACTTGGTCAATCCCAAAATGCTCCAAGGATTCATATAATCGCTTGGTCAATCCCAAAATGCTCCAAGGATTCATATAATCGCTTGGTCAATCCCAAAATGCTCCAAGGATTCATATAATCGCTTGGTCAATCTCAAAATTCTCCAAGGATTCATATAATCGCTTGGTCAATCCCAAAATGCTCCAAGGATTCATATAATCGCTTGGTCAATCCCAAAATGCTCCAAGGATTCATATAATCGCTTGGTCAATCCCAAAAATGCTCCAAGGATTCATATAATCGCTTGGTCAATCCCAAAATGCTCCAAGGATTCATATAATCGCTTGGTCAATCCCAAAAATGCTCCAAGGATTCATATAATCGCTTGGTCAATCCCAAAAATGCTCCAAGGATTCATATAATCGCTTGGTCAATCCCAAAAATGCTCCAAGGATTCATATAATCGCTTGGTCAATCCCAAAATGCTCCAAAGATTCATATAATTGCTTGGTCAATCCCAAAAATGCTCCAAGGATTCATATAATCGCTTGGTCAATCCCAAAATGCTCCAAGGATTTATATAATCACTTGGTCAATCCCAAAAATGCTCCAAGGATTCCCATAAATCGCTTGGTCAATCCCAAAATGCTCCAAGGATTCCTATAATCGCTTGGTCAATCCCAAAAATGCTCCAAGGATTCATACAATCGCTTGGTCAATCCCAAAAATGCTCCAAGGATTCCTATAATCGCTTGGTCAACCCCAAAATGCTCCAAGGATTCCCACAATCGCTTGGTCAAAAATAAGAAAATCCAAAAATCATCAAAAACAACAAAAAATTTGCATCTCATTTCCAGGCATGCTCAAATTCATCAATAAAAGCTCTTCTTACATCTCATCTTCATATTCACAAAAATCGTTCCATCAAAATACAAAAATATATAGCTGCATTAAGCATCGCATCCATACATTGCATATTTGTGGTTGTATAGGTCAAAGGCACCATAGGCTGTAATTGCTTTGCTAGTCTATCTTGTTCCACATTTTTCCATTTTATAAGCAATCCAAAAAACAACAAAAATACACCATTTACTGCTTTTTTACCACACTAGAGTCAGTGGTCTTATAATGTATCAAGAGTTTTCGTCTTTCAATCGTAATTTTGCTTTCTAGCCATGTACTGTACCAAGTCAGACAGATTTTACGAAGGTAGAGTTCTACTTGAATCACACCTTGGTACGTAGCATCCCAACACAAATTAAAACACATAAAAATTCCCAAGTTGTGTGAACGAAAGATGAAACTTGCACAGTAATCCAGGTCACCATAAGCGAAACGGTTATCTTGCTCATCCCCCTGTGCGAATGACCCAAAGAATGCTGAGAGTTGGCAAAAGGACAAGCATCTTCCCTACCCAATTCCCCAAGAATCCCAAGTTCTCAATAGTTGCAAAACATCAAAAATTTGCAAACGTCAAAACTCCAAAAAAATTGACATCATCCCCAAAGTGCACACATCAAAAGGCACAAACAATAGTGATTCTCGTCACTCCATATCCAAATCCCTTGCTCAAAAGAAAAACCAATAAAACAAAAATAAACAGTGATTTTATCACTTCAAAGGAGCAAGTATCCCAATACCATTGAAGAAAAGAAGGGAGTCAAACTTGAATCCCTGGAACTCTCAGCATTTCGACAGGTCATGAGGCAAGCCTCGGACCGGTTTGGTTGATAGCCTATTGGTCA